>CM069297.1:30567500-31817500 GCA_035609425.1 Epinephelus awoara
CCTGTTGGGGTGCATGGTGTGTTGGAGCCTATCCCAGCTGACATTGGGTGAGAGGCAGGGTACACCCTGAACAGGTCACCAGACTATCACAGGGCTGACACATACAGACGGACAACCATTCACACTCACATTCACACCTACGGACAGTTGAGAGTCACCAGTTAACCTGCGTGTCTTTGGACTGTGGGAGGAAAGCGGAGTACAGGTGGAGAAAACCCACGGTGACATGGGTAGAAAATGCAAATTCTGCACAGAAAGGCTCCCCCACCCCGGGGTCCAAACCAGTAACCCTCTTGCTGTGAAGCAACAATGCTAACCACTCTACCACCGTGCCACCCTGAGAGTTATTCTTAAAACAAAATCACAAGCTCATTTACACATGCAAGGTGCCGGGTGATGCATCTGCAAACTACTGGTTGTGCCCAGTGGCCAGTTATAATAATATTCCCAAACAAGTCTGTGAGATAATGGTGTAATACTTTAATGGGTCAAATTTTATTTCCTGTTGCCATGTTTGTTGATATCAAATGTTGACAGGAAGTAAATGTGCTGTTTCCTTGCCATAATCACAATTCTGATTAAAGAGCCTAGATGCTACTCTGCTCCACCATGAAAAGCTAAAACATTCGGAAAGGTGTTGTTGTTGTTGTTGTTGTTGTTGTTGTTGTTGTTGTTGTTGTTGTTACCATAAAACTTTTTTTTACTTTTACTTTTTTGATAGCCTTATAGGGACACACTTACTGCTTTATGATCCTATGGCATATATTCATAGTTGCAAAATATTAAAAAGAGACTAATTAAAAAACCCTCAAAACAACAGATAACCTGCAAATGAGATGAAACTTTGGCTTTCTATGTGACATAAAATGACTACAGGGACAAGGGCAAAGAAGCCATTATGGGTCCAGTGGCTTACCTTAGAGATCTCTCCATCATGGCCCTCTAGAGTCACGAGACACTGATCTGTGGTTACACTGAACAGTCGCGCTGTACCTGACAGAGACAGAGGTAGGCAGTGTTGTTAGTGTACATGTACAGAACTTTTTTTACATGTCAAAATGTGGAATTTGTTGCATTTGGGCCTCGGGAAACCAGAATATACACAACACAACAGGTAAAAAATATGGAGGATGTAAGGCAGCCTCTTTTTTTTTTTTTTTTTGCAATCTTAAAGTAAACCTCAGACATGTAATCAAAAACAAGAGAGTGAGGAAAAAGCGGAAATGTGTAAAAATATGAAATTCTGAATAAAAAAATGAACTTAAAGGCACTATACTAGTACATCTAGTATTTATACTAGTGTAAATACTTTACTAGTAATGTTAAGTTTCAGAGAATTAATCTCACCATCAGCAGAGGCAGAAGCAATGAGCTGACCACTTAAATCAAAACACACATCCAGCACCTCTTCTTTGTGTCCAATTAGAGTGGCCACACACCTCCCACTGACTGCTTCCCACAACTGCAAACACATACACACAACACAAAACCCTGAGTGGCACAAAAGATGAAAGACACAGGCAGGAAAGCACATTAAGTTCAAAAACTAGGACACATACATGTGAAGAAACACGTCATAAAATGTACTTGCACGCAGCTGTAGCTGTATTAAGTGGCTTTACTTTAACTATCTCCCCTGGAGGAATGCAGTGAGGTGGATAATTCTTCAGAGCATGACTCATCTTGGCATAATTAAGATATTAGGATTCAATTTTTCTGCTTTAAATGATGGAGACTTTAGAGACAGGAGGTAGGGAGAGACGGGGAGTGGGAAATGGAGGAGGGTGAACATGAAGAGCCATCCATCTCACACATTGATTGGAAATTCTTAGAGATGTTAAATGAATAACAAACTATTGATAATATAATTTCAGTCTGTATTTTTACAAAAAATCATTTTATTAGAGTTAAATTAAACACACACACACATACACACGCAGGTTTTGGGCTGATGATAGTTTACCCTGCAGGTTTTGTCCATGGAGCCTGTGACTATGAGGGAGCCGTCCCAGCTGAACTGAACGTTACTGATCTCCCCCCTGTGACCTATTAGAGTGTGGACACGCCTGAGAAAAACAGAAAGAGCAGGAGTGAGGAGGCTGTGCACTCATGTATGCACTGTACAGTATAAATGATGACACGCATGCAGAGATATATATACAATACTGACCTTCCTGAGGCAACGTCCCATATAGCAGCAGTGTGGTCGAAGGAGCCTGTGACAAGCTGATTTCCCATTGAGTTAAAACACACAGAGAGGACCTCTGCAGTGTGACCCTGGATGAATAGAAAAAGAGAGCATTATCCCTCACTGTTAAATTTCTTTTCTCTCCACCTATAAATGGAAATGCACTTCAGACACAATAACACACAGACTTCAGTCTCACCTACAGTACACCTACAGTACCATACCTACAAAATGATCGCCTGTGTATTAAATACTCACCCTGTTTTATGCTGAATTCATGAAGAAAACTTTCTTTTTCTGACATGCATCCACAGTGAACAAAGACTCAAAAAACTTGGAGACTCTTGAGGAATTGAAGGAAAATGGGTTCTGCGATTAACAACTGCATAACTATATCAAAACCTCCATTAATAAACTCACACAACTCATGCAGTATAATCCACGTCTCACTTACTCAGTCTCATGCTCAGCACTTCCCAGACATGCATTTTCACACCTTACTATTTAAAACACATCCGTTTATGAGTCTCACGCACGGAGGAGTAGCGCACCTGAGCAAGAGCATGCATTTGAACGTTGCTCGCTTGCCCAGGTGTGCTACTCATATCCTTAAGTGTTTTAAATCATAAGGTTTTAGTGAAAATGCGTTTTGATGTGTTTGTTTTGGAAGTACTTAACCCATGACCTGGATTAAACTGCATGGGTTGTGTGAGAGTTTATTAACAGAGGTTTTGATATAGTTTGTTGTTGTTAAACGCTGCCCCCTTTTACTCTAGTTCATTCTTTGTCCATAGTGGAGTCATGTGAGAAAAACAAAGTTTTCTTCATGAATTCAGGGTAACACGAGGTGACTAATTGGTATGCAAATGATCATTTTGTGAGTGAAGTATTCCTTTTAAAAGTAGCTTCTTCAATTCTTGAAAACAATAATAATAATAATGAGCGTGTGCTTAAGGTTCTACGCTCAATTGACTGCTGTCAGCATGATTGATTCTTCCTGGTGTGAAGCACTGACAGAACAGAGAGCTACAGAGAGTTGCTTCTTACTGAGACAGAGCCAGCCAACCAACCAGTCACACCATGGACCCACGTGCAGTCTGCACATCAAAGAGAGCTCACCACTCCCCCCAGAATGGCTTATCTGTGGCTTTATTAAAGAGTTACAGTTTCATTCGTCATCAGATCATGGGCGGATATGTGGGGCAGAGAAGGCGCTGACCATCAGCAGGGTCAACAACACTCAGTCCAGGAATAATTGCTCTTAGAAGTGAATGAAAAGTGAACCAATGCATTATTCATGAAGAGAAAAAAAGAGCAAGCGAAGCATTGGGATATAGTGAGTAAAGAGAAGATTACTCACAGTCAATGTGTGCACCTCCTCCCCAGTCTCCACATCCCACAGCTTGGCAGTGGCATCCATGCTGCCTGTAGCCACCAGTGTACTCTGGGGGTTGAACGCCAGGCACATCTACAATACAGAACTCTCTTTTACAGTTACTAGTGCTAGATTCTGCTGCAAAGCCAAAAAGGATTTAGCCAACCCATTTTTCATCTAAGCACAAGAGCATAATACCAGTACAAGCATTAAAATACATTATTTACCTGGTCCTGCAGCATAGAAATGTGCATAAATACTGACTATGCACAGTAGCCTGTAGCATATGAAGCAAAAATTTACTAAGCACAGACAGTACTTTAATCATTTTCAGTTAAAACACATTGTCATACATACTATTTCTGCCATGTGTCCGCGAAAGGTATGAAAACATTTGCCCATCTCTGCACACCACAGTTTGCAGGTCTTATCAAAAGAGCCGGTGGCAACCTTGTCTCTAAGTTTCAGCAAGATAAAAATACACAATATAAACTGAAAGTCCAATACAGCAATGTGCTCAGATGCTATTCAAGTTTTGCTGAAACAGCTCATTACCCATATGGGTTGTTGAATGCAACTGCAAACACCACGTTTCTGTGACCCTCCAGCTTGTGTAGCTCTGTGCCTGAGGCTGTGTCCCAAACTCTGCATGTCCTGTCGTAGCTCGCAGTTATAAACCTGCACAGAAACATGGGGACGAGTAAATAAATCACAACAATGGAGAATGAAACCCCAAATTGGCAGACTTGTGTGTGGTGCAGATAACCTACCTCGACCCTGATTTGTCAAAGGCAATGTTTGTCAGCGGCAGTATGTGTGGCTTAAGCTCCTGCAAATAAGACCAGAGAAAGATTAGAAAATATACCCTCATAGGCAATATTGTTATTTACTTCATTCATCTTTAAGATTACCCATTTAATACCCACATATAACTACTCCGCATTGATGTAATTGGAAGACCTCCCACTCCCAGCCCACCAGTGGTGAAAGGATTTTCTGTACTTATGCAGAACAGCAGAGTCTCTCACCAGTTTTAGACAGAAAGCATCCATATCCTCAGACCTCCAGCAACATAACCAACCCTGATCTCATACCAATTACATCTTGTGTATTCTTAAACACAATGAGACACTCATGAAGAATCTGTTGTCAATATGTTATCAGACTCTTGGCTGCTTACTTGGCCTCTCATTTTAGGACTTAGTAACCTAACCACTGCTGCTCTCTAGTGCCTATTTGGAGTACTGGCTGATTTTACTACTCAAACTCTGACCTTTCCACATAAGTCAATAACATTCACAAAAAGCAAGTATCAGGGAACTAATATATTGCTGTAATTAGCTGAGGTTGCCAAAAAAGCTCATTATCAAAAATGTTTTCAACTGCCTGTGTAATATATTATAACAGCTTTACAATAAACAAAATCACTAGACCCTGAATATCAAAACAATGTAATAAAAAATCTACGAATGCATAAATGTCACCATGTTGACGTAATTTATTATTTACCAGTAATGTATGTATGAGTCCAGTGTCTAACCTTGAAGAGACAAAAGCTGTGGTCCTCCTGCTGGCCCTGTTTCTGCTGCAGTCGAAGGATCAGTTGTTTGACCTGATTGGCCTGGGACTCTGACCTGATCAGAGGCTCCAACTGCCTGATTTCTGCCAACATTTCATCTGGGTCTGTCCTGCAGGGTTGAAAATTGCAATTTTCTTTTCACAATTTTACACTTCAGATGACATGATAACAGTAATTTGAAAATACAAATCATTCGGCAAATCTTAGAGGTCCAAATGTTACAAACATGCATGAATGAGACACTGTTGGTGATGAAACGCTCACTCGGCCTTCGACCCAAATATAAGCAGAGAAGCAACATTACCTACCTACCTATTACTCTTCTTGTTCATCAGAGTTAACTCATGAGTTCCAATATGAGATGAACTGAACTGATTAACTTTATCCTCAAGGTAAAACTGATTTTAGTGTGTTACCCTAAACAGCTTTATCATCTAAAATAAGGTCACACACACATCAGACACATAAAAACAACAACACATAAACCAGACCGATGGTAGAAATAGCCGTCCCTCCTTCCTGCTACTGTCAGACTATACAACCAGCACTGCTCCCAGTAGACCACACATATGAAAACTATGGACACTCAATCATCACTTGTTTGCAACATCTGTATCTGTATATTCGAACTGCGAAATATCTACACTTGATTCATGCAGTAATGTTGGCCACTCAGCCTGTCTGTTTAATATTATACCTTGCTTGCTCACAATCACTGACTCAAGTGCAATATCAGTATGTCCATAAGTCAGTCATCAGTCATCCAATGTGTCTCTTTATTATGTTCTGCTTTCTTATTATATTGCTTTGTGTTTTTATACCGTTTGCTTATTGTGCTGGTCTTTCTTATTGTACAGTTTACTTACTTTATATATTGATTTGTATTTTATTGTTTTCTGCTGATGCTTCCTGTTTTCACTATCCCTTTGCTGCTGTCATGCTGCAAATTTCCCCAATGTGGGACGAATAAAGGATCATCTCATCTCATCTCATCTTGTCTATCTTTGCCCTACATACAGAAGGGGTCAGGCAGTTTGGTCATAAACCCTGACCTCACTGACTTCATACAGTGCTCTGAGGTCACAGACAGGGCTATATGGAGATGTGTCTGACTGGTTTGGGGATAAAATGACATTATTTGTGAGAGATGAACACTCCTAAGTGAGGATATTATGACATCAAAGAGTAATCAGCTAACCAAAGTGCTGTTAGCTAACGTTAGGTAACAGTTAATGTAATTGTGTAGGGTACAACTCACTCACTCTGGGGTCAGATCCAACAGATCGATAGATTTGGTCTTCAAATATCCTCCTTTCTCGTATTCCAAGGCTATACCTGAAAGTAGAAACATTAATTTAACCCGGGAAGTCCACTCATGTCGGCTGAAATGAATAGAGCAGCGGTTAGATACGCTAGCATAATGCTAACTTAGCTAACCAACAATATGGTTTTGGGGTGGCAAGTTGCAGCGAAGTAAGGCTACAGAAAGTTGTCAGAGCTGAAAACAGAACTAACGTTACAGTTAGTAACGTTACGACTTAAAATATCCGTATTACCTGGCGGATAATACCTGAGAAGGAAGCGCTTGAGTTTCATTCTGCCGTGTATTCAACCCACTTCACTTCACTCCACCATTCAACAAACCGTTGCTATGGCGACAACCTCGCAGCACATGCCCGCGTGCACTCACTACGCATGCGTACTAGGCACATAAACAGAGCATCTCCAGAACTTGAATGTCAAGTCTGTTAAAACAAATATCCAAGCGAGGACACGAGCTACTGCTCCTTTATTTTCACATCCTGGGGGCACTGAGAAGGAGAAATGTTAGTCCTCGCATCATTTCGGCTCTTGACTGAATTTCTGAGACTTTTGTGAGTATTTTAGGCATGGTGAAGTGAGGAATATGTGAGGAACAAACAGCAATGCTATGAATTCTTCTGCTTTGTACAGCTGTACAGTATAATGACTCACTATTAATAAATATATTTGCCTGTATGCTGCTGAGGGGGAGCCATTGTATCCCCAGGTGCAATTTGCCTGCCTCTGCCTAACAGCAGAAGTTTGATTTATCTCTGTTAAATTGTCTCCTGTCTTGTTTTTTTAAAAAAAGGCTTAATGTTTGTACTGATAACAAAACTGAAGGAAGTATACTTTCGTCACCTCTTCGTCCCTCTGCTACCTACCAGGTTGAAGTCTACTGCTCATAAACTCTGACAAAGGTACGCGCACATCATAAAGGTCATGTGTGTGTATTCGAGCTACTACGAGCACTGATAACTTCAAAAGCGGTCATTGAACTGAGGGATAGTCCAGGTAGTCAAGACTTCAGACACAGACCAGCGTGCTCAGGCAGAGCTCCTGGAAATAAAAACATAAGAGGAGAAGAGAGAGGAAATTCTGCTGAGGTAAAAGCATGGGCAGATGGGCCAGGCTGAAGTCCTCCGGCTGGACTTATCCTACCGCAGTCCTGTCACTGTATGGGTTTTTTGCCAACTGCAGAGTAGCAGAGCCCTTCCTCACACCATACCTAATTGGACCACACAAGAACATCTCTGAAGAAGTGGTAAGCGTGGCAGACACATACATGTTTGCATGTGTTTACATAGACACACACAGCCTTTGTATAGGAGCTCTTACCTGACACCAACTGCTTCTGTATTTATTGACAACGAGATAAAAATGCTGTGGACAAGAGGCAAAACAGTGTGCCTGGATCAGGATTGCTGTTTCCCCACAGGTGACAAACCACCTGTTCCCTATCTGGACATACTCCTACCTCGCCTTCCTTTTCCCCGTCTTCCTCCTGACTGACTTCCTGAGATACAAGCCCCTCATTGTCATACAGGGGCTCTTCCTGGTCACCAACTACATCCTGCTCTGCTTTGTGCCTGGTCTGCCTGCTATGGTCTTCCTTCAGGTCCACTGAAAAATTGATAAATATGCTTGCAAATAGTAGTTAATTTTCAGAGTAATCAAAGTTGCATCACCTATATGTCCTGTCAAATATTATATTATACTATATATAGATATTGCATAAGACTATAATTCTGCTGTTAATGGACGGTATTGCTGTACTGTTGCATATTACTCAAGAAGAACGTCTAGTGATAGACTGCATTATGTTTTGCATTAAGGTTGCAGTCTCTTTCAAACTGTTTCATCCCACCCACAGGTGAACTATGCTGTTGTGACCTCCACAGAGGTGGCCTACTTCTCCTACATTTACAGCGTGATTCCAGTTGAGCATTACCAAAGAGCCACTGGTTACCTGCGCAGTGCCATGCTGGCTGGATATACACTTGGTGCCAGCCTGGGCCAAGTGCTGATCTCCCTGGCAGGTAGAGCTTCTCAGCCTATATAAACAGAATAGAATTAGACAGTAATGTTTAGCTGTATTTTCTCCACAGCACTGATGAAGTATGAACTCTAATAAACAGGAGTGGACTACTTCTACATCAATACTATCACTCTGGGGATTGTAAGCATGGCTTTTCTCGTCTCCTTCTGGTTGCCCATGCCCCAGAGGAGCCTGTTCTTCAAAGGGAAAGAGGCTGCAGCTGTGGGCTCGCAGTCCCAGCAGGAGGGGGCTCTGGGAGCGGACGGCATTGAGGAACCGGTGAGGGATAAGGATGAGGTTGGCTCAGTGAAAGAGAAGATGGAGCATAATGGCAGTGCTGGCTGGTGCAGCAGGAAAAGTGCAGCCAATGCAGGCCGTCTACTTTGGCAAAGCTTCAGGGAGTCATATTCTTCCAGGCATTTTCCTTTTTTTTTTTTATTTATCAATACACATCACACTTTGAGTGCAGATCTGCTGAGCATACACCTTTAGCACATCTTGCCAGTATTATAGTTTAATGTATTTAACTTTCTTAGTCTCTATAATGTATTCATATAGTAGCACTCTGTGAACCATCTAATTACACTCATGATTATAATCTGTGTTAATGATTAACACCATGCAGGAACTTGATCTACTGGTCCCTGTGGTGGGCTCTGGCCACAGCTGGCTATGTGCAGGTTTTCAACTACATCCAGCTTATGTGGGACCATATAGAGCCATCTGCCACATCATCCATCTACAATGGAGGTGTTGAGGCTGTCTGCTCCCTTGTAGGTAAGACTGGTTGTAAATGTGTGTGAGCAAGAGAGAAAAACGTACATAAATAACAAGAAAAAATACATTTTGTGGTTCCCTTGTACCTTAAAAACTTAAGAAATCAAATATTAAAATAACATATGTACAATATGTAAATATGTTTCGTCACTGTGCTGAGGCTGTAAGTGTGAAAATCTACCTACAATATATACATTTGAGAAACAAATAAATGCAGTAGAAAAAGCCAGCTTTTTCCAACTCCGCACCATTTCCAAAGTCAAGCCATTTCTCTCCCTCAAAGACGTGCTGATATTTACCCACGCTCTGATCTCCTCCCGTTTAGACAACTGTAACTCTCTGTACACTGGTGTCAGTCAGTCCTCTCTGTCCCGCGTCAAGCTGGTTCAGAACACAGCTGCTAGGCTCCTCACAGGCTCCTAGAGGAGAGACCACATCACACCTGTTTTGGCCTCTCTCCACTGGCTGACAGTAAAGTTCAGAATTGACTTTAAGGTTCTCCTGTTTGTGTACAAGGCCCTTAACGTCCTAGCCCCCTATTCTACTCCCTCAGGTCAGCTGACCAGGTGCTCCTGGCTGTCCCCTGTCCAGACTTAAGTTCAGGTGTTCCTTTGCTGTGTCTGCCCCCAAACTGTGGAACCTACCTTTATTCATTAGCGTTTGAGTCCCCCTGATGTGGTTCTTCCTGACCTGTGCCTGTGTGTGTGTGTGTGTGTGTGTGTGTGTTGAGTCTCTACTTACATGTGTGAGTTGTGTACCTTACAGTTATGTTGCCTCTCATGTATGAGTTTTTTTTAGCATTTTATTGCTTTTGTACAGCACTTTGGTCAATGTGGGTTGTTTTTAAATGTGCTTTATAAATACATACATTTATAAATAATACCTTCTCACTAGTCCCTCCTAAAAGCAGTATTTAATCCTATTTGAATATTTGTCAAAATGTTTTATGAAATTAATAATGTGTTCATCACCCACAGCCTGGGGCTGAGGGCCACAGGGTAGGGAAAGTATTGAAAGATGGACAAAGAGATAGTTTGTTTTGGTATTTTCTTGTGATTTGTTGACAATGAAAGACATATAGAACAACACCTGCTTCGAATAAATATTGCCCCAAAAACATCAAAGTGGAAACAAACCACTTATGAACTACAGATTTGAGTTTTCTAAGAATAGTGTGCACAAAAGCACAGTTAATGAAGGAGTGAAAAGTTGCTTTTGGATGCTGTTATCTCACAGAGGAGCTGGAGTTTCGCAGAAGCAGGAGATGACTGATTGAACCAGGAGTTCAATTAACCCAGGGGAGGGCAGAAGACTGCAGCACGACCACATTATATAGAGCAAAATAAAAATTTAACAATGTTATTAAAAGTTTCCATGTCTGATGGCACACGGACCTATAAAAACTTGCAATTAAAAGAAAACAACCATGCTGTTCCAGGTTATATGGGATACCTGATTAAATGGAAAATGTGTATTGATTTTGAAAGGGGATAGCAGCACCATGGTCCGCTTGGCTTACGCTCAACCTGGCTCAGCATGAGAAGAAGAGTAATTGCTTCAATTAAGGAGATAGAGTTAGGCGGTAATGGATTCTCTGATTATTGCTGATAGTTGATTCCAAGAGCCGGCTGAAAGAGGTTCATCATAATAGGCAGGTGATGTGATGGCCAGCAAAGGTGTGTGTGTGTGTGTGTGTGTGTGTGTGTGTGTGTGTGTGTGTGTGTGTGTGTGTGTGTGTGTGTGTGTGTGTGTGTGTGTGTGTGTGTGTGTGCATAGAAGCCACATTGCCATTTATATCATCATTCAAAGGAAGAGATACTGTTGTTACGGTTATTTAATGAATCATAACAAGGATGCACCGGCACAGTGGAGGTGTTGTCCACTGGAATGACAGATTTATCACATCATCCTTCTCTTCCATGGTCCAGGTGCCGCAGCTGCCTTCTCCGTGGGCCACATCAAGGTGACCTGGTCCGTGTGGGGAGAGCTGGCGTTAGGGTTGTTCTCAGCCGTAGGAGCGGGTGCTGTGTTTCTGATGGCGTTCACCAGCAGTATCTGGACATGCTATGCTGGTTATGTGATCTTCAAGTCCTGCTACATGCTTCTGATCACCATCACAACGTAAATTTACAGTAGAACATCTTCCATTCTTTATTCGCAGTGTTCCTGTGGGTTTTCAAAAGTAGAGGGAGGAACAGATTACTACTTCATTGCAGTAAAGTGACCTAATCTTTTTAACTTATCAGACTGTTCTATTAATTGTCTTTTACACACTTAAGTCATTGTATCCACCTTACGGATCATCATTTGTCAAAAATCTCATTGTGCAAATATCTTGTGAAAGCACCAATAGCCAATGCTACAATATTTATATCGAGATAATTGGTCAAAAATATTGTGATATTTGATTTTCTCTATATCGCCCACTCCTAAGTGTATTTTTTTTTTTTTTTTTTTTTTTTTTGGTAAAACAAGCTTTACAGACAAAGAAGGGTAGTTTTGGATTAGGAATGCAATTACAGATTATTTTCATTATTGACTAATCTGCGGTTTTGTTTGACAAAAATTCCTTTTGTTCCTCCTTTTGTTTGACAAAAATTCCATAACCTTAAGATGTTAAATTTGCAATGATAAACAAAGAGAAGTAGAACACACTGATTAAAGAAGAAATGTTTGGCATCTTTACCCTAAACGTAACCCAAACTATCTATTGACCATCAAAACAGTAAATGCCTTTTCTTTTGCTCGACTAATTGTTTCAGCTCTATTTCACATTGCTTATAAATACAGTATCTATGACTAAGCATACATCATACTTCTCTCAGTAACTATACCCACTTTGTCATTTTAGATTTCAGATTGCATCCAACCTCTCCATGGAGTGCTATGCCTTGACATTCGGCATCAACACTTTTGTAGCCCTTTCACTGCAGACCATTATAACAGTCATAGTTGTTGATGAAGCCGCACTGGGACTAGACATTGTGACACAGGTATGTGCATAATTAGTATTATTTATTGCTTCTTATATTAAATGGCAGAGCACAGGTAATTCAGCACTGACAATCAATGGTTGAGCTCTGAATCAAGAATGTAAGCAGTGTAAGACCTCTGTAAGATGACAAACACTAAAAGGTGAGGAGAGAGCAGCACCTTGTGGTTATCATTCACTGTTGCATGCAGACAGGTTTGATGAAGATGAATCCATAGCATGACGAAACTAATGATGGTGATAATGACTGAGGGCTTTCTCTGCAGTTCATCATCTACGGCAGCTACTACGCTGTCATCTCGGTGCTCTTTCTGATTCGAGGGACCTACACCGCGTGTGTGAATCAACGCAATCCTGAGCACACGGGAACCAAAGATCAGCAGTCGAGTGTGGAGGTGATCTCTTCTGAGCGTTTCTGAAGAAGGTCAATAAACTGTTGTCTTGATAATACTGAATAAGAAGGAGACTGTTCCATTTGATGATAAGGAATAACAGTGTTACTGTTCTCTAATGAGTTTAAAACATCCTATTGCCTGATACAACAATGGCCCTTAGTCACCAAAAGGAGCCTGAGCGAGTGTCTTAATATAGGTATGCCATTTGTAATGGAAACTTGAATCATCCAATGGCCAAATGTTATATGGAAGCTCAACATTGAAGTCATATAATCCCAAGAGTGTTAGGTGTTGAAGTCATCAGTTCTGATGCCAGGGGCGGAGATTTAATCAAACGCCTTAATCACAGAGAGTCATATTGGATCCATGCCCTTAAAGGCACCAAGCACCCTGGTCTAAATGAGCACTTTGACTTCTCATCTTTTTTGCAGTCATTTTCTTCATCCTAAAATATAGTTACAGTTTGTTTCATTATATTGGTATTATGTGACTGACAGCCTGTGAGAGGACCTTTTTTACATTTACTTGCTGTGTTGCTGTTGGCCCCTAGAGACCTGAAAGAATGTTGCATACTCTCACCTGTGCACACTTGAGGTGAACACAACTATAATTACTCTATTTGTTTCTGTGTGTCACTGTACCCTCAGGAAGGCGCAAGCCGGTACGCGTTGGTGTATTTTTAATGTTTCTAGCCTGTTGAAATAAAGGCCTTTTATATTTTTCAAACCATCTTGAGTGCCTGGACCTGGATCATTTATAGCTCTTTTTTGGCAGTAAGTCTTCCTGTCTTTGAGCACCATTGGTTTGAGGGACACCAGTAGCGCTCCTGCTACCCTTTTCTTTCAATGGACCTTAGTTGCTGACTTAACGTCATGGGCGTTTTCCATATCACCTCTGCATTTTGTTATCTCTACATTAATCTACTGAGGACACCTAACAGCACAATAAAGCTTTAACCATTACCAATTAGTGAAGCGTATTAAAGATAAAGTCTTGAGATTTTTCTGGCTGCCTGTTTATCTCGGCTTGAGCTGGACCATCACCAAGGTAGTGTTGCTCTTTGACCGGGTTGTTGATTGACCAAACAAGCTCGACACTTTGACAGCCTTAAGTGTTTCCCACAAGGAGGCAAGACAGACAGAGCGAAGGAACGTATGCACACACCTGCGACCGGTAGAATAACAGCAGAAGATGGAGGCAGTGAGGAGGTGGAGGGCAGACTGGAGGTATCCCACTACTCTGCTGTGCATTTATGGATTCTTTAGCACAGTCAAACCCCTGGAGCCTTTCCTCATCCCATACTTGACGGGACCGGACAAGAATCTGACGGCAGAACAGGTACAAAAGCAAAGGCAAATGACTTAAAGGTGATCTATGCACATGTACAAGAGTCATACATTTTCTTCCTATGGTCGAAGACAGTCCAAAAATGTAAGTAAACATGAACAGCTCCCACAAATCCAGTGCTAACACTCAAATTTGTGATGTCATCAAGTATTAAGTCTAGAGCTGCTTGACAGCCAATGAATTAGGATGTTATAGATGACACTGAGAGCACCCAGGGGACCGTTCAGACCGTTCAAACACTGCAATAGAATTAAGTTCATTTGGGTATAAGAGGAGAAAACAAACATTGTGGGTCCACAAAATCCGGCTCCCATTCATCGTCAGTGGGGCAGCTCCTGACTTTACACCCTATGAGATCACAAGTTTGAGACTTACTTCTCTGGTTCTGGCTTTGAAAGAGAGTAGCTCACGGTCACATTGATCTTTCTTAGGCCATGGGAATAACATAAGTGGTGTTCCACTTCAAGCAAATCACAAACCAGAAAATTTGTCAAGTTAAATCAGGCAGTCAAAAGAGCAGTTTGCCTCGTCAGTTTTGTGGCCTTGACACCTAATCCTAAAACACATAATGTACTTATTTGTTTGTGTTTGCAGAAGCGACATTCACATATTTAATCTCTACAAAACAACCAAGTTGGTGAATCACAGTAAACAGTTAAATGCAATCTATACGACTTGAGTGATAAAACTCCAATCATGATTATAAAACCTTTGAGTTATTGATATGACATAATACAGTGCCTGTCTTAAGTGCAATAGCTCTTTAACATTTGCTTATTGATCTGTTGGTGTTTCCTCTGCAGGTGGTCAATCAAATTTTACCAGTATGGACTTACGCTTACCTGGCAATGCTGGTGCCGGTGTTCCTGCTGACTGACTGGCTGCGTTACAAGCCTGTGATGGTGTTCCAGTGCGTCACCCTCTTCATCACCACAGGGATGCTACTGTGGCTGAAAAGTGTAGCAGCCATGCAGGCCATGGAGTTCTTCTACGGGGTGGTGACGGCCAGCGAGGTGGCCTACTTCTCCTACATTTACAGGTGATGTACTGTAGCTCAAAGGGCAGAGCAAAGGGCCAGTGATACCAGGTGTCAGGGGGTTGAGTTTTCCACAGTTGGGACACGTGTGACATTTTGACTGTTGTTTGTTGCAGCATGGTGGATCTGAAGAGGTACCGGAAGGTCACGTCTTACTGCCGCAGTGTCCAGCTCCTTGGGTACACAGTGGGCTCTGTGCTGGGCCAGCTGCTCGTCAGCTTCGACCTCATGTCCTACAACTACATGCTGGTGCTTACTCTAGTTTTCACCGCCGTCGCTTTCCTCACTTCCTGCCTGCTGCCAATGCCACAGCAGAGCATGTTCTTTCACCGTAAACATACTGGAGAGAATATGGTGACAGAGGGAACAAAGAGGGATGCAGATGGGACAGGGGATGCAACAGAACACACAAGTGGAGCAAAGGCATCCCTGGAAGAAATAAAAGATGAGAAGGTGGAGAAAGGAGAAACTGAGAATGAAGCAGGAGTAGGAATGGATGAAAAAGCTGCAAAGGGCGAGGACCCTGTGGAGTCTGTCAGTGCACAGAGCTGCGGCCAAGTCCTACTCCGGCTGTGGAGGGACTTCAAACAGTGCTATTCCTCCAGACAGCTGCTGTACTGGTCAGTGTGGTGGGCGATGGCCTCCTGTGGCTATTACCAGACCATCAACTACGTGCAGGTCAGTCAAGTGAAAAGCGACACACGTGCTTAGTTTTGACATAGTCATCTAGTCATTGCAGTAACTTGTGAGTGTGACGAGTACCTCTATGTCAGCTAAATGATCGCTGCAATGTACCCCGCAGATGCTGTGGGAGCATGTGCAGCCTTCTCAGGATTTTAGCATCTACAACGGAGGCGTGGAGGCAGTGTCATACCTGTGTAGTAAGCAACATCATATAAAGGTTTCCAGAGCAGGATACAGATAAGGAGACACAAAAGTACATTTCAAACTAATGGCTGGGTGATATGTCCTGAAAATGATATCACGATATTTTAGGCTATATCTGGATACACCATATATATCGCGATTTTTTTCAGTCTCCTAAAAAGCACTTCATTAATGTTAGGACTGGGAGACAAAATCGAACATAATATTTCTGACAAAATACCCTCTCTGATGCAAAAGTTGCTTCACTTAACTGTAATGCAGCCTTTAAAATAAGGGAAAAAACACCATTTAAATCCAAAATGTAAGACTATATATAGTCTCATATCTTGACAATGACATTATATCATCATATTGCCCAGCCCTATTTAAAACCCATTTTCTCAGTGCTTATGAAATTGTCGTCTCCACTACAATAAGCCTAAGTGTTCTGCAGGTGCAGCAACAGCCTACGGTATAGGCTTCACCGAGGTGAGATGGGACCTGTGGGGAGAACTGGCCCTGGGTGGTTTCTCAGGACTCGGGGCATCAGCACTATTCCTCATAACCTTCATCGGCAACATCTGGGTCTGCTACGCTGGTTACATCATTTTCAAGTGCCTGTACATGCTGCTGATAACGATAGCAATGTAAGAGTGTTATACGATAAAGGGGGGTGTTTTTACTCATGATTCAGACTGGTTTTTATTGCAGGCATAACAGGAAACAAAACATCTAAATAAACAATCCTAATCAGGTACCAGATTGCAGCTGACCTGTCAATGGAAAGATACGCTCTTGTCTTTGGAGCAAACAACTTTGGAGCGCTGGCTCTCCAGACGATCCTCACTTCTGTTGTGGTTGACAGCAGAGGGCTGGGCCTGAGCATCATCCCTCAGGTGAGCAGTCTGATCGGGTAATGTCAATCGGGTCTTCTGTTGATGTAGCAGAGGCGTTTTTATGTCCACTCATTGTTGTGATTTTTTTTTTTTTTTTGCAGTTCACCATCTATGCGAGCTACCACCTGCTCATTGCTGTGGTTTTTTCTCTTCGGGGGCTGTTTACCATTTGGAGAGAGAAGCAGAGGCGCAACAAAGAGTCCACACCTCCAGACTCCGAAGAGCACAGATTCTGACACCACCAGCTGAGACAATCACTTGTGCTTTTGGTCCCCACTGTGTCCAAGTGACCACGTGCCAATTTAAAAAGCATAAAAGCTTCAAATTACTGACTGCAACACCATGAATATAAGTCTTTTCTTTTTTTATACAAAACAAATATACAAGATTTCCATACATCAGTATAAATAAATGGTTTGGTCATTTCTTCTTACTTAAAATTCATTTTAATATATATACTGTATATATTTACACATTAACTTAAAATTCTCTAATACCCAATGTAAGTGGTTTCCAGCTCATCAGCCTTTACCCACTTATGGACTGAGTGTAGTTCAGAAGCTTTGTGACCTGGGCCTCTGTCAGCAGGACAGCGGATGGCAGAGAAACGAGACTTCTGCCCATCCCTGAATCGACGGTCACTCCTTTCATGTCTCGCCAACTGAATAGGCTTTCTTTTTTCTTTAGTGAGAACAGTTTACCTAAAAGGAACCTGCACAAATAAACAGTTTGGTTCTTCACAAATACAGTAAGTGGCAGTACCCATTAGCTTTTTCCAAGCAACAGTTCTGTCTTAACAAATCCTGTGAGCTAGATACAAATACTGATATGCACAAAGCGCTAATTTCCTAAAAGAAAATCAATATGTACAGAATTGCAGCATAATGAATGGGATGTACTGTACGCAATAACTTAGTTTTCAGCCAGTTTGATTATACATTGTGGTTCAGCAGAGGCCAGGCCAGTTCACAGGTTAAATAGAGAGGAGGGGATCAGCCTCTCCCTCTGCACACACCATCACTTTGTTTTGTAGCCACAGACAGTGTCAGCATGATCGTCTCTCGTATTGTTCCATTTGTGACAAAAAATGCAATAGAAAATACAAATCCTTACAAACATCGTGTTTAAAGCTACTTGTGAAACAAAACAGTGCAATAGGTGCAAGCGCGCCAGTTGACCCTGTAGCGGAGCTGATTGGATGGATCGCTATAAGAAGGGATTCGTTGAGGAGCCTCCTGCTGGATACTGTGCGGATGGACCTGCACCCTGGAAGAAAAAAAGGGGACACACAAACACACGATCAGAAAACGTACTGTTTACTACAACCCCAACTCCAAAAAAGTTGGGACGCTGTGTAAAACATATACAGAATACAATTATTTGCAAATCATTTGACATATATTCAACTGAATACACTAGTACTACTACTACTATACACTCCGAATTTGATGCCTGCAACACGTTCAAATGTCATGAATCTGGGTTGTACTTAGCATTGAAAGGAGGGTCAACAAATCCACTATCTATGAATACAATATGATCCTGTCTAGCTTCAGTCCAACCACGGCTGTTTTCTTATTAGAAATGACAACAATGACAATGTAGTAATGTAGGTTTGTTCATCAGCTAGAAAGGCGGAATACGGTAGGTAATAAAAAACAAGCCATGTCGCCCTTTTACTAACCAGGAAAGGGTTGCTAGAGACCATGGGTCCAGCCATCACTTGCCCAAAAGGAGTCACAACAGGCTTGGCCTGGCCAAAAGCTGGAAATCCTCCACCTGAAAGACATGCACATTGTCATTTAGAGGATGTGATGAAACACCCTCCCATAAATTATAGCAACAGCAAACCAAGGGGAATTCCTTCGCTCATATTCACGTGATCAAACCTTGTCGATCTGAAGCGTGACTCCAAAGTGACATTTTTAAGGGATGTTAGTGCACTAATGTGAGAACCACTCAGTCAGATGCACAGGCAAGCTTGAATTCCAGTACTTAGTTACACAGATACATCTATATCTACATGATCTACACAGACACACACCGTTTGGTTGCTGGGGATACGCAGGAGGCTGAGGGAAGGGAGCCTGGCCAGGAAAGGGTTGCTGGAAGGTTCCACTAAAGCTGGTGGGGAGGTTGAAGGCTGCAGCATTCCCAAATCCAGCGGGCATACTCATGGACCCTGTGCCGAATGATGCTGCAACACAGCAGGACAGCCGTTGGTTAAAGAAGGAAACACAGGACATCTACAGGCTTACAACTAAATACCGGGTCTAAAAAAAGGGTTTGTTTCATTTTGCTATGACAAGATTCTACAGCACACGCACACACTTTCGTTTAAAATCTGACATTACACAGGAGCTGGCACACAACAGCAGAAAAACAAACACAAATGCAAAAACTACAATGTTATCAATATCCGACTTTATATTATGTATTTAACTGACGCTTTAATCCAAAGCTGTACAACCCAAAAAGTGCAAGAATCATGCAAGAACATCAACTTCATCAAATATTCTTATGTACTTTTAGACATCAGTAGTTTGTTAGAAAGCAGTAAACTATAAGTAAACTTAAATGAGAGGATGAACTAGGGATTACAGACAGTCAAAGAGAAAACACAAAGAGACATATCCATACAACAAATTAAGAATAGAAATATGTCCAGTCGACTGTGCAGTAGGTTTGATCAGCATCCCTTTAGCAGCTGACTAACTGCACATGTCAGTCTGTAATCCATAGTGTGGATCCCAGCGCCAGAACTGTCCATTCAACTCTGAGATCCTCTGAATCTCACAGTCCATGTGTTTGTAAAGTTGGAACACATGCAAATTAAGCTTAAGGTTGTCTCCAGACAAGCCTTAGGGGAAAGGTTTGAACAGACGTCACACATGAGGCTTTAACACAGTTGTAGCAACAGTGTCTGACCACACAGGAGCACAACATTCCCACAGTGCAACATGTGCGATCAAACTGCGGTTAGTAAGACAGCCAGCTAGCAACTGAGCAATCTGACATCTGGTAGAAATGCTACATCCAATGCCCATTAAACAAAAATCAACAATTTGAGTTACAACTGATTTAATTGGAAAGCAAATCCAACAAGGTTACTGCTTGAGTCTTCAAGACATGATAGATTTCAGTGTTTTACTGGGTTTACTCATTGAATTGAGCATTTTGTGACACTACCAAGTTAGTGAATGTCTAGATGATAATTTATTAACATTATGGTGTAGTGTTAATTTTAATGATTTAATGTCCTCAAAAAAGCAGAACAGATTTTGTGCCTCCTGCTAACTGATAGAAGGAAGATGTTGAGGAAGAGATAATGAATGATTTCACAGGAACCCAACACAGGGTGTGAGGGCACTACCTTTCGATAGATACAACACTCACATATTTCTAATCATTAATTAATTCTACTGCTCTGATTACTCTCTATATTGACATAGCTATTGTTGCTTAATCAATAATTACAGCACTCATTTATTCTCGCCTAGTTACTGTAGATTTCATCAAACCCCTTTATCTGAATGTTGTGATTATTTTTACCTCCACAACATTTTCCTGATAGATTTGCGTAAGGAACAAGAAGGCACTGTAAAAGCAAGGCACAGGAGAGCAAAAGGGAAGCAGAGAGCACAATGGAACCTACCAAAGGCGGGAGGATAACCCTGCCCATGAAGAGCCCTCATCAAGCCTGTCCAGCATGACAAGAGCAATCAGACAGACAGCTGAATCTCAATTTCTGCTCCTTGTTGTATCTGTCATCTCTCTCGTGTACAGCAGTACAGTAGTGGGAACACTAGTCCTGCTGCCGATTGCCACGACGAACAAAACTGGTACTCAGCACTTTTTTACTTTATCCCTCCTAATGGCTGCCTCTGTTGGGCAGTTTGCTCTGTGGCACATTAATTGCTGAGGCAGCCTGGGCAAAGGTTACCACTTTGAGTGTGCAAGGAAATCTAACAGATAATACACTAACTGTGCAATAATGTACCAGACCTACATTTATTCCATATTAAAGGATTTTAATCTGCACTACTGAATAATAACAATAACAATAACAATAATAATAATAATAATAATAATAATAGCAGATTAAGTTGACTGTGAATGTGTAGCACGTCTAGTATACCACCCTTACACACACAGACATGCACACACCTGCTGCCGCCGCCGCTGCTGCTGCCATGTTTGCTGTCCTGCCGTTGCTCTGGAATGGGTTGGTGGGAGCTGCTGCTGGGGCAACTCCAGCAGCTACAAACGGATTAGTTGACGGAGCTGTTAAAGAGAGGTATCAAGTCACCAACAAACCAGAGTGTGAAACAGCAGGATCAGTCAAATAAAGCGCACAAGCTTAACACGCCAAAAACAAAATTACTGTATACTTTTTATATCATTACTGATTTTAATTTGAGAAAACAATCAGCACAAATCATCAAAAACCAGCCTGAAGGTTCGCTCACCTCCAAAACCTTGAGCCATGCCAGGCAGGGCCTGCTGTGCTTGTGCAGTTGACACCCCAGTCTCTGAGCCAAACACACCCCTGCAGTAAAACAAAGTCGACACGAGCTTATCAGTGAAGAGTGGGAGGATGGCCACTGTATGATTGTAGAAGTCACTTTGTTACTGGAAACTGCCAGATAGTTGTTTATGTATTCTGACACACTGTTTCAGATCCTTCAACTACCACACCCACGTTTTAACAATCACGTGAATAGTTTGGCAGTTAAACAATTTTACCACACTAACTTATTACAAGATTGTGAATTACAATTAAGAGAACAAAACTCAAATCAACATTTCTATACCATCTAAAAATAGTAATTTTGTCTTGAATTAGACACATTAAATTACACTAATCAATAATGAAAATAAACTGTATGTTTAATTGTGGATTTAGACATTTGGCTCCCACAACAGCAGGGGGCTTATGCTGCATTCACATGGAATCTGGCAGATGGAAAACACCTTCTGGATGGCACAGTAAACACAAACACACAGTCCAACAGAATGACAGGACGGTAAAACAAAACATGCATGACGATATGTTGTGATGGTGGTGCAGTATTGTTTACAAAACATGAATAAAATATATTAAATACAAAAATTGTGTGTAGTAATGTCCGGTAATTGTAAATTTAACCCGAGTTTTTTCTTTGTGTGAGGAAACTGTGCAACATCTGGATGCAAATTTCATTGTGAAAGTATTCTCTGCCTGGCTTTTTTTCTCATCTTGCTCTCGTCCACGAAAATGATATCTGATTTGTCGTCTACCATCTGCCTGATTCCATGGGAACACAGCATTACTGTGGTGTGTCTCACCCTTGTGAGGTGCAGGTGGTGCTGTAAACGCTGGTGGCAGGGACTGCGGGGCTGAAGACGGTGTCAAGCTCAGCCAGAGCAGCATAGCGGTCCCCTCCTGCAGACATTGCCTGCTGCTTCTGAGGCAAACCAGCTACTCCCGCTGCTGCGGAGCTCACCCCACCAGAAATACCAGCTCCTGGAACAGAAACACAAGACAGCAGATCTTGTTTGAATCCACCACAACTCAATTAACGAGGATGAAAAATCAAATCTCAAAGACAAAATAATTATACATTACAAAAAAAAAAAAGTAAAAAAAGATGTCCGGCCATAGCTGCCATATTGAACCTATTAAAAATGATGGGGAATAAACGTTCAGTCAATAGGAAATTTGCATTTCCTAGCACAGGCATACATTTTGTAAAATGAACAAAATAAACTAGTACCAGCCCAGTGATATTCACAGATGCTCGAGTGCCAGAATTCTGACCATGTGACAGTAAAAATGTCCAATGAAACCAATATAGCATTCATGAAACCAAGGCGCTTCCACCATGCGCAGTGGCCTGTTGATTTAATACAAGCTGGTTCAGCAGCACTGAGGCCAGGGGGCTGATTCTGTTTAAAACTAATAAGGCCATCTCAACATACATCCGAGTTACGGCTGAGCCAAAAAATGGGACAGAGAATTACTTTCTGCTAGTTCTAGAAAATGTAACTCAGCCCTGTTTTGAGAGAGACTATGTCTGTGCCTGAACTGGAAGGAAGAGACTTTAACCCATGTGTGATTTCATAATATTTTTAGTTTTCTCAACTTCTCTTTTTTGGTCTGCCTCTATCCCTACTATTGCGATCTATGAAATAGGCTAGGCAGGAGAAGTTTACCTTGCTCTGTTTTGGCAGAGCTAAACACGTTATCCAGGTCAGCCAGGGCTGCGTATCTATCAGCAGGGAGGCTAGTACTCTGTACAGCATCTTTGCCAGCTCCTGTGGAGTTACTCTGGGAGGAGGAACTGAAGGATCCAAAGTCAGCACTACACGATTTGGGGAAGTTGTCAAAATTTGCAAAATTGGCATTTGCTAGTCCCCCTGAGGCACTACCTGCATGAAAGAGAGAGATTAAAAAGTCATAAAGGGGGACCATGACTGTTGGTTGAGTAACAGCATTAACAGGGTGCAGGAGGAGAGAAGAAGCTGCAAGGAGGGTAGAGTTGGGGTGGAGTCTGGCTGGGGCTGGGTTACCTTTGTTATCTATGGGATAGATAGCAACACTTCTAAAGCATGTCCTCTGCAACACTGCACTATGCTGTCTCTTCATTAGCTTATGCACCTAAGATAAAATTTGCATTTATTTGTGTTAGAGGCACACGATGTGCAGAACAGCACCTTTATAATGCCTTGGTTTCATGTGAGTTCAGCACCACGCTGTGGATCAAGGGAGTTACAGACAAAACCAACTCAAACTGTAGTAACATTGACACGAAAAAATCAACTTGACTGTTGGAATAGCTATTTAGTCTGCCAACCAGCCTGTAGGTAATACTGGACTCTGTAATGAGTAGACTGTCACTTGTACACAGATCTGACACTGTTACTAGGGAACAAACAACAATTACAGATTAGTTGCTGCTTATTTAGAGCTAAAAAACAAAAAGTGTACAACTTTTTTTCTGTAAATAATCTTATAAATCCTATTTAATACTTACTACTGTAAAATACCTACATGTGTCATTCAGTTCACACTACATGCTAATGTTTGACAACCATGCTAATTCAGGCACATCCACCACACTTTAATGTCTCTAATAACTCTTGAAAATGAAATTTAATTTTTGTTTCAGAGCCGATATTCTCAACAATTCCAGGCCAACTTCATGAACCTCTCTATCACACTCAGAACTCAGTGAGAACTGGTGTGTTTGTAATGCAATAACAGGATTGATGAATTAAAAATATTTAATGCTTTCAAACTCTTGTTTGTGACCCTGAAAGGCTGAAAAGGTGTTTTTTTTTTTTTTTTTTTTTTGAATTGACACTGACACCATCACTTCAGTTCAATCTCAAGGAATGGTTTAATTGCACCTATGGAATAATGTTAGTACAACTACCTTTAGCTCAGGGAAAAGGAAGACTGAAAACAATCTGTTAAGAGCACAGGTCCTGGTACAACCTTGCATGCATCTGACGAATCTCTGTTGAGAGAAGGTTTATATCTGTTAATGAAAAGTAATTTACAAAGAATGCCCACCTACGAAATAGTGGGAGATCCTGTAAGTAAATACGGGACGTCACTCCCTCTGAAGTATTTGCCATTAGCAGATACAAACCATCTCTCAACAGTAGTCTAAAAGCCTCTAAGGAACTTCAGGTATTTACATGCAATTGGGAGCCTTGAGATTACAAGGCTGATTTGATATTCATTAGCATAACACCTGAACACGCCCCTGATGGTGCTTTTAAAAAAGAAACCCAAAAGCCTGTATTGTTTTCTGGGGTAACTTCTTAGAGGACTCTTGGGTATCATGTTTCCCTTTTTATAATCATTTCTTACATAACATCCTGGATTACAGAGAATGTACTGTGTTACTTATCATTAATAAGTGATGGCACAGACATCAGTGACACATTGTTCTTGTGTTACCTAATTATTCCTACAGGGAAAGGATATGTTAGAAACCGTACAGTGACTGTCTGTTTTCTTTTAGTCTCTTTTTAATCCTTTATTTTGCCCTGTAACACTCTCATGTTCTTCCATTTGGTCTATTCTCCGTAGTGGTTCACAGTAATGACAGCAACGATCAAAGCTGATTATCCCAGTGACATTGTTCCCAGTGATTCAGCGTTACAGGCACAAAAAGAGCTACATGCTGAGACACACATCACATCTGGAGAGAGGAGGATCAGAGCGACTACACATTAGAGACGGTGGAAAGGGTGAAAGCTGTTAAGAGGGCAAGCCCAGAGAGCGAGACACTTACTGTGTGCAACCTGGAGAGGCAGAGCAGTGGCAAACTCACCCATACTGCGGCTGGATGAGAGCACAGTGAATGCTGGCAGCCAAAAATCAAAGAGGGAGGGAGAAATGGGGCAATGAGCAATGTAAGCTAGGGCGTGAAAAACAAAAGAAAGACATCAACTAAACCAGAGGTAAAAAATAAAAACATAAAAAGCGTGAAGTCAAAGCAAATCAACTGCTGCTGAAGCAAAGGGTGAAAAACACGAGACAGAATGGACAGCTTAGGCCAGATAGCACAGTGAGTCAGTGTCTGTGAGAAAGGGATTATCTTACAAAGCCACGAGAGAGAGAGAGGAGCTTTATCCATCAAGCAATAGGCATACTAAAGAGATCAGTGTGCAGCTCCACATGAAGATGGTTATCAATGTATACCTCCAGCAGAGGGCACTGTAGCACCTTTATACAGTCTATGTGTAGCACGCATCATTTTCCTGAAACTAGGGGGAGGAGGCTCAAGAGTGTGTTAGAGAGTCACTAATTGTGTATTAACATGTAAGAGAGAAGGCAAGGTGCTCAGGTAAAAAGCCAGTCAGCCTGTTACTGCTGAACAAATACGTGAGATGCACAGTACTGCATGAAAGGCTCAGAGGGAAATATGAATCAGAATAACAAACACAGGTAAGACAAGGACAACAGTATGTCAGTATGTGGGTGTATTTATTTATTTTAAGACCAAAATATACCTAATTAAAATACCAGCTTCAGGGCACGAGCATAGATTAAATAAATAACTGCAAAATCCACAGCTGCGCTGTCACTTTGATCATCCGCCTAATGAGCGCACAGTGGCCTTTACCTGTTTTACATTCTATCTCGTAAAAACAAAATAATCTGTATATTCAAGATAAATCAGTCCAACCGCCTAACACTCAATTTTTCAGTTAAGTAAGTGTACACTACTCTGGTGTACACACAAGTGGGAAACCTGTATGAACCTAATAGTTATCAATATAAAATTAAGCTTTCAATGTAGGTCAAAATAGCGATATGCTACATGTGACACAGAGTGAACGCGTCTAATGTCTGCACTGGTGTGCACAGTCCTTTCTGCACTGTGACCTCTGAGTTTTTGGCCTAAGGCACATACCACGTAGACATAACATCATGTGTTCAACTGCAGCCAAGGACAACTTGTTGTTTCAGAAAATATGTTATTGCATTTTCATTTGCCTTGAGTTATTTGTATTTATAAACTAAACTTTTGCTTCATTTGTTGGTTATGAAACCTTGTTTGGACGACTGAAAGTGCTGCAAATGTCTTTATGTGTTGGTGATTTTGGATGTGTGTCACTTGTCCAGTGAAGGCAACTTGCTCTACCTGTATTTGGGGGTTGGAATGAGGCTGGAGGTGCGGAGGGGAAACCACCTGACGACCCAGGAGTGCCTCCGAATGCATCAAAATTAGCAAAGTCTGCACTTGCGTTGGCATTCTGTGCTGCTGAAGGTGGTGTCGGGATGAGGTTGAGACAGACAAATGAAGACAAAAAAAAAACACAATGAGAGGAAAAACAAAGGATGAGATAATAATAGAATGGATTTATATGTATGGCAAAAGGCATGGATAACAGACTGCAAAACAAATACAATGGATTATGTGCTAAATATGACAGATAATCATAGAGTGGTGTCACATGACAATAAAATACACAGCGGCTTTGAGGGCAGGCGCCATAGTCTGATCACCCTCTCCCATGAGATACTGCCTTGACTCCTTGCAGAGTACACAGCATTTAAGACTGTGTGTGTGAGTGTAGCACTACACACATCATTAGAAACTCAGGGATGTACATTTGTGCTTGTGTTGAGATGTGTGGATGCCACTTTAGTCACTGCACTGAGAGTGAGTCTTGATGGCTCTGAGGGGGAAATGAGTACATTATCCTCATTAGTAACCATGGAGATGTGTCTGACCGTATCACCTCTGGTACTATTCCATAATATATGCAGGTTTTACGATCATGTAGGTCGTGGCTGCTGACTTAACAGATTCTGCATGATCTCAAACATCTGGCACAGTTTATAAAAGCTTTAAATTAAAGCGATAAAGCGATTTATACACCTCAAGCATTTTAAATAAAATGAACGGAACTATCTGATGTGAATGAATTTGTCACACTGATCTCGTTTTTTTCCCTCCAACCAATTCAGGTAATTTCATGATGAGACGAGACTGAAACTGGTGAATGAAAACATACATGTCCTCAGCTGTCTGGCCTATGATGTGATACTCCTGGTTACAGTGTTAAATAATGTGACAGAGACAACTTTCACATTTAAAAAGGATAATCCCATCGTGACTTTAGTAACTGCTCAATTCCAGCAATCCCTTACGACTTCATGTTAGCTATTTAATTAGTTAGTTGTCTGTTCCTTACTTGTGTGGCTGTTGAAATGTGCAAAGTTAGCAAAACTGGAGCTGGCGCCTGCAGCCATGTTGGGCGGGGCAGCAAAGATGTCTCCGCCCAAGTCGCTGAGGAGGTCGAACCTCTTGTCATGGAGCTGCTGACTGGCTTGTCCACGGCTCACCACTGGAGACTGGTGGAGACAGGAGATGGAGTTGAAAAAAAAAGAGGTAGGTATGTGTTGGTCAGTATGCAGAAATGTGTGCACATTAGCCTGGTAAGACCATCCTGATGACGTGAGTTAACGTTCTGTTTCGCTGTCTGTATCAGACTCAAGGTCGCCCCAAACACTTTCAGTGGGCAGGAGGACTCACCTCACAAACTCATTCAGCCAATCAGTGTAACAAAACACTGAGGAACATCACCTTCATCACAGAGCCAGTTCATAAATCCAGCTTTGGCCAAATCCAGTCAGAGGAAAAGCAAAAACGTCTTTTCCTCCGAGAAACTTTGCAAGTGCATACTCTTGTTCTTGGTTTTTATTGACTATTTCTGCAATAACTTCACGTATTGCTGTGTTTACTCTACAAACATTAGAGTTAGAGTTTATTGCTTTAGCAGCTGCCATAACTGTTTTGCAAGCTGTGGCCCACGTTGTACGTCAACACAGTCCCTGAGTGGCTGCTTACATAGTCAACGATGATGTGGATCCCTGATTGGCCCAGATTGCAGTTTGATTTCTGGATATGAGGTGAAGCAGCATCGAGTCCAGACTGATACAGGAAGCAAAACAGCATGCTGAGCTCACATCATCAGGTTGGTTTTACAAGGCTATGCATATATGTCCTTGAACAACCTTCTTTAAAGACGAAGAAAGAAAAAGACTAGGCCTTTTGACAGGCAGTGCATCTGTCTTCGTTCATATAAAACATTGGTAAGGGAAGTGGGGAAAGTTTTTCATTGATAACAAAAAAAAAACATTAAAATTTGAAGGGTCAAGAGTGTTTTAGCGTGTTCTTTGTTAAACCTTACCAGCCCTTCATTTGTGATCCAAAGTTTCTGATAACAAATACAAATTTATCATGTGTACACCTATGGGTACAACACTGATCTCACCTGATTGGGTGGGGTGTTCTTGTTGAGGTGTAGGGAGGGGGCCGACTCCCCCAGCAGGGATTTGAGTGGTCTAACCTCCGGGGTGCTGCTGGTGCTGCTGTTTGAGGAGCCAGAGATGGAAGCATGGACGGATGCCACTACCTTGGCCTGCTCAGGAGGTACATACCTAGGAAACAGTTCACATTTCAGCCATTACAATACATTATATGCTACTGGCTAATAGGCTTATAGAATAATACTGGTATTTAAAGGTATATTATGAAGGATTGACGGTTACTATCTGTAAACACGTTATGAGAGTGAAAGCCAGTCCTGGAGTCACTCTTTTTTTGTGTTTTCCTCACTATATTAGTGTCTCTTGAATGCCTGCTGTTCACGGTCTAGCACCTTATTCCTACCTCTTTATCAAGCTCCAACCTCACCTGAACACTGTGAAGGTACATGCCCATAAATGCAAGAGCACAGAAAATAAAAAATACAGGCATTACTTCTGTATAGGTCTATAGATTGTTTTTTTTTAAGCCAAGTCCTGCATAGTAAATCTCTAACATAAACTGACATAATACAGGGTTTTCAAAATATTAATATTGCATCCTTTCGGCAAAACAACCCTCATGCAAATCCAAATGTGATTAGAGGAAATGTTAATTTGGGTGCAAATGCGATTCGCAGTCAACAGACAGGCCATGAGCTACAGGAGAATGGCTTATGTGGGTGAAAATGCCTGTCTGCAGTAAATGGTGGCATGCTGGAACATGTGCGGCTCATCGCTCAGAGACCAAACACTAAGAGATGACAGAAGCACAACTACCCAAACTAATAGGCTGCTACTAAATGAATATCCAGAAAAAAAACTGTGATGATGACACATCTCAGTTTTGTTTGGTAACACCCACTGTATATACAAATTCTCACTAAATTAATACTTACCTATGATGACAATCCCTGATTTGCAAGTATCAATACCACAGGCACTTGTCTGCCATTAGTTTTATTAGTCTGAAATAATCATCCCGTTGAGTCATCACACTCAACAGGTCACAGTGCACCAGTAACAACTACGCTAAACCGCATACATATTTGAACAAAGTTTAACATACAACTTCATGGAACATCTATCATTGCACATAAAGCAGCTTGACTGTAATGACCTACATTGTGTGCACTTAAAGAAGGGTATCTGGCGGCTTGCTCGAGGCTAACTCCAACGAGCTGCCTGTGAGACATTCCAAGCCAGAGAGAAGAAAAAACACAAAGAAAAGCTACATGTCTGCGCAACGCACACTGCCAGAGGATTGTTCATATCTTGCTCTGCCAGCTTGTGAAACTGACTTACCATCTCTTCTTCTCATATTTCTCTTGAAGGAACTCCTTCACCTTCTGTGGTTCTCTGAAATCTGGTATTGAGGAGGTTCTGTCATCATAAAGGCCAAGCCAGATCTGTTTACATACCTGGGACACACAGCGTAACAGAACAAGTGATTTTATGGAGGAACATTTCTGCAGAATTCACAGGTACAAATGAGTGCAAGCCTGTCAACCTTCATAATTAGCCATTAAACTGATAGTGAAATAAGGGCACAAGGATATAAAACATAAGCCCCAAGTACACAGTGATGATCACCTTAATTACGGGCTGGTTAAGTCAATAAAGCATTTACTGATGTTTGGAAAGTGTAACCATGTACAAATTAGACTAGGCCTATTGCAGACAGTGCACCGCACGGACGAACATCTTGGCCACGTCTGGTACAGAGTCAAACATGAGCTGGCCTCATGTCAGGAAACACCGTTTGAACACAGTTGCTTGGTGAAAAATCAGTCTCACCTTTCTCTGGCCTTAGGTTTTGGATAGCATTCCTAAAATATTTACCTAATCCTGTAGAGAGAGCTTTATAGGCTGCATGCGTGTGCACCCTAAGTATAGGGTGCTGCATTGTAGATAAAGCAATGGTGCAGCAAAAGGCAGCCTGGCTCTTATGTTCTACATAAGCTTCTGCTGCTCTTATTTCATTAGCTGGGTTTTGAGCACATGCACAGACTCACAGCACACGCAAGCTCACTTTTATTTGTAATCAGTAAGATTTTGAAACTGTATCTGATGACAATATTTAGCTCTGTGTCAAGTGCTCTCTGTGGAAAGACAGAAAGCAACTTGAGGGCAGTAGTATTTACAGAGTATAGCAACCTTGAAGGGTGTACGCATCAGCTTCAACCTTGAGTCTCCTGCATGTCTGCCTGCCCTGCCACTTTGCTACAGCTTTTAATAAGGCTGCGCTTCCCAGGTGGCATTGCTCTATTTCATATTCCGTTTACCAGAAATGGCTTGCGAATGATGATGCACTTTGATTCCTCCATGCAGTACGAATATTCGGTGCTACTTTATGTGATTATTTAAATAGGTGAAAGCTGCAGAATTTGAATGACAGACATTTCATCAGGACTCTCACCTCTGATCATTTATATAATTTTATGTATATATAGTCATTCTATTAACAAAATATAGTTGATTGTTAGCACTATTTACAACTAAGTATGTATCAATATAATGCTAATGCATGACATGTTTGGGTTAAATAGTAACGTAGGTCATTGAAATGTACTCCATCTTTTAATGGGGAAGCCCAATTTAAAAGCTTAAACATGTTACCAAACAATTGTCTCTCCAAGTCCTCTGTCTGGCCGCCTGCTGTTTTGTGATAGGCAGGTAGTGTACAATGTTCACTAGAGTTCAAGTGCTTATACGGGAACCAGGTGCAAAATACAAGGCTGATGAGCATTGTGAAATTCAACCAAGCTGTTGTAAAACCAAAGCAGAAACCTAAGGCGGTTAGAATGCTGAGTGGAGCTGCAGGGCTGCATTATAATTGACTGTGGAGATTACACAGTCATTAGATTCAATGATAACATAAAACATTGATTAATACAGCGCACATCTTTGTTAGATTAGTACAGTTATTGTTTTCTATCCAAATAGGACAGACAAATAAAACAATGAATAAAATAGCAACATTTATAATATTGTGATACTTTAAAATTGCTCAGTATACCCAAAATAGCACTATAATATTGCTTTTATATTAATTCACCATGTATTTTGACTAAAATTTTTAATTATTTCTCCTTGTTTTCTTCTCTGGTGCCAAGTTGTCGCTTGCAGTCTTGCTTGGCCGAAATACTTGCATGATGAATTGCAATGATGTGCAGATTCTCACAAAACGACAAAGTAGCGGGAAAGCTGACCTCAACCTTAATAACTGTGACAGCACAGCCAGCCGCCATGCTTACCTCATTGCCATGTTTCTGTAGGAACTCGATTTCCTGTTGCGTGAAGGTTGTCATGGAGATGGACTTGACTCTGTGGGGTGGATTCAGCCCTCGTCTGTGGGTGGAGAAATGGAAACAGGGGTCGATTTAATTTAAAGATGCTACATGACGACCTCATCTGGACATACTCCAGATCCCACCTCTCAGGACGGGGCCATTTAATTAGCAACTGGCTGACTGGATGGTGTGTGTAACTGTGGCGAGGACGACCGCATTATAGCGACAAGTGACAGAGGCAAATACTGACAGAGAAAGAAAGGGAATAGAGCAGAACAAAGGGAGTGGGTGAAATGCTCTCCTAACTGCCATTGACTAAACGGAGGTTGTCAGTACAATGAAAGAACGAGTGATGTCCCTTAATATAGAAACTTCCATTATGGAGTAACACCCATTAGCCCACACAAGCCTTGCTCATTTTCCTGAGAAGGTCACAGCTCAAGCCACAACGGCCCAAATTAAAAATGCCTAGTAACTGTAATACTTGAAAAGAGCCATCATTAGGCTGTTATATTAAGCTCCAGGACTGCTTGCAGAGTAGTTTTCTAGGACCTTGTAGTAAGTGAGAGCTAATGTAGTGCTGGCTTCAATGTCACTACTTGTTTTGTCTGTGAAGGTGACCAATCGGCATTTTGCGAGCAAGCAGAACGTTAAAACTGCAGCTGGTGTTATTACTGAGCACCACATTCACCAGTACAAGGAAAGAAGACACCCTAGTCCTGTAAACTCTAATATACAACTGTATCTGAGAGCTTCCCAACTTTTTGTTGCTTAACAGTATTACAGCCTAAAAAACTGTCTTTCACCATTAACCAACCAAAACCATAACTGTACAAAATCAACTGGGTCACAAACTGCCTCGAGGAATGTGACAAAGAGGAAGTCCACACAGGAGATTTACTTAAAAAGCATTTTCTTAAGCTAAGCCTTAGTTTTGTCAGTTAACCTTAAAGGTTAACACAAAGCAAACAACTGAGCAATGTCAGCAATGAAAGGTGTGGAGGTGGAGGAGGTGTTAAAGGTGCAAAACCAAAAGACATATGCCAGATGGGTGCCAGAAAACCCAAGTCTAAGATAATACAATATGACGATATAAAAATGAGAATGTCTAACATTTTTTAAATCTTAACACAGCTCTACATCAGATGTTCCCATTACATTAGAATGGTTATGACACAGATAAGTTATCATATGAATAGTCACCAAATATCTTCAACCACCTGTATCCATCCTCCCAAATCAAATCCCCCACCAACGCTGAACAAGACGAGTAATTTAAGAATGCAAATTTTTACTAACAAAAAATAGCCAGTGAATTGGAAGACAGACACATAACAAAACATGTGCTTATGAGTGCAAGGGGTGAGAGTTTCTAAACCCTTATGATGAGTATCCAAAGGTGGTAGCCACCAATTGGAAAAGCTAGAATTGACAAGGGCTAACCAGAGTAGGATACCAATGGTTCCTCTAAAACAGTGGTTTCCAACTGGTGCAGCCGTGGGTCCAGATTTCTCCTTGGTCATTAGTTCAAGGTCCACACATTTTATTATATCTAGTGTCATAACTGCTTTGGCCATGTTGTTGAACTAGTTTGTCGTCTCTGTTAAGGACCTGTCCATTTTTCTCTCACTCTACAGCAGGAAATAGGACTTAAAAAATCAAAGCTTTGAGCCAAAAATTCACAATATCTTAAAATACAGTTTGTTTTTTTACAAGCTTGAAATGTTTGCGAGTCACTTGCAGTCCATTCAGAATGGACCCAAGACCCACTTTTGGACCACAACCCACCAGTTGGGAACCCCTGCTCTAAAACGAAGGCTCACTACCCAAAACAATTATCCCAAGACGCACATACAAAAGAGGAAACCTAGCTACATGAACAAAGCTCACACAAACAAAATGTAACAAGTGTTACTATAAGGCTGCTTACTGCTGCTAAGTTGCAGACACAACAACATCTACTGCAACAACTCTCACTAACTACCTACATTCTAGTTCCTGTGCTGTGGAGGTGTCAGTGATCAAAAAGGACTCAGCCGTCAGATATCATCGAGATAACTAAAGTGTCTTATTACACCTTGTCCACACCAGCCGCGGCATGTCAGCAGCACAACAGCAGCTCTGTCGCTTCTTTTTTTTTTTTTAAACAAGGTCTTCTGGCTAGACCAATACTGGATTTTGAGGCTGGTTTTCTTATTTGAGATAATCAGATGATGACTGCACATACACAAACAGTCTTGTTACAGATCCCTTAGATTTGTTTTATTATTGAATTGTGACCAAGTTACATGCCAGGATACACACAAAGCTGTACACTCAGTATTGGCCTGGCCAGTGTGTCAATGTATCTCTATAATTCAGCACCAACAAGTAGAAAATTAAGGATTGGGACTCAGGTCTTGTATGACAGCAATCACCCCATTATTAAACCTGTCTTTATAATTGACAAGGGTTCATCTTGTGCTTTGAATGATTTGAGTTTAAGAGTAGTGCATAGCGAGGTGTTGTCAGGGCCTTTTTCTACCGTTAATTCTCTTTGTTTTCTGCGCTGACTTTGCCTGAACTCTCCAAGAATGTGGTAGGGTTGCAGGCCAGAAATAGTCAACAGAAATGGCCAAAATTGCTTTCTCTCACAGCCACTATTTTTCTAAATGCTGAGCTCCTGAAAGCTGCAAAGCGTGTTAGTGTTACCATCTCAAACAGCAACGTCATAGCTGCAGCTCACCTGCATATTCAACAGACTTTTTTTAATACAGTGATTTTGATAATCATTGCTTTTATCCTGTTTTGATATTTTCAAAAGCGTAAAAGTTTATGGAAATGTTGCAGGTTTTTTTTGTTTGTTTTTTTAAATTGTGGTAGATCTTGCAGCACCCTCGGCCTGTCCGCAGCATCCACCTTGGTAACCACTGCTCTAGGAAATTAGATCCACCGTGTCACAATTACAAACACAATGTTATACACATAAAGGAGTCAGATCGTAAGGCAGTGAAACACGAGATAAAAGTGCTAAATTATTCACCGGTGTTACCCCCTTACAGAACAAGTCCTCATCTCCAGCCCTTCTTTACACATCCACCAATCAGCTGACTGTTACAAACAGCTGTGTCAATTCACACTAAAAAACAGAAAACAGATATGACAAGAGCCACCATCCTTCTGTTGGAGAGCAGCTCGAATTTCCCTGGGAACTACTGGGGCTATTTCTAGGGGCAAGACTTTATCAACTTCTGCCCAGTTATGTCATGCTGGTCCCATTTTCAGAGAGGACAGTTAAGGCCAAAAGAATGCTGCAAACCTTACAGAAAACACCTCAACACAACTGCTATAGTTCAACATTTACATGATCTGCCATGGGAATTAAAACAATTCACTGTTTCCATTGTTAGTTGCGCCTTAGTCTTTCTTATAATAAACTGGAGAATTTGGGGTTTTACGGGCATTGTTCAGACAAAATAGGCAACACATCACTTAGGGTTCTTAAGATCAATCCAATACATCAAAAATATTTAAAAACAATTACTACTTGCAGACCTAGTTGGATTATTGTAAAGTTCTGACAAAACAGTCAGAAGCAACTGTATCAAAAGCAAGAATCCATAAAGAAACAAATGACAGAGTATCTGCGTTTGTGAGTGAGAGTCTATGTGTGTTTGAGCTTTAATGTGTTTTTCCAGCACCCTGAGGTGAGAGTGTGATCAGATCCTGGTCTCATGAAGATGAAAGTAGGACAGAGAGCTCCATAGCCCTTAAGGTCTAAACATGATGACGGCATCTCTACCTCGTTGTTTAATTAAGTAATTATGATACTGGTTATTTTGTCTTTGTTAATTTAATATATTTTATTTAACCTGAATGTGAAACTGCATTTCAAGTGAGTTAAATGCATCATATCTCCTTCAACTTTGAAATGTCATATCCACAAGCAGGTGTTGCAAAAGGGAGAATGTTACTATTCAGTTGTCTTACATCCACATACTGTAGTGTACAATATAACTGGTAGGTGATTCATGTGTTCTGGGTTACAGCAACACAAGGTTATGGCCCCACAGTCCCACCCACCAACACCCCCACCCCCCAGCCCCATTTCTGCAGGATAAAGTAGCCACACAGTGGTGACAGTGTTCAGTGACTGTAGGATTACATTTGTAGGGCAAATTAAATGAAAGCAGTGACTATAAATGAGGTAAAATAAAGTATTAATAAATTGCTTCTTACATGACAATACTGTACACATTGACAGTGTCTGAAACACAAAGATTAATGATTTAATCAAACCACTGCCCTAGTTGTTACTTATTTTCAGATCGTGTCTAGTGGGTTATATCAGAGAATAGTATCACATATTGCACGGTAAAATAATTATGACCTAGCTGCTACTGTACATCAGACCAGCTCAGCCGGGAAAACTCAGCTCATTTGCATACTGCAACAGCTTCAGGGTGCGAGAAACTGGCAATGTTAAGTCTCAAAAGAGAGGATAGGCTGTGCATCATCCCTCACTTTGCTGCTTGAAGTCACCGACAAAAATTATCTCTGTTCAATGACTATCCAATCAGCATTTATGGGAAGTGAAACCATCTTCAATTTGTCACCCAACTGTGCTTCAGACATTGCACTTTTTAAAGAGATTAAAAGTCGGGGGGAAAGGAAAACCAGACATGCTCCATTTTTAAAGTTCAGATCTGTTAACCTGCCACTGGTAAATACTATGAAGTATATCTGGTGTCAGTGACACCTCCCAACCTCTGGCACATGACTGTTGGAGCCCTGCTTACTCAGGAACACACAGGCCAAGTGGGGTTACTTCCTGCCATGGGCACTTCTCTAGAAAGAGACATTGTGACGTGGTGTTCCTCCTGGGAAGGTCTCCACCTTCATCAGGAATGTGTTTACATAGCAGATTCCAACTCCACCCATTTAACAACCACAACTATGGGGGGAGAGGGTAGTCATGCCCCTGCTATCACCCCTAAACAGTCAAACAGTGTTGCTGCCAAACTGCAAATGAAAGAAGGGAAGGGCAAACTACTTCCTTAAATTAAAAATCGCTGCTGTTATTTCCTCAGCAATGTCTCAACAAGCCAAATGTGCTGTTTCAGACTTAAAAGACTATGTTTGATCCAGCAACACAATTTTTCCTGGTAAATGCAGAACGTATAGGCTACAGGAGGTGGGTACCTGTGTTGAGGGGGTTTGTGCTCATTTTGTCATCGAGGGCAACATAAGGCAAACACTACATTTATTCACACAACAGTGATAAAGGGTAGTCAAGATAGTTCCCAAAACAATAGATCAAGTCTGAGCATGAATACTGAGGCGCTCTCTCATAATGCCTAAATCTTTGCCTCTCTAGAATTAAGAGGAAAGAGAGAGGCAGACAATGACCTCTCTGCCACTTCCTGTGGCACACAGAACAGCACATGCTGCTGATGTAGCAGCACGGTGGGGCCATACCACTTCCTGAGCCTACAATCACACGAGGCTTCCTGCATACATCAGACAGACAGCAATCCTTTTAAACCCACACTCTTCTGCTGAGAGGATTGTCGACACTGAAATTCCACACAGCATGTTTTGTCTTCATAAAAAGCGAATGAGAAGCAGGAGGAGGGAAAGAGGAGGTATTGTGATCTCAAGCTATTAAAGAACTCAATTAACTCACATTACAGACTTTAATACTACAGGGTGAGCAGATGGGAAATTCACAGTGGAGTCCCCACAGACACATCGGTAAAGTGAAATGGAGGGCAAACTGCGCCCACCAGCAAACACACAATTAATCTCATTCTTTTCAATGCTACAGTAAATAACCTTCACGTTCGGTGAGGACAGGAAACAGTTTGCACAGATTAAGGTCATGAACCACAAAAGGCTGTATCTCAGGCAAAATCTGCGACACAAACCGCTTAGTAATGTATCAATGAAGTCATCTGTTCCCCTGTCAACTAATAAAACTAAAAGGTCATCAGTTGGGAATTACTGAGCAACAAATACTTCCCCTTTCCCCAGCAACATTATTAGAAAAACCATTATTCACAAATGGAGATTGGCCAGGTAATTTCCATAAAGCATTAAGAACCTGTACAAGCTGCTGCCTGTGTGAATGAGCAGAAGAACAAGATGGGCGGATGAACAGCTTATTGAGTTACCTGCTAAGGGCTCACAGCCAATTAACTCTGCACAAATGTTTTCACTTACAAAGGCTTGTGAAAAGTAAACACTCATACGTTTACAAGAAAACAGGTAAAGTATCCGCGAGCAAAGATGTGACTTGGTGGCAAAGAGAGGACCAGGGGTCTCACTTATAAATGTTACAGATGCACAAAAGGAGGCCTGAGGGAGGTGTACGCCACTTCCCACGCAAAAGTTGTGATCTAAACAGCTTTGATGAGAGAAACTTTGACCCATGCCTACAAACATTTTGGAACATGGAAATTGGCAACACAGATGGTGAGGTGGAAACCAGATAGTAGAAACTGTCAAATATTTTTTGCTGTCGCTATTTTTGGCTTTTGCCTGTACGTACACTTTTAGTATGGATCCTACGCACTGTTTTATAAGTGAAACCCCAGAATTCCATGATGCTATGTTTGCTTAAGTCCTTGCGAGAATGGTGTACAGGTGGAAAATTACGCTGTATTGTTTTTAGCACTTGATGTATGTGGGCAAAATTTGGTTTTCAGTGAACCAACTGTCAATGCACTCAAAAGAGGAAACAGCATAATCCTCAAAGGCCTTCAGAGGAGAGTGATTATGTCCAGATAATCACAATGTCACGCAATATAGATAATATAAGCCAAACATTCCCTCCATGCTGAATGTCATTGTGTCATTAGCTGTGCAGGAGCTGAGGCATGCAAAAAATTATCATTACTATATCACACAACTTTATATTTCTTTCCAAATGTGATCATCATCACATACACACAAAAACATTTTAACATGCACAATTTAGCAGCTTTATTGAAGTGGGATATCTTTAGCTGAATAAGAAGAAATGGAATGCTTCGCTAATCCCAAATCCCAAGCTACAGATGCTTGGTTACACAACTGCACAGCAAAGCTTTAAGTCAGACAGACGCTATCTAAAGTCACCCGGCTACGCTCAAACTATCAATGCTGTGGTGTTGTAGGAGGTAAACTACTGACGAGTGAATTGGCACAAAATGTTTTGGGGTCAGCCAGTTGTTAAGAGTAAAAGTCCTGCTGGTATTTTCATCAGTGTGCATCTTGTAGAGAATGAGTGGAGTGATACCTCTAAATGACTGGTCCAAATGCAAAATGATTGAGTAGTGTGATACCTCTAAATGACTGGTCCATATGCAGAATGATTGAGTAGTGTGATACCTCTAAATGACTGGTCCATATGCAGAATGATTGAGTAGTGTGATACCTCTAAATGACTGGTCCAAATGCAAAATGACTGAGTAGTGTGATACCTCTAAATGACTGGTCCATATGCAAGATGATTGCAAGAATACTGGTACTGCATGATGTGTCGCATCCCAGAATGTGGCATTCCCACGCCCAGGTGTCTACCACCATCTAACATTTCTCAATAAAAACACTTCATTGAGATCAAATGAATAATTCTCATCATGTTTTTACAAATCTAGTAAGCGACATAAGTTAATACAAAATTCGTAATTGAAACAAATGGACCTCGCCCACCAGAATGATGTATTGCTGTGTCTTTGCATGTGGGGTGTGTGTGCCGTGAACAAGTCAATTAGCTCAGTTACAAGGTGGTGCCTCCAAACGCTGTCAGCAACTGGTAGCAGCAGCTGGCTCCTGGCTTATCTGTAGACCTAGCTTGCAAGTGTCAGATAAGTTCACTGGCTAGCACTGGAAGCTAAAGTTAGCTAGCACCTAGCTTGCTATGCCGAACACCGACACCTCTGCTAAACAGCCACCCCGCCCAACACAGCGAAGAAAGACAATGTCAAACCAGCCAACACGGCCACTGACACCGCCGAATAACGTTACCTATCAACCGTTAGCTAGCGCCGGCTGGTTAACTGGCTTCGGGAGCCGTTAGTAGCCAAAGCGCTCCTAAACGTTACATCGTGAGCGCCATGTCTAAGCTAAGGTCACTCCGCAACTTCAAACTTACAGGATGCCAGAGCAGGAGGTGCACACGAAGGAGCCCACAGTCATATTGGCATAGGTTGGGCCCCGCTGGTCGCAGTCAAAGCACTTTCTGTTGGGAGGCAAACTCGTCATTTCTCTCAGCATCTTCAGGTGTTTCTCCTCTTGTTTTCGTTTCGCACTCGCCGCCATGGTGAGGGATATACAGCAGGATTAATAAAAACCAGCGGGGACACCGGAGGGTCAGCTACAGCTAAAACAAAAGGTCTGTGCTTTTTCACGCTTGTGGACCCGTGCTGAGGGCAGAGAGGGAGTGGGTCGGCGGCTCAGTGCTGGAGGGGCCTTGCTTCTCCTCCAACAGGGAGGTTGAGGCGTTGGAGCGGTTAGACTGACGGAGCGAGATGGCTCCTGCCACCAGCTTCCGGCTTCGCTTAAATCCTGCTACGCAGACTGCGCCGTTACTTTTTGGGTCAGGGTCAAATATGGGCGTGCTATGTTTGTTACGCTCCAACGTATTTCCAGCACATTTTCTCACAGCCTGGTCTGTAATGCCACTTATATTTAATGAACCTTTATTACCACGCAATGGTCTACGACTATAATGCCGCTCTCGTCCTATGCATGCACTGCGTCTTTGCCCGGCGTCCGTGACGAAATTATATTTGTATTGTTGCGGTTACGGGTTACCTCACTTACTTTCATCTGCAGTAATTAGATCATTAAGTTATGTGGAAAACATTGGTGTAAATAAGATTTTCTTGGCAGATGATTTTCACGTGTAGCACAGTGGATTCCGAAGGTTAGAAGCGGACATGAACTATCTTGTCTCTTAAATGGCATCTCTTTGGTTGTGCTCATGACAGTGCACAGAGCACGAGTCTGTCTGTAACACATCAGCGCCACTGTGTGGATCAACATCGCCACTGTAACACTACTGAGGCTGGTCTCAGCATATGGGACTGTGTTGCTGCGTTTCTCCTAATGCAATGCGTCATTTTACATTTATAAATATCACAAAACAAAACATGTAATGAGTTATGTACATAAGACCATACATGTAAAAAAGCCATGTGATTTGTTACTAAGGCAAATTATGACGAAGTACAACGTTTCTCCTTCGGGCTGGTCAGGTTAGCCCTCTGCAGAGAATATGACCCATTTCCAGGGTACAGACCTTAATCAGTCACTTCACTGAGTCTCATGTAAATGTGTAACAGAAACTCATCATTACACACTAAAACAGCTGACTTCTTTAAATCCTTTAGCAATAACCTACAGATGTATGACATGTACCGCATGTTGGAAAATAAATCTAGATATCATGTTTATATCCACACATTCACCTGTCATAAGGGCAATAATATGGAAGAAAATAGTAAGGAGCCAAAAAAACATGCATGAACAAAGTCGTTGTGTACACATTCTTATTACTTTTTATTACACATGAACATATTATAACAGAATACCAAATAAACCAAATGGCACCTTTATTATTTACAAGGACAACCAGATATCAGGGCTATTATGTGCAATGGACTGCTGACCCTATAGGTTACTAGCCAAGGGGACCAGTGGACTTTACTCTTGAATATGCTTCCAAATTCATTCAGCAATGCTGAGATTTCCATCTGATTCAGTGGATACTTGGATCTTCTGCCAAAGTCACACATTTTCAATGGACAATAAGGTTTATTTTGCCCTCCTTTGGTTGGGAGGGACTCATATACCCAACAGAACAATCTTGACAAGTGCACTGTTGGCCTAGTATGTAATAAGGTAGATGGTAACCTTATTCCCTTTCTCCATACAATCTGTAGCAAGTCCGTTACCCACAACTGAGACGTGCTATACCTCAAATGACCTCTTAGGTGGATTTCATGCCACCTCCCTGTCCAACTGCAGCCCCTTTAAATGATTTTCTGCTGCAGTGTAAGAGTTGTTACTTCATTAATTGCTGCTGACTGATTGAATTAATGGCTGCTGATGCTGCTGCGGTGGAGAGAAGTCAAAGGGTCTGTGGTTCTCAGTGTAGCCGTAGAGTTTCCGGAGGGCCACACGAGCTGCCTCTTCCTCGGCTGCCACGAGCGTCTCTCCTGGACCCTGAGCCAGAAGCTTCTTGTCGCTGAATCAACACAAGTAAACAAACCCCAAATAAATAAGTATACCAGGCAGATCATACACAAAACACTTTTAACTATCATGTCTATTATGACTTACCTGCATCTTACTCAAACCTCAAAAGTGTAACTTGTAATGTAACTTGAATTTATGTCTATATCAGCTCTGATTCCAATCTTTTGTAAATCAATTGCCGTAATTTGGCTAACTGCGTCCACATCAGCACACGTACCTGTACAAGCCGACAAAGTATAGTGGCAGGACGGTACTGGCTCCAGCAGACCTGATGAGGCGAGGCTCTGGCAATGGAACGTTCCTCTTAGTAAGCTCCTCTACCAATAATCCCATGGGGTTGACAACTGTCCACATATCAAACAAGTCCTTCCCTATCAGCTGAGTGACCAGGAAATCCTACGGAGAGGGGAGAAGGAAAAGAAAAATGTTACGTTTCTTTAAGCAAAAAAAGGTGTACCTATAATAATCTGCAGCAAGCCTCTTACCCTGAGGAAAAACCCGGTTCGCTCCGCACCGCTGCTCTCCTGTAGAGCTCCGATCACGGCCATGAATGTTGAGTAAATCACATCATCAGGAACAGGGCATTCCCCACACATGGTTAGGTCTTCGATGCCGAGATTCCTTGCTACATAGGTCACAACTGCTGAACTGGTGAGGTGCCCTACAATGCCCTCCACCCCCTCACTCGGCAGGCTCGGGAAGCTGGCCCTGCACCAGTCGCTCAGGAAGCTTGTAGTGAAACCCGCTCCCTTTTCACTCAGCTGAATATTATCTTTCAGAACAAGAGCTGTGGCCTCAGAGTCCATGCCTAACTCCTTTCTCCTCTCTTGCTCCGCCTGCAGGTAACAGGGATTGATGAAGGCTGTTTTCAGCACCTCCAGGGAGAAGTTCTCATGGAGACGCGTGCTGAAAGCCTGAACCTCAGCATGGTAATCCCAGTTAGGCTGCTGAGAGCTGAAAGAAAGACGAACATGGTGTTAACTATGAGTCAGATTCCAAACTGGGTGTTACACACTTGCAAAAAATGGTTATTACTTCTGAGTGGTGCTGTTTGGATAACTCAGAAAATCCCTATGTATAGTAGTAATGTGATTGAGCTGAAACAGATATTCTAATTTACTGAAGTGAAAGGGATGGTTCATATTTTTTGAAGAGGGTTTGTATAAGGTATTTATCCATAGTCAAACTATTACCTACAGTAGATGGCTGGCGACATGCCCCCAGTTTGAAGAAGCAGTCTAGCGTCTGACCTTAAAGCTCGGCAATTAATTGCTGTGGATGGGGTCAGCATTTTTAAACATTTTAAAGAAAAAGCCCACCTACAACAACCACTATCAGTTTAAATACACGCTATATTGAGAGTATTTTCACCACTTTACCTTTCTGTCAGACAGCGATTTCTGAAGGAGAACTGAAACCATTATATCGCGTTCATCAAAGTCAGACTCCACTGAGAAACACAGTGATTTAACACTGTGGAACAGAGGAGCTGCTGGCCTATCACTGCCTCAATCGGTTATTTTTTTGTGTTATTGTGTGACTTAGTACAGATTCACCAGAGTCTCACAATCACACTAACTAACTGATCAAGACAGCGGTAAACCAGCAGCTCCTGTGTTCAGTGAGCCACAATAACTGTTTTTCTCAATGGTGTCTGGTGGCTTTGAAGAGAGCATAGATGTGAAAATGACGCCATGGTGCCGACACCTTTCCAACACCTTCCCATCAGATCCCATTGTCTGATGTAAAGGTAAAACTGAAAATGCTCTCAATATAGTATGCATTTAATGCTGAGAAGCTTGTTCATGCTTTTGTTTCCAGTCATCTTGACTACAACGGTTTTAACAAAAACTAAATATACAGACCATATTACTGCTGTTTTATGTTACCTACACTGACTCCCAGTATCTTTTAGAATTCTAATTCTATTGATTTTATACATAGGTGTATATATATATATTACCTACTGTTCCTAATGTCACTACATAACCTTTGGGGATGCTTCTTTTAGCTACTAATCCCAAAAAATATGGAACACCATGCTTTATTTTAGACTTGCTGGCTCTGTGAACAGTTTTAAATGACAACTCAATACATATCTTTTTTCATACAGCCTAACAATAGCAGCTATCTGTTGTAATATTCTTAATATGTATCTTTTATTACTTGATTAATTACTGATTAGATAATGTATATATTCTTCTAATTTCTCCTTGGATGAGTGTTGTACAATTGTATGGCTTTCTTTCTTTGCTGTTTTTCTCTGCAGCTGAATTGCTGAATTTTGCTATATAAATACATTTCATGCATGCATTAAAAGTTCATTTATTAATAGTTTTGTACCATCAGGAGAAGTGTCTTTGAGGAATACAAGCAAAACTTAATGGTTCAAATTACTGTGAGAAATATTATCATGGTGATAAAATGAGAGGTACAAAGCGAGGCTAGAGAGGGGACAGACTTTCCTTCACCTGTGCAAAGGAACAGTTATGACTAGCTAACATAACGCTCCTGGGTCCACTTGAAAAACTGTGTGAATAGCAACAGCACGCGCGCTGCTAAACAAGTCTGCATTGACAAAGTGTGTGACGAAATATACGAATTTATAAACCAAGCCTACTTATTCGGCTAACATGAATAAACACACATTGGCCAACATATCCAATACACTGATAATGGCCTTGAGATGCTCTCTAGTGTTAGCTAGCGTTAGCCTCACCGTGGCTTGGGTGGCGGAGGTCCTTCCAGCTTTAACTTCTTCGCCATGAGGTATGTGTACGTTTTCATCCATCTCTTCTTCTCTCTGACCTGAGTTAAAGTTATATTTCTGCAAACACGCCGGCAGTGAATTCCTAATGTCAGCGCACCACGATTTAATATGAACCCGGACGCCATGTTGACCACTGACATCTGAGTGCAGCGGCGAAAACGGTCCGCCCGGGAACAAGAAACAACATCCGGCTAGGCGAGTCGTTCCCAACGCAACCGAGAACGCAAGTTACCATGGAAACAAACATAAACGTTTACTAACGTCAGCTTGCAGAGCGGACTGTGGAGTGAAGTTTACGGGAATATACATCTTATAACTCGCTGAAATACAGATACAAAGTAGGAACAGATTGTTTCTACTTCTTCTGCTTTTTAATTTGATATATTTTTGGCGATGTCCACTCTTGAAGTCCAGGAAATGACGGGAAATAAAGTAGTGACAGCGGGATGCGGAGATGCCGTGATGAAGGATGGAGCTGAAGAAAGCGAGGAACATAACAAAAACCCGCAGGAGACAAAGGAGAAATACTCAGGTCCACGAATGACCAAGAAGTTCCTGAAAGACCACTGTAAGGAGAACAAACTTTACTACACACCTTGCCTGAATGACACACTGTACCTGCATTACAAAGGCTTTCTTGCCATTGAGAACCTAGAGGAGTACACAGGTCTGAAGTGTCTCTGGCTGCAAAGCAATGGGATCCAACGCATCGAGAACCTGGATGCCCAGACTGATCTGCGCTGCTTGTTCCTTCAGCAGAACCTGATCTACAAGCTGGAGAACCTTGAACCTCTGAAAAAGCTCAGCACCCTCAATGTGTCCAACAACTACATACGCACCATTGAGAACCTCTCCTGCCTTCCTGACCTGTGCACTCTGCAGATTTCCCATAACAAGCTGGAGACAGCGGGGGACATTGAGCATCTGAGTCAGTGTCTGGAAATCAGTGTGCTGGACTTGTCCCACAATCTGTTAAATGACCCTGAGGTCATTAATGTGCTTGAGGCTTTGTCAGAGCTGCGGGTGCTAAATCTAAGTGGAAATGAGATGGTGAAAAAAATCCCCAACTACAGGAAGACCATGATTGTGCGTCTCAAGCAACTCACCTTTCTGGATGATTACCCCGTGTTCCCCAAAGACAGAGCGTGTGCAGAGGCATGGGCGGTGGGAGGTCTGGAGGGGGAGCGGAAAGAGAGGGAGCAATGGGAGACGCGAGAGAGGAGGAAAATCCAGGGCAGCTTGGATGGCATGGCGAAGATTCAAGAGGCAGCCCTGGAGAGACGACGCATTCGAGAGCTACATGAGAAAGGTGAACGGTTTTAAACTTTACCACCCTAGTGCACATACATAGAGGAAATGATTTGCTTTTTTTAACCAGTCTGTTTCATTTCAGGGGCAACTGAGACTCAGAGTGAGGACCATGACACCCAGATTGTGACTTCATCAAAAGGAGAGACGATCCAAGCCTTCGTGCAAGACTGCCTGGACGCCCATGAAGAGTTCTTGCATCAGCCAAGCTGTGAACATCTGGACGCAGAGCAGCCAGGCCAAGACTTACAGAGGGAGCAGTTAGAGAATGATAACCAGGAGAAATCACAGATAAAGCAGCCTGTGAGCGAAATCAATGAGTGGGTGAATCCAGAGCACTCAGCACAAGAGCTACAGAGTTCTGCAGGACAGATCCTTGAGACAGAACAAGACAGCCACACAGGTGGAATCCAGTTTGTGAGAAATGAAGCAGAGAGCACAAGCAAGCAGTTTGAAAAGAAACTACCTTCTTTGGTCAGGGCAGCTCCTCCTGAGGCAGACAACGCTGTACCAGCCCATGGTCCTGGACAACTGGTTACAGAGCTAGAGGAAGCTGAGCAACTGGAAACAATTCACTTTCCACCACACTGCTGCTCACTGCGTGTCGATGACCTGCCTGACCTGGAGGATGTGGACACAGAAGACTTCACAGCAATGCTCTCTTCTGAGCAAGTGTTCAAACCTAAAATAGAGGTCATATCAGGAGGCAGTGATGAGGACGAACCAGTCAGTAATCAGCGTGAGGGCATGTCCACCTTTGGGCCAGATAAAAATTCACTGTTCATAATGAGCAACAAATCAGCTGGGGTCTGTGCCAAGTCTTCATCATTGGTGTATCCAGAAGATGAGGATAACACCAAGCCACGCATTGGTGAAACCTCTTCTTCACCACGCTGCCTGATTGAGGAGCTGGACTGATGCGCTGAAGGTTTGAAGCATTTTTGTCTGATTAAAGTGACAAACGAGTCTCACAGGACACACCCTCCAAATGAAATGTCTTAATGCCGGTCATGTGAGGCCATGAGAAGCCCAATCGGGGCACAGCTTTCATTTTAAAAATGAATATTTAGAGGTTATTGTTACAGTGAAATATAATTCATATGCATATTTGTTACAGTATTTGGAGCCATTTTGTTTATATGGTTGTTAATTATTAGACTGTGAAAACAGGTTACATCTTACATGAACTGTTGTTTCCTAAAATAATCTTTTTCTTTAAGTGCTTTAATTTTTAAAATTATATTTAGTGGTTATTGTTATAGTGAAATGTAAAGAGTTTCAAAGCCACTTTGTTCATATGGTTAATTGTTAGACTGTGAAAAAAAACAGAATAAATCTTACATGAACTGTTCAATTTTATTCTTTTCCTAAAGGCAAAAAACCTATAACTAGTGTTATTAACATTTAAAAATAAAAAAACGTTAATTCATGGTCCTTCTTCACATAACAGCAATATTATAGTGATGTGTGAATTTCACTTAATGCACCAATAAAACAGCACAACACGCCATATGTATGGTTTTCCTAAATTGTATTTTAATCCCCGGTTCAAGTCACATATTACTCTCTCCCAAATAAATATTCAACATGTTACATCTCCACACTGCAGCTCCACTTCTCTGTTTTGGTAAACTATGCTTTTCTGTATCTCTGGACGACATCTTTCCAAAGCTCTAGGTGACGTGAACAAATATTTACAACAAGTCATGCTTAGCATCGAGCAAGAAGATTTGTAATAAAAAAAAAAAAACATGAGAAAACATTAGACAGGATGAAATAAGAGTAAAAAAATAAAACTGTACATGTATTAAATAAACCAAATCAAAATATAAGCCCTGTGGACAGCAGGCCTTGTACACATGTGTCAAGGTCGTCCTCACACAGGGACTGAGTGCAGCGAGTAGCTAAAATTTGACACACAGAATAAGGGATATACGTTCTTCTGTCACGGTGATGGCAGAAATACGGGTCGGCATTAACGTCGCAACCACACCCAAGTGTTGACGAGCCAGAAAGCTACAGTGACCGAGTACAGGATCATCTCTCGCTTTGCACGCTCCTTGTTTTCCTCTTCCAAATGTTGGAGTCTTCGGTTCAACTTGATGAGCTATAGATAAATAAGAAAAAAATAATACTTTCCTCAGTCACAGGGCTTCCACGATTAGCTTCTACGCCACAAGATGGAGGTAGTGTTTGTATTAAGAACTAACCTGGCGTCGAAGTGTTGTTGCATCAACCACAGTCATGTCATCAGGCCCCCCGTCCAGCGCAGCTTCATATGTTGTTAACACAAGCCTGGAAAAGAGAACAGTCACTTTGAGAATTACATAACTCAACCACAACAGTGTTAATTACAGTAGCACATATTTGGTGTCTAAGAATAGCAACCTAATTTTAATTTTTCTAGCGAGGCTTAACCTTATTTCTTTTTTTTTTTTTTGAACTCAATTTTTATTTCTTTTGTCAACAACAGTACAATATATATCCATACAATTATATTCCTTTCCAGCTGTATCCAAATACAGTTATACATATTCAAGTGTTAGTCAGATGCTTAAAATATTAAATGTTCACTCCAAGATGCATAGAGTAAAGAGAGAGGGGGAAACAAAAAGACATCAGCCACCATCACAGCAAGGAAACAAGTAAAAAAAAAAAAAAAAAAAAAAAAAGAGAAATAAATAATAATAATAAAATAAAATAAAATTAAAATAATAAAAATAATAAATAAATAAATAAATAAATAAATAAATAAATAAATAAATAAATAAATAAAAATAAACAAAAAAAATATATATATAAAATATAAAAATAACAAGGAAGGAGGAAAAAAGGGGGGATGCAGTATGGAGCAAAAGTCAAACAGAGGGGTCAAGCCGCAACTCTCATTGCATTAACAAAGGAATAACAGAGCTCCATCGAACAGTAAAAATAGATCTTTGGAGTCTTAATGAGTATGTAATTTGCTCCATTTGATAAAGATCCCATACTTTTTGGATCCATATGCTATAAGTGGGCGGATCTGGTTTCAGCCATCTAATGGTTATACTCTTTAATGCAGCTGTGAGCAATATATTCAACAAATATGTTTTGGCCCGCCCCTCTATTCCTTCAGGAATCACCCCTAATAATGCCACTGTAGGTTCCCGTGAAATATCTTGTTGGAAAACCACTTCAAGGGCATCAAATACCTCTCTCCAATAAGCACCTAATTTAGGGCAAGACCAGAATATATGAGTGTGGGTAGCAATATGTGCTCCACAGTTCCTCCAACATGAACTTGAATGAGCTGGACCCATCTTGGCCACTATTTCTGGTGTCCTAAAAAATCTAGTAATTATTTTCCACTTAAATTCCCTCCATGTATTAGAATTTGTAGCCAGGTGTGCCTCAGTGCAAACCTGCCTCCAGGTACCCTGTGATATAACCTTGTTCATTTCCGCTTCCCATCTCTGCTTTATCTGTAGGGAGTTGTGTTGATTCATAGACAAAAATATATGGTATAATTTGCTAATCATTTTCTTATCTCTATTCCCTATTTGTATTTCTATTAAGAACTCTTCTATGGGGGTAGATTTTATAAATTTTGTCCATTCCTTGTGTGTCGTCAGGAAAGTTCTTAATTGTAAATATCTAAAAAAATCTGTCCTTGGGAGGTTAAAGTCATTTTTCAATTGTTCAAATGTCTTAAGATTTCCATCATTAAATAACTGCCGTAAATAAACCAGTCTGTGGTCTGACCATTTTCTAAAACCAGTATCAAGGTTGTTAGGTGTAAAGGTCTTCATGAATCCAATACTTGTTAACGATGAAATTATCTTGGGTAGGCCAAAAGCTGATTGTATCTTTTTCCAGATTTTAAGAGTAATCTTAGTCCAATCTGCCAATTCTTTCATGGGTGTGTCTAGAAAGGGTAGAATTTGCAAGGGCTCTGGGCACATACTTTGTTCAATGTTAAGCCATCTAGTATATGTATCGTTCTGAATCCATACTATTAAAGGCTTCATTTGTGCAGCCCAGAAGTAATATTTTAAGTTTGGAAGCTTGAGGCCACCATCTAGTTTAGACAACTGTAAGGTTTTAAGTCTAATTCTAGGGCGCTTTTTTTGCCATATGAAATGTGAAATTATTTTATCTAACTTATCAAAAGTTGAGTTTGGAATTTCTACAGGTAACATCTGAAATAAATAAAGCAGCCTTGGAAGAACATTCATACGGATACTTTCAACACGACCAATCAAGGAGAGGGGAAGCACAGCCCATCGTTCCAAATCACTAGTAATGCTCCGAATCATTTTACCATAGTTAGCTCCATACAAATTATGCAAAGAGGGGGAGATATATATGCCAAGGTATTTAATACCCTCTTTAGACCATTTAAATCCACTCTGAAGTTTTGTACCTTCTGGGATCCTGCCGCTGACCTCCATAGCCTCTGTTTTGTCCACATTTACCTTGTATCCTGAATAATAACCATACTGTGAAATTAATTCCTTTAAGTGTGGTATTGTTGATGTTGGTTTTGTCAGGTAAAGTAATACATCATCAGCATATAATGATATTTTATGCTCTTCTTCATTTATAACAATTCCTTTTATACTATCACTATCTCTGATAAGCTGGGCCAGCGGTTCGATGCTAATGGCGAACAGCAGGGGTGATAGGGAGCAGCCTTGTCTGCATCCTCGTTCCAATGTAAACCTCTCTGATCTATACCCATTTACTTTGATAACTGCCTGTGGAGATGAATATAATGTTTGTATCCAATTTATAAAAGTAGGACTAAATTTAAACCGCTTTAATGTCAGAAATAAATATTGCCACGAGACCCGGTCAAATGCCTTTTGAGCATCCAGAGATAAAATCATTGATTCTGTTTTCTGGTCTTTTTGGTGGGATATTATATTCAGTAGGCGCCGTAAATTATCCCCATAGTGTCTTCCAGTGATAAATCCAGTCTGATCAGGATGAATAATTTGGGTAATTATCCGACTAACTCGTCTGGCTAAAATTGCTGTGAGTATACGCAGATCAGTATTCAATAATGATACTGGTCTGTAGGACTGGCATTCAGTGGGGTCTTTACCCTCTTTGTGTATTACAACAATAGTTGCCTCTGTCCAGGATGGTGCCATATTTTTAGATTCTAATGCACAGTGGTATGCTTTTAACAACAGGGGAGACAGTAGATCTTTAAAAGTTTTGTAAAATTCATTAACATATCCATCTGGCCCGGGACTTTTGTTGTTTTTGAGTGTCGAGATCACCTGCTTAATCTCCCATTCCTCTATAGGCTCATCCAACTCCTTAGCTGTTGCTTCTGACAGTTCAGTCAATTTTATACGGTTTAGGAACTCTATGATTTTTACATCATCAGAGCAAGTATCTGTATTCTTATACAAGGATTTGTAAAACTCTGCAAAGGATTTAGCTATTTTATCCGGTTTTGTAACGTAAGCACCTTGTGATTTTATTCTCTGTACTGTATTAGATGATTGCTGTTTCCTTAGTCTAAATGCCAATAATCTACTTGCCCTATTACCATATTCATAGTATCTTTGATTAGTGAATCTTAAGTTTCCCTCAATCTTATCTGTTAGAAGACTACTGAGTTCTCTGCGAGCTGTGTTTAATTCCTTAATGAGACTAGTCGAGGCAGATTGCTTGTGTTTATGTTCTAGTTCTTTTATTTTACCTTCTAATTCATGTTGTTTAGCATCCCTCGCCTTTTTTCTAGCAGAAGTAAAAGAGATAATGCGCCCCCTAAGGTATGCTTTTGCACAATCCCACAATATAAGAGGTGTTATTTCAGGTGAGGCATTAATATCCAAATAGCTCTTGAGCTCTGCTGTGACAAAGGAGGTAAATATCTTGTCATCAAGGAGGGATGTGTTAAGTCTCCATTGTTTAGATGTTGGTCTATGGCCTATATCCCACTTTAATAAAACCGGTGCATGATCGGAGATGGTAATAGGCATTATCTCAATATCTGCAATCCTATGTAGTTCAACCTTAGGTGTAAAGAAAAGATCAATCCTTGAATAAGAGGTGTGTCTGCTGGAATAGAAAGTGAAGTTCCTACTTCTTGGGAATTTACTCCTCCATACATCCACAAGGCCTGCTTCTATGGATTGATACTTAAGTACTTTACTCATTCTGGATGCAGGAGCTTTAGAAGCAGGTTGTCGGTCCATTAGTTGTGACAACACACAGTTAAAGTCTCCTCCTATCAATAACAAACCAGAGCTGTATCGTAGTATCATAGTAAACAGCGTTGTGATGAAACCAGGATCATCTTCGTTGGGTGCGTATACATTTATGAGGGACACTTCTATGCCATCAATTAGTCCATTAACCAGGATATATCTCCCCTCAATGTCTCTTTGTAGCGATGTTTCCGTGAAATTTATTTGTCTGTGTATAAGAATAGATACTCCCCTCTTCCTGCCCGATCGGTGTGAAGAATAATATATTTTGTCTGCCCAGGATTTCCTTAGCTTTTCATGTTCTACGTTAGATAAGTGGGTTTCTTGTAGAAACGCTATTTGACAGTTGGCTTGTTTCAGTTGGTGTAAAATTTTCTTTCTTTTAACAGGATTATGAAGACCCCTGACATTATAGCTTATAATATTTAGCGTGTCCATTACTTACAATTTACAGTTCATGTCTTAGTTCCCTGATATTGCAGTCTAGGGGAAGCAGGAGGACCAATCCATGCTTGGGTTGTATACTTTGTCATGTGAGTTTGAGGAGTGGAGCCCAATATTGAAACCAGAAGGAGTGGAATAGGTACAAATATTTGCTACAGCTGTACTGAGAATTTTTAACATCAATGACAATAGTGGAGATCTGAATAGGGAAAAGGAATGATAACATTGTTGTTTCTGCATTTAACGCAGGACCCTCGGGGAACAAGAGGATCAGAACAAAAAGAACACAACACGTAGTATAACTACAATTACCTAACATTAGCAGTAATACGGTGGGACCTGGCCCCTAGCCACCAAGACAAGCAGCTAAAGTGCACAGTCTAGTTTGAGTTTGACCGTGCTTCGAGTGTGCTAAGATAAGGAGAGAAAAAACAGGTGGAAAGAAAAAAACAAAAACAACCACAAAAAAGTATCAGGTGTTAGCCATTCAGGCTCCTGCAGACTAGTACATATATACAAATCAAACAGCTTCTCATGGTAAAATACTAACCATCTGTATTAAACACGTTGCAATTTAAATAAGAATGTTGTCTTTTCTTATGAAGGTGGGTCTATATTAGTAAAACAGATAGTGATAAGTAGTCAATACTAACAACAATATGAACTATGAGATATTAGAACAGGTAGTTTCTTATGTAAAGAAAATAACAATAATGGTAAGTGTTGAGATAAGGTGTGAAACGCTGCTCACCCCATTTGAGACACCATATGAGATTCTACCAGAAAATAGCTTAGGGTACTAAACAAATCAATAGTGTGGAAAGACAGGAGTTACTCTTCCTCATTAGTTCTTCTTAGTGTGTTACCTGTACTATTACAGGTGGAAGTATAGGCCTACTCAGGCTTCAGTCTCTGTTGTTGGAACAATTGACTTTTGAACATACTCCATAGCCTGTTGGGGGTCCAGAAAGTCCTTGTCCTCATCCCTGTACGAGATCCGAAGCCTGGCCGGGTAAAATAGTCCGTATCTGACTCCTTTACGTCCTCGCAGCGCCTTTCGTACATCCGTAAATGCGGCTCTGGCTCTGGCAACGCTGGAGGTGTAATCGGGGAATATGGCGATGCGGTGCCCGCTATAGATAAGAGGGGCTCTATCTCTAGCTCTCCTTAGGATCTCCACAGCGTCTCCATCGTAGTGTAATTTTGCAATTATCACCCGGGGTCGGTCTCCTGGCTTTCTGGGAGCGAGGGCGCGGTGCGAGCGGTCTATTTTTATCTCCCGGTCCATCTGCAGGACTTCTTTAATAACTTTGGCGACCGCTTTGGGGGAGCTGGAATCCGGCTGCTCCTCAATGCCAACGATGCGGATATTACCCCGTCTCATTCTCCCCTCCATGTCCTCGCATCGGTCTTTTAAAGTTGTCACCTGGCTTTGAAGGCTGATTACCGTGGTTTGTAACGTTGCCACTTCATCGGACCAAGTCGACAATCCGCCTTTCACGTCCCGAATGTCCGCCATCATGTGGTCCACTTCAGATCTAATTGCCGTCATGTTGTTTTTAATTTCGCACCGTACCGCTTGCAGTTCTAATTTGAGGGTGTCAAAATCCTCCGCCAGTGCGCTTTTAAGTTCTTCCCTTATGACTGCAGAGATTTCTCCTCTCAGGGAAGATAAAATGTCTGCCTTCATTTCTTCAGAGGCCATACCTGGGCTTTCGCTCCGGGTGGGTGAGGTTTGAGCTTGGCTTTCAGGTGTGCGCTGCCTCGTGTTTCTTGTAGGCCGCGGAGCACTGGCATCACCGCCGTATTTGTATTTTTGGAGCTTTTCTGCCATACAAACTCAATTCTGACCACATACGTTGAACTTTGGTGTCCTCGGTGAGCTTTAGAGCTGGTCTTGATGCTGAAGTAGGCTGTTTTTATATAAAATATGGAAGAATCTGCAGGAGGTCTGAAAAAGACGTCTTACTCCATATCTTGCTCACTAGCGCCCCTCAACCTTATTTCTTGACCCGAAATGAGAATGGAAGGTAGGAAAAGATGCGGAAAAGGACAAAGGATCAGAATGAAGGTGAAGTGCCAGGTGAAGTTACCTGGAGTCATGCAGGGGGTTGGAGCTCGAAGCCGACCCCCCTCGCAGTGATGGTTTGCTACAGAGGTGGGGAAAGACAGGGCCGGGAAAAGGGAAAAATAAGAGAGAGAGCAACAAACACATGGCACAGTGTTGCATTCATGCACACACATCGCATGTAGTTCACATAACTACACTTCTTATTTTGTTCCAGAATCCAAAAGGCTAATCTTTCTACGCCTTTTCACGTGTCTGTTTTAACACTCTCATTTTATTGCTCTCAAAGTACTATCATTTTCATTATCCTTCAAAAACAGATGACAAAAATTCTATTGCTTTGGTTTTCAAGAACCTCTCCTCTACCTGACATGAGGATAAGAATGTGGAGGAAAGTTTTATAATCAAACTTCTGAAGTTTGCAGTGTATGAACAGTGTATGACAGTTCTTTTTGCTCTGAAATAAAACCTTTACAATGGATTCATGTGCTGTGTGGGTTGTTTACAGGTTTTCCTAACAAACACACTTCTAAAGTTAAATCTAAATTTAAAGTGGACCTATTATGCTTTTCTGTATTGTGTCTTTTTTATATATATATATATATATATATATATATATATATATATATAGTGTTACAAAGAATGATGTTTATATTAAAGTAACAGAACAGGGCCTGTTTCCAAAGCCTTTTCTACTCTAGCGACAGTATGACATCATCGTTAGTTAACGCTACGTAGCCTACACTGCTACATGACGCTACGTGCTAATGTCAGGGAAACATGTTCTCCCCCTTTCGGATCATATTCCTCCTGGGCCGTTTTCAGTTGTGTACAACTTAAACGAATTCAACTCACACCCCTATTTCCACCTGAAGGCAGGTTCAACAGCTACTACTTGACCAAACTCTAAAGAAAAGCCACAGATGTAAAAGGCACATGAGGAAATATGGCTACATTTTACATTTTGATTAATACATGCTGTATTAATATTGTTATTGAATGCTGCAGATAGTTAGAAATGGTCGTGTAATGCTTGGGCCTACCACACAAACACTTCTAGGCCTTCTAACAACTTTTACATTTAAGAAACACCACTCCCCTTCCTCTAACAACAGGGTGCTGAGGAGCAAAAATTATAGATTTAATGTGACTTGGAGGAAGAAAAAACAACTGGTGCAGTCAGTATTGCCCTCTGTGACCAATATCTAATAAGCAAAACAAGACCGGATGATCGAGAGGTCACCTGCGAGGGTTCTCATCCAAGACCTCCAGGACCTGCTGGTAGGCCCGACGTGTAGTGGACTGGATGAAAGATAGAACACCGCTAGCGCTGTACAGGTTGTGTTCTTCTTCAGTCACGGTGAGAGAGGGGCAAGGGTGGACAGTGGCTGGGGGGGACGGGGTCGCACTGCTCAGTGCCCACCATTAAGAGCAGCCAATTCAGAGGGAAAGGGAAGAAAAAGACAACAGAGGAAAGAAAGGAAGGAGGAAGGAGAGGGAGAAAAACAAGGAAAAGAAACTGTCCTCAACTTCACTGACTTTGTAAAAATTGCAACCGAGTGACCCGCCAACCACCAACAGTGCTTACTAACACATAATACACCCAACAAAAAAAGCAAACAAAAACATAAACTAAAGGCACTGACAAGCAAATGATGACAATCTTGATTACATTATTCAAGACCACTTGCTTGTTCTTGTGGCGACTTCAATAGAAACAGGACGTCACATGCAGTTGTGCTGAGGACAGTGACCAGGACATGAAGTATATTTTGCTGTATAATTATGAAATTGATAATATATGCAAATCCTAATCTAATATTTATAATTTCCTGCCTACACATTAAAGCTACAGACCAAACACAGTGTGAAGTGGGCGCACACTGTAAAACTAATTCAGGTAATTCACCATTTTCCTTTACTGGTTTTCTATTGTGTTTCCCTTTGAATCCTGAAGTGTTGCTGAGCGGAGAGTGAGTTAGTTTCTACACTAAGAATAATAGTTTCTATCCCTTTCCAGTAATCCTAAAGTCAGTAACCAATTCAAAACTAGGAAATGATCAAATCAAAACTGATTAGTACATCAGTCATGGTGTTAATGGATTAGTGTCGTGACAAAAACAGCTAAATTCTGAATTAACACTGAGAGCTGCAAAGTTCTCACCCCAAAAAGCTCACAGTGACAACAAACAGTCAGCTACGTCACAACGACAAAGGGACACAGAGGACACAGAACCAAAAGAAAGGTGCTAATGCATGCATATAGGAGATAAGATGGAGCTGGTAGCAAGCTAATGATGTCATATTCAATACTCACGCAGAGTCATTGCGCATCAGCGGAGTGCTATGACGGGCAGCTGCATTCTCACTGGCTGAACGCTCCCGTCGTACTCGTGCAAGGGGCCGCATCTACAAAAAACAACAACAACTGATTAATTCAGGTTGTGGTTTACTTTAGGGAAAGTGTTTAGGCCAATAAATGGATTTAATACAGTTTCCTTGTTGTTTTATAGCTTACCACCTCCTCGCTGTCTGGAGCCGCCCGCTGATCCTCTTCCAGGAAGTCCAGGGGCCGATCACTGAGGGTGAGCACTCTGGGTGGAGTCTTCAGTGATAGGGTTTCTAGTGGTGTTGACTGGATAAGGTCAAGGTCTCTGGGTCTTTGAAACTGGGGATCATTACTGTCCCCTGACAAAGAAAGGTGTGAATGAGAAACTGATGCTTCACACGTATAGTGAACCAAGTGTGCCTGATGTCTTTTGTTTCATTTTCAGTGTTAAATAAGTGACACGACAAAGTCCTGAGCCACTGATAAGAAGGATAGCTAGTATCTGTTAATGGTAATAACAAGCCACATAATAGGTATATTACAATCAGCTGACCGGCATCGATGTTGTGCAAAGTTTTATTGTGATAAAGACTTTGGACAACACTGAAAACACAGCCCTACAAGGACTGAATGCTTCACACCATACTAACCTGCAATCACAATTCTCTCTGGGACCTGCATTATGACACTGTGGGGAACCTCCTGAGATCCAAGATTAGGGTCCTCGCGGGGGTGAGGAGCCACTTTGAGCATCTCAGGGATGCGCATCCTCTGGCTGATCCCCTCTGTGTACTCCAGCTCATACTGGATACGGTTCATCTCCGCCATCTCCGCCGTGGGGGAAGGGAAGGCTGCTCCGTTCATTTTGCTGTGAGGAAGGATTTGTTCAGCAACACAGAGCTAATTGTCAGCCACAGAAAGGTCACAAAGGGCAGAGAACATGTCAACATGAGACACCTGTGTGTTTGTTTCATGAACTTGTCATGCTGCATACCTGCTGGTAAATCTCATCAAACTGCAGCTACTACACAGATTACAAAACAGAAATCTCTTTAAGAATCTCCTTTTAAAAATTAATAGTGCAGCTTAAGAGCTGCAGGCAGGAGGAAAGATGGAAAATTTCTCGTGACACAATCATATGATCATAACTTGGTGCCTTCTGACTTAGCAGAGGGAAACAAAGGGAGGTTACATGCACAACTTTGGCAGCAATCTTGACTTGTATTAGATACGAGCTGCAGCTTCTGCATTACAGGACATTATAATTCTATACCACAGATGCTAACATAATGCTAACACCAACAATGATGCTTATTACACAAGTGTAGCTCACACAGTGGTTATTTGAACAACAATAAACACTAGCTCAGTGATTTTAGCAGCTGTTAGGAGTTCTTACGTCACATCAAGAAGAAGCTGAAGCTAACGTTAGTTTTGATTTGACGGACAGACAAAACGTTAGCGCCATTAACGTTACAAGCTAGCGCGGTAGTTCCAGTTTCTTACCGTTGGGTCTGTTGTGACGGTTAGCTTCCTTTCCGATGAATAATTTATTTATTAAATACTGACAGAAATAAAAACCTCTTAATATACTCAGAATGGTCCAGCTAAGTGCAGGTATTACAGATGATGTAGCTGTTAGGCATCTCCTTGTGATATACAAGAGAGGAACCTCCTCTCTTCCGCTGTCTGTCCCAAACAGGAAGTACCAACACTCAGGAGGAAGTGACGTCGCGTTACTAAGCGCTGAAATTAAAAGCTGAGCACTTCTGCTCTGGTCTACATTTATTTGGTAATTATAGCTTTATGCATTTGTTAGCTGGAAGTTTGTGAGGACAGCGCGTTGTGGGCTGCTGTTAGCTAGCTGCAGGCTTTGTGTTGTCAGTCACTTGAGCTTTGGTGCTCATATTGACTTGAATATGTTAATGTGTAGTCTGGGTCAGGTGCTGGTCAGGCGTTAAACCCAATATCCTGCTGATAATATCGTCATTGCAAAACATTTGCATTTTGAGGTGAGTACTGCTTTTGGATGCCCATTAGTTGAATGCAATGTAACTATCCACTATCCACTATCCACTGCCATGCAGGTATTTACCTGCCAAATGCAGCAATTTCCATCCTTAATTTGCTCCTCTGGATCCAAGGTTGCTTGGAGGGATGGATGGATATGGTGATGGATGGTGAACGCTGTCCTGTCTTGGCCAAACTCAGCACTCAGTTGTCCCATATGTCCATGTGTTTACTGTCTCTCTTCCTACAGCTGACCACCCCTGCATCCATGGGCGGATATAAGACCATGGTGTCTCTGGGCATATACATGTAGGTGGCTCGTCCATCTCTCCTCCATAGCAGTACGACACAGACATTTAGCTTTTGAGCAGCTTTTTGTTGTCGATTCTTTTTTGTCTCCTTGTTGTCATTTTTTGTCTTTTTGGTTATTTTGAATCTCTTTGAAGTCATTTTCGGGCTCTTCATGGTCATTTTGAATCTCTCTGTAATTTCTTTCCGTCTCCTTTTAATCTTTTTGTGGTCATTTTGTGTCTCTCTCTGGTCCTTTTGTCTCTGTTCATAGTTGTTGTGAGTATTTCTGTTTCTCTTTGCAGCAGCTTTACACCTCTTTGTAGTTGTTTTGTGTCTCTCTTTAGATGTGTCACGTTTCATTTTGGTCATTTTGAGTCTCTCCCTGGTGGGTGGGTGTAGTTCACTTAGTTTGAGTGACATTTTGCCGGTGGAAGCCATGGGGGCTCCATAATCCATCCATGTCTGCATCATCTTTTGTACCTTCAATCAACATCAAAGTGGATTTTGTTTACACAACTATAAGAATTTGTATTCTAAGCAAATCTCTTGCCTGGACCTCCTCCTCACATTCTTTAAGCCAGTTTGCAACCCCCATTTTCATTCACAGAATTTCTAAATATGATACATTTTAAAAGTTTTTTGCAAGAGTTTCTTTTAGTGCAACTGTCACATCATTTTGTTTTGTTTTTTCAGTATGAATCGTTTTATTTTATTTTTTTTATTTGAACTTTATTTACCCAGGAGAATCCCTTTGAAACTGTGAATCTCTTTTAAGGGAGACCTGACCAAGACAGGCAGCAGCAAATAAAAACACACAGACAGAAAACACTACAACAAATAAAATACAATAAAATAAAATAAAAAAAAGTCTAATAGCATGTCTGGGTGTGTTACTGCACAGGTCAGTGTCGCCGGGGGTTGAGGGAGGTGGCCCCTCGGTGACTGTGGGTGGTGCGTTTCCACGGAGCCATTCAAAGGCTGCGATTGACGTTAGACAATAACGTCCTCCCCGCTTAACCAGTGAACGGGAAATCACGTCTGGATCTCGGGAACTATCAACTGATCTCAAACATCAACTTCTCAGTCATGTCTCAAGGCGGACTTCCATGACTGTCAGGATGCTCTTCATTTGATGGATTTAGAGGCTGCGCCGACTGAGTTCTTCTCTCCGCGTCTTTAACCGGCTGAAATGATGTTCCCACATATTTTGTGTGTGATATTATTCGGCATTGTGCATATTGCATCTTCACTGGAGCTGCAGTCTGGCATGTAAGTGACGTTTTCTTATTTAAATCACTTCTACAGGTTTTAATTTGCACTAGATTTTATTGGACAATCAGGCGACTGAGAGTTTTACGCATGCGTTCAAATGAGACTAAAGCAACCATAGGTCACTGTCATTTATTTATTTATTTTACAAATAAATTCATATTCATAGTCCACATTTCATAAGTGATTTAACTTCTGTCTGTAATTGTTACTTCAAAGTTTACTCTGCTTAGTGCCCACTAGGCGTCGCCCTTTCAGGTCCCCAATGAGCATGGATGTGTGTTTATAGCTCTGTTGTTGTAACGTGCTTCTGCATAATAGCTTCCAGTGGAATGTTTTTATTTTTTGTGCATACTACTCCACCAGAGGTTTCCCACTTTAAATAGACTGTGCTTGACGTGATTGAAGGAACTGTTTTCATGACAGGAGAAGCTAAATACTTCCTCTAATTAACTTCAGGCTGCTCTGTATTGAAGCCATATGGTTACTGGAGGAGGACACCTCTGGATAGTTTAGGATACCTGCACTGTCAACGCACACAGATGCAGGCTGCTTATGATCGAGTGCTGCATGACGACCTTGTACACCTCAGTACATGCATGCAGGCACCTGAACATGCAAACAAATCTGGAGAAGGGAAAAAAAGTTCATGTGGAATTTAATTGGTTGTTTATGGGCTGCTGTAGGCAGTGTTTCTGGACCTCAAGCGTATTGCACCAAACAGGAAGCTGTATGATTATTTGACAAACAGTGTGTCATTCATGAGCTGATGCACCTGGACATGTGTAGAGCATGTGGAAGTTCACGTCTGCTGAAATACATGCATAGACTCTGCAGCTGGCTGCCATCACCACCTTCCATAGCCACCTCTCAGCTCAGTCAACCATCAACATACTATGTACAATAATGTAAAATGAAGTGCTCACATGCTGCTCTTAAAAGTCATCGTACCAGTATATAGTGTTGTCCAAATTTGTTGCAAATTTCTGCATATTTTGACTGCATCTGTCCAAATCTTTCTCATTTTTGTGTTTCCCATGCACAGGCCAAATGTGTGTGCCGACCAGGAGATGTCCATGTTGGGGGCCCGGCAGCCTTGTGTCCAGGCTTTTACCCGCATGGTTAAGGTGTGGAAACAGGGCTGCACCAGCCACAGATGGTGTATGGGCTACGAGAGGAGGTAAAAGCAAAAATACTGTCACAGTGCACAAACATTGATTTAAAGCTACAGGTGGGAACTTTGATGAAAATAACCTTTTGTCCTATCTGCTGAAACTGTCGCTACATCCGTCACCATGTCCCTCCTTCTCCTTCTATTGCCTCTAATAGCATTTGCTAGAATCTACCAAGTGCACCAAAAGCAGCTAATCAGAGCTGAGGAGTCTCCAACCCGGCTGTCAGTCATGTCAGTCACTGCTTGTGTATGGTCAAACTGTCAAACTAGGCAGCGCTGATCAAATCTGAATCAAGATTATGTCACTGCATTGCCTATTTTTTTTGCCTCACATGTTTTCAGAAACATATTTTAGTGTACTGTTTAGCTGTAAAGTGAGAAAGTTAATGACTAAATATGACAAAAAGTGAATTTTGATAAAGTTACCAAGTATAGCTTCAGCAGTGGTTCAGTATTATTAACCACTATTCAGTCAAGATGTCTCATTCATGAGCACAGCTGCAGTAAATTAGGCTGCGATGGACTGTTTTACACATAAACATTAATCCACTTCGCTACTCTGACTTTTCTGGTCGAGTGCCATCACCATGTCTGCCATTCATAAGATCCACTGGAATGACTTGAGCTGGAAACAGAGCGATTCTTTCTCTTTGCTTGTTCAGTGGGATTGGAGATCATAATTTTGGAGCCACAAATCTGACTCACCCTAATCTGAAAAAGAAACATTAAAGCTTTGAATATGTCAAACAGGTCTCATTTAAAAAAAAAAGAAGAAGAATTCTAGCACTACTGAAATGATAGCAGTTGTCCTTTGCAACTGACAGTGTCTTCCAATAATGACTGATTGAGATCATTTTGAACTGTAGTGAGTGGACATTATTAAATGGACAGTTAATCCCCAAATCACCCAGTGCTATTTAACTGAGTGTCTGTAGAGATGTCCGCCTTTTCTCAAATATAACAGAACTAGATGGCACTCCGCTTGTGGTGCTCATGTGTGGTAGTCATAATTCAAGTTCTAGATATCTTTAATTATCATCAATTGAAGATATCTACATGGTCCTTTCTAGATGTCTTGAATTAAGTTTCAGATATGAATGACGTAGAATGACGTAGATATCTTGAACTAGAATTATGACTAGTCAAAATGACGTTGTAGATATCTGCAACTGAATTACAGATATCTCCAACTCCAATAACTTCCAGAAAATCCTATCGTGTGACTATAATAAACTTCTCCTCCTCAGGACAGCATACTACACAGTGTACAGGCAGGTGTACAGCATGGATTTGCACACAGTCTATAAGTGCTGCCCTGGCTGGACTCGGAAGGGTGAAGAGATGGGCTGTCTGCATAGTGAGTAATAGCATTATACACACAAACTGTAGGCATCACATAGTTTTGGTATTGCTGTGAAGCTGCTGTACAATAATTGAGTACAATAATTTGCCTTGAAAAATGTCAGTGGCATTAATCATGAATGAAGCCAGCCTACTGATTTCTGTATATGCAAACATGGATACATTTGCAGCCTTATATGATATGTGGAATCTGCAGGGGTGTGTGGAGCCAATACATGTTTCAATGGAGGCCAGTGTTCAGAGACTGGAGAGCTGATATGTCAGTGTCCACTGGGCTTCAAAGGGACGCGGTGCCAATATGGTGAGTTTCTCGATTCTTTGCATTTTAGGCCTTCATATACAGTATAACAGTGCAACCCTGTGAGTCAGTGAACTGACCTACATCCTCTGAGGACAACATGTTGTTAAGGCTCTAATAGGCCCAGTTCAGACCTTATGCTTTCACTTTGCACGAGCAGAATGTGCCTGTAGTGTGGCTGTGATTGGAGGCTGCTCTGTGAGGGGTCTCAGGGTAGTTAAAGGTAGAAGACGTGCTCTCTGGGAGGAATGGCTTCCTTTGAAGGCCGGAGCCTGGAGTGCTGTGGCAAACCCAGCTGAGCCTCCACTCTATAAAAACTGCATGTTAATGAGGGTGTATGCAGTTCTGGTTTCATATGGTTGAGAAAGCAAAAGCCAAGAACACATTTAGCCACATATGACAATATTTACATTTAGGGGTAGTTGCTAAAGAGTGCTTTAATAAATTAGATTACTGAAATTAGTTTTAGAAACAACTTCAATGCACTGTTCAACATTTTGTGGAATAAGGACATACAGTTATTTTATAAGTTGTGTTGGCGAGTTAAGTGAGAAGATTGAAACCACTCTCTACATCTTTACGTTAGATGTGAAGCTACAGCCAGTAGCTGGTCAGCTTATCTTAGCATAACAACGCCTAGCTCTGTCAAACAGTAGCTAAATCGTCCTACCAGCACCTTTAAAGTTCACAAATTTACACAGTATACCTCAGTGACTTTTTGCTGTTGAAGGGCTATGTGCCAGACTTTTTCTTGGCTGGAGTAGTAACTTCCTGGAGTCTCCTCCCTACTGGTTGACATGCAACAGCTCAGAGGATTAAACAGATGAGGTATCAGGTTAGTTTTTATCCCTGTTTCTAGTCTTAATGCTAAGATAAGGATGCTGTCTGTAGCCTTATTGTTGCAGTCATAGACAGATATTACTGATGGGTGATAGTGGATAAACACATTTTTCATACTGCCTACTGTAGTGAGAGAACAAGAAGCGATTCACTCGGACTCAAGTCCAGACCTTCACAGACAAGGCCAATAGTGCATTCACATGCATTTATGAAAAGTGTATTTGTGAACTTATGAACTATCGCTTGTCAAGAGTGTATAAAGCATTTAATACTGAAGAGCAAATAAATGAAAGGTGGTCAGGTGAGCCATGACATGTAATCAGGAAGTCTTTTTTCAGATTATTCCGACACCACATGAATGAAGGTACTTGTGCCTGAAATGAATATTTTATCTTTACTGATGTAAACATGTTCATGATGACTGGCAATGGATTGAAGAGAAGTTTTCTGGGGCAGGCAGCACTAGCTTCCGAATGTGCATGTGGGATGACGGAGTGTCACAGAGAAACTGACACCATATTTCGCTAAGTTTCAAAAGTCAAAATGTCCGATACATTTACATATAGTAACTCGAAGGAAGCAATACTGTGAAGAGAGCGGGCCTCGAGGAAAGCCACTCAGCCTTGCAGCAAATTTTTACATTTACATCTGTAAAAGTCTTGATAGGACACCTTGAACTTCAAACAAGGCCAATTATGACTCTTTTTATTATTATTTTTTTTAGCCATGGTCATTGACATTTTTAAAACTTTCTTCAAGCTGAGAGAGGCGATTCAAGATAAAACGATTCAATATAAAGTCTGTGTGCTGAGCGGGAACTCGCGGGTGGGGCAGGTGGAAGCGACACTACTGCGCATATTCAGTGGGACAGATACTGCGCCGGATACTAGAAAACTTTTTTGGCATATGCTCCAGGTTAGCATCTGGCTTCTGGTATCTAGTTATTGTTAAAATCTATGGAAAAGAATGCGTCTGCTTGTGACTAACAGATATGAAAGTGGTATTGATTATCACATCTAATTCTCAACTAAATTATCAGCTTACTAACTTGAAAAAATGATAGACAACTTCTGTATTTGAGGATCTTTGAGGAGAGAAAAACACGACATAATGCCCCTTTAACCTCAGGCCCAGACTTCTAAATAAAGCCATTTCACCCACTGAATGGTATTAGCCCCTCAGAGCGGGAACCTGCAATCTGCCATCATCAATTGTCAACACTTTCACTAAGCTTTTACAAAACCTGAATGTCCTTCTTGTCTCTGAGCGTGGTCTCATCACCGTCTGTTCTTTCTACTGTCCTGACCCCTGTGGTCTACGTCAGCACACAAACAGGAGGATGGTTGTTAGTGTTTTGGAAGATTCCCGCTGAGACAGAATGGTGAACAGAGGATATTTGCTCCCAACCCCCCACATGCTTGCACACACACACCCACACACTGCAGAGGTTCTCAGGGGCTTTTAAACAGTTCCTCCTCTTGCTGAGACACTTCACAGGAACGTGTCGATGTTTGTCAGGGGCAGCTCTCCAGTGCGTTTGTTTTGACATGGGCTCTTTGGTTTTAACACATCGGAGTGACAGACAAGGAACACGTAGAGATATTGAGTGTTATCAGAATTTCTCTAGGTTTCTCTTCCCCTCTTGAACATCCTGTGCTTCGGACTCATCTCGCTTTTGGTAAAACGTTTTCCCTTCCCTCATCTCTTGAGACAGATTTATCCTCACTGCTCTGCCAGAGTCATTATACGAGGAGAGAGCCAGCCAAGCTCCTGTGTTCAGCCAGGTTCCCTCACTGAACCTCTGCTCGGTGCAGAGACCTATAGACCAATAATCCTGTGTTGTAAAGACTGGAGCCCAGGTGTTACATTATTTTAGAGCAATTTAGCTGGATCACTTCAACAAAAAGTACATTTTCAGAATCCATTTGGAAACTCTTGTAAGGTCCCTGTCATAATTAACATTTGCTTTGTTGAATTTCTTCAATTCAAATTGATTCAAAAAGACACTCTAATTGATCTATTGGTGAGTTTTGACTACAGTAACAGATGCTTCTGTCTAAATTGCACTGTTATATAAAGGCAACATATGCTTTTGCCATGCTTGAACAGCATCATGTAGCACTTCAGCTTATAACAGTGTTGTGTAGATAGGAGGAGTAATAACACTGTGGACAGTTGAGGTTTGTCCCTGCTAAAACAATTACAGGAATACACAGAGCTTTTGGAAATTTGGAAAACTCATCCATTAAGTGATGAGAGCACAGATGTGAAAACCGTCCCTGGTGTTAACACATGATGTTGAGCAATCGTTGGCCACCAGCATTATCTTAAGCATGAGAATAAGACAACTTTTGACAGCTCATGAGTAGGACTGTAAATAATTTAAAGCGGGTATGGATAAGACTGGTAGCCAAATATTCAGCAAAATACACAATAAATATAATGGACCATGGTCTACATCCCTTACATAAAGGCTCATACATGTGTGACTTGTTTTGTTTCCTTATAAGTTGTGAGATTGGCCATTCCCAAAACCCTCATTTTTCCTTGATGGACAGAATTACCAGCCAGATCCTGAAACGTTCTGTGTGTACAATGGATATTAGCCATGTATTACACATTCCAGCATAATATAATTACCAAGAGAGACTGCAACTCTAGCTCAACCTGGGAACCTGGAAATCTGTGCGTGCACGCTGAGCCACCGGCGTTTCACCAGGGAATCCTCTTCATTATTAGATTTGCGTTGTGAGCTTTTACATTCCACAGTGACGGAATTATTACTGTCCCGTATGTGATTCATGTGTAATGGAGAAAAAGCAGGTACAGTGAAGAGGAAGGAATGTTGACTGCTGTAGATTTATCTTGGAGCAATAAGTTAAAGGCAACTGGACTGCAACTGTTTGGTTATGAAGATGTTTCACAGAGCTTCCTCAGATTTATTACATGATGTTTCCTGCATTTTCTGATCCTTTCCCATGTGCAATGAATCCTCCTGCATGTAATGCCTGTTGTAGCGTGGAAGCATTTGGCATCTCTGTGTGTCTTTCTTTTGGTTTCCTGCTGAGCCTGGTTGATTTTCTGGTTGATGTTACATCTGTCAGTCGACCAGCCTTTTAGCTTGTAGAAAATTGTTGCACCTGTGCTAAAAATTACCTCAAAAGATCGACTTTATTATGTTGTATTTGAGGGCGGCACGGTAGCATTGTGGCCTCACAGCAACAGGGTTCCTGGTTCCAACCCTGGGATGGGGAGTTCGAACCCCCAGGTGGGGGAGCCCTCCTGTGTCAGTGTGGGTTTTCTCCAGGTACTCCGGCTTCCTCCCATAGTTCAAAGACATGCAGGTTAACTGGTGACTCTAAATTGTCCGTAGGTGTGAATGTGAGTGTGAATGGTTGTCTGTCTCTGTGTGTCAGTCCTGTGATAGTCTGGTGACCTGTCCAGGGTGTACCCTGCCTCTTGCCCAGTGTCAGCTGGGATAGGCTCCAGCACTGCGTGACCCCCTAACAGGATAAGTGGTTACGGAAAATGAATGAATATTGTATTTGATGTCTTAGTATTATATGTAAGCATTCAGGGCTGAAAAATGAAGCCAGCGCGGGAGTGCCAAAAACTGCAGTTCCTTGAATGGCCACTTGAGGCTGGCTCCGAGAGCAAGTCAATCCCCATGGACCCCCATGTTAGAATGCCCAACGTACAGCACAAATAAACATGTTTACAGCATGATACAAAAATGGTTTTGAGTGACGAGTGAATGTTGGACTTCCATTGCAGCTGGACAGGAACATGACTCCAAATAAATACTAATGTTGCTCCATGTGCAAATAGGCTTGCAAACATGTTTTCCATACCAACTTAAAAGGTGCTACTATATCAGTGTTTTGTCTACAGCTTGTTTCCAATGGCAAAAACAAAAAATGATCACTCAGCATCGCTATTAACACTCATGGTGCTTCAGATACTAGATAAATAAGGATGAATGACGAGAGGGGTTGTTGCACGGACAATATATCTGCCCTGCTTTTCAGCACACTTCACTCTCCAGCCAGACTTCAGTAGAAGGAGACTGTACACTGAGAGCAGTGTTAAAAAACAGTCTGGCTCTGGTAACAGTTCAAGCTACAATCCGTGCTCTGCCCCTGCGCCCTTCTTTTCAGCACTCATCATCGATTGGCCTCTTGAACGCTGCTCTCTTTGGTATTGCTGCCAAGTTGTGGTGGTAGAGCCCACTGTGTGTTGTGGGGGCCGACCGGCCACCTGCTTCCAATCTCTGATACGAGACAGAAGGCACCGTCTATGGAAATGTATGTCAGTCACTGACACCAAGGCCGTGGTGTTGACACTGTGAGGTAATAAACAGCCTGGACACAGCCCAAGCATGTGCTGAGACACTGGAGCCTGCTCTGTAATCGTTGCATTTACTCCTGCTTGTGAATGCCACTCTGTCTCACCCTATTAAGCCTTGGATTAGGCTTTGCTTTGGTTAAATTGGTGCATGGGTCTGCATGAAATTAAGAGAGCGCAGGCACATAACAGTGTGAGGACAGAAACCATCTGGTCCTCACTAAAGAAGCCTGGCTGTTTTCAGAGCACTTTACAGTTGAGTGGTTATGGATGGTGCATGCGACTGGATTCTGTTGCATCCCAGTTTTTGCTAAGTAATGAGCTAATGACGTCAGCAGATATCAGGGAAAAAGAGGTGATTCAGGTTGCGATGACACAGTATCAGAAACTAGAAGCAACTACATAAATGTGACAGTCTTTTGTCTTTTGGGGAAATACGTTAGAAACAAGATTTTTTCTCCTCTCTTTCAAACATGCACACACATAGACACAATTATTGTAACCAATAAAAGTGCTGCAGACAGTGTTACTACTGAGCATTCACTCTGGGGAACTGGGCAGAGGGTGTACAGTTGTTGCAATCTAAATCACATTTTGTTTCATGGGAATCATCTTGAGTATTTAATCCCCAGGACCTTGGGCTGTCCATATAGGCTGGTTCCCTTCCCCATTAAATTAAACACACCTGTCTCTGTGTATGCCCATATGTGTAAACCTTTATATGTACATATGCTTGTATGAGTGCCTCAAGAAGGCCATTTGCAGAAAATATGCTGAATGCATGTCCTTGAAAGTTACCTTCATTAAACATCCCATCTAATGGTTTTAACTCCACAGCATCTGTGACTGTACTGCAGTTTATAGCAGACTGAGATCTGGCAAGGTCTCATGGTGAGTGAGTGGCTCCTTGTACAAGCTCGTTAGCGGGTAGAGGTGGTGAGAAGGAGGTGATTAAACCACTGGGGAAAGATGCTGACTCAGAGATTTAAATCCTCAGGGTATTCCTCCTCATCGAGGGTGTAGGTTTCCTCTCAACATTGGGGGGGGGGGGGGGGGGGGCATGTGAAACACGGGAGTGTGGGGGTCCTCCGCCAGAAAATATTGAGCATCAGACACTTAGTTTCTTGCATTCTGGTGGATTGTTATGCATTTATTTGTGCCTTTCTGCATCAATTTATAGTGCAAATATCAATGGGGACATGTCCCTGCATCCCCCCAAAAATCTAAACCTGTCCTCCTCATGTTCCGTTATGTTTTATCTGTGCTCCCATCCCTGCTGCTGTGAAGAATACTATGCTCCAAACATTGTGTAGAGCTCTGTTACACGATCGCATCTCTCTCCTGCTGAAGCTGGCGGTATAAAACATGATGAATAGCGTTTACCGTTCATATACTACTGTATCCAGTTTTAAAGCAAGCAGATTTGGGTTTCCTGAGTAAACTTTTGCCCCATTCACTGAAAATTTATAACATGTGCTTTTGAGCTGCTTTTAAATGTGGCTTAGAAATTTGCATCTTGGGAAAGCTCTGGAAAAATTATCTGGTTATGTCTTCCTTTATGAATCCTCTGCCAGTGTTTGATCCCATCTCTTCCACTGCTTTCTCTCAGGCAGTAATATCGTACATCCCTGCATGTGACTCTCTATATTGGACAGAGGGGAAAATCTGCCCTGTGTTCGTTTTACTGGTATGGCTGCTCCTGCGCTGAACCTTAACTAGAGAGCCTGTGAACGAATACAAAATGGAAAGAAACCATATTTTCTTTCAGATTTCTGGAAGTAATTTAGCTCTAAGATGCAGTCAAGTCAAAATTTCAAGGTGTGGTTACAACACATAAAATAAATACATCGAGACCGAGATTCATTCTGGTGAAAATTGTGGTGTTCAACCCAATAACGTTATGAAAAACAGGACATTGAAGATGATGTCCTAGTAATTGCTGTGGTTGTTCTCACAAATTTAGGGAACAGAGATGTCTTTTACAAGTCTGAAATGATCCTTCCACCATGTGTATAGAGTTTATCCTCTCAGAGTCTTTCCATGCAGTGAGTTCCACTGCAGAGCTCCAGTTCAATTATAAGCCTTCTGTTTTGACTCCTGAGTAACATGAGCTTATTTCGCTCAGTATTTCCTTGTTAGACAAATGGGCACATGTACGCTCACCGGCCACTTTATTAAGTACACCTTGCTAGTACTGGTTTGGACCCCTTTTGCCTTTAGAATTGCAAAGATTTTGGTCCATATTGACATGATAGCATCACACAGTTGTTGCAGATTTGTCAGCTGCACATCCATGATGCGAATCTCCCGTTCCACCACATCCCAAAGGTGCTCTATTGGATTGAGATCTGGTGACTGTGGAGGCCACTGGAGTTCGGTGAACTCATTATCATTGCCTACCATCTGAATGTGGCAGCAGAAATCCAGTCTCAACAGACCAGGCAAGATTTTCCAATCTTCTATTGTCCAGTTTTGGTGAGCCTGTATGAACTGTAGCCTCAGTTTCCTGTTGTTAGCTGACAGGAGTGGCACCTGGTGTGGTCTTCTGCTGCTGTAGCCCATCTGCTTCAAGGTTGGACATGTTGTTGGTTCAGAGATGGTCTTCTGCAGACCTTGGTTGTAACCAGTGGTTATTTGAGTTATTGTTGCCTTTCTATCATCTTGAACCAGTCTGGCCATTCTCCTCTGACCTCTGGCATCAACAAGGCATTGTCACCCAGAGACCTGCTGCTCACTGGATATTTTCTCTTTTCGGACCATCCTCTGTAAACCCTAGAGATGGTTGTGTGTGAAAATCCCAGTAGATCAGCAGTTTCTGAAATACTCAGACCAGCCCGTCTGGTACCAACAACCATGCCACGTTCAAAGTCACTTAAATCACCTTTCTTCCCCATTCTGATGCTCAGTTTGAACTTCAGCAGGTCGTCTTGACCATATCTACATGCCTAGATATGATTGGCTGATTAGCGAGCAGTTGAACAGGTGTACCTAATAAAGTGGCCAGGGAGTGTATGAGACTGTTATAGTTTCAGGCTAAATCATTGTCAGCTACTGAGGTGAGGACATAATCTCTTTTACAATAACATTAATGCACCAAACTCTCCTGGTCTTAACACTGTTTAATCCTGGATTCTGGACCCTAATGTCAAGGCCCAGTTAACATATTAAAGGTCTTGAATTGTGTCATAAGTGTGCAGCAGGCTGTGTTTTGAATTATGATATGATGGGAACCATATGGCTGTAATGACGGCTGGCCTTATTGTTTGTTTTGGTCTCGTTTCAGAGATTTCTTTAACCAAAATGTAGTCGCTGTCAAAGTGTGGATGTCATGATGATCTTTATTTTCATAAAGAACTGCTGCGCAGACCTCATGATTACCTCTGACAGGTTGGTCTTTGCTTTGGCTAGCAGCTCTCCCGTACTGTTTATTAGAGGTTACTGAAAAGGTCCACTGAAAACTATATTAACAATGTAAGCCTTCAGAGATGAACAAATCCTTTTAAAGTTGGCTGGGCTGGTGTAATATGAACTTAATCACTGAATAATCAGTACTTTTCTCCTTTGACATTTTCTTTGGACACCCAGAACTGTACATGAGTAAAAAAACATTGCAATATTACTTAAGGCAATCATTTATGGTAATTATCAGCTGTTGAAAACCAACTTAAAAGCCACTGCAGCATCTGGCAGACTACACCAGACCTTCCACCAGCCTTACTGAACCACTACAGCCCACGTTTGAGTCTTTACTTTAAAAATTACACTAAAAAAAATGAGAGTGAAGCACCAGAAATGTCCGTCACATGTTTCCTTGCAGTATTTTGAGGAAATTTGCCGTGCAACGAAAAAGTGCGAGAGATTTTTAAGTCCAAACGTTTTCTCTAGAAAGATTGAAAAGGTCAGGTGGCTCATTGTTCCAACCAAAGCTGCTGTTTCAAAGTACAATAACTTATTGTTTTTTTCCCCACGTCAGCCACAGCTGTTCCACTGTCAGTGTTATTATTTTTTTTTTTATTACCGACAGGAAGCTGAACACTAAAGTTTTGTGACTAATAGTAAATCCACCATACGGGCAAGTTGAGGATGTCCAAGGTGCACACGGAGAGGACATAATTCAGTAGATGTCAAACAGTTGGACAGTATACATTTCATGTGACTCTTCCTGTAGATAAACATAGATCTGTCTAGAAAAACACTGATGGCAGTTTTCACTTTTAACTGTTTGGATGTAGGAATCATATGCCAAGACACAGGCTTGATGGTAGCATGCCTGGCAGGAGGACAGACTGGGCAATGCGAGTGCTACATGCTCAGCATAGCTATCAGAGGAAGAGGCTCATTAAGGCCCTAATGGCTGCCATATGGCAGGGCAGTTCTCACACACTAAACAAGCACACCCTCGTCTCCTCAAATGCATCAAGGCACCATTGTTTACCAGGTTAATGCTGAGTGGGTTGGGGCTAATGGTCTGTGTGATTAACCATGTGCTCCCAAAGCTCACTGTGAGATTCCTACAGTAGCAGTGGAGCCCTTTCAGATTAGAGGATCCTCCTTGAACTTGGGTTGGCTATGGCTGTGTAGTGTTGGCATTAGGAAAGTAAAGGGAGGTCTCTGGTAGAGATCAGGCTTCCTCACTTTACCAAAGGCCACTGATAAAGGCCTTTTACCAAAATAACTAAAGAATCATAAACTTCTTTTGACTTTCATCAGTCAGAACACTTGATAAATATCTGACTTTTGGCACTGTGGTGTAGCCGCTTGGCGACAGAAGAAGGAAGTGAATATGATTGTTTTTCAGTCTGAGCTTCTTGGAGTAGGTTTTTTGTCCTTTTTGCACCTTTTGGGATATGCAGTTTTTCCCTTTTGTTGTTTTGTAGAAGGGTTTCATAAGGCTGAGCTTGCTCATTTTGGTTTTAGGGTGAACTATTGCTTTAACAGGCACCTTCAGTATGCATCAAGGGAACAGGTTAATAGTCAAATTTATGACAATGGCAAATGATATTGAAGCTGTGTAACTGAGTACATGTGTTGCAGGATGTTTCTCAGAATTCACGTAGATGTTATTTCACGGTTACCTTGGTAGACATGGATTAAGTCGAGCCCAAGATTAAAATCAATTTTAAATGGCAGTTTTTACAGAACATTTTCTTGCTGTGAGATGCCAAGTTGTCCCTCACTTGCTGAACATAAGGCATTTAAATCTACAGCCACGTTTCATCCTTTCTGTGGAACGCATTTTCTATCCTATCTCCTGGCGGATGGCTTCTCCAGATGTGGAAGTCGACAGAGGATTTTATGGAGATAAAGGGCAAGGGGTTACACCTTAAGGGCAGGTGTCCAGGTGTTGTTTCAGAATACATTTGTTCATTAATAACTTGAATCTGGTAGAACTGACTCACTCACGGACTAAAGGGTTTGCAGGACTGTGTGATTAATAGCTGTGCAGACTAATGTGGACAACACAGTGACGTAACCCTCACACTTTGCATGTGTGAGTGGACACTGCCTTGAACTTCCTCTGATCTCATGTGCGCTATGTTGTTCATGGTTATTTATCAGTTCATGACGCTTAATATAAAACTGAGAACCACCTTAGATCATTCAGTTCTCATGTCAAGTTATGCATGTTACTTCAGTTTATGGGTTTAGTCTGCAACTTTGTCTGCTTACAGAAACAGAGCACCACCCAGTTGTCATCACTCCAGTCTTTTGTCGAGGAAACAAATGAGATTTTATGAATGTTATAAAAAAAATAACTGAAGAGGAAATATGTGTGCACAAGTTAAAAAAAAGTCGCTGAAAATCCCCATTATTTTGCAGCATAAATTCTGCGTTGAAGGGACAAATGGGAAACATGTGAGCTGCTGGTGTGAGGTGGTAGAAGCGTGCGACCATGTGGTCCAAAATGCGCAGGATTACTAGTTCTTTGTATAGCAAGAAGAGAGTGAGAAATCTATGCAGTTTTCCATACTGCTAGTTCCCTTCTTGGACAAATTATGACTCAAACACTAGCTCTGTTTCTCCACTTTATTATTGTGTGCTTGAATGAGGCCCAAACGACAGTGTTCTTTCTCAGTGTTGTAAGCCATGATTGATTATATCCCTTTCTCAAGCTAGCTGTCCATTTTATTCAATGCAACATCTTGAAAACAATTACACTTTTGTCATGTCTTTCTACTGAGCTGATTGTTGAAGCTCCCCTTCCTCTCCGTGACCGGTTCCTTAAAGCCCCTTAGCTGTCCATGAACGACCTTTGACCTTTGGTCTAGTTCACAGGATCTTGTGGTGTTTTTATAATAGCACTTGATGGACCTCTCCTTCTCAGCTTAAATGCTGAAAGCAACCAGAAACTTCAACTAAATTTGTGTCCTGTTGTCCCAAGATGAAAGTGAGTGAATCTGAGTTTATAGAAACAAGCATTGTTGAGGCTGTGGATCCTTCCAAAATATAGCATGGACCAAAACAAAATTACAGGTCTTTGCATTTTGTTGTGTGGGTAAGCAGCAAAGACCCCCCAGGAACAGAAGAGAGCAGCATCAACAACAAACAGAAATGACACTGATAAGTCAGACACAACATGAAAAGAAGGAGCTGGGGTGAAGGCGGGTTGCAAAGCTGCTTGCTGTGGAAGCAGCAACAGGAGGCAGGCCAGAGTAGTTTAAATAGGGCGACCTGAATGACATTTGCCAATTGGTTGCATAGAAAGAAATCATGTGATCTATCAGCTGCTCCATCAGTTGATTGGGCTGTTTGAGATCAGCTGATGCAGCTGGGATGTGTGCTGAGCTTGACAATGTGTCCTGCCTGAACTAACTCTATGCTCAATTTTTGCAGGTATTTGATTAAACAAATTATACATTATTATAAATTTGACAAATTATAACCTAATTTTACAAATTAACCTCTTGGTGCCACTACATGAAAAGACGGAGGAGCACCACAGTGATAACAACTTATCCTGTGGGAGACATGTTACCAAATTTCATGGCAGTCCATCCAATAGTTGTTTAGATATTTTACACACACACATACACACACACACACACACACACACACACACACACACACACACACACACACACACACACACACACACACAAATCAACTCCATTGTGGTGCTGTAGGAAAGGTCAGTAGATATCTGTACCAATTCCATAGCAATTCAAGAACTAGTTGTCGAGATATTCTACTAAAAGCCAAAAAGTGGGGCCAGCAGCAGAGGAAAAGTCAGAGATAATCAATAAAATGTAGGCTGTAAAGCCACCAGTATACCTCTATGTATACGTAGAATGAGAAAGTGTGTGGACACTATACTAAATAAATGAGTAAAGAGACCGAGCAACAATTATCAGATTTATCTGAAGAAAAAACAAATAGTAATGCAAATAATTATACCAGATTGCACAGTACCAGTACAAACAGCTCACAGTAAATTATACCAATGTGTACAGTATCAGTACAAACAACAGTAGACACAGTGGAATTATACCAATATGCTCATGTAAACAGTCCCGATTTTAGAATAAACGGTACCGTATGGAAACGATGTGGCCGGTTGGAGCTCAAACTGAATGAGAAGAGAACAGAAGGAAGGGAGGGGGTTATCACTGTCCGAGGGCTGCCGTAGAATGGCAAGAGGATGTCAGCCAACCAGCACTCGCTACCCGGTCCCTGGTGGCGACGATGTGCAATGCTGGCCAGCTAGGAATGTAAGTAGCAGCCAGTACAGTACAGTCCTCTCTTGTCTAGCTAACATTTAGCCGTGTTACTTACTGATCCATTAGAAAGAAAGCTAGCTGGACATCGGTTCTGAAGCCTCTCTGGTCACGGAGCTCCCTCCATCTCTTGAACGCCTGACTGAGGTTTACTCTTGTCTTTCCTCTTCTTTTATCACTCTCCTTTTTGCTCCTCTTTGCCTCCTCAGACAGAGGAGCTCGTTTTCTTTTGCTAGGCCGTTTTTTAACTTGTCTCCAAACTTTGTCCGTCTGCCATTGTGCTCGTGACTCAACTATCTCATGCACAACTCCTCATAAGGACCAGCTCCAGTCCCTGATTGGCTGACCGTCCAATTTCGCAATACATGACGCGTTTCCTGCCGTAAAGCAGATTTTTTTCCGCGAAATTTTGGCACCCGTGGCAGAAGCTTATTGCAAAGATTGCAAAGCCACTAAGTAACCTAAGTAAACGCTGATAGTCTGATTTTACTGTGGCCACTGCCATGTGCCACCCATATTATTATCATAATGATATATTTTGGAAAAGATGCTATCTGTTGCCTCTTTAAGTTGTTGAATCTGAAACAGCAATGTAGTTCTTCAATGTAGCCAATGAATAATAAATAACCATAATAAACAATGGGTTTTATTGGCTTGCATTTTTATCTTGCAGTTTAGAATAATGAATGCATTACTGTCTTCGATAGGCCAAAGAAGAATTTAAAGAAATAACAGAGCTAAAGGAATGGGAGATGAATGTGAGCCTCAAATCATCAGGTGGAATATCTCAGCATTCGTTTTACAGCTCATGGCCAAACCACTGTAGTTTTACTGCTTTATTAGCTGGCTCTGCTGCAACACTCCTTCTGATGTTCAAAAGAGCAGTCAAGGAATGTTTCCTGTCATGACAGCTCTCATTTGTCTCCCTTTTGGTTTATTTGAAGAGTGGATGTTGCAATATCAAATATCTTGCTCTTTTGCGAATGTGTCATTTTCAGCTGAAAACACAAAGCTTGCAGAATCAGTTGAGACAGAGGTTTTTTTTCCAAAGATGAGTGTTGCAGACTTCTTAGACACAGACAAGTTGTTTGGTAGGTTGCATTCCTTTTCTATGTCTATTTGACACAATAGAAATGTGGGAATAGAGACTTAGAAAATGTAGGAAATATGAAAAATTCCTGCCAGGGACTCAATTTCCATCTAGTAAGGAAGAAACAGTAAATCTCCTCAGGTTAGAGTATCACTTCCGACCACTGGGGTCTGAGATCCAAACCTTCCACATTCATTGAACAGCGCTGAGAGACATGCCACGCAGCTGAGGCCTGCTGATTCAGTTATTGATCGTGGGGTTTTTTTTGCCTAATGTTTCCAACATGAGGGGAATGGACACATGGTTGAAGGTTTGTTGATTTATTTAATATCAGAGTACTTCAAATAGTTTTTTTGGAGGGAGGAAGACAGTTGGTCCTTGGAGAAATTGGACAGGGGAGGTACTGGGACAAGTAATGTCAATAACACCTAATGAGAGAAGCAGGAATGGGGACTTGGTGGCCGATGTTTGTCTAAAGAGAACACAAGAACATCCAAACAGCTGTCTGTTCTCTCCGTTTCCTGATGGGAAACCATTATCACCACCATCCATAAACCAACAGGAGACCAACACTTTCCATTCAACTCTGAGCCATTAGTATGAAAGATTTAACAGTGTTTCAAAGTTACATCTAAGACATTATTTTCATAAGAGAAAGAAGAGAAAGACTGAAATTAAAAGTGATGCAGAAAGTACACAGATGTGTTTCCAAAATGTATAGAAGAATGGCTCTGTGTTGAGGTAAGTGGTTTGGTCATCTGTGCTGACAGTCCATCAGTGAGATGAAGATTGATCATCCAAATTTGTAGGTACAAAGCTCGGAGGCCACATGAGGAAGTCAGGAATGGTGAATATTGAGGAAGAGACAGCAGGTGTTTGAGTATCAGGGGATCTAAAGTGCTCATTTCCACCAAGCAGTCCGGTTCAGTTAGGTTTCCTTAGACATTAAAACTTCTTGTGTTTCTATTGTTAGAAGTTGTGGACGGTGCCAGAACCACTCCATTCTGTCCCATTTTTCCTTGAGGTACCTAGCACACTGATCTGAAAGTAAAAGGTGGCGCTAGAAACATTGCAGTCCGTTGATTGGTCAGTAGAGAATCGAAATTCTTGCTCCACAAAGACCCGCGAACCCACTATTTTTTAATATCCCATCAAGTGCAACAGAGACTATTAACAATGATCAACAAGGTGTAGATTTTCCGTCCACTGACTGAAGACGAACATAGACATATTTGACCTCAGGTTTCTGAAGAGATGTTTGTATTTAGGTTTGCTTGCCACCTTCTCTGTCTCTCAAATGATGATACATCTTAGATAAATCTTTTCTTAAAGGTTTGATCCAAGAGTCATGGCAGTAACATGTCAGCTATTCTTGATCTCATGTTAAAGCACTTTCACTCCAGAATTATGTTCATTTGATGACTGTCAGGTTGGGCCAGAGACGCAGACTGTGACTGATGACTGTTGTGAAAGGCCAAGCCACAAACTCAAAAATAGCAACATTCGGAAACCTGGATCATGAAACTATGGCTTCTGTCTTCGTTTGAGGTTTCATTTAAGCTAAGTGTTTTCTTTTAGGTTACAGTTAAAACAGGGGTTATATTTAGGAATGGTGACGAGTTCTGACTGTGCAGTTTCGTCACCACATGGTAGGCATCACATAACTCGTCACTCTGATAGCAGCATGTGACGTGCAGCCTTGTGAATATCATGTTACCCAGAACCTTCCTAAATGTTGGTTCAGATTTGTTTTTCTCTCTGCTTGCCATCTTAATGGTGATGGCAAATGACCCTGAGCTGATATGGAGAGCTCATTAGGGCTCTCAGGAGCTGCAGGATCAAAGTGGGGATGTGTAAGGGGGCAGGCCCTGAGGTTACGGGGCCACGTCACTCTCCTTTAAGTTAATGAAAAGTGCAGAGCTGTTGTTTCTCTGTGTGCAACTATGTGTATCCATGTGCACATTTTTCAGGGTTAGACAGAAGTTGTCTTAGACCCCTGTAGAGAAGTGGAATGTGCTGAATGCTGGACTACTGTGGAAGTGAAGGCTTTCAAAGGTCAAGGCAGGGGAACGTAGCCAACTGCAGTGAGCAATTTCATTTTTTTGATTATCTATTGCTGAGGGGAAAAAATGCACATCACCATGTTTCCTCCTAGGACTTTTTTCCCCTAGGACCTTTTGCAGCAGCATCTGTTTGTTTTGTGCTGCTGGCTGGAAGATATTTAGCATGTCCGCTGACTGGAGAAGGGCTTCTGTTTCAAGTCACAGACTTGCAAAATGACTTCAATCCTGGAGAAATGTAGATGAGAAAAAGATGAGATGTCATGTAGGTTGTGTGGGCACAATACAGGGCAAAACAAAGCTAAATGTCCGAAAGCAGCTGAGTGTATCATAGCCTCTACAGATGCTACAGATGTGTGTGTGTTGCGTAGGGAAAGACGGTGTGTCTGCATTCGGGACAGGCAGGTGAGCTCAATGTCAGGTTAGCAGTAAATCATGAATGTAACAGTGAATGTTCAGCGTGAGCTTCATTTGTCAAAACTGTGGATGTATAAAGAGAACTGAATATAGTGTTATTGGTAGGCCCTTGTTCATTCCTATGAAAGTTGCTCAGTAGAACATAAAGCCAAAATAACTCAATATCTGTGGTATGAAATTACCATAATGTTCCGGGTCTGTAAAGTAAGCACACTGGAGGACTACAGCAGTTAGGCGCAGTTCTGGTTTAGCTCTCCTATAACTTAAATATGGATGAAGATGATTTAATCATGCAGTTCTTCTAGACTTCTAGACTGTTATCAGATCAAATGAATCAAATCCTGATGGTGAAATGTCATTTTGCAGGGGTTGTGATGCTAAAAAAAAAATACTCCATTGATTTACAGATGGCTCTTTAGCAACGTTTACAGGAAGTCTTTTTGGGCCCAATGGCATCATGTGATGGACCTAGAAAATGTAATTCCACATTTGGCCACTATGTCAAATTGGCTTCAAAGTCCAGTGCTGTTCCTGGAGGCTGGGTCAGAACCACCTGAACAGTAAAGATATTCTAGCAACAAGTGGAGAAATTGTCTTGCGCATTTTCCGTCATCTAATCAGTTCCTCTGATTGGCCTTCAAGCTGTTAGGAATGAATGTCTGTCACTTGATTGGGGGATTCAATCTCTAATCTTTGCTCGTCTCTGATTCTGGCTGCTTAATGTTAAAGATAATGAGTTAGTTGTGTGTGGGGAAATTTTTATATAGCAGTGGTGCCACTAAATGATTAGCTCTGCTGCCAAATACATATAGGCAAAACAAAATATGCACACATGAAATCCTAACAAGGCAATTATACCTTATTTTTCAAGATAAGGTAGACACTTACAAAGATTGGACAGCTAGGCTTAAATCTGTAACAATCATAGACTGTAAAAATGATGTGTGTAACTACGGTGACATCACTCATTGATTTGTACACTCTGGTTTTGAAACCTCAAGTTCGGCAATTCAGCCTTTGCCATCTTGTTTTTTTGGAGCCAGAAGTGACCATATTTTGGCAAGAGATGGATCTGACTTGAAAGTCGAGGGAACTATCGGCAGGCAGTCTGTCACTCAAAGCGACCCGCCCTCAATTGTGCATAACTTTAAGCTTTAAGAATGGTTGAGTTATACAAAAATGCCCAACTCTTTCAACTCATTTCAACATGGGGTTAATTCTATGGGGATTGATTGGTCTCTGGTGCCAGCTTTAAGGGACAATTCAAAGAACTTTTATACACTTCCCTTTTGACACTTCCCTGTTGGCTTCATTGTTCAGCCCAGGACGTTGCTGCTTGGTAACAAACTGCCCAATAAATCATTGTGTAGAAATGCCTGAAACAAAGTCTGCCCATCCAGATGACCCAGATAACACTGCCTGCCCTTAGAAACCAAGTGTGGGTGTGGCCTGAAAAACAAAAATGGCGACCCATCCTTAGTTTCTGAGGTCATGCAGAATTCTGCAGACACCACATTATCAACAATTCCACATAACAATTCAACTCTATAGGCAATATAGACTATGTTGCTTGCTTTTCCTCTCGCCAACATTGCTGATGCATTACCTGCTGCAGACTTTATTACATAAGAATTGTAGATCAGCAAACCCTTTAATAACTACCCTTGTAAAGAAACATTTGCTCTGTGAACTTGTTTACCTCAGCTGCTGCTCTCTCCCTGTTGTTTGTTTCCCCTACTGTAACAAATGCTTTTATAGCTCTTCATCTCCACAGGGAAGATATATGGGAAATACACGTGGTTGTAATAATTCACCACCACTCGTCAAAACTACTGTGCTTTGCATCCCATCAATTAAAACGATCTGAATAGAGAATCAATAATGCATCTCACATGGTCAGCTGGAGACAATTTTCCCCTAATGGATTGTCATGGTTTTTTCCATTATGCGTAAGTGTATTTACTGTGCATGTATATTCTTGTGCACACATATGAAGCCGAAGACATTTTATCAGAGCGGTAGAGACTGTTTGTCATATTGGCCAAGTTGTCCGTGCTCCATGGGTGTCTCCCTGGTCAGAGAAACAGATAAAATGCAGTGCAGACATAACTTACCAGACCTGAATGGACCAACAGGAATACTGGCAGCGCTCTGAGTCTACTCGTTTAGCATGTTGAAACCTGGAACAGAAATTGTTTACAGGTTTTTTCACCAGAGGGGTCTTGGAGTGCATCTATGTTGGCTTTTGCTTATTGGGAGTCTATTAAGCTGTATGTGCTTTAGATTAACCTTTGCATAAATACCTACACACCAGGGTACTCAGGGAGTGGGACATTATACTGCTATTACTAAAGCCTAAACAAATATCAAAAGCTTTAATTACAGGCTTAGTAATGATCAAATGCACTTCCTTGTTTATTAATGTAGAGCCATAGGCAACCGTGAGTGGGTTTCACAGAATAACTATCTGTAGTTACACCAAGATTATATAGGCAGACCTTGGTTTGTCATGTGCTCTTCATCTCCCCAGACAAGCTGGCAAACATCTTGTTCTTGTAAAGCACGCTGCTCGTTACCTCTCGCTGACTCCTGTCTTTTTCTTTCCAAATTGTCTCCCCTAGTTCTGCTTTGGAAATTTCCTGTTATTGAAAGATAAACAAACTATTGCTCAATACACAGCTGAGGGGTCCCATTGAGTCTTTGAACAGATGCGGTACTCCACTACAGTAAATAACTTTTCCATTCCCTACTGTTTCCTTAGTCTTCTTCTTTGACAGGGGGTGAACATGTCAGTGCATTTCTCTGTCACCATCGTCTTTATCTAAACCAAACACCTTCACAACACTGTATCATCTGTGAGAGGTTTGGCTGTGTTGTTGCCACCTGGACTAGAACTACTGTGTTAATATCAGCACTTTAATCAGTTTCTACAAACATCAGGATAAAGTTCAAAGTTGCACAGATCTTAAGGCATTACATGAATACTGTGACCAGGAGCATTTTGCATTTGCTCTTGCTTTTCACTCTAGAGAATAATAATTTCTTTTGGAAATGATTGCTGGGAAAGTATTCATTGACCCTCATCCAACAGGCATCAAAGACTCCTCTGTGGGCTGAAATACATGGGGCACGACACCTTGCATATTTTGGGGTGGAAGAGTGATTTTTACCTGCTACACTGGCTCAATCTTTGTAGTATAAGCCTGTTTCCACCAAACACTTTCGGTATGGTAACCCTTCAGACATGGTGCCTAGACCGTAGCGTTTCTACCGCAAACAGTACCCCTAAATGTGGGCGGGGTTGTCACTCACTGCTCCATCCAGCGCTCACTGTATTTCCTCATTAGGTATTTATTTTAATAATTTTTAAATACACATGGCACTTGTTTTTTTCCCACAGTTGTATGTAGTTTGTACCTGTTGGAGGGCCGTGGAAAGAAAGAGAGAGCAAAGTACAGACCAGACATGTAAAATTAGCGTTGAGCTTGACAATGCCTGTGTGGACAAGCGTGGTGTCCATAGTCAGTGTAGCAGCTTCAGTTTATTTACCTGCTTTGCTGCGGGGATGCTGCGGCAGACGTGTCGCACCACGTCCATGCCCCATGTATTTAACCGTTACCTTTTTTTTAATTCACACACCATTTCCACCTGTAACAAAAGCATGAAACAATATCAGGAGTGCATGCATTGGTATCATAGTAAGTACTTCTAGTTTTTATATAGTGAATGTTGCATTTACTGTAGCAAACAGGAACATTCTGTTTAGCCCTTGTTTTTTTTTCAACATTTCTATTTGAATACTGCAAATATTAAATCAGAAAACTAAATTTAATTTCCAATTGCCAACATGAGGCAAATCTTTCCTGTTGTACATTTTTTTTGCCAGTGATCAGTACAAAATGAAAATGGTGCATTGATGTGTCATACAGTATCGGTCATAGATCGATCATGTTGCACTTTTGCATGTATAGCAGAGTATGATGTGTTTAAAGACTTATGCACAGCTGGTAGGATTCATTATACAGCACCAGGATAAGGAGACTGAGGGTCTTTGCTGGAGCACAAAAGCCAAACAAGGAACAAACCTGGAAACTATTTTGCCCCGAGGGACAAGTCAGAACATAGGTAACATGGGAAGACCATGAAAGTAGTTTTTATCCTTTACAGAGTGGTTCAGCAGGAGGCTTATTTAGGAGTAACTGATGCAATGAAGTGATAAGGTTAAAGATTCTGGAGTCTGGAGAGAATTTTAAGTCTCAGGCTTGTGAATTAAGCTGGTGAACCACAACATGTGATGCAAGTTATGGCTTCTGCTGTTTTTCTTTTCTTAACCTCCTGGAGCGGACTGGTTCCTAAAGACTGGCACCAGAATCACTATCGACATTTTTGTTTTTACCTCTTGGAGTTCCCTGACAAAAAGCTTTTCAGTCACAGAGATTGCCTGGAGAGGCAGCAGGGTCACGATCTACAAAGTGATGAGAGAAAGTAAATGCTGTAAAAGTTTTATTGATTTCTTTCTGCTGAAAAGGGAAATAACTGAAACACATGAAGGCAGTCCACAAAGAGCAAGAAAGGTTCACTGAAAGGGGCCTAGAAACCTTTCTGTTTGGTGGACTGTGCATTATGTTTTAATCCTTTCTTTCAGATGTCAACGAATGTGAGGTGGATGACGGCGGTTGTGAGGGGCACTGCTGCAACACCATCGGCAGCTACTACTGCAAGTGTCCTGAAGGCAGTAGACTGGGGCCAGATGGCAAGGCATGTCAAGGTAAGATGGACACCTGGGTGGATACTGGTGTGCACAGACACAGACTTACACCCCTTATCCACTGAATTAGCTCTGGTTCTTGAACCGGTTCTGTTCAGGATTCTTTGAACTTTGGTGCTGTCTAGCAAACCAGCCCATGTTTCCACCAGTTTTGAGCAGAACTGTCATAATCAAAGTTGTGTCATCAATGGAGGGCGTTGAACAATGCACAACAAAAGTAAACAGCAGTAGCAAGATGGCAGATCTTATTGATTACCTGCAAACTTTATTTCTGTTATAACAGACATTGGTTTTTATACAAACAAACATGGACCAACTATTAGTGAGACAACTACATGGTATTTTTTCTAATGATTTCTAACTTAAAGTCTGTATTTGCTCTCGCCACCCTCTCTTTCCAACCTGTAGAATATGACATGCCCACTGATGTCGTCACAGTTCACACTTCAGGTCAAGGAAAACCTGCTATTTTTTGGTTGTAGCTAGGAACCGGCCTTTTGGGTTCCAGTGGTTTAAAATTAGGTGTGGGAACTGGAACAGAACCTGTTCCATGTTTGTGGAAAAGGGGTAAGATTATGGCAGGCTCTCTGTTCGGCCGAGGCTTCCTGTACTTGTTTATAGAGTTTCTATTTTTAATGTTGGAATGAAAATTAGTACTTTTTTGGTGGTAAAGATGCCTGTAATATTTTCAAACAAAACATTGCATTGGCATCATTTTAAATAATTTTTCCTATGGCAAAATATCAGACATGCCTTAGTGGACACAATACAGGGGTAGCAAGTGTATGCTACATTATTGGGTAGCTCAGTGTTGAGACCCACATAAACGTTTTGGTCCAGATTTAATTAGTTTTACCTGCTTTATAACCTGAGCTTGTCTTAAATGATTAGGGTAATCTAGGTTTCACTTCCTAGGGTGGCTTTTAGAGCAGAAAACATGACCATGCATAGAATTCGGTAGCCCCACTTAACACAACCTGTCATGGTCAATACAATCTGAGTATCAATTTTATTTATTTTGTATGTGAAAATAGCTGTTTTTACCACTGCAGGAGTAAACCAAAAGAAGTCTGTATTGGACCTCAATAAATGTAACATTTTATAAATGTTTAAAGTTAATTCCACTCACTGAATGAAATGTTTATGCAATAGCTTTTTAACAGACGCAGGCTCTCCTGTTCAGTCAGGAAAAACTGAACAATTTTTTGCACAGATAAAACACAAACATCATTATCTACACCTCAAGCATCCCCTTTGCTGCTTCAGTTTACTTATAATCATTAGTCATATGAACTCTGTTTTGTGAAACATGTACAGCATGTATTATCTCACATAAACTGGACTAAATGGCAGAGTATATCTAAAGCATAACAAACACATTGAATGCGTTTCCCACCTCTTAAACATCTGCCAAGATTTTATGTTACTGTTCTTAAACATTCATTGTTTACATTGGCTTCAAGTCTTGAGTCTCTCATAAACAATGTGGGGACCTACTCAGTCAAAAAACATTGCTTCACACTGTGCCACCCTTGTTCAGAAAACCCCAGAGCGTACCTTTAATTCATGCCTTTTCCTTGTCTTTATTCTACTGTAATATACAAAAACAGAACTTTTCCAGCATTTTTTTGCTGCACAGCCGGCACGCTTAATGCATATTACCAGAGAATAATAACACTGGCGTGTTAGTTGCCATCTTTCCTAGATGCATTAAATAAATGTGGCAAAGTCATCCATTTGAATGAATTTAATGGCCCTTATGATTGTGCAGAAAGGTCAGGTCATTAAATTTGAATCCTCTGGCCTAAGTTGACCAGCTGAGGACCTACTGAACATCCAGACGTCAGGCTGTAAAGGACTGAATCAACCATACAGGCAAAACCACTTTCTAATAAGTTCCTCTTCTCAGACAGTGTGCTTTCTAAGTTTGGCCGTCTCATCTGATAGAAATATGCTTAGCTGGTGTCGGGCGCTGAGGCCCATTTGTTCTTAAGAGCTACAGGTGTGAACGAGGCCCCTGACCTTTGACCTTTAAGACAGGAGAGTGTCGGTTAGTAATAATTTAAAGTCTGGGAGAAAACCAGTGGAGAAGACGAACAGAAGCAGCTCCAGCAGCTGTGAAGTTCTTCTTTTATAAGTTTTTGTGTGAAATGTATGTGTGGTCGTATTTATGGGGACAGACAGCGAGTTTGAGTTTGAACTGTTGAAGAAAAATTCACCTGTAAGGAAGTTGTTTCTAGAAGTTTTTGGAGCTTAGTGAGCCACTTTGTAAACTGAAAGATGTCTGAGATCCCGGCTGAGTTGAGTGGTGTTTTTAACCTTAATCAGATGAAAATAGTCAAATTTGAAATAATCAGATTATCCTTCTCATACTAATCACTAAAGCAAATAAACTGCTTTAAATCCCATCATATAAGGTGCCTCTGATGCTCTTGTTTTTTGTAAAATCAGTTCCTGTGGAGCTCTTTCTGAAGACCACCTGTTCATTTCTCGCAGCAAATGTTTGGTCTGCTACATTGTCTAGCAGTAGATACCAGCTCAGCAGCTCCGCTCAGAGCCAGACGGTGTCACACGATACCATTCAGACCTCATGCCCCTCGACCTCCGACACCACCGCCGCGTCTCCCGCCCCTGCTGCCACACACACCACCTCACCCGCCAGTGAAAGCAGGCATTGTGTGTCTCCCATTGAAATCCTTTCACATGAGGAGACCAATAAGTGTATTAACCTTGACAAACCTCCCCCCGGCAGCATGTTGTTTTGCGTGTTAGGCATCCTCTGCAACTGCTGCCAATGTGTTAAAGCACAAAAAAGCCCAGAATGACAGTTCATGAATATGTGATTCTTGATTGCAGTTTGTTGATGGTTATTTGTTTCAGTGCTCATTCAGGTGTTTTTCTAAACAATTTGCGCTAATGAATATGAATTCCTTAAACCTGATCACACCAGTCTATGTGAAGGGTATGAAAAGGATTATTTTTCTGGCAAAAGGCCGCCACTTTGACCCCCCCCCCCCCCTTCCCTCTAGCTCCTATTATTGGAAACAAGCTAATTAGAATAGTCTTGAGATCATTTTGGAGATGGCTGTTCCCACGGGTCTGGCAGAGTGGTAAGAGTGCAGAGAAAGACACACACACACACACACACACACACACACACACACACACACACACACACACATGCAAACTATTTGAAAATGATTTCCAATATTTGCACTGCTGGGGAAGTGCTTTGACCTCCGAGGAACCTAAATGTTGGTAGTGTTACACGCTCAAATAAACTAAACCACATGGTCTCACTGTTTAACACCCCCCGCCCCCCAAAAAAGGGAAATTGCAACATTATTTCTCCCTCTTCGCACACATCTACTCTGTCATCACTCGTACGAGCTGAAAAATCCCTCGCGAGTCCGAGATGACAACCGGGAAGAGGTTCGGGAGGATGTGTGATGTGTTGTCCAGATGTGTAGTAAAGCCTGATTGTCCTTGAATGGAGTGTTCAGGTATGTTGTCTTCTCGGCTTGCTTCTGTCTCTGCGGAACATAAGCTTCAGTCTGACACATGTGCAGCCATATGCAGGTCTCTCCCGTGCAGGAAACAAATTGATTGCACGCATGCTACTGCACGAACAGCATGATAAGCCATTCATCATCCACCCTGAAGACATTATGCGGGTATATTTTTCTTCCAGGAGGAGTCAGAGCACAGTCAGTGTGGTATTGTGTAGGTGGTGATTCAGTGTCTTGCTTAAAGGAACACTGAACTTTTCAAAATAAGGTGTTTGTATATTCCTTTGCTGTTAAAATGTGAAGTGGTGACATGCTGCGTTCCATGACTCGGAAGTCGGAGCCACACACATGTTGCCCACATTCCAGTGCAACAAGTTGGGAACCAAGATGTTTTTTGCGATACCAGTTCTAGCTTGGTTAACCATTGTTGGCAACCAGTTGATAACAACATTGCTGTGTTTTGCTCTTAAAAGCACTGTAGCAGCACGTCTACAGATAGAAGTTGGACAGTACTGCATGCTGCCTTTTTATTATTGCCAGGCAACCAAAGACTCACCTCCTGACTCTAACTTTCCCGTGTAATCAATCCACTGTTTATGTATTTTAGTTATTTGACAGTAATTAGTCGCCAGTTCCTAAAATGTTCAGGCAGAGGGTAGGGAAAGACTATCAATTTGTTGGGCTCAGGGAAACGGAGATCTGTGTGGGCACATGAGACCCTAAAGAAAAGGGTGGGTCATGGGGAGTACCACCAGTTGGTCCAGGAGCTTCGCCTGGGATTTAGGATGACTCGGGGATAGTTTGACAACCTGCTGTCTATCGTCGGGCCGTATAGCTCGGGGTATCCAGCAACTGCTACCACCAGTTTCTCCTCCATTGTTTACCAACTGTTAGAGCGCAGAGACGCAAGGCACGTCGCAATACAAAAACCATGAGCAAAAAGCTTCATTCTCATCTTACTATATAATGACGAAAACTCTGTCTGTGTGTGTGTCTGTTCCATGTTTCTCTCCTCACTGACTTGGTCAATCCATGTGAAATTTGGCACAGTGGTAGAGGGTCATGGGAGGATGCCAATGAAGCAATATTGCATCAATTGGCCAAAGGGGGGCGCTATAGCAACCGACTGAATTTGCAAACTTTGAATGGGCATATCTCATGCCCCGTATGTCGTAGAGACATGAAACTTTGCACAGAGATGCCTCTCCTCATGAGGAACAAATTTGTCTCAAGAACCCATAACTTCCAGTTATACAGATTTTCCGCCATTTTGAATTTTTTGAAAAACACTTAAAATCGATCTCTTCCTAGGAAGTTTGAGCGATCTGCATGAAACTGGGTGAACATAATCTAGGGACCAATATCTAAAGTTCCCTCTTGGCAAAAGTTGGAAAACTTACTAAAACTGAGCTTCTATAAGGCAATGAATATTGTGGAGGGCGTGGCTCATCACATAAAGGTGTTTAAAATCTCAAGGGTTTCACCCATCACCACGCAACTTTGTAGGCATATGACCACACATAATCTGAGGGGACCCCTCCATTATTGACCCCATCAAACAAAATGGAGACGCTAGAGAGCTAATTTCTTATCTAGGCCTAACCGCCATATAGATTTTTACTGAACTGGCGCTATAACAACAGAAAAATGGCTAAAATGCGACAGATCCCTGTGGCTGCAATCTGACTATGAAATTCACAGAAACTCTGTCTGAATACATTGCTCTTCTTAATGGGTTCAGTTGACTATTTAATCTGCAATTTCCTATGACCTGTATCCCAAACACACACCATGTGAAACTGTACGTGGGCAACTGTGCACTCAATGGGTATGGACTAGTTAAAAGAAATTTACGAAAAGGCACCTCCTGCTGCGAAAACACTTTCTGTGTGAACAAGGAGACACAATGAGACACAAATAAGACAGAAGTGCTAATGAACAGGGGTGTTGGTGGCTTAGTGGATAGAGCAGGTGCCCCATGTACAAGGCTGTTGCTGCAGCAGCATGGGTTCAACTCCAGCCTGTGGCCCTTTGCTGCATGTCATTCCCTCGCTCTCTTAGCTGTCCTGTCAATTAAAGGCCAAAAAAATATCTTTTAAAAAAAGTGCTAATGAACAGTATGTTACCATAGCTTTCTCTGCTGTTGATGCGTAGAGCAGCCATGTTGGAATTTGAGGTCCAAATGGTGAGGTTGACCCAACTTTCCGAGTTGGATATCTAACTGTAGGGGGCGTTCAAGTTGAAATTTCCAACTGGGAACTTTTAAACCTCTAGTGGGAATGGAACACCAATATTAAGTCTTAAACATGGCCTCTGCAAAAAAAATAAAACAGAAACATACATTGAGATCTGGTCAAAATTAAAAACAATTACATCTCTTTAAATCTGTAATAGTAAAAATGTGTTTTTCATTCTCCGCTATTTGGCTTGCTGCAGATGGAACGTTTAATTAGACCGCCTTAAAGTTGGATGTGAGATTTAACAAAGGATGCAATAAATGTCTTGTTTCTTAAATAACAGCTCAATTTAAGCTTCCACTCGTTTAAACATTATAATCCTACAATTGACCAAAGCTCTCAATCTGTCATTGTTCAACCAGGCAGAGAGGCAGTTTACATCGCCTTCTAATTATGCCATGTTCATGACTAGCTTGCTTGTAAATGAAGTCCTTGACACACAGTCAGATGCAGACCAACATTTCTCACAAGTCTGATGTTTTAATGTCTGCTGAAGTGGTTCTTGTTATTGTGCAATCTTGTGGTTTATGGCAGCGCCCAGTTATATGAAATAGTCGTTTTCCTAATGAGCATTTGTCTGTGCATGGTTATGAGTGTATGTATTTGTATGTGTATGTGTGCGTGTTCAGATCTCGATGAGTGCGAGGAGCTCAATGGAGGATGCCAGCAAACGTGTGTCAACACACCGGGCTCTTATCACTGTGAGTGCAGCGAAGGATTCCGCATGCATGCCGATGGTCGGACCTGCATTGGTAAGTATTAATCAGAAGTATTTATTGCACTTGCGGTAACCCTTTTTAAAGTCTTTCCACTCCTTCCCACGCACTGCGTTATTCCCTCATTTATATCGCTGGATTTTTGCAAACATTTGAGCATACCACTTTGAAAAGTATGCCTTTGTAGTTAGAGCCAGTTTCTCCTCAGAGTAATAGTTTGACATTTCTTTGTAGCTGAGAGGTAGATGAAAAGATTGTCACCACTCTTATGTCTAGTATGTTTTATAAAGATTATAGAATATGAGTGTATTAGAGCCACAACTACCAACTAGGGAAACAGGAAAGTATAAGACAGTGAAGTACTTTCCCCCATTTTAGCACCATAAAACCTGTAAGTACGAGAAAATTTGCTACTTGCTGAAAATCAGTAATCCGCTGACGCTTGTGGTCTTACTTGTCATCCTTAATACTCCCGTTTTTTTGACTGCAGCTTTGTGGTAAAGGGTAGGAAGCAAGGCAGAGGGACAGCTAATTGTGTCTGTTGAAGTCATCAATGTTAAAAGCCAGCCGTTCTCTCCGTTTTACAACCCGTCTGTGTCATCATGTCTGTGTTTAGAGCACCCAGAAGGCACACGGCTGATATTCATATTTGGCACATCATTAAATCACAGGAGTAATGGGATGGAAAGATCATTATAAAGTAACCAGGGGTACCCATTGGGCCCGGCTTGGATATCATTTTCCAGTTTCCAGCCTTTACCCAAGAGTTTTCCGTAATTACACGGCTGCAGAGTTTGAAGTGTGAAAGCCATTTTAGATTGCCAACAAATTCAGTTGTACCTGTCGTCCCGTGCAAGTTCAGACTTTAAAGATCCTATTAATGGTCATCCATAAATTCTGTAATCATTTACCAGAGCTGATGGGTGTTTATGCTCATTTATCGTGTGTGTTTCTGCGTCTGTTTTCATTTGAAGCCGTGAACTCTTGCTCTGTGCTGAATGGCGGGTGTGAGCACAAGTGTGTGGACATGGGGAACAATCACTACAAATGCGAATGTCGGAAGAACTACCAGCTGAAGAGAGATGGGAGACACTGTGAACGTAAGATATGAGATATTTTCATAATAAAAAACTGCTGTACACACATAGTTCATTAGAGGAGGTTATCTTTGTGATATCAGTTTTGGATTTTGTGGCTACTGCTGTTGTGCAAGGTAGGAAGATGCAGAGAGGAAAGTAATTTATGAAGCAGCCTTGGAAACAGTCACTGTACAGTAAAAAGCAGGAATTAGGATTTCTCCTCCTGGGTTTTAAAAATGTTGTTGTTAGTTTTATGAGGGATCTTTCGCATATCATAATGGGACTCTCTATTGTGCTTCACGTGCAGCAGTCAAACTTGAACGTTAATCTTGAGTTAGGATATCCTTGCTCATGAACCCACCAGCAAGGTCAGAGGATCACCTGCTGGGCTGACCTGGCTTCGTTTTTGTATATGTGTGTGTGTGTGTGTGTGTGTCTCTCTCTCTCTGTCTGTTTGTGTGCGTCAGTGATGGACCCCTGTGAGGACAGGAATGGAGGCTGCGCCCAGCTGTGTCTTTCAGAAGGCAGCCGGGTTCACTGCAGCTGCCGACCTGGTTTTACACTGGCTGGAGATGGCAAGAACTGTAAAGGTGAGAAATCACACACACACACGCACCTAGCACTATACACTATACACACAAAAAATTTGAGAGCGGATATGAAACAAGCTCAAAAATACCTTTCCCTGGAATCTGCTACACTTCAGGAGAATGACATTTATGATTTTTTCCATAAGTTACAGCCGCACTAAACCTCCACTTAAAGTAAATCTGCACTACAGCACACTCTCATTGATTTAAAAGTCTGATGTTGGAAACTGTTCTCGCTAACATTTCTCCCGCTCCACCTATGGAGGAAAGGAGAAGCCAGAGAAATCTGAGACCTGACAGAGCCTTCCTGCTGGAGGAAGTATTTGCTACATTGTTTGGAAATCCTCCACACATCCAGATTTTTTTTCTTTACGGGAGCATAGTTTGTAATGCTCAGTTAACAGTGTGACAGTATGTGTGTGGTTCATTAACCTCAAGTGTTGGAGACACAGCTCCAAACAAAGGCTTTTTTTTAAGTTTCTCTCACTCAATCTCAGCGACTTAACAAGCACCACGACCTGACCCTGAAGAACATGAGACCCTTGACATTTGTAGCTGTGTGTGCATGTGTGTGTGTGGGCGCTCTGACTAAGTGTATGAACTATTTGTCAGTGCACATGTGTTTCAAAAACTGTGTGTTACTGCAGTATGAACGATAATAACCCAGCCTTCCTGGTCCTGAGAGTAAACTACTATTTAGCCAACAGTGTAAGGTTACTTACTCTATGAACGGAGGAAACAAGACATATATCTTCTCTTAAATGCTCTGGACTATGTCTCAATATGACCTGGAAATATATACTCGTGTTTTGCACATTTGTAAAATGGATAGATCTTTGAATTGAATTGTTGGCCATCATGACTTTCTCATGCTTGTGTGATTTTTTTTTTTTTCTGTTTTTGTGTGTCTCCTGTAGACATAGATGAGTGCAGTTCAGGCCACGCCAAGTGTTCCCATGGATGTGTCAACATGCTGGGCTCCTTCAGCTGCGTGTGTCATCCAGGCTTTGAGCTTGGTGCTGATGGCAAACAGTGCTACCGTAAGTGAGGACGATAGAAATTAACATCATCACACTTGTCATCTTTGTGCAAAACACACCTGTGTTTATATAGTTTCTTGCATACTGCCTCTTTAATGTGTATGATGTATAGTGGTTTGTTACCCACAGATAGAAATGGATGGAGCAGACTCTAAAAGGGACAGTTCACCCCAAAATCAAAAGTCCATATTTTTCCTCTTACCTGTAGTGCTATTTATCAGTCTAGATTGTTTTGGTGTGAGTTGCTGAGTGTTGGATGTATCGGCCTTCTCTGCAATATGCGTACATCTACTACTAGCTCACATAGCACCACTGAGCTAGCTAACGTTATAGCCTAACTGATGAGGATACCATTAATGTTTAGATCTTAAGTGCTGTATCGTAGGCAACTGGACTAGCTTGAGTTTCTTGATAACATTTCATTTCTCATCCAAGAGGCTTCTTCAGCTCTAACGGACTGGTCGGGTGTTGCAGGCTTTAAACCCTGTGTGAGTGTGAACCCTGACAGAGTTGTTGAGGTCACATGTGAGTCTTTGACCCACCTGGTCATCATGTGTCTCATTAGGGTACGATGGGTCCAGGTGTGAATGGGTGTTAAGTCGATATAGCACTCAAGATTACCATGACCTGGATGACTGAGAATCTTCACCAACACAAAGAAAGAAAGAAAATAGTTCCTACATGAAACTGCTCAAAGTAAGACAAGTGGATTATCTCAAGAAACCAGGTCATGATTTCTGGAGAGAGACATTGCTGTTGACTTTCTCAAATGCATTTGTTGGCATTTGAGCACCACAAGCCGAGTGCCATCTAGTTCCACTATATTGCAGAGAAGGAAGACATCTCTACGTCCGATATCTCCAACACATCACAACTCACACCAAAACAATCTAGACTGATAAGTAGCACTACAGTTAAAAGGAAAAATACCTTATGTATTTTTGATTGGGTAATGAAATGTCCCTTTAAGGTAAACATTCTCGAATGATGATTTGTTGAATGGTTGCAAAAGGAAGACAGAAGTTTGACAGAAATATTACATTACCTGTAAGCTGCCCTCTCACTTAAATGCATGCTTGCTGTGCGTGCATTTTCCTTTCCTTTGAAACATCAAGAGTTATGAGTATGAGTATGAGAGTAATGATAATAACACATCGAATACAATGAAATTCATGGCAGTGACATCAGTGGGTAAGTACACTTGAAAAGCTGGAAGAACTTAACCTTTCAAATTACATTGTAATGTCGACTGTATCTGTCCTGAGGAATGGATTCTTTGTTCTGCTCTTATGCAGCTGGGACAAACAAAAAGTAGATGTCATAAATGCCCCCTAACATCCTTTTGTCTTAGCTGTGGTTGTGCACTTAAATTGTGGTTTTGGTCCTCTCTCCTTCAGGCATTGAGATGGAGATCGTGAACAGCTGTGAGAAGAACAATGGAGGTTGCTCTCATCACTGCGAGCACACCACCAACGGACCGTTGTGCTCCTGCAACCACGGCTACCACCTGGACTGGGACAGGAAGACCTGTGTAGGTAAGAACTTCTCTTCTTCTTCTTTTTCTTCTTCTGAGTCTAGTTCTCCATCTTTGTTTTTCTTTTCGTCTTCATTCGTTTTCATTCCCGTTGTGACTGCGTGCCTTCCTCAGATACTGATGAGTGTGTCAGTGGGGAGTCCTGCTGCCGTCACTTCTGCAGAAATTACCCTGGCGGCTATGAGTGCAGCTGCAGAGCTGGCCACAGACTGAAGCCAGACGGTTGTGGCTGCGATGGTAAGAGTGCTACATTGTTAGCAGTTTATCCAGTCTGGTGCCTTTTACTGTTTTTCTGTGTTGTGGCACAGTTGTGCAGGACACAAATTCCAAGTGGTCACTTTCAAACTGATTGCTCAGAAATTAAGCTTTTCAAGGCCATTTTAGAGCATTTTAGGCCATTTTGATCTCTAGGGAGAAAATTTTATACAGTCCAGAGGAGCTGCCAGACGGGTGGAAGAAATGAAATCAAATGAATACTCTGAAGTAAAGCAAAAGAAACTGACTGGAAAACAATTACAAAGCCCACCTGTCTTGACCTGTCTGCCATTGAAAGTATGCATCACCAGTAACACCCTGTTGTGTGCAGCCTGCATCCAATGGCTATGGCTTTATTTGAGTTTTGCTGTCATTACCTTTCTTTCTCTTAGCTGTGCATTGTTTATGTATTCCTCTGTTAGACATCGATGAGTGCGTAGCAGATACTTCGGGCTGTGAACACCACTGTGTCAACACCCTTGGAACATACGAGTGTTTTTGTGAACTGGGCTACCGCTTGGATCAGGACCAGCACTCCTGCATTTGTGAGTGACATTTGTATAATAATTACAGGTGTTTCAGCCGTCTGACATCATTTGACTCTAACTTTGCTCTCTGTAATTTTAGCTCTGTATGGCAGAGAGCTGGAAGAGGAAGGCGAAGAGGAGGGAGAAGAGGACGAGCAGCTGGAGGTCCACAGATTACCAGACCTGCTGTTCCGCAAGGCTCCTCAGCTCCTGCAGTACACAGCGGCCCTGCACTCCCGCTATGATAGCAATGGTGATGATGATAATGGTGGTGACAGTGAGAAAGAATTAGAGATCCAGAGGGGGCGTCGAGGAGAGCTCAGACTGGACAGCAGCATAGGTACAGTAAAAAGTGTGTGATGACACAGAGATGTACGGCTGGTGAGGGATCAAATGGATATTATTTTATTGTTTCATTAAATCTTCAGACCAGGATTTTATGAAAGGAGAACGTTTTTTCCGACGACTATTTCTTTTTCAGTTTGTCTAGATGGCTCGTTTGGGGACGACTGCACTGTGAACTGCGAAGACTGTGTGAATGGAGTGTGTAGTGAAAACAGAGACCAGTGTGAATGTTCAGCTGGTTGGACTGGGACCATCTGCAATGAGAGTAAGTATACTTACAGTTACATTTGTGGATTGTGTGTTAGATCTTTTCTTTGCACCACAAATTCTGCACAAATGCTGAGTGGACTAAACTCATACGCTGTTTAAAAATAAAGGCAGCAGCCAATATGACGTCACCCCTTGGTTTGTGGACTCCCAATTTGAAGCCTCAAGTTTGGCATTTTGGCACCACTATCTTGGATTTTTGGAGTCAGAAATGACTATATTTGGATGAGAGGATGAACTAACCCTAACACTAGCTGCTAGCTTGGCTAGCATGGTGCATTTACTGCTATGGTTGACTGTGATAATGCTAATGTTAATTTTCACTAGCGAAAAGCAGGCTTGAAATCGTTAAAACAAAATGTACTTACTAGGGGTGGGAATCACCACAGGATCCACAATATGATATTATCATAATACAGTGTTATTGCGATTTTAAATATGTTGCGATATGCTGAGTATTGCGATAAAATATATATATATATATATATATATATATATATATATATACTGTTTTTTCAACTGTAAATTATGTCCCCAAAGGAAAACTTTGTCAACATCAGTTTAATCTAATGAGATCTGTTCATCTCACCTCAGCCTTTTTTTTGCAGCAAAAAGCAATTGATATATTATTCCTGTAGGCTATCTAAAGATTAATTTGTAATTGCAATATTATTAGTCTATATAATAAAAAAATTGATACTTGGCACTGTGTGATGATTCAATATTGCGATATTTTTTCCCCAACCGTAGTACTTACCAGAGAAACTGAATATCCAACTCCTTAGAGTGTATTTTAGTGCAACCAAACACTGAACAAGAATTTTTTAGGCGATCAAAATGATGCAATTAACTTTTGTGAACTGAAAACACTCTGAAATAGCGACAGCTACGAGTGTGCTCAGTGAATCTGGGGTTATGCTGAGGTTACGTTTCCCAAACAATGTGTCACTGTGGTAGCAACTTGCTAACACCCACCTGTCACTTAAAGCGGCCCGCCCTTAATTATGTATAATTTAAAGCCTTAATAACATTTAAATAAGCTAGTTATATTAATATTTACCTCCTTTGCAGTTGTCATGAACTGTGAAATAAGCCATAGAGACCAAAACTGTTTTTTTGTACCAGGCTGCTTCAGATATTGTCACATTCTTTTTTTAAATGTTTGGGCACCTGAATATTTGATTTTGTTGAATGTAAAACAAATAAATGAAAAGTAATGAATATCTGGCCCTGACATATGCACAGATGGGAGACCTAAAATTAATTATTTATGTCCTGATCATATACATGATAAGTGGGTCATTTTAACTGTACAGTACACACACACACACACACACACAACCTGGCTTTTCCCAAAAGGTCTGTTTGAACGACCCATAGCAATGTGGTCGAGTTTTACAGAGATGAGATAGCTCCCTGTGTGCATCGATCGAGGGCCATGTATCAAAACCTGTCGGCTCCTCTGTGTGGGAGGCTGGGTTGTTTATGGGCTCCAGAACACAAGAGCACCGGGGGAATCAATCTGTCTGCTACTGGAGCGAGGCCAGGGCCCACAGCAAGAGCACAGCCCGAGGCCAAGGATGTCCACTACTGGGTTAGAAAGCAAGGCTCCATTGTTCCCATCCAGCTCCATGATTAATGGCTGTCTTTGGTCTGAACCTGAGTCAGGCTGGTAATCATGAGTGCAGAGACACGTGGGACAAGTCCATTAGAAGCAATATGTCACTTTTAGAAACAAGCTCCTGAGGTGGCAGCGTTCAGATGCACACCCTGGAGGTGATGGGCCTGGACATGGGTAGCATTTTCAGATGGAGAAGATCAGCAATATTAATGCCTGAGGCAAAGACAAGCTATTCTTACAGTGGGCAGTAACACAGTGGACTGTGAGGTGGAGTAGGGGCATTGATCAAAAGAATTTAGGACCTTCTGTTGCCCTAAGTAAACAATTTTACAAATTTGGCTTGGCAACTTGTTAGCTTTTCGTATTGTTGGTGGAGAAATAAGAATATTTTTGTGCTATTTAAATGGCTGTTGCCTCTATGTGCCTTAAGACCCGTCCTGCTCCTTCATTTATATATATCCACTGTAATGTATATTCAGTGTCTGTGATGCTGTTACTCCATAGATCATTCGCAACTGGCTTATCTTCCTGTGGAGTGATGTAAAACTGCTGTGAAGAAAGTGTGACATGGAATTTAAGCAGACTTTCACTTGATGGATTGTAACACTTTAGCACATCTTAAACAGCCAGCTGGCCCGTGTTATAATTGCTAACAAGGCCAGAGAGATTAAGCGTGTCAGGAGGGCACACACCATGGGGGGAGACAGGATGGAAGGTGGACGTGTTGATGGACTGCATACCCCTTTCTTTGTCTGCTTTTTATTTCTCTTCTCCCATATAGGAGTCTGTGTTTCAGTGTCAGAGGGATTTCCCACAGTGTGATTCATGAAGTTATAATGCAATGTAATGTTAAGGTGTCAGTGCTTGTTCCACGTGCTTACCTCTTTTTTCCTCCCCCCCTCTGCCTTTCTCTCTCTCCAGCTTGTCCACAGGGGACCTACGGGCAGGCCTGTAACAGCCTGTGTCGTTGTCAGAATGGAGGCTCGTGTGACCCTGTGACTGGGAAGTGTTTGTGCCCCCCTGGGGTACAGGGCCGGCTCTGCGAGGATGGTTTGTATACACACATTCCTACAGACACACACAGGTGTTAATACGACAACCAGGCGCTAAGGTTACGTTCACACTGCAAGCCTTAGTGCTCTATTTGAAATTATTGCTCGGATCCGATTTTTTTTGTTTGACTGTTCACAAATTTTTTTTAAACATGGCCAATATCATATTCCAGTGTGGAGTGGCCACAGTCCAAAAACATCACGCATAGCAAGCTGTGCCACGGAAGTAAACACAGAGGCCACAGAGGTCAGCACTTACAGTTTCATTTATAAGCTGATATGAAGTGGAAGCCAGCAAATTTATGAGCAGAAGATTAGGATGGGAATGAGGAGAAAGACAGCCATTTTTAAGTTATTGTTTTTTAAAGAGGCATGACTGCTACTTTCATACACAGGTGTGTGTGGATGCAGAATCGGATCCAGGAGAGTTGGTATTGTGACATGAATCGCTTCACTGAAACAGATCTCATCCCAAATTTCAGGATGTCAAGGGCAACTTAAACTACATCTATCTGCGCCTCTCAAAATCAAAATCAAAAAAATCACATGAATTTCCGATATGACTATTCAAACTAAGGTTGCATTGCCGAAAATCAGACCTGTATCTGATTAAATATTACATATGAAAATGGCCCAAATCAGAATTGAAAAGCTTAGATTCCATGTGATTCGTGCTGTTCACAATGTTGTTAAAGGAAAAAAAAAAAATACAGATCCAAGTGACATGAGCACAAAAATCTAATTTTAGCCACTTTTGCTCGCAATCTGAACGTAGCCTAAATTGTTGGTCCTGGACATTTTAGCTTGTGACCGCTTTAATATGAAAAAAATGAAGCTCCTTATGATTCTGTCAAAGGGTTGTACGTCTGTAACTTGTGCATAGCTGAATAGAGGAGTGATTTTATTGTCCAAAATTATTTTATTGGAATAGTTTTCACATGTCTGAAAGGATAAAATCACAGTATTTCACAAGACAGAAGCAATTTTGTGTTTTAAATGATGCTTCATCTTATTTCTTACCTGGGTAATTATCTTGTGAGCCTCTAAATTCATCCTGTAACTCATTATCACAGTGGAGCTTATTTCATACAAGTGCTGAAGTGGCTTTATTCATATTTACAGGTTGTCCAAGGGGTTATTTTGGGAGGCTCTGCAGAAGAAAGTGCAACTGTCCCAACAATGGACACTGTCATCGTCTGTATGGAGGCTGCCTGTGCTCTCCGGGACTATATGGCCGCTTTTGCCATCTGCGTGAGTACCCACTTGACCTCATGGTAACGGTGACGCTGATGATTCTACTACTTTAGACAATGAAATAATGTTGGCTAGTCATCTTTACAAGTTTAATACCATTGATTAAAAAAATACATTCGGGTAATGTGAGAAATTCCAACTATTGCTGCTTTACTTTTCTTAGCCCCACAGATATTTGCCTTTTGAGTGCAGATGTAAAATGTGGGATATGCTGTGAAAATGAGCAGTTACCAAAACCATCAATGGTGATCTTTAGGTTTTAGCGTCACAGTGATTAGCATATAAATGGATAACACCTTCTCAGGTTCATGAACAGGCACTGTGCATTTTGTTAGTTTTTATAAACAACAAACTGCTACTACTGGATTAGAAATTATGTACAAATAATGTACACAGAGCCTCAGCTTCCTCATATTTGCTCCTCATCGCTGGCTGTACTTAGCCGTTTCGACGGTGGCACCAGGTGAGACGGCAGCTCTCTGGGCAGCCAGTGTCCCTCCAGTTTTCCCTCAATAAGGTGGACCGCCAGAGCGAACTCCTCATTGTCCAGCATGCCGTCTCCATCCACATCAGACAGCCTCCAGATGTGAGCAAGCACAGAGTTTGGCAGAAGCGTAGTCGTCATCCACTCTTTGACTTTGGTGCCGCTCAGTTTGCCGTCACTTGGACTGAGGTTGTAGAAAATCTCGTCGTACTTTGGCTTGTACTTCTCCACGGCCCACTCGTCGAAATCTGCCTCGCTGCTCTCGTCGTCCCTTTTGAGTTCCTTGAAAGGATCTCTCCTGTAATGCTCAGGCTTGAATGTTCCCAGAAATTCACCATCCAGCACACCAGGGAGGGATTTCTTCCGCTGTTCTTGGTGTTGAAGCAAAGGCACCAGGTTTGCTATGTCAGTGGTCAGGAGTTTGTCCAGGGAGGCCATCAGACTTGGTTTCAGAGTCTTGAACTTTGAGAAATCTTGACCCAAGAGTTTCTCCTGAAAAGGTATGCAAATCACATGTCAGCTCACAAGATGTTATACATTTCGGTAAATATATTTAGAAAATAAGCTATTCAAAAAGCAATCAAAAAGTAATGTTTGACCTGCATCTTGGTGCAGTCGGGGAAGTCTCCGGCTGGGACTCGATGCTGTTGCTGGATCTTGGTGAAAATCACAGGAAGCTGGTAAATCAGATTGTGCTTCTTGCTTTCTTTGCAAAAAATGGTTGGCATCTCTTGCTTCAGGTAGCTGATAATGTGGGCATGAGCCTGAGAGGAAGGGAGAGAAAAATCACCATATCAGTGCATCTCATTTTGTAAATATTGACCTAAAGCAGGGGTTGGAATTGTAAAACAGATGGACGACATGACAGCCCCCCAAAAGTGAAGCTAAAACAAAAAAAGAGTCATTTTTGCTCGCTATCAGTAGCGCTGCTCGCAGTTGGTCGGATGGTGGGAATTCAGTACCCTGGAGATCACTACTGTGCAGACTCCAAATGATGTCATCAGTGCGAGATAGGAGTGGCTGTATCTGGAAAATTTGGCGTGATTTTTGTGTTGTGAGGGGAAGTAAAGATTCATTGTCCATCTTTATATACAGTCATTGGCTGGAACTGAACATATAAGACCTCTTACCCTGACTAAGCGTGCCCTCTTCACCAGGTCATTCAGCTTGCGTACTGCAGCGTTGCGCGGCAGGTTCCTTATGTCAGCCAAAAGATCCTCCTCCTCCAGCTCTATCAGCTGGTAGTGGTCACACATCTGCCTTGGCTCTGACCAGAAAGATCCGATGTAAACCCGCAGGATCTCGGGGGTCCGAAACACTTTCCCCAGTGACCACATGAGGGCACCGTACACTCTCATGAGCTGCTGCGAGTCCACTCTGTCAGCCTTGTTGAGAACCACACGCAGCTTGTCCTCGTGGCCACACAGGGCCCCAAAGGCCCGAGTGAGCTCATCAGAGAACTCTAGTTTATGTGCATCAAACAGCAGGATGATTCGATCCACACGCTCTGCAAACCAGCGCAGCACTGCTGGGAAGTCGTAGCCTGGGGACGAGGAATGAAAACACAGGGTTTTCATTAAGGCTGTATGTAATGGGGCAAGCCTCAGTGCCTCGACACCTAGAGGAAAATGTAACATATCCCAGTGGCCTGTACTGGTTGCAAGCCATGTGAGTTACACCCATAGATTAATGCGTTCATAAAACAAAGCAAAGGCTGCACGGTTACTTACTGCTTGTCTCCTCCCAACTCAGTCATATTGCTTTCATCTGTTGTGTGTCTGACTTCCAGAGTTTGAATTATGTTGGGCTGAAATATTCCTGCTTTATTGCATCAACTATGTCTCTTACCAGGAATTTAAATCTTCCTGACAGCAGCAATCCTTTCCAACTGTCTAAAATCGAATATATGGAAGTAAAGACCTATTAAGTCCTCCTGACGTTGAAAAGGAAATTAGAAAGGCATTCTGTCTCACCTCGACTCAGTTTTCTTTTAGCAGCAGTTAAGATGCCCGGTGTGTCAATAATGCTGATGCTCTCAAGGACTTTATTTGGCAGCTGAACGCACTGGAACCTGCAAAGAAAACATTAAGCATTAAAAAAACTCCTAAAATCTTCTATGCTGATGAAGGCAAAGCACTGGCAAAAATCCTCAGCTATCCCCAAGTAAAAGGAAAAAAAGGCGTACACCTCCCCTCCCCCTCTCTCTGTCTTCTTTCCTCTCTGTTTGTTGAGTCCTATCACCTGTTCAGGAAAGCGTTCCCAAAAGGGTCGAGGTTGCGGAAGGGCTTTTTGGGATCCACTGTGAGGGCATTGCCAGGGATGATTCCCTCCACCTCTCCATACATGAGGGCAGTGAAGCAGTCGGTGGTTGGCTCTGGCCCAACTCTGCTTCCAGGGAAATCTTGTTCTATGAGATACCTGAAGTCCAAACCACCATTAACAACATTAAAACCCCTGAACACATTGGTACAATACATTCAGCAGAATACATGCACAAAACTGCAGTTTTAAAAGTGCACAAAGTTTGGAAAGTACCTGATAAAAGTTGTCTTTCCTGTTGAGTACTGTCCCATCACCAGGACCATTGGTTTGTTGTCAAACTCAGCGTCCTCATAACTTGGGGAATGAAAGTGATGGAAAGAATAGTACTTCTCTATCGGCAGCAGCCTCTTAAAGTAAAGATTCTTCAGCTCCTCTGTCACCACATTGACATCCCCCAGTGTTTTAGGGTTGCTCCTAAACCTCCGGAAAGACATAGCGATGGATTTCTGCTCTTAATTTCTCAGTGTGGAAGCTGCTCACTCTTCTAAGACCAAACAGAATGATGGAAGAATGTGAACAAGGAATATTATCAGATTCCCACAGCTGTCTGCTCCATCCTGCAGCGGGACATTTAGAGGGTGGAGAGGGTGTAACCAGAGCCTGCAGCTGCACCTAACATAAAGCCAGTGTCGAGAGGGACAGGGTGGAGCGGAGTTCAGTCTTTTCTGTTGCTGAGAAGGGAGAATCTTGGCAAAAATCATGCAGATTGTTCTGAGTGATGATGTGGCAGTGCTTCAGTTTTAAAGACTCTTACGTAACACTCTTCATCTATTTGTCCAGTGCTTATGTTGATATGATAAAGTTTACTGAAAACTACAGACAACACAGCAAACTTTTCAGGAAATAGCTTTCCTAAACAGTCAGCCTGATCTCAAATTACAGCTGTAATTACACACTAGGATGAACAGTGCATCACCATTTTTTATGAAGCTCTATAAATCAAGTGAAGTAGGAGGCAGTGGTCACATGACTTAAACTTGCAAGTCTAATGTTGTGATAACATGGTAGCTGGGTGTGTTCGTTTGGCTCATGCTAAAGTGTAATCTGATAGCACAGAAGGTTTCATTTCAACATTCTTTTCTTAATGAACTATCGACACCTTGACTTTACCAAACAAGAACTGCTGTGAGAATTTGTTTTTCTTTGCTTAAACCATAGTGCAATAATACTGTAGGTTGTGCAGCTTGCTATTCATGGGTGTGTGTATAATTCACACAGTATATTTTTGTAGTATATCATACACAGTGATGAAAGACGAGACGAAAAGAGAGAAGAGATCCTTTAAATAAGTGAAAGTAGCAATACCACAGTGTATGCATACTATGTTACAAGTAAAACTCCTGCACTCAAAACTGTATTGAAGTAAAAATATGTAAGTCACAATTTACTCAAAGGATCAAAAGTAAAAGTACTCATTGTGCAAGAAAGTGTTCCTTTTCAGTGTTTCGCCATTATATATGCAGTTTTTGGATAGATATGACTGCGTGTATGTTGCATTTTACTGCTGCAGATGTTTAAAGGGATAGTGCACCCAAAAATGATCTATCTACTCACCCATATGCCGAGGGAGGCTCAGGTGAAGTTTTAGAGTCCTCACGTCACTTGCGGAGATCCGAGGGGAGAGGGGGTAGCCTGGGGCGCCGTAAAGGGGGGGTAAAGGAGACGGATTCTAGGGGCCCATGATGGAGGGGGGCCCAGAGAGGCCCCTAATGATGATGAAATTATAATACAGAAAAAAATAATGACACTAAGTTATTAACTAACATATAATCACACATGTTTTATTTTCCATGTCCTGGTAACAATACCTTTATTTGTTTTGGAAGCATCAACCCCTGCAGGGCCCCCCCTTCCCCCCCTCTATTTACGTAAAATGGTTCAGTCCGACTGGATCAGCTGCAGGTAGCGCACAGGCGATTTGTCACAGACAGCGCCACAGCGGGCAAAGCGGAGGAGACAGCAGTATGCCTCAAAACTGGGGTGCCGAAAAGGGGGGAAAAAGGAGAAGGATTCTAGGGGTCCATGATTAAGAGGGGCCTAATAAAATTGTAATACTGACAAAAAATAATATGACACTAAGTTATTAACTAACTAATAATCACAAATATATTTTATTTACAATGTACTGGTAACAACAACTTTACTTCTTTTGGAAACATTAACACCCGCCCTCTCTATTTACATAAAATGGTTCAGTCAGACTGGATCAGCTGCAGTGCGCTGGTAATTTGTCACAGACAGCGGGTAAGGAGGCGACGGCAATATGCCTCAAAAATCAGGTAGCCAAAAACAGAAAGAAAGGAAGCTAGGAGAGGAGAAAGAAGCAAAGGGTCGACAGTATGTCACCTGTGAGTCTACAGTTTTGGAGATAAATTAGACCTACAAGAGGAAACAGTGAGCAGTGGGGGATTGTTAGTGAAAATCACATTTTCTTTTGTTATTTTTGGTCAAATCACTGAAAGCAAACAAAATGGTGGGAGGCCACCTGAAACGGTGGCTATGATGCTATTAGAATAGTTAGGCTACATTATAGGAAATACTATATAATTTATGTAGGCTATGTCACATACACTCTACAGAGCCGGGTCCAGGATCCTCTTCAGGTTTGTCAGGGAGGAATGTGGCATTCCAGGAAGAGATTGTTCTTTTTTCACAAATATGGGAATGATAGTCAAAAATACCATCAAAATGCATAGTTTTATGTAAAATAACATAAAAAATTTTCGACGGCCTCACAGCCAGCTGTGTATAGGGCCCGGTAAAAATTCTTTTCATGGGGCCCAAAATCCCTGGCGGCGCCCCTGGGGGTAGCAACACAACTCCACCTAATGGAGGCTTACGGTGCCCCAGATTCAAAAGTCCAAAAACACATAATTGAAACCACAAAATGTCTCCATACTGCTCGTCCGTAGTGATCCAAGTGTCCTGAAGCCCCGACATAAAAAGTTGAAAAACGTCATTTGAACTCTGTTTTTAGCCTCATTGTAGCCGCTTGTGCTGCAAGCGCGCAGTGCACAGAGAGGCAGTCAGAGCTGCAGGCTACAATGAGGGTAAAAGCAGAGTTAAAATGACATTTTTCCAAACAACTTTTTATGTCGGGGCTTCAGGACGAGCAGTACGGAGATATTTTGTGGTTTCAATTATGTGCTTTTGGAGGTTTGAATGTGGGGCAGCATAAGCCTCCATTAGGTGGAGTTGTGCTGCTGCCCCCTCTCCCCTCGGATCTCTGCAAGTATTGTGAGGACTCTAAAACTTCACCTGAGCCTCTCTCGGCATATGGGTGAATAGATTGTGCTAATTTAACTCCTTTATTCACTGTTAGTTTAATCTACAGCAGTGCATCACATTCCTTATGATCATATGTTTGAAGTGTTGATATCATATAAGACCCACGTATCTCTAAAAAGTCAACTTTTCATGGTTTTTAACTGGTTCATTTAACTTAAGAAAAGGGAACATTTTCTTAAACCATAAAGAAACACTTCATCCTTCAGAAATATTTAAATCCAAAACCACCAAATTTGGAGATACATTATTTATACTGGACAGGAAGTGTATGAAAGATTGTATTCTTAAAACCAGCCAGTAAAAATGTTGTTCTAAGGAGAAAAATTGCCCCTGAGATGTCATGATGTATAAGTATAGCGTTACATAGAATGGGAATACTCATGTATGTACAAGTACCTTGATTTTGTACTTAAGATACTCAAGTAAATGTACAGTAGTTACATCTAACAGCTGATCATACAAACCATCCATTGCCTAATTCATGCTTTTTCTCTGTTTTCAAACTGATCTCGTCGGCCCTACAGCTTGTCCCAGGTGGACGCACGGCGCAGGCTGTTCCAAGGAATGTGACTGTGCTCAAGAACATTCCACTGGCTGTGACCCCAAAACAGGGAGCTGTTTCTGTAAGGCCGCATACCACGGCCCACAGTGTGAGAAAGGTATCAGCACTCCACTAAACATCCAATTCATTTATTCAGTTACAGCCTCAGCTGCAGCTTCAAGTTGCTTATGTAGCTTCCCAATATGTTTGGGAATGTGCTTTGAGGTTGTCTGTTAATCTCTTCACGTTGGTTGTGTATGTGTTTATGTCCCACTGTAGAATGTGAGCCCGGCTTCTTTGGTGCAGGCTGTGAGCAGCCATGTGACTGTCCAGGTGGAGGGTCATGTGACCCCAGGACTGGAGAGTGCAGGCCGCGATGTCCTGCAGGCCTTCATGGAGATAAATGTCAGCTGGGTGAGACAAAAGGACAAAAAGCTGCTTTAATGCAATGAAAGGGCACTGCGCATCAGATTGTGAATGTGTTAAAGGGACAGTTTATCCTGGTGTAATCAGACTATATTGTTTTATTGTGTTGATGAATATTGGAGATATTGGAACTATTTTCTTTTTGCTAAACTACACCCACAATCTGTATCACCGCACAGAAGGAAGGGTGCATCTACTCGTGGATGAGAGGCTCAAGACGTAAACATTAGTGGCGCCCTCCTCGCCCGAACATTTAGGAACGTCTAGAAGAACCACACGATTGAATCATTTTATCTCCATTCAAGTTAGTGGAGTGCTAAACTGGAAGTAGCTGGCTCAGCTGGCTAAAGTCTTTAGTGCGCATCCTTTTTGGGCCCAATGATGCGAAAGCAGTGCCGATCATCCAGGTTATTTTATACACAGTTGAACGTCTTTGGTTTTATGCAACACTGAGGAACTTTTATAGCTGTGAATGGGGTTCCGCCTCTGAAGCTGTATCTAATTGTCTTCATACATCCATGGGCTGAGCTCTAATGTTAGCTAGCTCAGTGGTGCTAGGTGAGCTAGCAGTGGATGCACGCTTCCTTCTGCACAGTGATACGGTTGGTGGGTGTAGATGTAGAAAGAAAATAGTTCCTACATGAAACTGCTCACAACAAAGTCTGTGGATTGTCCTGAGTAACCAGGTCATGGTTTCTGGAAAGAGACATTGCTGTTGAGTTTTTCAAATGTAATTTTGGTGCTTTGAGCACCACAAGCTGAGTGCCATCTAGTTCCATTATATTGGAGAGAAAGCAGACATCTCAATGGCTGATATCTCCACTCGGCAACTCAGACTAAAACAATACAGACTGATAAACAGCACTACAGGTAAGAGTAATATATGTATTCTTGATTTTGGGATGAACTGTCCCTTTAAGGTAGAAGTGAAAAGGACTGTACGTGTAAGGAGCACAGTAAAGTTTCAAACACCTGGCATGCATCCATAAAGCCATTTTTTTCCCTTTCAAATATTCAGACACAAAGCTGTTAATGTACAGTATGATGCCCTCGCCCTGAAAGCTTAACTCCACAGCGTCCTCATGTGGCCATGCCTTTAAAGTAAAGGATTGCTGTCTTATTGTCAGCATGTGTGTGGATATGTGAAGTGCGTGGGCTTGCACACTAACACATGTGGGTACATGTGCAGTTATTGTTTGGATACTTAATGCTTGTGAGAATGCGTGCCCTTTCTGATGTCAACACAGTTCGTTATGAATGAGTTTTGGAATTTTCACCTTTGTTAAAGTATTTTTCATCACCTATAAATCCTTCTTCATTCTTTTATTCCTTTTCTATTTATTCTCTGCTGCCTTTGATGAATTGAATGGATTTAGTTGGTGAAATAACTTTCATTCTTGAACTCACCTGGTCAGTGCAGGTGTTCTTGTTATTACAAACTGCACAACCAAAGATGTGAGTCTTTCTCCACAGCAGGGTGTCCGCTGGCTGTTTACTCTGCTGCACGATGGAAAGCTCAGCCCCCTGTATTGTGTATTTGAAGCGATATTGAATATTGTCCGGGAGCCTTTGGTAAAAACATGACTTTGTGTCTCCGTGGAGTGGACTAAGATAACAGAGCAGAGTTACAGTATGTCAGCACTAATGCACTGTCCAGGCCTAGGCTTGCTGAGTTTCGCAGAGCCAAATAATAAAAAAAGGAATCCCCATTTTCTGGACCGTATTTATCTTAGGTTGCAGGCCAGGTCGTGACAGGGGTAATTTACTTCAGTTACTACTGCAGAGGCTATTGGCAGAGGCTGAATAAACAAACAGAAAATGATTGAGTATTTCTAAAATTTCACTCCTGCAGTTCTCTTTTTGCAATGTTGCACAATTTTGTCTTGTGCTTTTGTGTGTTTTATGTTACAGTGAGACTGTTTTTGCTGTTTTTAATGTTTTAATCTGATGTGTGTTACAAGCCTGCCAGTTGTTAACCTATGGCGAGAGCTGTCGTCTGACCTGCGACTGTGGAGGAGCTCCTTGTGATCCCGTAACCGGACAGTGCATCTGTCCTGCTGGGAAGACTGGACTTTCCTGTCATGAAGGTACCTTTATGTTGTATGTGTTCTGTGTTGCTTTAATTTCTGTATTAGTTTTAGAACGTTTTAGCCTAATTATGTTGTGGTAGACTATGTAAAATAGTATGCAATTAAGACTGAGGACCTGTCTGCACCCACTGACCTCAGTATTATCATCAGCCCGCTGAGCCACGCGGATGTTTGTGTAATTTGGTGCTCCTCTTAAGCAAACTAATTCCTTAGCTTTGTGGCTTACTTGCCATTTAATGCGTTTCTCCCCCAAAACATCCCCACACAAGTGGCTTTACGACTTTACGGGGAAATAACTCACATAAGTGGCTTACTGCTCACTTAATCTGAAAGATACTTGGTCCTCCCCAGACTGCCCTGATGGATTCTGGGGGTTGAAGTGCCAGTTCCCTTGTCCAAACTGTGAGAACAGAGGCTCCTGCAACAAGCAGACTGGTGTGTGTGACTGCACACCAGGATTTACTGGGAGACTTTGCCAAAATGGTGAGATTTGGCCATTAATTTAAATCTGTATGTCTCAAGCAAAGATGTAAATCTAGCAATGATTGAATAATTGAACAATTTTACAACTGACTGAATTGCTTTATGTAGTTTGATTATTTTAGGGTTTAAAGCAACAGTTAAACAGAGTGGACTACTAAATCATGACCCTATGACTGTGGTGTTTACAGAGTGCCCCCCAGGTCTCCATGGACCAGGCTGTTCATTACCCTGTTCATGTCACCCTGATGCAACTTGTGAGCCGCAGACTGGACGCTGCGTCTGCCCTCCTGGCAAAAGAGGCCATGACTGTGCAACATGTAAGAAGTGATACTAATACTTTACATCGGTTTTTAATTTCAGTCAGTGCAGTACTTCTCATCATTGAACTTATCTCCTCTTCAGCGTGTGAGTCCGGGTACTGGGGCCAAGACTGCCTCAGTAAATGCCAGTGCAGAGAGATATCTGTGGGCTGTGAGCCGGTCACTGGTCGGTGTGCGTGTGAGGCCGGCTTCAGCGGAGACTTCTGTGAGGAGAGTGAGTTCATTTCAAGTTTCACAAGACATAGTTTACTAAATGCTGCCACCATGGGGTGAATAATACTTATTACATCTTTTCAGCTCATTTACAATCCTGAGAGTCACTGGATTTTTTATTTCAAGTAATTAGTTTTTTAGTAATTTTTACATGTCTTTACAGGGATTTTGAGTGTACAGAATACTTAGGGGCTTCAGTAGTTTAAATAGAGCTCCTACAGTTCTGACATAAACCTCAGGGAAATATTATTTAAGATTTAAAACGTTCTGCTAAATCACTATTGATCTGCATTCCTTGTATTTTCACTGTTAGAGTGTGTGAATGGTAGTTATGGGCAGGGGTGTGCCCAGCAGTGCCAGTGTCAAAATGGAGCCCTCTGCGACCATGTGAGCGGAGCCTGCACATGTTCATCTGGATATGCTGGCACCTACTGTGAAAAAAGTAAGTTTTCTTTTATTTTTGATTATTGAAGATTATTATGGATGGATAGATAGATAGATGCACATGACACAATACACCATTAAAAAAAAAAAGTTTAACAATATATATGATACAATAGTGCAAATAGTCAGGTAGGAGCTTGACTAGAATGTGTCTTTTTGGTTTCCTTCCACACGTATAAAACCTAAGGAAAATACACTGTGCATTCCAACCCCCACACTACCATGCCAGTTAGTATGTCCCAATATGTATTGTATGTCAAATGCAGTATACCAAAAATACCAGGATGTTTAACAAAATCCAGTCGCATATTGCAGCATGTAAGCCAGCACGCTTTTCTGGCTGTTCTGACCCACAATCATCTGTGAAGCAGAAGTTACGTCACATTGACTGAACCGCAAATAGATGCAATGACAGCTGTCAGAAGCCGTAATGACAGATGACAGCACATTCAAGTGACTGATCATCTGTTGAATAGTAATAATAGGAACAGTTTTGTTTAAGTGAACAAAATAATTGTCGCCTCACAGCAAGAGGGTTCCTCGTTTTAACCCAAGGTGGGGAGTTCGAACCCTGGGGTGGGGGATCCCTTCTGTGCAGTGTTTGCATGTTCTCCCTGTGTCAGCGTGGGTTTTCTCTGGGTATTCCAGCTTCCTCCCACAGTCCAAAGCAGTGACGGACTCAGGATTTTTGAAGGGCGGGGGCGAAAAGGAAAAAAGGGCACCTACTGCGTGACATGGGGACGAGAGGGCAGCCAAAAGGGCACATCCGCTAGTTTTCATCATTCAAGAGGGCATTTTAGCATCCATCAGTGGTCCAAAGACATGCAGGTTAATTGGTGACTATAAATTGCCCATAGGTGTGAATGTGAGTGTGAATGGTTGTCTGTCTCTATGTGTCAGCCCTGTGATAATCTGGCAACCTGTCCAGAGTGAACCCTGCCTCTCACCCAATGCCAGCTGGGATAGGCTCCAACACACCATGCACCCCAACAGGATAAGTGGTTACGGAAAATGAATGAATGAATGTTTTAGTGTCATCTGCCATTTTCAGCCCAAATGATAATCTGTTAGTCTAGAAAACAATTATCATATTAATTCATAACAAAAGAAATAAATCTGACCCACTCTGGATCGTTGACAAAATTTCAGTGCCTGAACTAAGTTAAATTTTGAGTTGAAGCTATCTGATCAACAAAGAGGAAAACAATGAAAACTCTAAATACTTTTAAGGGGCTCTGAAGTTTTATCCTCAGATCCTTTTGTTAAACTGTCCACGCTGACCTTGTTGAGCTACTGGCAACAACAGTTTGTTTGACCTCATGTCAACAGAAGGCATTACCTCTCGTCTCCACTACAGGTGACATTACTGGTCTTAATACACTAGAGGGCGCTGCAGGATATTCCTCTGATTCTCTTTCTCCTCCACAGTTAGAGTGAATCATCACACAGATTCAATGAATCATCAGATTGTCCGTGTAATGTCATGAGCAAAACCATTTTAAAGCCACACAAATCCCAAGATATAATTTGTATTCGTCATTTTGGGGTAGATGGCCTCTATTTCATAGGCTGCAGTCTTCTCAAGCACCCTGCCACAGCAAACCCTTCATGTAACTAATATTCTTCTCATCATTGGGATATTTTTATTGAACTGTAAGACATACCAGCAGTCCAAGAGTCTTAACAATGTAATAGATTTGTTCTTGATTATAGTCTTTTGACTTGAAGTGGCCACATGTTATTACAAAGTGCAAGATTTAGTGTAAGTGTACTACCAGGCCCAGAAATTCATACCACCTCCGTAGTACACGGGGCATCGTAAATCATGGCCGTGTCACACTACAACGGAGCTTCACATCCCTAGTCATAACAGTCTAATGGCCTCAGACGTAGACGTCACTCTGATTGGACGTCGCTGTGGAAATAGGGCTATCGGTCTGACCAGATTCTGTTTTCTGAAGGCCTTCTCTCCTCAAACAGAGGTGTCCAGTTTCTCAGTCTTCTGCTGGGCCTCTTCCTTCAGGAGAAGTCAGGAAGAGGCCTGCGCTGTGAGAAGGACCAGATCTCCCTGAGTTCATCTGTTTCACAGAATTAAAATGGAAAGAGATGACTTTCCCTTTTTTAGCGTTTGATTCTAGGTGGGCGATTTCCGTCCGCACACTGGTTTTCATAATGTTTTTCGTGGAAATAGCTGCACCCCTCAGAAGGCTTGTTACCATGGCAAAATGCATAGTTTCATTGAGCATTCTTGTGGTTGATGCTAAACATTTCAGTAGAGTTTTGTTCGGAGGAAACAAGCTATTGTGCTGACATGGGTCCTGCACACCAGACCACTTCTTCAATTAGCGCGGATTGTGCTCCGTTCTCTGCTCCGCAGCTTTGATGTTTGCATCAAAATAGTTCATTTGGTTGCAGTAAAAAGAAGTCTGGTTCAACTGGCATCGAACATCCGCGTTATTGTCGAAGAAACTGGGTTGTTTTGTTGTTGTTGTGTTGACCTCTTTCAGTGTAGACCCTGAATGGCACCAGGAAGTTCTATTCTATGTTCTCTCTATCCGCTCTATTTCTGTGGTCTGCTCTCCCCGGCTGTGTGGTCCCTGGACCTGCTTTATGGGCTGACAGCAGTGGCTCTTACACAACCAGGGATCTGGAAATAATCCTCCTGTCTTAAAGAGCTCATTTAGTCTGGAGATGGAGTCTTTCAGCAATGGCACAGTGTGTGTGCGTGCGTGTGTGTATGTGTGTGTGTGTGGTGGACCGAATCCTCCGTACCTACCCATAAACAAAGACTCAGAGGGAAGAGTCTTCACTTACAAACACTTGCAGACACTGTCCTAATATCAGATGACAGATTGCTGTTCTGTAGTTAATATGGAAACCAGTCGCCCCCTGCTGGTATAAACAAATAATAAACTTTGCCATTCAGAGGTGTCAGTATGTTGCCCAAAGTTTTGCTGTAGTGCATGTGTGCTGTAGGAAGGAAAGTGTTTTAACATGTTGAGGTGATTACTGTGTCTGGCATGGATACCTCATTAAAAGGGAACATCACTCATCTGAGATGTTTTATGTTTATCTGTTTCACATTATAGATGCGTCGAGCCCCGGTGTCATTGGTTAATAAATGATATATCAGAGTAGCATTCCTGAAACATTTCCCCGCGGGACACAAAGATGTTGCCATGGTGTCGGCAATTACCTATCATAATAATAAACAACAGACAATAAAACCAGGGATTTTTTTTGCTACAGTACCACCACAGACCTAATGTACAGCTGGGCTAAAATGACAGCATCCTCAGTGGGCTGGCTTTAATAACATCGCAGCCTAACCACTACAGAGGCAGGCGAAGACGTCATGCTGTCAGCGTGGGAACACAGAGATGGTCATGCCAGAAACTGCTGAGCAGGAAGGATACTTTTCCCAATTTGAGGCCTTGAGGGAGAAAAAAAGGAGGAGTGGACAGCATCATCAATTGGAGCAGGAGAAGGAGGGTATGATGCATTAGCTGCAGGGAAACACCCTGAGCACTGTGGCATTTAGAATACACAAAACCACCAAGTTACACATTTTTGTTGCTCTCCCAATTTGTGGCTTCCTGGTAATACGGTCCACTGCTTTCCTTATAGAAAGAAGAGGTAGTATATAAATGAAATGAAAAACTGCTGGCTGCTGAAATAATTGGGCCAGACTCTACCCAAACTCTCACCAGATTTTCTCACATGTGACTGCAACAGAAAACAGAAGAGGGAAATGTCTGCAGCGGCTGTCAATCACTCAAACTTTGGCGGCGCAACAAGCATCATTCTGAGAGTGGAAGAACTTTTTGTGTTGCAAAATACAACTATTATGCTTGAGTTAGGCTCTGATCTCTGCAGTGACAAATTGAGTGATCAAAAATAGGCCGTGAATAAACAGAGTCATTCTTTCCTGCTCTGGTGAAGTCATGCTTACAGACAATATTTACATCCCAGTAGTGGAAAGGCTCATTCATCCCGCTGCCTCTGGCTGGGTTCTTGTGGATGCGAGGCACTGTGTTTACCAAACTCTCTGAGTGTCAATTGACTCTACACACACTTAAACAATCTCTCTGGCTCTCCTTGAGAATGGGAAACAGACTCGCTTACACTGGCATCTCCTCGCATCAGCAGCAATACTGTAGGGGTGTGTGTGTGTGTGTGTGTGTGTGTGTGTGTGTGTGTGTGTGTGTGTGTGTGTGTGTGTGTGTGTGTGTGTGTGTGTTAGGAGGGCACAGTAACCTGGCTTTGTTTTGCCATGTACTGGTGGGGCCTGTTGACTCAGCAGGTGCTCTAATTACCAGCTCTCTGTGCCCCCTCTACCCCCAAAAGGGAACGGCCTCCGAGCCGCCGTCGACTTTGATGTGGCCCAGATCCACCACACATGTGGGACATGAGCTCACTTAATGAACGCAGACGCTCTGCAAATGAACAGCCGCAGCGTGGTACTGAAATTTGATATTGGTATTTTCAGTAGGTGGTAAGACAGAGAGGGAAAGTAGGAGGAGGAGAAGCGAGTGAGAGATGGGGAAGGGAAGAGAAAGAACTAAAAAATTGGCATCTAAACCTTTTCCTCTCCTCTTTTGTGAAGCTGCCAGTTCTAACCAGTCGGATGTTTTATCTTGGCCCACAGTGTGCCCGGACGGCTTTTACGGTCTTGACTGTGGCCAGATGTGCGAGTGCAGGAACGGTGCCCGCTGCCACCACATCACAGGAGCCTGCCTATGCACCGCCGGCTGGGCAGGACCACACTGCATTCTGGGTAATGGAAGCCACATCATTAAAACGGGGTGTGAGGGAGGCCCTCACTGCAGCCCATCACGACGTCCTCTCCTTAAACACAACTATGTGTTTGTGAACAATTATCTCTATAATGAGACATTGCCAATGACTTTTTTAGAGATGGGTAAGAGAGGAGAAAGGAGGGCGGACGAGCGTGCCCTCTGGCCTACACGCTTTAATTGAGATCTATTCTGGATAAATGCACCCACGTGTTTATAGTGATCAGCGTTCGGAAAGGGAGAACATAACTCGGGAGACTCTTTAGTAGCAAACCAATCAGTGTTCTCATGCTAAAGTTTCATGCCGTTGTTTTAATGAATCCAGTGAAATGCCCACTAAAGTTCTTAGTCTGTCATTCTGCAGTCTTATTCAAGACTTTCCTCTTGCCACAGCCATTTTGTGGTCCTAACTACCACAGCCAGAGTCAGCAGAAAGCCACTAGCATGACTTAATGATGCATCTCTGTCATTAGTGCACTTTCCTCTTTCCTGGGCTCCAAATGTCATCTTGGACTTTGATCACTGAGGAAAAGTTTACAATATGTGTCCTGAAAATGTCCCAAAATGTCCTCTAGTACTGTAGTCTCTACATTTGCTGCAAATACAGCTGCAGTTACATTTTTAAGTTAATACTGAATGTGTTTTGAGTGTGTATCATGTTATCGTGTGTGTGGTTTGTGTGCGTAGAGTGCCCAGAGGGTCATTATGGGGAGCAGTGCGGTCAGACCTGTGAGTGTCAGAACGGAGCCAGGTGTGACCACGTCAGCGGGCGATGCAGCTGTGCAGCCGGATGGACTGGAGTCAGCTGCCAACTGCGTGAGTAGCTCATCACTCAAGTAGCTAATCACTCAGCATGAAAAACCCCGTCAGAAAGTTTTGCTGCTTTTTTTCTTAAAGGGCAACACCAGTGGGTTTGCATGTTGTAGCTCATCTACTACAAATGACTTACACATTACATCACAGCTATCCATTTTAGAGAGCCTGCTGCTGTGTTTTGGAAAGTTGGTTGTATTTTGTCTGCTATTATAGGCACCCAGTGGTTTTTATTCATTTTTGTAGAATATGAATATCAATTAGCGGACAGGTTGCTTGACGTAATTATTACAGACTTAATGTTACGGTTTACACAGCTTGAGCACATTTTAAAGAGTCTGATCGTTTGTTTTTATATTTTACATAAATTAATGCATAACAATGGTTGCCTGGAAATCTACGGTTGTATGGCCTTTATTCAGAAATGGTCAGCAAAAGCTTTACAGTAGACATTTGTAGTCAAGGAGCCACTTAGTGCTTTTCTAGTCCTCTGACCACTCAAAGCGCTTTTACACTACATGTCACATTCACCCATTCACACACACAATCACATAATGGTGGCTGAGGCTACCACTGGTGCCACCTGCTATTCGGTAACCATTCACACACACTCACACACCGCTGTAACAGCCATCGGGAGCAATTTTAGGGTTCATTATCTTGCTTCAGCATGCAGACTTGAGGAGCTGGGGATCAAACCACTGATCTTCCGATTAGTGGACGACCTGCTCCACATCAGAGCCACAGTTGCCTCAAAGTTTGCTTTCATCCATCTCATACACACTTTTTTTTTTTTTTTTAGAGCATTTGGTTGAGCAAACCCGAACCATAATGATAATAAGTAATTAATAGATAAAACATTGGAGTACTGAGATAGAGTGATGCGCACTGTTGGATGGATTCCTATATAAATAATCCAAATCATGGCTGCTAACCTTTGGTATAATTGGCCACATTATTACCTTCATTTTATTATCTTCAATTTATCTTCAACTCTCTGTCCTGTGTTATGTGTGTGTGATTTCAGCCTGTCCTGCAGGGCAGTATGGGGAACACTGCTCTGGCCAATGTCTGTGTCAAAACGGAGGCTCTTGTGATAGCGTAAGCGGCCAGTGCTCCTGCCCGCCTGGCTGGACTGGAGCCGCCTGTGAGTTAGGTGAGTCCTAAACATTACATTATAAGGAAGCTAAGGGAAACACATGTGAGACTCTTAAAATTCTTTGTCTCGATTTAACATTGTCCACCTGTCTTCACAACTTAACATGTAGGTAAAACCTATTTTGTATTCATGTAATAAACAATGTCTTGAATTCAACTTCCATCTGAGGTTTGGTCTCACTCTCTCCTAGAGTGCGAGGAAGGGCGTTATGGAGAGAACTGCACTCAGACCTGCAGCTGTGCGAACGGAGCGAGATGTGACAAAGTGACAGGAAGATGTGTGTGTCGGCCTGGTTGGATGGGAGAGCTATGTCAGACAGGTGACTCCCTAAACGTCACGTCAGCACTGTGACATTACAGCATATTAGTTCTTATTTAGCATTTTAATTTTTGATTGTACAGAGATTATCAGTGATCTCTTTTTCATCTATCCCATTGAGATATGTAGCCAACCTACCGTCCAGCAAGTTCCCTCTATGCCTGCTGATGCATCTTAGAAAAAAAGTAGAGAAGTAGCAGCAGCAAAACAAAAGTTAAGCTTTACTCCAAGAATCCTAAAACTTGCCGCATCAAAGCTTATTGTGCAATTGGCCTTAGATAGATAATCATAAAAGTGAACGTTTCAGTGATCTAATATCGTATGCTGAACATGAATACTTATGTGTTTGTTTGAAGCCTGTTCTAAGGGATTCTTTGGAGAGGGCTGCGAGCAGAGGTGTGACTGTGTCCACAGTTCGAGTTGCCACCACATGACGGGCCGCTGTGAGTGCGAGCCAGGCTGGAGGGGAGCCAGGTGTGACAAACGTGAGTGTGTATAGGACAGAGGAAATACCATTAGAGTAGCAATAGAGGAGCTTTGAACATGGGAGTTAATTGAGTGACGTGTGCCCGCATGTGTATGTCGACTCCCAGCGTGCCTTCCGGGGTCCTTCGGTGCTTCCTGTGCCCAACGGTGTTACTGCCAGGCTGGAGTGTCCTGTCACCATGAGACGGGGAGCTGTGGGTGCCCGGCTGGACTCACAGGGCCTGGCTGCGAGAAACGTAAGAATGAGAAGTAAATCTATCTTTGCAAAATAAGTCAGTATAAAGCATGGAGCATTATGATTTGCTCACTTGTAAAAGGCGAATTCTTGACAACATCTTTGGACGTGGAAAATCTCACGAAATACCCCTGATGTTTAACTGGTTATTAGGAAAGCCTTGGCACATGGCTAATATCACTGTCATGCATTCAAACCATTTGGCTGACATATGTGCCTTGTTGACAGAAACGCTGTCACCCCAAAACACACCACTCCCATCAGGAAGGAAAGGCATCATGGGACTGAAGTGATCACCAAGAATCATTCTGTTAATACTGATTAAAAATTTCTTTTTTCCCCCGGCCCTCCTGGGAAAGATTACCATTTATCCCCTTCCAGGAAATGCACTCTACACGGGCATTAAACCCTCACTGTCACAGGACTTTATGCTAATGTTTCATTATTTAGACCATACCCTTTAGGACCGTATACGAGCAGCTTCACTACTCAACACTCCGTCTACCCCCCCGCCACCACCTCAGCTCCCTTCCTCTCCTCACACACTCCCCAGACATCTGATAAATGTTACACACCAGTTGCCAAGTAAAACAGAAGGCATTGTTTTTGTCTCCTCGGCGGCGGATAAGGGCCTTTGGAAGGCAGACATGCATAATGACAGCGCCGTAATTGCCTCTTTAGTCTGGAGTCCTTTCTTATCTGTCCCCCGCGCTGCCTGCTGCTGCCTGACTGAGTAGCCGAGTGCTGCGGTTTCACCCGAAAACATGCTCGGTTCACAGATTCATCTTGTTGGCTATGACTGATTGTCTGTGGACTCCATTCATTATTGTGATGAGCGTATACGTACGTGTCCAGAAAGGCTGTGTGAAAGAATGTCGCTTTGCGTCCGTTGGGGTTTGAACACCAGGGAAAGTTGTTGTTGGGAGTTTTGGTTTTGTTGCCAGTCAATACTGAATGTCGCATGTGTTGACGAAGCAATCTGAGCACGGAAAGAGAAATGGCATTTGTCTTCCTGCAAACTACTGAACGTGGTTTATGCTTTATCTCAAAACCATTCATAACTATACGATGTGATGGTTTAACATCATTCACATTCTAAACTCTGATAACTGGCATGGGTTATTTTCTTTTACGAGATCTCTTAAAGAAGCCGTAATTGGAGGAGGTTTGCTTCTTTTATTCACTTTTTTTTACTCAAGCTTTCACATAATTTGTACAAATACACCCACTGCTGTGTATATGATGTTTTTCTGGATGTGTCATTTTAGCCTGTCCTGCTGGCATGTTTGGGCAAAACTGCAGCCAGCTGTGCCAGTGTTCAGGAGACCAAGAGCAGTGCCATCCTGTGACGGGGAAATGTAGCTGCTTACCTGGTTACTACGGGGCACGCTGTGAGCTACGTGAGTCTACTGTTTATTTTAGATTGCCAGTGTGACCTAACAAGAGGAATGCTTTTAGTTGAACAGGGAGCTGGGTGGGAGAGACGTGTCAAAGGTCAAGGGTTATTTATGATTGACTGTAAATGCTTATATTTTTACCTAACCTCTCTGATTTATTCTGCAAGTAAAATAACCGTAAAATCCTAATAATCTAAATGAAAAACCATGACTACCTTTCCACCCCCTTTTTTCCTTTCTGTCCGTGTCATCGCTATGGTTTGTCTCCAGGTTGTCGAGCAGGGACTTTTGGGCCAAACTGCAAGTCCAGATGCAGCTGCATCAACGGTGGTCGCTGTGACTTCAGGACTGGGACTTGCTACTGTCCTCCTGGCTTCATTGGAGCCGACTGCAGCTCAAGTGAGTCAAGAAACCTTGCACCTGTTTGTCCTTGAGAACCACTGCGGAGCCCCCCTGCACACCTTTATTGCCATTACTCAGAGTCGGTGTTGTACTGGAAAATTCTGGCCAGCCACAACTGAGGCAACCAGCAAAGCCTATTAAACGAAGATATTTCTCCTCTTTTTGATTTGTACTTTCATGTGAATGAAGATGTTTATTTCCACAGGCTGTCCGAGTGGGTACTATGGGAAGGACTGTGCTAAGCTGTGCTCCTGTGGGGAAGGAGGACAGTGTCACCCAGTGACTGGGAGGTGTGTCTGTGCCCCTGGCAGGATGGGACAGTCCTGCCAACAAGGTAAAGCTAAACTGTCTTTGTCTGTTTGTTGTAATAAATTAGATATGACACACCAGTCCTTGTCGTTTATGATAGCTTCAGGATTTGAGTTTACTTGGTGCATGTCATGCCAGTGTAAATCATTTTATTACAATGACTTTTATCACAGTCTAATATATAATAAATATATATGCAGTAGAAGACAGGCATTAGCAAATGCATTGAAAAACAAAAAAAAATGCCATTACTAATGAATGCATTCTGATTTAATGTATTCACCCTGGTATTATGGAGTTTCAGAAGACAAGAAGAAATCTTAATATCTGTCTGCTAATCTACAAGTTTACAAGTTCAGCTTTGACTTAAATGGTATCAAACGTGGTTTTTATCAAGTCCTTTATCTCTTACCCTTCCCTTCAGTACACAAAGAGTCAGCACTAAGGCTGACACGCATCAGTGGAAACCGCTGGCCCTAATGAGTTCCTCAGAAATACGAGGCCTAGCAAGAAAGTGAGAAACAACCACTGAAATGAGGGAGCATTTTTTCGACATTTTTCACTGTATATTTAAGTAACAAATTCTCCACTTCCTCCGTGTGAGGCCTCTGATGATCACAGGGCAGTTTTCCCGGGGAACAGAGGCAGAGTTTGGCTTTCTTAATCTCTCCCTTTATCAGCAATTCAGCTGGATTGTAAGCGGGGATTTCCATCGCTGCTCGCTCTTAATGTTCTCTTCTTTGGCCTCCTGCATGTATTTGGACATACCACCTCTTAAGTTCCTCTTGTTGAATGTTTACAGAAACCTATAAGTAGCTCGTTCTCTGTGTTCCGTGTCGCTGGATCTGGCAAGGAAGCAAATAAATAAACAGGAAAATCAAAGAGTCCTTGCTTATTGTTTTCCCAATCTAAATTACCCAGAGAAACATGATTATTCTTTTATATCAGTGCCAAATTAGACTACTTTGCCATCTCTTTAATGAACTGTTGCTTAAATAAACATGGATGTGGTTAGTGCAATCTTGTGTGTGTGTGTGTGCGTGTGTGCATGTGTGCGTGTGTGTGAAAGAGACAGATAGTCAGAGCACACACTGTTCACTATGCACTGTCTGCATGTTACACCCATTGGTGTGATTGCTGAGTAGCACAAAGGGACCGGCAGTTCTTGTCCTGATATTCCCTGTATGTTTCCCCAGCATGTCCTAGGGGGCACTACGGCCTGCAGTGCAGACACACGTGCGGCTGTCAGAACGGGGCTCTGTGTGAACCAGTCGACGGGGCTTGCAAGTGTGGACTGGGCTGGACCGGACCCCGCTGTAACGCTGGTACGACTTCACAGGCAGTAGACACAACAGAGAATAAGCAGAACTAAAGGAAACAGTTTTCTGTTCATGGGAGATCGAAAGCTTAAGAAACAACAAACAACTAAACTGGCGGAGAAAGCTCACTTCAATTATGTCTGTTTTTCCATAGCTAACAAATGGTAATAAAAGGCAATCAGTCATTTTGACCTTCCGTTATAGTAGAGTTTGTGTTATCGATCGTACGTCAGCTTCATCAAAAGTTGCCATTTATGGACTATATTTGTAATATATTCTCATACTAAGATTTCTGCTGAGTCATGTTGCCTGTAATCACAGCTTCTTTATAAATACAGCTGTTTTATAATTGAAAATGTTCATAGTTTCTGTGTGTGTGTGTGTGTGTGTGTGTGTGTGTGTGTGTGTGTGTGTGTGTGTGTGTGTGTGTGTGTGTGTGTGTGTGCAGCCTGTTCACTGGGGAAATATGGGCCTGATTGTGCACAAGACTGTCCATGCCTCAACAATGGGACCTGCGACCGTTTCACTGGCACCTGCAGCTGTACTGCTGGATACTATGGCCACTCCTGTCAACACAGTATGCAAACACTCACTTGTAATACAAAAGGAAACTTGGTGATAAAGTTACCAGCGGCCTCACTCACACCTCTGTGAAAGTTCCTCTCGTAAAAGATGTGTCTGGATACAGCATGATGACAAGACCATTTTAATAACCATACGCAGGAACACGTAACCTTAACCTAATTGCGGTGTCTCGTGTCTGTCTTAGAATGCCCATCTGGGTTTTTTGGAGTGAACTGTGCCCATTCGTGTGACTGCAAAGTGGGGCAGACATGTGACCATGTGACAGGCCGATGTGTGTGTCCACCAGGCTACTATGGCTCACAATGCCAAAGAGGTGAGTATATACACTTTGAAGTATTTTACAAGCTTTGAGATACCAAGCAGTACTGTGAAGACAGGAAATACTGTTAAGCACATATCCTCAGCAGCCACAGCCCCCTGGATGCCCAGCTGCAAGGGGACACGGGCAGATGAGCACACATGAATAAGAGATATTTTCCAAAAAAAGAACTGAGTTGATGTGAGTGTGCTCTGGCAGGCAGACAGACAGGCTAGTAGGTAGGTGGGCGGGCAAGCAGCCTGGTTATTTGATGAGAGACAGGTGTTTCCTGACTGCTTAATGCGTTCCTGTTACATCCTTGTGCCCTCCTGCCTGCTCGCGGGGCTTTCAGCCGCAGTGTGAGCGCCTAAATGGCCACTTCAGTCCCAGCAGGAGATATGACTGAGCATTGCAGAGCAGCTGTAAGGCAGCCACAGGCTCCAGAGACAGACCTGGCTCTTATCTGTGTGTTTGTCTGTGTTCACCACATGCACTTGTGCATTTCTAAACTACATGCACTTGCACTTGTGTCTGTTTGTGCTTTAATTACGTGACGGTGCACAGTCACTCACTTGTGGTCTTGCATTTTGGTGTATAGGAGAGCTCAGTGTCTATAAGAAGTGAGTGTTTTTTTACTGGCCATGGTTTGATTTTTAACTCATCCTTTATGTGATTAAATTATAAACAGAATGCTACTTGCCTGTGTGCACTTAACCTATTAAAGTCTTATATTTTTAAGTGCACAGGAGTTAGGATTAAATATCAAAAACACAAAAGTAGATTTTGGTGCCAGGGCTGCCTTTTACCCAACTAAAAATTAAGTTCACCAGTTTACACCCCTCTTTAAGTATGTGGGGAAGAGGGTTATATAATTAATGAAGACAATAAAAGAACTATGAATAAATAAACTATAGTAATATAACCATACATTTGTTTGCAGGGTGTGAATCTGGCAGGTTTGGACTGAACTGTGGACAGTCATGTGACTGTGCGGGCGAGGCCCCATGTGACGCGTCGACCGGACGGTGTCTCTGTCCCCCAGGAAGCACAGGACAGAGATGTGAAAGAGGTAGATGGTGCCTTGATGGAACCACATTTTTATTAAAGGAATACTTTACACCCACCTACAAAAATTACTCAAAAACTACTCATCCCATGTTACGTTGAATTTGTCTATCGTGCATCAATCAATGGTAAACGAGGAATCCAAACACTGAGGAAACTCTTGATGAATCGGAGTGAAAGGGAGCCACATTTAGCATCAGAGAAACTATAGTAAAATTGTCCGTTTACAAACTCTCTCACAAAACTGGTGCAGTTTAATCCAAGTGTCATTTTTCCAGTGGTATTCTCAGTACCAAATACATGCATTTTTGATAAAATCTTATCATTTGAAACACTGTTTGTGCACAAACAGTCTCGGGTATGGAAAAATCCAGTGCTTGATGGGACAAGCAGAATTTAAATGCACATGTTTTCTTTGACGCACCATTGGTCTGTACATGAGACTGTTGATCTGGAAGTGTTTTAAATGGTAAGGTTATAGCTAAGTGCTTGTGTAATGAGCATACACCTGGATAAATGAGACTTCAGTTTAGCTGCACAAGTTGTGTCAGAGTTTGATTTAGATGTTTAGATGTTTTGATTTAGTTTTCTTGTTGATAAATGTGAACCCCTTTAACAGCAAACAGAAATTCAGAAATCTCCCCCTTCTTCCCTGTTTTAAATCTCTCCCTCCCTCCTTCCCTCTGTCTCTTCTGTCTCAGACTGTGGTGGAGACCGTTTTGGCCCCGACTGCTCCCTGCTGTGCCAGTGTTCCCACAGGGCCCGCTGTGATGGGCAAAGTGGGCGATGCATGTGCCCACTCACCTGGCTGGGGCCTACCTGTAGTGAAGGTGAACCTAAGCTCCCTTTACCACACACTCACACACACACACACACACACACACATATACATATGACTTGGATTGTCAAGCTAAAGCAAAACGGAGACACACGTACACAGAGACGCACAGACACACACACACAAGGTCACGGGCTGTAAAGCTGAACCAGCTTTAGTGAAATACTGTGTCATGAAGTGTGAGAGGCTGAGCCCCATCACTCTGTGTGTCACCCTGTCTCCCTCAATAGCTGCTCCTGTCTCCTGACAGTTATTTTAATCTGCACCCAGCATGGAGCCAGGCTCGAGGCTGTCTTCGTTTTACCTCCTCAAAGCCAAGCACACGGGAGACTACGTACCAGTTACTTCTCCTCCAAAAACCCCAGAACATTTGCTTTTAATTTTCAAATAGTGCTGATGTCTTCTTGCTTTCTTTTCCCTTTTCAGCGCTGCTACACCAAACCCCAGGACTGCTGAACTTTTCTGTGTCCCAAAGAAAGAGAAGAGCAGGCAGCAAAACCACATAACCAAAGCAGAGGTGCAAACTCCTGACTGGACGTTCAAACACGGGGCTTGGCTCTGTGGAGCATTACTCAGATCATCTTGGTAAAGGTGATGTTAGTAATATTATGTTTTTGTGAAACAGGTACTCAGCTGTCAGAAAGTGGCACTCCATCACTGAGCCTGGAGCTCGAGGTAATCTCCCAGTGGACCTGGCATGTGAGGGGCCCTCAAAGGACCATAAACTCTAAACTTACCCCAGATTGTCTGAGATTTAAAGTCCAGGGTTACAGACTCCTCAGCAATACACAAATACCTGCATCACATTTGCCACTATTGCTGATGGAAAGTGGTTAATATGCTTTCCAGTTGTACTTAATGAGCTGTTAAGGTTTCTTTCTTAAGGGCATTTGGACAAGATGTGACTGAATCCGAGACCTTTTTGTCACTGGAGAGCCTTTACAGCCAACATGTAGTTTTTTCAATGTCTGTCCACACAAGTCTTGACGGTTAGCGTTACAGAATGCCAAGCATATTTCTGGTGAAAATCAAATACCTCTGAAACAGACTCAGAAAGATATGGGTGACTTATTCACCGAGCCCCAAGATGCAGACATCAGCCATTTTATATGAACCCCAGACAATCAGTCAGGAGTTTCCCTTTCACGCATGCACCACACAACAGGAGACTCTCCACGTCAGATGTGTTCTCACTTACTGGAAATACTCTATTTGGTTTGGGCAAGTGGTGGCGTCTGGGTAGAGTTTGCAGGAGGTAGGACATGATGCGGATTACACCACAGAAAAGTAGCCAGTATGTAATTTGGTCACAAACAACAGGGTCTCATGCTCTTCCTTGGATTTGTCTCACAAATTTGGCTTCAGCCCTTAACAACAGAAGCTCCTGAATCTCGTCATCTCTCCAGTTAGATATTTTTACTGTCGTCTTCATGTCCTTGACCCCTGTTGCCTTTCGGTTTCGCGCAAGTCGCATGATAGAAACGTCATCAATACTCCTGTTGCTCACAGTAAATTCTTCCAACAGTTACCTGCACCATTCTCACATGGCTCAATCGGGCGTTACACGGACCTTGCATTAGGAATCTGGCAGGATTAAGTCCGTTAAATGTCCGATCCGACTGATTCGGATGTTTGCGTTCTTACACACAGTTCCTCCACGTTATGTCTAGATAATTTCAGGTTTGCAGTGCATGCGTGAAAGGAGCTATACAGGGACTGCAAGCAGGTGAGCTACAAAACTATGGTCCAAAAGAAGCAGGGGATGTTTTATAATGAAAATCACCTCCTGACATATTTTAAGACAGTGGTTCCCAGCTTGTGGGTCATGGTGTAAAAGTGGGTCTCAGGTCCATTCTGAGTGGACCGCAAGTGATTCGCAAACATGTCAAGTTTGTAAAAAACACACTTTATTTTTAAGCACAGTAAATTTCCGGCACAGAGCTTTTATTTTGAAGTGCCTGCTGTAGAGTGAGTGACTAAAGGACAGCTACTTGACAGAGACAGCAAACTAGCTCAACAACTCAACAAGTATGATGCTGGGTGTATTAAACTGTGTGGACCCTGTGGCTGGACCAGTTGGAAACCACTGTTCTAAGATATGAAAAAAACCTCAGCTTTAATTGACAATTTATATCTTGTGTGTTTTCCCACAAAAAAATTGAATTGTCTTACATGCTACTCATTCTCCAGAAATCCAGAATCTATCAATGAGCAAAGATCCCAAAGATAGCATTTGCATCACTGTCAGGCCATTACAGTGGTTCACCTCCACCACAGCAAACCACATTACACTGAAATGGCTCCATGTCATATACAGAGGAATTTTATATTTCTTATGTGTGTGTTTATTCCCTTGTTTATAATTTGTTGATACAGTTTTATATTTTGATTTAGACATTTGCCTTGTATTCTTTGTGAAACTACGTCATTATTCCAAAGTAACCCAGCTTGTTGGTTCATTACAAATTATTCTGAACAAATATTCTTCCAGTTATTGGACTGTTTCACAAGAATGGACTCTGTAACTTATTTTATTTCTCATACATTCAAATGTCTGTAAAAAAAATATTGTTTGTCCATAAGTTATTTCATCGTGGCTCATAGAATCTGAATATGACATGAACAGGCTTTATTTACCAGCAACACTCTCCATTTACCAGCATTGATCATGTTTTTTATTTTACTTTTTATTTTTTATTGCAGTGCTGGTCGTGAAATACTGCACACAAAACTTGCATGCATTGCACTTTTTTCACATTTGTGTTTATTGAGTCAGCAGCTGATACAGAGTTTGGGAGTCTTATAGAAAATGATCAAGTTGATGTTAATACTTTTTCTGCCATACCTGTACACCTGTCTATGGTTGCACAATATTGGAAGCCTTATTTTACAACAAGATAAAAGCCATATCACTACTGCTTTCATTTACCAAACGTGCATTTGATTTAAAGGGGATGTGACTGTATTTGTATTATATCTCAGGTCAGTGCCAGTTATATCAGTCATAACCTACTGTGTTGTGTTTCATGGCGTACCTTTGTCAGTGGTGCTGTTTGATACATTTTGTTTGTATAAAGTTGATGAATTCACTCCTACTGTTATCTTCTTCTTTGTATTTCATGTATTTGTGTCGTCGTATCATCTGTGGTTGTGTTTTGACAAAATGAAAAAGAGCCATGAACCAAATAAATACCAGAAACATCCATGGACACCTGCTTTTAACCATCTGTTTTTGAATTGTGTGCTTTGAATGCAGCGTTGCATGGTATTGATTTCTGTGACCCCTGAGTGGGGTGGGAGGGTGCAGTAAGGTCTGGGAGAAGAAAAAAGGATGAGAGAGGTTCCAGCTGTCATAGAGACCTATGGGATCCTGTGTGTGTGGATATGTCAGTGTGCGTTTTTGTGTGAGGCCACTACCAGGCATCTCTCATCAGCCAGAGAAGGGTCAAGCATTAAGGCCATGCCTGCCTCCCTGACAGTAGTGTAAAGTGGGTGGGGGTGTGAGAGGCTCCTGAGCAGGGTACACTGGTGCTGTAAGGTGTGTGTGTGTGCATGCCCTTCTGTGTGTTCGGGGGGTGTCAGTGTCAGAGAGAGAGCGTGCTCTCCCTGAGGCATTTTTCAAGTGCGCTGGAGCATTTTCTCTTCTAACGGCCAAAGGCTGCTGTGGGCCGGCGGAGCCAGGCAGGTGCCTGGACCAAACATGCACCCCATATCCAGCATCCCCCGGGGTGAGTGATGGGTGAACGGGCTGGCTAGCGGAGGATGGAGCCCCCACACCCACTCTCCGGTGTGGCTGATGGATGGGGGGCCGCTCCTGCTCGCCCTGTGTTGTGACAAGCAGCAGATGTTCTCCAATAATGTTTATCGGCCGGGCCTTCATCTTCAGATGACACACACCTGTTTTCAGTCAAACATGCCCAGAGAGGCGATCCATCCACAGAGCTCTGGGTGGTCACTGCACCGCTGGATCGGCCCCTCCACATATACAGTAACAGTAAAGCCGGGTGTCACAGCAGGCAGCGGTGCCACAAATGAAAAGCTGGCATTCCAAAAGATATCTCAGTGGTAGGATCAAGATGTTGCTCTCGTGGAGGCCACATCTGATGTATGCTGCACACTGCACAGTCGCTCCAGTCTTCTAGCACTAACAGAAGAAACATACAGTATATAGCGGCGCTTTTCTTTTCATTGATCCACGCCTGCAACAGCCGTTGCCAGATGTATTATGTTTTCAGGTTGTCTCGTACATCTGTCGTATTCTCATGAATGCAATACCTCATGAGCGCCCTGAGGAAATTTCTTCAAATCTGGCACAAATGTTCATTTTGATCACGATGAACTGATTAGATTTTGGTCATAGGGCAAGGGTCCAGATCCCTGTGACCTCGCGTCCGCAACATCCTCATGAATGCTATATGTGAAGAGCACGTTAAGGGAATTCTTCAAGTTAGGCACAAACATCTACTTAGACTCTACAATGAACTGATTAGATTTTAGTGGTCAAAGGTCAAGGTCACTGTGACCATGCTTCCATTCCATTCTTCTGAACCTGATAGCTCAAGAAGGCCATGAGGTAATTTCCTTAAATTTGGCACAAACGTCCACTTGGACTCAGTGATAAGCAGACTAAATTTTAGTGTTCAAAGGGCAAGGGTCAAGGTCACTGTGACCCTGCGTCCACATCATCCTTGTGAATGCTTTATTTCAAGAGCACCTAAAGGAATTTTTTAAAAATTTGGCACAAATGTCTGCTTAGGCTCAACAATAAACTGATTAGATTGTGGTGGCCAAAGGTCAAGGTCACTGTGACTACACTTCCATCCCATTCTTCTGATATCTATACATGTCAAGAAGGCCTTGAGGAATTTCATGAAACATGTTTTTGGCCATAACTCAAAATTTGCACATGAATCATGACAAAATTTCACACAGTTCCTAACAGGATAGCATGAAGAAGACTTTTCCAGACATTATTCCACACCATAACTGAGGAGCATAAGAGGACACATTTGGTCAGATACTGAATTGGTGACACTAATCTTGAAACTGTGCGCACGTATAGATCTTCTGAGCTGTCGGGTTGGAGACGTGTGAGAAGCATCCATGTTGTAGAATATGTCTTCTTTGCAGAAACATCTATATTTGAAGCACTATTTACTGTCATGGCTGCATACAGTATGAGTCTGTTACTGCATCTTGACCGGTCTGCAGAGGCATACAACGCTAGGCCTAAGGTTGTAATTCTAGTTTTGATCTTAGATGTTCACGGGTAAATGAGTTGATTCAGACGTTTTGGTTAACTTAAAATGATCTCAGCACTTTAAAAAGCCACTTTTATTTTATTACAAGCGCATGAACAAAGATGCTCTTTGTGCTAAAAGGCCTTTGGAGGAGAAGAAAAAGGGGCCTGCTGTTGTACGCATGCTGGCTCATCAGGAGTGAGGGAACTGCGGATGAAATAGCCCGTAAAAGGTAAGATCGCATCATGGGTACTTTTTTGCCGTAATTAAGCATAAGCCACTCTTTGCAAAAGAGATTCTATCACTTAAGTGGCATAGCTTCAAGTCCCAGAGATCATTTCTGCCCCCTCTGCGTTGAACCAGATCTCCCAAAGGGCCACTGTGTTTTGAACTCCAGCTGACAAAGCTGTCGGCTCAGATAAAAGAATGAGGAGGAAATCATTTCAGCACGTCCTGCACCATTTGTTAGGTTGTTGCCTGGAAAAATAAATGTTAAATGTCGAGGCTGCAACAAGATAAGTATCAAGGAACTCTCCCACACTCTGAAATCTGTGTGGTGTAGAGAGGGCATCTTTGGTTTTGATGTGTCAGCACATGTGTGTACTTCAACAGAAATTATCTCAAAACTAAAAACTATATAAAGAGATTTTTATTCATTTATTTGATAGGGAAAAAGGTGAAGTTGAACTAGATGTCGTTGTATATCAATATTTCACCACTGGATGGCGCTCAATCGGGGAAAAAGTGTCGAGCCACTGAATGCATCTCTGATTCAAGTGAGTGCACATGAATGAAAGGCTTATGGTGTAATATAATGAACATAATCAAGTTCATATATTCATATTGTCTCATACTGAAGCAACATTTTATGTTTAAATTCCTCCAGCGGTACCCAAACCCTAATCTTCTGGACCCACTCCTTCAAACATGCAGCTGTAGGCCCTGATGAGCTACTTTCTAATCTACTCCATGAGCAAAGAATGAGATGATTTCAATAACAGGCTCCAAGTGGTTCTGCCACCACGCCTGTCCTGATTAGACTCGTCATATTAAAACCATGTGCACAACTGCTCCGCTCTGTCCTGGTCTGCGCTGAGTGTCCATCAATAACACTAATGACCCGTAGCCTCCAGGGAGAAAAACAAACACTGTAATGAAACCACAACCTTAAGCTCTGCTCCTTTCTATAAGAGGGAGAGGGCAGGGGTGGGAAAAAGACCCGCAGATAAGCAGAGAAGATGAAGAAGAAAAGGAGAGTCTGACTGGCCTGCAATCATTTGCCCTGCGCACACACACACACACGCACACACCCACCCACACACACACTCAAGGGAGGACACCGAGGAGGTGCTACCATTATTGTAAACACAACAAAAACTTGATGTGATGATTTGTGGAGTCTCCCCACCCAAACACACTTCCCACTTGTGCCAACTGTTAGCAAGCACCATGCCATACCAGCCCCTCTGCACCCCCCATCCCTGCCTGAAGGCTACACTCCCACACCCATCCATGCCTCCCTCTCTGAAAATGTTTCCCCTGGCGTCTGAGTCAGCACGGGTGCCAAGTCAATCAGTGTGAGAGCTGCCAGCTGTGATGGCCTCTCTCTCTGGGGGTGTGATGTATGTTCCAGCGAGGGGGCAGTTACATGCCACACGGGGTTGGCTGTGGTGGCAGAGGAGAGGAAGGGAGGGTTTGGGGTGAGGAGAGAAAGAAGAAGGGGAGGAAAGAAAAAGAGGACGGTGGCTGAACAGGAGCTGTAATGAGGCCTGATGGATTCTGAGGCTGTGCCAGCTGCCCCATTAGCTGAGTGGCTCCAAGCCCCACCAAGCGTTGCCCACAGTGTGCCCACCCGTCCACATACACACACTGTAGGGACACAGCAGCTTGGGAATCCAGCCCCTCTGACACACACACACACACACACACTTCGCATTTAACTAAAACAGATTGCATTGACTAATGCACACTCTTCTGTCTGACTTCCTTAGCTCTTCAAACACACACTTACACACACACACTCGCACACACACACACACACTCATCCAAGACCTTGCCAGCCACACTTCCATACACACTGAGCCCTTTATGAGAAGCCGTGGGTTAATGATGGCAATAACTCGTCCCAACGTGTTGATTAAGTGTGAGAGGATACATGGGTGACATTGGCATGTGCTAATCAACGCTGATCAAACCAGCGCACGCAGAGCATTTAAATGTTAAGCTGCCAAACTCACCCTGGTGCCCTCCTCGCACCACTCCGCTGCCCACACACAATGACATTATACACACTGCTGTCTATTCATAATATTTTGGTGTTCTTTCAAGAGGCAGTGCCTTTGGACTTTTGTCTGTGGGAAGTTCTCTATGTAGGTGATGTAATTACATGGGCAATTTGAATAGCAGTGGGGGCGTGGCCACTGAGGGTGGTGGCAAAATCTTGCTGCTAAGTTTTTACCTAGATGTAGTCAAGGTATAAGTCCTGCATGTTAAAAGATTGTTGAGCAGCTGCTTCTTGATATTTTTATTGCACCTGCAGAAGGATGAGACAAAGGTGAGAGGACATATCAGCCCTCTGTATTTATTACCGTCACACTAACAAGGTGCCACAAGTTGCCATGCTAAGAGACATACTATACTATAACTGTACTATGACATGTTTTTGACGCACTATACTATGAACGTTTATGACATATTTTTCGACATGCTATACTATGACTTTTTTATGACTTTTCTTTTTACATAATAAACTAGGACTTGTTAATGCAGTGCATTTTTGAAATGCTATGCAATGACCATTTTATGACATATTTTTTGACATACTGTACTATGACTGTTTTATGACGTGTTTTTTTTTTACAGACTATTATTATTATTATATTTTTTAATTACATTTCTTTGACATACATTCTTATGACATATTACAATATGACTGTATTTTTTTCATACACTACCATGGCTTTTTAATGAAATTTTGAACGACACACTTTATTATGACGTGTTTATCCAATTTTGAACGACATGCTATTATATGACTTTTTTATGATATTTTGAACGACATGCTATACTATGACATTTTTATGATATTTTGAACGACATGCTATACTATGACATTTTTATGATATTTTAAACGACATGCTATGCTATGACTTTTTTATGATATTTTGAACGACATGCTATACTATGACTTTTTTATGATATTTTGAACGACATGCTATACTATGACTTTTTTATGATATTTTGAACGACATCCTATACTATGACTTTTTTATGATATTTTGGACGACATGCTATACTATGACTTTTTTATGATATTTTGAACGACATGATATACTATGACTTTTTTATGATATTTTGGACGACATGATATACTATGACTTTTTTATGATATTTTGAACGACATGCTATACTATGACTTTTTTATGATATTTTGAACGACATCCTATACTATGACTTTTTTATGATATTTTGGACGACATGCTATACTATGACTTTTTTATGATATTTTGAACGACATGATATACTATGACTTTTTTATGATATTTTGAACGACATGCTATACTATGACTTTTTTATGATATTTTGAACGGCATGCTATACTATGACATTTTTATGATATTTTAAACGACATGCTATGCTATGACTTTTTTATGATATTTTGAACGACATGATATACTATGACTTTTTTATGATATTTTGAACGACATCCTATACTATGACTTTTTTATGATATTTTGGACGACATGCTATACTATGACATTTTTATGATATTTTGAACGACATGCTATACTATGACATTTTTATGATATTTTAAACGACATGCTATGCTATGACTTTTTTATGATATTTTGAACGACATGATATACTATGACTTTTTTATGATATTTTGAACGACATCCTATACTATGACTTTTTTATGATATTTTGGACGACATGCTATACTATGACTTTTTTATGATATTTTGAACGACATGATATACTATGACTTTTTTATGATATTTTGGACGACATGCTATACTATGACTTTTTTATGATATTTTGAACGACATGATATACTATGACTTTTTTATGATATTTTGAACGACATGATATACTATGACTTTTTTATGATATTTTGGACGACATGCTATACTATGACTTTTTTATGATATTTTGGACGACATGCTATACTATGACTTTTTTATGATATTTTGAACGACATGATATACTATGACTTTTTTATGATATTTTGAACGACATCCTATACTATGACTTTTTTATGATATTTTGAACGACATGCTATACTATGACTTTTTAATGATATTTTGAACGACATGCTATACTATGACATTTTTATGATATTTTGAACGACATGCTATACTATGTCTTTTTTATATTTTGAACGACATGCTATACTATGACTTTTTTATATTTTGAACGACATGCTATACTATGACTTTTCCATGCAATTTTGAACGACATGCTATACTATGTCTTTTTTATATTTTGAACGACATGCTATACTATGACTTTTTTATATTTTGAACGACATGCTATACTATGACTTTTTTATGATATTTTGAACGACATGCTATACTATGTCTTTTTTACGCAATTTTGAACGACATGCTATACTATGACTTTTTTATGATATTTTGAACGACATACTATACTATGACTTTTTTATATTTTGAACGACATGCTATACTATGACTTTTTTATGATATTTTGAACGAAATTCTATACTATGACTTTTTTATATTTTGAACGACATGCTATACTATGACTTTTTTTAATGATATTTTGAACGACATGCTATACTATGACTTTTTTACGCAATTTTGAACGACATGCTATACTATGACTTTTCGATGCAATTTTGAACGACATGCTATACTATGACTTTTTTATGATATTTTGAACGACATGCTATACTATGACATTTTTATGATATTTTGAACGACATACTAAACTATGACTTTTTTATGATATTTTGAACGACATGCTATACTATGTCTTTTTTACGCAATTTTGAACAACATGCTATACTATGACTTTTTTATGATATTTTGAACGACATACTATACTATGACTTTTTTATATTTTGAACGACATGCTATACTATGACTTTTTTATATTTTGAACGACATGCTATACTATGACTTTTTTATGATATTTTCAACAGCATGCTATATTATGACTTTTTTTTAAATGATATTTTGGACGACATGCTATACTATGACTTTTTAATGATATTTTGGACGACATGCTATACTATGACTTTTTAAATGATATTTTGAACGACATGCTATACTATGACTTTTTAATGATATTTTGGACGACATGCTATACTATGACTTTTTAAATGATATTTTGAACGACATGCTATACTATGACTTTTTTACGCAATTTTGAACGACATGCTATACTATGACTTTTTAAATGATATTTTGGACGACATGCTATACTATGACTTTTAATGATATTTTGGACGACATGCTATACTATAACTTTTTAATGATATTTTGGACGACATGCTATACTATGACTTTTTAAATGATATTTTGAACGACATGCTATACTATGACTTTTAATGATGTTTTGAACGACATGCTATACTATGACTTTTTTATGATGTTTTGGACGACATGCTATACTATAACTTTTTAATGATATTTTGGACGACATGCTATACTATGACTTTTTAAATGAGATTTTGAACGACATGCTATACTATGACTTTTATATAATTTGAACGACATGCTATACTATGACTTTTTTATGATATTTTGGACGACATGCTATACTATGACTTTTTTATGATATTTTGGACGACATGCTATACTATGACTTTTTTATGATATTTTGAACGACATGATATACTATGACTTTTTTATGATATTTTGAACGACATCCTATACTATGACTTTTTTATGATATTTTGAACGACATGCTATACTATGACTTTTTAATGATATTTTGGACGACATGCTATACTATGACTTTTTAAATGATATTTTGGACGACATGCTATACTATGACTTTTTAAATGATATTTTGGACGACATGCTATACTATGACTTTTAATGATATTTTGGACGACATGCTATACTATAACTTTTTAATGATATTTTGGACGACATGCTATACTATGACTTTTTAAATGATATTTTGAACGACATGCTATACTATGACTTTTAATGATGTTTTGAACGATATGCTATACTATGACTTTTTTATGATGTTTTGGACGACATGCTATACTATAACTTTTTAATGATATTTTGGACGACATGCTATACTATGACTTTTTAAATGAGATTTTGAACGACATGCTATACTATGACTTTTATATAATTTGAACGACATGCTATACTATGACTTTTTTATGATATTTTGGACGACATGCTATACTATGACTTTTTTATGATATTTTGAACGACATGATATACTATGACTTTTTTATGATATTTTGAACGACATCCTATACTATGACTTTTTTTAATGATATTTTGAACGACATGCTATACTATGACTTTTTTACGCAATTTTGAACGACATGCTATACTATGACTTTTTTATGATATTTTGGACGACATGCTATACTATGACTTTTTTTAATGATATTTTGAACGACATGCTATACTATGACTTTTTTACGCAATTTTGAACGACATGCTATACTATGACTTTTCGATGCAATTTTGAACGACATGCTATACTATGACTTTTTTATGATATTTTGAACGACATGCTATACTATGACATTTTTATGATATTTTGAACGACATACTAAACTATGACTTTTTTATGATATTTTGAACGACATGCTATACTATGTCTTTTTTACGCAATTTTGAACAACATGCTATACTATGACTTTTTTATGATATTTTGAACGACATACTATACTATGACTTTTTTATATTTTGAACGACATGCTATACTATGACTTTTTTATATTTTGAACGACATGCTATACTATGACTTTTTTATGATATTTTCAACAGCATGCTATATTATGACTTTTTTTTAAATGATATTTTGGACGACATGCTATACTATGACTTTTTAATGATATTTTGGACGACATGCTATACTATGACTTTTTAAATGATATTTTGAACGACATGCTATACTATGACTTTTTAATGATATTTTGGACGACATGCTATACTATGACTTTTTAAATGATATTTTGAACGACATGCTATACTATGACTTTTTTACGCAATTTTGAACGACATGCTATACTATGACTTTTTAAATGATATTTTGGACGACATGCTATACTATGACTTTTAATGATATTTTGGATGACATGCTATACTATAACTTTTTAATGATATTTTGGACGACATGCTATACTATGACTTTTTAAATGATATTTTGAACGACATGCTATACTATGACTTTTAATGATGTTTTGAACGACATGCTATACTATGACTTTTTTATGATGTTTTGGACGACATGCTATACTATAACTTTTTAATGATATTTTGGACGACATGCTATACTATGACTTTTTAAATGAGATTTTGAACGACATGCTATACTATGACTTTTATATAATTTGAACGACATGCTATACTATGACTTTTTTATGATATTTTGGACGACATGCTATACTATGACTTTTTTATGATATTTTGGACGACATGCTATACTATGACTTTTTTATGATATTTTGAACGACATGATATACTATGACTTTTTTATGATATTTTGAACGACATCCTATACTATGACTTTTTTATGATATTTTGAACGACATGCTATACTATGACTTTTTAATGATATTTTGGACGACATGCTATACTATGACTTTTTAAATGATATTTTGGACGACATGCTATACTATGACTTTTTAAATGATATTTTGGACGACATGCTATACTATGACTTTTAATGATATTTTGGACGACATGCTATACTATAACTTTTTAATGATATTTTGGACGACATGCTATACTATGACTTTTTAAATGATATTTTGAACGACATGCTATACTATGACTTTTAATGATGTTTTGAACGATATGCTATACTATGACTTTTTTATGATGTTTTGGACGACATGCTATACTATAACTTTTTAATGATATTTTGGACGACATGCTATACTATGACTTTTTAAATGAGATTTTGAACGACATGCTATACTATGACTTTTATATAATTTGAACGACATGCTATACTATGACTTTTTTATGATATTTTGGACGACATGCTATACTATGACTTTTTTATGATATTTTGAACGACATGATATACTATGACTTTTTTATGATATTTTGAACGACATCCTATACTATGACTTTTTAATGATATTTTGGACGACATGCTATACTATGACTTTTTAAATGATATTTTGGACGACATGCTATACTATGTCTTTTTGACACAATTTTGAACGACATGCTATACTATGACTTTTTTATGATATTTTGAACGACATGCTATACTATGACTTTTTTATGATATTTTGAACGACATGCTATACTATGACATTTTTATGATATTTTGAACGACATGCTATACTATGTCTTTTTTATATTTTGAACGACATGCTATACTATGACTTTTTTATATTTTGAACGACATGCTATACTATGACTTTTTTATATTTTGAACGACATGCTATACTATGACTTTTTTATATTTTGAACGACATGCTATACTATGACTTTTCCATGCAATTTTGAACGACATGCTATACTATGTCTTTTTTATATTTTGAACGACATGCTATACTATGACTTTTTTATATTTTGAACGACATGCTATACTATGACTTTTTTATGATATTTTGAACGACATGCTATACTATGTCTTTTTTACGCAATTTTGAACGACATGCTATACTATGACTTTTTTATGATATTTTGAACGACATACTATACTATGACTTTTTTATATTTTGAACGACATGCTATACTATGACTTTTTTATGATATTTTGAACGACATACTATACTATGACTTTTTTATATTTTGAACGACATGCTATACTATGACTTTTTTTAATGATATTTTGAACGACATGCTATACTATGACTTTTTTACGCAATTTTGAACGACATGCTATACTATGACTTTTCGATGCAATTTTGAACGACATGCTATACTATGACTTTTTTATGATATTTTGAACGACATGCTATACTATGACATTTTTATGATATTTTGAACGACATACTAAACTATGACTTTTTTATGATATTTTGAACGACATGCTATACTATGACTTTTTTATGATATTTTGAACGACATGCTATACTATGACTTTTTTATATTTTGAACGACATGCTATACTATGACTTTTTTATATTTTGAACGACATGCTATACTATGACTTTTTTATGATATTTTCAACAGCATGCTATATTATGACTTTTTTTTAAATGATATTTTGGACGACATGCTATACTATGACTTTTTAAATGATATTTTGAACGACATGCTATACTATGACTTTTTAATGATATTTTGGACGACATGCTATACTATGACTTTTTAAATGATATTTTGAACGACATGCTATACTATGACTTTTTTACGCAATTTTGAACGACATGCTATACTATGACTTTTTAAATGATATTTTGGACGACATGCTATACTATGACTTTTAATGATATTTTGGACGACATGCTATACTATAACTTTTTAATGATATTTTGGACGACATGCTATACTATGACTTTTTAAATGATATTTTGAACGACATGCTATACTATGACTTTTAATGATGTTTTGAACGACATGCTATACTATGACTTTTTTATGATATTTTGAACGACATGCTATACTATAACTTTTTAATGATATTTTGGACGACATGCTATACTATGACTTTTTAAATGAGATTTTGAACGACATGCTATACTATGACTTTTATATAATTTGAACGACATGCTATACTATGACTTTTCCATGCAATTTTGAACGACATGCTATACTAAGACTTTTTTAGGATATTTTGAACGACATGCTATACTATGACTTTTTTAGGATATTTTGAACGACATGCTATACTATGACTTTTTTACGCAATTTTGAACGACATACTATACTATGACTTTTTTATATTTTGAACGACATGCTATACTATGACTTTTTTAGGATATTTTGAACGACATGCTATACTATGACTTTTTTACGCAATTTTGAACGACATGCTATACTATGACTTTTTTAATGATATTTTGAACGACATGCTATACTGTGACTTTTTTAATGATATTTTGAAAGACATGCTATACTGTGACTTTTTTATGATATTTTGAACGACATGCTATATACTATGACTTTTTTTCATGATATTTTGAACGACATGCTATACTATGACTTTTTTAATGATATTTTGAAGGACATGTTATACTATGTCTTTTTTACGCAATTTTGAACGACATGCTATACTATGACTTTTTTATGATATTTTGAACGACATACTATACTATGACTTTTTTATATTTTGAACGACATGCTATACTATGACTTTTTTATGATATTTTCAACAGCATGCTATATTATGACTTTTTTTAATGATATTTTGAACGGCATGCTATATTATGACTTTTTTATGCAATTTTGAACGACATGCTATACTGTGACTTTTTTATGATATTTTGAACGACATGCTATACTGTGACATTTTTACGCAATTTTGAACGACATGCTATACTATGACTTTTTTAATGATATTTTGAACGACATGCTATACTATGACTTTTTTATGATATTTTGAACGACATGCTATACTATGTCTTTTTTACGCAATTTTGAACGACATGCTATACTATGACTTTTTTATGATATTTTGAACGACATGCTATACTATGACTTTTTTACGCAATTTTGAACGACATGCTATACTATGACTTTTTTATGATATTTTGAACAGCATGCTATATTATGACTTTTTTTTAAATGATATTTTGAACGGCATGCTATATTATGACTTTTTTATGCAATTTTGAACGACATGCCATATTATGACTTTTTTTATGCAATTTTGAACGACATGCTATACTATGACTTTTCCATGCAATTTTGAACGACATGCTATACTATGACTTTTTTATGATATTTTGAACGACATCCTATACTATGACTTTTTTACGCAATTTTGAACGACATGCTATACTGTGACTTTTTTATGATATTTTCAACGGCATGCTATGCTATGACTTTTTTATGATATTTTGAATGACATGCTATACTATGACTTTTTTACGCAATTTTGAACGACATGCTATACTATGACTTTTTTATATTTTGAACGACATGCTATACTATGACTTTTTTATGCAATTTTGAACGACATGCTATATTATGACTTTTTTTAAATGATATTTTGAACGGCATGCTATATTATGACTTTTTTATGCAATTTTGAACGACATGCCATATTATGACTTTTTTATGCAATTTTGAACGACATGCTATATTATGACTTTTTTTAAATGATATTTTGAACGACATGCTATACTATGACTTTTCCATGCAATTTTGAACGACATGCTATACTATGACTTTTTTATGATATTTTGAACGACATGCTATACTATGACTTTTTTATGCAATTTTGAACGACATGCTATACTATGACTTTTTAATGATATTTTGGACGACATGCTATACTATGACTTTTTAAATGATATTTTGGACGACATGCTATACTATGACTTTTTAATGATATTTTGGACGACATGCTATACTATGACTTTTTAAATGATATTTTGGACGACATGCTATACTATGACTTTTTTATGATATTTTGAACGACATGCTATACTATGACTTTTTTACGCAATTTTGAACGACATGCTATACTATGACTTTTTTATGATATTTTGAACGACATACTATACTATGACTTTTTTATATTTTGAACGACATGCTATACTATGACTTTTTTATGCAATTTTGAACGACATGCTATATTATGACTTTTTTTAAATGATATTTTGAACGGCATGCTATATTATGACTTTTTTATGCAATTTTGAACGACATGCCATATTATGACTTTTTTATGCAATTTTGAATGACATGCTATACTATGACTTTTCCATGCAATTTTGAACGACATGCTATACTATGACTTTTTTATGCAATTTTGAACGACATGCTATACTATGACTTTTTAATGATATTTTGGACGACATGCTATACTATGACTTTTTAAATGATATTTTGGACGACATGCTATACTATGTCTTTTTGACACAATTTTGAACGACATACTATACTATGACTTTTTTATATTTTGAACGACATGCTATACTATGACTTTTTTATGATATTTTGAACGACATGCTATACTATGTCTTTTTTACGCAATTTTGAACGACATGCTATACTGTGACTTTTTTATGATATTTTGAACGACATGCTATACTATGACTTTTTTACGCAATTTTGAACGACATGCTATACTGTGACATTTTTACGCAATTTTGAACGACATGCTATACTATGACTTTTTTAATGATATTTTGAACGACATGCTATACTATGACTTTTTTATGATATTTTGAACGACATGCTATACTATGTCTTTTTTACGCAATTTTGAACGACATGCTATACTATGACTTTTTTATGATATTTTGAACGACATGCTATACTATGACTTTTTTACGCAATTTTGAACGACATGCTATACTATGACTTTTTTATGATATTTTGAACAGCATGCTATATTATGACTTTTTTTTAAATGATATTTTGAACGGCATGCTATATTATGACTTTTTTATGCAATTTTGAACGACATGCCATATTATGACTTTTTTTATGCAATTTTGAACGACATGCTATACTATGACTTTTCCATGCAATTTTGAACGACATGCTATACTATGACTTTTTTATGATATTTTGAACGACATCCTATACTATGACTTTTTTACGCAATTTTGAACGACATGCTATACTGTGACTTTTTTATGATATTTTCAACGGCATGCTATGCTATGACTTTTTTATGATATTTTGAATGACATGCTATACTATGACTTTTTTACGCAATTTTGAACGACATGCTATACTATGACTTTTTTATGATATTTTGAACGACATACTATACTATGACTTTTTTATATTTTGAACGACATGCTATACTATGACTTTTTTATGCAATTTTGAACGACATGCTATATTATGACTTTTTTTAAATGATATTTTGAACGGCATGCTATATTATGACTTTTTTATGCAATTTTGAACGACATGCCATATTATGACTTTTTTATGCAATTTTGAACGACATGCTATATTATGACTTTTTTTAAATGATATTTTGAACGACATGCTATACTATGACTTTTCCATGCAATTTTGAACGACATGCTATACTATGACTTTTTTATGATATTTTGAACGACATGCTATACTATGACTTTTTTATGCAATTTTGAACGACATGCTATACTATGACTTTTTAATGATATTTTGGACGACATGCTATACTATGACTTTTTAAATGATATTTTGGACGACATGCTATACTATGACTTTTTAATGATATTTTGGACGACATGCTATACTATGACTTTTTAAATGATATTTTGGACGACATGCTATACTATGACTTTTTTATGATATTTTGAACGACATGCTATACTATGACTTTTTTACGCAATTTTGAACGACATGCTATACTATGACTTTTTTATGATATTTTGAACGACATGCTATATTATGACTTTTTTTTAAATGATATTTTGAACGGCATGCTATATTATGACTTTTTTATGCAATTTTGAACGACATGCCATATTATGACTTTTTTTATGCAATTTTGAACGACATGCTATACTATGACTTTTTTACGCAATTGTGAACGACATGCTATACTGTGACTTTTTTATGATATTTTCAACGGCATGCTATGCTATGACTTTTTTATGATATTTTGAACGACATGCTATACTATGACTTTTTTACGCAATTTTGAACGACATGCTATACTATGACTTTTTTATGATATTTTGAACGACATACTATACTATGACTTTTTTATATTTTGAACGACATGCTATACTATGACTTTTTTATGCAATTTTGAACGACATGCTATATTATGACTTTTTTTAAATGATATTTTGAACGGCATGCTATATTATGACTTTTTTATGCAATTTTGAACGACATGCCATATTATGACTTTTTTATGCAATTTTGAATGACATGCTATACTATGACTTTTCCATGCAATTTTGAACGACATGCTATACTATGACTTTTTTATGCAATTTTGAACGACATGCTATACTATGACTTTTTAATGATATTTTGGACGACATGCTATACTATGACTTTTTAAATGATATTTTGGACGACATGCTATACTATGTCTTTTTGACACAATTTTGAACGACATACTATACTATGACTTTTTTATATTTTGAACGACATGCTATACTATGACTTTTTTATGATATTTTGAACGACATGCTATACTATGTCTTTTTTACGCAATTTTGAACGACATGCTATACTGTGACTTTTTTATGATATTTTGAACGACATGCTATACTATGACTTTTTTACGCAATTTTGAACGACATGCTATACTGTGACTTTTTTATGATATTTTGAACGACATGCTATACTATGACTTTTTTACGCAATTTTGAACGACATGCTATACTATGACTTTTTCATGATATTTTGGACGACATGCTATACTATGACTTTTTTACGCAATTTTGAACGACATGCTATACTATGACTTTTTAATGATATTTTGGACGACATGCTATACTATGACTTTTTAATGATATTTTGGACGACATGCTATACTATGACTTTTTAAATGATATTTTGAACGACATGCTATACTATGACTTTTTAATGATATTTTGGACGACATGCTATACTATGACTTTTTAAATGATATTTTGAACGACATGCTATACTATGACTTTTTTACGCAATTTTGAACGACATGCTATACTATGACTTTTTAAATGATATTTTGGATGACATGCTATACTATGACTTTTAATGATATTTTGGACGAAATGCTATACTATAACTTTTTAATGATATTTTGGACGACATACTATACTATGACTTTTTAAATGATATTTTGGACGACATGCTATACTATGACTTTTTAAATGATATTTTGAACGACATGCTATACTATGACTTTTTAATGATATTTTGGACGACATGCTATACTATGACTTTTTAATGATATTTTGGACGACATGCTATACTATGACTTTTTAATGATATTTTGGACGACATGCTATACTATGACTTTTTAAATGATATTTTGAACGACATGCTATACTATGACTTTTTAATGATATTTTGGACGACATGCTATACTATGACTTTTTAAATGATATTTTGAACGACATGCTATACTATGACTTTTTAATGATATTTTGGACGACATGCTATACTATGACTTTTTTATGATATTTTGGACGACATGCTATACTATGACTTTTTTATGATATTTTGGACGACATGCTATACTATGACTTTTTTATGATATTTTGGACGACATGCTATACTATGACTTTTTAAATGATATTTTGAACGACATGCTATACTATGACTTTTTAATGATATTTTGGACGACATGCTATACTATGACTTTTTAAATGATATTTTGAACGACATGCTATACTATGACTTTTTAATGATATTTTGGACGACATGCTATACTATGACTTTTTTATGATATTTTGGACGACATGCTATACTATGACTTTTTTATGATATTTTGAACGACATGCTATACTATGACTTTTTTATGATATTTTGGACGACATGCTATACTATGACTTTTTAAATGATATTTTGAACGACATGCTATACTATGACTTTTTTACGCAATTTTGAACGACATGCTATACTATGACTTTTTAAATGATATTTTGGACGACATGCTATACTATGACTTTTAATGATATTTTGGACGACATGCTATACTATAACTTTTTAATGATATTTTGGACGACATGCTATACTATGACTTTTTAAATGATATTTTGGCCGACATGCTATACTATGACTTTTTAAATGATATTTTGAACGACATGCTATACTATGACTTTTTTTACGCAATTTTGAACGACATGCTATACTATGACTTTTTTAATGATATTTTGAACGACATACTATACTATGACTTTTTTATATTTTGAACGACATGCTATACTATGACTTTTTTATGATATTTTGAACGACATGCTATACTATGACTTTTTTATGATATTTTGAACGACATACTATATTATGACTTTTTTTTAATGATATTTTGAACGGCATACTATATTATGACTTTTTTATGCAATTTTGAACGACATGGTATACTGTGACTTTTTTATGATATTTTCAACGGCATGCTATGCTATGACTTTTTTTAATGATATTTTGAACGACATGCTATACTATGACTTTTTTATGATATTTTGAACGACATGCTATACTGTGACTTTTTTATGATATTTTCAACGGCATGCTATGCTATGACTTTTTTATGATATTTTGAACGACATGCTATACTATGACTTTTTTACGCAATTTTGAACGACATGCTATACTATGACTTTTTTATGATATTTTGAACGACATGCTATACTATGACTTTTTTACGCAATTTTGAACGACATGCTATACTGTGACTTTTTTATGATATTTTCAACGGCATGCTATGCTATGACTTTTTTATGATATTTTCAACGACATGCTATACTATGACTTTTTTACGCAATTTTGAACGACATGCTATACTATGACTTTTTTATGATATTTTCAACAGCATGCTATATTATGACTTTTTTTAAATGATATTTTGAACGGCATGCTATATTATGACTTTTTTATGCAATTTTGAACGACATGCCATATTATGACTTTTTTATGCAATTTTGAATGACATGCTATACTATGACTTTTCCATGCAATTTTGAACGACATGCTATACTATGACTTTTTTATGCAATTTTGAACGACATGCTATACTATGACTTTTTAATGATATTTTGGACGACATGCTATACTATGACTTTTTAAATGATATTTTGGACGACATGCTATACTATGTCTTTTTGACACAATTTTGAACGACATACTATACTATGACTTTTTTATATTTTGAACGACATGCTATACTATGACTTTTTTATGATATTTTGAACGACATGCTATACTATGTCTTTTTTACGCAATTTTGAACGACATGCTATACTGTGACTTTTTTATGATATTTTGAACGACATGCTATACTATGACTTTTTTACGCAATTTTGAACGACATGCTATACTGTGACATTTTTACGCAATTTTGAACGACATGCTATACTATGACTTTTTTAATGATATTTTGAACGACATGCTATACTATGACTTTTTTATGATATTTTGAACGACATGCTATACTATGTCTTTTTTACGCAATTTTGAACGACATGCTATACTATGACTTTTTTATGATATTTTGAACGACATGCTATACTATGACTTTTTTACGCAATTTTGAACGACATGCTATACTATGACTTTTTTATGATATTTTGAACAGCATGCTATATTATGACTTTTTTTTAAATGATATTTTGAACGGCATGCTATATTATGACTTTTTTATGCAATTTTGAACGACATGCCATATTATGACTTTTTTTATGCAATTTTGAACGACATGCTATACTATGACTTTTCCATGCAATTTTGAACGACATGCTATACTATGACTTTTTTATGATATTTTGAACGACATCCTATACTATGACTTTTTTACGCAATTTTGAACGACATGCTATACTGTGACTTTTTTATGATATTTTCAACGGCATGCTATGCTATGACTTTTTTATGATATTTTGAATGACATGCTATACTATGACTTTTTTACGCAATTTTGAACGACATGCTATACTATGACTTTTTTATGATATTTTGAACGACATACTATACTATGACTTTTTTATATTTTGAACGACATGCTATACTATGACTTTTTTATGCAATTTTGAACGACATGCTATATTATGACTTTTTTTAAATGATATTTTGAACGGCATGCTATATTATGACTTTTTTATGCAATTTTGAACGACATGCCATATTATGACTTTTTTATGCAATTTTGAACGACATGCTATATTATGACTTTTTTTAAATGATATTTTGAACGACATGCTATACTATGACTTTTCCATGCAATTTTGAACGACATGCTATACTATGACTTTTTTATGATATTTTGAACGACATGCTATACTATGACTTTTTTATGCAATTTTGAACGACATGCTATACTATGACTTTTTAATGATATTTTGGACGACATGCTATACTATGACTTTTTAAATGATATTTTGGACGACATGCTATACTATGACTTTTTAATGATATTTTGGACGACATGCTATACTATGACTTTTTAAATGATATTTTGGACGACATGCTATACTATGACTTTTTTATGATATTTTGAACGACATGCTATACTATGACTTTTTTACGCAATTTTGAACGACATGCTATACTATGACTTTTTTATGATATTTTGAACGACATGCTATATTATGACTTTTTTTTAAATGATATTTTGAACGGCATGCTATATTATGACTTTTTTATGCAATTTTGAACGACATGCCATATTATGACTTTTTTTATGCAATTTTGAACGACATGCTATACTATGACTTTTTTACGCAATTGTGAACGACATGCTATACTGTGACTTTTTTATGATATTTTCAACGGCATGCTATGCTATGACTTTTTTATGATATTTTGAACGACATGCTATACTATGACTTTTTTACGCAATTTTGAACGACATGCTATACTATGACTTTTTTATGATATTTTGAACGACATACTATACTATGACTTTTTTATATTTTGAACGACATGCTATACTATGACTTTTTTATGCAATTTTGAACGACATGCTATATTATGACTTTTTTTAAATGATATTTTGAACGGCATGCTATATTATGACTTTTTTATGCAATTTTGAACGACATGCCATATTATGACTTTTTTATGCAATTTTGAATGACATGCTATACTATGACTTTTCCATGCAATTTTGAACGACATGCTATACTATGACTTTTTTATGCAATTTTGAACGACATGCTATACTATGACTTTTTAATGATATTTTGGACGACATGCTATACTATGACTTTTTAAATGATATTTTGGACGACATGCTATACTATGTCTTTTTGACACAATTTTGAACGACATACTATACTATGACTTTTTTATATTTTGAACGACATGCTATACTATGACTTTTTTATGATATTTTGAACGACATGCTATACTATGTCTTTTTTACGCAATTTTGAACGACATGCTATACTGTGACTTTTTTATGATATTTTGAACGACATGCTATACTATGACTTTTTTACGCAATTTTGAACGACATGCTATACTGTGACTTTTTTATGATATTTTGAACGACATGCTATACTATGACTTTTTTACGCAATTTTGAACGACATGCTATACTATGACTTTTTCATGATATTTTGGACGACATGCTATACTATGACTTTTTTACGCAATTTTGAACGACATGCTATACTATGACTTTTTAATGATATTTTGGACGACATGCTATACTATGACTTTTTAATGATATTTTGGACGACATGCTATACTATGACTTTTTAAATGATATTTTGAACGACATGCTATACTATGACTTTTTAATGATATTTTGGACGACATGCTATACTATGACTTTTTAAATGATATTTTGAACGACATGCTATACTATGACTTTTTTACGCAATTTTGAACGACATGCTATACTATGACTTTTTAAATGATATTTTGGATGACATGCTATACTATGACTTTTAATGATATTTTGGACGAAATGCTATACTATAACTTTTTAATGATATTTTGGACGACATACTATACTATGACTTTTTAAATGATATTTTGGACGACATGCTATACTATGACTTTTTAAATGATATTTTGAACGACATGCTATACTATGACTTTTTAATGATATTTTGGACGACATGCTATACTATGACTTTTTAATGATATTTTGGACGACATGCTATACTATGACTTTTTAATGATATTTTGGACGACATGCTATACTATGACTTTTTAAATGATATTTTGAACGACATGCTATACTATGACTTTTTAATGATATTTTGGACGACATGCTATACTATGACTTTTTAAATGATATTTTGAACGACATGCTATACTATGACTTTTTAATGATATTTTGGACGACATGCTATACTATGACTTTTTTATGATCTTTTGGACGACATGCTATACTATGACTTTTTTATGATATTTTGGACGACATGCTATACTATGACTTTTTTATGATATTTTGGACGACATGCTATACTATGACTTTTTAAATGATATTTTGAACGACATGCTATACTATGACTTTTTAATGATATTTTGGACGACATGCTATACTATGACTTTTTAAATGATATTTTGAACGACATGCTATACTATGACTTTTTAATGATATTTTGGACGACATGCTATACTATGACTTTTTTATGATATTTTGGACGACATGCTATACTATGACTTTTTTATGATATTTTGAACGACATGCTATACTATGACTTTTTTATGATATTTTGGACGACATGCTATACTATGACTTTTTAAATGATATTTTGAACGACATGCTATACTATGACTTTTTTACGCAATTTTGAACGACATGCTATACTATGACTTTTTAAATGATATTTTGGACGACATGCTATACTATGACTTTTAATGATATTTTGGACGACATGCTATACTATAACTTTTTAATGATATTTTGGACGACATGCTATACTATGACTTTTTAAATGATATTTTGGCCGACATGCTATACTATGACTTTTTAAATGATATTTTGAACGACATGCTATACTATGACTTTTTTTACGCAATTTTGAACGACATGCTATACTATGACTTTTTTAATGATATTTTGAACGACATACTATACTATGACTTTTTTATATTTTGAACGACATGCTATACTATGACTTTTTTATGATATTTTGAACGACATGCTATACTATGACTTTTTTATGATATTTTGAACGACATACTATATTATGACTTTTTTTTAATGATATTTTGAACGGCATACTATATTATGACTTTTTTATGCAATTTTGAACGACATGGTATACTGTGACTTTTTTATGATATTTTCAACGGCATGCTATGCTATGACTTTTTTTAATGATATTTTGAACGACATGCTATACTATGACTTTTTTATGATATTTTGAACGACATGCTATACTGTGACTTTTTTATGATATTTTCAACGGCATGCTATGCTATGACTTTTTTATGATATTTTGAACGACATGCTATACTATGACTTTTTTACGCAATTTTGAACGACATGCTATACTATGACTTTTTTATGATATTTTGAACGACATGCTATACTATGACTTTTTATATTTTGAACGACATGCTATACTATGACTTTTTTACGCAATTTTGAACGACATGCTATACTGTGACTTTTTTATGATATTTTCAACGGCATGCTATGCTATGACTTTTTTATGATATTTTCAACGACATGCTATACTATGACTTTTTTACGCAATTTTGAACGACATGCTATACTATGACTTTTTTATATTTTGAACGACATGCTATACTATGACTTTTTTATGATATTTTCAACAGCATGCTATATTATGACTTTTTTTTAAATGATATTTTGAACGGCATGCTATATTATGACTTTTTTATGCAATTTTGAACGACATGCTATATTATGACTTTTTTTATGCAATTTTGAACGACATGCTATACTATGACTTTTTTATGATATTTTGAACGACATGCTATACTATGACTTTTTAATGATATTTTGGACGACATGCTATACTATGACTTTTTAAATGATATTTTGGACGACATGCTATACTATGTCTTTTTGACACAATTTTGAACGACATGCTATACTATGACTTTTTTATGATATTTTGAACGACATACTATACTATGACTTTTTTATATTTTGAACGACATGCTATATAATGACTTTTTTTTAATGATATTTTGAACGACATGCTATACTATGACTTTTCCATGCAATTTTATACGACATGCTATAATCTGACTTTTTTATGATATTTTCAACGGCATGCTATACTATGACTTTTTTATGATATTTTGAACGACATGCTATACTATGACTTTTTTACGCAATTTTGAACGACATGCTATACTATGACTTTTTTATATTTTGAACGACATGCAATACTATGACTTTTTTTTATATTATTTTGAATGACATGCTTTACAATGACTTTTTTAATGATATTTTGTTTGACATGCTATACTATGACTTTTTTAATGATATTTTGAACGACATGCTATACTATGACTTTTTTATGATATTTTGAACGACATGCTAAACTATGACTTTTTTAATATTTTGAACGACATGCTATACTATGACTTTTTTTATGCAATTTTGAATGACATGCTATACTATGACTTTTTTTTATATTATTTTGAATGACATGCTTTACAATGACTTTTTTAATGATATTTTGTTCGAAATGCTATACTGTGACTTTTTTATGATATTTTAAACGACATGCTATACTATGACTTTTTTAATGATATTTTGAACGACATGCTATACTGTGACTTTTTTAATGATATTTTGAACGACATGCTATACTGTGACTTTTTTATGATATTTTGAACGACATGCTATACTATGACTTTTTTTAATGATATTTTGAACGACATGCTATACTATGACTTTTTTAATGATATGTTGAATGACATGCTATACTGTGACTTTTTTATGATATTTTGAATGACATGCTATACTGTGACTTTTTCAATGATATTTTGAACGACATGCTATACTATGACTTTTTTATGCAATTTTGAATGACATGCCATACTGTGACTTTTTTTGTGTAAGTTTGAACGACATGCTATACTATGACTTTTTTTTCTATTATTTTGAATGACATGCTTTACAATGACTTTTTTAATGATATTTTGTTCGACATGCTATACTCTGACTTTTTTATGATATTTTGAACGGCATGCTATACTGTGACTTTTTTAATGATATTTTGAACGACATGCTATACTATGACTTTTTTAATGATATTTTGAACGACATGCCATATTATGACTTTTTTAATGATATTTTGAACGACATGCTATACTGCGACTTTTTTAATGATATTTTGAACGACATGCTATACTATGACTTTTTTAATGATATTTTGAACGACATGCTATACTATGACTTTTTTAATGATATTTTGAACGACATGCTATACTGCGACTTTTTTATGATATTTTGAACGACATGCTATATACTATGACTTTTTTTAATGATATTTTGAACGACATGCTATACTATGACTTTTTTAATGATATTTTGAACGACATGCTATACTGTGACTTTTTTATGATATTTTGAACGACATGCTATATACTATGACTTTTTTTAATGATATTTTGAACGACATGCTATACTATGACTTTTTTAATGATATTTTGAACGACATGCTATACTGCGACTTTTTTATGATATTTTGAACGACATGCTATATACTATGACTTTTTTTAATGATATTTTGAACGACATGCTATACTATGACTTTTTTAATGATATTTTGAACGACATGCTATACTGCGACTTTTTTATGATATTTTGAACGACATGCTATATACTATGACTTTTTTTAATGATATTTTGAACGACATGCTATACTATGACTTTTTTAATGATATTTTGAACGACATGCTATACTGCGACTTTTTTATGATATTTTGAACGACATGCTATATACTATGACTTTTTTTAATGATATTTTGAACGACATGCTATACTATGACTTTTTTAATGATATTTTGAACGACATGCTATACTGTGACTTTTTTATGATATTTTGAACGACATGCTATCTATGACTTTTCCATGCAATTTTGAACCATATGCTTAAATATGAAATTTTTATGTAAGTTTGAACGACATGCTATACTGTGACTTTTCCATGCAATTTTGAATGACATGCCATACTGTGACTTTTTTTGTGTAAGTTTGAACGACATGCTATACTATGACTTTTTTTTAATGATATTTTGAACGGCATGCTATACTATGACTTTTTTAATGATATTTTGAACGACATGCTATAGTATGACTTTTTTTTAATGATATTTTGGACGACATGCTATACTATGACTTTTTTATGATATTTTGAACGACATGCTATACTGTGACTTTTTTATGATATTTTGAACGACATGCTATACTATGACTTTTTTATGATATTTTGAACGACATGCTATCTATGACTTTTCCATGCAATTTTGAACCATATGCCTAAATATGAAATTTTTATGTAAGTTTGAAAGACATGCTATACTATGACTTTTTTATGATATTTTGAACGACATGCTATACTGTGACTTTTTTATGATATTTTGAACGACATGCTATCTATGACTTTTCCATGCAATTTTGAACCATATGCCTAAATATGAAATTTTTATGTAAGTTTGAAAGACATGCTATACTATGACTTTTTTATGATATTTTGAATGACATGCCATACTGTGACTTTTTTTGTGTAAGTTTGAACGACATGCTATACTATGACTTTTTTCATCCAATTTTGAACGACATGCTATTCTATGACGTTTTTATGCAATTTATAATGACATGATTTTCTGTGACTTTTTATGCAATTTTTAATAACATGCTATACTATGATTTTTTATGCTTCTTTGAACGACATGCTATACTATGGCCTTTTTTTATGTAATTTTGAACGACATGCTATACTATGACGTTTTTATGGTCATATGGGGCTAACAAATCACCAACAATTACCCACAATAATCACATGAACACCTTTAAATTATTCAAATCCATGGGATTTATTGAAGTGAAAACAAGCAAACAAGACAACAAAAATCCCTCGGCGAGAGGCAGCAGGACCAGCAGCTCCTCTGCTGCTGGCACAGGAGCTCTTAAGCAACTCCTCCATGCCAGGTGCGCTGCACCTTGTTAGGTAATGCAGCACACCTGGTCAGATCTACAAGGGAAGGAAAAGGGACAGCAGCACAGAACACATTCACAGCCCTAACACCCCCACCCTTAAAACAACTAATAAATAGTTTGTCCCACTCTCAATCACAAGTAATGAGGCAGTTAGTATGACTTTTTTTATTCTTTTTTGAACAACATGCTGTACTATTACATTTTTATGACATACTTTTTGTACTCATTATACCAATACTGTTCTATGACATTATTTTTTGACATACTATACTATGACTGTTTTATGACATAGTTTTTGATATGCCATACTATGACTTGTTTTTAATGACTTTTTCTGATATTATTTTACATGCTATACTATTTATGACATTTTTATTTCATCCATCAAACCTGCCACATGACCCACTGCAGACAATCTACTCAGCACCAAAGAACAGATTGACAAAATCAGTGACTAGCTGGTGAAGTGTGGAGCATTTAGCAGATATTTCCATCAGGTGTTAATGGAGGTCAAAATAAAGCTTTTACAAAGGAAATTTAATTTGTCAAATACCAGGCAGAGCCAGGACTTCATATGAATGCTTATGCTGTTTCATATCTCTTGGATTTGTAAGTAGGCAATTGTATACAAACAAGTTGACAATATCAACTTAAAAGGTGATGATATGTCGGTATCACGTTCACAGTTTGATTCAGCTGTCCTCGAGTGACCTATAAACCAGTTACTGTGGGTGTAAGGATTAGGAGAGCCACATCTTAGGGAGAAGTGATGTTGTTGCAGCATGAGTACTGACAACTTCACATAATCACATAGGCTTCAATTAGTCCACAATAGTACAGGTGGAAAAACTCGTACTCAGAGCCATTATCACTGCCACTTCATTATGGCTCTGGCCTGCACCATCGCAACCATCACTGCAGCTGACCTCATCAAAGCTGGACGACCCGTGCTGACCTCATCAACACTGCGTGACCCCCCGTGACCTCATCAAAGCTGGACGCCCCATGGAGCCCTGAGGGCTGACAACAGGCCCTAAGAAAACACCCCATCCATTAGGGTGCCAAGAGCACTGTAAATGTGGAGTGTCAGCGCCAGCCATCTTCACTGTCATGCCCAATTCTCCAACCCCCCACCCAAGCTACTCTCCGGACAATGGAGCTGCTGAACCTCCAACCCTCCCAGCCACAATGTCCGCCCACGTTGGCTGGCAGCAGTGACAGAGGGGGGTGCCGGATGGGGAGGCCTGCTGCAGGATGGGACTCTTATTGAGCGTTTGAGCGATGAGCCAGGTCATCACATCTACCAAACTCATCCATCATGCCCCACAAACGGACACAAATAAAGAGGACACATTCCTGCCTCCGCTCCCACTACCACATTCAAGCCCTCTCCAGCCTTTTCTCTCCTTCCCTCTCTCTATGCGAGCCAAAGCCTGGAGAAAAAAGAGGACCAGAGTTCAGGCTCTCCCTCGCTCTTGGAGGCCATGGGAGCGCCAGAAGAAAGCGCCAGGTGGTTTTCTGACTCATGTCTCTTAGTATAAATCTCTGTTTGGGCCAAAATGATGGGCAGCCAGAAGGACTGTATGGAGTGGGGAGGTGTGAGCGAGAGCAGAGACAAAGGGTGGGTAAAATGTTTAAGTAGAAATAAAGAGAGAAAGGAAGACGTGTAAATCCACATTGTAGTCCTTTATTTCTTAGTTGTTCCTCCCACAGTATTGAATTGAAATGCATAACAGTTACATTGTAGAAAGCATTAAAACAAAGTACCTCAACTTGCTGATTACTTTTTAAAATCGATTATAAACAAAACAACGACATGAACAAACAAACAAAAAAAAAATCTGGTCCCTCAAAACGGGAGAATAAATGAAAGTAATCTGTTATTTATCATAAGTTTGGCACAAGGGATTAACATGAACCGAACGTCACACAAGCTTGCAGACAACCGTAGAAAATGTCAGATACAGATCTTACCAGACCAATCATGCGTTTATGAAGAAATTATACCTGGCTTTTTTTTATTATTCATTCTTTATAATGTTTTTCATTTTTTACAATTGAATCATTAAATTGTCATAGAAAAAAAACCCTAAGTAATATCTATTCATCGACCGGTTTCATTAGAAGAATAAGGAGTGAATTGTATGTTTAATACTATCCGGCACTCAAATGTAATCTACAAACCCCATTGAACTCTGGGATAGGCCCGGCGAGGAATCTCCCCTTCACCTGGGCTAAGAGCAGTGCTATTCAGTAAACAAACTACAGTTTGCCAAGAAATAAATACAATTCTCAACATACAACAGCAAATAACAACAACAACACCAACAAAAAAAATGAAAACAAAATCATGATTGTCTAAAAATGAAAGACACACGAGCATGGAGTAGCTAACGACTAGCATTCAGGCTAATTAGTGGTATTGTTGGCTGACTAGGATGGATTCAAGGGTTTGGAAAAAGACATATGCCCTTTACAGAACAACAATTAACTTCAGCACTGGCTACTTATTTCAGTAAAAAACAAAACAAAAAAAACAAACAAACAAAAAAAATTGTGTTTTCTTCTCTTCCACTAAAAAGACAATCTATTTATATCCTTTCACAGATAGCGCAGGCGGGAAGGATGGAGTGCAGTGGAGAACAGTTGGTAGACACTTGTGTACAGTGCTATGATTGTGCAGACACACGCAGCTATGAAAACGCAGATGGGAAACTGGCCTGATTTCAGTTTTAATAATTACTTGTTTTTAAAATTTGTTCCTCAATGACTTCAGTGATATTAAAGTCCTTACATGGAGCGGTGTTTCATTTGAACCGAGGTTGCTAACCCCACCCTTCATTTTTATCATCAAGTACATGTATTTATGAGAAACACCTGTGGCTCTCTGGGGGTTAAAGGGAATTCTTGTAATATAATTTGAAGATACTTTTGTCAGAGGCTGTTATGCTCTTATGCTTCTCGCACAGTGAAACATACCAGGCTGAAACTGGCTGTCTTAGAGACACAACCAAACTCACCCTCTCAGCGTGAAATGTTCTCCTTACTTTCTATGTGCTGGGCAATAAATGCAGTCTAGCAATGATACACCAGCACATCCATCTTCCATGTCCACCAGCTGCCTTTGCTGTGCAAAACATAGAAATTCAGCAGAATAAATACAGCTATTATTACTTATTATTATTTTCACCACAATCATCATCATTGCTATCATCCTGGTTGGTGTTAATGGAAAGAAATCAGTTTTAAGGTCTCAGAGGGACGTTTTGCTCTCTATCTGTTGGAGGTTTTTGGGGGCTCGGGGCTGGGCTGGGCTCTGCGTGGACAGTGACCCGGCTTTGTGTGTAAGGCGCTCCGCTCAGCAGTCAGATGGGCCGTGGTTCTGCTTAGCAGTCACTCTGTGGACGATCAGGGGCCACCGCACATAGCCCCTGCAATGGGCTCCCAGTGCCATAGGTCAGGTTTGGGGGTTGAGAGGTGAAAGGGTAAAGCGCAAAGGGGCGTCATCATACGTGGCTAAGGGACTGGATGGCACTGGATTCAGCAGCAGCCCGTGCCAGACTGTGCCACATGGTGGCCGGGGTGTGGGAGGCTGGGTGGAGAGAGTCCTTTTCAGCCAGAGACAGCATCATGGCGTATGCCTGAGGGAGAGGGAAGAAATTTAACCACCATGCTAGAAAGCAAATATGCATAGTGTTGGTAAACGGGTGTGCATGCATGTGAGCCGTCTGTTTCTTTTACCTGAGACTTAGATTTCCTAAAGAGTGGCTGTTTGACTGCGTCAGTCAGCGAGGGGGAGCCAAACGATCCATCGTCCTCGTCTCCGTCTCCGTCACTTATTTCGCTCTCCTCCAGCTTGCGCATGTCCGAAAAGTGACGAATGTGATCCAAGGCTGAGTAGCTACTCTGCTCCTCTTCATCCTTATACCTGGAGGTCAAGAAGATAATTAAAATACAGAAACTTCAACAGCACATCATCAAGTACACAAAAGAAAATCTGTTTTAGTTGTATCGCAGTTACCTTCTCGGAGAGGTTTTGCAGTTGAGGTTCAAGTCGTTCGGACCACTGAAGTCCATCTCGTCTTGTATGATGTCATCGCTGAGGCTGCTAGGAAGCGCCTCGTCTTCCTGTTTCCCAGGGGTGTTGCTAGGCTCCTCCCCTTCTTCTTCATCAGCACCAAGCTCCTCCGCTTCCTCGTCTTCCAGGTCACGTGACCCACGGCTGGCCATCAGCGGCTTCTCTTCTTCAAATGGACCGCCGTTTAACCTGCGGACCAGGAGCACCGATTAGATCAACACAGCTTGATAAAGAAGAAGACATTTTAAGGAAGAATAAATGACATCTACTTTATGAGCGACATTTTATAAATACCCTCCTTTTATTTTTAAAAAGTAATCATGAAATGTTCTGGTGCTTGTTAAATAAATAAGGAAGTGGGCACTAAAGTGAAAACTATAGATTTAGTACATTTGCTAGGTGCAGTCTTTTACCCTTTGTTTTAGTTTGCTACACATTCTTGTGAGAATCCTTTCTCTATATATACAAAAACAATGGAGCGTACGGGACACACAGCAGAGAGAGGAGGATCTGAGGCAGGACATGGCAGCTGGGATCGAGAGAGCCGGAATCCCGTTTGTCATCGAGGCTCAGGAGCCCCTTTGGGCACAGCAGCACTGGGTTGATCGTTGCAGCACTTAACTGGAGTGCTTCGCCTCTCTCCTTGTTTATTTTCTCTCCTATCTCGTATTCATCTAATAGGCAAAATATTTAGCTGACAGCCCCATTTGGTGGGAGAGTTATGAGAGCGTTGCCAACCGGCCCATTCTTCTATCCCTGCGGAGGGAGAGAGGGCGAGCTATCCAAACTGCCTGAGCCTTAATCTGTCCCTCTGTCTCAGCGCCACAGGAAACCACCATTTGGTAAATCATCTGGAACCACATTTAGACTGATTCACTAATTACACTCTGGGACGTATTTCGTCAGCTCCCAAAAATGCCATTTCTCGCACAAAGGATTCAGAGACTAGGACTGAGAGCTGGACGCGGAGAAGCAGATTGATAGGAAACAAAGCACATCAAGCACATCACAACGTAATTACAGGATGCTTATAAACAGGATACCTGCACTTTGAAAGGTGTTTACGCGTGCAGTGACTTCAGAGGACGGGGAGAGAGGGAATTATTGCAGATTACATTTTAGCACATACAGTATCTACATCATCTCTTGTCTTTTATCAGCAGCTGATAATACTGCGCTTTCGACAGAGCTCCCGCTGGGATGGAGAGTTTGAGGCCGACAAGGTGGTATTCGTGCCGTGTCGAGCTCGCAGGGCTGAGAAGAGGGACCAGCTCCAAAAGAAAGAGCTAGAGCTCTGTGATTAAGAAAACAGATTCGCTAATTACGCTTTCAAACGTGGTAATTTGCTGGGGATAAAGTATCTATCAGAAGTAGTCAGGAGCACAGCACTTTGAAAGGAAACACGGGCCGACCCTTTGACCCCACCCCCTCTACCCTCTTCCTGTAGGCAGACATGTTGGTTCCAGATGTGGTGGGCTAACTGCTGCACTCCCCCCGCTCCTGCTTCTCTCCCCGTCCCTCTGACGCTCTACCTCCCCGGTCCTGCTCTCACAGGCCTTCTGCACAATCATACACCAGTCTGCGAGATCGCTATCCGCGCTCACAATCTGCCCTGTGATCACACCAACGTGAGGCACGTGAAAACAAACTCAGAGTCCTGAGCAGACCTCTCAACTGCTATCTGACCCGATCGCAGCCCCAAGAATTTATTTGCATAATGCTCAGACGCAGTTGCATGCGTACAGATATGTGTTCGTACGTGTGGCCGAAAGGCAACTGATATCAGGGGCTCCTGCACGTTTCCAAAATCTGCTTTTATCTTAAATGTCATCACAGATGATTGGTCTCTAATTCGGACATCTGAGCATGATGTCATAATTAACAAGGGCTGGCTGGGTGGTATCAAAGAAGCAAGAATAGAGTGAGCTGATAGCAGCCGACCTATTATTCATACCTATTCCAGCCCTGTGGGTTTTTCCCCTACAAACTTAATGTAGTCACAATTATTGCAAGAGTAAAGTTTGCCTGGCCTCATTTGTCTCTGCTGCTGAGATGTGCTGGGTGAAAACATCTTGTATAGCTCTGAAGATCTAATCAGGACAAAAGAAGTGCCCTCAGAGCCCATGACGCTGTGCTTACCCTTCCTCAGAGGGGTCCGGTGATGTCTGGTTCTGGCCCGTGTTGCTGATGAAATTTCTTATTTCATTGAAATAAGAGTCTTCTTTGTCGTCCAATATGGCACTGCCACTGTCCAGTTCAGACTGTGGGGACGACATCGCAGTGCCTGCAGAAACAAAAAAGAAATAAAGTTCTGATTAATGATAATAACAATGCATGTTATTTATAGGCGCCGATCAGAGCACTCAAGGACACCTTATAAGACACGCAGCAATGAATCCACACATCATAAAATCAAACATGTACAATAAAAGTGTTGCTAGCCAATGCTAGGTTAGCTAGCACACTGTGGTCAACAGTCTGCCGAGACTTTCTTGGGGACAAGGAGCGGAAGACCAGACAGACCGAATTGGTTTTGTGTCGTCGAAGTTGAAGGTCTGTTGGGATCTACAGTCAATGTGTTTCCAGAACTATTCCAGCTCCAGAACTCTGAGATCCTCCCAACATTGTCTTTTACCTGTTCTGCAATGTTCTGCAAGCTCTTAATCAAATGCTCCCCCTCCATTGACACTTTTAAGACAAGTCTTGAAAACGTACATGTTTTCATTGGACTTTGGTTGTCTGTAGTGGTTTTAATATTTTAGTATTTCATAATCTTTTCATGTCTGTAATTGTTCTTATTGGTTTTATTCTGTCTTATATATATATATATATATATATATATATATATATTGCACAGCCCTTTGGTCAACTGCGGTTGTTTTTAAACATGCTGTATAAATAAACTTGATTTGATTTGATTTGGCTTTGAAAATGACAATGATTCTGATATTTCAACATGATGAATATTGCTAACACATGGTATATTGCACCACGATGACCCAAAACATTTCTAAATGATGGCTGTGTGTCCACCTTAAAATGCATTAAAAATACTAACTTTATTATTTAAACTGTAAGTTAAATGATGTTGGCTGAGGGCTGAGTGTGTTGTTGACGCTCTTGCGTGTGCCCCCAAAAGTTCCCATATGTAGCTTCAGATTTGTGTCACACAAATGTGTGTGACACATTCCGTATGTGCCGGTTCCAATGCTTCAGTGCAATTACAGCGGGTGAAATATTCAAATCCATGTAATCGTGGGACCATTACATCATGGGGAAAATGTGGTCGTGCATCATTTCCATGGAATTTTTCCGTGACATATCTGTCATCTTTGGAAACCTGGAGGTCTTGACTAAAATTTTCAATAAAATTATGTGTTTTCACACAAAATACATTGGTATTAAGTGTGACTGAGGTTTACATGTGTTTTATGAATTTAACTTTAATAAAACAGCTTTCCTGCTCAACAATTTTCAGTCTTTAAGTCGTGGGACACCCAGTGTAATGCTGCAAAGGGAACGCTGGGCAGATAATTGATTTTGTATTTGACAGAGTGAACATTGTGTCTGATTAAGAAGATTAAGAAACCTCCTCTGAGGACTGTTGCTCTCAGCTGTTGGCAAGGTGTCACTGCTCGTTCTGCTGATTCAGAGTCAGAGTGATGCAACCGATCAAACCCATAAGCTGCGCCGCTGATGAAAGCAGCTCATTCAAAAAATATTTTGTGCTGCTGCAGGGGTAGATGACAGATTTATGTAATCTCGTTTTTCAGCTTCCTAAAATGGTTTCCAATCATAAGTAAATTATGTTTTATAAAATTCAGCAGCAGCATTTATAAACACAATGCACTGCTGTGTGACTAATCAGCAAAGCCACTCTCAATTTCTCTTATGAAATAAACAGCTGTAACAACAGGAAACAGCTGAGAAAACTCAGATTATTTTATCATCTAATCTAATCTACAAAACCAGAAATGCATGTTCAAGACCTCTCACCTGACAGGTTGCCATTCTCGTGCTTCTTGAGGTGACGGTCCAGGTTGGTCTGCTGACCGAAGCAACGATCACACAAGTGGCACTTGAAGGGCTTTTCCTTGTTGTGGATGTTGCGAATGTGACGTTGCAGGTTGGAGGAGATGCTGAAGGAGCGGTCGCAGTATTTACACCTGCAGGGAAAGTGGAGGCCTTTCACTTAAAACAATTATGGAATGATTAAAAAAAAACCCAGCAACATACACAAGCTGCTAGTTATAAGTACAACTGTACTGCATAATGAATCAGGAACCCGCGGTTTGTTCTGTGGGAAACATAATGGGATACATAATGTGGGACACACATACACACTCGCATACAGACAGTCCCAGCAGTCCCACAGTCCCAGACATGATGGAGGAGCTTGTTTAAGGTGAAACAGCTCTGCCTCTTATCTCCAGCCAGCGCAATAAAATTGCATTCTTCCCTCACAAAATAAGCACGCAACAGATTTGGTTCTAGCCCTGCAAAATTAGAGCCTCTTGCCAAGTTTCTTCATGCAAAATTATACGAGAAGATTACATCTTTTCTTCTGGTGGAATTAGCTCGCTCGATTGGCTGTCCCTCAGGAACCCCCCGGTTATCTCCACAAAAAATTACAATAAACAGCGGTGATCTTTAATGGCATGCCAGCGTGTGGAGCGCAGGCTATCAGGCTGGGGCAGTAGAGGCCTGCGTCTGTCTTTCTCTCTCCCCTGTGGTCAGCAGGCCTCCTCCAAGCTTTGGGCCAACATTCCACTACCTTAGTAACTACAAAGCAGAGCAGAGCTAGCCAGGGCTTACTCATTATCCAAATGTAGTAAATGTGCAAGATTCATTTTTACATGTGTACTGAACTGCTGCTGCATTGTTACTTCTACCTCAGCAGCACCTGGAGAGGAAGGGGGAGCAGGCAGGGAGACGTCTGTAACAGTTACCAAAGTTTCTCATGAAACAAAAATGCAGACGAACTTTGTGCATCTTTTTGCTTTATTTGCCAACAAGACAATGATTCCAGAAAAAAAGAGCTTAATCTTGTGATAACCTTTTTAGCTGGCAAGAAAGCCTCACTTGATGCGGCAAGTAGCCAGCGTGCTTGCTTACTTTGAGTCTGGCCTCATATGCACAAGAGAAATGACCACAGCTGCCGGGCCTGGACATCTGCCCGCGCTCCTCATCACCCCAATTTTTCACCAAACTTCCTCCCTTCCTCTCAGCTCTGCTCTTTTACCAACCCGGCTTCAAAACACGCCCCCCCCCCTCTTCCTGTCACCCTGGCGACGGACGCCATTTTTCACCAGGCAAATTATTTAGCGGCAGGATAATTATTCCAAGCTTTTACGGCATAAGAAAACATACATAAACTTGGGTCTAACTGTAGACAAGAATTCCCTGGGAAACATGCATGCGCTGTTAACAAATGAGCTGCATCTCTCTGTCTGCTCGAGAGTGCGCTGTGTGAAAGTGTGTTTGCTGCTCTCAATCATATTTACGAGAAGAAAAGAGCGGTTATTCACCGGGGAGTTAATGTGCTATTGTGCAAATCTGATTCTTGACAAGACGATAATTTTCCTCTGCATGTAGTGTTGTATGATGTGTTTTCTTGGAAGTGAGGAGGATAGACGAAGGGATGCTGGCAGAAGGCGAGAGGAGGATGATATTCAGCTGACATGTTGTTGTTGGACACCCACACACCTCTTCAACATATATAAAAATACACACACAGATAGCTTCAGGACAATGTGAGCGACTCTTTAGAGTTGGAGAAATAGTCTTACCTGTATGGTTGCTCTCCTGTATGAGTCCTGAGGTGGCGGGTCAGGTTGGCAGAGCGCGGGAATATTTTCCCACAATATCTATACAGAAAAAAAAAAAGATTTTAAGTAAGGTGCATTCTTTCAATAATCTCAAAAACTGTAGATCACAGAAACAGGATCCCTTACTGTGACTCTACTGTAGCAAAAGAAAAAAAGACTCCAATGCCACAGAGGATTGTTAATTCATGACCCACATGAGGGTTAAAAATTAAAAAAAATACATGCCAGACCAGTTGCTGTAGTTACCTGCATGTGTAGCGCTCCTTGCCCTTGCGCAGCAGCGTCTCTGGAAGTGCAGAGGGTGGGGCTCTGAAATCAAACATGGAGGGGACGGAGCGCAGCAGGTCACCAGACTCTGGCTTCAAGGAGCCAAAAGTCTCCAGCTTCTCTGCCATGTTCTCGATGGCCGACATCTGAGGACACAGAGCAGAGGAAGGACAGGTTAGCTTTGTGTTTAGAAACTTACTGAATGCTTGTTTAGCAATGCAAGAGCAACATGCAAAGCAAAAAAACTGATGTACGAGTTCAATCAGTTCTGAAAGCTGCATCACAAAAAAAAAGCTTGGCCCAAATTGATTTACATCAGAAACAAAGGATATTATCTCAACAAGCTGTGAGATTGCACTTCTTTCTTTATTTAATCAACATTGGATTTAAGACTGTAGATAGCCATGCAATAACGCTGCAGGTGTGGCTGAATACTTTTTTTGTTTCTGACTGCAGGATGCAATAAAATGCAAAAAGCAAAATGCAATGAATAAATTAGGCCAACGCACCACAGGCTAAACACTGCAAAACATCTGCTGTGGATGTCTTAACATTAAACCCAAAAGACCAAGAGTCTGATAGACCTGATTCTCATCTGCTGTTAAAAGCTTCTTACTAAATGTAAAATTTCTACACAGATTTGTTCACGTCTTGTTTGATTGACGAGCCTTGTTTACAGGCAACGTACCGGCTGAAATGAAGTGAAACAGGTATTGGGCGAATTCTCATTATGACGTTCATCAATGATTCATGAAACGCAAGGTCAAGTCCCCGGCATGTGTGTATGACAAGTACATTTGATACTGATTCATAACTTTGTAGTTAAACGAAAAACAGTATGCTCCCGTTTATGGTCAGTGGAGAGCAGGTGGGAAACTTTGAAAGTTAAATTCAGCCAACTCTTCTTCTCTTATACATACGCACATGTATAGCACATACATGACACACACATACACACACAGACACACTCACAGGATTAAGGACTGCAGCCAATCTACTAATGAAGCTGAACATTTACTTTCATCAGGTACTCTCCGAGGAGATATGTGCACTTGTCAGTTGGTGTGTGTGTGTGTGTGTGTGTGGACAAGAAACTATGTGCAGCATGGTGGCCGTAGTTGATTAATTGCCATCAATGTGTGTGAAAGAGAAAATATATGTACGCGTGTGAGAGATGTATTTGTAATGCATTTCTTTGTGTGAGTGTGTGAACGTGTGTGCTTGGAGGCATGTGCGTAGTATGTGAACGTGATTGCGCGTGCTTGTTGTGTACCTGTGTGTTGTCAGAGACATGTCTGTGTGTGTATGTATGTGTGTGTGTGAGTGTGTGTGTGTGTGTGTGTGGCAGAGGAGTGATTCATGTCCACTGCTGGGCTGTAAACTATTCTGTGCACAATGCGGGCAGACAGCACATTCGTCAATATGAAAGATGTTGACATTACTGATCAAGGGCCAGACACGGGTAATAATGATATCGCTGTGCTGAGAGGGGCGGGGAGGGGGAGGAGCGGGGGGCTGGAGGGGGAGTGAAGGGAGAACCAGAGGGAGGAGGGGGAGGGAGGGGCGGGGAGGGTGAGGGGGTCCCAGTAGGCCGCAGGGCCTGTCAGCCCATCTCACACACACACACACACACACACACACACACACACACACACACACACACACACACACACACACACACACACACACACACACACACAAGTTTTTTTTTCCTCCCTTTTTTTTTTTAAAGGGGCCACACAAATTTGCATTATTTTGCGTGTATTGAATTTTCAGCCTGTTTCTTATTCTTATTTCAATAAGGCAACAAATCAATGGTGATTCGGGTCCTCCACTAGAGCCCTGCTCCGACTCTGACATTTCATCTCCTGCTTTCACCCCCTGTCACTCTCAGGCTTCACGCCAAGATGGAGCAGGCTGAGGGGAAAGAAACAGAGGAAGAGAATCGGAGAAGAAGCATGATGAAGGACTACACGACAGGGGAGAAGAGCGGGGAGGAAAAGACAGAAGGGAAGAAAGAAAGAAAGAAAGGGAGAGAGAGAGAGAGAAAGAAAGAGCAAACAGAGCCCGGAGAGAGAAGGGCTGATGGATGATAGCGGAGCCTGGTGTTGGGAGCGGCTGATTAGGAGTGACGGCCGAGTGTAAAGTTCCTGCCGCAGCCGTCGACGTTCCCACTGAGGGAGGATGTGGAGTGTCAGGTCCGTTTGATTATGAATATGCCAATGCTGCATGCCATGAATCAAAGGCAAGGGAGAGAACCGAGCGAGAGAAAAAAAGAAGGAGGGCGATGGATTGAAAGATAGGCAAAGGGGTTGTGGGGAAGAGGGAGGTGAAACGCTTTCATATTTCTTTTGAATGTGCACTGTGTATTTCATCCGGCTCTTTTCAGGCACTGGAGTGAATGCTCAGTTTGTCTGCCTTGCTCAACGAGGACCCATAACTCTTGGGAACATTAGGGCCCCGAAAGCTGTCGGCAGTGTCGAGCCCGTCCGATAAGACACTTTTTAAAGCTTAAAGCTTTTTGAAACTGCTCAATTTCGGCTCCATCTACTGGGGGAGTCTGATCACCACCTCCACCCACTCTATTAAGAGTTTAATCTCACAATCTTGTTCAGCTTTTACCTCTGTGCTTTAAATGAAAGTCTGTGTTATAACAAAGATATTTGTGTATGGCTGTATGAAGCAGAGTGAAAATTGTATACTCGGCACTTGTCAACGGCGTAGTGCTCTGGCAAATGCAGGGGCTAATGTTTTTATGAGAAAATTATCCTGCAAAAGTTAATTTATTTAACAACTGAGCTTTGTACATGTTAGATTTTTAATATATAAAATAATCTTTCAAGCTAAAGTGCTTGGTCAGATTCTATAACCTAGTCAAATGCAGTGTTTGCAGTTGAGCAGTAAATGATTCACACGTCCAATCCAATGGATTAAATATATTAATGACTGAAACTAGTAACCATCAGTCTGCCACAGATTACACTTCAAAAAGCCCTCGGCCACTGAGCCGCCTTTATGGATGATGAGCCAGGTTCATTAGGCCACTGTTTGACAATACTGTGTGTGTGAAATGTTCGACTTAAAGGACAAGAGGATAAACGGCTCCACATTTTGCTCTAAAGCGATTTTTCAAAGGTTTTATAACCCCCCTCCTCCTTTGTATAAGAGACCCCCACATACACACACCTCCCGAAACCCCCTTGTCCGTCCCCCCCGGGCAGTGTGTGTGTGTCTGTGAACTTGCTTGTTGCTGTAGCGTCGCTCTGGGACCAGCAGTTGATTGGCTATCTTCAGATGTCAGTGATGCTGTGAGGGCCTTAATTAGCGAGATGCATTCTCAATTGTTGATCTTTATCAGGAACCAGATGTTTGGAGGGAGGAACTAACCCCCCTGTCCCCCCGCTGGTGTCCCAAAGAGACTGTTACCCTCGCGCTGATGTAAAGCAGCCCCCCTAAACACCGCTCACCATCCCTGCTCACCCCCCCCCCCCTCGTGCCCATTTGCAAGAGCCCTGCTTCATTCTCCAAATAAGCAAACATATATTCAGAGCTGCTGGATGGACAGGGTGTAGCTCGGCTGGAAATCCCCGCTTAAACCCTTTCGTGTGAATCAGAGAGGGGATATATCTCGATGTAAAGATGCAAACAAGGCTCAAACACTCAAGGTGTATTTCAACAAAATAATATATGATGCACAATCTAAACATTCAGTTGAAATTTCTTTACGTGAGAAAGGGGCTCTATGGCCAGACACAAGTCCAGTCAGTGCGTGATGGTGATGGGCTAAAGCCATGCGAATGCTGGGTGATTGTAAACTGTTACGCAGCCCATGCATTAATCAGGCGATGGGGTCTGTTTGGTAGAGGTACAGACACATGGCAGTACTGTAGGTTAAAGAGGAACTTACCCAAGTTCTCTGATCTGGCAAACGAAACTGAAGGGCGGAACAGAAGGAAAAGAGAAAGCAGTCAGAACCAGGAAGTGGCGCATGAATCAACAGCTTTTGATTGGACACATATGGGTACAGAGGGAGTGATGGGTCCCAATGTGATTAACTCTGAATGAGCAACGAGCTGCCTATCTGCAGAGTTACGACGCTGGAATTATAGGAGGCTCTAATAGTTCCCAACACTTCCTGGTGTTCAATAAGCTCATTAAAGCAGGCTACAAATACAATGCCAGTATGTAATCTAAGCCAGTATTGCTAAGCAGTAAAACTTCCTGCCAGGAAATAAAAAGCTGAATCACTAAAGGTTGGAAAAAAAAGTTCCAGTCCCCTCAGCTTTGCAACCTCTTTTTTTGATATATGGCTCAAGAGCGAGTCAGGTGACTGAAAACAAACCCCCTCAAAAGTATACAGAAGGGCCCCTTGCCTGGTCTGGGTTAGACCTACCCGGGTCTGGTGTTTCTGGGAATGATTTGTGTGTCCAGACATCATAAAGTCATAAAGATGGCCTAAGCACTCTGTTAGTGTTTCTACTGATAGGACACCTCATTAAGGCGTGTGGGACGGCCATGTGGCTGCTGCAGGCTGGGCCCATGCAGCAGTCTGGACAGGGGACATAAATCAGACAAATGAAACAGCCTGTAAAAGCCAGACCTGAAACGGCCAGAAAAGAGGAAAAAAAATCATATGCCTGAGAAAGTGGTGTTTTCACTTTCCGACGGACCGTTCTCACCCGCGGGGGAAGATTGAACAAATGAACGTCAATGCAACACGTCATAGACGCACGTACACATACACCCGCGTGCACACGCGCAAACACACATGTATGGAGCCTCACACTGGAAATACTGGCACAGGGAACCCGGGGGCAGAAATCACTGCTTTAAGAGCATATCATTTTTTATATTGTAATCAAAGACATGTTATGGGAAGACGTGTCAGAGTGTGCCCTTTCTCTCTGCCACATCTGTTTCAGATAGCCGACAATGGGGCTTTAACAGGCAGTAGTTTGGATAAGGCTGGAGCCACACACTAATCCTTATTAATCCAGTTTGGTCAGCCTGGGACAATCATTCTATATTAGAGCTCCTCATAGAAAGACTCATAACAACTTCTTAACTGTTTGAGCGCCATGCTGCTGTCACATCTGTAGATATGGGAACCTAACGTTGAACTTGAAACAGTGATGTTGCCGTGGATACATGACAGGAGTCACAGCGATTGTGAATTCAAATGGACAGGCCTGACCAAGAAGTAACGGCACAGACTAGGCCTTTGCTGCCTGTTTAATCAATCTAGACTCAATAAAGGCATCAAAGATCAACTTTACTCAACCAAATCAACAGAAAAAGAAAGTGGATAGGTAAAAATGTACAGTTGGACTGGTGAGAATGTGCGATTTAATCCAAACAAGGTGTGTGCCATCCTATTACATTCCACCCAAATGCCCCAAGGTGCCCCAGTTCCCGCTGAAGCCGCAGTCAAAACCTACCTGTGGATGGAAGAGGAAGCCTGGAGCCGGCCGCATGTACTTGTCTTTCAGAGTCTCAAACGGATCGCTCATTCTCCTCTTCTCAACCCTGCTAATAGTAGATTTCTCTTAACGCATGTACAGTACAGAGTTTTAGCAGTATGAAAATGTATCCATGCTCTTGTAAAACACAATGTGTAACAGCAGTTTAAATATGTTCTTAAGTAAAATTGCAATAGTGGCATGAATTGTAGTGAAGTAAGCTACAGGGTATAACAATACCTGTAGATGGGGTCCATGAAGAAAGGCGTGGGCCTGGCATGCTGTAAAGAGGTGTCAGCTTTTGGGATCTCCACCACTGCCTTCTCCTCCTCGTGCCCCAGGCTATTCTTTGCCTCATCTTCTCTTGGATTGCCTCCACGGCCCCTAGTCCCCAGGCTCAGGTCTAGCGGCTGATCCTGACCAAGGGAGTGGGAGGCCGCTGGTTTAGAGGGGGCGAATGTGGCAGACTTCTCCTCCTTCCGCTTAGTAGTGAGGTCAAATGGTGACTCAGAAGAAGATTTTCCCTGGGCCTTCTTGCAGTCATCTGCTGGAGACTGTGGCTCGCCCTTCAGTCCTGGAGGTCTGAGGTCCCTGTCTGGAAATGGGTAAACTGGAGGAGAGAAAGCTGGGAAGAAAGGCAGTGGGAACATGGAGGGGTAGGGCAGAGACCCGACCTTCTTGTCCTGCAGGCCAGCCAGCCCTGTGGAGCCAAAATACTTCTCAGCAATTGAGGCAATGGCCTTAATAGAGTCATTCACGGCCCCTGTTACGGCCGTGTGCTCGTCCAGCGAGGATGGGATGAGGGAAGGTCCCGGAAAGTCTTTAGCAGCACTGCTGCCGGTCAGGCTGGGGCTCTGGGGGCCTCCTTCACTGGCCTTCCTCTTGGGGCCTTTGCCATTTTCTCGAGCAGCCCCCCTTTCCCTCTCACTGTCCATGTCACTCTCTAACTCGGAGCCCGACGTGCTCTCCAGATCACTTCCACTGGGCGTGCTGACGTCGTCCAGGTCACTGCTCTCGGACTGGTCACTCTGCTTGTTCCGCTGCTTTGTGGAGGACGAGGAGCTCTGGGCGTGGAGCTCTGACCCTGGCATCTGGTTGCCAGTTACACCACCATCTTTACGCAGAGCCTTGAGGAGCTCTCGGGACTCCTGAAGTCCAGGGCTTGGAGGCAGCAGTGGACTCTTACTCAGCTCTGCACCAGGCCCAACAAGAGGTGCATGGCCTGGTTGTCTGACGGGAGAGGTGGCAGGAATGAGTGGCGGCCGGTGGTAGAGTCCAGAGGAGAAAAGGCCAGGGAAGCTGAAGGGAAAAGCTGGAGCAGCAGGAAAGGTGAGCCCGCCATGGTGGCGACTGGCCCCAAAGTAGTCGGCCAGTCCAGCACTGCTGTGGCCCATTGCCAGAGCTGATTTGTCCAAGCCAGGGGCGCCAGGGAGTGGCATACCCTGGGCAAACAATCCCCCTGCTGTGAAATGGTTTTTCCCTTCACAAAAGCGCCGGTGCTTGTTGAGGGAGGATGTGGTGCTGAACATCTGCCCACAGTCCTTGCACTTGATCTGAGTGCGGCAGTCAGCGTGCATGCGTTTGTGGCGGCACAGGTTAGAGAACTGGGTGTAGGACTTGTGGCATACCTCGCCTGCAGGGACACAGAGACAGATACAGAACGTATCAGTACACACCGAGCCCCCCTCCCCACATACACACAAAATAACATCACATGATATGACATATGTGGCTAACAAGCTTGAGGCTGGCTGAGGCTGAGGCAGAGGAAGTACAGTATGAATGATATGCTCGTGTTCCCATCAATCCTCTGACAACAGTTTTCCAGCAAAATAAGGAGGGGAGGTGTGTCTAGATCCTGGCATTGTAAAAGGAATCTGTTTGGTTGACGGTGTGAGTCAGTTACTGCCACTCATCACCTGCACATCAAACCAAATTCCCAGGCATCTCCTGCCCCATTGTCCTCCCAGGGACGCTCCCAGGGAGTCCATAAACAATCACACTCACATACACACACACACACACACACACACACACACACACACACACACACACACACACGGACATGCAGGCACATTCACAAAATATTCACATAACACAGACATACAGATACACACACACACATTCTCAGCCTCATGCAGTACAATGGCTCTATTTTAAGTTTGTGAAGGAAGCGGAGTTGAATGAATCCTATCCTGCAGTCCGGTTCCCAGGGACAGGTCTCACGTCCTCTACTGCCCCTCTTCCCTCTTCCCCCTCCGGGCCTCTCCCGTCCGTCACCCCCTCAGCCCCCTCACCTTGTCCCCATAGCTGGGTCCCTGTTGTCCTGCGCTAAGTGACCTTCCCACAGTCAACCCCTCAATGCCTGTCTGTCGCTCTGTCTGACCCTGGGTGACATACAGTGACAACACCCGGCCCTGAGACAAAACCGCAACGTCTGACATTATCTGTCGCCATTATGAGTCTGTCAACATTATCTACGACCAATAAGTGATTTATTCTAATTTACAAAGGGGGATAGTGGCCAAGTACTTACTGTTTTCCCATGCTCTTTTCTCTTGCTATTCTAATAAAAGTCAGGAATGCAGTTTATAAAAGGGGGGAAGATGTTCCTCTTTCTTGGCCCCCACCTAAACTTTCAGATATTTTGCAGATCAGCCACACTCCAGCTGACGTCTCAATAAGACTTTGATCAACCGGCAATACCAGAAAGCAGTTAGAAGCAGCTCTGGATGATTGATTTTGCTCACATTGTTATGAGATCTTCAAAACGGGGATAAGGAAGTGGTTAGGCTCACACTGTGATTACACTTCTGCATACTTTGGATGCCTTCCAGCCACAAGGTGCACAAGAGGCAATTTAAGGAGATGGAGAGGAAGAGCGGGAAAAAAGTATTGTGGAAACAGATTTGAATAAACACCCCTAAGGAATGCCAAATGGGACTGCTCGAGCCAAGAGTGAATGTAATCTTATGAAAAAAAGGGTTATTTTAATGAATAGACCCAGAAAACTAAATTGAAATGAAGTGTATTTGTGGCTTGGCTTTGGCGGACACAATCAGGGCAGAAAGGTAGTTGAAAACATTTCGAAAACATCTGGGGAAACAAAATGAAGAGTGTCTGATTCCTTTGATTGTACACATGCTGTTTCCTCTCTGGAAGCTGTCTATGTGTCTTGCAACACAGATAAAGACATTTGGAAACCGTGTCTGGATCAGTTGCCTAAAATGAATCGCTTTGAGCTCGTGCTGCAGACATTTACTAACACATTTTGTGTAAAATAAAAGATGTATCGTCGCCATAGAGGATTAATGATTTCTAATAGTAAACAAGCAGTTACTAAATCTGTCTGCTCTGTGTGTGTATGTGGGATAGCTGCTTCTATCGCTCTCTCTTTGTGCATGTTTTTACAAGTACAGCCACATGGCCTGAGCAAACTACAAGAAAAAGCCCTGCGCCATAAATCATGTCGTTGTGACATTTACAGACTAACAACACACACGCATGACACAGTGAGTGTGAGATCTGATTCACTACACGCGTGCATTCGTCAGCTCTTAATAAACTGAAACAAAATATTATAAACACATTCCTTGGAGGAGAGCGGTGGCTAAGTAGTGGCTAGCTGAGTGTCGAAATTAATAACCCTGCAGGCCTGAGTGCTTCACTTTGATAGAGCAGCTCTGACACACACACACACACACACACACACACACCCTTGACACATAGCGTGCACTAACATACAAACAGAATCACGTGTGCGCACAGTGCAACACTGTCCAAAACACGTACATGCCCTTCAAGAGAACTCGCAGTTTCGGACACACACATGGTCTCTCCCCTGGTGGACGTCATGTTTGAGGCTGCTCTGTCTTTTTTTTTTTTAACACCGCCATTAGTTGTTTTTAAACCTGCATATTTTCTGCTGATTACAGCAAATGGACTCCCATTCGGAGGAAGCACAGGGAAGAGGGCTGTACATGTGGTTGCTATTTGTGAGGAATGGTGCATGTGGCGGAGGGAGAGAGGAGGAAAGAGGGGAGTCAGAGGTCTGAAGTGGAGATGCAGTAACCCCGGCCTATGTACATATATGTGTGAGTGTGCTAATGTGTGTTTGTTCGAGAAGAAGTGTGTGTATTTGGTGTGTGGACAAGTTTCTGTGAGCTTGTATATGTGTGTGTGTTGGTGCGAAGGGTCGGGGAGAGAGAGACGGGGCAAAGGGTGAAGGTCATAATGCTTCAGGGGAGGGAGATCAGATCTGCGGAGTGAGGTGGGGAAAATGTGAAAGGTCAAAATGTGTTTGGGTCTTGCAGGAGTTAGTGTTTACTGAGGGACAAAATGTGTGTGTGTGAGAGAGAAAGCAACATTAGCTGTAGCGTCAATAGCAGGTGAGGCTGGGTCACTGTAAGAGGCAACATTAAGGTGAGCCTGAGTGGGACTAAGTCACATTACATGCTAGTTTAAATGCTGTTATCACCATATCAGCGCTGTGTGAGAGTGCTGATGCAGATAAAACTGTGTGACTCTTGTCTTAAAAGAAATGGTGCTGCCACTCTAAACACGACGACCATATAATCCCAGGTGTAATTCCTGTAGAACATAACATGATTGACTCTTGAGAAGAAGCTGAGGAAGGATAAAAAATGTATTTCTGCAACAACATCACAGTTTTTCTATTAAAGGCAAGTCACAAGCATATTGTTGTTATTATTATTATAACGTACTGAGTAGACTTACATAGGTAGGGTCTTAGTGACTTACACATGAAGGGCTTGACACTGCTGTGGATGTGCTTATGCTGCTTGAGGCCCGAAGACGTTGCGAACGTCTTGCCGCAGTCAGAGCAGGCGTGGGCCCGCGCCCCGACGTGCTGTGAGCGGATGTGCCTCTGCAGGTTACTGGGGTCTGTGAACACCTGCTGGGGGAAGCAACCACACAGACACACGGGGGAGTTACTATCTGATTCTACTAACAGGAGACAAATAGAATTCAGACACTTGGAAGAAAAATTGCTTCTTCACTCAACATCCCCTCCAAAAGTCATCACTTTACCTTTGAGCAGTTTTCACATTCGTAGTGCTTGCCACTGTCGTGCGACATCTGATGTCGGATCAGGTTTGATTTCCAGTTGAAGGCCTTGGGACACTGGTCGCACTTGTATTCTCTCTCCTCAGAGTGGGACAGAGAGTGGGCCTCCAGACTGCAGGAAACACAGGACATTTCACAACAACGAGGATTTAGAAATTTGCTTTGAGTCAAACGGATGTCTTACAGCTCCACATGTGCTCTACATGTGTATCGATAAAGATGAACATCAGCTAAATCTCTCCCTGAATAAATTATGTCTTTGAGTGCGTCAGCGAAGAATTCACCTCTGGACATCAGGAAAAACCTGGTCGCACTCCTTACACTCGTGTAGACCGTGGGACATGTGGAGGGGTCGCAAGTCTTGAGGTTCCTGGGCCTGCAGGTCGCTGTCCCCTCCTAAATACAGCAGAAAAGATAAAGTAACGCAAGATGAAAAAAATCAAATGTTATGGTATTCAGGTTGACCTACTATTTGTACATGAGAATAATTTGAAAATCCAAACAGCCGACAAGGACTTCAACTTAAAATGAGATATGATTGTGGTCTTTAAGAGCCTCCTATCCCATTACATAGATCGTGTGTGGAAATATGATTTGCACTGCCACAGGCCTTGGTCAGTTACCAAGTCTGTGGTCCAGTCTTGTATAAGTTACACTGAATCTCCTCTTACTAACATCATTCAGTATTTAAAGTCTTGGACAAATACTGTAGGACAAATATTCTTCACTGCACTAACTGCTGTCATTTTGTCTCAGTGGTCTCAGGCGAAAACAATGCTCTAAATAAAACACAAGTCATGTCAGCGTGCAGACTCCTCAGTGTCATTGTTGTGTTATCTCATTTTCAGTGGAAAAAAGAGCCCTTACATCATCAGTGTCATATACTCCCAGTCCAGCTACACATCCTTCTTGTCACTCCTCAGCACTCACAGTTTACAATGGCATTAAAATAGCAATTTAAAAATACAAGTCAAACCTGGGTTAAGGAAGGAGGAGGGGGGCATCCCACACGGCTGTTTCTGGTGGTCCAGCAGCTGGTTGCGGGACTCAAAGTGCTGGTCACAGTCCTCACAGCGGTACTGCCTCTCCTCTGCAGAGCGGGAGGGAGAAACATTAGCATATCGTGCATTTAAGAGAGGCGTATGTGTTGCTCAGGTTTTGGAAGTGGACAGTGCGGTGCAGACCATGAATATCAGGAGCCATGGTGTCACATGAATACTCTTCAGCCTTCATGAAAAGTAGCAGCTCCTCGCCGGGAAAAATCTCACTGGTGACTTTGTAAAAGATCTGCAACACACACACAAAGAGAATATGATTTAAAAATGTACTTCCATTTCACAGTTTTATTGCAAAGGTCAAACTGTATTTTCGCTGTGCTGAATTTGCCTGTTTTTGTCGCCCCGTAAAGACGCTGCAGCTGTTTTTGTTTTGGCTGCATTTTTTCTCACATCGCCCATAACTGCATTGCGATGTGGGCTGAGCTACCCAATTTTCAAACCAGCAGAGGTCACTTGGAGTAGCTCTCAATTCGCCTACACAATGTGTACATGTTTGTCATATTTGTACCACCACCACTGCCACCACACACAAAGGAGACACATACATGAAAACATACACATGCATTAGCTTTTAATTAACCATTATGTAAGACATTTTCGTCATGAAAACAAAATTAAAGCACAAACAACCACACTGCAGAACAAATATACCGTCTCATATATATTGTACACACAAATATGCATGCACGTAGTTGGCCAGAAGCGGTGGATAAAAGTGTGGAGAGCAGGCTTACTAATGTGTAGCGATAAACTGTACAAACAAGCAAGCTGCTGCAAAATGCTTTCTGCTAATTGAGTATTTAAGTGATAGATGAAACGTCCAAACACTGATATCAATTAAGAACCAGCACAATCCACCGAAATCTGATCATCTTTTTTAACACTTAAGCATTTCTACTAAATGGTCAGGTTGCATATTTCACCGCATTCATTGCAGTTACAATACACACAGCTTGATTGTGAAACAGCGGGTAATCGGAGGGGGTCAGTCATTTTAAAGAATCAGCTGAGAGACCCTGGGACTGTGGTGCTTCCCATGCACACACAATAGCCTTTCTCTGAGAAACAATCAGACATTGCGTTATTTTTGGCATGCTTTGGAGGTTTAACATATTACCTTCCTCTGCTGCGTCGACATGACAATGATGATGGGGGGATTTATTAGAAATACAACAGGGAGGGGGGCTTATGGGAAGGCACGGGTCACAGGTACACCGCTTATGGACTGAATTCCTGGCGAGCACTATAAGGAGACTAGAGCCACACTGGCTCCGCAGAGAGTTGTGATAAATATTTCGGTCACAATAAAGATCATGATGTATTCTGTTGAGTACACTGTAGTTGTTTGTGTCATTGTTCTAACTTCTGGCAAATGATATAATAGTGAATATGACTGTACTTCTTTTTATGGGGGGGCTCCACTGTGACTCACCGAAGCACAGGAAGTTCCTAGACTGAGAGTCACTGGAGTGAAGGGAGCTCAAGTAAGTAAAAAAGCAGCGTCTGACCAAGGCAGAGCTCTCGCATGTCAATAACTGAGGAGTGATTGGTGCATAGTAACCGAGCTTTGTGGTAGCATTAAAATATGATTTAAATTCAGGCATTAAAAAGGCAGGCACTACAAGTCTGACTCCCATTATGGGGCTGAACCAGAGTCATTACAGTTATCCAGACCAGGAGAGACATTACATATCAACCACCAAATTTAATGCAAAAAATATTCTTGTTTTCATTTTGCAACATTTTAGCTTTAAATCATTTCATTTGAATTCATTTAACCGCTCCGTACAGAACGAGTTTGCCAACTGTTTTTCCAGTTTTGATGTCTGCTGCTGCGCCCCCATTGTTTCTAAGGAAGAATAAAGGGAACTGAACTGTGAGGGTCCAGACAGGAGCTTTAATCCATGACTTCGCCTAAACTCCAGCCTCTACAGCATAAACACACATGCTTGAACGTGAACGGAGCTTCATACATGCACACATACACAAACAGACACACTCCTTCCTGTGCCCATCACCCTATGTAAGGCCACAAAAATATTGTGATTTAGAAACAATCAAGCAGAAGTTCAAACAGACATGTGAGTCTGCAGGGATTCCGCTCGGAGAGACTGATACCGACAGTGAGGAGGGAGGCTCTTTGGAAAGCTACCAGGGCGCGGACCGAGGCCTCGGAACATAAAAATTAATGGACACTGTCAAAACCACTTTGTCCATAAATACAAGAGTCAGTTCATGGCAAAGTGCAACTGGGAGTCTATATTTCAGGTATGTTTTACAAATAAGAGGAGGAAATTAAGAAACACATTATGAGGATGACACAAGAGCCAGGTGAGTCTTTCAAACCAGGAGCAAACACCTACAAGTGTCAGTGACCTCTGACCTCCCTCTTATAGGGATCAATAAACATTTTTGTTGCTCTCTTTCTCCGCACCCGCTGCACAACATGATGCATTTTAGGGTAAGTGCGCACACACACACACACACACACACACACACACACACACACACACACACACACACACACACACACAGAAACACACACACACACACACACACACACACACAGAAACACACACACACACACACACACATAAGCAGGCACAGGAGGGCGATTCCGAATATGAGGGGAATTCCCCCAACAGCTCCACCCCTTCCCCGAGGGCTGCCACAGATAAACAGTGAAAACACACACAAACATAAAAAAAACGGAGGCAGCGACTCGCTCCAGAACAGAGGGCGCAGTGTTTAGTTCTGAGGGGGTCATCCTCACCGTGTCATGGACACACTAACAAACACACACGCACACACACTGAGTGCCAGCAGTTTAACAGTGGCTTAAAATAACAGGTTATTCTGCAGATAAGATATCAAAGGTGTCCGAGTTCACACTGAGAAAGCAAGCAGCCTCAGCATCAAGGCCGTTTCTTGCTCAGGCTGCAAACAAAAACAGCTAAAGAAATGATTTCAGACAATATTCAAACTATTTCTTCTTTGGAAACACACATGAATCTTTATGTTTTTACAATAGCAGCGAAGAAAACAATTCAATTATTTTCTATCTGTATATTAAATATCATTTTCCCGTGTGTGTGTGTGTGCATCTATTGAGCCACTTCTTATCTTTCTCTCTGTCACTCTCCCTGTCAAAGGTTACAACCATGAGAGGATCAAAGGCTATAATCAGACTGCCTCGTTACCTTGACACCATTAGTCATTAGCTGAGTAAACACCGTCACATTTTCCCCCCTGGTCACACCCTGCTGGCCGACTCCTCGCTCACACAGAGCTCATTCGACAGGTATGCCATTCACTGACGCTGCTGTCCTGCTAAAATGAACTCTCAGTCAGTCTGGGGTGCTGCTTTAAGTGCAAAAATCTTGAGCTACTTTAACATCTAAAAACTCGGGAAGAGGAAGATGTGTCAGACCCACAACCAAGGTTTATACCTCAGTCAAAACTCCTAATATTCTTTATTTCTGGGCAAATAAATCATCAAATTCAAGAGGAATGCCCACTGCATTGTTTACCTGTGCTTGCTAAGCAGTAACGCAACACAGCATGATCATGTGTGTTGCAACCTCCCCGTAGCTATCAGGGTCATGCAACATGTACAGTGCGTTTGGCAGGCGCCATCACTTGGCTCTTAAACAAAACCATCTCGTGACTTAGATAGCAATAAAGGGTACGAGCACACAATGTGCAGCTGTTTCCAGCAAATTGGATGAACATGTAAGGAAGCCAACATGGCTGTATGCATGGTAGATTAAGTCCGCTGTGGGAAAGTGACCTTACGGGGAAGTAGAGACTTTCTGGTATCTCATGGACAACAGCTCGTCAATGTCATGTGAAAACTCTCTTAAATGACTTTTTTTTTTTTTGGTGTTTTAGTCCTCTGTGGTCTCAATAAGAAGCATCTTGTGTAAATGATCAGTGTTGGATTTACAAGGTTTTCCCAGGATGGATTTTACATGTGCAATATGGATATTTTTTTATAGACGTATCTCTTTTTACAATCAATCCATGTGCGTTTTTCATAACTGAATAAGCCCACAGCAATTATGTCAGTGAGTTACAATCACTGCATGATTTCCCCTCCATTGTATTTACATAGTCGATGACTGTCAGTGTTTCACTAATATGCCCCTCAGCCACTTCATCCCACTCAATACTGAGTGAGAATCAATAGAGCGGATGAGATTAACACTCATATCCCTCTGCACTGTCTTATGAAAGGCTCTTCAGGGCCTCGTTGGATGATGCTAATTACACTTTTAATCCATTTTCCTTTCAGTTGAATCGCTAGAACGAGGAGCACAGTGGAGGGTTTTTCAGCACTAATTGCCCTAATTATCTTAACGACAAAACATGCTGATCATGGACGGATCTATGCGAGCGGCGCTCGGGCCGCGTCGCTCAGCTCAGTGCATCAGCAAACAAACGAGGACATCAGGGGAGCTTGAGGGAGCATTGTGGCGGTGGACGGTCAAAGGCTGACGTTGGACACAAGCAGCAGGTCGCAGGCCAAAGATTGCAAATTAAACACGATTACATTTCCATTAATTATTTTTTTCAGAATGCTGAAGAAAAACATTGGTTGAAGGTTTCAATCAGAACTAGAATAAAAAAACAAACTATTTTTATACTCTAATTAATTGGATTTCTTCAGAGAGCTGTTTTTATTTGTAAAGGACTGAATTCAAACCTTGGAGTTACACCACACTGACTTAATTACAGATTTCAGTGACTCACAAGCTGCGACAACTGCCATATCCTCCCTCTCCATTTAGTCCTGTTTCTTTCCACTCTGCCGTGTCACATATATAAAGCAATAAAACAGAAAGGCCATGTGAATAAAGGCTGTCCCTGTGTGTTTGGTTAGAATACTGAATGTGCAACAAATTGAAGGAATAGAGAAAAACAAATATAACCTGCAATTTTAGACACATTAAATTAAAACAACTACAGTGACTTAATGTTTTAGAGCCATTTAAGTCCCTCTCAAAATACCTGCTTTTTAAATTTACCTTCAGAGCAAGGTGAGATATTTGTGAAATTAAAACTATAGAGAAGATTGCATATCAGTTTCATGACTGTAGAGAATTGATTTTACATGCTAATATTGCAAATACCATCTGAAATTCTTTTGTTAATATTTGCACGTCTGCTTTCACAACATAGATCTTTTTTTTTTGCCATCAAATTCAAGCTGACTGGATAAAAATTTACTGCAAAACAGAAAGAGAAAGGAAAAGCAGAATGAGGATCCCAAACAGTTTCCTCCTGTAAGACAAAACAGGCTTTTTCCTCCTCCTCCTCACTCATTCATTCCTCTCTCGCTCCCTCACCCTCCTGAGATTGCTCATAAAGTTTTATGATAAACAGAACTGGGTCAGAAATAAGAGGAGGGAGGCCAGTTTTACTCCCATGATGGCAGGGCTAAATTGGTGCTTGAAAAGAACCAGGACCAAATAACGACCACCACACCTGGAAATTGCTGCCGTTGTGTGACACTGTCTTAAAATAAATCACGCAACAAGTCATCTCCACCGATGGCATGGAGCGAGAGGAGTCGTTCTGAGGGGGGTGGGGGGTGGGGGGGATTTAACAGGACAGGGGATATGTAAACCCTGGGTAGCTCGGTCTGTGGAAATCTGGTGATGGTACACGTTGTGCAGCGGGTGTGTAATATGTGGTTTCAGGCTGGGTTTAGACTCAGCACTTCTCTGTGGCAGTAAAAACCTGTTGGAATCAGGTACTGTGTGTTTGAACATTTCCAGCTTGGAATGAGGAGCGTGGGGAGTCATCTGAACCGCAATGAACAATTCACAGTCCTGCAGAGCGTGTGCACACACACACACACACACACACACACACGCACAAACATATTAAAGTCCACACATGCATACATGCATACATGTAATAACGGAGGCAGTTACAGGTGTGTGCACACACTCAAGAGACAAAATAAAACACTTCTCACACTCACAACAAGTAAATGCACATAAAGGCCATTGTAAGCTCACACACACACACACACACACACACACACACACACACACACACAATCAAAAACTGACAGCGGCTTTACAAGACCACCCTCTTCAGTCTATTCATTTTAAACATACAGACAGGCATTGTGAGACGCTACAGTGTGTTTTCAAAAACACCAGTGTTGGCCGGAAGGCTTAAAGACGGCACATTGTGCTGTGTTGTGACACTGTGCAATACTTAACAATCACCTCATCATAGCCATGTCCGTGACCTGTCGGAGCCTTACACAGCCACCCGAGCAGAACCACAGTGTTGACAGCGAGTCACACCTCGCAGAGAGGGCAGCTCAGGAAAGCTCTCTCTGCTTGTTTGTCTCATTTAAAAGGGAGCGGGTAAGTAGCTCTGGAAAGCTTCTCCTCGTCTTCTCTCTCCATTCTGTCCGTGAAAAGACACTCTCACTCACTCTCTCTAGCTCTTTCTTCTTTACTGAGAGTGCAAGAAGGGTGAGGATGACACAGAGATGTGGAGGAAGAGCAGGAGATTAGCTCCTGAGAAGCTCTGAGTGTTTCACTTGAAAGATTTCCAAATGATTTCAGGGCCAGTTGAACTAAATGCAGCTTTTAACTGTATGAAAATGTTCGTATGTACTACAATTTATATTTATACTTAGACTGACTTATTAAATACTCCACTGTCATGTACTTATGACTGGAAATCACTCAACAAGTGACCTAGACGGACCACCAGTGAGAAGTGATGACACACACGCAGGCTACATTGTGTTTTTTATTCGGGTCAAGCTGCGGTATGCTCAATACACATGTCAAATAAAGTTTAGCCTCTTGTCTCCCTGCCTTGCTGCGTGTCTCTGTGTGGAAGAGGCGTCTGGCCGTGGGATTACTGAGGTGAACAGGCCCCCATGTGTGCAGCACGCACCTCTCTGTACAGCCAGGTGAGCAGCAAAAGGACTGTGACATTCCTGGCATATCTAAGAGTTTATAGCGCAAGCGTGACTGGGAAGTGTGCGGAACTATCATCTCGGCGGGCAGCCTCTGATCCTGCCCTGTGGTCCTCGCACGGCAGAAGCCAGAGCACAATTACAGAAAGAAAACACACACAGATAGCGAGGAGTCTCTGCGGTGCAGCGTGGGGGAGAGCTGTGTGTGTGTGTGTGTGTGTGTGTGTGTGTGTGTGTGAGTGTGAGAATTGAAGGCAGGGTGGGCCAGCCGCTCATGGGACTATCTGACTTGGATCACAATAACACCTTTTAACACAACAGCACGCAGACAGGACAGCCATCGGAAAATACAGGGAAGCCTTCTGGCATTGGAGCGAAGTTAAAAAAAAATAATGAATGACTCTCAGTTGCACTTGATTCATCCAGCCAGACAGAGAGATTCAGACACATGGAGTTCGAAATCATGTGGGAGTTCGAAATCAAGTCATCCACATGTTTTTTTTTTCTTTCTCTCTTTTTTTCCTCAGATCATATTCATCTTGTATTTTGTTGAGGTTGTTCAGCCAAGCAGGCTGCGAGTGTCTCCACGTACCTGATCATCTATCTGGCACGCTGTCAGGTTATGCTGCTTGGCCGCAGGGGCAAACTGGATGTACTTCAGCCAGCTCCCGATATCTGGCTTGCTGGCATCCACGCAAAATTTTACATGGCCTGACCCGTCCAAGATCTGCAGAGAGAAAAGAGAGAGGGAGGGAGACAGAGAGAAAGAAAGAAAGAAAGAGGGAGATCAGACTTTGATCAGTATCAGTCCAGGTTACTGTGTCCAAACACTGACTAACCACATACCTCCCACAGAGAAATAAGACTCAAATGTTGGGAGCTGCTCTGTGGTGCAACACACACACACACACACACACACACACACACACACACACACACACACACACACACACACACTATGTTAATCACCTAAAATTCCTTTGTGATATAAAAATGCTCATGTGCATTTATGAATTTTTTGGTCATTATTATTTCAACAGTAATCTCTGAGGAAATTTCTCCATTTCTTTTTTATTACCACAAAATAATAGGCTGACAATAAATTAAATAAAACTAAATAAAATTGTTTTATATATCTGTGGCATTTATTTTTTTGTTTACCCTTGAGGGAGCTCTCAAAGAATTATCTCATTTCCATTGTAGTAATAAAAAAAAATGTCAATTATATTAGAATGTTTTTTAGCAATAATAAATCAGTCTCAATAGAAGACTGTAAACCCCCTAAAATATATAATAAATTAATTAACTAATAGGATAAAAAATATGGCTACAAAAAAATACGTAATGTAACAAAGTTTGATAATATTTTGTGGGTATAAACGAATTTTAAAATATGCTGCTGAATTATTTTGGATTTAAATTGACTTCAACTGACGTTTAAATTCGTTTCTGCAAATGCAGCTTCATCGAATAAATTTGCCAAATATATTTATTTTCAAAGTTTGTTTTTATAAATAGAAATTTAAAATAATATTTATTATACAATGTAATAATATAACAATATTAATACTAACGATGATAAACGAATAAAACAATACTCCCCTGCACAACATCAACACTCTTCAAGCATCTTAAAACCAAATAACAATAAATAAAAATGAATTATTATGCAAATCATAACATCACTGCACTTCCATCGTTTGAAAGACATTTCCACAGCGTTCCTCTCAGCACACTGTAAACGATATAATGTTGTTTTAATGCGTTAATATTTATGACACAGCAGCTGTAAACTTTACTGGGAAACAAATCAATTGCAGGAAACCGCGAGTGATAAGAATTAGGAAGACGCAGCCGATTGTTGGGGATGCAAAACGGGATCTCCATCAGGGTCACAAATCTGTCTTTCTGCCTTTGTATAACCCGCCACTGAATAAATATTTAGCCTGCATAAAGCCCTTTGTCTGGAGCAACACTGGGTCTACCCATTCATCATGTAAAAACACTCTCCGGTGTTTTACTAATTCAACCGAGCTCACGACCAAATACGCGACGAGTCACTTTTTAAAATGTTTTGCTCTCAGTGCAGCTCGTTTAATAAAAGCAAATATTTTGTTTCATCCATAGAGTCTGTTTTTTCTTACCGTTAAAACTCTTTGGCACCGGCGTGCGACACTTAAAACCTCTTGGGAAAATAACTGCGTTGGTAAAAGTGGTGAAAACTCCGGCTTAAAAAAAACGCGAACCAAAAACTAGTCTGTGAAATAAAGAATAAAACTACAAATCGTCTCTGCTGCAGCGCCTTCTCCACCGTGCTGGCATCGTAAAATAAAAAAGAGAAGCACCAGGGCTGTGTTTCGGCAGCGGTGTGTCTTCAGGTCTCCAAGCGGCAGGACGAGTCGACTCCTCTCCGGCGCGCCTGTCCCTCAGACACGGCGCGGTCGGTAAAAGTAAATCCTCTCTCACTATATTGTCTCACAGACACCGCTGACTCGGTAAATCTCCCCTCACTGTCCTACAGACACCGCGGGGTCGGGACTAAATCACCTCCGGTGCATCAACTTGCTCCCAACTTTTCACTGTGTGTGCGCTTCGCTTGGCTCGTCCGCTCCTCTCTTGTCACCCCTCCTGTCCTGACGCACCCAGGTGTCCTCTAGTAGCCATTCAACTTTTCATTTTTCTCTTCCTCTCCCCCCCCCTCCTCAGCCAGTCGGGATGTGTCGTCTATATGATAGCAGAGAGATTCAAAGAAAGAGGGGGGTGTTGGTTTTCAAGCATCGCCCCCTACTTTGCGCGTCCCGGACACTTTGTGTGATGTTGCTCTTGTGCGCATTGTCTCATGAAGACGGATCCAGCGCGTCCATCCCTGAAGCCCACAGAGAGGAGACTCACAACACGGGACTGTCTTCGCCTCTGTCCCCCGGTCGGAAGCGACTCCTCTCCGCAGTAAATTTTAAAGTGACAGGGGCCCGGGGTTGGAGAGGGTGAGCGGGGTCAGGGAGAGGTCGGGATGGGGCTTCCGAAGGGATGAACTACACACACAGGCAGCACACTTTAATGAACCAACATCAGCATCAAAGCGCGTATTATTATCCACGTGTTCCCGAACTTTTTTTCACAACACGGCGCGCCAGTTCATGGACCATTTTATGACATTATTAACCTGAGCTGAAAAGACCCTTTTCTCTGTCTCTTTTTTACCTCCAGGTTATGATTTAGATTTGAGTCGCAGTTACGTTTAAAACAACAACAAAGAAAAGTGAGAACTATAATAAAAACTGTAATTGTGCTTGTGTTACTGGAGAAATGTAACATCTAGACTTAAGTGTTCCTCTTGGGGACCTCCAGGAAACTCCATAAGGACCATTGGAAGTCCCTGTGCCACAATTTGGGAAACACTGACCTAATCACCTGCTTTTTTTCTGACCTGAAGCAAAATATTGTGGGTTGTTATGTGGGTGTACTTGTGCGTTTTCCTCCCCAAATTCACCATTACGCACACACACACACAATAAACAATATATGACTGGTTATTTCAAACAATGATCATAAAATGAGTTTTAATAAAAGAAAAAAAAGATGATTAATAAAAAGATCAAGATCAATCTTGATTTTAAAGAGAAATATTTTTATTTTTGAGAACTAAACTCTCCTCGCTGCTCTGGCCTCTGTGCACCTGCTTTACAACAGGCTCAAGAGCACATAGAAAATGTTGCATTATTCCTCCAGTGTTTAATCAAGATGTAAAAGCTGAGACTTTAAACACACGGGACAAGGGTATAGAATAATAAAGAAACGTCCTCGTTGTCAGTGAGCGCAGTTTATTAGGCAGCTCATAAAGCCGGAGAGGACAGGGCTTTGGCTGATGAGAGCAGATGATGATGGATAACGCCTCACACTGTGACATTGACCTTCCATCCCAGATAATGCCTATTGTTTTACGAAATCGCGGAGCAAATGTGCAGGAAGGACAGGAAAAATCATGTGTAAATAAGGCAGGACCCCGCCACCGATTCCCATCGTCTCCGCGCTCCTTGAGAACCGAGCAGAGACCCCGGTCCGCCCGGTCATTGATTTCCTGCCTCTCCTCGACTTGTCCATTGTTGGAAGCCTTTTTAATTTAGCCATAAATTGGGAAAGCTCAAGTCGAATGAGCTGTTCTATTTTCTTCCTGTCAGGATGAGGGATTTGTTTTATGATGCATTGTGTATTAAATACAAGTAATCTGGGAAAGTGATTGCTCCACGGCCTCTCCGGGTCTGACCGAGGATCCTGATAGAGAGGAGAGCTCTTTTCTGAAAAGGAGGAAATGTCTGCGGGGAAAAAGAAGGGAGGATAAACACGCGGGGTTTGTGGTATCACAAGGGGGTAAAGTGGGGTAACAGTGACAGGACCCCTGAAAGTCTGGCAGCATGGAGACATGCTGTACTTCTTTCCCCTGTCAGGAGATGGCGTGCTCAACTGGACTCAACTTTTTAGACATATCTGAATGGATGGTTGAACATTTCAGATGACAATATGACGCATAATTGTGGCTTTGCATGAGATTTTCCAAACTTTATTTTATCGTCAGCAAATACTGCATGAGATATTTACACCAAATACAACTGGTGACTTGCATGACTATTTATGACACTGCAGCACTGCTTTATCTCCTGAAATGTAACGTAGACGCGCCTTTTGGTGGACTTTTAGGGCCTTAACATTTTGGAGTAAGAAAAATCCAACTTTCTAATCCACATTGAAAGCACCGCGGTTTATGTCTCAGTTTGCAACAGTCTGCTCCATCAGTCAGCTCCTTGACTTATTATAAGTTGAGGGTCATTTCTTTCTCGTCCGTGTGAATTGCGGCACCAAACATCTACATTAAGGCGTCACATTGCTAGATGGCACATGAAAGATTCAGCTGTATGGGCTTGAATATATAATCACCTGAACGAGCGGGCCATAAAGCTCCTGAATCCACTGAAAAGACCGATGGGGGTGAATTTAAAACGCTTGTTCATTGTGTTAATAAACCAGGAGAATGATTTGCAAGGCGCGGCTCTAATTTATATTTATTCCACCAATCCGCCATAAGCGCTGTTCTGATGTGCCGAGATGAAATAGATCTGTTTTATCTGAATTATGCCATGCCTTTGTCATAATGGTTTTGACATAGCTACTAAATAGCGGTGTGGAAAAGCTGTTTATCAACAAATTACAAACCAAACACATGCAGGCTTCAGGGTATGTTAGTTCCGACTATATCATGCCACACAGCATTTCATACTTATTTAAGGGCACTCTTAAAAACATACAGCATCCGCGTAATGTTTAGTGCCGAGGCTTTAAAGTGCTGTGAAATCCTTGAAAGGAGGTTAAATTGCTTAAACGGGCCCGTGCTTATTTTGCTTGCGGCTTTTCTTGTTTGTTTTAGGAGTTCAGTCACGCAAAAACCAATTCATACATGAATGTGGAGAATTTTTATGATCAAATAGTTTCATATTTGATCTGAGGTTCAGCTTCATGGGTTTAACACTGGCCTGTTCCTTTTTTTTCTCACCCTTTGAATAACTTCGCAGTAATATTTTCTGGTATTACAAAAAGAAAGTGATTTGCTCCATCTAGAGCCATGTGAAGTCAGATGGGACAGGCTGGAGAAGAGGGGGGATTCCCGTGTGGGTTGCAAACTGACTCCAGCCAGCCAGCGAGCTGCAGAGCCTACCGCTGCTGCAGCCGAGGGGCCACATGGAAACACTGTGTAGGCCTGTGTGGTGCATTCCAGCACATCCTCCAGGAGAGCGGAAAGAAAAAAAAAACGAGAGGAGAGGAGAGAAAGAAAATATCGCAGCCAAATCCACATGAAATAGTTCTACCATTCACGGCGAGACCTCCCATTGACACCCGGCGCAAAGCTGCATTAAGCCTCCATCATGACTCTGTATACACACGGCCCCCCTGCGCATTTTATTTTGCGTAAATGTGGGGCGATTCAATCAAGTGGTAAAAACTCATTTAGGGCTCAAACGAACAGTTTGCACAACACTCTGCAACTTTCTCTTTAATTAACGCGTCCATCAGCAGAGATTAGTGCACAATGCATGAGCTGTGCAGCTTTAGGTCCTTATATTAAAGGACAGTCCTGGTGTCCATATAGCCCAATTACCATTAAAACAGAGCAGAGGAAATGAAAGGGGAAAATGTAAATAAAAAAATGTTCCTTGGGTCTGGAAGTAGGCCCGTTGTGAGCGGCGTGTTAATCTCCACCTCAGTAATTTGGTTCTGCGGGAGAAGACAGAAGCCCTGCTGCTGTGCCCTGCACTTCATAAATCACTGCTTTATGTGGACAAGGTCAGCGCCCCCCTCCACCTCCCTCCTTCCACTGGCCCCTCCGCCATGTTTACCCGGCCGCCCGGGGGCTCTCAGGACCAGACCAGCTCACTTCTAATTACTTTGGATTATTTTCATTTGCCGGGGGTTAGCCAGGCATTCCGACAGAGAGAGAAAGAGAGAGGGATGATTTCTTGACAAATTCTGTGGCCTGCGAGGGAACAGGCCCGGTGTGTTTGCTGAATTAGCACCCGGTCATTTTGTTTTGGCACTGTCTGTTCCGGTCTCTGACAGCTCCTTGCAGTGACAGGTCGGCCAGAGCAATGCATCCATGTCTGTATTAACAAAGCCTTTACTAAAAAAAAACCCCTAAAGTTTCTTTTTAAGTTCTTCAAGTGGGATGAAATCATTCATTTGTATCCATGCCACATTTGTCAAGTGTCAATATTGGAACAGGACAGGGCATCACAGGACATGATGCTGGACTGAGAGCATTTATGAGGAGACACAAATGATCTCATCACATTTACCATTTCAGACAAGGACATGAGTGAGGCTTCTTGCCTCTTCTTCTTCATCATTAAAATGCATTTGCTACGCTAAGCTGCAGACCAATAAAGACAGAGAGAGAAACACACTTCAGTGAGCTAACAGAATCCCCACAACCACCCAAAGTTTGGGCTATGACCTGTTTTGCAGATTAAAAGGTGCACATGCAGGCATAGATTTCCAGAGGGAAACAGGGGACACGACTTCCTCAGTATTTAGAGCATGTGCATTTGTCTCCTCTTAAAAAAAAACCCTATGAAAGTAGCACAGGACTTTTATTTTGACACAACTACACTAAACGAATGCAGAAAATGCACAAATTGGTGCTTAAACAATCACCAGAATGCAGTGCTCGATGCTCCAAATTTTCCGGCACAGGAGCTCTACACCTTGTTTCATATGTGTACCCCCCAAAGTTGAAATAAAATCTACCCTTGGCTAATGAATGCACTCATATCTCTACCAAAAAATGCATGAGAATCCAGTGAGTGTAAATGAGACGTATTGTTTCTTGTGCTAAAATCAACACTGACAGCAGCAATGGCACAACGTGACCAGGAGCTGCAACAAGAAGCGCTCACTGCATCATAAGTACAAGCTACCATTAAAAATGATGTGAGCATCAGAAGGAGGGGGATACATGTAAAACTGAAGAGTGGATATTATGCAACATTCAAAAGTTAATTTAAAGATAACTGATTTTAAGCAACCTGGAGTGTGGCTGCAGCGAGTTGGGGGGCTTTGGAGAAGAGGAGAGAGGGGTGAAGCTTAGGGGTGGCAATGATGTACAGAAAGTAGTACAGGCAGTGGTAATCACAGACACTTCCTCCACAGAGCCCCAGCATACAGGGCCACACTGTATGTGGGCTACGGGGTGCGATAAAGCTGCACAGGAGTCAAAGGTCACGTTTTTCAAGCATAAATTCAGTGGGCACACAGCTCCTATACGCATGGGACAGACTGGAAACTTAAACAACCCACTCCACCCCACTCCAGCCCGGCCGGGAGAAGAGGGGGGAGGTAATTAGAGCATGTTGCCGGTCGCCGCAGGGTGAACAAATCGGCTCTAAAACGCTCATAGATATCATCTTTAAAGGAGCTTTTTATGTACAAGAGGTAGAGCGGTGCGGGGGAACTGAACACGGGCACTTCAGATGTTCAAGTGTCACACATTCATTACATTTATTGAGCTCTCTTCTCACGTTTAAAGTCGGGGCTCTGCTGCAACACTACGACAATCTGCTTTTCATATAGCGTGGCCAATTGCAAGGCTAATATTTTAATGCTGGCGGATATCAGACAGACGTAACACTTGTTCGGTGTGACAGGAGACAATGCTGTCACGACAGTTCAAAATCATACAGTCATAATGGAAAAAACTGAATTTTATAGAGCGGGATACTGTTATGAATGACGAAAACATATCAGAGTTGTATGGAAGCTGATGGGACTGGGCAATAAATTGATATGGTGATATGAGACCAGATACCATCTCAGTCTGGATATCTTAATATCGCAAGTGTCTTTTCCTGCTTTTAAAGGCTGAATTACAGTAAAGTGTTGTAATTTTCTGAACTTACTACACTGTTCTGTTTTATGAAAGCACCAATAGTCAATCTGACAATATAATCACAATATCAATATCGAGGTTTTTGGCCAAAAATATTGTGATATTTGATTTTCTCTGTATCGCCCAGCTCTGTTATATTTACAGTTAATCTAATATGGATCAAGACATAACTTAAAATCCAGTTAATTTAACCAAGTTGATCTTATTTTTCAGACAGAGCACTGACTTTGGTGAAAAAGACCATTTACCCGACGGCGACGCAGGTGAGAAACAGACACCCACCACTTGATGGCTCACAGATATACAGACCCCTTTGTGTGTTTACTTTTAGTGAGTGTTTTCCAAAGCAAAGAAAAAAGACTCATATTGTTGTACCGAGGAGGAAAAACATAGAGAAACATGACAAGTGGGACTAATGGGTATTTCTTAACCAAAATTTACAAGTGGTCAAAACTGCAACGTGAGAAAGTGAGAAAATGTACTTGAGTAAGTGCAAAGCGTAAGCAGATTGAGGAAGTGTGCTCAGTACGTCCGTCATGCTCACACACGAAAACCCCCACACACACACACACACACACACTGGAATTTGTTACCCAGCACAGGTCAGCGCAGTGTATGTGGGCATGATTAAAGTCAGAATTAACTCGGAAAACAACAAATCAGTTGCAACAACCCTAAAATGGAGGAAAGCTGAGCAGCTCACACATAACACAGGGACACGGAGTGGCTCCCATTAAAGGCTTCACTGGCTTTCAGTAGCATCAAAGAGGCCCCTGAGTTAGGCTGGGATTATATTTAACCCGGGGAGCTTGTTGCACTGCTGAGTACAGGGCACATGCTGGTGCTGCTGCCAGTACACCATGCTTCTGGCATTTAGACCAACGCTCTCATTAAAATGTGGCTTGGGCACTACTTCCTACAGGAACACACACATGGTGTAATGCACGGGCACACACGAAAACACATAAACACTCAACAGCAAAACAAAAAAATTTGAATTACTATGGCGACATGATGAATTTGTGATCATACTTCTGCAGAACTACTGCCACAAAATGTACAGATTTAAGGGCTGAAGAACAATTGCAATTGTGTACAAAATCGTGTTTAAAACTGCGTAACTTTGATTATTTTTTAATCTGATTTTGCACACATTTGGCATGCAAAATGTGTCGTGCAGGTACGCATCACTAGAACACTGCTACCTATTTTTAGTTTTTAATGAGAGCTCGCACATAAAAATGAATCTGGCCAACAGAAATTTCAAGATGCTTTAATCACCACATGCTAAACGCTAATATTGGTGCATGCAGGCTTGTAAATAAAAGAACAGACGCAAGCATCCCAACAAAGTTCTCCACAAATGTCTGCAGAAGGCCCTGTCCTGAGATAATGCAATCTCACTTGGCACATTTCAGCAGTCAGACTTGATATGAACCATCAGACATGTGCGTCAATACTCCCAAGGTTTATTCAATTCCAAACCAATCATTCTGGTGTCATACACTTTTGGGTTAATATTCTAACTGTGAGGCCCAGGGCTAGGTGAAGATAAATCAGCTTTTATGATGGGTTGTTATGGTTTTTACGGCACTGGGGTTGTGAGGGACTGATTTGGGGATCAATCACCTGCAGGTGTCTGCTGGGGGCTGGGGTGCTGCGAGGATCGATTGAGGATCTAGAGCTGCGGTGATGGAATAGAGGTGTGTTTGTTTGTGTGTGTGCGTGTGTGTATTGAGATTGGGTGCAGTTGTAGAAGTGTGTGTATGAGTTTGTGAGGGCGTTTGTGAGAGAGAGACAAAGTGATGAAGGGGTGTGTGTGTGTGTGTGCTTCAGAGACAGAGAGGAGATATATCTGGGGCTGCAGCGGTGATGAAGGGCCGCTGGACTATGACCAGACCATCTCGGCTCTTATCGGACGCACTCCCCTCCTCCTTCTCCCTCGCTCTCAATCCACTTCTTTATCTAGATGGCACTTTGGAAAATCTCATTGTCACACAACATTTAACAAAGACAAAAGTCTCGGGCGGGCAGCTGGAGATGACTGGCCTGACGGAGCACGGTGCTAGTGAGCGAAGTATCCCTCACACAACCTCTTGCACTTAAATCTTGCGTGTTTTCCACTGGGAGAGGCCGGCAATGTGGGTGCAACACACTGCCAAGACACACAAACAAGCGTGTGCATCTATGCGCACAGATGGCACGAGCGCACATCAACGCGCAGTCACATTAGCCGCACTTAAGTTTGTCAGTTTCTTTCTCCTCTCCCCGCCGTGGGTATGGTGTTTATACACATTCAACATCTTCCTTGACCGTCAGACGGCTGCTTCCTCCGTGCTGTCAGCGGAGCCCGGCTGAAACAAAAGAGGCGGAGAGCGAGGCCTACGGGTTCTCAATCAGAGGAAGTTGGTGCTGATTACGCTGCCCCTGAAGAAGCATTCCGATCCTGTTAAACCGCACGCTGGCTGCCAACTCCAAACCATGCGGCAAAGCACTGAGGAGAGTAAAGCCTTACACAGCCCCACCCTGAGTGCCCTCTCGTTGTCCAGGAAAAGCATCTGCCTTCTCTTCCTTTCCTTCTTTATTTATCTCCTTTGTTTTTCTATCCTGCTGCTGTTGCTTCTTCACTCCTAGATCCACTATTTACCTTTCCTCCCGTTTCCTCAAACCTCTCATCCACCTTCTGTTTTGATTCGGTTCCTTCTTGAGCCCCTCCTCTCCTCTCCTCCATCATCCCCTCCGCACGGAGACACGACAGCAGGCTCTCGTTGGAGGAGAGAACATTCCACCTTCTTCACACCCTTACCTCTCTATCCCTGATGAATGCCTTCACTCCACTTGTTTATAAGATAGAGGGGGTTATTCATAATCAAGCCTAAGAGAGTATGTACACACTGTGGACATCCTGATAGAAGGCAACGTATTAAATTTCTGTTTGTTTGACAGGAGCGCTGTCTCTCTCCTTCTCCTTGACGGGAAGACCCCCATCCATCCAAGCAGGGGGCGCGACCCCAGCAGCACTCCCCTCTCTTTCTCTCTCTCAAGTGCTAACACATATTAAGTAAATGAAGAGTCTCTTCAGGCCGGCAGGAGACAAACGAGCTTCTTAAACATCGGAGGGGTGGCGGTTTGATCTGGTGTCGGCGGGTGTTTACGACGTAACTGCGGCAGAGTTGTGTTTGTGATGTTACCCATCTAAGTGTGTTTATACTGTGGTGGAGATGACCCCGGTCTCTTAGCCAGGTGCTGAAGCTCTACGTCTTCCCTCTGTTTGAGAGGGAGAGTATGCTTATGGCTTTGGAGTGTGTGTGTGTGTGTGTGTGTGTGTGTGTTCGAGTGTGGCAGTGCTTCTAGGCCAAATGCTGTCCAGGCAAGCAGACAGCCAGTGTGTCCACATCGAACCACAAACAGGTTAGAGTGTCTGCTCTCATTTTCCTCCAAGGTTTTCCTCCTGTCTTTGCTGTTTCATTCTCTTTTCCTGTCTTTCTCTTAGTGATTATTGTCATTCTGGTTGCTGAAAAAAAACAAAAACACGACTAGTGGGAAGTGTAAAAAAAACAGGAGAAAGGAGGGGAAGCATGACCGAGCTGCGGTGGGCTGGCGGCGGCGGCAGTGGCGGTGGGGGGCTATAAGGCCCCCAGGGTGGGTATAGGGTTTTGGTGAGGGCTCGGGGGTTGGTGGTGAGGTGTGCTCGGCGAGAGGGCCCTGGTGTAATCTCAGTGCTGAATAGACGGAGCTCTTAATAGAATCCCGTCGTCCGGCTGCCACCGAGAGAAACAAGAGCTGTAATGGATGGGCTCAGCTCTGGCTCCCACTTTCCCCCCCGTGACCCCTGCGTTGGTCAGAAGTAAGAGCTAAAGAAGCATTGTAGCCTCGGGCCTGATTGAATGGGGAGGGAGGGAGGTGGCGGTGGTGGCAGTGGGGTGGGGGGGGAGGTTGGGGGGGTAGTAGGCAGCCGCACTGATAGACCAATTTCCCACTACTGCGAGCAGCAGGGCTTGATTGATGAGGGCTGGTGCTGGTGAGAGGAGGCCCATCACATGCGATCACATAAATACTTATTCAGCTCGAATTGGGCCTGACAAGCCTTACGACAGCTTTGTGCTGTCACAGATATCATTGGAAGGAAAACGCTCCATTAATCATGCGTAATTAACTTTTCCAAACGAAGGTTCTGCTTGAAACCAGTGCTAACCCACTCAGTACCCAGATAAAAAATTCCAGCATCTTAACTGGGATTGGTGAGGGCCTTATTAAAAGCTAGAGCCAGTTTCCCCTGAGCCGCTCCGTTTGTACAGGAAACGGCTTCATTAGTATCGGTTTAGGGCTCTAATGGGCTCGATACAAAGCCTCCTCTCTCTAACTCAGTCGTGTTCAGTGGCCTTACAGTGCAATATCCTGTGAGCGCGCACGGCCATAATGTTCGCTGTTTGAAGTCGGAGCAGAACCCATCTGAACGCCTGCCACTAGTTAACTACCTTGACCCTCCCATAAAGCAGTGTGTGGAGGAGTGAGCGTTGGAGAGCCCAACAAGCTTCGCGGTTTCATTCTCTCTCCCTCTCTCCTGGCCAAAGGTAGCCTCCCCATGGGAGTAAACTGGACCAGAGCCCTTTTGTTTTAAAGCAGCAGACCAAATGATCTGCCTCACATCAGGAATAACACCAACACACATACTTACACACCGAAGCATGCACAGACCTACGACCATATCTCATCTTATCAGCATTCCTCCGTCAGCTCTCTAATGCTGCCCACCTGCGTGGCTGCTGGTGAATACAATGTAAGCAGTTGGCATGGGAGAAGACAGAAAACAATGAGGGCAAAACAAGTGTGTACCCTGAAGTGGAACTGAATACTTTCAGGAAAATCAAATATTATTGTAGAGAAAGATTACAACAGTGTAAGAAAATATGTTCTACAACTCTGAAAACAACACATAGCCTAACAGTGAGTTATGTCATTACAAAATGTCACCAAGTACAGAACTCTTTGCAGCACATACAACGCAGGGTTTTTCCACACTTGCACACTGATTCCAACAATAATTCAGGCTGCTGAATTCAGGTGAAAAGGCAAAGTCCTTTCTTAAAAATGTACAGTCCCAGTGGTGCAGTACTCAAGATGCAGGTATGTTGTATTATCCCCCGCAGCCACGCATCTCATTTTTCTAAGTTGTCCTGTTGGTTCTTGTGGGCATCACATATTTCTCTGACTCACTTCAGACTTACTCATGACATGCTTCAGTGTACGCATGAAATTATATCGTATTTCTGAGGGGAGCAGGCTCCATAGCAACATTTCCATTTTGCCATACATGGTTAGCAATTGACACAGTGGATCACAAAACACGCACACACTCCTAGGTTCAGTCATCCCTCTTCTTCAGTTGGTCATCTACGGTCATTTCCTCTAAACATCATCCTCACTGCAGCAGGGACTTGACTCATTTCCTGCCAGCTAATTTGCTCTGTCTGGCCCTCAGAGAAAAGGACAACACACTAGAACATGATAGTCATACTCCACATATAGACACCAGGACACGTGTGAGCCGATCCATCTAGAAACACCAACAAACAAAAACACGCAGAATGTAATGTCTTTGAATTACTTCACAAAAATAGCTGTGTACAGCAACACCGCTGTGTTAGCTGGGGTGGACGAGATCAAATCTTCGTGGCAAAATGACAGCTATGTTTTATTTGAGTAGTTACTGCAGTGCAGCCCCAGCCTGGCAACAAACAGTATGTAAAAATAGTGAGCACAACACAGTGAGGAGCTCAGTGAAAACAGTCTGTATGGTTACTTCCACAAGCAGCGTGCAGCTGATTGAAATCGTTGTCAGGCACATGGTGAGAAAAACAGCTGCCATTTCTGGCTGCCCTGGTCACCCCCCCCCCCACAGGACAATTAAAGCTGAAGTCCTTAAGGTGCCACTCGAGAGCGTCTGAGTCGAAGAGCAAAATAACCAGTGACTGATTCATTTGTCATTATGTACTTTAAACTGATGAGTGATTTGTTTTTCAGCTGACTCCCACTTTAGGCTTATCAAATGCTATTTTGTGATGCTTGACTGCATGGGTAGTTTTTCTATAACATGTTGATTTGTTTAATGTTTTTAATCCCTGTTGGAAAAACTCAATTAAAATATGAAGTATGCTTGGGTTGGCTGAATTCTGAGTTATGTGGGACAGATTTGAATGAATTAAAGGGATACTTGACAATTTTCAACCAGTTTTGTATCATATCACTGTGGTTAGTATGTATAAAAACTGTGTTAAATATCCATCTGACCACAGCAAGATCTCCCTGCTCAACTCCCAGCGAAAATCTGCTGGAAGACACGTTTTGCATCATGCACATAAAGAGTATAGACTCAGATCAAGAGACAAACCTGCCTCTATCCCACTCAAACTCAGACCAAACTCTAAATCTAGGCAGTGTTGCTCAAATATAAACCAAGATTCTGTTGCTTTACTGCCTTTTTCTCACCTAAAATGTCCTCAGAAACATAATTCAGTGCACTGTTTAGCTGTAATACGAGAATTTGTAAACACCTATGTCAAAAGTATTTGCCTCTTTCTGCTACATATACAGCCTACTTTTATAAAAAGACCATCTTTCTAGCGGTGAAATACTACCCATTTTATCAGTGTTTCCTCATTGAGATGCCCCCATCAAAGTTTTATTCCCTTTCTTCTACAGTAACTATGTGAAGCTAAGGTGTGTTAAGGTTCCACTGTGTTTGGGAATGTGACAAAGTTTAAGAGGTCTGGCAGGAGATTAAACAAGCTTTGGAGATTATATTGGGCATCCAATTAACACTGGACCCAAAGTTTTTCATTCTAGGTTTACATCATGACAACCATCTTGCATCCAAGAAAGATATTGCTGTCTTAAATCTCTGTCTGCTGCTTGCAAAAAGGGTTATCTCACACTCTTGGAAACAGACCAGTAAACCAAAGTTTGTTAATTGGATTAAAGAGTTATCCATCACTCTACCTTCAGAAGAGATGACATACATCTCTAAAGGGAAACAATCAATCTTTAAAATCATTCAGGGTCCTCTCCTACAATATATGGAGAATGATAGTAGTATCGTGACGAATGGGGTGGGCCAGTTGTAACTGATTAATTATTTCAACTCCTATTAATACTTGATTGTACTGGTATGTTCCATGTGAACTGTCTTTGAGTACAGTAGTGATAGAGTAGTGATACAAGGTACAAACAAGCAGCATTTAGTTTCGAGACCAATCCCTATAAGATTTAATACTTTGCACCTCTTAATCACATCTCTCAAAGATGATCAGCCCAGGCCAGTCAAGACCCAGACCAGGTGTTGCATTCACTATCAGATGAGGAGTTTCAAGAAGACAGGCCTAAATAACAGCAAAATTAATTCTGGAGTCGTGGGGGGAGAAACACACTTGAGTCGGTTCAAGTACGTGAAACCACATTCAATTATATGTTAGTCTAGATATGGGACAATCCAACAGTAATGGAGACAGGTGGTTAAAGCGAGACCACACGCAGAGGAGCAGAGAAGAAGAAGAGTGGAGGAGTGCGAGAGAAAAGAGGGAGTGGGTGAAGGGTCAAGTATATTCAGTCAGCTTAGTTTGACTTATATGGAGAAGGGGGGACAACAATAAGTGCTTGTGTGTCAGGGCCTCGAAGGCAGCGCAGCTCTTCTGCTCCCACAATGGCCTGCTTCCCACTCCAGGGGCCTGAGCTCACTCTCTAACATCACCCCAGGTTCTCCCAAAACTACATTTCATTGATGCTCTTCATGATCTGTCTGCTAGATTAAAATAGCCAAATAACACTGTCTATTTCTCATTATAAACATCTTCAGTTGGCCTGGGTTCTTGTAAGCATTACTTGGCGCAGTTGTGGGAGAGTGACTGTTGTGAAAGCCCTTAAAAATAAGCTTTCAGCTCAGCTCTGTAACTCAGGACAGACTGGCTGGCTGACAGTCAGGGCTGTTTTTTAAATGTTCTCATTCACATATAGAGTATTGTTAAAGAGGGATCTTGGGCATTGAGGTTTGTTTGTAAGAGAACAGGCCACTGACAAAGCTCAGGTGAAAACCTTAAACGGCAGCAGCACTGAAACTAGCACATATCACACCCTCCATCCTTACATGCTCCATTCAGTTAATTGAAAACTCGCAAAAAAAACAAAAGAAGTCTTTAACAGGAAAATGTAGGCACATGAACTTAAACAGTCCACTACTGAGTTTATTACATTTTGCATATTATCCTAATCTCAGTATGCTGTCGATGTCCTTTGAATTACCTAAATTTGCCACTGAATTCCGATCCTTCAATCTTTAGGCTGAGTTCAAAGCCATATCGTGGGGACGGATACAGATTCAAGATTCATGAGGCTGGCTGAATGTGGATAATGTGCATCATCACCACCCGTTTTGGTACAACAGAGGGTCTGTCTCGTACATACCTCTTAAGCCAAGCCGAGCACCCTCCAGAGGTCTTACTGATGCTTGCTAAACCTCAGGAGCGTGTTGAATGCTCGAAAAAGGAGAAAAGAGGAAAGGGACGAAAGAGAGACGCCCGTCTTGGTAAAAAAAGGCCTCAGTGTTAATCAGAGATTTCCCAGAAGAGCCAGAGTCATCGCCTCGGGGCAGAGAGAGCGAGAGAACGGAGGGTAGGCACAGAGGTGAGGAAACGAGAGAAGGCTTGAATGAGAGATAGACGGGGAGACGGAGAGGAGAGGAAGGAGGCGAGGAAGGCAGGCTGCATTCCTGTGGCCACAGCTGCGGGAGCTGCAATCACTAAAATGTAGCGCTGTCTCAATGCCGGCGATTTCTGGACACGTTACAAACGAAATAAAACAGCACGACATGTCTGTTTTTTGAATCAAAGAAGAGACTAGCAATCAACATGCTGGGGTTTACACTACCTCCCTCCCTCCTTCGTTCTCTTCCTCCCTCCATCCTTCTCTCTGGCTGACTGTCATTCCCACCATGGCAGGGATGACCCCTTCTCTGTCTCTATATTTGCCCCTCTTTGTTCACCACTGGCCAGTTGGGGCAGGCATCTGAGACTCAGACCATCGATCATTGGCCTGACAGCGGGCCCCAGGCGGGGACGGCCCTGTTATTTGGACTCTGTGATGACTTCCTCAAAAAGGGGCCCCTCCTTCCCTCATAGGCCTGGCATGGCTGAGGTTTGGTTTGGAGCCTCCATACCTCTCCTGCATGTCCATAGAAAACGCATTGGATTCACTGGCCGCATGTTTGGGTCACGCTAGGGTGAGCAAGACAGATAGAGTGTGGAGTGGGAGTAAAAAAGGTCGAGGGAGCGCAAGTTGTGGTCCTGGAAGCTTCTCGGTAGCTTCTCCGGTCCCAAGGAGCACCACGATGAAGACTTTGGCAGCGGTAATAATAGAAGTAGAGGTTAACGGAGTACATTTGAAATAAGAAAACAAAAAGCAACAGCTGGAGTGCTTAATTTATCGGCGCGATCTGTCCAAGTTCTGTCTAGCAAGACATAGCAACAGTACATTATAAATACTTCAAGCTATCATTTGGACCCATGTGTTTATTTTATCTTGGTTTGCGCCCCTACTTCTTCCCACATGACAGTGTCCAACATCCTTGGAAAAGATGAGCCTAAAAATACCCCAAAAGTTCCTGCCCTCCCTTTGACTGTCATCGTTATCCGTTTTACTCTTGCAGTTCATCTTCGCCCCTCATCCTGCCTCCTCTTTCACTCTTCAGCTCATCACCTCCTCCACTCCTCTCTCCCCCCCGCTCGCCCTCTCTCAGCCACAAGACAGGGACGTGCAGTTGTACGACTGCCTTGCTGCTCACATCACGTTATCATTGCACCCGGCTATAATTGGAAACAGCAGTCTTTTTTATTAGGATACACGGTGACACTGGTATCTGTCTGTTCTGATATTCCCACACTGGCTAATTTCCCCCCTCATCTGCATTCAACAGAGCGGAGACAAGACAGCGTGACAGCAGATGTGGACTCTGATAGCTCTATGCAGACATACAAACACAGAAGATTACACTTACACATGTATAACGTTAATTCGGAAATTGCATGATGACTGAGAGAATCATGTAAAATTGTCTTTGTAAACCTGTAGTTGTACAAGGTAAAGTGGTTGTTTGTGGGCTAAAAAAACCCTCACTGTACACCATGTTACAGGATCAGATGTGACTTGTGGCCTGGACTGTGGTTCATCCCTCTTAAGTCATTTCTTGTCTCTTTGTACAATATCAGGGAGAGCGGGAATAAAGTTTTTAAATTATATTTTAAAGTAGATGAGAAGGTAATTGTCTCTTAATAATGAGCTAAGCCATAAAGAAGCTTATTTTAGCACCGACAGATACACCCTTAATCACATACTTCAACAAACTGAAACTTTCTGGCATATTTTCAGTGCAGTAACTGCTTGCTGTTACCCCGAGGACACTAAAAATACACTGCAAAGATGTTTTTGAGAATGCAGTCATGTCTGGAGTGTCTGTAAGAGCGCTTGGCTCTGCGTGAGGAGCCTGTCTAACAAAGGGTGCACACACTTCATTAGCACTGTCCGTGAGAAGGAAGGAATCTTACACATGGAATCACTCCTGATCTCTCTCGTCTCAGGCTACTGCTGTGCAGCGCCTGGACTCGCTGGCTTCCTTCCTTCAAAATCCTCCTGGCCCCTGCCTAAACACAATGCTCAATTTGTTCACATCCAGCGCCAAAGAAAAGGGAGACACACAAAGCATTGGAGATAAGGTTACAAACTGTCCTTGCACTCACAGGTGTGGAACTCTCAAAGCCTTAAAAACATCACCTAGTTCCCCGCCCCATGCCACCACCACCACCACTGCCACCTCCTCCTCCTTTGCTTTCTGGCAAAATGAAAGAATGGGTTTGAAGGATGGACAGATGATGATGATGATGATGATGATGAGGAGGATGAAGGATGAGTGAGAGCTAATAACGGAGAGAGAAAGACAGAGTTAGAGCAGTTGGTGAGATTAGAGGGAATTTAGTCATTGCTCCACACACATACACTTGCACAGAGAAAGCGCTCACTCAGCTGCTATCTCACATTGCATCACGCTGCTCTGCACCTTCACACTAGCACTCGCCTTTGCTCTCTCAATCTCTCTGCCTTGCTCTGTTTCAATGGCATCAAATGGTTGGAGTTGACAAAAGAAGAGAGGGAGTGCTGCCAGCTGCCCCAGTGAGGTCATTCCCACACAGGCTCTTGCTTTCACCCCACTACCATGAACATGGCCTTGACCTCATCCCCTTCACAACAATTACTTTATTCTGCTAATTTACACAAAGTAACTCCACTTGTCTTTCTACAATTGCCCACTAGACACGTCAAAAGACATTCATTTCATCAGCATTTATCCGGTGAAGCACCATGGGGTTTACTGCCTTCAAAATGTACTTTTGGGTACGGCGAGCATCTCCTGTTCCCACCAAAACTCTCGTGTTATAACCAGTGTGTAATCTTATTACAGAAACTTTCTCTTTGTGGTTTCTCTGGTATTGCAATGTTAAAGTTTAAAAAATATTTGTACAAGAGAAAATGTGGTATGGAAAAATGTTTCCTCCGGCTACAGAGCAATTTCCTCTGAAGTTCCACAGGGATCAATCATTGGGCCCTAATTTTTCCTATTTTGTATCATTGTTTGACTCTGGCAAAAGCACTTTTATATATTTTTGCTGATAACACCAATATTGTTTTATCTGGACCCTGGGCAGTGCAGTTCAGTTCAATTCAGTTCAGTTCAGTTCAATTCAACTTAATTTATGCCGGAGGAAATTCTTGTGCCAGGCAATGCTCCAAATTACAGTAACACTAAGTACAGTAACCACAATTTTAACGATTCACAACCAGTGGGTTCCCCGGGTCAGGGTCACTCACTGGGCCCAGTTTTAGAACATCAAAGTATCAAATATCAAGCAAAATAAACAAATATACAAGATATAAGTGTTTTCAAGGAGCAGAGGCAAATACCAGTGCTTAATAGAGTAACAATAGGACAACGATAACTGCAAGAGTTACTAAAAATTAATAAAGTGGTGGGAAAAAAACAGACTGCTCCTGATAATCAATGTTATATTGAATATGATATGACAATGAGATTTAGTATTACACATGCTAATATGGAAAAGGCCTCACTTCCTCTCTTTTTGTTGTTATTTTGTGTCTCTCTGTCGTCATTATGCATCTTTTTGTGGTTTTGTGTCTCTCTGAAGTTATTTTGTGTCTTTGTTGGCTGTTTTGTGTCTCTTTGCAGTTCCTTTGTACCTCTTTGTGGTCAATTTTAGTCGCTTCCTTGTCAGTGAGTCGAATGACATTTTGCAGACGAAGGCCAGGGGTGCTCCTGAGACCCATTCAATGATCACTCCATGCTACTGAAGATGAGCATCTAACATGACTATGGGCTTTTAGATGGGAAAAGACAATTTTTTCCTTTAGTGATTTACTTTGAACGTTTCTGGTTTTTGTGTTACTGTTTCCAATCTACAATTTCAAGTAAAAGAATAAAACTGAAACAACCTAGCAACTGTATGAGTTACTTTACCTTTCTTGTATCTGTCACTTCTTGGTGAATCTGCAATACAGTCATTACTTTTCATTTGGTCAGCTGGTTTCACCAAAGCGGCAGCTGTTTTACTAGTTTTGCAGTAGAGCTCACGGTGGACGTCACAATCAGTGAACAATTTTCTCTAACGCTCTCATGCTCCTCCCTCGCTTTCTGCCTGCCTTTTTTTTTTGGGTTCACCCCATCCATCCATCCATCCATCCATCCATCCATCCATCCATCCATCCATCCATCCATCTTCAACAACATGAAGAGGGCTTTAATGTGATGAGTCCTTGGAGTCCCAGCTGGACTCTGTCATTCGCTGTCTCTACATCCATTACTCTTCGCTATTGGTCCCCTGGGTTGTCACCCTGACTGCAGAAAGACTCTAATTGGCCGGTTGGGATGATTTTTTTCCTCCTTGTGAATAACTTGCTGTCAGTGGCGTGTGGAAAGTGTGCTGTTGTTTCTGTTTTTTCCCCCTGCTTTTGTCATGTAAGCCTTTTTGCATGTACATTTGCAAATTGCACACGAGTGAGGTAAGTGTGTTGGAATTATCACAAACTGACTACATAAATAAAAAAATGCAAAAGCTCTCTATCTTTTTGTCACACAAGCACAAACACACACAATTTTGGCAAACACTTGTACCTGCTCTCTCCTTGACTCGGTCACTAAGTCCATATCTCTGCTTGGTGGTGTGAACTGTAGGTGAATCACTGTTAAATATTGTCTCAGGATTTTCCCCCTTTCTTTCCTCATCTTTTTGTGTCTCCTTCACTGAAAGACTCTTTATCACTCCGCCATGAAGGCCTTTTCTTCCCTCCCTCATATCCGAAGGACAAAAAGAAAAAAGAGAGCGGAGTGCCTTTCAACAAACAGAACAATGACACTTCATCGAGATCTTTGGCCTGTGTACATTCCACAAAACTTGCACAATAACTTATCAGAGGTGAAAGGAGGAAGGGCAAAAAGAAAGATAGCTCATATGAAAGAAAGGATAAAAGGCAGAAATGTGGGGAGATAGGGGCAGGGAGGTGAAGAGGTGATCTCTGTGTATAAGAGATCTCCTGAGTTTGCTTCCTCAAATCCTCTCAGTCTCTGAGGTCATGCTGAGGTTTCCTGAATGGTGGGTGGGATGCACATGTCAACAAACTTGGTGTGTGTGTCGATGGCGATTTAACATCTCATACTTTCACAGATACGAATGCATGTGTGCGCTCATTTTTAGAAAATGAGAAGCCATAGACAGAAATCTGTGAGAGCCACAACAAGTCTTTATTTCTCGCCATCTCATTCGACTAAAGCAAAGGGCTATAACTTTACAAAAGCTACATGCAACTTAATCTGAAAGTAGAGCTTGTCAGCAAACTTGATATTACAATTTAAGGCTGCTTCTTCTGGGTTGTAGTTCAAAAGAGATTAGGTATGCACCATTTAGTCATGCAGCTCTTGAGCCGGAATCAGTGGTGAGGGAGATCATTCCAAAGGAAACAGGATCTCATCTGAGCTGATCCAGATCTGAGACCAGCTCGTAAAACTGTCCCCCCTAATGGATCACCTCACTGGAACACATACACTTGCGCAGCACGTACATGTACAATCATGCACGCAAAGATGTAGACCCCTACTCACACAGATGTAAATGCTAATACACGTAAACCTAGGTACACGCATACAACCAAAGGCCAACACGCTCCCCCTTCGTCTAAACCCACGCGCACACTTTAACACCCTTTCATCAACACAGCTGTCCTTCTCAGAAGACAAGTTGAGACTTAAGCTCATGAATCCATAATACACAAATTCATGTAAATTGTTTGCTGAACCGTGTCATATTTGCATGTGTGTTTCAGGGCAAACACAGCAGTGTGCACTGCTCCTAAGATGTGGACTGGCTCTCTCAGGAGAGCACACACACACATTCACACCCCCCCACACACACACCAATAACATTCCCTCTTGCCCCCTCCGGCCAAGCCCAGAGCTTGACCTCTCCGTGTCACTCAATCCACCAGGCAATATTTGCTTTCGTCATCATAAATATTAAATATGTGCAGGGGCAAATATTTGGTTTTGGCGACCTCGAAGTGGTAAATGAATTAATGTATTCACACGAGGAGAGCAGGGGAGTCAGGGTGTTCTCGCACACACACACGTCCTTTCAGCTTCTCCAGCTCTTTACCGTAAAGGCCTGTCAGTGGTCACGCAGGGGAAGACCCACAACTCCTGAGGAATGGCATGAAAAAAAAAAAAAAAAAAGAGGCAGGCGGGTGGCAAACTTCTGCTGTGGTGATACAATGTGACAACTTACATTGCGTGCAAACACTAAATTAATTTAAGAAATAAAAGTTCAACAGAACCATGTGTTTCCATGTAAATCAAAAATAAGGAGAGATTGCCCAGGGAGAAATGTCATCCATAGTGCAAGTTTAACAATTGAACTTTCCCAAAAATGACAAGGAACAGCGATTTTTCTTCCTTAGTCTACTCTAAACTGTATTACTCAACCTCCGAAGGCATTACTGTCCTCAAGTATGATCTCAAAATGTGACCCATCAATTGCTTCTTATGATAAACATCAATTTTGCAGGCAGATTTTAAAGTATGACATTTATACCTGCATTATGCTTATATATTACAGAACTTATGCTGCAGATGTTGATAGAGGCATGGAGCAAGGATGGGGGATTCTGTGAACTGCTGTTGTGTATTTGTTTCTATGACATGTCTTGTCGTTAAGAGTTAGACAACTAAAGCTCATTAGATAACTAACACCACAAACACTATAGACCCTTTTACTGTTAGTAAACAGTGGGACATATTTTGGTGGGTGGAGCTTAGCAGGTGGCAAAACAATTCTCCAAAGACATTAGCTAGCAAGTTTTGTTGGCTTGTTTTAGACAATGTTGGAAGATGATGCGAGTGGTGCATTCAGAAATACTCATTTCAAGTGTCGGACCACAATTCGTAAATTGCTAACACTGTTGAAAGGTGCCATTCAGTTATCCAGAGCTCTGCACTGTCGGAGCGGCAGAGCGCACTCTGGCCACTGTCTGGGGAGACGGAGCAGAAGAGCACCGGGCAGAGTGAACTTAACCCTTCATTATTTGATAAAGAAATGTAACGCTCCGTTTCTTTGACCAACAGGGCTCTCATTTTAATATAGCGCATCAGACCAGACTGGCTGACCTGTATGCTCTCTCTCAGTGGATGGATGACAGGATTGCCGAAGGTGGGATGACCGGCTTTGTGGTTGATTGCTATGCCAATCTTACAAAGGAGGACGACACTGGAACGATTTCCTCCAGTTTGTTTTGCCCTTAGCTAATGCACTAAAAAGGTAGCGTTACGAAGAAATTCAACATTCCTCTTAATACCTCCCCTATTTCTGATGAGGTGGACATGATAAGCCTCAATACACATAATGTTATTCATCCCTACAACAGTAAATACGTTTTCCTTAACCTGATATGAAGTGTGCGCTACACGTGAGCATTTTTGATGATCGCCACCGTCGAGTCCTTTTGTCTTATTGCATTTAACCAAAGTTGTCTTTGCTGTTGTAGACAGGCAGTGGCAGCTGGTTTGTGATAAAATTTAAGTTTTGAGCCATGACTCCTTCTATTCTGGCTCCCAATAACACAACAAGACAACATTTTAAGACTCCTATGTAGCCTACAGCCCTGTGGTGGCGAGTTGTGCTTTGCCTCCAACTAACAAACTGATGTCATTGTGACGTCGGCTCTAAAAGGGTCTATAAAAATGTTCACTTGGGGGCTATTCAAAATACAGGTGGTTAAAAAAACTATTTATAAGTAAATGTCTTAAAAATATAACAATCTTGTGATTATCGGATTATCAGGATGGTCTAGGGTACTCTCTGATGTAGGTGGTGTGCTTCAGAGGATGAGGTGGGGGGCTGGCGTCATGGGTAAACTGAGAAGAGCTGGCAGAAAGGCAATCCACAGCTGACCCCGGCCTCTGTGTATAATTGTGCCCTCTGACCCAGTGAACATCCTAAATCACCAATCCAAATAGTCAGATCCCCTCAGTAAATATCCAGGGAGAAGCCCCGCACAGCACACCGCCCTGCTGCCGCCCTGGTTCTCAGGCCTGCATGGTCCCTCTGAAACCTCCTCAAACATACATGGCCTCAGGCTTACAAACTGCGCTTGAGTAGCTGCCTTGTTCAGAACAGACTTGGGATCAATCCACATTTGATGCTATCATTTAAAAGAGCAGAGTCCAAATTATAAGGTGATGACCAGTCTGTTTATTTTTTCTGTCTGTCTGTTGCGTCAATGGTACGGCTGTCAGAGCAAAACTGAAAGCACTGAGGGAGGAATCCGAGATCCATTTATTCCGGTTATGACTAGATCCCTGTAAGAATGAAACTAGCTAAACTGAAGAGGACGTCATGATCTTCAGTGACTCCGTCTCCTTGAACAGGATACCCACTTTAACTTTCTACTTCAGTGACTGGATAACTTGAACTATTAGACCTCCACTCTCACTTAGCGCCTGCCCTGATATGGCTAAATATTAGAAGGTATGCAAGTCGGGGTTGGGTGATTGGATGAATATATCGGCTATTGGCTGAGTACATTGCGTTTCTGGTTTTTATTGGGCGACTTTCATCATTTTGCTAATTTAATGGTCTGCCTCCGAAGAATGAGTAAGAGACGCTGTTCAGCAAGCTGCTAGCACTGCGCTTAAACGAAGTGTGGTGATATAGCTGGCTATTTGAGACTACTCAGCGCCAGACTCTCATTTGGCGAGCTAACCCAGCAGCACAAGGAGCCAGCATATTTTCACATCTAACTCAGTGAATTAAGGGTTTTATTTTGACCAAACCAGAGCTGGCGATTGTTGGAATGGTGGAAAGACTAACCAAGTTTTATTTTGTCTCTGTGGAGTTTAAAAAGGCTAAGCTAGTCTTCGTTTGGTGAAAGAGAGACACTTCAATTGAGAAGGTGTACCAATATTTCCTTTCATGACATTTGGGGCACTGCACACACACCTGTGCAAATATATCAGCAATTGCTTGTTGTTGGGATGATGATAGTCAGAAAATTTCCACAATTTTCCACATTCACCCAACCCTAATGCAAGCTGTCTCTGAACACAAACAGAAGACACTTGGGGACACCCAGTGCCCCTTTTTTCTCTACCCTGGAGGACAGGATAGCAACACTCAAGAGGATGAGGGGATTTTAAGGAGGGTGGGAGGCTGAAAGATAGTCGTTGGAGGGGTCTGAAGTAATGGACCTCCTGGAGTGCCTGACAAAGACACCCAACAAGAGAGAGATGCACTGCATCAAACCAGGGGGACAAGAGGGGTTCAAAAAGCGTTCTCCCCTGGGGCCTTTCAGCCTGGCATCCCTGCACCCTGGCCCAGCGGGGAAACAAGCTTCTTCACACAAACACAGTGGGAGGATGAGAGGATGGGACAGGGGAGCGCCACAATAGAGGGAAGCTCTGAAGGACAGTGTGAGAATGCGAAAACATGAGACACTGAATACTTCAGTCATTGTGGCGAGAGAGCGTCCGCTGTCACAGACTGATAATGGTCAGGGCAGCTGCTGTACTTGTTCACAGGGTGGGATACACCTTTAACAATGGTGTGTTCATCAAATAGACTTTTATTTGTGCACTGGATTATCTCCTGTTGTTTTTCTTCGTCTCTGAGTTGGTATCAAACTATGAGCAGTTTTTCTGTGGACTTTTTCATCTGCTCAAAGATCATCATCACTGCAGCCACTGATGAGCACTGCTCATGTAGCTGCCATTCATTAAAATTCAGTATTGATGGAGACGCCAATCCTGGTGGTGCCAAGCCAAGCTGCGCTCTGCCAAGCCAAAAACTGCCCGCGTTGTAACCCTTCCTGGCACGCCAGAGGAGAGCATAATGTGAGTCAGGTCCAACCTCTCTTTTGGGTGCCAAGAAGAACTCCATGTAACCCAAAACACTGACAGGGAGCCAGTCCGAATGTGAATGTCCTCAAAGAAAACCAATAAAACAAGACTGTCATTGTGGCATCCCAGAGACCAGACAGCTCAGGAAGGACTTTTAAAATCCACTTTGTAGTGTATACATCTATCCTTGACTGAATTAGATGGTTTACAGTACATGCAAAGATAATCCAAAAATATCCTCCACGAGCAACTGGCTTGAAACCCCAACACATTTGGTCTGTCTGTATATTTATCTTGTTTATCTGTAGTGTAAATGTCTTTCCTGTCATTCTGTCTATATATGTATCTGCCCGTCTTTCTGTCTGAGTGGCTGTCTGTCTCTTCGTGTACCTGTCTGTCAGCATGTGGCGCTTGAAAGCACAAAAAACCCTGTAAAATCATTTAATCAAAAGCCTTACTGAGGCCCTTCAGTGCTCCTCTAATAAATGAGAAAGTAACTCTCACTGGTGGCTGTTTGTGTCTGTTGATCTGGACATGCTGTCATTGAGTTTACTGCAAAGTGGAAAAGTCTCTATATAAAACCAAACACACACACATATCTCAGTCTCATGTGGGCAATGGGCCTCATCTGGATCAGCTAGTTTTATAACATTTACTCATCTACGAGAAAGGGAGGGCAGGGGAGGGAAAGAGAGACGCACAGAGAGATAGAGAGGGAGAAATGAGTAGTTAAGTGTGAGTGTTTCTGCTTTAAGCCTTTTAAATGACAGCGCTCCGAGGAAACATAATCTGCTTTTTGTTTTAATAGAAACATTTAATTAAGCAAAATGATCCTAACAGGTTACAGCTGTGTTTCCCACTCTCGCTTTTGCCTTTATTGCGTGTGGGAAATCCATTTCCACTTTATTCGGGCTGCCTCAGATTTATAGATTTTACAATTGTCTCCTCATACACTCAGCACTTCCTATGACTTCTGTCTTCTGCCAGTAGTCTGGCTGACAGTTGCAATGTTAAAACTCTGAATTGCAACCCTGAATCAACTGCTTAGATTTATTGTAGACTATGAAAAATGACGAGAAAGATATATTCTAGGCTCTGAAAAGTGATGAGAAAAAATATATTTCCCAAATAATCCTGATAAGCCAAACTGCAGGTAAACTGCCTCTGGAAATATTGTATAAAAAAACGCTTTATAAAGAACTCGCCTCTCCTCCCTGATAACTTAAACACAGTTGTAACTTCAAGAGAATATAAGTAATATGACATCATATTTTTAAAGCATTTTAAGATGATCTGAACCACCCAAACACGGCCTGTATTTACAGCGCACAAACACTGTAAAGCAGTATTTAATATGCTCGCTACGTCTGTGTGTATTCAGCCACGATTTAACACCAAGCCAGGCAGTATGTTCTCCATCACAATGCACTTGTGTGCTTCTAACTGTCCCTGCACACACACACACATACATACATACACACGCACACACAGATTACACAGTGCCCAGCTCAGCTCAGCCCAGCCTGCTAGCCTCATGGCTGTAATTGAGAGTTAATGACGCAGTTGGATCTGTTCTTTACTTCATATTAAACAGAGCCTGCTGCTGCTGCCCGGCTGTAAAAGCAGCCCACCTCCCCTCCTCTACCTCCTCTTCTTCCTCCTCCTCCTCTTCTCAACCATCCAACCCCCTCCTCAGCCCCCTTTATAACCTGGCCTGCAGCCTTCCACACTCCTCCTCGGTCCCCAATAGATGTATTTAAGCATTTGATTTAACAAGCGATGGGCTTGTTTCTGGTGTCCGGCTTCAAGCTCCTGTACGTGCATCCGGTTGTTCGCCCACATCTTCCATCCAAAACACCGATCTACTGTGACCACACACACACACACACCCTCATGACACATCTCTTAACAAAGACCCCAGTGTACAGCTGGATGACAGGGGCTCTGACACGACCCACGCCGCAGCTACCTGATAACACATCAACCCCTCTTTTTAGCTTTTTCCTCTCCCCTCTGTACATGACACTGGCAGAAGCAAAGCAACAGAAGCCCCCCTCCCAAATCTCTAGCAAAGGGGGGGCTCCTGCGACTGGCTGGCGCCAAGAACGGTGTGCTGCCCACAGTGAGCAGGTCGCTCTGGGCCCTTCCTCTATCACTGACCAGAGCAGAGGGAGAGAGAGAAGGAGAGAGGGGGGAGAGGGAGGCGATTGCGGAGATGTTCGAAAAGAGAGAAGGAGAGGGAGAGTGAGCCAGGCAGAGAAAACAAACAGGACAGAGGCTGCAGTGTGTGTCAGGTCAGCGGGGAGTTTCAGAATGTTCTCCACCGCTGTTCTCCAGAGCGAAAACTCCTGGAGGGTTATCTGCTCCTGGCGCTGTCATTTATCATCAGTCAGGAGGAGCTGGGCCACCTCTCTGGCCAACGCGGTCGACACATAAAGATTCACACACACACATGCACGGGAACAGATGTATAAGGAGAACACACATACAGAGGTGCAAGGACAATGCAAACACACCGCCCTCCTCAGCGTACATCCATGCACATCACCAAAAACTGACACTCGCATACATTCACAAACACACGTGGCTGACAGTAGCATAAAAAACAAGCAGATGTGCGGAGATAAAGTACATGTGGTGGATCTATGAATGCCATTAAAAGAGACACAGAGAGAAGTCATAAAACCCATGTGGAATGAAATATAGGCTCGTGAGCACACGCAAACAAAGTTGTGATCGTCAGGACCTCCCTGTGTTGGCCCAACAGCCCAGCAGTGTCTTAACGGGTTCCCCTGTTCCCTGAAGTACGCTGTAACCATAAAACTATAAGCTGTGTTTTTGGATATGTGTGTGTAAGTGCGTGTGTACATATATATAAACCTAAACCACCTCACTGCCTATGTAGCGCGCGCCGTTTCAGCCAATTAACCCAGAGATTTAGAAATGCGCACACTTTCTGTAACAACTCAAACACAAATTACTGCATGCTGAGGAGCATTTTTTTTTAGCACTTACTATTTATTCTTATACATCAGAGTCTATCTTAGTAAAACATGGACTAACTCACTGACTAAAACCAACAACTGTCACTGGAATTCAAAAGGAACCCCTGAAGAAAAAAGCCCCCTCTTCAAGCTGTCTTTTTCACTCTTTGCTTAAAAAATGTCAATGGGCGCTTTCTCCTTCCTCCCTTGTTGTTTTTTCGGGGAGGCAGAGGGCTGCGGAGTATTGCTCTTGTCAGCCACCGTGAAGGCATCCCTGAGGTGTCGGTAGGGCCACTGATTTGTGTTCTCCACTGTCCTAATAGCCTCTGTCTCTTGTTCTCTCTTTATCTGTCTCCCTCTGTCTCTCCCGATCCCTTCTCTCAGCAGGCCGGTCTTGCATAACCATTTATTTTACAGATTTTTTTTTTCTTCTCTAAAGCGCCTGAAGGGTTTAATTATGTACATAGACAACCCCTATAAACTTCTATTCTGAGGAGTTTTTATTGACTTTTGAGCCAGGCTACCCTCCGGCATTTCAATTAACCATTTATAAGAGAAGAAACTACAATTAAATTAAAAGTTTCTATAAAGAGACTGTCACATCATTTCCATTCTTTTTTGGAAGATGGCAGGCTTTATCTAAATGAGATGGTGTGGATATGCGAAACAGCTGGAGCGGGGTGCCTCATTTAAACGAGGGAGGGGAGGAAGGAGGAAAAAGATCCGACAGAAAGAGGCATGGAGAGAGGAGGAGGAGAAGAAGAAGGAGCAAGTAGATGGGAGGAAAAAAGAGATGTAATTAAAAAGTGAATGGAAATGAAAGATTGAGAGTGAGAGATAGCTGTTGCGGGGTAGAGCAGGAGGGGTGAGAGGGCCGGCCGCAGGGCCAGGCAGCACTGACCTTGCTACTTAGGCCCTAATTACATGTTGTGAAACTTTAGTCGGCTCACAGTCATCTGGCTGCACTGGGCCTCCCGGTGCACAGACAGACAGAGAAATTACAACACCATTACACACACTTTAAAAGAGACAGAAAGCGAGAAAGAGAAGGAAGGAGAAGTGTGGGGAGGGGGGGGGGAGGCTGAAAAGAGAGTGAGGGAGAGAAAGGAGGAAGGGAAGCTGATGTCACTTGGCGTTTTTTTGAGAGAGAGTAACAAAGCGCGAGGGCTCTCCTTTGTACGCTGCTGCTGAGTGGAGCACTGGTATTTTTACAGGCCTAAAGATCTGTGCACTCATAACAATGTGGGTACACAGCACTCAGCAGGGGTGCCTCTGTGAAATATGCCCCTACGCACCCTCCCCTCTTTCTCTTAATATCCTCCATCCACAATCTGGTAACCCCCTCACCACCACCCCCTCTTTAACACACACACTCTACACTTCTGTAGCCATGAGGCTGCATTAAACAAGGCCTACAACCCTGAGCATATCAAACACTCACCACACACACACACACACACACACACACACACACACACACACACAGCTCTTTTACACACCAACACTTCATAGTTCTTGACTCACTCTGTGGTGAATGCGGGTCTGGGGATTGTATGTGATTTTGTGTGTGTGTGTGTGTGTGTGTGTGTGTGTGTGTGTGTGTGTGTGTGTGTGTGTGTTGGCTTGGTGGTTGGAAAGGTGACATCTGGGAGTCACATTTGCCCAAACTTTCATCGACCTGCCCCGCCTCCTCATTCCTCATCACCCGCACACTTACTGCCCAGTTCGGTGTGCCCGCCCCGCGACCTTCAGTCCAACTTGGGCAGAACGTGAGCCGTGCCAGCACCTTCTAAATCTCTCTCGCCTCCATCTCATCCTCTGTGCTTCTGTCTCGCCTCCTTCACTCCATCTCTTACTCCTGACCTCTTCTGTCCTCTCCTTCTCTCTTTCTCTTACCCCGACAGACTGTCGGGGGGATTTGGCCCCCCGAGTGATGCATTGTGGGAAACCTAGGTGGACCCTGGGGTGCAGAGGTGGGAATTCCAGCACGCAGCAGCAAACCATGGGGGGTGTAACCAGAGAAGGAAAGTGTTTTACTCCACAGATTTTCAGTTTTATTGGTTCAGTGTGCAGTGGGCCAGTCACACACATACACGTCCAAAGCTACACTCACACACATGCACACACTCACTCACATTTCAGATTAACTAACTGTAACAAACAAATGAAATGCTCCAGTGTTGTGGATTTGCCTAGAAATGCATTTTCTGGTTTGTCAATGACCTTTCTGTCTATCTTCCCTGCCTTCATCGACACTAGCACACCTGAGTGTGTGTGGTGTTCCTTTTCACAAATGTTTTCATTAAAATAGTGGTTGTGTTGTTGGTTTTTATGATGCATTATATGCTGCAATATGTGGTCTGTAGGTGCTGTGGCTGCTGAGGTAGCGTGCTAATCTGATCTTTTTGCCAAGCCAATATAAAGCCAAATGTTTACGATAATGCAAATGGAAATTGTTGCTTTTAATTTACATTTGATTTTTACATTCATGCAAATACAATGTAGTGTACATGAGAGACGAAACGGTATGAAAATTTCATATCATGATTATAGTGACCAAAAGCATCACAATTATCAGTATTATCATGGTATTCTTAAAATGTGCTGAATAAAGGGGCGCCCAGTGGCTCAGTGCATAGAGCAGGCGTCTTGTATACAGGCTCGATTCCAGCCTGTGGTTTCCTGCTGCATATCATTCCCTCAATGTCCTATCATATAAAGGCAAAAAGCTGAAAAAAAAAGGTGCTGAATAAGTAATGACACACAAACTGAAATTATAAGTTTTCTGTTAAAAACCCAAAGAAAATCAGCAGCAATATGCACCTTTGCATGTAAACATATGAAAACTATCTATAATATTCATTAACATTAAAGATAGCCTGTGTTTCAAATGATTGCTTAAGTGTCTGTGTCACTGTAGATGAGGGCAAGGAATGAGTAGCATCACTTGTAATGCCAGCTGCATGCCCATGGGAATAGCGTAACAAACCCAAAACATGGTAATCAAACATGGTTTTAATGCTAATTACAATTTAAAACGGTAATACTAACCGTTGGGAATTTGACCGTGATTCATTGGGAAACCTGTAACCGTTTCAGCCCTGGGTTACACAGATACATTTCTGTTAAAAACTGAGTTTACCTTCTTGGCAAAGGCAGTTTAAGATAAAAAGAAGTGAGATGAAACCTTATAAAACCTTAAAATTATTCTAGTCTATGTGCATAATCAACTGATATTGGAGAAATTCTCATACATGGGTCAGTGATATTGATTTCAATCAATACCAACTTTAACCTGGACCTGCCTGCAGCTGAAACCAGTTTCATAATGTGAACCAGTTGGTCTAGAAAAATATAATCGGAGGGAAAGTAGATTAAAAACACAATAAGTTTTAGCAGCTATTGTGTAAACAAATGCATCCCAAACACTGTGAGATCAAGGCGCTGCACAGTTCAAAGACAGCAAAGAGAACTGTTTCCTTGGCTGAACGAGCAAAAGACTAACTCTGTGTGTTCATGAGTGTGCATTGATTAGTGCTTTCCTACTTGCACTCATTTCCTGATATTAATTGGCGGGGTGAGGTCTTATCTCTGGCCGATCGCCTGTCTGAAGGCAAAGTAAAGCAGAGACATGAGTGTCAGGGCGAGAGACAGAGGAGTCGCTGGAGTGGGCAGGATTGCTATCTGTAATCTGTGATCAATCTTGGCTGAAGTGGCTGGTATGAGAGGGAAGTAGGGTCGACCCCTGTGCCCTCCCCGTCCACCCCTCCTCTCTCCACCTCCTTCCTTGTCTCAGCACCCCCCCCCCCTCCTCATCCCAGGGGTGGCTTGGTCAGCCCTGAGGGGAGAACATGCTGCAGAGCAGGCAGACAATTTTCAGGCTGACTGCTTTTACTTTCGGCCCGACCAGGGCCTCATGAAAACAAACTGACAAAACAAAGGACAGCAAATTAATGACCCGTGCCCCCCCTCCAACCCCAACCCCCCGACGATTGACTCCTGGCTAGCCACGTCCCTACCCTTCCTCCCCTCCTCTCCTCTCCTTCCCCCCATTCTCCCCTCCTGTCCTGACTTTTGATCCCCACCAAATCACGCATGCACAGACACACATATCTGGACATTGACACACTGACACACACATACGCACACACGCTACCACCATCACCCTCTTCCTTAACTCCGTGACCCGTGGCATCTGGTTTAGATTGTCACAGGAAGAGAGAGACAGAGACATACAGAGGGAAAGGGTGTGAGTGTGAGTGAGAGAAAAGGCCTCTCTGTCTGTGTCTGGACCTTCATTATCATGTGTTAATATTAATGCAATTTGAAAAAGAAACAGACATGGAGACACACTGGGTGAAGAGGGGCTTGTCTGTGCTGAGTGGAACAGCATGCTCTGGGTCCAGACATGCTTCCAGCCCGCAAGTCTCGTGCAAGGCTGCATTCCCTGAGACAGGCGCTCCTCATACACTGTCACTTCACCGCAAGGCTTCAAGCTGTCATTAATACAAAAGATATGATTTGAATGAGTCTGACATTACAGTTGTGATTGCTTTACACTGTAATGAAATATATTCTCTGCAGGCCACAGTCACTTAGTATTTGTTGTTTTTTTGCAACTTGTTGCAACGGTTGTGTATTATTGAACTTGAAATGTCTGCATGCTGCTTCTCACACTAAGTGCCTTTGTATTTGTTGCGTTCACATGGAATGAGGGAGACGGTGGACATCAAACCGGATAATCATTATAGTGGACAAGGGCTGGACGGTGAAATCAGGTGAGGGTATCAAAGAATACTGGCAACTGTACTGGTAGATGCTATTGCCTTTCAAAGTTAAGATGTTTTTCACTTTTTGCTGTCCTCTGCAATGGAATTGGATGTTATGTAGCACCTTCACAGATGGTAAATGAACACGGATGCTTCAGACCAGTGGTTCCCAACTGGTGGGTGGCAATACAAAAGTGGGTCATGGGCCCATTCTGAATGGACCGCAAATGACTTGCGAACGTGTCAAGTCTGTAAGAAAACACACTTTATTTTTAAGTACAGTAAATTTCCAGCACAGAGCTTTTATTTTGAAGTGCAGTTTCCTGCTGTAGAGTGAGTGACTAACCGACAGCTCAACCACATGGCCAAACGCAAGTATGACGCTCAATGTGGACCCCGAACTAATAACTAAGGACAAATCTGGACCCTGTGGCAGGACCAGTTGGGAACCACTGCACTAGCCAACCACTTGACTTTACTATTACAAAAAATGATGAACACAAAATTAGTTTATTTAATATATTATATCCATTCTTTGTAAACAAACCATCGTAACATATCATGCATGTTTCATTTTACCATCCTGTCATTGTGTTGAACTGTTCGTTTTTCCTGTGGCGTCCAGAAGCGAGAATGTCTACTGTTTGTCTGATTTCATAGTAAAAAAAAAACAGATAAAAAAGTAGTTAAAGTGCATGATAAAAGAGAGATTTTGCCTTGTTGGAGCCACAATGTGTCAATATAACATAAGTTAATTTAAATATCATGTGAAATTCACTTCCAGACATTGTATAAAACATAGATCTCATATAAAAACGTAAAAGGACTGAAATACATGAATGCTGAATTGAGATGATGATGCTCCCTTTAATTTTGTAATTTACGTTATGTGCAGACTTGTCAAGCAGTGACTGAGTGTAATTTCAACTTTTCAGTACATGTTTTAAACTGTATCACATCTCTTGTAATTTGCGTCAGACTTAAGTTACAGTGCCTACAGCTCATTAGTGGCTTTTTGGATACTTGGAGGAAATGTCTCTACAGGAGTGTCTCTGAACAGCGGCTAAAACTTAATCAACAGCGAAGGTGTGGGTGTGTTGATAGGAAGCTGGATAAATATTACTATGATTGTAGCTGGCCTGATGCTGTTGTTCTCAGAGCCTCTCAGGTCAAACATTCACGCAATCCTGGCATCAACAGTTTGTGAAGACAATCACGCGGACACCAAATATTCGCAGAACAATCAGAGGAATGGTGCAACATACATGGAGATCTGATTAAAGTACAGATTGAGGCAGATCCCTGAGCTGTCTTTGACATGTGGTGAGCACTTTGTGGGAGCAGCTTCAGGCCATTCTCTGGGCTCACCAGAGCAAAGCCAGAGTCAGAGCGCCAAGGTCAAACTGTCTGTTCATACTTTTCATCACCACCTCCCTCCTGTCAACAGAAAACACATCTATAATGTTTTCAAAAGAAAGAGCCAGGAGACAAATATAATGAGCACTACTGTCTTCAAAAAATGTTGAAATATGTAATGTGTTTTGCACGTACCTGCACCCTCTCGAGCATTTGCAGAGCTACTTAGGAAACCTTCCATATGGGTCAATCCACAATTGCACATAATTTGAATGCTGGCCGTTTCTGTGTGGAGTTTGGACGCTCTCCCCGTTTTCACAGGGGTTTTCCTGCGGGTGCTCCACTTTCCTCCCGCAGTCCAAAGATGTGTCACTCACTTAATATTTTAAATCGTGCGTTGTAATGAAGGTGAGTACGGTTCAGAGGATAAGGTTATTGATGAATACGTCAAATAGTTTTTGATTGATCGAGTTTCAGCCCATAAAATGTCATAAAACAAGCAGCGGCGAGTTACCAGAGCAGTTTATCTTTGAAACAACGGTGCAATAACTAAAGGTGTCTAATTTACAAGGACTTAAATAAAGAAAATTAGAGAGTGAGAAGCTGCATGATGTGGTGTTAATAAAAGATATATAATTAAATGATAAAAACAGTGAACCTATTGGTTAATTACTTTCAAGCAAATCTATGTTAGATAAAAATATTATATTTCTGTCTTATCTGAATCCTTGAAAATTATTTTTTATCTTAACATGTGATTAACAGTAATGCCTTTATTTATAGTAGCAGTCCAGGAGAGTGTTTTGCAATATAAAAGCTCCTGATGGGTGTTTACTCTTGTGAACTAACTACACACATACACACGGTGTACAAGTGAAGACACTAAGGTTTCATTAGAGTAGATGAAAACTGCTCAGTGGAAGTGTGTAAATCACATAATTTAATTCAAGTACAGTGATTTAAAGTTTGCTGCGCTGCCTTCTAGATCAGATTAGTGTTGATTTGTGTGTTAACCTTGGTGCGGACTAAAGACAATATGCTCGAGTTAATGATGTTGACAGGTCTGATTCACTGAGAGCAAGTGACAAAGAGAGAAAAACACACACTCACACACATGGACGCACACACACATTCCTGTGGGATTAGCCAAAAGACTATGAGCATTTCATCAAGTGTTTCCCATTCAAACAGGCTCGAGAGCAGATCCTTGGAAAAGCTCAGGTCACCGCCCTGGCTTTTGGTTATGGCTTAATATTTAAACTGGGAGCTGGATGGATTGAAAGTGAGCGTTATCAGTCATCGCTGTATTAATAAGGCCTGGTAAGCCAGACAGTGTGTGGATATCAGTATCCACACACGCACGCTAAAACAAATACACTCACTCGTCCAGCCTCCCCCCGTGTCTGTCTTTCTGTCTGTCTGACCCCTATGAGGTAACTGGTCACTGCAGCCAGATTTATGGCTAATCAGTCTATATCGGCAGCAGTCTGCCATGGACCGGGCCAACTTTAGAACATTACACATTACCACACAGGGAGGGAGTGATGTCAGTATGAAGAGAGGGAAGGAAAGAAGCACACGGAGGGGAGGAGAGGACAGAAGTGAGTGAGGCAACGGTGGAAGGCAGATAAAAAGCTGAAGGCAGTGATTGAGTGGTGGAAGGACAGATTTAAGGAGGAATAGAAGGAGGTGGGGAAAGGGATATAGGTGTTAGGGAGGGGGACACACTCTGCCCCCCTCTTTCTTTGCCATTAGACCCCTTGCTCATTAGTCAGTCCTTGTCGCTAAGGCATTGACATCTCCCGCCATCCCGTATAGAGCTATTGATCTCTCACAGTACTCACATACGCAATTCAAATCACAACAAATATCCTTTAGCACTACTTATCTTACTCACCATGTGTTTGTGTGTGTGTGTGTGTTAATGTGTGTCCAAGAGTGAGTTAGAGGAAGGGAGGGAAGGTGTATTTGTGCATGCCTTCATTTGTGCAGCAGCATCCACTGCACTTGTGTGTACTTGCATTTGAATGTGAGGCTGAGTTCAGAGTCTCCTCACAGTGTTGGGTTATATCTTTATGTCCTAACTGTAATGTTTCTGTTAAACGTATTGACAGGTGCTGATACTTCTGTCAATACTATCGGCCATTAGTCTGAGAATGAGGTCAAAGCTTTTGTCAAGGCGAGGTCAATGACCTCACTGTTCATTTAATGAAAACATGACCACAAGGAGACCCTGGGAAACCCTATCGATACATGGACACTTAATTGCAAGCAAGCATCTGAAACAGGTTTTCACTTTTACTCTTATTTTAATATATATGAAATTATATATTTTATTCATTCAGCAACAGGTGCAAAGATTAAAATGTCATTTAAAAACAGGTGGACTGCAGAAGTCAACCAGTTATTTCTATTATTTTAATTTGAAACAACTCTCAGCAAAATTCTAATTCATCTTCTTGGTGGCACAGTTCTCAGGGTACTCCAGCTTCCTCACAGAGTCCAAAGACATGCAAGTTAACTGGTGACTCTAAATTGTCCGTAGGTGTGAATGTGAGTGTGAATGGTTGTCTTTCTGTATGTGTCAGCCCTGTGATAGTCTGGCGACCTGTCCAGGGTGTACCCCGCCTCTCGCCCAGTGTCAGCTGGGATAGGCTCCAGCCCCCCGCGACCCTCAAGAGGATAAGTGGTTACAGAAAATGTATGAATGACCACTTTTACCCCGACTGGTGACCCAGTTGTTGTTAATAGCTACAGTAACCCATAATTTGCTCCTTGTTGGTCATCATTCCCAGAATTTTTAAAACACTTGAGCGGTGGTTCCAAACTGCTAGGTCATGGTCCAAAAGTGGGCCTCAGGTCCATTCTGAATGGACCGCAAGTGACTTGTGATTATGTCAAGTTTATAAAAAACACACACTATTCTGAAGAACAGTGAATTTCCAACATAGAGCTTTTATTCTGGAGTGCTGTTTCCTGCTGTAGAGTGAGTGACTCACCGACAGCTACTGGATAGAGACAGCAAACTAGCTAGAAGACATGTCCAAACACAAGCTTGGCCTGAATATATTAAACTTTGTGGACCGTGAACTAATGACTAAGGAAAAATCTGGACCTTGTGCCTGGATGAGTTGGGAACCACTGGTCTAGAGTGACTTCCGATGAAATCTCCTCAAACCAGATGAAGTTTTCCACATAATTTCTGGGAAAACCCTCCTACACACGGAGTTACAACAGAATCAAAGTAGCAATCAAGATCTGGGCGGATGTCTTATGATGCCCCTGTCCCCTGTTTTCATCTCCACTACCACTCTGTAATGCCACCGCAGCGGGCCGGTCTGCGCCGTCTGACCAAACCACAAGCACACGGTCACAGACGGATTCCTCCTAAGCCCCTACAGAACAGCCACCAACCGCCAGCCATCAAATTCCGCCACCACATAACCACAAGCTAACCGCTGAAAGTGAAAGTGAAACTGTGGAGGAAGGAAGGAGGGATAAGAAAGAGAAAAGAAGAATTGGAGGAATGATCGTAAAGAATAAAAATAGATGAGAGCAATAAAGAGGTAAAAAAAGGAACAAGTGCAGCATTGCTTAAAAAAGTCTTTCTAGAATGTTATCTCTATCTCACCATCGCTATTTTTTTAATGCACTCTGCGTTCAGTTACAGCATCTCTGTCTTCAGCCAAAATAACAGAGAAGACAGAGCGGGCTCCAGGGAGCAGCCCCATCCTCGCCATCTAAACAGCCAAACACTCGGGCAATATGCTAATCAGCTTCCTAATGACTGTCGCCACTTAGGAAACTGCTAATTAAAACCCATTTGATTCAAAGACACTTATCAGGCTCTAAGAAAAAAAAAAAAAACGGCTAAAATTTCCCAGGAAAGCAAGCAGAGTTATGGCCACCTTTGGTATTTGTCAAAGCCCTCCCACTCCTTCCCCCCTTCCCTGCCCTCCTGTCTGTCTCTGTCTCTCTGTCCCGCGGCTCGATTGCCTCTAATGGACGTGCTTTATCTAGGCTGACCTAACCATTGTCACAGGGAGCAGAATTTGTGAGCTTTTAGAGTGGGTACACTCATCGATGTGCTGGGGGTGGGGGGGATGGTGGTGACTGGGAGTAAACGGTGGGCGCAAGGAGGGGGTTGCTTGGCAAGTGTCCATCCATGCACTCTCCAAGCCACTTCGTTAGCCACCGCATACACATCTCCCTGTCCCCCTCCTGTGTTCTCAGCTATGCAAATAGGATGCCAGTTAACTGCTGAATGAGGAGTGAGATATGAGCTTTCCACTCATCTGTGGAATGGACAGCACAGACGGCAGAGCGCCCGTCGCTTTGGGGTCTTTCAGTGGAACCTCTAAATGGAAAATCACGTTTATGTCACCATCTTGGATCGTCTCTTCTCCCATGTGCTTAATAAGTTTAATTCCTCGCATTTTCAGACAGAAAGAGGCAAGGAATTGGGCTTGAATTGACCGAAGGGGAAAAAAAAATCTGGGAGCAAGTTAGAGATAGAGCGAGGCAGTGAGAGTTTGCCCCCTCTGTGGAGGAGAAACCGGATAGGGCCACTTTAAAAATCGCTTAACACGCTCGACACAAAAGACAGCTGAGAAACTTGAGCCGTGTTTGATTTGAGTGTCAGGGTGGGAGGCACTAATCTGTGGACATGGCGGGCACAGGTGGTGAAACAATCAAACAGCCTCGCACTTATATCACACACACACACACACACACACACACATGAACGCACAAATACTTAAGTATGAAAACAAAAATGGCAACAAGCAGAACTGTTTACATAACCATACGTTCATGCCCATAAATGCACACAGTGAAATATACATATGGGAAAACACATGCGCACACACTCACTACAAGGAACACACACAAGCACACACGTGCATGTCCGCAGCGGGCTGAATTGCTATGGAGCGTGGTGTTGTTTTACTGGGCCAGATAAAGACAAGGTGGATCAGATTCCCGGCTCCTGTTTCCCTCTCCTGCCTTTCACCTTCTTTTTTATGTGTCAGTGGCACACGCCCTGCCTCAGTGATGGAGCACTGATTGAAAAAAAGCACATGGTAATGTATCTGAAAGGGAAAACAGGGGTATCCTGGTGTCTTAAACAGCCGTGTCACATGTTTTAACACAACATGACTGGCCTCTTGCTCTCAGCTTTCCTGTTTATCTGATATCAAACGGGGGTGTAAGGAAATATCAGTACATTTAAGTATTGCAATGGTATGTTTTGTGATACTGTATCGATCCTCAAAAACTCTGTATAGATTTTCAATTAATAATTTAAATGCAAAGATTCGTGAGAATGGTTATTTTGTGTTTTATTTAAATCCCTTAAATGACAGTAGCGCTGTAATCTATCTTCAGCAACTGGTTCTTCTTTTGTGACATTTTGTTGTCGGGTCTCTTTTAGGTAATTTTGTGTCTTTTGCGATAATTTGTGTCTTTTTTTAGGTAATTATTTTGCCTTTTTGGTTGTTTTGTGTTTCTTAGTAACCATTTTGTGGCACCATGTGGAAGTGTTGTGTCTTTTTGTAGTTGTTGGAACTCTTTTAGGTCATATCGTGTCTTTTTGACCATTATGTCTCTTTGTAGTTGTTTTGTGTCTTCTTGTAGTCATTGAGTCTCTTTTAGGTAATTTTGTGTCTTTTTTTGGGTGTTTTGTTTCTTTGTAGTCATTTTGTGTCTCTTTGTAGTTCCTCTGCATGTATTTGAAGTCTTTTTGGTTGTTTGCTTTCTTTCTGTAGATGTTTTGTGTCTCCATGTGCAATCGTCCCTTCCACTCCAATGTAACAACATATTGTACTTATAAACACAAAGAACACAGAAAACAGGCCGAGCCTTAAAGGGCGTATAGCAAGCTCCTAAAAATTAGATTAAAAAAAAAAAAATCGTAATGTATTGGCTAGCTTACAGTATCACGATATATTGCAATATATTGAATCGTAGCCCCTGTATTGTGACACTTACTGTATTGCCCGATTTTTGCCAATACACAGCCCTAATATCTACCAAAGTAAAAAATAAATAAATAAAAGAATAATAATTTACCCCTGCATGATAATAAGCCACTTCAGAACACAGATCTCTAACCTGACAATTGCACCAAACCCATGACGTCAACATTACACATACGAGGGATGCACCGAATGTAAAACTCTAGGCTGATACCAATGTTTAATGCAGCAATTTGGCCAACAGTCAGTATCAATACCGATGTTTTTGTTGTTGTTTATATTGTTTTTGTTGTTACGTATTCTCCCTTTTGTACCAGGAAACTGCCCTTCAGTACACCTTTGAAAGATCACAAAATTCAACCATACACATTTATGAAGTAACCTCTAATATAATCTTCTTTCACATGACATATATGTTATCTATCTATGTAAGTATTAATAACTGCTTCAAAAACTTTTATATTGTATAAATCACATGAAAACAAAAACAATTTGTGTCAAAAACTACATTTTTCAAAATAACATTTGAACACATCATGGTAATGTTATAATGACCTTCGCCCAATACGAATTCTTATTGAATAGAGCTTGAACGCATCATGATTTAATGTTTCAGCCACCAGCTGCTAACAGCTAACGTTAACTAGCTCTCCTCCTGCCGATGGCAACAGTAATGTGTAGTTCACAATCCAGTATTATCAAGGAAAAAAAGGGTACATCCCCTAAAGTGCTGCTAAAGGGTTTACTGCGTCCTTTCGGCCCGATGGCTTCCCTAAGATCTCTCTTCGTCCTGAACACGTTTTCTGTTGTCCCTGGGATGCCATTAGTTTGAAGCCCTACTTTCTAGCATGTGCAACATTGATGTGACACAACAGAAAAATATTGGACGATACTTATGTTAGGCTGATAAATCAATGCAGCCCTAATGTTGTGTGTCAGCATTAGAAAATCTGAGTTAAGAATGAACCATGAATGTAGAAAACTGAAGGAACCACATGCACTTACAGGCAAAATGATATAATAAAAACAACACTATCAGTGACACCTTCCTGTTGTAGCTCCTTTTGTATAGTGCACATCTCAATTGTCTCCATAAGCATATTCACACACACATACAATACACATACACACACACTTCATGTCTGTCTACAGGTACTTATCCCTATATCAACATAATATGACATTTATTGGCATCACCCTCACCTCGGAGCAGACACAGAGAACAAGCACAAGCAAATGCACAGCCAGCTTATGCATCTCCGCCCGGCTGTAATACAGCCCACGCCTCTGCTATTCACGCAACACGAAACCTATCATAGACTGTCAGGTGGAGTAACTTGAACGCCAGGTATTATTTGCTAATCTTATTTACACTCTGAAAGTGAGCAGTGGAGTGTAAATCTTTGGTTGTACCTGGGCAGGCCTCCACTTCACACATAAGCATGTCGCTGCTAACACACTAACTCTGCTCAATAAAATGGAGCCAGCGATTTTGCATTTCCGCTCGTTTTTATTAAGTGAGTCGAGCTTGACGTATTGGAAATGTTGTCTGTTGTGTAGTGACCACACAAATCACAATACATGATGTTTGATTTTTTTTTCTTCTTCAAATTGATTGACTTAAATTTTTTGATTGATTACAGCTTTATCGTTATTTCTCACAGAGCGCCATTGAGAGAGATTGGGTGTTACACAAGAAGAGAAGGGGGTCTTCCCCAGAGGACCTCCCCCCAACTCATACATTTACACACACGCACTCACACGCACACACACAGACACAAGCACACACGTTTTGCCCTCAGGCCAGTTTCTGTAATGGGATCCTCACTGTTATTTCTGCTGAATAAAATAAATCCCACTAATTAACATGTTAACATGATTGATGGGCCTCGATTCTGCAGGGAGCAGGGAACGTCTGTCTGCACTCAAGCTGCCCTGCTGCTGCCTGCACACAGACTGACACACAAAGAAAGATTCAGGGAATGAGACATGCACGGGAGGAAATGGAAATATGAAACATTTCAGACGCTCGCAGGAAATCTAAAAAAGTCGACCTGGGTCCATATGTGTTAGTGACTGAACATAATTTCCGACCACAGACCTGTTTGCTCCTTCTTTACAAACTTTATGAGCACAAAAGAAGACATCAGGCATTATAGAAAACTTCAAATTGTCATTTCCTGTTGTTAAACTCAGTATTTGAGAACCACACACACACACACAACAGTAGACATCCTGTTACTGGAGACGCATGAGAAAAGGCATTAAATAAGAGCAATGTTAACTGATATGGGCAGAAGACATTAGTGCTGTTCACATCTGACAACCAAACAAGGAAGTAAGGTGCGACATTGTTCAGAGTGGGGACGTGACGCGGGGAGCAATCAGAATCTAATCTGTCTGCGAGAGAACTCAAAGACCGAGGATACATACAAATGACCCGATAAAAACCCTCAAACAGACATTCAACATTCAAAGTCACCTTAAGAGGAAGGCGGTAATGGAAACGCTTGAATGTTAAATAACTGTGGGTCACACCGCACACATGTACACACCAGGCTGCGTGTGGAAACTGCTTTTTAGTCTTATAAAAAAAGGACTATGTGAGATCCTGATACCATGTACGGTATTAGAGATGCTGGATAAATTTGGCTCTAATTAGGTAAAGTTGTGTTCATTAATCTTGTAGGCTGTGGATGCTTATTCAAATATGGCTTCAGACTCATACCATCTGGGTATCTCTGCCCAGCACATCTTTGACCCATTAGGTCCATGATCCATTGTTAGTTTCTTGGCCTCACTGGGTAGGTGAGTAAAGCACTGTATTGACAGTTGAGCACTGTACAATGTACCTGTCTGTCTGCCTCTGTTTCCCGCCAGCCTTCTTTTCTTTAGAGCAGTTCTGGGAACATTGTGAAGTGGAGGGGCTGTCAGGGGGCTACGCCCGCTGTGCCCGCCCATTCTTTATGAATGAATTAATCAATAGTGACACTGCACTACATGCTTTTTCCTTCCTCATTATTTTAATTAGCCGTTTATATGGATGCCCCCCCTCCTCTTTTGCATTTCATTAATACATTAACATGCACTTGACAAAAAGAGCAAGGACGTAGACACAGTGGCGGTCGCTTGGCTGGTCACTTTGTAGTCTCCCGCTCGCCCGCTTCGCCTGCCCCGCTGACAGTCTTCCTCCTTCTGTCCTGCCCCGAGCTCTGCGGAGCAACTTCTAGGAAAGTCATCGGTAATTACTGTCATGTTATGCCAATGAGCACGAGGCTTGCACTAGATACAACACTGTACTTCGAGAGTGTTTAAAACAACAGATGCTCACGTACAACGTCGGCAGTTGCCAAACAAAATGAATCCCTTGTTTCCCTTTTTCTCTACGGCGCTGAGTTACTCAATAACTCTCAGACAAAGAGGAGAAATAACACCGTTTTCACACTTACAGTGGGTCAGTGTCATTAACGTCCATTAGGACTCCTTCACACATTTCCTGTCTGCTACAGCATGGGAAAAATGTAAAAAGTAAACAAATTTCCATCCTTTCCAGTGGTTGCGGGGGGAATAGGGGGCACTGTGGGTGTTTGTGGGGAACTAAATGTGTGCGCTGTGAGCGTGCGGCAGCTGTGCTATGAATGACAGGGTGGACTTATGCATGTGTGGAGCGGCGAGCGGCGCGGACGTGTGAGGGGTGTGTATTTGAGAGTGGGTACATGTGGGTGTGTGTGAGGGGTGTGCAGGAGTGCAGTCGCTACGGTGATGAGGTGAGAATGATGAAGCCCATTCCTCAAATAGGGCACCATGTGCAGCTCATATGTTGGGTCTTTGTTAAAGAGTTGCTCATCAGAACCTCTAAACTAAACACACACTCTCCAAACTTACCCCCTCCCTGCAGACACACACACACACACATAAGCCTCTAACTCGGCCTGCTAACGCCTGCGGGCACAGGGTGATTGACAGTATCCAGATTGCCAGATTGTTCTCAGGAGCGTGGAGAAATGACATCACACTCATTACAACTTCTAAATATAAACAGTCACGCCGCTTGACTGACAAGTCTGTATACATGCATGTGTGCTTGTGTGTGTGAGATTCTCCTGTAACCTAGTTAGTGTGTGAAAGTGCGTGTGTGTTCACATTGGGTAAAGGGAAACTTTCAGACTGTTTTTAACAACTGTTCTTTAGCTGCCAGCGATTTCTTTAATTAAATATGTATTATGTTTACCATTTGTTGCCCTATTCTATTAATAACTGTCTGTTCCTGTTACTTCCTGTCCGTTACTTTATCGTATCTTAAAACAAAATCCTAAGTATCATGTATGCTTAGCAGCTCATCCTCAGAAGTTGTGCACTTTAAGCATATAATACAAAGCTGCTTAGCTAATCATAAAATATCACAGTCTTGCTGCATTTCAGATCAACTGGTGGGTGCTGACAAAGCACTGAAAATGGGAGGAGCAGTAGGTAGAAGTGGGCGGGGTGATTTGATGATGTTGCAGAGGGAGGCTTAGCCGAAAAGAGCGGATTGGTGGTTTTGGAAAGAGAGTAGGAAGGGCTTAAATGACTGCAATAACTGCGGCTGGTACCGATATTTAAGTAACTTTTTACAGCCATATCAAAGAAAAGAGAGACACAGATACTAATGATCCAAAAAGAGCACTTAGAAAAGTAAGAGCAGCCAACTGCACACACAGACAGGCAGAAAGTCGCACGCTCACTCACACACACACACACACACACACACACACACACACACACACACACACACAGACCATATGTTTGTGGGGCTGCTGCTGAGATGAAGGCTCCTCTAGCTTGTCTGGCCAGCACATTGTAATTTACAAGCGCTCAATGTCACGTTGAGATCTCAATTAAGCAGCTCGGCTACACACTCGGGCCCTCAGGGCTGGGTTGAGCTGGGCCCACATTTCTGCCTCTCTGGCCGAGGCACACTGCGGAGTTCTGTGCTCCTCCAACCCTCCACCCGCCCGCTCCCTCACCCGCCGCCAGCAGACAACGCCAACAGTAAATATTTGAGGTTAGAGACAAAGAGGGGAGAAGGGATTCATTTAGCTCATTTGAAAACATGACATTGTGATTAAAAGTCAGGCGGTCTGGAAAGCGAGACGATTTCATTCTTTACTTCTTTATAGATAAATCTCCACGAAGCTCCAGATGTACTCGTGAACATTAAACACAAGTATGCAAACAACTTATTAAAGTTTTGTAATACGAGCGGAAATGTCAAAATGACATTAAATAAAAAGCCGAAGGGAAAGTTACCATAAAGTGAGATTGGAACCATGAGAGAAACACAGAGACAGATATGCACACACAGTGAGAGGTGACAGAAAAGAGAGACGCAAAGACACATCCAGGTGTGCAGAGAAACAGGGCTACTGACTGAAGGAACTAGAGAGACACCATGTGCTGGAATAAAGCAACAAAACCCCATAAGCTGCCACTACTGTTCTGTGATCAGATCCATATGGACCTTGGCCTTGGCCCTCCACCACCTGCCTCAAACATTCCCAGCACCTAACAAGCCAGCCAGCCTCCAACTGGTCCCAGACACATTTTACAAGCGGCCATATTGATGGCTATTGAGCTAGGGTGCTATTTAGCTCACCAGAAATCTTAAATTATACACTAGCCATGGGCACCCCCACGCAGGGACAGAGGCCACATCAGAGCCTCTACTTCCAGGCCTGGCTAAACATGGCTCTGACTCAAACTCCCAAACATGACACACTCGGTAAAACAATGCCAGTCCAAATGCAAATTTTATTTGAAAATAAAACAGGAAGCAATTTTTGTCAATTTTTTAAGGCTGAGGATATTTAAATCTATCAAAGAATGCGGCCTTTTACAGCATTTTGTGAATGAAATGTGCTTTTTATTTAGTTGTAACTGTTAAATAAAGCAAACTGATATTAAATCAGACAGCATGCTAAATCTCCTCTTTGTTTAAGAGTTAATAGAAATTGAGGTATTTTGCTAAGTGGGCAAATAAAGTGAAATTCTGAGTTTCCCCCTACAGCTGGGAATTAAAAACAGCGAGTGAAAATATTAGAAAATATTACTAAAACCTCAAAAAATGGCTCTGATGAAGCCCACATGACAGAATCAAATCAAAACATCATGCTGAATAAAATGTGTCTACTGTATGGTTTTGTTTAAGAGAGGATGCTGCTGCTGCTGCTGTACTACAGAGGGCCTGCATGACGGCCTCCAGGAGCTCAGGGCCACAGCGAACGCACATGGGCGTCGAGCCGGGCCAAAGCTCCTGATTGGCATTATCCTAACGAGCTCCAATTACAGCCCTGAAATGCACTCTTACTGCAGTGGCTTTAACGAGCAAGCCATCACGCAGCCCACAATTATCATCACCAGAACTATTAAACGCGACGGCTACAGCCTTGTTAAACGCTCTCATATGTGGAGGCCGCACATTCTTCTCAGGACACTGGCTGACAGACGGACACAAACATAGGCACACAAACAGAGGCGGGAGACAGACAGTGAGCCCGGCAAACATTACTCATGCACAACAGTAAACTGCTATTGTGCAGAGCTGTATCTCTCTCACACGCCTGGCCCCGTTTCTTTCTGATATTTCTTTCTCGTTCCTCCTCTCTCTTTTTAATAAGGCTTCCTCTGTATGCTGCTCGACCTGTGAGCAGGGACTGGGATCCCTCCTGTGAGTGACCACAGTAACTTCGCGGTCTCCTGAAGCTTAACAGCTTAGCTGCTGCGGCACTGCTCCAGCAGCAGGCTGCTCCCTGGTGGGCATATCCCTGTCGGGGCTTACCCACTCTGGGCTCATGGTTGCTTCTGTGATCTTAGAGGATGAGAGGAAGGAGGGAGGGAGGAAGAAAGATGTGAAGGAAGGCACTTCAAAAACGACTTGACTTTGCTCGAGTGGGTGAATTTGGTGGAGCCTACCTTGGGTGCAAGATTACATTTCTGACCAGCCAAACTAAGATGAAAGAGTAACAGGAATGACTGTCCCATACACGTGTTTTTAAGGGATACTGTGCGCACAAAATGAAAATTTGTGTATCAGATACTCACCCTGTGTTACCATGAATTTGTGAAGAAAACTTTTTCTTCCTCGTATGTCTCAACGGTGAGGAAAAAATCTAGAATTGGCAAATGTTCTTGATGAATAAAATAAAGACGGATCAAGTTTAACAACCAAAACAAACTCTCACATAACTCATGCAGTATAATCCAAGTCTCATTTATCCAGTCTTATGCTCAGTACTTCCCAAACACGTGCATTTTTGCCAAATACGTACTATTTAAAACACTTTGGCATACGAGTAGCATGCCTGGAGAAGCTCATGCGTTTGATCCCTCTGCTCCTGCATTTCTGAGTTGCCCAGGCGCACTTTTATGTGGAAGTGTTTGAATTTTTAAAAAAAAGATGTACCTTTGGGAAGTACTGAGCATTCAACTGGATAAAGAACACTTGGATTAGACTGTACAAGTTTTGTGAGAGCTTGTAAATTGATGTTTTGATATAGTTTTGCTGTTGTTAAACTTGGCCCCCATTTACTTCAGTTCTTTAAAAATGTTTGCCATTTTTGGATTCTTCGTTTGCTGTTGAGGCAGGTAAGAAAAACAAAATTTTCTTCATGAATTCAAAGTAACACGGGGTGAGTAACTGATATACAAATGGTTAATTTTGTGGTTGAAGTATTCCTTTAAGTCTTTTGTCTGCGACTTTGGAGAATATCTTGAAATGCTGAAAGATTCGAAGATTACAACACAGACTGAATTTGACAATTAAAAAATGCTTTGGCTGAATTTACCAAAACAAAGCAAAAATTAGCAATATCAGTGAGAACATATTTGTTTAAAACAAGAGCGAGAAAGATGTATTTTGAACGTTCATTCAGATGTAACCTTGTTTCTCAAGAGGAGGAGGAAAAAAAGGAAAACAAAATATGGGAAAGGTGGGACCTTTGCCTCGGCTGCGATACAAGCAAATGAAAGAGTTCTCTTCACCGAGAAAAAAGAGAGAGCTGTTAATGAGGAGTGTAAGAGAGTTCACTATGACAACATGCAACACAACATAAAGTCATTTGTTCTGTTATTGGCACGAGTGCGTCAGAAAGGGCTGCCAGTGTCAAATGACTTTGGATTGGATGAGTGTGCGAAACACTGTCAGAAACAGCAACACGTAGAGATAAATAAAAAATATGAGCAATCGGGCCTTGAAATGTAGGATGAAAAAGAAGGTCACAGGAGGAGGTAGGGTTGTGTTTGGGGTTAGCCTCCGCTCACAGTCAGGGCAGTGTGCCTGTCAGGTCATGCCTGGATTTGGTTGGGCAGCTGGAGTGTGTACTTGGCAGAGTGCAGCAGAGTGGCGCAGATCAGAGATGCAGTGATGCTCCTAGGGGATGTGGTGGAGGTTTGGCAGGGTCGGGGACAAGCAGGCCCAGACCGAGGCCAGACTGAGGCCAGAGGGAAGGACCAGGGCCAAGAGCCAACTCAGAGAGTGGAGCCTCTGTGTAGGATACCAGCTCTGTAGGCCAACAGCTCTCAGCTCTTGGCTGCCAAGTCCATATCATAGCAAGCTACTTAGACCTCCCTTACAGCAATTTGATTTAGTAAAGAATTTTATGTAGCTTGTTACTCTGTATAGGTGAGGTGTTTCAGGGCAGGAGTATAAAAAATGCGTCGACATTTTTGTTAAAAAATAAATGGAAAATAAATCAGAATGAGCACATTTCCTCTCAGCTACAGTTGGGCCTTTTCCAGCAGCTCTTCGTATTTACACGGCCTTGTTGTTGTACTAGTTTTTATCTGGCAATCACAGCTCTGGCCCACAGGAGATGACAAGTATGTCTCTGAGCAGGGCAGGTGAGTTAGAGAGCAATACAAACCTGCACACACACATTCTGTGTGAGTTTGCGCTGGGTGCTTGTATGTCCTTGTATATAATGTGTGTGTGTGTGCGTGTTTGTGTGTGTGTGTACACGCTTGGCTGCCAAGTGTGTGATTCTTGGTCACTGTGTTTTTTGTCAGGATTGTGATTAATGACTCACCATCATGATAACATTGGAGGGTGAGACGCATTCATTCACACAAAGGCCCTCCTCGGGCCCTCTCTCTCTGCCACCTCATCGACTGAGAGGGCCAACAACTGGCCCTCACATCGGCCCTTTGTGCCTGTTAACCTCCACATTTATTTACCCTCCCACTTGTCCCTTTTGCATTTTCTCTGGATCCTTCACTTGATTTTTTCCCCCCTTCTCACTCCTTAGTTTCTACTCTACTCTGTTCAACTCAGTATTCTGTTACGAAGGTGAACCCAAATCTGTCTACGAGGCAACGACCCCGTTGACCAATAACTGAATGTCCTTGCACGTTATCCATAGCAAGATCTGTAAGGTGTGCGTGTGTCTGTTTGCATTTCTTCCTTGCACAAATACCAAGAAAGGCACATGCCATGTATTCACCTCTATCCTCCGCACACACACATACACACACACACACAGGGCGGATTTTCTAGCTGCTGATTAATGACAGTCATTTGTCAGGCAGAGGTGGATAAAACAGTGAATATTATCTTTGTGCTAAGGGCCAGAGCACATCGCACTCTCCCCCTCATGTCTTTCATAAGTGGTTGAACACAGCGGCACGCCGGGACACGCAGACAGCCCGGCAGCCAGCAGATCTATTCTCATTACTTCTCTATTAGGACATCAGCTTCCACTGATCAGGCCCTACATCTTTATACCGACATCAGAGAGGGAAGGAGAGGTGGATGAAGGGTAGAGAGCAGAGGAGAGGAGGAATGACAGAGAAATGGGGAGAAAGAGGGGAACTTTATAAAGGAGAGGGAAACTTGACATTTCTGAATTTGATTAATACAAGTCTAAATCATCCTATTTGGAGAGTCATAGTCCAGTACTCCCATGGTAAATGGCATTTATCTGCCCTTATGCTGTCCTTCAGCGAAGAGATTAACAGATTTGCTTTGCTTTGACCTTCTGGATCAGAGGCAGGAATGAAAAAAGGACGGGAGTGTAAACAGTCTAAGTTTGCTTGGTGATTTTTTAAACTCATTTTCAGAGAAGTAAACATGCTGTCAGGAGAACTATGTGGAAAAACTATGACAGGGATTTTTCACTGAAATGATAAGATGGCATTGCTGTGATCTCCAGAGCCTGAGAGCAAGTCGGACCAGAAATACTGACTTCCATATTGTAAACCTTTTTAAAAATGAAATAAATAAATAAAACTCCAACATTAATGAAGTTACCAAGTCGCAATGCATTGTTTGTAAGTGTAAAATCTAACCATATCTGCTTGGTTTACTGAAAGCTACCGACAGGCATTTGTTCCGACTGTTCCGACATGTCCGACACAAATCAAAACATAACTCATTTCCATGACAGCATTATCAAAAAATCCTTTGTGGCAGAGATTACGATGATACACACTGCACTCTCTATCTGCCCTGCCTTGGTCTGTGCTGTGTGAATATTTGAACAGGACAAACACGGAGCTGAGTAAGTCAAGGCCCTATCACTGACAGAAAGGCACAGAAGAATCTGGAAACAAATATTTAATGTTCCCCCATCTTAAGTGGCTCGGCAGCAAAATGCCTCAAGGTGAGAGTGTGGGACTTGATATTTCATCTGGAAAATAATAAGGTGAAGTGATTACGGCAAGGTCAGAGTAAAGACAGAGAGGGAGGAGAAGATTTGATGTGTGTATGACATGCACTGCAAGATATTGTAATGGTGATGTTAAGGGGCGAATGTGTCCAAGAGTCAGTTATTATCCAGATATTAAGCATCTAGTCCATATGAAAGTGATTTCGCAGCAAGGATGTGTCATGATAATAATGCATTTTATTTCCAGAAATATTCAATACCAAAGCCATTTAAAGTTATCGCAGTGAACGCAGAAAAAAGTTGCCAGAATAATGTTAAAGAAAAACATAAGAAGGCAGTTACATACTCATGCTTTGACCTCTGACTCTCCTTTACTCTTCATCACCTGGAAACACACTCAGAATGACCCATAATATAAGATGGACTCAGGTATGATTCCTTGCTCATATTCAGAGTTTAACAAACAAAGAAAACACCACTCTTGTCTCCGTCCCTTTCTCCCACTCCGGCCCTCTCTCCCTCCTCACAGTGTCCCCGTCCCTCTTTCTGTGTCTCCCAACTATGCAGCCAATAAATAGCGCAGCATGCTTAGTTATTTCCTCATTGGGACAGACAGAGAATGAGAGGTGGGGCTGAGTGCCACTACCCCTATATGCACCTGACTGCCGTAAATCACCGCCACAGCGGTCCCATCTTCATGCTGGAGATTTAATGAACTACCGCGGGCTTTTTATGCCTCTTAAGGCTCGCTGAGTGACCACTTTGTAGTTGTTCAGAAGAGAGGCGACGCTGCCTCTGCCCACTAAATCTTCCCTGTGCCACCGAGGATAAAATCTCCCTTTATTCATGGGCTATTTACCAGATCCAGATTTATTACGGGGGGTACTCTAACAAAAGGGGGGTGAGAGACAAAACCCCTTATTTCCCTCCTCCCCCCAAGGCAGGCTGGGATAGAGACCTGGGAGCCCAACGACTCATCCTCGTTGGGCTTGTTTGGCGGTGAGGGGTGGGGGTGCCTGTTTTTTTATAGGGTAAAAGTGTAGTAGAGACCTCAGTGTGCCCTCTCTTAATGAGTGCACTGCTGAGGGCGACAAATATGAAGTAGCTGAACACACCCTGGTGAAACGCATAGTCTACCTAAAAACATATATCTAAAGATGCAGGTGTATCTTGGCATTCAAACAAGGTTATGCAAGTTTAAAAACACTATGTATATCCTATCTGTCCCTTCACTGACCCATGGGCACCATGTTGCCATGGTAACACCTCTCTAAGCCTCTCGTTGTGCTGGCTGGATGGGAGGTCATGGGTGACAGGTCAAAGAGATACTTAAAGATACATGACCTTAGTGATGGCTTTGTCAAAAGACCTTAACAAACCCCTTGAATGTCTTCACTCCAAAAACTCACTGCCTTACATACATACATGAATGTATGTGTGAATGCACACGTGCACGCAGCAGAGTGTATAATTCTGTATTGGCATAGATGGGTTGACACATTGGCTTTCTTGGCTGGCTATGAAAACATCTTCATTTCATACCTGTGGCATTAAAAAGGCTAACGGCTAATGCTAGCAGCTCACCTGTCTTTGTTCTGCAGTCTCACTGCTGCCTGCCTCCACTTGTACCCTGCAGTTCATGGACTTTGCTGACCCAGCATTGACCCTGTTGCATTGTGTCTCCTTGTTCCTCTTGAATAGACCCTACACCCTCCTCCTCCCTTGGAGGGGAGGTGCCCTCCTCACCGCTCCCAACTCCTTCTTCAGTCTCTTTGTGTTTCTCTGTTATTTCAACTCTGTGCCAGGCTGCTATCTGCACGTTCAGTGGCATCACAGCCTTCAGCCTTCTGACTCCTAAAGCAAAGTCATGATCTTGATCATAATCATGCTGCTTGGTCTGTAAAATTTTGGTTCTGTCATTTTCTTTCCCTGAACTCATTAAGCTCAATTTCTTCTCCCCGCTAATAAAACTCAAACACAAACAATTTGAAAGTGATGGCCGATCTGTCTTTTGATCTAGCCCTTGGGTCCAAAAGGGGAAAGACAACTGTGAACAGCGCTGAGACCTATTACGACAAACACACAAATCACTGTATACTTCCTCGCCGCTTATCCAAGAATAACCACACAACTAGTGTTTCGAAGCAAAACAAGTCCTTATGGACTTCGGCAGACTTTTCCAGGCTCCTCCGCCACTTTCTCATTAGCAGCATGAAAGACGCCTGCCGGAAACTCCACTGGTGCACGGACACAGCTGTGAGCTTTTGAGTTGGAGTAAAAGTTTTGCTCAATAACAATTCATTAAAAAAAAAAAAAAAAAAAAAAAAGGCGAGCAGATTAATTACTGAATTTGATCTCACTAGAGAAAGTCTCTGAGAATATAAAGTTAGCAGAGATAAGGGGGACATCAAACAGCCACATGTGTTTGCTTATTTTTAAAAAGCTGGGACTTGTTATCAGGGCTGGGCAGGACTTTAGGCTCCACACATCTTGTTGTTGTGGAGCCTTTCTAGTCTTGAGTGTGCTGAGGAGATGGGGGTGGTGGTTAATGGCAGTAGTGGTGTGTGTGTATGATGGGGCTTGAACCCTGCTGCTGCTACCCCCCCCCCCCCTCTCCTGCACAGGCAGGGGCCGGTGTCTGGATGGGTGCCAGAAGTTCTGAACTAATATTCACAATAATGTTCCTGCTCCGAGGGGCCAGCGACAGAAAACACTGTGGAGTCGTGCCAGCTTTAACTCCCCTCCTGTTCTCCTCTTTCCACTGGCCCACCACACCTCCCTCAGCTCGGGGAGTCTCTCTTTCTGTAGTTCTACTCCTCTTGCTCTCTCACTCTCTTTAACCATTTTTAAAGCTTATGGCAGAGTGAAGTGTGTTTATTGATGTACTGTATGTGTGTGTTTGCTGCGTCCCAACACTGTTGTTATGGCTGCATACAAAGTCAACTGTATGTGTGCACACAGTTGCTCGTCTAGGCTTTTGTGATTAATAAAATGGCAACGATTACAAAGGGATTTGGAATATTTCAGCGTATACATCACTGAAAATTGCTGCCATACTAACTTTGTCTTTCATATTTGTTTGTTGAATGGAAAAACACATAAAGTACTTTAAATCAGAGTTTTGCTGAATAGCATAATGACAATAAATGACAGTATACAATTACTAGACACCGAAAAAAATAACACAATGAGTAAGGTTTGTGTTTAGACTATGGTGTCATTAGAGTGTTTCCTCCACACATTCTGACTCCCAACTTGTCAAATACTGTCGCCACTGTACACGCCCTACACGTCAAACTATGACACTCGGGGTAACCTTCCAGTGTCAGTTTTGAATGCTCAGGGACGGTGTGTCAATTTACACTCCTTACAAGTCTTGTGTCTTTTCAAAATTAACTTCCATTTTCAGAACAGTTTCCACACCTTAAATTCAATGTCTTTTCAAAATAAACTTCATTTTTTAGGTTTACCTCCTCAGGGTGTCGAAAGACACTTAAATAAATGGTTTTAAAGACATTTAAGATATTTCTTTAACCACATTTAAGACTAATTTTTGGACAAATGATCTTTTTCTTATTCAAACATTGCAGTAAGAATAATCATAAGAAGTATGTATGTAGTCATGTGCAGAGGTAGGGTTTTATGTAGGGATAGGATACATTATGCCAACAGGTAAGTGTAAGTATAAAGTAAAAAGTAAGGTTCAACAGTAGTGTTAAAGATTTGTAACATCAGAAATATGGACTTTCATGCAGAAGAGCTTAAAGTATTTGACAAAAATAGATTAAAACATTGTTAAATTAAATTCAGGGTTCAACATTAACTTTTTTGTCCACCTGCCCAGTCAGGACAGTTGGTCAAAAATCTACTTGCCCACAAGTCAATTTTAGCTCCAATTAGTTCCAATTATTAGCAATTATAAAATAACAACAGAGACTTTATTTTTCACATGAGCAGTGAAGCACACTCTTGGTCTATTGTGAAGGATTGCTCTCAAACTTGCCCCAAACTGCACAATACATACTTAGGAGTTTAGCACACATCCTCTAACACCTATACCTTTACCTATTTTTTCATAAGTGCCTGATCAATGCCACACTTTCAAGATGAAAAGAAAAGAAAGCAAGAGGGTTCACTCCTTAGCTATCAGCCATCAGCCTCATAAAAAAACTGTGTTTATTTTTTATTTTTTGTACCACGTGCCTGATCAGGTAAGTGTGTTGCTAGATTTACTGGCAGAACATTGCATTTTGTTTGCCCTGGGCAACCAGGCAAATCTTATTACTGAACCCTGAAATTAGATAAAATGTTTGCAGCAATTAAAACCTCACAAATTTAGATTCAAGGCTGTTTAATGACTTTTAAGGCCTAATATTTATATAATTGAATTTAAGACATTTTAAAACTTTTCAAGGACTTACAGACACCCTGTTCCTTATGTTTAGGCAACAAAATCATGTCGTTAGAAAGAAAGAAAAAACAACAACATCATGGTTTGGCTTAATGTAATGTATTTTACACATACAAACACACTATATTATTATTATAGTAACTTGGGTGACCTTTGGTGTCACACAGGACACAAACAGTGGTCCCTTGGGTGAAAGCCCAGAGTTTGTTTGACCCGTCCAACTCCCCTCCCCTTCTTGCTCTTAATACTACAGCAGTTGCTCAACAAGTCAAAAAATGCTGTCACCCGCTGTGTCTCATAATACTGCGAAAGGGAACCTCGTTGCATCAGATTATGAAGTCCAGGGCCCCGAACCGGGCGTCTGTATTTGAAGGATTCTTATTGAGACCAGAGCGGTTTCTTCTGTATTGAATAACTGAGCAGTTTTAAAACAGATAGTTTTAAAACAGATAAATCTACAGTTTGAGGAGATGATTTGGCACCAAGTGGAGCTGTCATGTTGCTCTGAACTTCCACATATCACCGTGCTGATTGCCAGACCGCTGTAACATATGACCGATAGCTGTACTTGTGATTAAGTTACCTCAGAGTTCTTTTGCAAGATGTCTCCCCGTTATTTCATCTCCCTCTACAGTATGTATGACATCAAGTCAAATCCCAAGGCGCACCTTAGCCAGTCTCTATATCTCACAGTTCCTAAATTCTCATCTAACACAACGGAGGTTCATGTACTTATGTGACCTGACCAGTGATCCCTGAATGGTAATTCTGTCTCAGACTTGTATTGAATATGGCCTTTGGCTCACTCCACAGCGCACCAGTGGAGAACCAGTGTTTTATTGCACTCTCTATATACGTACGCTGGTGTATGTGGAGCACGGAGACAGAGATGTACTGTATCTCCTCTGAGCCATCTCCTCTCACTACTCTTTATGGACCCTAATCACACAAGAGGCATTTATCTTAGCATTGTGTGTGTGTTTGTATGCATGTAGAATGTCTGTGTCTATCTCTGTGTATGTCTGTATGCGCAGGTCCATGTGTCTGAATGTGTGTGTGTATGTCAGAGGCATGCTCCTGCTGCACCTCACCTCCCTCAACCTCCCTGCTGATTGTTCCATTGATGACAGAATGCATCACACCCCCCTGCACCCCAAAAACTGATGATGCTGTCGCCCCGAAATCCCTTTTGTAGCCTTACCATAGGGAATCACCATAAATAACCATGACATCATCCCATTCTTATCTATGGGACGTCCCATGCTGATCGATAGCATGGCTCCTGCAGTGTAAATAGCTTCTAATGCCCCATCTTCCCCTTCAAATAGGTCTACATTATTTATGATGGCTGTTAGGTTACCAGTCCAGGACACAATTTATTTCATCCCACCCCTGCTCCTATTATACCACTGCTTTTGACTCTTGATGGGGAGACTGGGGCACGGGCTTGGAGATTGGGGGGAAGCATTCATTGAAAAAAAATAAGAAAAAATACACATGCCTGCATTCTCAGAAAGCACCTGCAAATACACATCCACCTTAAACTCCTGGAGAGGTCCAATAGGCTCATCACCGGGATGAGGTTGTGAGAGGAGGAGGGAGGAGGATGGAGGAAAAATGAGGAGGAGCGAAAGTGGACCTGAGTGCTGCCTGGTCCCACCCTGTGGTAACGATGGGACATCCGTTACTCAGATGACAGTGAGAGTGGCAGGCCTATTTGCGCGGCCGCCGGCGCGCTGTGACGGATTGGACAGACAGAGCGGTTGGAGGCTGCGTGGAGATGACAGGCTGCATTTCCATTTGGGTGAAAAATCTGGCTAACGTGGCTGGGTGGGTGGGTGAGGAGGAAAAGGGGACACACGGGCTGGCTGGGACCCAGACTGTCTGCTGTTCTCTTGTTGGCTGGTCAGTCTAAATTTCCATGTCAGACATACGTGAAAGCACGGCCCATATATTTAGCAAAAAATATTTCCACACCTGATACTTTAGTGTTTAAAAGAATTTTCATTTAAGGTGCTTGATGACAGCAGTATTTCAGGCAAATTTATTAGTACGTTTGAAAGTCTCTATAAAGATATAGGTGCAAAATATATATCTACCCCACACGTAGCCACACATATGGGAGTAATATGTTGTCTATAGGGCATGAGCAAGGATATGTGTGTATATGAGTTAGTCTTATTTATTTTTGCGGAGCTCTGCCAGCACCATGCTGGATCGAGACAGACATGGCAGAGAGGATTATGAGAATTAAGTATATGAACATAGACAGTTTGTAACTGCTTCTCATAGACACTAGAATAACACACCATTTCATATTCATCATTTAACACAAACACAAAACGATACACTAAGTAAGCAGCCGTCCCGTGAAAACTTTTATGGCTGGAAGGTTTGGGTTTGGGGACTTGTTTCACCGGGGGTGCAAAGACAGACTTCTTGCTGAGGTGGACAGCTCACAAGTCGGGGAAGAGGGGCAGCAAAGTATTATTCTCCAAGCAAAACCCGGGGGTTTGTGTGTGAGAACGGCCTGAGGAATGTTCATCCTCACGCCTCATTGGTGTTCTCATTGCTGCGCGCAGATCGAGCAGTGGAGATGGGACACCCTAGATTTACGGGACGTGTCAGAAGCTTCACATCCTCGGGCCCCCTGGGGCCAATCTCCTGTCTTGATCTGGCCTGCAAGGAAAACAGCCGTCCCTCACTGCCTGACAGTGAGGTGGAGCCATCCAAACACACAGGGAGGACGGAGACTGGTGGAAATGAGGAATGTAAAGGAGGGAGGGAGGGATGGAGTGATGGAGGGAGGCCACCTTTGGCGAGGCCCGCAGCAGCTCTGGCAGTCTGATTCTTCACACATCACTACACAGTGATGAAATCGCCAAGTTGGGCTCCTGCAGAAACTGAAGGCTGATGACTTTATCTTAGCGAAGTAACGTCAATGGGGAGTTTCCATGGCGACTCGTATAAACAAACAGTGGCTGATCTGATCAAGAACTGCTGTTCAACAGGTGTTCGCATTCAGTAGCTATTAGCCCTAGTTTAGTCATAGCCTTATTAAACTTACTTAATAAGACAGAAGAATGAGTGTGTGTGTAAACTCACTCTCTCTTTCCCCCACAATCTCTCTTAGCATCGCTCATAAACCTCAGAATCCTCAAAGAGAGGAGAAGTTCTGGCTGCCTAAAGCCCACAAAGGCCTTTTTGTCCCCTGCAGGAACTGGTAGCTGTTCAGGAAGTGGAGCCCGGTGCCAGCAGGATGATTTATGGCTCTGTGTCCTGGGTGGTGGTTGGACCTGGTCCCACTGTCACTCAGGGCCAGAGAGAAGCACTGCATGGCCCAATCAGAGGCTGCCCAGAACTCTAAAGACATTACAATGCCTGTCATAAAGTGGCTTGGAGGAAAGGGAAGCGGCCATAAAACAGCTTGGAGAAAGAGAACAATTGGAGGAGAGAATACGGATGACACGAACCCTGCTCTCAGAGACTCTGGCCTGGCCTGGCCTGTCTTGGCATCCTCTCCTCTCCTCTCCTCTCCTCTCCTCTCGCTGATGACAAAGCATAATTCGGCTGAGAAATTGATTCTGCAATTTTTTCCTCATCTGTGCAGAAGACGCTAACTCGTTAGGACTTCACAGGGCTTGCCAGGACTGGAGACAACAATTAGTTTGTTGGAGATGTCAGAAATGGCCACTGAGTTTTGCAGGAAGAAATCCTTTGTGACGGATTGGTGCTGACAGTGCAGGCCGACGAGGAGGGAGCGACAGACTCCCAGAGCGCCCTGTGTAGCGGAGGAACCTTTGGGCTGCATTAACCCTTATCTGTGAGCACCGACGAACAAAGTTCCCTCACAGACTACCTGCTGTAGCCTGGAAAATCCTATTACAGACTGCAGGGGGACACTTGGGAACACTCCACCGGGAAATCTGTCTCCCTCGGCACGTACCAGAGACAGGACATCGAGTTCTCTCGCCACCTCCTCGGCTCATTCTGCCTCTCTTTCATTCACTCTGACTGATTTAGTCTCTCTCTCTTGTACTCTTCTCTCGCCTTTATCCGTCTTTGTCTCTCTTCTGCCTCATCTATCACTCTTGTTTTCACCCTGTCCACTTGTCTCGTTTTGCCTATCCTATCTTCTCACAGACTACCCCCTCAGTCGCTATGCATAAGCATGTTTTAAGTCCCTTTTTCATCCCAGTCACCCCTCCACTTTCTCCCAGGAGGAGAAACACTATCTATTCCCCACCATCTTCGCATGAGTGAGCTGCATATATCTGTGGATTCAAGGGTGACCACCATTTGTAAAGCTCAATCCCCTGCCCCACACTAAAGTTTAGAAAACTGTAATGCAGAACACATGAGCATACAGTATGCTGGATGTCTAATCCAATATATCCCATAAGCATTCCCTTTTTATTGCTCAATTTACATCTTCAAACAATGAACAATGCAGGGTATGAAAAAGATACCCTGCAAAAGCTGCTGTAACGTAGTTAGAATAACATTCCTGGAGTCACTGTGAGTGTAAACAAGAAATGTAACTCTGCAGAACACAAATGAAGTCTGATTTGCAGCATATGTAGCCTAAAGTGCAGCATCACGAGGTCACTTTACAGAGAACACTTGCAGAAGAGCAGGAGTTTTGTAACCATTACGTACCAATACAACAATTTTTTTCCATTAAATTATCCAAAAAACATTTTAAAGTTTGAAATTATTCTGATCTTTAATAATAATTTTAGCAGGAACAGTTACTCATTCCCTTGTTTAAAAAGATAGTATCCGGCACTTAGTTCTCATTAAAGGAATGCATGTTTACTCTGAATATAATTAAACATCCCCTATTGTAATTATGCAATGACGGAAATTGATGGACTGTGTCATTATTACGCAACCTGAAAGCAATTACAAAACAATTATTGACCAGGATATGATCCTGGGTTATTACCATGGTAATTAACCCCATTAAATACAAGAGCCGCGCTAATTTATAATGTGACCTTCAAACACTGTAAACTATTAACAAATACACTGTAAGTTAATTGGCACTCGGTACAACAGTTGGCCAAAGAACTGCTTTTGATTGCAGTGTGATGCCAACATGAGTCACTGGTCTCAGGTGTGGGGGCACGAGCGCAGTGTTGAGTAAACCACAATGCTCACTGGCCTCTTTCAGAGCATCATATTCTTTAGATATAATATCATTAGGTAACAATTACCAATATTACAAATGCAAATGCAAGTCCCTCACTCATCACTGCATTCTTTATGATTGGGTGGGTTGGATGTCATTGTCCGCTGGCAGACGACAGCACTGCTATATTTTCATCTATAAAGCAATGTTGGGCAAACTTCCTGCTTACCTCTGCACCCTTCCATGTGTCAGCTCTAGTAGTTACCAGCTATGCTTCTCTGGGTGGTTGCTTTTTAATGTTCCCTGGGTTTTAACAGAGCTGGGGGATCTAAAATTAGAAACCCTTATGTCCATTGATGATTCATAAAGAATGTAGTGATGGAGAGATGTTTTTCTTGAGAGGCCACTATGTTTGAATAGCTGTTGTTTTATTATGTATTTTTCTATTACATGTTGTATTTAAGACCTCTTAGTCCCTTATGAACCTTAATGTAGTTTGAGATCCTCAGGCAGAGGTCTTCTGTTTGTCCCAGAGTCCAGACTGAAGACCAAGGGGGGCAGAGCTTTTGCCACCAGGGCCCCGAGGCTCTCGAACGACCCAAGCATATAAGGCTGTCGGAGTCACTGGCTTCCAAGTCTCTCCTAAAAACATACTCATATTGGAAAGTATATCCTGACTTCTTCTGAGCTGTCTGTCTATTTTATTACTGTCTTATTGATGTTATTTCCCATATATTATCTTGATTATTTGTTTTATTCTTCTTGGGCTTTAATTGTGTTTAGTTTCATTGCACAGCACTTTGTAACTGTGTTTGGAAAGGTGCTATATAAATAAAATTTATTATCATTATTATTAATATTATTAGTTGCATTTTAATGTGTGGATCGGCTGCTACCTCGGCTGGGTCTCTCTTGTAAGAGATTTTAAATGTCAGTGGGACTTCACGGTTAAATAAAGGTTAATAAAATAAAATACATATATTATTAAGGTACAGGCAGGGTTTGAAGTCTGTCGCCAATTAAGATGGACCTAAATTTAGCTGCATCTGTCTGACAGCTTTATCTATAAAAATGCATTGTATTTTTTTAAGGACTATTTCTTGGGGCTTTTTGCTTTTACTGTAGGACAGCTTTAGAGTGACAGGAAAGTGGGCAGACAGAATGGGTATGACAAGCAGCAAAGGGCCACAAGTTGGAATCGAACACCAAACTGCTGCAAGGACTCAGTCTATTTGGGGCGCACACTCTCCCAGTTGAACTAGAGATCACCCCAGTGCGTCATATTTTTTAAACCAAACATGCATTTATACATAAACTATTCAGATAATACAGTGAGGCAGAAAGTACAAAGTCTCCTCTGAAGTATAGTAGAATAAAAATGTAGAGTAAAAGTACTTTATAGTTGTAGTTTGGTGAAGTACTTTGTTACATTCAACCATGGTAAAGAAGACACATATTCAAATCGAGGTAAAATACAGCACGAATCACACAATTCATACATCACAGATCCTCAGTGGTAGCTCAGTGACCTGTATGTTACTTATCACGAGGAACTGCAGCCAAGAAATTAAACTATAAATTGCTATTCGTAATAATACTGCCAATATTGGGGGTACTAAAACTGGCTAGGTTTATCACCTTTCCATTGACCACCGCTACATCTGTGACATAGTGCTTTACAGACTAAAGTATCCATCAGGCGGCGCAGACGTGACATACGTATTTATCTTATCATTTAATTATACGTGTCAGGAGGCAGGATGCCATCACCTCACATGCAACACCCTCCCTGAGCAACCTGATGTGGCCCTCCCTCCTGTCAATCACTCGCTCCTCTGCAATCTTCGGCTTTTTGCACTTACTCCCAGGCCACATCTAAGGGGAACAGACAGGGCCAGCTCACAAATATTGACTTTCCAATAACATAAGAGTGCACAGCAGCCTATCATATGGCTCGAATTAAAGCATTATGACATAATAGAGCGAAGTCGGGGTTAAGACCTCATTACTGCCACCCGGGGCCTCTGCTTTCTCTCTCTCTAAACCTGGCAGCTCTCAGTTCTGGTTTTGGACCTGCTCCACTCTAATTGGAGCGGCAATATGTAGTAATTGGAAGAGGGGTACGGTGTTACTGCGCTGAATGTGGCCCGGCCCGCGTTTTTTAGCGCTTAACCCAGTAATAAGCTCTCAAAACCAGACCGCACCGTCCTATTACCCTTTGAACTGCAGCGCGGAGACAGAGAGGAGATTTTAACATGTGAGTGAACACACACAAACACACACACTGCACACACAGAGCAGCACACTACATAGGGGATACATGGATACATAAGGATATGGAGATTGTGACTGTGTGTAGGTTATAATAGCCGTGAGAGAGTGAGGGAGAGTCTGGCAGAGGCTAAGAGGACAGAGGGCCTTGGCTTGTGCCTGTTTGCGCAGCTCTGACCACAGACACAGAGAAAGTGGTTTCGTAGAGGAGTATTAGCTCTTGATTATTTGCGTTAACCGGTACTTAGATTTACTGCCTGGGTAATGCGATCTGACTGGTAGTTAAGCACTAGCGGCAACACGGGGCAGAAAAGCCAGGACAGAGTTGCTGTTCCCTCTCCGTTTCCCCCGGACTGGACCAATAAAAAGCCTGCAAGCTCTGCCCCTGAGTCGCTGTTTCTGCCTCTCTCTAACCCTCCCCATTGGGAAGACATTTGGAAACAATCAGTAGTGTGTTTTAAGGGAAGGCCCTTCCCCTATCAATCCCCCTAGATAAGGTATCTATGAGCCCAGCTCTGTGGCCCCGCACACGGAATTCATCACCTCTGTTTCCTGTATGCTGTTTAGGGGTCCCCTCATTTTCACTCCTATCTGTGCAGAGTGCAGGGGGCACATTTTGTGTGTGTGTGTGTGTGTGTATAGACCTAGGGGGTTTGCCGTGTTGGTGTACACATACACATTCCAAACATAGTGCTGATTTGTGTGTGTGTAAATGAATAACAGCACTTATTTTTTTGTCCAGGGGGGCTCTGCCGACAGCTGACGAGGTGCATTTGATTCAAGTGCTCTTATCCTGGGTGGAGTCAGTAGCTTTTGCACATTCCCCTTACTCCTTTCCTCATGTTACCTTTGTACTTTCACAACATTTACTGCCTATAGAGTTGTATATTGATGAGGCTGTTTTACTTTTTTAATCAACGGTATTGCTTTGAGGCTCTTTGGTACGCAACCTAAAAATCTAAAGTCTTGGTAACTTTGCTACATGCCACCCTCTCCGCTCTCATGTCTCCTTTACTTTCCCTCTGTCAATCATCTAATGACACAGAAATGTCCTAGAAATAATGGCCTCAACAGCGACTGTGAAGCTTCCTTCTTCCGACAAGTCATGCAGTGTACATCTTCCAGAGTGCTATAACAGCCAAGTATAGATGATGTAAATGTGTGTTACAAGGCAGTGGCATTTATATCCCGCCAATGAGTCAATGCACCTGCATATAAATTCGATTATATCTCTGGCTGTCTAGACGTTTGTCATTGTGTTATTGAGTTTGCCCTGCATGTGTTTCCGATCAGATCAGCCTCCTTTTTTGTGTCAGCTCAGAGTGTGTTTTGTGTGTGTTTTGACTCTCACCGTGACCTATCAAGCTAGTCAGATTTTTGTCTGCATCCCGACAGGTCAGATATAATGGTGGGAGAAACAAGCCCCCCCTCTGAGCTTTTCAAACAGGTGAACTCCTCCTTCCTCATCCTTCCTTTACCGACCTCCTTCCACAATCAAACAAGTCCTTCCATTCACTTCAGATCTAATAAGGCCCGTGACCTTTGCCCTGCTTGGATGAACCCCTGACGAGAGCCTCCTTCACCTGGTATTGTGCTGCTGGCTACACCTTCCAACTGGCATAGCCCCCACTCACGCCCGCCTTTGTCCTTCTGCAATTCACTCTGACTTTGTTCAGTTAGTTAACCTAGCTTCCCCTCCCTGCTGGGAACTCAGACAGAGAGAGAGGAAGGAGGAGGGGGTGAGGAGGAGAAGGTGGGGGAGGAAGGAGGGGGGTCGGCACTAAGGAATGAGGGGGAAATCAGAAATTTGTATAGTTTTTTTCCAGAGCATCTTTAACTGCAAGAGAAGAGCAGCCTTCGGACAAAGTGGAGGATTTGACTGACCCTCCAATCATTAAGGGGAATCCTCTCACATTCACTCTGTATGAATGTGCCTCATCTCCTCTGGATCCTCTCACATGAGATCAGAACATCAGTAACCCCCCCAAACACACACACACACACACACACACACACACACACACACACACACACACACACACACACACACACACACACAAACAGACAAACACAAGCCTCATCCAGCACCAACAAACAACAGATTAACCCAAAGAAAGGGATTACCAATCAACTGAGAGGCAGGGAGACAGACCCCCGGCTTGTTTTGTCTTTGGGATTTTTGAATGGACATCACTCCCGTCCAAGACAATCAAGCTCCAGTTACACTGAATGGGGAGCCCATCTCCCTCACAGACACCAGCAGAGACAAAAGCAGACATAGACACACGAGGCTGAAGGCATTATGGGGCCGCACACTCTGCACCATGTGAAGGAAGTTAGAGGCCACGGGTGTGTTTTGTCGCTCAGCAGGTGAAGGCACATGATATTTACTCATAAGGATTGGGGCCAATTTAATTCTGTAAATTCTTGAATTGATTAAATAGAAAACTATAAACCGGTAAACTGCAAACTGGGGTTCAACCTTTAAAACACTATGCTTGATTTATGCTTGACGCCTTCTGCTGTGGTTGTGGTTGAGTGTCTGCACGGTCAAAGTGATGTCACACCATCAGACACAGTCCTTTGCGGGTCCCGTGCCATAGGTTTTTTTATCCTGTCAGTGCCAACCGGACACTTTCTAACTACGCGGACGTAGCTGGGCGCAGAACCATGCTCGGGGGGTTTTCCGATGCAGTTTAGGAGAGTATTGGTTTGCCATGAGGAGAAATAAAATATATAAGAGTATAAAAGATACAAAGGTTTCTTGATCACGATCCTGAGTCAGCTCATCACCATGCAACCATCCCAGCAGAGAGCATAACTGAGCCTTTACAGTGACTGTAAAGATCGTGGTAAATCAAAGCAAGATAGGTGTAATAGAATCAGTTTTAAGTGTTTCGTACAATGCAAGTGTCAGACAAATATGTTGACATTGCATATATCTGAAAAACCAGCAATTGTTTTTCATCAGATGGTACCATTTTCACTTTCTACGATATCTGCCCATCTGACAACTGTATGGATAAGGTTAGGAAAAGTTCATGGCTATGGGAAATAAACAATTTTACCCAGGTTAAATTATGAGTTGCAAATTCTTCCAATTCGAATGCAATTCTAAGGATGAGACTGTCCCCTAAATATGATCATAAAGTTCATTTTAACAAGCTGATATTATGACCCATATTATCCTTATTGTTAGGCAGCGACCTCTAGTGGCCGTAGTAGTTACTATGAAACAAAGAAGGAACTCAAGCGACGGAGTATAAAGACTAGCAAAGCCCGAGTATGGTGGGAGTAAGGCGAGGTGTGCTGGTCAAACAAACACAAGACTTGCACCTAGGAGACTGATGATTGTGTCCCATGTGAAGCCAAAAGTCAAGATGGCAATATTTTTACAACGTAGTACATCACAAGACTTTACCTTAGCAACAAGTGTACTTATTTTAAGCCACACCGTGGTGTTTCTTCTAAACCTAACTAATCATTTTTGTTGTCTAACCCTAACCATGTAGTTTTGGTGCAACTGTTTCCATTTCAAAAAGTAAGACCATTAACAGTCATATACAAGGTATTCTGACTTCCAATGGTGGGAGCTATTTTAGGAAACACTCCTAAGGGTTGTATTCAGAGGGTAGGAACATATGGCCTACGTGGTTGTATGGGCTGGAGGACTTGTTGCATGGAATACGGAGTCAGATGATACACTGCGAGCAGACTGGTCTCCACTTCAACTGACTTAGAAAACAGGGTGAAAGGCACACTTAGCTTAGCTTGGTATGCCTTATGCTGGTCCTGTGATTGTTGTGACTAATCACAGGTCAGCTTCTAAGCTGGACAATGACAAGGCACCCCTGGATGCCAACCGCTAAAGACATTGGTAGAACATTGGACCTATGAATACGGCTGAAAACCCACTTGATCCTAAGTTCACCCTACACCCTCAGACCTCTTAGTCCAAGTTCATATTCTATACTGAGCCTTGGTTTTAGCCTAAATCCGGCAACCCCTACTGTTAGCCCACACCTCAGGAATACTGGGTGCCGCATCTATGTGTCCAATCTACTAGTCTTACACAGCTTAGAAGCGTAGCTGTAGTTATAATTAAAGAATATGTGTTTCCTGTGCAGCACAGCTCAACAGTCTCTCAGTCCAGAACATTTTGTCGACATGGTGACACATTTCCCTCCTCACACTATCTGGTAGCACACAGCAGATTTTAATGGTCTTTATTGTCTTCTTTACAATTCATTAAGTGCAAATGAGACCCAAGTGTATGCTGTGAACAACTCCTTCATAATTACACACAGTGTCTCAGCAGCCAGTCGGTGCTCTTCTCATGAGAGAGAACAGGTCCCACAATGATGTCAGCGCAGCCGTTGTGTTCATGCAGCACAATGCATTGACAACCGCCATTCACATCGCCTTTGCAGATTCGGGACTTTTTCACTTTGAATTTCTAAAAAAAACGATATGTGTGTGTACGTGTGTGTGAAAATGTGAAGATGTGTGTCCATTGAGAGGTGCGTGAGTGACAGAGGGGTTCATCCCTAGCGCCTGCCTTTCTAAGCACTGCTGTGGGCAGGGCCATCTCCGCTGACAGTGGATGGGATGTGGCAGGGGCTCGGGGATTAAGGGGCTTTTAGGAGGGCCGAGAGTGGCTCTTTCTCCCTGTGACAGAGAGAGGTGACAGGCCGTCAGCGCACAGGGGACAGGCGGACAGCCAGCCAGAGACATCTGCATTCATTCAGGACAGCGGCTTATCCGTGCACAAAAAACACGCCCTCTCGAAACGCCCTCCATCCACGCTCTCACACTCTGTCTTGCGCACACATGCACGCATGCACACACAAGAGCGTATGTGGACACACATGCAGCGCATAGACGCAAAAAACTCTGATTCCAGGATCGACCTTTCCTGGAGTTCACACTCTGTACATTTAAAAGGCAGAATGGTAAAAGTAGTGACTACAGTTGCAAGACAGCCTAAAAACTCTGCTGTTTTGTAACTATGGAAAATCAACCTCAACCTCAAGCCCAACTTTATTTTTGTCCCTGGAGGGCAATTGGTTATACAGCAAGTAAAAACACATAAAGGGCACGAGTGGACACATGAGAATGTACATACATAACAACCACCATGACCACAGGCTCTATGGGCTAAAGCTCCATCTCAAATCTCAAATTGAAAGTTTCTGATCCAACACTTAGCAATACAAACACACAATGCCAACATATGTATTTTCCTCCGTAGATCATTTGCAGGCCAAGACTTTCAGCTGACAACATTTAAATGATGGGTCTCCTCTTGGCCGGGCAGCTGCCTCTCCTCCTTCCATCCTCCCATCCTCTCATGACCGTGAGGTTCAGAAGACAGGCAGAGCCAGGAAGGGCCCTGCCCAGCTACCTAATCCTCTACTCCCATTCACCATCACTGCTAATCTCCTTCACCACCTCCCCACCACCGCCACCGCCACTACCACCAACACTATCGCCTCCACCTTCACCTCCGCCTCTCACTCAAGAGGTGCACAAAGGCCCTAAAGCGCCCCTGTCCCGCCCCACTCACCATCCCGGTCCCTTCTCGCACCCCTAACCTGCTCCGCCCATTGCTCCTACAGCAGGAGGCGCCCAGTTTTCTAAGCCCAGGACCCATAATCCCGTGGGGCTGCGAGTTTGGGTGAGCCCAAAGGCTCATTGAGTCCTGGATAACTCTCTCCCGGACTCTAACTCTCTGTCTCATTGTTGCCGCTGCTGAGAAGAGGACAGACACAAATGGAGTTTGAATTTCAATGTGCCTAACGACTCAGAGAGAGAGACAGCAGAATATGGACTGGTGGGCATCCAGGCGTTAAGAGTATTTTCGGGGAAGCCATGGAGAAATACATGCAAATACTGTGGGCAAGTGTGGGCCACCTCATCCCCAGATTTTTATTTTCATTATGCAAGTGAAATTATTAAGTACATTTCGGGAAAACAAGTTTAATTTTTTTCAACTTTTACACAAATTTAAGCCAAGACCATGTCCTAAACTTGGATAGGATAAAATGGATAATGTGATAGTTATTATTTGGATTTATTTAAAACTCTTATTCTTTATTAGGTGTCTCTTTCGCTTTAAATACATATAAAATAAGTTTAGATTTTAATTCCTTGAACAAAGTGGTTGGGTCGTGGTGGGAATTTAAACAAACTATGTTTATATTGACAAAGATAAGATGCGACTTTGATGATTAAATTCATAATAGAACCTTAATAGAAACACAATTCACTCTTATCAAATAATAAACTTACTAAAAGCACTTACTAATAGATATGTCTCAGCTCTCAGACACACACACACACACACACAAACACACACACCAGTGAGCACATGACTACTGGCACAGTCAGCACTCCAGTTCTGCATACAGCAGTGTAGGTGAGCGTCTCAGGCTGACAGACCCCTCACTGCTGCCTCTCTGCCTCTTATTTACTGAAGCTATCTTTCCCATAAGTCACCATTCCTGTATTCATAAAGCATCGCGGACGCCATAACTCACTCTTCCCCTTTATGAATAAAGCCCCCAAATTTATGGTGATGGCTCTGAGGAACGGTGGCCTCCCTGGTGACAAACTTCCCCCAGTCTGTCACCACTGGCCTGGGCCGCTCAGGGCCCTCCATCAAACGCTCCAGATGGGAGCGCCACTTTAGCGTTCCCCGGTCGGTGACATCACCTCGCCGCGCCGCACGGAATTGATGATGAAAGCAAACATATCTATCTTTACTCACATTTACCAAATCAATTTTATTTTTACAGACCCTCCGCAGGCTTATTGGCATATTGACGGTTTGCGCGCGGGAGGGGCGGGGGGGGGGAGTGAGCAATGGGTGAGGGATGGTAAACGGGTGGGCATGGGAGGCGAGGGGGGAGGGTCAGGAGGGCTTAATGGCGTTTACCATATTTAATGCAGAGGGATGTCATCACTGAATATCCATTCTGAATAATGTGGCATTTCATCATAAATTCTTTACAACTTATTTACTTAATGGAAAGAGTTATGGCTCGCTGTCAGAGTGGTAATTAAACATTGTGATACAGTGCTGCCTCGCCAGGATCCCATCTTTCCCCTCAATACCCCCACCCGCCTGCCCCCAGACACACACACACACGCACACACGCATGCACACTCACATCCCAGCTCCTCAGCTTTTTAAATACATATTATTATTCGAGCTCCCCATAAATTACCACCGGATTAAAATTCATGAAACCTCTTTTTCCTTTATTTCCTTCCCTGGGAAAAAGAATAACCCAGAGAGCTTGTTCAACCGGCTGTAAATCTCTTTCGAGAGGGACAGAGACTTTTTATTAAGATTCTGTATTATGAAAATGGGCGAAAGTGAAGAGTTTTTCTTCACTTCAATTTAAGAGACATTTATATATTGCGTCTCACCCGGCAGTTGATAATGAGGGAGAAGTTGTTTCTTGGAGAAATGTAGTCCAGAGAGAAAAAAAAAGAAGAAGAATTTATTTTGGTTTGGTCCGAGCCAAAACCACTGAGTCAGAGCTGATGGGCTGGAGTAATGCTCTATGATGCAAACCCAACGAGCACCAGTCCAAATCCAAAACTATTTATATGAGCTGAATGTTGATACTTTACCAACACGTTCTCAGTCAGCTTTAAAGTGCAGCATTGAAATGGTCTCGGGGGTTAGGGAGACTCTAGTGAGAGGAGGAATGCTGTATTGAATCATCCTTTTATTTAAATCTGTGACTTTTCACTTTATGAACTGCATGGTCAGCGCTTCTTAATGAGCTTGGTTCTTTCCTACAAAAGGACAAAGGCCTGAATATGAAGGACTAAATCCTCACATCCAAATTAGAGAGGATCTATTTCGGTAGACTTAATGAGGCTGATACTCTGCCAGCCCCTGCCTCCTACTCTATAAAACCAAACTAGCATGACACTGACGGAGACTGCATCTAACCTTTGACCTTGTCCTGTGACCCTGCCTTCGATTTTTTGTGCCGGCTGACCAATATGTGATTTGCCAATGGCCGCACTGGGTCCCTAACCAGGATGAAAAAGGGATTTATGGCTTTTCATTTTAATTGAGTTAAGAGCACAACCTCGACTCCCTTTCTTTCAATGGCACTGAGCTAACATTACATCACTGGGCAGCAAACGGCAACAACAGCCTTGTGGTCACTGGGCTAAATGTGAGCATGACGACATGGGAGGAAATAAAAAGAGGACTGATGTGAATGCTACAGTGTGTATTGGCTGAGGAAACCCCCCGCTTTCTAGAAAGTGTGCTACTACTGTTGAAGAAAAACCTCGTATGTGCAATTTTCATGTTTACACTTGAACCAAAGCTTTCGCTGCTGTGTTGTAAGTAGAGCAAATTACTCTTGCTTATACTTATATCCTAGCCGAGTTGTATTCAAAAACCATTGAAAAATGTAGAGGCCACTTTAAAAGAATGTCTCTTCTCTGATTTCTACATATTATAACGGTTGCAGTGCACTTAATAAAACATTCATTTCAGTCCACCATCAATGTGTATGACGGAACCAACTCTGCAAAGCACTAATGCTGAATGATGTTACAAACATGCAAACGAACTCTTCTTTATCTATTATGTTCCTACCTCCCAGCCTTGAGTGGGATCTCGTAGACAAGGCATGTGCTCTCCTTCATATGGTCCAAAGCGCTCCCCGACGTTTACCCTCCTGCGGCTCCAGATGCCCAGGCCCCCGCCCGGAACTGCAGACTCTCGCAGTTCAAAGTCCAGGGGAATGGGCAAATCTTCTGGGGGCAAAAAGATCGGGTGATGGAATGACAAGTGGTCCTGGGGTGAAGCCTCGTCATCGGAGAGCGGAGGGGACGCCGGGTCGTCTGCCAGGGCCGAAGAGGGAGTGGGATCACCATCAGAGCCACAGACATCGTCCAGTATGTCGGACGGGTAGAGGGCAAACTCATCATCACCATCACCTGTGGAAGACAGAGAGAGAGTCTCTTTGTGAGGGCGATGATCACGAACAGCGTTATGATCGTTGGATTATCAAAGGTTAACGCTGGTGATGGCGATCTTTCAAGTGTTTAATAAGTTCCTGCATCACCAACAAAACACTCCAAAGAAGCCTCATGTCTTCATCTTATTTTAAGTATGGAGGACAAATGAGTAAAACATACAAAGTGTACATGTGTTTACTTGATAAGTTGGGTTGTCATAAGTTTTCATTGAGCGCAGTAATAAAAACTAGGAGAGCATGAAGAGAGCATACTCCTTTCCAACTCTATGTTTTTCTCCTTTTTTCTAATCTTTGGGTATGTTCATGACCTAGGAAACACCCAACACATTTCATTTCATATCAAAATATAAAATAAGTCAAGAACAGGCTTTTGGAGTTGAAAAAAAAAAAAAAAACCTAGAGCAGCAACATGGCATGTTTGCCATTTGTTTGAGCTGATGCCAAGCTGGGTAAGCAGGGTCTGCTCAGCATTGTACTCCTCTGACTGTTTTATATTTCCTTTTCCTGAGCTCTTTCTCCACCGTACAGTGAAAACAGAGGGAAGCATACTGGGGTTAATTGTGAATAGAGTGAAACAGGACATGAAGTATGACCCTTGAACCCACACTGGGCTTCTTCAGAGTGGCACACGTGGCTGGTGGAGCTAAATGGTGGAAGAAGGATTGAGTCATTGACAGCATTGAAGCACTTATGGTCTCCAAAATAGGTGGAAAGAGAAAAATCAGAGAAACAGATACAATCACCAGCAAAGGCAGTCAGACAGTGAACTTGTCCTCAAGTCAAGTTCACGTACAGACAATCAGACAGGTCACCAAACAAGCTAACAGACACATCAAGAGCTAATGAAGACACCATTTAGGTTGACAGACTGCCAGCCAGGTGTCACACAGAGAGACAGAAAGACACTCGAAGCCGGAAATGATTCACAGGAAGCTGCCGCTTCCCCAGCGTGCATCAGAGATGGGCAGCACCTAACGCAGGCTGACAGGCCACGGGGAGAGGGGGCTCTGCTAATGAGGCTCCACAACCCATCCCTGGGCTGAGGAACATTCCTGAAGGGCTGCCTGTGTGACACTGTACCGCTGCGCTGTCAGCCGTGGAACATTTGATCCACACAGATACACACACACACGTCTTGTGCACTAACCATGAAGTAACCGTGCTTCTGATTGACTGGACGGGTCACTGCGATTGGCCACGGGCGGTCATAAACTAACCTGAGAGATTAACTCAAGACCTGGACAAAGTCGCTGAACTTTTCATGTGCTCTCACCTTTACAGTGCTACAAACTTTACACATTACCTGAAGAACAAGATCGGGCAAGGGCGTAAATATACTTAAAATATGTGCGACTTCCACTTTGTCAAGGTCAGAGCACACTGTCTGGGGAAGAGGAACACAAAAGTGTCAACCACTGCGTAAGTAGCACATGAGCTGTTTTCCTTTGCCAGTTAAGAATCATAATTCCTGTCAAAATGTGTTTGCTACAGAGAAAAAAAAAAACGTATGCATGAACAAATTGTGCTGAATCATCTGTCTGTTACAGGTATTTGGCTGCATTTTCTGTTATGCAGTATGTTCGTGTATTTGTCGAACCAGATCTACGACTTAAGTATTTCTCATAGTCATTCCCCGCAGCAATACCTGATCACAGTGTATGAGCAACTATTGTGTTTGACACACACACTGTGTGGGCCCAGCGTGTTTGAGGGGAAAGTCTTTTAAAGGCTCTACTGAGCCGGGCCGGGCATGAAACCCAATGTGTCTCTGAGAGTCAACGTAATGATTTTCAGCACGGAGTAACGCTGTTATAGTCCTCGATGTGAAGCTTGCCATATGGTAGAGGGACAAGAGCTTTTAAAGGTAACTGTATCCCTCCATTGCTGTTTCTCCTCTGACATTTCCCCCCCTCACGCTGGTCTCCAAGTTTATATTTGATTTAGACCAGAAATTCCTCCGGTCCAGTGGACTCAACGAGAGCATTTCAGCCCATAAACATATATGTTTCTGTAAGGTAAACGTTAGCCGAAAGCAAATATGCTATGTTCAGAGTTTTAAAAATTGTGGTTTCGTGTGCAGATGATTGATAAGTCAAAGACCGGAGCTGTGCTTAGACGTGTGGGGCTGCAGGGACACCGAGCGCAGATAATCAACTGGTACGTGCGTGTGCATTTCTGTGTGTCTCAGCCTACTTAAAGCAAATAGTCCTGTTTGTTTGTTCAGTAATGGACATTACTTCATCACTGCAAGCTGACGCCCTTCATCAAAGAGGGAGCGCTAAAAGAATTCTGGGTAGAGCGCGGGGGGAACTCCAGCTGGGAGCAGCACCGTGACTTCAACTGCATTATCAGCAGAGATGGCACATCGTGATTGAACAAGAAAGCAAGTGTCAAATAAGAAAAGCAAAACTTTGATGTATCTGAAAGACAACACAAAAGATTTAGTGTTAAATAATGAGGAAAACAACATTATCTCCCCATCAAAATCACTCAGGAACAACAGAAAATACATCACGGCACTTTGCACACACATGCCTGTATCCCGTGTATTTAAATGCTCGCACTTGATGCCAAATTCATTAATTTTTATTAAGAGGGAAAACATTTGTTCCCGGGCCTGCTATCTGCATGGGTGGAATGATTTTCACCTCTGCCACGAGGTGCTGGGCGGACTCATACATCACACGATTACCCCGAGCAGCGAGCAGGGCCGCCATCATCAGGGAGTGAATTAAAGATGATAGAAAGAGCTATTAATCACTGTGACAAAGCCCCTAATGGAGGTGTGACCCAGCCACTGCCGACGGGACGCTGAGGGGACGCACCCACGGGACAAATGGATACATATGTTTACAGAGAGAAATAACCTACCTGTGGACATAGTTAACCCCCCCTCTCGTTTTTTTTTCTGCACCGCTGTCTTTTTTGCTCTACTTCATCGATGTCTATTTAACAATTGTGTCTTTTGCTACATTTAAACACTGTGTTTGAATCAGGTAAATTCTACAACTGTATCCTGTGAATTTTAAGGCGTGATTATCTCAAATCCTTTAAATCACACAAAGACACACTTAAATGTCAAAAACATTGCTTTTTCTTATTTATTCATGGTTTTATTATTTACAGAAAGCTAAAAAAAACAACTTTTGGTTTGCTAAAATTTTATGTCCCACTTCCTCCTCTGCATCTCTGCCTACAGTATGCAACGCCAGACAGGCTGTAAGGTGCAAAGCGGGAACATTATTCATCTATTTAGCCGCAGACCCAATTCACAGATCACTTCATCTGGCCAGATAAAGCGCTCTAACAGTTGACTGATGGGGTCTTAGATCATGAAATATGGAAATGAACTCCTCACCTTACAAGGGCCGGCCCTCGTGCTTATCTGTAGACATCATTTGTTGCCTGTGATAACACACAAATGGGACGGGGGGCTTACCCTTGTACTGTAGGTCAAACATAATCACACATGATCCCCTCCATTAGTCATCACATCCAAATTCTGAAAGTGAACTGTTCATCATTCCTCTGCTCTCCACTTCTATCTCTATATAGAAAAATCATGGATGGTCTAACAGAAGTCTAACTTTTCATCACTGTTACTCCTCTGCTGCTAAACCAACTCAGAAATTGGTTGGGGTGGGGGGGTGTCAAAATTTGTGGGAGGGGTTGACATGATTGCTGTTATTGCATATTGATTCATTTGCCTGAAAAATGAGGATCCCCTGAGGGAGGTGTCCACATCTGGGAGAGACAACTCATTGTGACTGAGTTCAAAAAGAAAATAAAAAATAATTATCTCCATTTGGTTAATTTTTACGCTCTCACAGTTACTGCCAAATAGAAAATGGCTGCTGTTGATTTGCTAAGCGCAGTTAATTACAGTACATCAGTTTGTGCCTAGATTCCCTCAGCAGGGTGTATAGGAGAGCGTTTAGAGCCCCGTGCCCTCGGGAGAGGCAATAAGCTTCCTAATTAACTCTGTCTTTGTGCTTAATGGAGGCCTTAGTGCTGCTTTTGGGGAGTCTTTTGGTCGGCGGGTCCATTGGGGTGAATGTGGTACTGAGTGATACAAACCACAAACGCTCATAGCCTTAGGTAGCTGTGTGTGTAGAGTCCTGGCCCATTGTCCACAATTTATCTCTCAGTATTTGTTTCTTCAACTGAGAATGATTGTAAAAGTAATTTTTTAAAATAAAAAACAGGATAAAAAACAACATTTGCGTGTTGTTTATTGAACCCTGGAAAATCGTATACCTCCTCCCTTAATGTGATTGTTAAGTCCCGAGAAAGTGTGTCAAATACCCTTAAAAGTAAGGACAAAAAAAAAACAGGTAATGCTGCAGGTACTGAATGTAAAATCTAAAATGCCATACATCCAGTTATATTCACATTCACATGCTCACAAACAGTCATTCATTTTACACAATACAAACTGTTTAAGCACACACACAGACAGCCACACACACACCCCAGAGTAACAAGAGCAGAGCTCTTTACACAGTCTTAATTAATGAGAGCATTGTCTATGTTTCTTCACCCCTGTGTTAGTCAACTGCTCCCCGTTCCAAATGGAAAACACTCCATTAAGGGCCCTGGGCCGAGTTACCAATTAACATCGCACAACAAACTGAAACTTAGAGCTGGTCCCTCTGTGCACACACACACACACAGACACCTAATTAATTAGCATTAGTTGTGATTAATAATGAGGGTCCTTTAATGGTAAATCTGCAGCTCCGATGGCAGGCTGACACAACAAAGGCGTCTGTGTGCGCGGCAGGATTTATCTGGGGAGCTGCTCGGGGATTTTAACATGTTTCTCACAGGCCTGACAAATGGCCTATTAATTATCTAATGTTGTCTGACAACAGCCGCTTGATAAAGATGTATGTTTGGACAGGGTGAGGAGGGGAAGATACAGCGGAGGAAAAGAGAGAGATGTGTGCTTGAGTGTGTGTGTGTGGAGGGAGGTGGTTTGCATAAAGGAAGAAAATATAAAGTATGTCAGAGTGAGGGGAGACTTGCAGAAATTCTGTAGGCTACCGAGTGACACACACAAACAGGCAAACACAGTGAAACTCGTCCTTTGTATCAAGACAAATGGCTGTGCATCTACTTCTGTGGTTGTTTGGGACAATCAATATGAAGGATTAACAAAGCACATTTATTTTTAATGAAATGCAAATGAATGAAGTCCTGATGAACACAGAGATGGATGTGCAACACACACACATATGCACACACTTTACGTCCTAAAACCACAATCAATATCATCAACGAGGAAGCCTCCACATCAGCCCGACCACCTCATATCATTAACTCTCTAACAACATGGAGCATATGGGCATCTCGCTCCCTCTCTGTCCCTCTCCCCTGATTCAATCTCAGTCCTAACTCTAATTTGCGGAGTTTATCTTCCGCCTGGATGTTGACAGGTGCCAGTTGCCAAACGATTTTTATGATTGTTTTAGCCACGCATTTGGCCTAATGAGATAGGATCCCAGTCGGACGCTAACTCAAGCCTGTCAAATGTAAAGCAAACAGAATAACAACCCGGCGCTCACATTGTTTCCACAAGCCATACATCAGCCGGGGCGTAGAGGGAGGGCCCTCCGAATCACAAGCTGACCCCGGGATAGAGACGATGAGGGGAAAGAGTGGGAGAGAAGGAAAGAGGAGGGGGTGGAGGAGGAGAGTGGGTGTGAAATCTAGGATATTAGGGCACTGTAATGCCAGAGGAAACTAAAATAAGGGGAAATAAGTCATCCTGTGAGTCTCCCTGAGCATGCATGTTTGTGCCTCTCCATATTCTACAATTAAATCTTCACTTTAAACAGATATTTGTGTATGCTTCAATCAGTAACAAATGCGTGTATATCATCTGCAAATACACACACTTTTGAAAGTATTGATTTGTCTGTTTTCTTCTCTGAAGTGACGTGTAGAGAGAATGTGTCGACAGAGGTCATTAATCCCATCATCTCTTCTGTCTTCGCCTCCGATTCAATCCCAACTCAGCACCCCCCAACATGTCACACATCCTAAGCTTTTGATTTGTTTGTTCTGGTCACCTGTGCCACTCCTTTCATCTGTCTTCCTGCTCCTCCAGACTAATCCCTCTATCTTTTTAGACAGCGACAACAGCGATATCTTCTCCACATGGAACAAAGGAAACCACAACTCTCCACCACTGAAAGGTGACATAAGAATCTCGAACGTAAACATGTCAATGATCATAAAAAGACACTATGTGGAAAGCCACATTTGTTACCTAATCCAAAAGTAAAACCAAATGTTCATCCCAAAGTTGTATTCGTAACAATACATGTCAATGCAAACATGCTTAGATGCATTCTCTCTCCCCTCCTCTCTCTTCTCTCTCCCTCTTTCGCTTTCATGTCATGGCTAACTGCCATTGGGCCCTAATATAATTATGGCTCACAGTTGTGCACATTTGAGAAATTGATTCCTTTGATGAAATGTGAGCGAGGCAGGTCTGGGCAGAGCAGAGAGAGACGTATATCCAGAGTGGTTGCTGCCAGCCCCCCCAGCCCTGTGGAAGGCCCCCTGGGTACCAAACCGCCAGCTCAACCCAGCCCAGGCTGTCCCAGTCGTTAAAAGAAATGATAGCATATGTGCTTTGTTTAAGTTTGATGTCTTCATAATGCATTACACAATTAGATTGATTTGACAATTTCCATTATACTTGATAAAATATTTATGTAGGCCTGAGGATGGTAGTTCTTATCAAAGGGGGCGGATCTGCAGCGCAGATGGGTGCTCCGGTCTGCAGCGGGAAGGCCATCAGTCAGCTAAAACTGGGTAAAAATCGTGGGCAAATACAACCTGACTACTTGAAATTTGTATTTGGAACATAAAAAATGTTATTTTCTAAGTCGTGCAAGCGAGCCTGAGCACATTCAAGTGTTTGACATTGATAATCAGGCACACCTGATTGAGATCAGATGCATGAAGCTGCATTGTATATCAGAGAATCAATAACCTTGTCCCCATATGTTTGCATTGTGCGCTATACAAACACTACAGAAAAGAAAAGCCTGGTGGGCATTGAGAGTGTAATGCCGCTGGCTGCTCTCCCAACAGAAAATTTTCCATCGAAGACAATTTCTGGCTGCACAAATTTCCGGCTATACGGCACATTAGCTTTAGATTTGCCTCAGCTGAAACCTGGAAAGCCGGTGTCAACTGTGTATTGGCATCAGACTGAAACACATACTGCTGTTTGTTCTTAGCCCTGTTGCTTAATTTGTACGGTCAGGGGGTTGGATCACTATTGGATACAAAATCTACCTCACATGACCTACATTGCTCATGTGTGTCTAATGTACTCACAACATATCATACTATATTAAAGTCCACAAAACTTTTTTCTCTCCCAACTTTCTGCATCAGCTTTATACATTAAAAGAAAAGGCAGAAATGCCAATACAGTAAATAAATCAGTCTCAGCGATAAATTCAAACCGCTCATGCTCAAAGGTGAGTCTCCTTCACCCTTCTTTCCTCCCTAATTCTCTTTTTCTTTTGCACCCTGGATGCCTCCCTCTTTCTCCCCTTTCTCACCTGTCTCCCTTCCCTCTCCCCCGTTCCCTTCACACCCTTCCTACGAACCTCTCACAGTGCACAGCCACCCCACATCCATCACAGCCCAGAAATTTAAGGAGCCAAATTGGCCTCATCTGTCTCAATGTTGGATGCAGATGGAGTTTCTTCTGCTGAGGGAGGTGCAGTTAGTCACCCCTGCTGCCCCCACCCCTTCAATCTACTGCCTTAAAGCCAAGCCAGCCTGCGCCGCTCTCGACACTATAGAGCCACGTTATGAGGCCAGCTGCTGGGATAAAGAGGGCACAGTGGTGAAGTGACCACTACACTGACCACACACACTCTCTGCTTCATTCAGTTTTCTCTCAATCACATTTTTCTCTCCGTTTTTTTTTTTTATTCTCCATCTAGCCTTCATTCTTCCTCACTCTATTCCGTTCACTCACTCCCCACATTCGTGCTTACTCATATTGCCAGCACACACACACACACACACCTACTACACAAACACGAGTGGCGGTGCGGTGGCCATAGCGAGCGCAGCCTGCAGTATAGTCTCAAGCAGCCTGGTCAGACCTGGCTCGTTAATAAAGGCCCTAAATGAGGCAGCATGCATAAAACATGAAGCGCCGCGTGCTGCCGTAATGAACTGCTGCTCCATAATTGCATCTCAGAGCCGTAAAATGAAGACAAAATATTTGAAGAGGGATTCTGTCACCTCTCTGCAGAAGCAACACTAATCACAGGCGTTCTGCGGGGCCCTTGGGGTCTCCCCTTGACAGAGAGCAGGGGCTAAACGCCCAGGGCGACGACATTGGCAACACCCTCCAAGTAATGGGACATAATTGAATAATTGCTGATTAGAAAATAGGGGGAGAGGTAATAGTATAACAGTGTCCAGTGTGTTATCCAAAATGATCCCATTGGGAAGGAGAATATGATAATATTGCACAGAGATGGAAAACAAAATATATGTATCTACTGTACCTACCACCTACTGGGAAATTATTTCATTAATTTAGGGGTCAGTTTATGCGCCTTGAATTACTGCTAAGGGATAACAGATGAGATGGTGCAAAAGCAGAAACGCTGGAATAGAAAAGTGTTGTTTGTACCTGTTTGTGGAACCAGATGGATGAATACATTAGGAGAATTCAACCAAACAATCTGGTCGCAGGAAACTAAACTGAAGTGACCCAACAAAGCAATCAAAGAGTTCAAAATTACATATTGATTTATTGAGAAATAATAACTTAAAAAAGCCCCCGCGAACCAGGGAGCAATTGCTAAACACACACATACACACACACATCAAACACACACACACATACACACACACACATTGACAAGCTCAGAGACAGGCAGGCCTCCAGATGAGAGATTGGAGTCCCACCCAGGGGTGTCACCCAGACAGTTAGAGAGTTGCTGTAGTGACAGGGTGGCTGCAGTGACATAATGAAGGTGCTGTGGTTGTCACAGGGGGTCAGTGCTGATCACACTGCCCAGCTGGGGGGGTTCGGGACACGTATAATGAATCCCACCAATGACAAATGGCCCTCAACTGGGGGCTGAGGCATCTGACAAACTCAAACTCATCACTTGGACACCTTAGACACACACACACGGGCAACAACGGACACTATGAGGAACACACACAGATACACTGTGAAGAAACAGAGGAACATACATATTATGTCAACGTATGGGATCTCTGCATGTGACGATTTAAACGTCTTGTGTATTATCAGGGTGCTACTTAAAGCTTTAACGAGCATCTCTTTGTGGTGGAACCTTAAAAGGCCTCAGCTCCTGTTTCTTTGCTCAGCTTTACTTAATGAATCTTCTCTGTCACCTCTGGCTGCCACTTGAAACTGTCGAAAAAAGAGCCCTTAATTTTGCTGTTGTGGCACTACAGTGGCAGGTCAGAGGTTATCAATACGGGCATTGTTTAACATGCACAATGGGACATGAACATGAGCACAGAAAATCCCCCTCTTGCACTATTCGGAAGCATGAGCATATACAGACGGCAAAAAAAACGTCTGATAGAGATTTGAAACAGCAGGCCAGATACTCTTAAAAAAACTGAATTCAATCAGAAAGGAGGTCTGTGTTTGGTAAAGAAAAGAAAAACTAACTATTGGAAAGCGGGGGTATTCTTAATGTGACAAGTTGACCACCTACTACCAACCTGACATCCTCCATTTAATATTTTTGGATATGAATAGACTTTGTCTGAGGGTTGCTTTTCCACTCGCAGGGTCTGCTTGCCTCGAGCACTACCACAGCGGCAGGCCAATTCCACCTTAACTTTGTTACAGAACTTGTTACATACAATAATGTCCGTGGCTACAGAGACTTTCCAAACCACAGCGCGACATGTGGAATAGACCCGGGCATGGAAAGGTCCTGGAGAGGATGTTTGTTTAATGATTGTTGGAAGGCTAACATTCAGCCCCGCGCCCCGAGCAACAAAATCCCCCTCGGAGCACTGAAGCTGTTTATGTTATTTGTTATGGATGTCAATTTCCCTCTATTTAGGAGGTGATTTAACTGGGCAATACAGTAGGATTGTGCTATTGTATGGGGACTGTTGTCTCTCTGTGTAATGCACCACACAGCTCTGCATGGGAGTCCGGACATAAACAGTGAGGGTCATTGTCAAGACTGAAAGGGGCATTCGGCTCGACTGCAGAAAAAAACTGTCACTTCTGAGTCATATTTTAATATCTGAATGTTATGACCTGATGATTCAAGACCTTTTTTAAATAATTTTCTTGACTTTAATGTCCTTGATAAATGTGATAAGATATAAAATTCATGTCCGTGTGCATTGCAAAAAAACATCCTTGCATTTTCTTATATATCGCAGAATTCACTTTCATATTTAGGACGCTCTTACCTGCATTTTATCACTGTAGGAGCATGTGAGTGTGTGTTATTGTGTGCATGTGTGGGGTGGAGAGTGGCAGGTGGACATAAATGGAGAGTGACAGCTGCCAAATGACAGTGAGATTGAGGTGGGAATGCAGACGGACAATGTGGGAAGGAGAGGAACATGACAGTAACAGCACCTCAGATTACACTCAGATCACACACACACACACACACACACACACACACACACACACACAAAGCACATCACCGATCCTACTCCGCGCTCAGGGGGGTTGATGGGAAATGAGGTTCTGTAAGGAGTGCTCAGTGTGTCATTCAGACAGATGAGAAGGATCACAGAAATCCCCTGTTTCTTCTTCCTAATTCAAACAAACAGGGACTCTAAGCGGAGCCACATGGCCTCCCTTAATGACTGACATTTTGTTTAAGAACCATCCATAATGACCTGGTTTGAATTTAAATACTTGGTGTTTATTTCACAATGAGCTGCCAATATTCACCAATGAAAAATTCCAAAGTGCTTGAGTGACTTGAGACTGTTGACTTCATGCTTTTTCTCTCCCTTTGGTTTTCCTGTTTTGTACACAGTTGGAGTGGCATGACTGCGGAATTAATGACAGACCGCCTGAATATGAACATGTTAAGCATAAAGTGAAACAGATTATCAGGAGATCTCTTACACTAATGCATTTGAAAAGGCAATATTTCTGTAAGCGGGTTTTAATCTTTGGTACGATGGACTTCAATCTCACCAAAACATGGTTTTCATATTTCTCAAAATGTGTTTCTTTATATTTGACGGCTCTTGAGCAAATGTAATTCATTAAAGCCTCTTATCTTTTTACTATGGCTAATCAACTATGTCTAGAATATTAGTAGATCTGTGTAAAGAAATGCCGACTTGATGGCAGAACAATTATGTATGAAAATGCAAGTTTTAACACAATGAATACATTTAAAAATAAAAATAAATACGCAGGCAATGTGCGCATGGCGAAGTGCAATGCGCCACCGCACTGTAAAAGAAAAACATTTTTAAAAGTAGCATATTGACTAGGGAAATAAAGCAATTACAAATCACAACAGCACAAGGATTAAACATCTTTTGAACCACTTGATACATTGACAATCCACTAAAAAAGCACCAGGATGGAAAGCATCCCCCAAAGACATTACAAGTGTTGCAGCCAATTAATAATCGCCTCAATTGAACCTGCTGCATGCACTTGTGCAGCCAAAAATCAATCAAGGTCCCACTTTTTTTTCTCCTTCATATTGATGGACTGCGTTGGGTAAAAGAATACTAACTCTAAACCAACAATGCCACGGCCATGTACACAGATGGAAATCAATTGTAATTAAAACTGAACAAGTGTTCTGCTTTATACACTCAAAGAGTGCATTGGTCATTAAATACATTTTCATCAGTTATCAGTTAAAGGTTTTAAACAAAGTCCATGGCTTCCGCCTCCTTTGGGATAGCACTCAATGCCTCCACACTCGCGTGGCAAATTTACCCGTGCTTGCTTTGCAATCAAAAGGCGGCCAAATTAAGTATCAAACAATTTAATGTTATGTGTCACTCTCCAAAACAATCTGTATTAGAAGCACTTAATTAAACTTTCAAATTCAAATGTACTAATCAGTTTGTGGCAGAGTGGGCGCTTGTTTTTCCCACATGAAACGCCACGGCTGGCCAGCCCGGCCCATTGCCTGCTCATTAACATGAAGGTGCGATTTGCATTTCCTGATGGACTGTTCCAGTTTTTAATATCCCTCTTTCTGCTCTTACATCAATCATGGAAGAGGGAGGCCACCATAGGCCACTATTAACCCTCCAAATCTGCCACAAAACAAATATTACAAGAGTTCACTAATTTGGAGATCAAAAAGCCACTTGTCCATTATATAATTGAAATGAAGGTGGAGTGTTGCACTTCTGAAGAGCTCTATAATTACCAGCTGTTAATTGCACACTTGTGGTGTCTCACTTTTAATTAAAAAGAGCGGCTCGTTGCTGGACGATAAGCAACGGTGGAGAGGCAGCGGTTTAATCAACAAAGCGAGAGGAATTTGTTTCTGCTGTGGCCAGCAGCGGGCTGGAGAAATCTTCAAATAACCCAGGGAGATTAAAACGTGTCCATTAGGACCAGTCAGGTTTTATTTGGGGTGGCAGGAGCGAGGTGCATTTGAAGTCGTCCCGCTGCAGAGTCCTCGGCGAAGCGCGGCTGGGGGTGTGGGTCTAATCAGCCCGCTGCTGGCCCTGAGCGCTCAAGTGGAGGAATTGGACCCCGCTGGTGGTGAGAGAGGGAAGGGAGGAAAGGAGGGAGAGAAGGATGGAGGGAGGGAGTGGGAAAGGAAAAAGCACCTCCATCACTCTCCCTTGCCTCTTCTCTCACTTTCTCTTTTCCTGCCCGAGCCTGTTACTTGACTTTGTTTTGTGAACGGTGTGACGATGAGCCAAAAAAGTCTTTAAACTATACGTCTTGCCTCTCGACTCGGCTGTTTGCTTCGCACATTAGTCACTGAGCGGCAGCCTGGCAATCTGTACAAGCATGAGATATCTCTCCAGGATGTGTCAGCGCCCTTAGACAATACACAAACAACCTCAGGTCCCGTTTGGACATACCGGAGAAAGCCCTTCCACCTATTTAATGACCTATTGAACCATGGCAGCACAGTATAAACCACGAAGAAAAAAAAAACAAACTTCTGTACTTGATAGTCCCAACATGTGGCTATAACTCACATGATGTTTATATGAAAGAGACAGTTACCTTGGTCAGCAACTCTGGGCTGTTGCCAGGCCTCCAAAGGCTCTCGCTGCAGCGGTCGCATACAGTACATGACTACCAGAGTGCGATAACCTCATCCACCCTTTCTCTGACCCCTCCGCTCCCTTGCTGATAAAACTGTCTGCCAGGAAGTGTCCTTCACTACGTTTCCTCCCTCTCATGCTCAATCAACACCTGTCACCACGGCAATCAGTTTATAAAGATGTGAACATACTGGCTGCAGAGGCACTCTCCACACATCAAACTCACAGAAATCCCCATAATTCTTACTGCTTCTAAAATAAAGATCAAAATATTCTATACATACATTTCCATCCAGGTTTTGATTAAATGCATAAAACGTAGATCCAAGAAGTAATAACAGAATCACTAGGGGCTTCCCAGACCCCCCGAGTGTCGCAACTCTTTTAGATAAAGGGCTCTGGGTTTATCTAAGGAAACAGTCGCTGGGGCGAGGATGGTCTGGCCTCACTGACAGATTAGTCCAGCCCAGGCCCACTTCCTGCCTGCTGAGGACACTAATTAGAAGGAAGGACTGACACCACAATAAGAGCTGACAGTTGAGTGCACTTAGTACAGCTTCACACAATCCACCGCTGTATTAGAACAGCAGCCACGCCAAGCCATAAATTTCATCACATTAGCTGGTGCTTATCTGATGTGACAAAGTTAACCTGGATGTTGTTTGGACAGAAAAGTACAAGGGCAGTTCTGAGAAAACTGTGAGGGTGCTGATTTATCAGTGGAAGTATGCGGAGTGTTTTATTTGAAATTTTTATCAGCCTTGCCCCCACCTCTTTCTCTTTCTCTGCCCCCCCCCCAAGACACACCGAAGGAGACAAAAGTCATTGTGAGCCAAGCCAGTTCCCAGTGTTAATGACATCCTGTTTACAAACACGTTGAACAGGTTCGCAGGGGTCACGGTCGCTCACACCCTCGCACTATGGCTGTCTGCGTCTTGTATCTTATCCTTCTATTCAAATGACCTTTGACTTAATGAAGCATTCAATGTGGCTACCGCTGGGAAAAAATGAGCACTCAGAAAGGATGTTGCGCACTTGGCAAGGCTCCGCTGAAACAACTGGAACCAGAAGCAAGTACGTGCGTAAAACACAATGTGCGAGTAAGTGTGAAAAATGCTTGCGCACACACCTGAACTAACCACAAACATTGCTATTATTATAATCCCAAAATCACCAAATGAAGGAAAAATGTGCCATTACCCAAAGGGCAAATTTACAGTATAGTAACACGTACGTGTACATGTAATGGGCTGAGCTGTTTTACAACACCAGCATGAGCTGAGCTATTGTTTTATTTTGAGAGGTGCTGGCTGTTATTAGATTGTTTTACACTAGCTGGGAGAATTTTATTCCAGAGGAGCTCTGTGTGGTGTGGAGTTTGACTGAGTCAGACGCAGAGAGAGAGGGAGAGACGGACAGAGAGATGTGTGTATGCACATGTGTGGCACTCTTGTGTAACGGCATTAGGAGCGTGCGTGTTGTGGCTGCCGAGCTTCTGTTGGTGTTTATTCATCAGGAAGCTAATGTGTCCCCCACTGAGGGCCAGCAGGGGTCCTCAGGTGCAGGTGGTCGCTCTGCACGCTAACCCAAAGCTACACAAGTGATGTTTGCATTAAAATATTCGACATTACTGTTAAAAATGTGACGAGAATTAAAGCAACTTTTTAAATCAATTCATCAAGACAACTTGTCAACACTTCAATTTTCTGTAAAATGACCTCATGTAATGCAGCAACGATGCATTTGTGACTCTTTACTGTAATGTAGCTGCACTGTGTTTCTATATAGGTGTGTGCTTGTATGCTTGCATATGCATCTGTCTCTGTATCTGTGTGAGAGGTAAAACATGCTGAATGTGAAAGTGGTAAAGCGGGCATTTTCTGGGGCTCTCTGTGGCTGTGCCAGCGGGCGGAGCGGTACGTCAGCGCGGGTCGAGCGCCACAATGTGCCTGTCAGTCTGCGGGACGTCCCAAAGGAGAAGGGCAAGAGGCAGCCCCCACCAACCTTGCCCATCCATCATCGTGACACCGCAAGCTGCAGTCATGGGAAACCCACCGCTGGCCAGTCGCTCTGGACCAGAGTTGGGAGGGAAAGAGGGGGGGAGACGAGACTCGCCATCCATTAAAAACACATTGTTTTGTTTATTATAACTAGTTAATGAGGTTGAAGTGAAGCTTTGCTTTGTTTTTCAAACACTTCCAGAGGGGATTTGGAGGCAGACGGCCCCGTTGCTGGGTTCGGGCGAAACAACTCATAAGGGCCTGGGTGTTTTATAATGGATGTCTATAGATTTTATGAGAGTGGAGTTGGCCATGTTAGGAGTGAGATCCTTGGTTCTTGTAAAATGAATCGTTTTTAGGGCTTTTCTCCATATGCTTAGCTCAGACTCTAAAAACCTTTTTCTTCAGCTTGCCATCCCTTCTTCCTTTTCCCCCAAACCACTCCGCTCCATTTTCGGCTAGCCTGCAGTTCATGAATCCAACAGAAGTCTTGTTTTGGACCCTAAAGCCAACATCAACAAGAGACATAACTGTTTAACAATGGCGGCCAGCGACTGTGTACCCCTGTGTCAATCTTCCGAACCCGTCAAAGGGGACGCATAAAATAAAATGCATGTTTAAAAAGAAAAGAATTGAAAGAAATGTTGCGTCTTTTGTCAGTGGGAACTGGTACTCCTGATCCATGGACGATGTATTTTCACAAAGCAAAAAAAAAAAAAAAATAGAAGGAAAGTAAGATGACTGTTTCTGTGAAAGTGGGGAATGAAAAGTAGCGTGCGTTAGCAGCATCAGCGGTTTGTGGAGCCAGAGGCCCCCCTGTCTCCCTGTCTGGTGGAGATATGAGAGAAGGCCCACTCCCTGTCCGGCCGCAGCAGGGGCTTGGGCTGCCCGCTGACATGCCTACTTTAATTGTTAGTATTAAATCACTTGCACTTTAACTCAAGATGCTATCTGCCAGGCGTTAAGATCTTTTACAGTAGCAAGTGTGCGCTGCTTAAATGTGAAACACCCTGGAGTGACACTGTGTGCCAGACAGTGGGTGCGTGCATGTGTGCAGACATGCAGTCAGATTAAACAAACGCACACATGCAGACACAATAGAGTCCTGTATTCGGCTGATTGTTGGTGTAGTGGACAGACAGGCAATCGGACTACACCCCGCCCTGACAGCAGGCCACCCGTCAGTCACCAAGCACACCGCACCACCAGCTACACCATCAGCTGTTTGCTTTAGGAAGGCGGCTCAAAGCCAATTAAAATACACTTAGAGCCGTGTCCGACTTGTGTTTGGAAAGATAATATACGTCCAGGAGTCCAGTCAACACGGCTTGAGCAAGCAGGCGAAGAGGAAGCACTCTGCATCACTGTCTCAGAATGCATCGCGTCATTATCACACAGACAAGATACTTATCTTTGACTATTTGCTAGAGCAGAAAAACAGACCCGCGCTTGATTGCAATTTTTTATGCTCTTCAGAAAGAACAATATTATCTTTGATTTCACGGTTCACCAGATGTTTATGCGGCTTTAAAAAATATCTGCCTGCCCATTAGGCAGAGTAAAGATATCACTTTTAACTGTCGAAACAGGATCACTGGCACGCCGTAGATGTTATTCCTTCCAAAATCAGTCAAATATGAGGCTGAGAGTGTGACTGAAAACATTAATCATCAAAAATTAGTAGCCTAATACACAAATGTGAAACACATGGACTCATTATATGTGAATATACATACAGAGACGGACAATGTGCAGGGAGCGAGAGAGTAATACACACACACACACACACACAGATGCAGGGAGAGGGCAGAGGGTGCTGATATGAGTGGTGGTGAGTGGTGAGCAGAGACGGGAGCTCCATGTCTGTTCAGTGTGTTTTAAGAGTGTTTAAATGAGTGAAAAGTCAGTTATGGCTTCCAGATGGGGGCCGGTTTGATCCGGATCATTCTGACAGGCCTGGACTTTGATGTGCTGCTGCCTATTACTGACATTACAGGGAGACAGGCATATTTCTCCCTAATCACTTCCAACTCGTACGGCCTGGCCACACCACAACCGTGTGTATGTGTCCACGTAGAAATGCCAGTGTGTGCTTCAGAGAGAGTGCATGTTATTTGTAGTGCTATATATAAAAAGGCTACATGGCCCAGTGACATCTACAATGTGCTCGTGTGCGCAGATCTTGTCTCGTGAAAAATACGTAGTAAAATTGGCAGTGTTAATACACACGTTCATGCCAGAGCCTGCGGTGACCCAGCATGTCTGCGTTTGTGCTCAGGTTGTATTTTAACCTGATTTTGAATGTCCTCCTGACATTTCATCATAAACCCTCAGTTTCTAATGAAAAGCAAAGGAGAGGACAAGAGAGGAGAATATAATGGCTTCATTTATGCTGAGGGGAGAATTCCCTAGGAAACATCCATCTTGTCAGGCAGGTTAAATATAGTCCAGACAGACAGACAGAGGGGAATAATTCCTCCACTTTCCTCTACACCCACACTCCCCAGTAAGCCCAGTGGAAGTCATTTCTCAGTGACCACAGAGAAGGAGGACCAAAGGGGAAAAGGAGCGCCACTCTGCTCCTCACTAATCACTCTGTGACCCCGAGACCACCCCTCCACTACCCCCTTGCAAGTCTCCTCTTTTCCTCCTCCTCCTCATCTCCTGATTTTTTTTGGGGGGGGGACTGTGGAGAGGGATGAAGAGTGGAGGAGTGAATCAGGCCGAAGTTCCCCTCTTTATCTCCCAAAGGCAGGGGAATGCCAAGGGGCCGGCGCTTTGGAATCCTCTGTTTTGTCTGTCTCTTGGGGAGAGCTGGGCTGAGTCCACTTGGAGTAGCAGGGTGGTATTCAGAGCAAAGTCTGGAGGGCCCTTCAGCAGACAATGGTGCAGCGCGGGGACAAAGTGAGTCCTTGATGAGGGATCTGTGGAGAGGTGCAGGTGTCTGAGGTGAAGGACAGTCTCTCAGGCCTGACCCACTTATCTCCAGCAGCTCCTCTCCTCCTCTCTTCTCTTTCACTGCTACCATCCCTGATCAAATTCGCTCCAAACAAGAGCTTCCTCGGATTCTTAAAATGTACATGTGAAATGGGCAGCATGCACCTCACTTTACTAAGCTTAGAAATGCCACAAATGCCTCTCTCTCCTATACATGGAATTACGCAAAGAGACGGAAAAGGCCTTTGACCCCAGGGCTTCAGTCTACATGCCTGTAATTGCACTCCATCATACTTTGCGCCGGAAAAAGCAAACATCTAAATAAACCCTGTCAAACCATGTTGTCCATCTGCCCTGCAGATAAGATGAGGAAAACAAGCCATGTTCCATAAACACAAACACAGGGGATCACAAATCAGTGGTAACAGTCACCACAACCATAAATTAGCCTCGGAACCATTTTTAGCATTTAAGTCCAACGGGGAGAGGACAGTGAAAGGAGAGGACAACCCGCTCTTTAAAATCTCATCACTGCTGTCAATGTGGGCTCCGTACCATGAAACAACACTGGGATAACATCGACATGAGCCCGAGAGAGAAAACAACAAAGATGTGACCGCTAAAATACCGGCTGGCTCGTGATAGCAGGGCTGGGTTACCCGGCAGCAGTAGAGACTTCAGTGGAGCACAGGAGAGAGGGAAGGAAGGAACAAGTCACAGCCCCCTAGTGGAAATGTTTCAACTAGTCCTCTCCCTCTCACATCCAAGAGAGAGGAGATTTCCACAAATTTACGAGACTTTTCTCATCAAGAGTATTTCAAATGTTTTCAGGGGGGAAAATTAGTCTTTGTTCTTTGACAGAGCGTTGACTGATTTGCAGCGATGCACTTGTTATGTGGAGTCTGCTCATCAAAAAGTTGCTAAAAAAGGAAAATAAATGACTGTGTTTTGTTTACAATCTCTAAATTATACTTTAACTGTCCTGACGTGCCGCAGAATATCTCATGCAGGATAACAAATGAATCCCTCAGACATTCATTCTGCAATGCCTTCCCTTTATATTACACGGGTAAGAGCCTCTGGGAAGACATTACCTTTGTACAGGAGCTCTTGCAACATGAAATGACAAATTGACAATAGCATCGGCTCTCAGGAGCCAGCTATGTGTATTATGCTGCTCTAACTCTCCTGGTTGGAGCATGCAGGGCCTCAGAAATTTTCACAACCAGATTTATCTTATTTTCCCAACTTATTTTCATATCTATTTCCTTTTCTTTGTGAATTAGGCGGTAAATAAAGCCACCGGGCCCTGTGCATAGTGAAATCAGATGGAATTGCCACATTAAAGAATGTAGGCAAGGTGCAGCCGGAGCCATCCTCCTGGATTTGGGCAAATTCAGCTGATGCAAAACAAGGAATTAATTTGAGGGGAGCGGCTTGCGTGCTGAGCTTGGCGCTGTGACAAAGATGAATGGCATCATTCCAAGCGAATGGTAATTTCACTTTTTGTGACAGTGCTTTAGAGCAAAAGCGACTCGGGACGCACAAAGCATTTGCAATCCCATTGAGGGCCCTTGGTACCTGCCTATCAGACACTGCACATTGTTTACCAATCATCTGATATTGATTGGTTTCAGACTAAAGTTTGAAGATGAATTAGAGTGGGAGAAGGTTAAGTCCTAACCTTGAAAGATTTAGTGTCTATTCAGCCCGCGTGTAGGACTCTCCTCAGCTCACTCAGAGAATAGAGAACTTTTAAATTCAATAGGGGGTGGGAGACACAAAACGTGTCACATTCACCAAGTGAATCCACTGGAAGAAACGCAGAAGAACACCCAAAAAGCATAATCTTTCTCCCCAGTTGATAGAAATGGTAATTGCATGTGTGGGATAATACTTTGAAGCCAAGGCCTCGGTTGGACAGACCGCCTATTTAGGTTAAAAAAGGGGCAACAAAACAGCTCCTTCTTAACGCTTTTGTTCACTTCTCCACTCTTTTAAATGTTTACTGAAAAAGAACCTTCAAATCCACTCTCCGTCTCCTGCACAATGTGGCACCTATCACTCTTGGGTGCATGGACACATTGTATTGTGTGAATCATTGATATGTAGCGATCATTCCCATGAATCATTTTCTATTTAACATTCAAATTCTCAGGAATCCGATTTTCATCCTCTTGAGATGGACAAAAACATTTTGTGAGATAAAGGACATTATTTAAATACTGTTACTCTGTTACACAACAGATTGCACGCAAACACGAGGGAATATCAGCAACATAGTCAACACTATAGTCAAAATAAAGCTACTGTTTAAATGTAAACCCTTGCTTGTCCTCCGCTGTAGATGGCTCTACGAAGCTCTTGAAGCCACAAACAAATGATAGCGCACCACAGGACGCCCGGCGCTTCCATTTTAACATGCTGCAGAAGTGATGTTCCTACAATTTGACATTCATATTTTGACATTTTGACAGAGCCAAGAACACGCGGGTACCAGCGTTGGGTCCCTTCAGCTTGTTGGGATGTACCATCTCTCAGCGTGGGGTTGGAGCTCTAAATGGACCACTGGGCCACCCGTCACAGCTGGGCCACACCACTTAACACCCCCCTCCCATCCCCCCCTCCAGCCGAAAAGCCCTCTGGTCTACTCCGAGGCTCTCCAGCCCACTCGACCTCGCGACACAGCACAGAATAGGCGCAGGCACCGCTAACCCCACAAGATGCCCAGGTCAGAGATCACATTAAGAGGCCCGTGGTCTGATGGGGAGTGGAGAGAGCAAACACCATCCCTGTGCTCATGAAGTGAATCACTCTGGCATGTTTTAAACATTCCTTCACCAACACAGACAGAATTAAAGGAAAAAGCCTGTGTAGGCCCAAAAAAGAAAGTGGATGAGTCAGAACCCAGTGTCACAGGTAGAAGACAGATACTGAACACAATTTTCAACTTCATTCATTCACACTTCTCCGTTATTGATATGCCAGGAGCCCAGCTGTGTTCCTCTATTTCACAGGGCCTGTGTCAATGAAGCTGCGCCACAGCAGACAGGAAGTGGACAGAGCGTATGGGTTTAGAGGGGGCTGCTGAGGATGCAGGTGTCTCCGTTGTGACACGGAGACAGACGAGCAGAGCCGCAGAGGGCAAACAGAACAGGACAGCAGGGCTCGGGGTCTGGTGGCTTCTGTAAATCATCCAGAAAGTAATATGTGGATCCACTGGGGGAAACCCACGTGTGCCATGCCACAGCAGTGGCAGAGATCACAGCAGATGTTCCATAACTCAACAAGTGGAGCATAGTGGTCACACTTGCAAGGGGAAAAAAAGGACGGTAAGGTGGACAGCTGATGTGCGACACTTTCTAATGATGCATGACTTCAACTCATGCTAAAATGTATTTTTTCTTTTGTTGAAAATAAAATAAAGTTGTGTTTAGTGATCTACGTGTTTGGCACACTTTAATCTCGAACTACAAATACAGCAACTGTACTCATATCACATAATGCGATAACAAGAAATTGTACACATTATACTCATGATGCTGACCAAGGAACCTGCAATTTTCCTTATAAAGGCTATGATAATGTAAGCACACACACATACACACACACACGGAGGCCTCAGGGCTTAGCTAACCCTCCCAGCCTGGCTGGCCCTCAGCCCTGAATGCGAGCAGCACTTAAACTTTCCCCTTTTCAAACAGCGGAGCACAAAGAGAGGACCACATCAGTGGCCTGCTGATCATCCCCACAGACGGCTGAACGCGGACAACAGGCAGGTCCCTGGGCACGTCCTCACATAATGTCCCCATGTCCCCCCTATCACGCTCGCAATGGGCTCAGGCCCGTATGCCGCGTATTCGGCGCTCCCTCTCATGTGAGACTAGATAAATGACAATTCCTCAATTCTTTCGAGAGAGGCAGTTAGAAGGAGTGGGAGCGGTTGGAGCTAGGGGTGGGGTGGGATGGGGGGGAAACTGGTGCTGCAGCTGTCCCACTGGCCACGTCCACCCCCTGAATCCCCTAACCACCACCCACCACCACCAGCCCCCCAGCAGCAGGTTTCTCCCTACAGAGGAAAAAAAAAAAACACGCTTCATTACGTCCTCTCTCCCCAGAGCAGCTAGGGGCCTTTCAGTGCAGATAAGCCTCTTAGACATGAAGTAGCGCTCAGAGCAGCGTTTGAGTGACAGCAGGAAGGTTTAGCCATTCAGTGGACAATGCTCACATTCTCTGGCTTTAATCTAGGAGGCGGACAATGATCTGTTTTTTAAGGCCTCATCTCCTCTGCTTTTCCCACAGCAGTAGGTGACTGGCACAAGGAAGAGAAAAAGAGACAGAGCGGGCCGAGGGCCGGCCGGGAGAGCACGCCGCTATCTCCCAAGACCTCATGTTTCCTTGACAGTCCAGACTGAGGTGGGACAAGAGGGAGCTGGGTGGGAAGGGGGGCGGGAGAAAAGTCGACTGGAGGCAAAGCGCATCAATCACACACACACACACACACACAGATGCATGGGCGCAAACAATCACTCGGTGATGGTTGAGTGCGTCTGTGTGACAGACAGGCAGGTGAGAGGCCTGCTGGTGACGTGGCTTAGTGTAGAGCTTTGTCATTCTTATCTGCTCTGACCACTGACATCCATCCCTCCTCTGCCATTGTGCGTGTTTCTATGATGTATTTATACAAACGCTAATGCACGGGCGACTCCGGGGAAAAAAGATGCTAGACAGTGTAAAAAAGTATCCAAACAAAATTTGTTTTGATTTTGCAATACAATGTAACCTCTGCGGCCTGCCTGAACCTGAATGTGCTTTGATGACACACGACATCATATAATCAATGTCAACCTTTATGGAGACTGCGAGGAAATGATTCTGACTGTTTATCATATGTGAATGCTGGGATAATTACATGACTCATTTAATTAGATAAGTGTGATGAATGTCAACTGTCAAGGCCTCACCAGACAGATCCCAACATATCATGTGAAAATTTGTGTACATATTTCTATACATAACAAGAGATACAGTGTATTGCTTGATTTTCTTAACCTTTTATCTCATGGAAAAGAAGACCTATCCAAAAAGGAAGTGGATGACTTTGCATTTTCAAGGGCCAACATGAACAAATAACACAAGCAGGGACTACACGGTGTCAATTTGCCAAAGACCTGTGGTGGATTATTTTAGAATCACCTCACACTTCAGGCTGGTTTGTTTTGCTCCGTAGCGAGTATAAACATCCACACCTCATCTACAATAAACAGACACTGCGTACGACTGAGCGAGAGAGGAGCTAAGCTGGAGCCATTCAGACATCTGTGTGTATGTGTGTGTGTGTGTGTTTGTGCGTGTGTGAGAACAGGAAGCCAAAATACGGAAACACGTCCTTCAAGAAACATGCCCCGTAAAACCCCTTCAGTGTTTGACTGAAGTGTCAATCACTGGGCTACTTATTACTCTAATTGGATTATTACTACAGTTTAGACCTCTGTATGCCTCTGTTTCTAAACATGGCAGTGCCAGTAACTCTAGCTGGTAACTGCGTGGAGAAAGAAAATAAAAAGGAGGGAGAAAAATGAGTCTTAGTAAAAAAAAAAAAAAAAACCCTGCTGAAATAGCACTGGGAAGTGTTTTTAAAGTACGTAAAACAAACTGCTATATAAATTTTGTAAGTCTTGTGGTCACTTTTAAAGCTATTTATCTAAAAATGGAAGTCATGAGTGCCTCGTGTGCTTTAAATGTGTATTTATCAAAGTCCAGCTAAATATATGTATTTTTTAAGATTAATTTGCGGCTTTTTTGCCTTTATTTTAGGACAGCTCAAGTGACAGGAAAGGGGCAGCAAAGGGCCACAGATTGGAGTTGAACCTGTGTCGCTGCATGGATTCAGCCCACATGGGGCACATGCTCTAACAGATGAGCGAAATTATATAAGTAATAGTATGCTTGCTGGGGTAGAAGTTGGACAATAATGTTGGAGTAGCCATCGAGCGCCATGGTTGCTTATCTACTAAGAGACTAATTCTTCTAAACTAGAAGAAGCGCAAGGCAACCTTCCTCACAAGGGACTCTTGGCTGAAGGAATACCTGGACTTGCTGAGCATAGAACAAGCGGCCTGCCTGTTAAAAGACTTCGATAAGGGGCTGGAAGACCATTGGGACACTCTGTGCACTTTTGAAACAGCAGCCCCTGTTTGAAAGGCTTGTACACAATGGATGTATGAGATTCGATGTTCTTTTCTTGTGCCTTTCCTATCTGATTTTCCCTTGTTGAATGTGTGTTAAATCTCAAAGAAAGAAATAACAATAAAACTGTTAATAAAAAATAAAAAATCCCTTTGACTTTGTCTAGGTAATATGAGTATTTAGCTGACAAAAGTAAGATGGTGCGAGCTGCTGTGCGCTGAAAAGGAGAGTGGCAGTGAGCACATAAAACAGCCAAGAGATGTGGATGAACTTTAACCTCCTCTAACCACCTCCATATTTGCCTGTAAACCCCTCATTTCTGACATCCTAATAGGTTTTGTCTCTCTGTCTTCTTCCTCTTTTATACACACGTTTCTGCTGTTAAATGATATCTTACTGTGGAATACATAAAAGAGCCCAGTTTGGATTTGACACCTGGACATTTTTCACAGTTAAATTAATGTTACAGGACGTCGGGTTAAGCATCTCGAGCCCGATTTGAGGTGAAAACATCACTGAAAATCTGAAATGCAATTGTCTGCAGACTCAAACCTACACGGACACAAATCCTTGACACCTATCCGCCATGTCCTCGGCACCTCACCCCGACTTGCCTCCCCTCTCTTACAACTTCGCTCCCATTAATCTCACACACCTCATCACAGTCCCGGCACCTCGACCCCAAAGATCTCATATCCTCCGCACACCTTTACCTCCTTTCTGGGCTCAGCCGCAGCTCTGAAATCCCACAACTAATAACTCCCTTGCATGTTGTGTGTCGCTGGACTTGTTAACAATTCCACCTGCCACTAACTGTGGCACTTCTCATAATCCAGAATGCAAAGTTTTGTCCTTTTTAAGACGTGCAAAGGTGGACCTTTTTGTCTTTTTCTACTGTTTAATCATTTGTGTGTGTCTTTCTTTCTTAAATCTCTTTTAATGTGAGGTGTGCTGAGACTCCTGGTGTACGACTGTGCATCCTAAATACTAAAATGACATGGCTTAACAAATACATAGCACAAGAAACAGAAACATACATCCAGGATTTGGCAGATCATCCAGCAGACTCTGGGATAAGACGACCTGCTTCATGCCTAAAATGTAAGCGCAAATATAGATAGAAAAGAAGGGAAAGAAAGACACAGTTAAGCGGCGAGATAGACGTATCAGAAGACAGACGGACACAGAGACAGATTGGGCAATTAGACAAACATACAGAGACAGATCGTTCCATTACACAGAGACTGACGTGGCGGCGACTGAGACAATGGGCCCCTTCACTATACTACTGAGTGTTTATGTCCCATGTCAGTCTGCATCACCAGTGTCCCCCTGACTGCTCCCAGCTGACGCCCGGACAACACACACCCACACACACACATGCACACACTTCTCTGACCTCCAAGGCTGAACTTGAACATGCACATACACACACACTCCTGCTTTGCTTTCTGTCACATGTCAGCATATCATGTCCCACGCAGGCATGCGGTCTCAACACTGTAGGTGTGTGTGTGTGTTTCAGCGAGAGAAAAAGTGAGTGTGTGTGAGTAAGGAAAAGAGGATGAATGAATGAATGGGCTTCTGTTGGACTGCTCCTAATGACTTTATTTAAAGATGTTGTGTTTAACATCAGGAAACACCAGTCATGTATGCCGCCCTGCAGCCCAGTTCAACCACTCAAAACCTCCACCTAACCACAATTTCCCATCCTCTGACTGGGCTTTATTGATCTGGTTTACGGGTATATAGCGGAGCAGAGCGAGCACAGACATAGAGATGAAGATACTTCTGTCTTGCCCTCCTATTTTTCTCACCCTCTATCACTCTCTCTCCTCTCTTATTTCCTCCTTTAATCAATCTTCTCCAGTATCTTGCTTTATTCTACACCCCTTGTCTCTCCCCTTATTCTCCTTATTCTACACCCCTTGTCTCTCCCCTTCCTCTCCTTATTTCCCTCCCCCCTTCTTTCTGATACCAGTGCATAAAACACACCAAAAGTTTTCACTGGAGCTGGGTAATGAGGCAGACCTTTGACCTCTCCTTGATGACTTCCATACCTGTGCATGTGCAAGAATACATGCGATTGTGTGTATATGTGTGTGTCTGCAGCTGGCGGCTGACAGCGACATGACTAATGAGGGCTCGGGACAGAAATAATAGGTGGGAATTATAACACAAAAAGGGTACAAGCGCAAAGGAAAAGGAAGAACAAATGACATAGCAATGGACAGGGGATAAAGGAAAGAAAACAAAGGAGGAAAGAACGACTAAGATTTAAAGAAGGGGTTTAAATGATTAGAAAACTATAGTCCAGGCAACAAAAGGGCCACAGATAGGAAGTTTGCAATGTTTCACACACACAACAACAAACAAATCAAGAAAAAGTTGCACTGAGGAGCACAGTTTCACACCACTGGCACTTCCTCTGTATGCAGGAGTGAACACAAGTTATGATGGGTTCATTATTGACTCTCTACAGGTTTACTGTATACTTAGTTACCCATTATACACATGCATGAACATCACTGAACATGGTTCCCATTCATAATTAAATGGAAATTACGAAATCTTTTTTAGCCTCATATGTTCAAGTCCAGAGTAAAAGGAGTAGAACAATTAACAATTAATTGGTTTGAATCATTTTTTTAAGGAAAAAAAAATTTCTCTCATTTAAGCTTCTTAAATATAAATATTTTCAGCTTTCTCAACTCATCTATGACAGTAAACTGACTATCTTTGTACTATCTTTATTCTCTAGAAAAGAACATTGCAGCTTGCTCTTTTAACAACATCTAAAGCAACAACTCTGTTTAACTATGTACTGACTAATGATATTCTGTTTACTTTGTATGACATCGTTTAACAACAAGCAGTCCACCAGTCAGGTGAGGACTGAGTGGGATTTATTGAGAGAATCACAGCCTTTCCATAACTGCGTAAAGTAATACAAATTAGGCAACCAATTTACATCTGTAGAAAATGCTCATTTATCTAAAATTATGGTCTAAATGATAAATTGCTGTAGTGAAAACAAAAAGGAATCACAGAAAAGTTTCTCAAATCAAAAGGCTTAGAAAGAAAGTCGATCTAAGGCACTCGATCATGCAGCGGAAACCAGACTTTGTGGAGCAGCACGACCTGGACAGCATATATGGGCGTCTGGCAACACCAGCCTACCACTGTCACACTCAGGGTCAAAGGTCATCATGTGTAGCCAGAGCAGAACTTCCTAATTATACATGATAAATGTAATCACACACAGGAAGCATTTCTCGCCACAATTTGCTGGCTTAACCTTGTCACATGTGCCGAGCTGGCGAGGGAGTTGGGAGGCAAAAGGTGTCTGAGTGTCATATCTGAAACATCAGTGCCTTTGTTGTACACCACGAAATGATAATAATTCCAGACTAACCAATGTTCTAGTTTTTTGTACGGAGCTTTGTGAGCTTAATAAATCAGGAACACCATTAATAAGGACCAGAGAAACCAGAGAAAACTTTTCCATCAGGCTGTGTGTTGTGATAATGATACTATCTGGCCTAGACAGATCTCTTCAGTGAACCCCGCACTCCGGCTGGATCAGATCAGTGCCCATAATGGCTGACTGCAGCCAGGAGGTCTCGACCGACTGACACAAAACACGGCGCCGATACAGCAGCGAGACAGATGGACAAATAGACAGATAGACATTTGGACAGACATCCTGTCTCGAACCACAAATAGATACAACAATTAAGTCAGGTCTGGGCATTTTCATTGCGCTGACCTTCGCCCCCTCACCTCCTACACACGTGAGGAGACAAATTACTACTGCGGTTGGGTTTGACCAACAGCTCCGATGCAGGAGAACATGCAGTGTGAAGGCTGAGACAGCAGACATAAATCATACCTGTATTTGATCTGTGGGGCTCTGGGCTGGGATGAAGTGACAGCCAGCATGCACCCTTATGTCTCTGAACCCTTAAGGGGCTGAAATGGGTCAGCTGTTTTGTAGGGCCAGTCGTCTTTTAAGTCGGGTATAAGTCTGGGGACATTTGTGGTGAAGTTGGCTTTGAATGTGAGTTTCAACAATCACAAAATAAACAGTTTGAACGTAAAAGATTCAGACCACAAATTGTAATGGTGCTCGTATCAACAAAGAAAGCAATATTGGTGTTTTACCACTAGCTAGACTGAGTGAAAAGTCACAAACAAACAGAGTCAGGCCGGCCCTATGGATCCCTCTCCTGACAGAGAATGTTTTATCTCAGTTAAAAAGTCGTGTTTTCCTGCTGTCATCAGCTGCCAGTGCCTACCTTCGCTTGCTAAAGGGTTATACAGTATGTTTTATATCAAAGCTATACAATGTTTGTGTCATTCACTGTGCAGCAGTACCACTTTACAAGTCGCATGCACTGCGCACACATACAACAATGCTTATTCCACAAAAACATCACCAAAATTATACGGCATCATTCTCTGGTGTCCCAAGGGAGATTACTATGTTACGTCAGGAAGTGCCCTTCAAAGTTTCCACCATTGTAATTGTACGGTTTGGATCCAGACTTTGTTTTTCTGCCTTTCCGAGGCAGTTTTAAAACCCCAGAGGTGGCTAGTCTTCAGGCCGGGCGAAATCACAATTGCATTAACACCCAAAGAGCATTTCATCAGAGCCAGCAGGGCCCCGTGGTCCAGGACACCTGTAATAGAGTTTCCCCTCTCGCAGACGCAAAAACATTTCAACTTCTATCGTGTGGACGGTTCACCTGCTCCTGCCTGCGTGGAGCTATGCTGCTGCAACTGATCAAATCAGGCCAAAACAAATTGCATTTGTTGAAAGAAGGATCAAATGCTAGCGCTCACGAAAAAACATATTAGCAGCCTGATGTACACACAGAATACCCCTGGCAGAGTGGTAGTATTGGATTAACAACATATCAGAAAAAGAGAAGAGGATGTGGAGAAATCCAAATGGACTCCTTTCCTCTGCTTTCCCTCGCTGCTCTGCTCCTCTGCGCACTGAGGAATTACTGCGATCGTATGCAAGTGAGGAAATAGACGGAGGGAAAACACTTACATGCAGAATGATGTATTGGGTTACTGTGAATTGAGCTACAGTGATGCTGCATGCCAATCTCAACACTGAAGTACATGGTAGGTTAGGATGAACAGATATAATTAATCTTCTAAACTACCCCGCCCTTGGATAACAGACAACTTTTGAAGCCTTTCTCAAGTTCGTCTAAAAATGATCTGAGCAAATCAACACTTGTGTCCATTTTTCCTCACTACGGAATATATGAAAACTATCAGATTCAAACATTTGGTAATGGGAAAGGGAGATATTTTTCCTGTTTGTTATTAAAATAAACAGAGACAGAGATGTCTGGGATGAACTGGTGTGTGAAACTCAGGGGAGAGAAAGAGAGACAGAGAGCGAGAGAGTATGGGAGAAGGGAGAAACAGAGAGACTAAGGGGCCTGACTGTCTGACAGACAGGCAGGCAGATGGACAGGAACTTGGCATTAGGGAATATGATTCTGCCAGAGAGTGATCCATAAAGACTGGAGAGGTCGAAGGGCACACTCTCTATAATGACTCATCATCACTCACTGGTGTCCACGCTGGGATGGCCTGTGTGTGTGTGTGTGTGTGTGTGTGTCTGGGAGAGAGGGCCAGTGGATCTGCTGAGAGATAGTGCAGGATAAACGACCAGTTCTGCTATTCTAGGCCTCTGGGGAGAAAAGAGAGATCTCACTGTTGTTTTATCAGAGCCCTGGCCAAATACTGTCACCCTCAACATCGATTAATCCCCTCATCAACGTTTAAAAAAAAAAAAAAAAAAAACTGGGGGAAAACATGGGTGAGAAGGTGAAAATGACATTCCCTGGGTTATGAAATATGATAAATGTCGTAAAGCCTATGGAATTCCTTCTGTTACAGGGAGACTGTGTTTGACTTCTCGGGGCTGGGTAAACACCGCTGGACTTCGCCATGGCAGCTGTTCCCGTGGTAACGCGGTGGGCAGCGGAGGCGGGGCCACGAGGGAGTTGTGGCGTTTTCATGAACTGATTTTTTTTATTCACAGCCAGTCATTACTTTTACTACAGCGCAGCCCGAACTGACCACTAAAAGGGCGGCGCAGACTGCCAACACCTTGTATATGGAATTCATAAAACAATGGCTCACACTAAATTCCCCTGCTGCATTCTCAATCAAGCTGCTATGGCGATGACTGTGTCTGCGCGCATTTATGTGCGTGCACGTGCGAGGGGCCATATTTTTAGTTGTGCAGCATCAGATGGATATCTCCATTTCTTGGCAGTTGACAGCCTGTTTGTCATCCACTCCACCACCAAGAACTGACCTTCAGCGGCATAACTACCTTTATCCTGCCATACCTCTCCTCTCCCCTCCCTTCATCCCCACATCTCCATCGCCTCTCTAACCCTCTATCTTTCTCAACCCTATACTTCTCCCTCACTTTTTGCACCCCCCCTACAGCCTTTGTCATTGATCGCTGATGCGATTGGCTGCCTCCATGCTCAGTAATGACCTGCCCTGGTAACCAGCCGGCTGCTCCGCTCGGCCCCTTGTAGATTGAACTGTCAGATGGCAGCGATTAATGGCTGGGCAGAGAGACACAGACTCACACCTGCAATGTCCCACCCAGTGCTACCCTGCCGACGCGCTGTCCCATCCCGGCTCAGCCTGCGCAGGTACGTGTCCGTGTATGTATGTATGTGAGAACTGTGTCCAAATTTCTGGTAAGGATGGATAAATATTCATGTGTAGGTGCGTGTGTTTATGGGTGCATATAAATCTTTGCTTTCATACATGTATTACTGCCCCTGAGGGTATGCGTGCTTTCTGCCCTGCTGCAGTGGCTGATGGGAAGATATGGTGAGAGCGTGTGTCAGAGGGGCTATGGAAGGACACAAAAAGTCAACCAATACTAGGGATGCACTGATCCGATATCTGGATCGAATATCGGCCCCGATATCATCAAAATAGATGGTGCGGGTATTGGAAAATGCAACCTATACCTGAGGCGATCCTTTCCCTTTTAAATCTATTGCGAAGCGCTCTACGTCATACGTCGTGGAGCGAAGGAGAGAATCTGCTGTGTGGAGGTTATTTCACACTATTTCAACTGCTGTTGCACAATTGTTTATTTTTGTTAAAAATAAATAGTTCATCATGGCATTAATCTGTTTCATCTTGTTTCATTTTACCTTAGGAAAGAACTGTGTAGTCATCTATGTCTAATGCCTCTAGTCTTTTCTGTTCTACATGTAAAGGTATAGCTTTTTAGGTCAACCATGGTATCGGATCAGTATCGGCTGATTCTCAAAGCCACAGCATCGGGATCGGTATCAAAACTGAAAAAGCTGGATCGGTGCATCTAACCAATACAACTAATGATGAAAATGTAAAGTGAAATGTAGAATCTTACACAAAAGACTAAAATAAAAGTGGATAAATGTGTCAAAACAGTAAACACGACTCACTTTTACGACCTTGAAAAGTAGACAAAGTTGCCAGTTCTGCCAAATCAGAAATAAGTGAACTAACCACAGCTTGCTCCACTACTTAAATGACAGCATGTAATCATTATTTGTCTGCAGCGCTATACTTTGTTGCCCCCTGCTCTTCTTTATAACTATATTAGTTATGATTGCACCAGTAATCATTCACTTATTCTACTGTTCGCACTTGAGGCACTCGGCGCAGGAGAATCAGAATAAATGCCTAAAATGCTAACATATGTGATTTCCTCGAACAGAGATGAGTGGGGTGTTTGGTCTGGTCTCGCTCTGTCTGTCTGTTGAGCCGAGCACTGCAGGCCCACGCGGCTGTCCCGTGTTGTACTTGGCCGGCCGTCTGCTAACTGTCAGCGCGGTATCTCCTTACACTGATGAATGGGTAGTTTCCAGACCTTTCCCAAAGCTTTCATTCCCTTGTTCCAACGCTTCATCCAGAGGAATGGCCGAGAAAACAAGGGCTCCTCCGCCTGCCCACCAGCCTCCCTCAAGGGGAGCGCCAACACAGAGACGGGCACGGAGGCTAAATTTAAAATGCTCCCTTCGAAAGGGGGGAGGACGAGAGAGAGAGCGAGGAGGGGAAGGAGATAAAGAGTGAAAAAGATGTAGACAAAACAGTAAAGACAAATGAGAAACACAAGAAATGTGGTGGAAGAGAAAGAAAGTGACGGGGGAAAAAAAAGAGACACAGAGGATGGATGGAGCGTAATCCTCTGAACAGTGAACATGTGAATATCAGGCCAGCAGAGGTTTGGCGTGGTGTTTGAAACGGAGATAAAATCGATTAGCTTGTCCGCTGACCCAGTGAGTAGCCGGGCCCCCCGTTGCCCCAGTCCTGCCACAGCCCTGACAGAGACGTCCAGGCACCGAGGCCCCTAGGGGTCCCTTCTGGACACTGAGGTGAACAAAGTGGTGCCCTCCTGTCAAACTAAAGCCCTCAAGCACCAGCAAAACAACAAACCATGCTGCAATGCTTCACTGCTCTCTGATTCCACAGGAGACAGAAAAGATGTAGTGTGGGCTGCTGAAAGAGGACACTGTGTGTGAGAGCTTGTGCTCAAACACAGAACTAAGGTACATACATAAAGGGAAATATCATCAGTTAATTATGAATTACAGCCAACGGAGATCAGCTCGTTTTTTTCAGAATAAAAATTAATTTAGCTGTTAAAGTGTTTTAAACATAAGCTCTCGAATCCTTGAATAACATCTCAAGTTAAAGGGGAACACGCCCTAAATTAAGGATTCCAGTATGTTGTTTCCATGGCCGAGGATCAATCAATATTTGTTAACATCAAAGCCAGAAACCAGAGAAGTAAGTCTCAGCCTTGTGATGTCATAGGTTATAAAGTCTGGAGCGGCTCCATAGACAATGAATGGGAGCCTTATTTTGTGGATCCCCAGAATATTTGTTTTCCTTTTTTTAAAAACCCAAATGAGCTTGTTTGTAGTGTTTTCAGTTCTGAAACAGAAAATGTTCACATATACTCAGAACATTTCCCTGGGTGCTCTCAGTAGGTGTGTTTCCGTCCAACTGTTTTATGCACATTTTCAATTTGTGCATAAGATAAAAAACGTGGGTGGTAACTGCGGCAATTCCAAAAATGTGGAGGTATCGCAACGTTTTTGTGCTTGGGGAAGGTGGAAAAGTTGCCGTATATATAAAAGGTTATTGTGACTAAGTGTAAGTAGGGATGCACCAATCCGATATCTGGATCAAATATCGGCCCTGATATCATCAAAATAGATGGATCGGGTATCAGAAAATGCAACCTATACCTGAGGCGATCCTTTCCCTTTAGATCTACTGCGACGCAAGCTACGTCATACGTCATGAAGCGAAGAAGAGAATCTGCTGTGTGGAGGTATTTCACACTATTTCAACTGCTGTTGCACAATTGTTTATTTTGTTAAAAAATGAATAGTTCATCATGGCATTAATCTGTTTCATCTTGTTTCATTTTATCTTAGGAAAGAACTGTGTAGTCATCTACGTCTGATGCGTCTAATCTTTTCTGTTCTACATGTAAAGGTGTATAGCTTTTTAGGTCAACCATGGTATCGGATCAGTATCACGTATCGTATAAAAGCTGTGATATTAGTTGTTCAGTACTCTCTATGTCCAATGTGCTCTTTGTTGTCATACATCCATTGTTTTCCTTCATTTGAGGTTTGACTGGCACACTTTTAATTATGTCATCTCGTAGCACCCTCTTCGTCTGCAGACTTCTGACTGAAGAATTAGCGGCACCAACTTCTTAACTTGACGACCCAACTCCCAATAAAATTAGTAGATAGAAAAACATATAAACTCACATTTTCTTTTGTCAATTTTTTTTTCAATTCAGTAAAAAATTGCGCTGCATTTGGATGCCATCTTTAACATCTTTACAAATTCATTGTCTATGGAGCAGTTCTTGACTTTATACTTGATGACATCAAATTTGAGTTTTAGAACTTCAGGTTTTGGATTTGGCAGTTGTTCAGAATTACTAACATTTTTGGACTATTTAGATAATGGTCATAGTCCCCTTTTAATAGTAGAAGCTGTTAACCACTTTTCTGTATTTGTCTTTTAAAACTCCTCCTCTAATCTGAGGAGGACTATCTGCTTATTCTAGCATAGGTAATTATTTCCGAAAACCACCTCCACCACTGACGATTTCCTATCATTTGTCAGTTAAAATCTTGAAATATTGATATAATTCCATAAATGGTCAGGTATTTCTTCTAAAAACACTGGCCTGACAAACTCCCACCTGTTGACAGGCCCTGAAACCTCTCCCTATCGTTTTATCGCCTTGTTTTCCTCACATGATTTCCTCAGTCAGATCACTGGGTGAGGAGCACCTCTTTGATTCCTGGCTCATTGTAGTGTATCTGACCCTGGAGGTCGCAGAGTGGAAAGAAGTGGATGTGTCACCACTAAGCTCTTCTCCGTGTTAGAATAATATTTCTATGGTGCATTTAGGATGCTAACGCTAATCAAAACAGGACATCCTGAGGAGGGCCGTGCTCTCTCTTCCCTGGCCCCGCTCGCCGACCGCTTTATGTTTTTGTGTTTGTGGAGGAGCGACAATCCCAGGAAGCCGCGAGAAGGGTTCATCAAAGCTCCGAGCGGGGGGCCCCGGCTGCAGGATCGTTGGAATGCGGCGTGGAAAGGAATCTCTACTGTCCTATTGTTCCCTTGTTTCCTCGGTCTCATCACACGCCGGCACGTCCAGTTCACTTACAGGTAAGAAGCGCTAATCAACCCTGCATTCCTTTCCACGGCCGCATTCTTTCCTCTGGTGCGACCCTGGCTGACCAACAACGCTTGTGCGTACACAGAAGGTGCACGACTCACTCAGACACATGTATACGCAGAGGGGAAGTCATCAAGACAGATCTCTGAGGACAGGGACGAGGTGTTTCCTTTTCTCAGACAAGGGATTGGAAGTGGAACAGTGAACACTGATGGTGCATGCCTCACTAACAATGGGAAGACGATCCAAATCCCAAAAACTGTGTCCAGGTAACTTAGTCATTTGTCCAGAAAAAATAAGAGCTGGGGGAACACAATGAAAAGATTTGTTTCGCCTAGCTTTTTTATTTGAGTGTCCTCTGTGTAAAAATGTGAGTGCTGTGATAACTACACCACCCATTAAAAAAAACAAAACTCCAAGTTTATCAACCATAACCTCGCCTTTCATAAAGTATTCACAGCGTGTCATGACTCTTCCTCTGTGTGTCTCTCACTGTAACCATCACCGTTTCAGCACTGCAACACAGGCGAGACAGCGGCTATCAGATCCAATCAGGTGAATGTGGTGCAGCGCAAACTTCATCAGGAAGGCCGCAGCTTTGATCACATCTCCCACCCTCATCTCTCCCGTCCTGCAGGGGTGAGAGGTCACCGCTTAATGAGCTTCAGCGTGGAGAGTGGGGGGCTTGTTGTGGCAGAGATGAAAGGTGTACAGGAATCACACACACATAGCGCGCAAACACATAAACGTACACACCTGACTACTCTGCTGTGTCCTGTCCTCCCTTTTCAGCTACAGACGGGCATGACCCGATGCCCTGTTTTGCCCCTGTTAATCACAAATGACTTTCCTCCTCCTCCTCCTCTCCCTCCCTCCCTCCCTCCCTCCTTCCATCCCTCGGGCCAGCCTGCTCCACCCAGGGAGATCCCCGAGCAGTGCTGGAACACACTGTTATCGCCACATTCACAAAGCGATTGTTGGGTAATTCCTGTTTATAGCTATGTGCTCTCTCCAGTGTGTAAGTGTAAGAAAAAAAAGCACTGTTCTCTCTGTCAACCCTCAGTGACAGTGATTAAAAACAATGTCCACAAGCAAACACTTCAGCATACCTGCCAGTACAGAGATATTTACCATTCATTTACAAGAACTTTGGTGAGTTTAGGGGTCATAAAATGTGGGATGGAATTGGTAAATATATATTCTGTACCCCCTCGTTCCTATTTGGGATCACTGGGTGAGGTATAAAAAAAGTAAAATGATCACACCGCAGCCTGTAAACTGACAAACATAACATCATGTCTGGAGTAAAGTGCAGTACACAAAGATTGGCAGCATGAATAAAGTCACATCAAACCTCTTGTTTAGTCTTTCTCCTCATAAAAGCACTCAACAATGTAGTAAAGTGACTTCGGGTAGTTAGCTGATGTGAGACATGAGGCCAGAGTGTCGGGCCCTGTTCCTACCACCTGCTTCAGGTAATTGATTGGAGTATAAAATGATTGAGTTTCTTTAATTAGCTAACAGACATCTCTTCTCAAAGCGCGCCAAGGAGTGCTAGCTTCACACCGCCTCATTAATAGTCCGGGCGAGGCGCACCATCAGCAATCTGCTCACATTATAACTCCTCAGACATCATAACGACACAAATCAGTTTGATGTCTGAGTAAACTTTTCAACTCAGCAAAATGCCATTTATCTCGGACCAATTTGTGATGAGAAAATGGCGGCGTGTCACACGTTTGACGACTTCGCTGTGCACTCCGCCGAGCGCCTTTGTTTTGTGCATATGCACTAAAACTCACACATACACACACGGCTCGTCCAAATAAGCACATACACACATGCTCGCCTCCCCTCAAAACACACACACACAAGCACAATCTATAAAAATATGCTTAGCTTGGGACTGCTCTGTTGATAATGACCTCAGCCTTGGCACCGTACTGGGCCAGACCAGACTGCCGACAGACTGGAGGCTTTTGTGTGGACTCCCTATCTCTAACTCCATGACCTTTAGGGGGGAGAAGAAAGCAGAAATGCTTTTTTTTTTTATTTAGAAGGGGTAAGGCTCGCTCATTGTTCTGTGTTGGTACGGTTTCCCTGTGGTAAACACACAGCGGTTCCCAGGCTTGACATGTTGCTGCACAACACCCTCCCACCCTCCCTCCCTTCATGCATCCCTTGGTGTTCCCACACTGCCCTGTCTGGGTCGCTGCACCATACCACCCCCCCAACAACAACACACACCACCATCAACATACAAACACTACTGCACACTTCTTCACCTGCCACCGGGGCAGCATTCAAAATCTAATACTTGTCTGTGAGCTTTAAGGCGTTAGGAAACTCTCCACATATATGATGGACTATGGCGCAGGACAGCAGGGAATGCAGCTGGAAAAAGAGGGAGCAGAGACGGGAGAGAAGCCCCTGGGGCAGGGCCGCTGTGTCAGGGCCTGAGAGGGGACCCGTGACAAGGCCTGGAAGCTCCCTGGCTGCTCGGGACAGGGGCCATCCTTCAAGCGGGTGACAACAGTGCATAAACAAACCACTAACCTCATCAGCTCTCTGTTTACAGCCCTGCGACCAAGTCCTGGACGACTCATTAACATCAGAGACCTTCCAAAAAAAGAGCCATTTTCTGAGAGGGGAGGGGGGGACGCTTCTACCATCGTAAGAGAGGAGGAAAAGTGGACGACATGTCAGACAGATGGGGGCGTTGATAGATGAGAGAGCCTGGGTCATAGACAACCTGCCCCCCTGCTACCCCAAACACACACAAACACACACATTTGTACCCCAAAACACAACTAATACACCAACAAAGGCTGCGTGTGCGTGAGCATATGTGATATGCTTAACACCTGGTCTGACAAGCATTCAGCAGCTTTGCTATTACAAGCAACGCTGCTACTTGTTCATAAACGTACTTGCTCGCTGTTTTAACCCTCTGTAGGCTGATCACATAATTGTTACACATCCATGACTCTGAAGTGGGAAATGCTCGCCTTTCTAAAGCACCTGACGGGAAGAGTTGACACCTATTCACACAAGCATTTCCTGGGACTTGAAGCTTAAGTGGGCATTTCACACACAAACTTTCACCTAAACTCAAAATAATTAGTGGATAGTACATTAAGGCCTTAAAATAAATGACTGGAAGATTTAAATAAGGAACAAGATGAAGGTGTAAAATAATCTATTATAAACCAACTATTTTTTGGGATTATTTCACTTAATTGATCTGCATTATTTTGGTTTTAGGATGTGCCTCACACCACAGACTGATGCATTAGTAGGTTAATAATTGATATGAATTCACTCTGGTGCAACTTGATAAAATAAAATAAAAAATAAAAACAGGAAAAGACAAATATGTTAATTTATTTGCATAAGAAAACAAGTTCAAGCAACAATTAACACTTAAGCGCAAAGAGGAGTAACCTCCGCTGTGGGCCCCACTGATTCTTGACCCAGTCCATTACTGAAGGAGATATGGGACATTTGTATACGGAGCTTTGGCACCAAGCGGAGCGCAGGCAAAGAGCACCGCTCCGGGACAACAAGGGCTGTTTAATGGGGTCTCTATTTCACTTTCCTCGCGCCGGCCCGCTCCCTCTCACCTTTTAAATGGGCCGATCTATTAACCGTTTTAATGAGCTCCGCCAGACAAACGCGAGATGCATGGCCCATTGCACAATGTGAGGAGGACGACGCGCTCCTCAGCTGCAGAGAGGAGAGAGGCGCTGACAGACGGGGAGACACCGAGGCGCGCGAGGCCTCTCTCTCTCTCTGCCTCTCTCCATGGCACGCACACACGCACGCACATCTTCTCGCGTGCCAATCAGGGGGGAGGCATTGTGTCATATTTCCATCTAAAAAGGTGATAGATGCCACATTTTAGAGACAGGCGGGTCAGTGAGTGATGACTGACCAAATACTGTGGTGAATGTGAAAAATGATTATCAAGTGCACAAGTGTGTGCCTTGGGACCCAAACTGGATTTGAATGCTCCATTGCCACTTGTTAAGCTTCCAAATATTTTTCAAGGAACTTTTCCTTCAGGTCAATATTTTTTTTAATGCGTTAAAAGCAAAGGAATTAAAGTTTTACATGGTTATATATGTGTGATTAATCGTCATCGTAATTATTCCTAACAAATTATCAAAGACCTCTAAACACATAATAATCAAGAGGGTTTTTATTGAGACACAAATATGCTAAGTGGACCTTTAATTAGGCCTACACCGAGCTAGTTTAGATCATCACCCCCCCTCCACCCTTCTCCATCTTTCCGTATAGCCCACAATTCACCGCGGGGTGCGGCCTGCGCGCCTTGGCTATACTTAGTTGGGAAGCAAAAGCGAGTTTTTGTGGCGCACCGCATTACATCTGGACGCGCGGACTAATCAGTCAACCTCCATCAATCACTCTTACGTTTACCACCTCTCCATCACCTCCTCTATTACATCCACCATCCACCCCTCCTTTTTTTTTTTTTTTTTTTTATTATCACACGGCTGTTCTGCTAAAGGAGGGCCCCCGTACATGCCCGTTTTAACACGACTTCTCCGGACAGGCGGGAGGCACACACTGAACGCATTTACCAGCAGAGCTCTTATGAGGGGTCTGGGAATTTAAATATTCACTGTTGACACTGTGCAGACCTGGCTGGGGGCCAGAGCGGGCCCGCTCCTCCGGGGACCCCTGAACATTCCCCCCATTCTGACTGGAGAGGTAGAAATCTTCGTCTTGCATCTCCGAAATAATAATCGTTAAATACAGGAGGAATTACCCCTCCTGTATTTAAATATCGTCAATTATTTGCACGTACACGTTGATGCAGTTGATGCTTGGTACTGCGTGTTTTTCTTTGCAGCTATAAAAACTCTACTCAAAACAAAGTTTGGTGTTGCACAGCATAGAGACCCAGAGGGCCGCTGCAAAGAAAATCAAATGCTTTCTTTCCTGTTGATGATGATGATGAGGACTGTGCGTGAGCGCGCGCACGCCTGAGCACACACCTATATCCTTATTGTGTCACAGTATTTTCCAAACCTTCCAGAGAATCACGATAGTTGGTTTAAATACACTTCGGGAATTCTATATAAGTCTTAAACTAATAAGATAGTAACTTAATTTTTAGTGAGCACATGCAGCAGCGTCGCCATGCTCACTGGCGTCAACTGTCCAAATCGTGTTAGACATATTGTGCAGCTTTATTTAGTCGTGCTTGTATGCAAAAATACAGGTATGCTCTACATGCAAAATGGGATGTAAACACTGCTTACTCAACTGACTGAAACCCATGGAAACCTTAACGTCTTTTCCTGCAAACGCTACACAATATCGCAGGCCTGCTCCAGCACACTGTTGCCTTCCTACTTTTGACCTCCTTGCAATTTCTCCCAAAGAAATCAGCAATTCTCGATTAATGGTGTGCGTTTTACAGTGAGAGTATCTGCAATTAAAAGTCAATGTTAGAGTTGGAGTCAAAACTCAAATGCAAGGCAAAGCAGCACAGGCATTTGCGCAAAACACTAATGAAAAATATATCTGTAACAGCTTGATTAACACAGCTTTAGGAAGAAGAAGAAAAAACAGAAAGTGATTCTTGATAATTTATTGGAGCAAATCAATGCATGAATAGCCATATCAATCATCTCACTGCATTAATTCTCATTGCTGATTGGGTCCGAGTAATTAAATCGATTTAATGACAAGAGTGTTTCGAGATTACACTTAATTTAATCAGACTCACTGAATATTTTAAGTTATTTTTTTTTGTCCTAAATGAATTTGCTAACAGCCTCAGTGCTGCAGTAATCAAATCACATGGAGGGTAAAGTCTGGAAAATAGCATTGCTGTATCAAAAGAATTAAAACATCAAAAACTGGATTTTTGGATTTAACAATCAAGGCACAGTATGCATTAATAAGAGCTCGGAACACACACACACACGCGCAAACAGAGTTACAAACAAGACCCCCTTCCCTGAGACATTTACCATCCTGTCTAAATCCTCCTGTCCTCCTTATTTCTCTGCATCAACCTGCCTTTTTCCCCCAAAGTTGCTCCCCGCAAACTGAAGTGACCAGCAGCCCCACAGCAGCAGCAGCACTGTGCAGCAATTGCAACACAGCTGCCGATGCACGGGACATTTTAAGCTACAATACACAACATTACACTACAGCGCCCACTACATGCAACGAGCAATTCCAAAACTGGAGCGGACGCCCTGCAGAAAGTTCCTCCATCGCTCCCTAAACTTTAAACTTTACGCTCTCCTTGTGACACCGCGGATTTTTGTTTTCCCGTCGCGACAGTGTCATCGTTGTGTCACTCTTTACAGGTTGAACTTGAGGATTCAGCTGAAACCGTCAGAGAAACTCTTGATAAACGCAGTGATAGCAGCGACAGTCTATAGGTATATAAGATGGCATGTTTGAAAAGGAAGAAAAAAAGAAAGGGATGTTGCACCTACTCGTGGCCAGTTTCCGTGCCCTGCCTTTGGACCTCATGGTGCCAGTCTCTCGGCGTGGGTTTGTTTGGATTTTTTCTTGGATCTCTTTTTTTTTCTCCTCCTTTTTGTTTTTTCTCGGGCTCCTTTTTCTCTGGGTTTCTCAATCCAAACGCGCTATCTCTCCAGCATTGTCAGTCTGGACACCTTCGCACATGCGCACAGCCCCGAGATCTGCCGGCAGCAAGTGCCAGGAAAAGTTTGGGGACGATTTATCACTTTGATATTAAAACCTGAGCTGGTGCAGAGATGGTGTGAATCGTGGACATCTCCTTTCGTGTCAGAGTTGCAAAGATCACTGAGCGAGAGAATGCGGGGCACACTGCAAAAAATGTCCAAAACGGTTGCTGGAGCAGATTCGGTCGCGTTGTTTATCTAACACGTGAGGAAACTTTGTAATTGAGATGCGTCCTGTGCTGTTTTGACTTGTCTCAGGACTTATCTGCAAATAAGATCCATTTATCCAACACAGTGCATGCAAATAAACAGAATTAGCCTTATTTAAAAACTCTTTAAGCAAGTTAAAAACAAGTTAGAGTAAAACAAATAAAAGAAAGAGATGTTAAATCTTTATAAAGGTAAAAAAGTGAAGAATGCGCACTAAATGAAACCCTTTCATGAGATGGATATTTTTTGCAGCGCACCCAGCACCCCGGATCCACAGAGCGCCTGGGACATTAATTATAACGATCCTTATTCTCAATCCTTACTGCACCTTTTCTCTTTACATGAAGCCACATTAATCAATGTTCACTTAAATTACCAATGCTGGATATAGTCATTAAAGATTTTATATATTTTAATTGTGTTTTTGACCATTATACCGAGCACTGGAAAATGAATGAAAAACTTCCCCTCCCCTCCCTCCTTTCCTCCCTCTCTCCCGCTTGGGCACCCGACTGACAGCTCTAATATGAGAGTGCCCAGGTTCCCCCCCCCCCCCCCCCCCCCAACCCTCTCTCCCCTCTTTGTGCTGACAATTATTAATATGTTAAGTGCTCGGTATTAATTCCTGTTTGAGACGTTTCTGTTGCGCTGCGTAAATTTCATCACTTGGTAATTGCTTGAAGGCTCGAAAAGAAAAAGATGTTTTCACTTGATTTCACTTGGAAGGAGAAGGGGGCTTTATCAAGAAAGAAAAGAAAGAGTTTTTTGTCCAAACCTTCATCTCAGTGGGTGGAATAATGTTTGGATCGACTTCTCTTTTTTTGCGCTGGATTTAAAGAAAAAAGGCCACACTCATAAATGCATGCCATCCAGGCACTAAAAGTCAATAAAATCACTGCATGTCTGCTGTTATCACATAAACATTTTATAGAGGCATATTTAGATCCTGAGTCATATATCAGCAGAATAGAGCACCAGCCAGATACCAAAACAGAAAATCATGATTTGTTGCCATTTCTATATTTTTTATACTACAAAAAAACGCTGGGAAAAAACAGTGAAATTGCATCCACACATCATAAAGGTGTAGCCTGTGTGTCCCCAAATGAAGCCTGCGTATAATTAAAGCAATTGGCAATTAATTAGATCCGCATGAGATCATGCTGACCCTGTGGATGAACTCTTAAATGGGTTGTGAACTCGAGCTATCGATTCAAAAACCGTGTGGAAACGGATTAAAGTCGTGACATCAAGCAACCAAAGCGTGCCATATGGTACCATCAACACAGATACACTCCAAACTCTGCACAGTTTGCAATTAGGGAAACCATACTGACCACAGTAATATATACAGTGTGTGATGTATGCGCAACTGGGCAGAGTGTATTCCGTCCCACTCATCCATAAAAGGCATTTTCTCATCAAATTTGGAAATTTAAAAGAAGTATATCCAAGTCCAAAAGCTAAAAAGACGCATCTCCATCCTTTATTTAAATGTCTGACTTAAGAGAGGTGAATACAGATACTTTATTGTGGTTGTACCTCGCTCTACCTCTACTGTAATGACATAAATGATGCTATTAAGTGGGTTGCGCCTACACATCGTGCCTGGGAAGGTGGCGGTGGCGCGCCGCGAGTACGCACCACACACACACACACACACACACACACACACACATAGTGAGAAAGAGAGAGGGAGAGCTTGAGGCGGCGAGCTCAATTAGCCTAAATGGAAACAGTTTTCATTCACCGCAATAACTCACTCTCCTCTCTCCCCTCGTCTCCTCTCCCTTCCCGACCACTCTCTCGATACATATTTTATTATGATACGCTGAACCCGGTGGCAGGGCGGAGCGGCGCGCGGGTCCCCACAGCCCCGTGGATTGTAATTATTAGAAATTAATTGGGTTCGAGACCCCCGCGGTTGCAGGTATAAAAACCGAAAGACTGCCTCCACTGCTTTCCCTTTGCGTAAAATCCACACACACAAACACCAGGTAACGAGACTAATTCAATATTGTTAAAAGCGGTGAAGCCTCATTGAAACACTGGGTTGATTTTTTTTTACTGTATTACAGTAGTTGCGTGCTCAGCTGTTAAGGGGTTAAAAAAATAACATGGCCTGTATTGGGGGGGGCTGTCGAAGGCAGACTAAAAGTGAAAAGGCAGCCTCCGGCACAAGGAAATTACCAGCGCCCGCGTGACCTTTGAGCAAGGTAATCAATCAAGTGATCAACAGGGATATTTATCACTGCTTCGTCCAACCAGAGCTCTGAGTGGAAACAAAATCATAATGATGGGAAATGAGAATATTGATATTCTGGGATAGCTTTGAATTATTAAAAACAGAAAACATCTGCTCTTATTAAAAGGTAAATAATAACAATAATAATAACAATAACGATCTAATAAAATCTGGTTTAAATAAGCAAAGCCAGACAGACATAAAATTATTAATAGCAAATTAAAAAAAGAGGCCACATTTCACCACAGTAGGCCCACACTTTCTTTCCTGCTCCAGGCTCCATATCACAGGCCTACTGCGTTCCTTCACCTATTTCCCACATCTCTCAGGCGAATATAATATTACAATTATCCCCATGCTATTCTTGCTTTTTGTTACAGTATACTTGAACAGTCTGAAAAACCTGCAGCGATTTATTTGGCCCCAGTGCGTGCTGCCCCTGTGTGGAGAATTATCGACCCAATCAGACGCATTGAAAGCTTCCAATGAGCAGCTAATGCAATAAAATAATAGTGTGGCGGAGGAAATTAATCCCTCTTCAGTGGGCAGAGTTGATACTGTGCAGGTAAAATACAAAGACAGTTTAAAGCAAACAATTGAAGTAAAAGAGGAGGCGTTTTAACAACCACATTTTTTTTCATTAGAGGAATTTTTTTGTTGTTTTTCTGACAGAAAATACATTTAAAAAATGGATAAAATCCTGTGTTACACGCCCGGTTAGTTTCAAGGCGAGGAGGTCCTTAAAAAACAAATTAAAAATAAAAAAAAGACATCTAGGTTGAGCACAGACACATGTATATATAATTTCATATTAAACCATGTTTTTTTTTTTTTTTGTTTTTTTTAAAAGCGTGAGGCTATGTAAAGGAAACCAGGCCCTGCTTGTACATAAAAATTGTAAAGTTTAAAATGTTTCAATATAATTTTACGATTGTAATCCAATATCTATTCTGAACGAACACAATGTGTGTGGTCTTATATCTCAGCTGTATACATACAACAGATATTTCTACTATATTTCAGTTATTTTTAAAGAAGAAATAATTATCCTATTTGTTTGGCAGAAATGTGTTGGTCGCACATCATAATAAAAACAGACACATTTTTATTTATTTTTATTTTTAATTTAATTTTCTTTTCTTTTTCCCCTGGGCGTTTGAATAAGACGACGGCAATTAATTATAATTGACCAAAAATACACTAAAAAACTATTTAAACTAATTTTATCTGCATGTTTCAAAATAATGAAAAAAAAACCATATACCTATAACATGAAGCATCAACATCACAAAATGCGATCTGAGTCTGTATCAGCGCTTGTTCTGCTGCTGACTGCAGGAGGCTGAGTGAAAAGCACAGACGAGGTTGCTGTTGAGAATTCTTTATGCTATACCGCCCTCTAGTGGATGTTATCCTGTAGTGTTTGACAGCTCTAGTTGCTGGTGTGAGTTGTCATGCAGCATCCAAACGCCTATCTAAAATAAATAAAAGAATACCCCACATAGATAGATCCTTATGTCATGACTGTATGTAGGAAAAATGGCTCAGACTGACAGTGTGTGTCATCATTCACAGACTCGGCATGGATCAGGTGCATAAAGGTAAAAGCAGAAGGTGACATGTGACTGATTAACGAGCTGTCCCTGCTTGTACTGAAGTAAAGTGCATTTTAACAACCGCTTCTGAACTCAGTATCCAGCATGGGGAGACAGATTACGATGCGCTCCTGAGACAATTTGTGGAAGTAGTATTGATAGGGCTGGTGTTGCCCACGGACGTATTTATCTCTGAGGACTGCTTGATGAGAGGGTCTTACCCACACACACACACACACACCTAAAGATACAGACTCATCCCCATCAATTTCAACTGATGTTCCCCTTGCACATGTCCCGTCAACAGAGAGATGTGACAAGTAATCAATGAGACAGTCGATGGGGTTTATTTATCTGCGTTTCCAGTAACAGCAGACAGTGGAATCCTTGTCAAGTTCCCGGTTGCGATGCAATTAAAGGAGCGTACAGATGGATGAGATGCTTATAGGACACAGAGAGTGAACCAGTCGATAACCTTGACAGTTGACCGCCTGCAGCTGACTGCTTGCGGCACGCTTCCTTTGAACTTGAAAGAGACGGATAGAAATCAAAATAGCTTTGTATGAAAATTCTCAGTGTAGCTTTTGACTTCAGAGCCAATAATCAATACAGGTTTTCTTTACAGAAGACATTTTGACGTGTCACAATATGAAAAGCACAGGTGTAAAATTAATCATGGCTGCTTCAGTTTCAGGGTCCTTATCCTTTGTGATATCGGACGATATAAATACAACAGACTATTGTGCATACTAGCTCGCTGACACACTCCAGTCTTCTCATTTCTCAGTCTATACATCCTTGATCCCTGCCCTTGACTCACCTGTCTCCTTTTGTCTTAGTCCCTTCAGCATGAGATAGTAGAGGAGGAGGCAAGGAGGAGACACGAGGAGAGAGGAGTCAAGGCAACAGGCATTTATCAAAATAAGATATCCTAAGATAGAGCCTGTGTCCTCATATGGGGATGTCACATTTTGGGTTTATTTGACCTTATACTTCATTCCACTTAATTTAGACCTGTTGTCCTTGTTCGTGGACTTTTTCTGTGCCATCTAGTGGTAGTAAGAGCACAATACACCAAACCACGTCAAAACAAGATGTCAGCCATCTCTGCCACGTCAGTCTGCAGCTGATCCTGACTCAAAAGTGGACAAGGTCCAAGACATGATCACATTTTATTGTTGACACTTGTTTATTTATTATTCATAATGTTTGTAGTTTGATATGACAACAAATTTGACCACTTTTAGCGACAGTAACAAGCTAAGATGCTTTTAATATGGAAGTACACGTTTGAGGACACTGGGACTTAATTATCGTTTACAATGTTTAGTATTTAATACTTATTGGGTCCTACTGATCCCAAATAGCTAAGAGACATTAAAAATGCATACCAAACACATGTTGTGGTCTCCGGAGGATAGAACGTGTGGCACAGCTGCATCACCAGCTGGGTGTCACGCCTCTTTTATACATCACATCTACTGAAAAGACTTCTGCAAAGGAAGCATCCGAGCATCTTTACTCAAAGTTCCTCCGGCAAGCCGCCTCTCTCCTTAAAAAGCATTTTAGGAATTCAGACATCCTCCAAGATGGCGTGCTAAGATCAATTACCGTGCCACAGGTAGGAGGACCGAGGCGAGAGGAGACGAGGTGGCACAACATAGAGAAATGAGAGGCGCTGACTGTCACGTCTTACTGCAACACTTGAATAGAACACAGCCATGGTAAAAATGATCAGTAACAGCTGTACTTTTCTCACTATGACAAGCTCACAGTGAGAAATGTCATCTGTAAAAACTGACTTCTTCTACAATGTGAGGATTTGCTGCTTTTCTCTGTTTCATTTCATAATAAATGAAACAGCGTCTGGTTTTAAACTGTTGGCTGGAAATAATAAACAAATTAAAAACACTACTTTGGACTTGAGAACATTGTGCCATTTTCTCACAACTTTCTCATGTTAAATGGGCCATGTCATAAGTCAAAATAATCCATAGATGATAGAATAATGAATATAATTGTCAGTTTTATTACCACTTGGCATCATAAATTAAGAGGTTTCACAAGATGTATGATAATCTTCATCTTCATCAATCACTGTCTCTGCTACTGACGTCCTCAGAGATATTTGCAAAGAGTCATCCCTGTGTTCCCCATGTTCCTATGTCTCTTGTTATAAACTACAATAAATTCTCTAATTGTAGGCAGGGCCTTTATTTACCTCAACTGCAGGGGGTCAATTCACTCTTATATTGTTGGATTTGCTGAAATATTCATTCATTTGTTTTCCATAAGCACTTATCCTGGTGCAGCCTCTCCCAGCTGCCAGGTTGCGGGACAGGTCACCAGACTATCACAGGGCTGACACATAGAGACGGACAACCATTCACACTCACATTCACACCTACAGGCAATTTAGAGTCACCAGTTAACCTGCATGTCTTTGGGCTGTGGGAGGAAGCTGGAGTACCCAGATACAACCCACGCTGACACAGGGAGGACAGGCAAACTCCAATAAGAAGGGCCTGGGCAAGCTTGCTGTGAGGTGACAGTGCTGACCACTGCATAACTGTGCCACCAATTTACTGAATTAAAGTAACAGAAATGTATATTGTTTTTTAGCTAGCATGCACATTTATAAGAGGCACCAGGTGTTTCCCCAGGCCTGTATTTGTGGCCCGTTTCCACTGAAGAAGTTCCTGGTACTATTTGGGGGACAGTAACTACTACAGGAACGTCCTCTCGCTCGGCCCTCTCAACTGCCATGTCTCCACTGAGAGAGCAGAGTAGGAGGAAGGTTCCTGTAAAGTTACCGGGCTCTGGATGTGAAGTAATCGTTGCACGACCATTTTGACCAGGGAGACGTAGGGGTGTAGAGACGCCGTTAGCCGTTAGCTGTCTGTAATAACTCCAGTCAACTGGAGTATAGTTTCATGTCGTATCCGACAACGGGAGGCTTTTAACAGATGATGTCCTGATGTTAGCTTGGCTGCTGCTGTTAGCTGTCCCTGTCAGCTGCAGCTACTGATGCTTTCTAGACATCGTGATTTCACAAAACTGAATAAATACCACATATAAAAACAACACAAAACTGCTTTGCTAGCTCAATCATGTTGTAACTAAGATATCCGCTAGGAACAAAAAAAAATTTTCATGGACCGTTTATTGAGTTATTACAGACGCTGCTAACAGCTAACGGTTAGCCCAGCTAATCTACGATAATGTTATTAATTACAAAACGTCACATCCCACCTTGAGTATATCCAATCAGCACCAAGTAAACTCCAAGCCCCAGCCAGGAGTTTCTCGGGGCCGTTCTGAGTACCTACTCCGAGGCAGGGACTTGTTTAGCCCCTGTAAAAGTTCCGCAACTCTGTCCTTCGGGGGTGGTCCCTGCGGTGGAGACACGCACCAATGGCCTCGGCCCCATAAAATTATACCCCAGGGTTCCTGCGGTGGAAACAGGCCTTTTGTTTGTGGTGACCACGCCCCAGCCATTATTTGACTACCAGCACTTATTTGAGAAAATATGTAAAGATTGTGAGAGTTTAATAAGGGGTATCTTTGCAAAAGCAGGAGGAGATATGGACATGTCAAATGCAGTTTGAACAGTTTGAATGGGAAAAATCTGTTCTGCCACTGTGAAGGGATCAACACCTAAAGAAAATAAATTAATAAATAAAGACCATCTTGTCTGCTTATTCGAGGGCATAGGTTTCAGAGAGCATAACATCAGTAGGCTCTGCGCTAAACATTAATTTAACATTTGACCTGGGCCAAAAAAAAAAGAAATCCTACTGAGAACACAAAACCCTTTGAAAGGTCTCCTCAATAAGTTATATGAAGAGAATACTGAGCAGGGGAGCACAGGACACCGCAAATGTATACACTATAAACTCACATTTGCAATCCAGTCAGTCTGTTACTCCTGATATCTCTGCACCACAGACACTCCTCTCTTTGAAAAAACTGAGAAGAAGCCAAAAGTGAAACACCATGCACACACTGTGCCACATAAACTGTGACTAATATGACCTTTAACAAACTTATTCTGGTACAAAGGCTAACCCAAGTCCAATAAAATCTTCCCAAGAAACCCAGCCCAATGGTCATCAGCAGTTACTTATAAAGTTACACACATCTCAGGAAGCTTACTGTAAGTTATAGTTGTTTCACAGCGGCATGGAGTGCTAGCTGTGTTGTATTGTTTACATACAAAGTGCATGTATTACAGATCTGGGTGAGCACAATAAGACCCTTTTCTTTTCGATAAGAGTATATCAAGACCCCCTCCAAAGGGATCCATACACAGACGTTATGAAATATGTTTTACTTACCTAGCTGTAGAAACCCGACGAGACAACAGAAGGGGAAGTGTCAGCAAGAGGGGCTGTAGTGGAGAGCACAGATTCTCTACAGAGGCCAGAAATGCTGTATTTTTACAAACGCACATGCAAAGGGGGGAAAAAATAAATCAATACCAAAACCAAAAATGTAGTAGTTGTCATGTCGTTGTCATACTGCCAGATGCTTTGATTCATGTTAGCATAAAAAGCATGAACACTTCACTGTGTAGCTATCTAATACATTGAACTGTTCAAGAACATAGACACCACAACACATAGTCAAGGGTCGGTTTCACAGGAGATATTTTGAAAAGTCACATTAGAAAAAAAACACAGCTGTAAATGATCAAATTAATGATGGCTGATACATTTCACTGCCACACTTTCAGGGTCCTGGTGCTGGTCATATTGTCACATTGTCACAATTGACTGGGGCACTTGAGTAGAAACGTTACTGTTAATGACATCAACAACACCTGTACTCTTACGGAAAACATTAGCGAGAAAATAATAATTGAGGGAAGGTTTACCAAGTGCAAATATGTGACTGTTCCACAACAATACCTAAATCATCTGAAGGCCATTTAGTGTGGACATTTATATTGTCTCATAAAATGCATAACTCTCCAAAATGTGTGTGCCTTGTATTGGCCTCCAGGAAAATAACAAATGAAAGAACAAAAGTGGGACAGGACCAAGCACTATAGATCCCTGTCTGTATTTTAAAATAGTCAGTGCGTTACATTAACACATGAGCAGTTCAACATTTTATTCCATAATCCACCAATAGCAAACACCATTAGATAAGCCTTCATTTATTATTACCAAGCAGTCATTCAATTTGTTTTATGTAGACAATGGTGCTCATATAAGGAATAAGCATTGAGAGCTCAAAGCAAATACAAAAATATATGGCCTACATACACATGCAAATAGAAACAAAGCCTTGTAAACTTATTAAAGTCGGCTATCCATTAGTGGTGTTGCTAAATGAACTAAGATTTAGGGGTATTGGATGCTTATTTTAACATCACATTATTCAACCTATAGTTGGCCATTTGCTTATTATTGTAACACCTGAATCATGCCATAAAAATGTTAAATACACCAAAAAGCCTACATTTTATAAAGAAAAAAAATAGGGAATGCTGCACAGGGTGAAGGCTCTGTGTAGTTAGTTGCAAAAAAAAAATCAGGTGCTCTTTAATAATGGGGAAAAGAGTCACTTAAAGGTAAGAAACTATGACTGGCCAGCTCACTCATTAGATGACTCATCACTCATCACCTGATGAAGACTCCAGTCAGTTATCCATGTATTAATAAAGGATTTTTAACCACAGCCAGAGTTCCTCAGATGGACTGCCTGCCTGTACTATGGACTTTACACTGAGTGAGCTGACCAGCTCTTGCTTCTTATCTTTAAGCTTATATTTGAGGAGCTTTTCCAACATCACTGATGGACAGCCAACTTTAATAACTTTAAATGCCATAAAACTACATGTGTGCATCACTTTTTAGTGTCCCCTGGAAACAACTGTTGTTGTGTTGTGAGCTTCTTACAGTGTGCAGCTATCTGCAGGTGAATTTGCAGCACTGTTTCTGAATACTGCCCCAATTAATAAACATATTTTGTGAATGTGTGTGTTGTCAAAATGTTTCTTAATAAGCTTGCGTGGTGTCTATTCCCATTGTTTTCCTAAAGCCCACATTTCAAACATAAAATGTAGGCTACAAAATCATACCCACCACATACCTGGCCAAGACCAAAAAATAAAAAAATAAATAAAATCTTACAAGGTCTCTACAGACAGGTTTCCTACAGACATATCTGCAGTATTTCTAGTTGAAAGTTCATACAAGATTCGTTAATGTTTGCTAATGTTGGCTTTGACATAAAATGTTCCTCACTAGCCACAACTCCAGTGTTGGCACGCTTAATAAATTACTTAATAGATTAGACTGCAATTAGACGTTTAAAACAAGCTCAACATTACTTTACATTAAGCTAAACATTAGCCAACTCACCTCCAATACTTGCAGTCGTGGTCGTCCTCAGTGCCACACTCAATCCAAGCGTCCTCTTGATGCCGCCGCCATCTTGTCTCGTACAAATTAAAAGGTGTAGAAAGCCAATAAAACAATGACATTTACAAATGACTGGCTGAATAGTCAAAAGACCTTTTGCTATCGCCCTAATTGTTGCTTATAGTCAGATAGTTAAATACTTAGGGCTACTCTGGCGACTTTTGGCGCTCCGACTTTCAATCAACTTCCGTGTTTACATCTAGCTATAGTACGGTGGCCCCGTAGGACACACCTGCTTTTAGCCACAATGTCAGCTCCGTTGCGAAAGGTCTGCGGTTCAAAACCAGGTGGTTACAGCATTTCTATTTCTATTGGTTGCTTTGTTTTGTCAATAAGATTCACCTGTCGTCAAATAGGAACCACCAAATGACACAGTTTACCGTCCTTGTAAAGGCAAGGACATTTTAGGTAGCCTGTACCTGCTTATGGCAATAGCAATCAGCAAAGTATGTGCAGCAACACTGACTCCATGAACAGAGCCACAGTGGCGCACTTCTTCAAAACCTCCACAAGATGTCTGTATGGAGCAAGATAACAATAATCTGAAAACCATATGGTGCATAGGCCTACATGTTGGCTTGTTAATGGCTAAAATAATGTAGTTAACTAACTGGATCTCCTGTTATGCCCCGGTTATCTCACCCACTGACTAACTACAAACCAGAGCAATGAGCCTATTAGGGACAGTTGTCAATTTCTATACTAACTTAACCTCATTAGTTGCATATCATAATGTGTTTTTCATAACAAACAGCTAAGGCAAACAGGTGCTGTATAATTTTTGTTTGCAACAAAAACTATTTTATTTTGTGCAGTTGTTTCCTCTCTGGCATTTAATTAAGATACTTGAAGATGATTGAGAAAAAAGGTTTTACTTAGTAGTTGGCTATAAGGTTGCAGGGGGAAGGAAGAAGAATATTGAATTATTAGCCATTCAGTGCAACCATAACCCCAGTATAGACTGTAAAAGTATATTATCTGTGTCTGACACTAATACATTCTACAAAGTTGATCAAAGACACAATGAAACAGTGCTGTGGGAATTTCAAACATTTTATTTCTGGTATGTATTTTTTAACAAGTCAAAAGTTTGAGGTGCATAGTCATGAAGGGAGCATGAGCAATATGGTCACAAACACAGACGAACAGCTGAACATTCAGAAGAAAGTTGATCCAGGAAACCTGGCGTTGCTGATTTGTTGTGTGTATGTGTTGAGTAGACTGTGCTGATGTGAGCAAAATATAGGAGTTTGCTGCAAGATGTTGACTCGCTACAAATACTATAATTTGTATCACGTCAGTGGCTTTAGATAGCTTAAGATAAAATGTGCAGTTATGAATTTGTTATTTCGATTAAGATAGAATTACATTTAAAGCTGCTATGGATGTGTACAAAATATTGTTGAAATTGTTTAAAATGCAGGAGGGAAAACGTGGAGCGGTCAGTGTCAGCCTGTGCTTATTATTCAAATCTCTAGCTAGCAAGCCTTGGTCTGTAAGATAATCTCTATCAAGAGTAATAGGAGGCAGTTTGCTAGGCGTGTGATATGATATTGACACACGATAGGTCACAATAGGCATCATAATTTGGCATCGCTAACAGTAAGTTCACTATCTCAAAATTGTGGCAAAATAATAACATCTTGATCCTATTTACTCTTGATTCATTCATCAGGATTGTAATTTTTCTGCTGAACTACACCGACACTAGATCAGTGGGTTGATCTTTTGATCTGTGTGGAATGTGGGAAGCAGAGAGCAGACGTCAGACTCTTGGCTTGGCAGTGTGAGTTTCAGCTGCTAGAAATACAGAAGTAGTACAGAGCAATATCGTCTACAATTTAGTTCTGAAATGCCATTAATACAGCAGTAGACGGTAATACAACATGTATCTATTGGTGTAAGTATACTACGTGAGTTGTGTGTCATTGGAATAGTGTAGTAACAACAGCAGACGTGAGACTCTTGGATTGGCAGTATGAGTTTCAGCCGCTCTGGCAGTAAGAGCAATACTAACTCAAAGGAGTCATAGTGGTCAAATCTCTTTGTTATTTTAGTGAATAACGTGACGGTAACGCTGCGGCTATCTGCAACTATTTAATGCTCACTATGGGAGGGATTTAAGGATTCATAATTGTACAAACTGCTGCATGTATCCTTATCCTAATAGATTTTGTGTAAACTTATACATACACATGACCCCTTTCTTGATGTAGATAAAATGCCCGATGGACACAGGGATTAAAATTATGTATACCAGTAAACAATCTAACTAGTAGCATTATCTAAAGCAATTGGCAACAATTTAAGCATTATGCTGCGTTTATGTTTAACTATGAAAATTGTAGCAATGATTTTATCACATATTCTTAACTTTAGTCAACACAATTTTTTTTTTTTTCATTATGCGGCCATTTCGATCCAAATCGAAATGCAATAAGTGCATGTTGAAATTGTATGTGTCATCAGTTTCAACCAGAGGGAAGGTTATTTGATGTGTTGAGCGTTCACCACTGGGTGGCAGTCGTACTGTGATCACTGTGCTGTATTGCACCACTGCAGAGAAGCATCCCACACTGTACAGGGCAGACTCAGTACTGCAGCAATCACCACAAGCAGTTGGCTGACCTCAAGACTCATGTAAGGTTCAGGACAGATACTTCTCGGAGAAAGACAAGGCAGGTCAGAGTGCACAAGGGGGTTTTGGGGTGAGAAAACAAAATTCAGTGCTTTTGGTGGCTCCACAAGCTCTTATGCATTAAATCAGATGACATTGTTTCATGTGTCACACATATACCTGGCCTTCATTGAAAGAGAACATCATCTTACACAATCCATTTGTACCTGTGTGTGCTTGCTGGGCATATTTCGATGTGGAGGTTTTTCCATTTCCTCAGTCATAGGGCTGGGTATTGGTACTCGATACCTTTGACCAAAATAACCCAGTACCAAGTGGTATCAAAACTCCCCCGATCAAATAATACCTGAATTTGATCCTTTTTGAACACAGATTTGAATGGTTTTGCTCAAAGCCAATCAATGCAAGCATTCTTCAATTTGACATCTGACTGGCTTACACAGCAGCAGCTACAACCCATATAGTCTGTAGTGTGATGAATTTGAACGTGGTATATTAAACAGTGTGGGCAGTTCAGCGTGCCGAGATGCCACCAAAACGTTCAAAGGTATGGCTATACTGGCGTCTGGTGGCATTGCAAACTGAATGCATATGCAACTGAATGCCTCCATTCACATGATGAGGGTAACATGAAGTCGAAAAACAAAGGTATATAATGAAGTACTCTACTGGTATCTGTATCACTTTAAGGGTACTGGTATTGGTACTGGTATTGTCATTTTTTAAATGATACCCAGCCCTAATCAGAGGTTTTACTTCTGGAAATTAAATTCATACTGGCAGAGAAAGTCACAGATAAGAAAGAATCTCCTGAAACTGTTCATGAGCTTCACTCCAGAAAACATAAAAATCAAGTTAGGTATCACAGGAAAAAAAAATGGGGACCAAACAATGGGAACTGTATCCACAAATACACAAGTTATGCATCACAATCCCTACATGAAACCACCTGTTTGTTACGCTATGTTAGGGTTAAAGGTATGGGTTAAGAAAAGTACAGTAACAGACAGATCAATTCCACAATATTGCTTTTCCCTACAGGAAGACTTTGGATGTACATATGTGCCCTCTTCACAGAGGGGTCTGCACACGACTTGTCAGACAAGGAAGCAAGTGTGTATCCATGTGCGTGTGTGTGTAGTGCTTCCTTATATCCGTAACATTCACAGTTTTACAACACAACGAGGATGCTGTATCACTTCTAACACTGCGCAGTCACAGTGTTAGCAGCTCTTACAGTTCTCCAAAGCAGATAAATCTGTCTAATGTAGATATATGAATCTAATGTTGATACATTAGTCCAACTGAAATACATTAGTACAGTGTCGATACATACATTGGTACAATGAACAGTGCCTTGGACAGACAGAGTTGCCATCACAGCCAGTCCAGACACATCCATAAAGTGCCTTATAACAGGTTATTGCATAATCTGATGTCTGTCTTATTGCTTCCATTGAAAGCAAGAAGGGAAATGCACTCCAGTTTTAGAGGGCAGCAGGCTGACTGAGGTGAAAAATTAGAAAAATAAAATAAAATCTTGCCACAGAGCTCTGTTCCAGAGAGACAACATGTAGTCAGACAGTGTTAAAACCATTTGGACACAATGCCTTTGTCAGGTAAACACAATGTGAAAATGTTGGATTTGTTAACACTCTATATATTCTCTCTAACATATTATAAAAGAACAATAACTCTGAAATCACTTCCATGATCTATTGTTTTGTGCACCCACTCCCAACTGTGGTAAAGTGCTGTATTGTTTGTATGCGAGACCAGTGGACTACGCTCTGGTATCAAAGCGGCTCTTAGTATGTGAGTGCATGTATAGGCGTGTATGTGTGTGCATATGTTTTGTGTGTAACTTTCAGCTGTCATAGCTATTCAAGTTATGCGTGAGGGTGTCTGCCAGCTCCACAGAAGTGACCTCTTGTACTGAGAGTCAAACAGAGAGCGGGTTCCAGTTTCTAGTCGGCGTCTTAGCACTAAATCCATGCACGTTGGCTTATCACGAGAGGAAGTAGACTGATACAATGAAGGCTATGTTGACTTCTCCTACTTTTCTTCACTTAAACAAAATGCGATGACTTCTTAAATGTTACAAGCTATTTAAAATTTGAGCATATTTTACCATTTAAATTTATATATGACATTATATTTATATATATTTTCATTTTGTTAAACTCTTAACAGCTTACAGCTCCCTTCAAACTCTTGATCACTTGTTTATCTGTACTCACCAACAAACTTGTTAGTGCTAAAACACCAATACGATTTAGAAACCCAACACAAACTTCATATAATCTTCAATACCCAGAATTCTTCCAGCAAGAAGTTGAATCTGAACTTTAAAGTAAGCAAAACATTGAAAGTATTGGCAGGTTGTAGACAGTTGGCAAAGAAAACGAACCACTGGCCTATTGGAGCACTCACACATTCATTTGATAATATCATTACTGAATATCATTTTTTGAATGATTTAAAATATACTTTATCTGACAAAATGTAACATCTATTCTCAAACAGTCTTTACATTCTTTTGCAGTCAACTGTCCCAGTACTGTGCTGCCTGCATTACAGAGGCAGTATCATTTTTTGGGGCGATTTTAGCACAAATACATGTATGTGTTAAAGTATTTTCTCATAGTTATCGGAGCAACTTTGTATTGGAAGTTAGCCAGTTAGAGTCTGTTTATTAGAAATGCTGAGGTGAGTTGGTATCTGGAGAATTGCTTTATGTTGCTCCCCCCACTTACAGTATATCTTGCTGATATGCCAGTGAGCAAAGTGCCACCAACTTAAACTTCTCTAGCTGAGTTGTCCAATCATATGATTCAGATTTAGCGATATTAAACTGTTCCTACTTTTGAGAGAATATAAAATATCTGTCACCCTTCCTTTCCCACCAATACCTGCAGGCCTTTAGTCATACAGAGGAGTCACCTTTCGATCACCCTGACCGGGTTAAAGGGGTAAGAAAGGTCGTAGCAGTGTTGGGAGGTGCTTATCAAGCACTGACAGAGCTTCAGTCAGTTGAGGTCGATGTGAAGGGTTAAATGGGACCATTCAGAGACACACAGAAATGTTCCTGTACTGTGGTGCTAGAAGACATATACTTATATGAAGTTATATAAAATGCGCACATGCTAAAAATGCATTGGTTATTAGTCAGAAGCAGCATGGTTAATTTCATTCCTTTCTACAGGGAGTTGGGTAGTCTGGGGATTGTCTTTGATGAGAGTTAGGGTTGTTTTTTTAATTTTTTTTTGTTGTTTTTTTTAAATACATTTTTTGTGTTTTATCCTCCCACCAGCAGGGGGAGCAGAAGCAGAACAGGCACCTGTGTTTCATCTAAAGCAAAACAATAAAACCTGTGCAGAACGGGATCCTTCAGTCACCTAAGAAAGCCCAGTTGTCAGCCTTAGCTAGCCAGTAGCTGATCAAAATCTACTATCGGCATTGATGAACCAAACACCCCAACAGCGTGTCAAACCTGGACCCGGCTGTAAACATGCAGGTTGAAGTTCAGGCTGGCGCTGGCAGTAGTTACTGTAAGATCAGGAAAGAAATAGTTTCAAAGATCTTCTCTAGCAATCCAACATATGGTTTGAACTGTAAAACAAGTGAAACATGTTCAATCAGTGCTACAGTACTGGGACCTGTTTCTTAAATGTTAAAATGCCATTTTACAGGCAGTGTTAAAAAAGTATATTTACTGGTTTTAATTAGATTTGAAAAATGTTGCCTTACATTTACGGGCAAACTCTGGCTGAATGGTCCTCTGCTTCAGGTTTACATGTGGATTTGTGGATTCTGTGCTGTTCTTCCGTTGACATCATGGCAGTTAAGAGATTGTGGCGATTCATCATGGCATCAAAGTGTGTTTGTTCCCACTGGTAAGGTTTGTTTGGGTCCAAGTTTGACTGAGAGTTGTGGATGAAAGAATCAAACATACTGGTAGCTCGTCAACTGAGACTGGTAAACTCTATCCTGGGGGGGCAGTCGATTATTGGAATTTGGTCTACAAAGAAAAAGGAGCCTAGGAAAACTGAGGATCTGCTTTGTGCAAAGTTATTCCTCTGAGGTGATGTAAAGAGCGTATGGAAACCACATAATCGGAGACAGACAGTGCAGTTAAGGCTCTACTGTAGAGAAAGTGTTAGGTTTCAGTAAAGATGCGGGGCAGAATTCGATAACAGAGGCTGCACACTGTGTAACAAATGGGCTGTCATGTAGGTGAGAGAGTGATCCAGGCATATGCACATATCACACTTCCCCAAATCTCAAGCATGATTTTAAAATAGACATTTACATGTTGTATTAGTTAGCCGCTAGTAAGATAAAACAGTCCACTGATAACAGCATTTTCTCTGAGCGTGTACATTTGTCTAACATATATACAAACACACAGACATACTTTGCATTTTGCTCATGCCTTTGGTGTCCCTTTGTTGTCTGCTTTGGCTCCTGAAAGTCCATTTTCTGTGTTGTCATTCCCTGAGGAGCTCACCAGGCACTCTTTGCTGCAGGGGATAGAGAAACCAAAGGTTAAGATGTACACCCAGAGAGAGAGGAACATGGAAGTGATAAGGGCTATAAACTGTGTATACTACAGGGACTCTACAGTCCTCATAGCCCCAAATAATAATCTTGTGTTGGACATAAGCTGGACATATATAATTAAGAATTTACTGAAAGGGATATAAAAGAAGTTAATTGAAAGCTTAGAGACATTAATTTAAAATCCAAGGACTTGACACTGGGCACATTTTGTATAAACATATATCTGCATTGCAAAGACACAAGACAAAGTAGAGATGTAATTTCTCTTTCTGTTATTGTCAGAAAGGCATATCTCTCTGTTGTTTATTAGCAGCAGTCACATTAAGTAGCCGAACATTATGTTTATAATGGGTCTGCACCTGTTCAAGAACAAATTGTCACATCTATTTAAGTGGTAGCAAATGTCTCATTAACATGGATGGAAATACCCTTATATTACTTCATTTGTCCCCAGTACCTGCACAACATTATTTTGCCAAGTAGGACATGCTCCTGGACCAACACTGCAATCAACCAATCACAGCCCTCTTACAGTTGCAAAGTCCTATAATTAACACATTTTCCCTCCTTCTTTCCATGTTGATCCTGGATAGATTCGGTTCAGTTTATCCAGGACCTTCATCATCATCATGCTGATTCTCGATAATTTGTCAGTGGACATCAACATAGCAGTGATGGTCCTGGATCAGTATAAATAAGTTATCTAGGGTCAAAGTGGCGATGATGGTCCTGGATCAATGCAGGCACTGCAATCTTGCAAAAAATTGTTTTAAATAGGTTATTATAAAGGACGGAAAATCTGTCCTTCACAGGTCTTTGCAAATGCAACATGACATCATCCTGTGAATAATATTTTAGTCTTTTGGGGAGCTCACTTGTTAGCATAGCCTTCCTTAGCCTAACCTTGCAGTAGCTTACATGGTTTTTGTGCAGTGTGACTGAGGATTTTGTTCAATTGTACTAGCTTCAATCTGGAAAACTAGCTTAGCTCTGAAGATGCAAAAAATAAGTTAGAAAGAAGCACAGGAGCGGCACACTGATGATGTCAGAGGCTTGCCAATAGGCTAAAATGTTAACGAGTTAATTGGCTAGGTAGGTAGAACATTGTTCAATGCGTCGAATATGTCCATCGCAGGTCTTTGCAACTGCAAAATGACATTATGTTACTCTTAATGTTAATGAACAACGTTTTAGTCTTTTGGTAAGCTTACTTGTTAGCAAAGCCTACCTAGTTAGCATGCTAACTTAATACTTAATACTTAATACTAACATAATATTCTAGTCTATCAGCAAATTTACCCAAGCATAGCCTTCCTATGCCGAACATTATTTTCATAAAGGGTCTGCACCTGTTCAAGTTACAAATTGTCACATCTATAAAATAACATCCTTAGTCTTAATGTTAATGAACAATATTTTAGTCTATTGGTAAGCTTACGTATTAGCATAGCCTCGCTAACCTTGCAGTAGCTTACATGGATTTTGTTCAGTGTTACTGAGGATTTTGTTTAATTGCACTAACCTCAATTTGGAAAACTAGCTTAGCTCGAAAGTAGCGCAAAAGAATTTTGAAAGAAGCACCGGAGCAGTGCACTGATGATGTCAGTGGGCTGTGATTGGTTGATTGCAGTGTTGGTTCTGGAGTGCAATGTGGGACGTTGATCCAGGACGTCCTAGTTGGCAAAACCATGTTGTCCCCAAATACCCTGTGATATTACCATAGTTAGTGACCTACTCACTTCTTCTCATCATCCTTCAGCAGGAAGTGAACAACCAAGGCCTTTATCACCATGATAATGATAACTAAGCCAATGACTCCGCCCAGCACTGACACAATGATGACTGTCAAAGTATTGTCAACCTCCTTCACTGTAAAGAGTAAGAGAGATGGAAAGACATTGTGAGGCAGAAAGAGTGAGTTGAGACACTAACAGATGTTTTTGTGTGCCAGGTGGTCAACTGCAACATGCATGTGTCACATACTTTGGTCCACCACTCTAAGAGTAAAGATAGCACTGTGGTTGCGATTCTTCTCTTTTGGGTTCTTGGCAAAACAGATGTAATCTCCCTCATCTTCGAAGGTGATGTTCCAAAGCAGGATGGAGATGTTGTTGCTCTTTGAGGACCCGACAAACTCCACACGCTCATGGTACACAGTGACCCTGGGCTCCACACCCTCAATGGGAATCACTGCTTCACATAACTACAAACACACACACACACACACACATAGATGAGTGGTGCACAGATCCACATTAGCGTTTTTGTGTTTTTTATTTGTACAGTGTGTCTATCATGTTTGAGTGTGTGTCTGTGTCTGTGTGTTTGTGTGTGTGTGTCTGTGTAGTGTACCTTGATCATGGTTCCATTGTCATTATAGTGCCAGTTGAAGTAGAGGTTTTTGATGCCAATACAGGAGGAGTAGGTGCAGGGCAGCAGGACTGTGGAGCCATTCATTGCTTCAATTGAAGACACTTTACCTGTCGAGACCTCCAGTCCACCAACACTCCAAGCACCTGAGCCAAGACAGAAAGGAAAGGAAAAAACAAACCTTGGTTTTGACAAGCATAAAGAAAAACCATCTTAAACAGTACAGAGCAAATACAACACACTCTAGCTAGAAGTCTGGATCACTTCTAGTTCAGGTCACTTTGCTCTCAAACCATTTTTAGAGCAAAAATGACAAGAGATGAAAAAATATATTGTATGCTGGCTGGCTGGGCTGGGCTAGGATTACTGTAAAAGATGAGTGCGACTGATGAGTAATGGTATTACAAAGCTAAGTAGCTTACGTACTGTAAGTACAGCTTATGAGATGACAGTTTTCTTCTGCTCCTTAAACAGTGTTCACTATTCTTTGTTAGTGTGTTTGCGTTTCTTGAGTTGAAATGCAATTTATGCCCGATGATGGTGTAGCTGTAATCAATGCTGCGGTTTAATGAAAGGAACAAAACAAAGCAAATGTGCAAACTGACAACTGGCAGTCACTGCTTTTAAAATCTCCACTTGATTCACAAAACAGGTTGTTTGCCTGCTCTGGTAGATAAGTTCGTGAGCATTTTTGAGGATCTCCTCTGTGCAGTCCTTTCATCTTATCACAATTAACCATAGTTTTTGTTGACTGTCAGTAGGGGTCATGACTCCTTCTATTCTGGCTCCCAATAACACAACAAGACAAGATTTTAAGACTCCTATGTAGCCTACAGCCCTTTGGTGTCAAGTTGTGTTTTGCCCCCCGCTATCAAACAGACGTCATTGAGACGTCGGCCCTAAAAGTGTCTATAGTGACGTCATCTTTTACCACATTTCCTGTAAAGCCTCTCATTCAAGGCCAAACAACAGTGCTATTAGACCAGTTAACTCCCCCCCTGACTCTCCATGACATTTTGTACAGTCCCATCATAATCTCACAGTGCCAGTGATTGTACTGTGGAGAGCAGCCAAGCAGAGAGGGAATGTGGAAAACATGTTGTTGAGGACAGAAATTTGGGGGGACTGGTGAACTCTAACCCCCAGGACCTGAATGAGTTGTTGTCCTCTGATGGTTAATGTGATCAGAGACTGATGATGTTGCCACAATAAATGCTGAAGCATTGTGAAAGGAACTCCATAACAAAGCAAAATGTGCACACTGACAGTTGGCAGTCGAATCTCCACTTAATGAACCAAAGCAGGTTGTTTGCCTGCTCTGATAGTTACGTTTCCTCCACTTTAGGCTTGGGGAGAGTATCAGGTCTTTGTAGCCATGAAGTAATGATGCAAGTAGGCTTCTGTATAAAGTATAGAGAACTAATCTTTCATCGTGTTCCCAGAAAAGCCTCTCATTCAGGGCCAAACAACAGGTCTATCGGACCAGTCGACTAGCCCCTGCCTCCACATGGCCTTTTGCACAGTCCCATCATAATAACACAGTGTCAGTGCTGTGCTCCTGACAGGATTCTGTGAGACTGTGGGGAATGTGACTTTGACCACCTAGGGGAACATGCCACTCTGTAAGAAGATTTTGTACATTATCAGGTTAAATGTATCAATCTGGTGCACTTTGGGGTACACCCTGGACAGGTCAGCAGACTATCACAGGGCTGACACATAGAGACAGACAACCATTCACACTCAAATTCACACCTATGGGCAATTTAGAGTCACATGCTAACAGGTAATGAGTGAGCAGCCTGTCTCTACACGCAGATCAGTGTCGCAGAAACACTGATTTGTATATAAAACTGCATTATTATTAAGTGTTTTTCAGTCCACTTGTTCTGAAGAGGAGACCTTTGGGATAATTCGGCTCCTGGTAAAAAGCTCTTGGACAATGAACACTGAGTGCTAATCAGTAGAAGTTCAGGTGGCTACAATCTGCAGTCCTCACTGCATGATGCCACTAAATCTTACACACTGTTCCTTTAAGTCCAAATATGTCACTAGTTACTGGCAAGCCATAAGCCTGAAGTCATCACATTAATGACGGGAATAAAGGTAATATGACTTCAGTGCATTCAAGGTGACCAGACTGTGTGGATAACTGACATACTAACAAGCCAACAGAGACAGTGAGACTGAAATGCCCCCAGATCAAAACAAACAAATGGTAACTCTTTCATTTCCAAACGAAACAGCTCATCTTGTACTGGTATTTGGGTCTGGTGGTGCTGGGTATGGTGGTTTATCAGTGACAGCTGGTGTAATTCTCAGATTGTTGCTCCGGTATCTCTCACACGCTTGGGGACTATTTATAAACACTCTTCCCCACACTGACCTGCTCAGGATCACGTTGCACTTGGACATGGTGCAAAACAGTGTGAGTGTACATGTATACCTGTTTGTTCTGAAGGATGTACATCTATGTAAGAATGTCACACCACGTGCTTTGCAGCTTTGTGAAGACATCAGCATTAACAAAATACTGAAACGCTGCAATTACTGTGGTGATTTTGGATGAAATCACTGTTTACTGTAGCACATTGGGTGTGAAATGCTCTACACACACTGTAATCAGTTATGGTCACTAACTCTGAAGGTCGGGATGGGAACAAAAATCGATACAGCATAGCATTGCGATATTTTGCGTGGCGATATTGTATCGATACATGGACGCCAAGTATTGATCTTTTATTATACATTTTTCATTTTTGCAAATACTCATTTTAATACATCTTTTGGTACTAGCATAATAAAATTAATTGCTTTTTCTGTCCACTAGATGGTGATAGATTTTTTTTTTTCTTGGTGAGGTCAGCAGAAGTCTCAGTCTGCAGCATTTGGCAGGAAGTTCATTGAAACAAAGATGGAGGCACCAGAGAGAGAGAAGTCAAAAATGCAGCATCGGTATTTAAATCAAACTTCTGGACTAATTTGGGACTTTTTAAAATGAATGGAAATAAGGACTTGGATATGACACGTGCGAACATGAGGGCTCACCTCACACGCCACCATCCAGAGATAGTGTTATCCGCTGATGGCCAAGCTAACGCTAAACCCGATCCAAAGAAAAATCAACCAACATTGGACACACTTAGCTCGACAAAACTACCATCTACCTCTGACAGACCTGAGAAAATAACACACTCCATCACCGACTTCATGTGCAAATGTCTGCGTCTATACAGTGTTGTTAAAAATGAAGGCTTTTGTTACACGTGAACCCAGGCATGTGTCTTCGTCCTTACATTTTTTCACTGACACAGCTGTATCCAAGCTCTACAGAGAAGTGAAGCATAAAGTTGAGTAATATTTGAGTGCAGCAGGAAGGATCGCACTAACTTGGACTTCAAGGTCAGTGGATTCATATGTGACTATAACGGCACATTATCTCACAGAGGACTGGAGACTGCTGTCTTACGTCCTCCACACTAGAGCAAACATTGCAGACCTCCTGCAAAATGCAACACAAGAATGGGGGATTATGGTTGTAACAGATGCTTTTACCATGGGTGTTGCCATTCAGTCAGTGGGATACCTGTATGTGAAGTCTTGTGCTCATGTTCTTAATCTGGCTTCGCAGAGGGCGTTAAATCTGCCAACAGTTCAGTTAGTCAGGTGTAAGCAGCATATCTGACAGGTTTTATGACAGTGTTGGTCAGTCTGTCTGCTTTGTATCATATTTTGCTGCAATAAAAATGATTAAAGTCAAATGAACAGATTGAAAACTGCATCTTAAGTGGTAAAACTGATGTTCACAAAGTTCAAGGTAATAAATCGCGATATATCGCAGTATATTGCATTGCAATACTCAGCAAATTGCAATGTAGTGATAATATTGTATCGCGAGTCCTCTGGCAATTCTCACCCCTATTTGAAGGTGAGATAAATTTAAAGGAATTTAATGTTCAATACTGAGTGCAATTGCGAACATATATATTATAATGAAAAAAAAAGTTTCCAGCGTAGTTTGTAAAATCTAGAAAAGTATAATTGTAATGGTGCCAGCATCACACTGTACCTACAGTCCAGTGTTTGGAATTAAGAGGGAAATATTGGCAGATATAATATATAAAAGTATGTTTTTTTGTTTTTTTTTTAGATTTTAATAACTTGAATATAAGAATTGTTGTGTTTTCATTACCTGAGACTGAAGTGTTTATATCTGGTTCTTATATTCAGAGATTGCCATGTTGCACCACCATGTTTTCACAGTAACCCAGAAACCAAATAATGAAGCTCAGAGTAATTTCAGTCAGGAAGACTTTCCTTATGCTATATCCATTCACATTCTCTCTCTATCCCACTCCCAACACTCCAACCAATCAGATGACTATGGCTGTTCCCTCTCCTGGTTAGCCAGTTAAACTTTGCCACGATCTCCTCCAGAAGCAGTACAACAATCTCTAGTAACTAGTAACTCTGAGGTTGATACGGCTGAATGTTGCATTAACAGGATATATTTATACACTAAGGGTATTTCAGTGTGAATGGTTTGCTTTTTCTTCGTTCAGTTTTCTGAGTCTTCTCAGTCTCTCACCTCTTTCCTCTTGTCTTCTAACACGCGATATTTTTACCCCTCCTCTGTAGTCATCTTGACTTGTCTCTTTTACTTTCAGTAGCAGCTCAGGCCATTTGGGTTCTCCTTGTTCTTTTTCTGTTTCTGGTTTTTGCTCTCTTTTAATGGGCTCTTCTTTTTTTCGCAGCACTGGGCACTTTCTCTCTCGCTCTCTTTTTTCATCCCTCAATATTTCTGTCTTACTTGCTCTCAGAACTTTTTCCTCAGGGACGTTGTAACTAAATAAGAAGAGGTGGTGGAGATGAGGGGGGGGGGCTGTCTGTGTATGTTTGCATGTTTTCTGGTGTGGGACGGTGGTGGAATCAATGGCAGTTTAAATATATAAATAGCTGGATGAGTGCCTGAAGTGGCGCCCCCATTCATTTTTCATAGGGTTGGCCAAATGGGGCCAATGAAAATCTTGGGGTGGCACGCCAAAACCAAAAGCCATAACTCAGTTTCAGAATTTTGCTTGTGCTGGTCTCACTCCCAACTTGTCAAATACTGACACTCGGTCAGCTGCACACAGTGATGCACAGAGGCACCAGTCTGATACGCATGGGCTGCCGTAGTTTCTGATGCTGCGGGCAACTACCATAGTACAAAGAGCATGAAAGTCTGCATAGGGTGGGCGAGAGTGGAGGCGGATGGGTTGAACAAACTCTGGGGTTGCTCCATCCTCTTCTGTGTGTGATGCAATCTTTAGCAGGTCAATATATTTCATAAAAGAGTTCCACATTTTCTGGAATGTTTTAATTGAGGCCACGAGATGTAGAACTTCCTTAGTTCAACGATGATGTGTAAGGGGAGACGTGCATAGAATTAAACATCTGGCCGGTAAGGCTATGAAGGCCAGGGCTCGCTGCGGCGTGACAGTGAGGCCGGCATCAGGTGGAGCACCAAAGATGACAGATAAAGAGTTAGGAGAAATGTGTCAGGCATTGCTGACTTTAGGATATATTTGGCTAGGCTGGCATTAGTATCGTTGACTCTGTGTAAGATCCGACACTGAATGACGGGCATGTATAGGACTAGACCAGGTCTAAAACATGATCCCACTCTTCATTATATAAGTCTGTTCCAAGATCCTGTTCCCAGGCATTTTTGGTTTGAACAAAGAAGCTTGAATTGTCCGAGCTTATAGTACAGATAGCTGAGAGGTCTTCACGTGGTTAGGATCCATGGTCTGGAGAACATCAACTAAGGACTCTGATTTGGAGAAAACAAAAGAGGTGAGAGTTGGTTATTTAGTTTAAATTCCATTCCATTATTATACAAATCCTTAATAATTTCTATGCCATTATTGCGCTGAATTCGAAATACTGCATCTGTACTTGAAGGTTGGGGAAGGTCATTGTTGAGTATTGGAGGGATAGGAAGGTTTGTGTAGGCCGAAGTGTTTCTAAATCAGATCCAGATTTTGAGAGAGTCAGACACAACTGGATTGATGTTAACAATTGTTTAGGGGAGAGGGAGCTAGGAGGGAACTGTCACGAAATCGATGAGGATGTCTTTTCCAAGTAAACCCAAGCAGGTAGATTGTGTGAGCCTATCCAACATGGAAGTTTTTGAGTGTTGGCTGCCTAGTAATACTGTCTAATGTTAGAAGGGCTGGTCCACCCTTACATTTAGAGAGTTGCAGGACTGACTTGCAAATTCGAACACATTAATTTCCTCACGGGAATTTGAACACTACTCTAATTTGTCAAATATTTTTTGGTAACAAATAATGCAGCATGAAATATGCTGACAAAGATACAGAAACTTAGGTCGGACAATAATTTTAATCTTTTTTTTTTTTTTTCCCAAAGTAGTTAAGTTTTTCAAATGTACTTATTTTAAGTCAAACTCTGATTTTTTTTTTCTCTAAACCTAACCAAGTACTTTTGTTGCCTAAACTTAAGGAAGTAGATGTAAAAGCAAAGTAGTTTACCTATGTTGTAAGTTTTTTTTTTTTTTGTTTTGGAAAAGACTGTATGCTTTAACAAGCAGAAACTGTACATTTCCTGTAAATAGCTAAGTTTATTTTAAAAAGACACAATGCATGTAACAAGAGTGAATTAAGACACCATCCCTGAACACCCAAAACTGACGCAGGAGGGTACCTTGTGCATGACATTTTGATGTGTAGGGCCACTGGGTAAATGTTGGTTGGGATGAGAATGTATTGAGAAGGAAGGCTAATTGAAAACTACGTCAATATAGAGAGTTTGAGAGAGAGGAATTGCATACTGATATATTGTGGTGTCTTATTTTATGTTTTTTATCACTAATTATCTGATGTGTATGGATTAATACCAGTACAGTTAACATTTGAGTTGTTTTTATGTGGTATGTATCTGTACTTGTTAGGCAATTAAATTTTCTTCAAAAATCCTGTTTGACTTTTTTTTTTTTTTTTTAAAAAGAACAAATATACAGCTTTAATTCGAAGGAGAAAATTGATTGTAAGAAAAATAAATACTGGGAACAAGCCATCTCAAGTTTGGGGGAGACTCGTGTGTACCCATAGAACCTATTTTCATTCAGGTATCTTGCGTTAAGAGTTCATTAGGGTTGACGTACCAGTTGTCCCCTCGCCTACATTAAGCCTAACTTCAAAACATTGATTAGCCCCTTTCCCGTCAAGCTACACTGACCAATGGATGCCATGTGTTGTCTACTCTCACAAGACACCACTACCTTCACATTAACTTAAAATGAGCGTATCATAGCCTCTTAAAGACAGTAATATTGGCATCCAATTATTTTCGCCGGGGGGCTGGTTACAATTATCTCAGGGGGGCACCACTACATGTCTGAATCCTTGGCCTACCTTTTAAACTCTGCTAAGTGGGTTAATGAATAATCTTTTACCATCTATCAGTAAGTACTGGCACATTGCCACTGAGCAGTGTTTGTAAGCATGTGCTCCAGAGGGAGTAATGATGCAAAGGAAAACAAGTGAGAATACAAGGGAGAATCTCCCTCCTGAACGACTTACGCAGTGTGTCTTCTTCACACTGGTAGCATGATGATCTTTTACATATCTGTGAGGAGTGTCCCCCCTCGTGCCTAGAAATAGATTTCACACCTCCCTCGTTTTACACCTCTGATCTGTACTATCCTCTTTCTCTCCTCCCCTTCCTCTCCTCTTCTCAAATCTTCAGACAAACAACACCCGCAGATTCACACGCTGTAGTAACGTACTATTATGTTATGTTGTGCGTGTGTGTGGTACATGCATGTCAATTTTTGTATGTTCCTACAGTGTGTGTGTGTGTGTGTGTGTGTGTACATGAGTAATGGAATGTATGATATTTTTAGTTCCACTATCAAATATCTCTTTGTCCCAGTTGGGAAACATCAATATCTGAATCACTGATGGAGGGAAAATCAACTGAGTGTGTGTGTGTGTGTGTGTGTGTGTGTGTGTGTGTGTCCTTGGCTGATTGTCAAGGTGAAGTTTTTTTTTTTTTTTTTTTTTTTAAATAGGCCACAGATTGAAGGGTTAATGTATTTCCGAGTGAACCCATAGAGAACCGACCGAGGACACTATTACCTCTCTGAGAGAAAGAGGAATAGAGAAGTGACGGGAAGGCTGAGGGAGAAGGGATGGAGTGAGCAGGGAGGAGAAGAGTAGAGGAGAGAATGGGCGAGCAGGGTTAATGAAGGAGGTGCAGAATGAAGGAAGTGATGGAAGGGGTCACGAGGGATGGATAGGCGGAGGTAGTGAGATGTCCTCCTCAAGGTGAATGAGTGACAGCGGGGCAGAGAATTACAGCAGCGGCTAAGTAACTAAATCAACGGCGGCCAAGGCGGGGTCACATCTACACCGCACATACACGCTTATGTAATGTGATAGCCACACAGACAAGCAACAACATACGGTGCAATTATCACATTTACATGCCAACTTTCTGATTGCTGTGTTATACCGTGGGCCGCTCTCTGCATCTGTTTGCCTCGTCGCTTGTTTTACCGCAACTCTTTCTGCTGTTTGTTGTCTATTCTCTGCAACAAAAGGTGTTGCGTAATCCCTTATGTTAACATATGGCACCGTGGACTGAGGCTTGTGAGAGTGAAGAGGATGAAAGTGGTTTAACACCAGGGTTGAAGTGACAGTTGTTCTGTGTGTGTGTTTGCGTTGCTTGGAACTTTTTGGATTACACATCTTTGCTTTCTGAAGAGTGTATCTGGTGTGTGAAGCAGTCTTATCTGCTATAATGAGGGCTTGTAATGTCAGTGGTATGTCTACCTGAATAATGAGCGATACTTTGAGGATGAACAATACCTATCAAAGGGTGAATCTTCAGACCTGACAGCAAGTTTCTTACTGTATCAAAAATGCACATAATGACAATAGGGAGCTTATTAATGTGGAGTCTGACAGAGTTTTAGTAATAGTTAAATATCTGCAGATTTTCAGCCCTGTTTTCTCTTGATTCCACATCTGGATTTGATTGAGGTTTTGTTTCATTTGTGTTTTCCCTGGCTTCATTTCCCGTTGCCAAAGGGTCTGTTGAGAGAGATATGCTGCAATGTTTTGGCAAAGATTACAGGGATCTAGGCAAAGAAATAAAGAAAGGAAACAGTTGTGTGTTTCTATGCAGGCAAAACATTTTAACAGATGTGTAATGTGCGTATTTGGATGAATGAGCTGATGCTGTATAAAACAGAACACAAAACACTGGAGAATACAAATAAACAAACATAATGTTAGGCACTGTCATGTTGGAAAATGGAGATGGACAGCGCTGACTTGGCTGATTGTCAAGGTGAGTTTTTTTTTTTTTTTTAAAGCAGGCCACAGACTGAAGGATTAAAGTGTTTCTGAGTGAAGCCATAGAGAACCGACTGAGGACACTATTACCTGTGAGAAAGAGAGGAAGACAGAAGTGACGGGAAGGCTGAGGGAGAAGGGATGGTGTGATCAGGGAGGAGGAGAATAGAGGAGCGGGGTTAATGGTGGAGGTGCAGTACATAGGAAGTGACGGAAGGGGTCACGAGGGATTGATAAGAGGAGGTAGTGAGATGTCCTCCTCAAGGTGAATGAGTGACAGCAGGGCAGAGAATTACAGCAGCAGCTACGTCACTAAATCAACGGCGGCCAAGGCGGGGTCACTTTACACCACACATACACGCTTAAGTGATATGAAAGCCATGCAAACAAGTGACAACATATCGGTAAAACATTTGTTTTACCGCAACTCTTTCTGCTGTTTGTTGTCTATTCTCTGAGTGAAGAGGATGAAAGTGGTTTAACACCAGGGTTGAAGTGACAGTTGTTCCGTGTGTGTTTGCGTTACTTGGAAGTTTGAGCATGAATGAGCATATGCTGTATAGAATACAAAACATTGCAGAATACAAATGAAAAACAGATGATGTTACGTACTGTCACGTTGGAGGACGGGGATGGACAGCGCTGCCACATACGAGATTGGCAGCAGGGATAAATTGGATGTCGGAAAATAGTGATGGGATTTCATTATGACATCACGGCATTGCGGGAATAATAATTAAGGGTCACACTGAGGGACTGCGAATCAGAACTTCCGAATTGGTGTTTGACTGACACTCCAAGATGGCTGCCACAAAATGGATTTGGTCCAAGGGCTTTAGAAGGTCAGCAAAAAAAAAAAAAAAAGAAGCAGGGAATGATTGTGATTGATTGATTAACGGAGACGGGATCGCAGTGGGACCTGGATTGTTTTTAGATCAAAAGATTTCAGATGTAGAGCTCTGCTCAGGAGTGTTTCTGTAAAACACTGTCTGCATGCCAGAGATGGTTAAGTTTCACATCAGAGACCAAACCCTGATTCTTTTGTTTGTTTGTTTGTTTATTTGTTTTGCATTATTTTTAACCTCTAAGCCACTTCTACTCCTTCTGTTTTGAAATGTCTCATTGCCTCAACTGCATCAGACTTACCAGACTTTATAGCAAAAAAAAAAAATTAGGTGACCCACTAATGACAACAGCAAATACCCCAAGGGTGAAGCAACACAACTAAAAATACAGACTGGCATTGAACTCAACATTATACTTACTCATATAACTAAAGACAATCAAGTATTCAATATCATTTTTGTTGCCTGTTTAATAAAGCTAACCTGAAGCGCCAGATGGTTTGTCACACAGAGCCATCTGAGAAGCCGTCGCTGGAAACTGTTTGGAAAAGGGCAGCCACTTTTAAAAAATACTTGGCAGGTAATTGGATGAATCATCTGTCTGTCAAACTCTTGCTGCAGCCAGTCGGGAGCAGAGCGAAAACATCTTGTCCATCGAGAAAAGCCTTAAGCTCTGTTATTTGCTTCTCTTTCAGTGAAGAAATGCTCTTGAGTTCTTATATAACCGATGCTGTTGCAGCATCTAACTTCTTTAGGAGCTGCCATTGTTGCTATAAACAAACAGTTACCTCAGCATAAAACCACCTCATAGCTGCCAGTAGCTCCTCACAGGACACTGATTTGTCCAAATGACACAAATGACTTAAAGCCTGACAGGATCAGTTCTCGCATGATCTCTTGACCCTGCCATTCTCGCATGATCTCGTGAGAATCTAGCTGCCATGCAAGATAATGACGAAGCAGGATTACTTTTTAGAACAATTTTGCAAAAAAACCCCCCAAAAACAACAACAATGACAAGAAACTAGAATAATCTACGCCAGTGGTTCCCAACTGGTGCAGCCACAGGGTCCAGATTTCTCCTCAGTCATTAGTTCAAGGTCCACACAGTTTATTAGAATTAGGGTAATACTCATGTTTGGCCATGTCATCTAGCTAGTTTGCTGTCTCAAGTAGCTGTCCGTTAGTCACTCACTCTACAGCAGGGAACAGCACTTCAAAATAAAAGCTCTGTGCCAGAAATTCACCATTCTTGTTTTATACAAACGTGACACGTTCACAAGTCACTTGCGGCCCATTCAGAACGGAACCGAGACCCACTTTTGGACCGCGACCCACCAGTTGGGAACCACTGAACCAGTAGGCCTTCTCGGCAAAGTAAAACACATAACTTGCTTTATGAAATCGGTTCCTGGGGTAAGTCGCAGTACCAAAGAGGACGTCTCAGTCTTGTTTCATTTTTTCAAAAACTTTTGGGATCAGATCAGTTATTCAAAATAAAAATACCATACATTCATTCATTCATTCATTTTCCATAACCGCTTATTCTGTCGGAGGGCTGGAGCCTATCCCAGCTGACGTTGAGCAAGAGGCAGGCTACACCCTGGACAGGGAGCCAGACTATCACGGGGCTGACACACAGAGACAGACAACCATTCACACTCACATTCACACCTACGATCAAGTATCCAGAGAAAACGCCAGGGTTCGAACCCCCCACCCTGGCATTGAGCCAGGAGCCCCCTTGCTGTGAGACTACAATGCTAACCACTGCACCACTGTGCTGCCAGAATACTGTAAAGATATTTGCTGTTAGATTGATGACATGCTTTGGGAACAGATGTGTTTTACATGAGGGTTAATGGTTCTAATTTATAACCATTTCTAACTGCTTATAATATGAAGTGTGCATAATCAACAGCTGTGGTCTTCAGCCAATCCCACACCATGATACATTTTGTATTCTCATGCTATCCAAAGCAAAAAGATAATTCTTGTCTGACATTTTATTAACTGACATTTCAAGACAATGCTACTTACATTTCAGCACAATGGTCTTAAAGCATTATGTCAAAATGTTACAAGTGAAATGCCACATAAATGACAAGATGGTGTCGGATTTTTCTCTTTATGACTTGTGTCTTTTTCAGTATTTCTTGATGGAATAATTTCTTGTGAGATTTTCCATATTCGACATATTCCTCACTAATGGTCAATCGTTAAAAGCAAACTCATTTTTCATTATGTCATGTAGTTGTATGTTGGATTTAGTGTGTGATAAACTGACGCAAGATTGGCCTTCCTGAGGATATTGTGACGAATGATGCTTAGTTGAAGTTACTTGTGAAGAGGATCAGTTATCTGTGAGGCAGATAACTGATCTGTTTTTCCTAATGTCTTGAATGGACATAAATAGAGTGAGTTTTACAGCAAAAGTATGTATGGACCATTTACTTGTAAAATTCCTAAATGAGCACATGCAGCTTCATCTGAGGTAAATTCTGCCACTGAAAAACATTTGTGCATTAGGTTTCGGGGTGTAGAACGGATTTAACTATCAGCAGAATATGAAATGTCATAATTAGATATCGCTCACTGAAGGATTGCACTGACATAAAGTTCGTCACATATGCCCCTCGGTCTTGTTTTCCTGCCGTGTGACTCAACTGTGCTGAGTTTCAAAACAACTGTAAGTGAGGAGGGAAATATTTGGGATGTGGGGGCACTATTGGGCGCTACAATAAAATCAGGGAGTGTATGAGCAAAAGCACAGATCACCACTGCACCACTACGTCACTACCAGTAATACTACAGTCACACACACACACACATACACACACACACACACACACACACACACACACACACACACACACACACACACACACACACACACACAGACGTGAACTGTAGATATAACAATTGTTTATTTCTTTGTACTTCAAGACCCTTAAGTTTTTTCAATTTGCCTTTCCATTCCCTTTTATTCATTTTCCCTCAAAAATGGCACCATATGAAGTCCATGCATGAGGAGTCATTTAGACAGTCACTCATCCAGCTCAGCAACTCCATGTCCAAGTTTAGATTGGCCAATGGTTTGTATGTTATTGACCTTGATGCCCTCAGCAAAGCAACAAGTAAACATCGCCTGTGATATCGCCATACGATTAAGTCTTTAGGTGTGGGTGGAGAAGGATGAGACATGAGAGCTTAAGCAGAGGCAACAGAACAGCAGATGTTTGTAAGGAGTAATAATAATTAAAAAGAAAAAAAAAAAAAAGGTTTAGATTTAGTGTGACAGCTGTGAACCACCCACCCAGAGCAGCATAGGAAATACTGAAACAAAGGGAGCAAAAGGTGCAACAGAGGACTGTGTAGAGGGCATAGAAACAAGTTTGTCTAGACAATTAGAGGGGTTCACCCAATCACAAGCGGGCATGGCAGCATAATACAGAGGATAGAAGTCCAGTGTTGTGCTGTAATGTGGAGTGGAAGAGTGAGGAATGACATGGCAGCTGAAGGCATATGGAAGTATAACTCACCGAGCAGCAGTGCAACTGCCAGACCAGCATGAAGTAGATCCCCTGATCTCAGCCGACTAGAGACACTCGAACCGGTGCTGTCCACTGACGCCATGACACCACCTGTCTGTCTGTCTGTCTGTCTATGTGTATGTACAGAATGAATGTCTGTCCCCCGTCTGCCAGTCTGGTCAGCCTGAGCTGTGTCCGATCTATGCAAATATATTTGTGTCTGTGTGTTTGTCTTATGTGTCTCTGGAGCAAGGTGGGACACTGAGCTGTGCAACTGAAGTCCTGCTCTCAGTCCCTCCCTCTTCTCTCCTCCTCCGCACTCTGTCCCAGGAATGAACAGAGGGAGGAAGCGCAAAGAGAGGAGGAGAAATTCCTTCAGGGAGTTCTCTCCCAACCAGTTGTTCCCTGCGCTGCACTCCAGCAGGCCAGGGAAAAAAGCGAGAGGAAAAGACAAAACTGAAGAATGCAGCAGTTGAAATGAAGAGTGCGGGCTCTCTTGTCTCTCTCCCTCCCTCCCTTCCCCGTCCTCTGTCGCTGTCTCTTGCAGACTCAGTGGTGATTATCCAGCAAAGGAGAGTGTGTGGCGAAAGGCAGAGAGGAGAAGCGAGGCAGAGCGGTAGCGGCGTAGCAGTGTTGTGTCAGACAGCTCCACTGCTCCAGCAGCAGCAGCAGCAGCAGCGGCGGCAGCAGCGGCAGCAGCAGCCAGGGAAGCAGGCTGGCTGACAAACCCCACAGGGGGAGACATAGGCTGGAGGGGGGGAGGAGAGCACACGAGAGGCACGGAGGGATGCTGGAGCAGAGCCAGCAGCCAGGCGGAAAAGCAGAAAGCGTGTGTCTCCCCAGCCAGCACAGGGAGGAATGAGCGAGAGAGGTACTGCAGAGGTAGAGGCAAGGAGAGAGTGTGTGTGTGTGTGTGTGTGTGTGTGTGTGTGTGTTTGTGAGAGAGAGGGAGAGAAGGAGGGGATAGAGTGAAATGGCGAGGGGGAGGCGGGGGGCGATAACTGCTGCCACATGCACACACACACACACACACACATGCACCCAGCGCAGTAAGGCTGAGTCAGCCTTACTCAAGAGGGTCTCTGAGTCGGACACGGGCTGGGTGCTTCACCCATACCACATACCGTGTCTTCTCTGCATCCTTTACTCCTGTCTCCGCTTTCATGTGTCTCACATTTCATGCTCTTACTACACCTCTCTGATCTGGTCCACCGGCAAGTCTTGACATGACTCATGTCTTATCTCAATGTTTCCCTCTTCAGCTCCTTGGTAGGACTACAGATTTGGACAGGCTGGTTTTGAATTAAAAAATTACTGAGTTTAATCTTTTGGTACAATTTAATTTGATTTATTTAGTACAGGGATGTCACACTCATTTTATTTCATGTTCCACATGCAGCCCAATTTTATCTCAGATGGGCTGGACCAATAAAACCATCGCACAATAACCTCTAAGTACCATCAGCTCCAATATTTTTCCTCTTTGCTGTATAGGATTACAAGTACATTCTGCAGACGGTCATCCTTTTACAAATCACATGAACAGCCTGAGATGTCTCAAGAAAAACAAGTGCACTTTCAACAGTATGTCTCCACATTCAGTCAGTCTACTTCTCACTGTCATTACATGTGCATTTATCCACACATTTCCTGATACAGATCCTTTTGAACTGAAGCTGCTGGTTGACAATATTTAGCACAATGTTCAATATCTTGAAACATGGTCACAGTAAGTATTCATTTTTATATCAGAGAACTGTATCCTGGTCAGGGTGGAAAAGCCACAGAGGCAGAATTTTACATTGTTTAACTTGCTCCTGAAACTTGGCACCTCCTAGTCTAGACAATCTAGTGGGCGGGATTGGACCCTTTGGCGAGCCGGCTCTGGCCCACTGGCCGTATGTTTGACATTGTACATTGCATAACACAAGACTCTTTGTAGATGCTTTGCTTTGTACATTTGACTACAAACCAACAACTGCCAAAACACTGTGCAGATGCAAGCCAAAGCCGGCACAAGCCCCAGACAACATCCTTCAAGATCTGTGGCCCAGAGCTCAGCCTCCATCGTCTGTATGTAAAACGTTTACAATCCAGAAGGCCTCGGTACCCTTTGCTCAAGACAAGTGGCGTTTACGTATGGTCTGCGGCCTTCAATCAGATTGTCACAAACTATCTTAAGAGAGTGGTCTTAGTTTACATGACCTTCAATCTCGTGCCAGGCACACAGGGGCAGTAACGTGTCATTCACACCGTGTTACGAAACACGGAACCACTCAGACTTTACACAATCACAGCGTCCCTTTCATCAATCACAGCTCAGCCTTCAACACAACACGGTGGCAGTGAAGGATCGCCAAAGTCCACAACTTTAATGTGCAGTCTGACCTCATTCACAGGATTCATGACTTCCTCACCCATAGAGTGACACATTAAACGTGTCATCACCAACATCAGAGTTCCACAGGGCCACGTCCAAGGCCCATTTCTCTATGACTAATACAGTTTCCAATTTCTCTCAGTGGTGTAAGTGCAGGGACAATCCAATCACCTTAACTGGGATACCTGCTAATAGGTGGAAGAGTACAAATACTTGGATGAACTGACTTTTGACCAGCATGCTTTAGATGTGCACAGGCATGCCAAAGGAGACTGTTCATCATCTGTAAACTGCTAGCACTCAATGTACAACCCCGCCACCACCACCTACTGTACTGTAGAGCATAATTGACCCCTTGGTCCATGCACATATCACAGAAAATTATTCATACATCCGATTAGTCATACACAAAGTCACCACGATCACCTCAGACTCAGCACACCCACTACACCGCCACTTTGTCCTGCTTGTCTGGCTGCAGGGACAGAATAACGAGATGCTGGGACATTTAACAAAATCCTTTTCCCATTGCTGATACAAGCCCCCACGAGTTGTCAGATGCTTGAATCCTCTCCTAGCTCGCCTCTAAACATACATTGTATCTGTGCATACATTTGTGCCACCGCCACTGAGAACTGATGTTAGCTCTGTGGAATTCGTGCCAAAGTATCAATGGTGTTATACATTTTTTTCTTCAAAGGAAAAACAACACGGTTTCTTCTTACTACGACACCTAATTGCCTCTCCAAATTGAGACAACACATTCCTGTGATGACTTGGCATTACACAACACATTTTTATGATTTCTGTGATGTCTTGGCACCACAGATATGTGTGATGTTTTGGCATCATTTCCTGCTCCCTGGAGTTATGGCACATTGTGGGTTGTAGCGTATCCTGTGATTATCTCATAGCTGGAGTCTTTTCTTACAATAAAATGATCATTTGAGTTATTGAGTTACAAATACATTTAATGTTTGGCATATTTTAGAGTAATACAAAGGAAAAAATGTGAGTGGTAATGAAAAATATGTATGTGCCGGTTTTTATTACTTTTACCCCTCTCTGCTTCTGCTGTCCATTTCTCATTTGCTGCATTTTTCCTCAACTATCAGCGCTGACGTGATGGATGCTTGACCTCCTCGATTCTCACACATACGCACATGCTCGCACACACATCCACATGTTGTCAGGTGATCTGTCTCTTGACATTTGATGTCCTTTCCAGGTTCAAGTGTGTGTGTGTGTGTGTGTGTGTGTGGGGCGGGGGGCAGTGATAGATGATCGAGATACATACCTTAATGTAGCGAACTACGTGCAGATAAATATGTCGATACAGGTAAATACACAAATACACGTGTACTGCATATTAAGAGAGGGGGAACAATGCAAACATGCATCTTTGCATATGCACACCAATACATATCGTCACATGTTAGCACACACACCTGCCTCTGGACAGGGTGACCTTGGATGCTGTGTATAGAAGGAAGGCGGAGCAAAAGAGGACATTACACTGATGAGAGTGTGAGGGATCAGGAGGGGTGAGAGGAAAGGGAAGTTCAAGGGGAGGAAAGACAGGATGGGATGGGAAGAGCGGTCAGGGGAGAAGGTTCGGGGTGGGGGTGCGACAGGAGCTAGGGGAGGAGAGATGACAGGAGGCAAAGGGAGGGAGGGAGAGAGGGAGGGAGGGAGCGCAGGATCTGTTTCTGGGACGGCCAAGGCAGCGAAATGCTGCAGTGAAGCCACACAGCCGAGCCGGTCTGAACACAGCTACTGAGACAAACTGAGCTCTCTGCCCCCTTCTTCTTCTCTCCCTCTCTCCATACCTTCATCTTCTCCCACCCACCACTTTCACCTCCCACTCTGATTAACCTTCCTCTCACCCCTCACTTCGACCTGCTCCATCCCCCCCTTCCCCCTCCCCCTTTCCTCTCCCTCCCTCTCTCTTTCTCTCTTTGCACCAGCCGGTGAGTGAGCAGATTTCAGAAAGCATCCTGAGTGGAGGAGGACAAGTGGGGTGGGCCTCTCTCTACCTCTGCTTTTCATCTGTCCTTCCTCTTTTTCTTTACCTTTTCCTCATCTTTTTCCTCATCAATTTCTCCCATCTTTTTTGTTGCATTTTTAATGTTGCCGTGTGCTTGTGACTTTCTTTTTCCTCTGTTTATGTCTTTCCGTCCCTTTCCTCTCCTTTTCCCCTGTCTGTTTTGTCCTCGCCGTCTGTGATCCTGTTTTTATGTCTGTCCGTCCATCCGTCTGTCGGTGGGAAACAGGGACCATCACAAGGTGAGTCCCGTCTAAAGTTAAGAGTAGGTCTGCAGTACATACCTGTGCAGAACATGCAGCCGGCCTCTTGGTGGAGATTTTGTGTTGGAGGCTCGCAGCCTCACAGTTTGTCGTGCAGCCTTATATGGTCTCATGGAGTTAGACGGTAGTTTGAAACTGGCTGTGATTTGCTTGATGTCGGCAAGACGGTGGCTTTGAGTGGAAAATGTTTAAGCACAAGACTGCTAAAAAAGATTGCAAGGTCTGTGCACTGGAGTGTGTGTGTGAGTGTGTGTGCGTGTGTAGAGAAACTGCAATTGCAATGTTTAAATACACCTATTTGGTATCTTTCATGTCGTCTCTGTATCCTATTACAACTTGCTGTTTCACTGGCTTTACATAACCACAAGAAAGTTTCATATAATGTTCTAATCTGGTGCAATATTTTGTATTTAAATTAATGAAATGTATCATAGTCCCATTGCGGCCATTATTGAGTGCACACTTTGTAATTTCATTATTTGCTTTTTTGTTTATTAATTACTTTTAGGGCTGTTTCTTGAGTATGATTTTTAATAGGATGAAAACTCTAAACTATAATAAAACTTTAATTCAAGTTCCTAAAATTGACAGTCTGTACGGTGGCCTATTTCACTATAGAACTTATGTTGATTTAAGTGACACACATACTCTGTAAAGATGATTATCGATTTAATATTTCTAATACTGTTCGGACAATGGCACAGAAAAAAAAAGACGAATGCAGGGTCATCTGGAAGAAACTTGAACCAGGCTCAACTGTTCCCGCAATGTATTGCCTCAATGTTACCACATCGGACAATTAAATCAATGCAAACGCACAGCTAGCAGATTGCCTTGTAATGCAAATTACCTTGCGACTGCTGCAATAAATGATAAACTACGGTGACCTTAATATCTTTTCCAGATTTGTAAGATCCTGTTTTGTAGTATTATAAACAGGGTTGCACTGTTTTTTGTGCAGGGACATTTTTGGCTAAGGCTATAGTTCAGAACCCGATTGAATCCTGTTTGTCTGCAATAGCTGAAAATACATACTCTACATTCACAAAGTCACCTCTGGCTGACTCTCAGTGGAGCAGCTCCAGGTCGTCCTCTCTGATGGAATGAGAGTGCTGCTTGCTTTCGTAGGTTGGAGACTTGTACTGCTCACATACATACATACACATCTGTCGCATTGTCAAAGATAAAGCACGTGTCCGTACTGTAGAGCAGTCACAGCTCTGATACTCTATCACAAGTTACGCAAGCGATATGGCTGTTTAATATTGCCGCTGTCGACAAAGGCTGGACTGATGCATCGGAGGATTTTGTAAAGGTAAATGAAACACTGTGGGAGGTGAAAGATATGAGGGGACTTGTCACCTCACAGCACGACTCGACTGGCCAGATGGGCCCTTGCAAAGGGCTCTGACCTTTGTGTGTGGATTTGCATGTGTCCTTGTCCGTCTGCGGATATGTGCCGGCCCTGTGATACACTGGTGGTGTTTCAGTCAAGAGAGACTTTATTTTAAGAGTGAGCAAATAAATGTATTGACATGTTGCACAATAAGGTTGAGAAATGTGATTGTGAGGTCATTATTTTAGAGGTGGTACGCCACAAGTACAGCTATATTCCCCCCAGATGGAGTGTAGACACTGGTGGTGGTGAAGAGATGAAGAGAGTTGGTTGAAGGTCTGCTTAAAAGAAATGTGGAGCAGGGCGCTTCTGATGAGCTCAGTGGACAGAACCCTTGGCGCTGGATGTGATGCAAAGTAGAGGTGAATAAGGTGGAGGAGGGTCGCAATCGATTTTGCTCTGAAATGACATCTCTGGCACCGGCACAGAAAGGAGTGGTTTTGAAGTGACATAACTGGCTCGGGTACGTGTGAATGACGGAGAGCATCAGCCTTCCTGAATGAACTTCTGCTATACTTCCTACTGTGGTGTTCCCTGTCACTTGACAAATGTGACCTGGGTTCCAGCCCCGGGCCAACTCTGAGCGAGATAAGACGGCATAGCTAACGGATGGGTGGACCAAAAAAGAAAGCACAGAAAAACGCCGGCATTTTCCTAAATCATCTTTATTTAAAATACATAATGTAATGACAGCTGCTTGTTAACAGGCAGCACAGTACAAGCATTAGTTTGGTGTTCACTATCATTTCAAAGTGATACAAGAGCAACTACTCAGGGCAAACTCATAGCCAGAGATGGTAAACAGTGATGCACAATGATGAATCTGCCTAGTACATGACACAGTATTCATGTTTTTATTTGTTCCATTGTTTCTGAGAAATACAGTATATACAATATACATTATGTATCTGACTTCATATTGCCGACAAAACCTTCCTGCACTAAATCCGCCCAAATGTTAACCTGACATCACCACATGGGTCAACGTTAACATGCACGATCACACACAGACAGCGGCGTCCCAGGAAAGGTTTATGTATTTTGCCTACTTAAAAAAAACAAAAAAACAAATCACCATTTTATTGTTGTTCTTTACAGCTTGTTTGTGTTTAATGACCGTATTGATATTCGAGGAAATCACACATCACCTATACTGTTGGAAAATAGTATCACAAATGATCAAAACAAACAAAAAAGTTAAATAATAGGCCTAAACCTAGATCTGCGTTTTTTTTTAAAACAATGTCTGAAACCAGGACTGGCCGAGCCACCAGATTTGGAAGCGCTCTCCAACACCTGGATGACACAGCGAGCCAGTTTAAGACACGAGAGGTATCATAGAGATGTCACTCTACGACAGCATGTCATCACAACATAGTTAAAACATAAGACATTCAGAGAGTACCAAAGCTCACATGCTGCAACATGTAAAAGTGGACATTTAATAGTGATTTTCATCAAGATAATATATATTTTTTTTAACATTAAAGTGCTCCAACCAAATAAATGATCAACTAAACACACTACCGATACATTTCCCATTTAACCATACAATCATCATGCCATGTTTCTATTACAACAGCTCCACATTCTGATATATACCATCTTATTAAAGTGAGCTTTATATATGTATGTATTTTCTCGTCTCCATTATAGTCACATGCTCTCCACTATGATTATATTAGAAGTGGTTAAAATATGTGAATGTGCAAAACAATATCTACAGTTTTAAACACCACTGTTGAGGTAAAGGCATTACTTTGCAGACGGAGCTAGGATGTACGTTTTTAAACTTTTAAAACTTTATTATATATTTATCTGCTTTAAAATAAACACTACACTACTTTTCTTCATGATATGACATATTAAAGTTGTTTCTTGATATTGTACAGGAGGCAGACTAAACTCCCCAATGTGCAACCGAATACCTCTGAGACTTTATAAATTAAAGATGCAAGCAAAATATATAGGCATGTATCAAAATGAAATCTAAATAAAATGCAGGTGTTATAATATTTGATAAATGGTGCCACCTGATTACGACATAGAGTGGAAACTTAAACATGCTTTGACTGATCATTTTTTTTGGTTTAGTGGGAAACTTCAAAGAGCAGAACCTAGTTTCTCTACTTTTTTATAATAGTTTTCTTTTTGGTATGCTAGGGCTGCCCCCCATTAAGAATTTTCCTAGCCCACCAATAGTTGTCATTTGGGCCATAAGTCAACTAGTCGTCGGCATATTTACGATATTCATCTAATTGTTAAATGATATATTTTGGGCGGGGCAACACAATGGTTTGAGTTGAAGGTGTGAGAAAGAATAGTATCAGTAACATTGTTAACACTGTGCTACATTACAGAGAAATACAAAACCGTACTAATGAACCTTCATTAATATAGGCCTATATTTTATCTACAAGTGCACGTCACACACTGAGCGAGCCGCCTGTTAATGACGCTGTGGGCTAATGGGCATGTAGCTACTTCCATGTTTCAGATGATACGTCATGTTTGTAGTCGACCAATGAAGATGAGTTTACCTATCACCTTGGGTTCGTCCTTCACCTTCTCAAAATGATCCCACACTTTGGATTTCCTGTCCGACATGTTATTAACTAGCCTGTGGAATAACGTGACTTATTAATTAACGTGACTCCTGTCTGACTGCTGAGCGTGGCCACTTCCTGAGTCTGTCCTTTCAAATTAAATTCTGCCAATTTTGACAAGGTGCAGCTCCTAATCGAGTTTCGTGCTTTTTTTTTCTGCAACTAAGCGACCAATGAAATGTTGCCGACTAATGGCCTCTCTGGTCGACAAACGTTTGATCGACTATTCGGGGGCAGCCCTATGATATGCACTGTTTGACATGTACTCACGGCAGTACAGTACTCTAGTAGAAAAGACTCCTGACTCCTGCAGTGTTTTCTACAAATTTTGTTCTTCTCTTCCCTCTCCTACACACCTGTTTGAAAGTAGATGTGCGAAGTATTCCTTCGTTTTGAGAGTAGTCCTCTAAACATGCTTCCAGTTGCCAAAATAACAAATTCTACACATTTTTCTTAGTAGGCTCTTATCTATCAGTTTTGAATAAAGCATCATATATTTCAATTTGTTTCATTTGGTGTTATTCCCTGTATTACTGTCTGTAAATGGCACTCAACTCTGTGAGTAATATGGGTCATGCTCAGGATTACTTCAACTGTGTCTGTTTGGGCAACCTTTATTAATTCTTACCCTAGTTATTACTGACAGTTGGCACCAACATGAACTGTGGGTGCAGTGTGAGGTTCTTACTATGATTCGTCTCTGATATGTTTCTGACTTTGACAAAAAGGCTGTCATGAAGTCAACAATAATTCATTCTACTCTGTCTCAAACAACACACTTCTCACCCAGCGCTAGCTTTATTTGTATTGTAGGGAGGAATTCTGCGAGGGAAGCTCAGCACTGTCACACTGACACTGACAATTTTCCCCATGCAGTGTGTGCAAATAATTGCACAGTGTATTGCAGTCACAGATACTGTACGGTCTAAAACCAAGACTCAATTTTAACCCTTCAAATAACAGACTGAACTGAAATGTGTGCCTGCTAGTAGAACCTCTGTATTCAGGCACAGTAACATATCATTCCTCTGGGCAAGGCCGAGATGGATGCTGAGAATTTTCTGTCATAGGGGTGGACGGTATAACCAGTGACATACAATAGAAATATAAAGATTTAAATATGCTTTAAAGTACTCTAAAAACACCACTACAACTCACTGCAAGTTAATCAGTGTAGTTGTGCATTTTTTGGGGCTCAGCCCAAACCCTTAAAAAGTTTGTTTTACTATGTAAAGCAGATATATGCACTATTTTTCAAACCATCTGAGAGAACGCCATCCTAAGAGAATGGCTAAAATCTATACATGATAGTTACTGTGAAAATAAATCAGCCTGTAGAGCCTACATCCTATTATGTATCTACTTGTTCTCCAGCTGCCTTCATCATTCTGAAACCCTAACACAACAAATGCTGAGGATGACTAATCTGGGCTACTCTAACTGCAAATCAAGGATCCGCAACAATGCCAAGTAGATGTGGTCACCAACGCTCTGAATTGAAAATAAGGCCAACAGAAGAGCATCTACTCAATTGTATTCGATTTCTTTAGAGAGTAGCATGGTAGGATAGCACGGTAGCATATACAGCGATCAGCCAAAACATTAAAACCACTGGCAGATAAAGTGATTAACACTGATCATCTTGTTACATTCTCAAGTTCGGCAGGAAAATCTTGGGTCCTGGCATTCCTGTGGAATGACCAAGTACATCCCAGCTGGACAATGCACCATGCCACACATCACCTTCCAAAGTGTGGCATGGCACTTTTTCCAATGCCATTGGGGAGTGCTGCTCCCATGAGGAGAGGGGCACCTGGTCTGCAACAGTGTAAGGGTGTGTGTTATGTATCAAGTGGCGTCCACACGACTGCCCGGACCCAAGCTTTCTCAGCAGAACACTGAAGTGTAACAAGACGATCAATGTTTTGCACTTTACCCACCAGTGGTTATAATGTTGTAGCTGACTGGTAAGAAAGACACAAAGTTGAAGGCATTTATGACAAGTCAAAATGTACGCTGTGAAAAAGGTCTACAGATTCTACTGACTATGCGGGGCAAGAAAAATCCAGACAGGTATGAGGAATGTTTAAGAATACTCTCTGAATTACACATACTCTAAGTGTGCATCTATTTTAAGACATGGTGCCCATACAGGCAGATGAGAGACAAGGCTTTAAAGAAGTACTTCACTGCGGCGACGGTCTTTTCATAAAACTGGGCTGTCTATGCAGTAAGATGCATATACTTTTGAAGTCCGTGCTACATGAGCAGAGAAAACAGAGAAAAAGGGCTGTGGCATTTGCTTTTGCTCAAGAGACAGAAAACGTTCAACTACCAGAATGCACTGCGTTGCACCAGAACACTAAACACTCGATGTCATGAGAGTTTCCCTCCCGCAAGCAATATGGCGACAGACTGGTAGCAAACATTCTTGCGTTACAGTTAGTCAGAAAGTTAAAATATGTTTCTGAAAACATTTTAGGTGAGAAAAGGGCGACACAGAAACACAATCTTGGTTTATATTTGATCAGCACTGCCTAGTTTTACAGTCTGATCATCTGAAATCTGCTTGATCTCAAACTCTTTGTGTCCAAATGCAGAAGTACAATCTATAGTTGAGCAGCGGCAGCCTTAAAACTGGATCCACCGAATGACACCTAACGCTTCATCCAGCATTTTCGCTGGGAGTTGAGCAGGGAGATCTGGGTGCTGGCAGGGTAAAGGGAAGTTACTAATGATTAATATGACACAAAGCTGGTTGACAATCGTCAAAAGTATTCCTTTAAGGCAATGTTAAAAGACACTGGATTCACAGTATGTCAAACCACATGTCAAAACTGAACTGCAGCTGCTGTACGACACTGGAGTTAACTGCCCAAGTTATCACTATACAACAGATATACACACAATATTTGCTCTGCAGTGTGTAGCTTTTAACATCCATCAGGTATTAACTCTGCCTCTACAGCCACTGTTAACAATATTATTAGATAATGAATAATAGATTCAGGCAATAAAATGACATATTAAGATGTTGGGTTATTGTTACTGCTCCATCCTTTAACTATACTGTGGTATACATTTTAGGTCATACCGCCCAGCCCTAGCCTGTCCTATAGCGTGCGTTGAAAATGCCTTCCCGTATGATGAGATGAGACTTCTGATGTTGACTTGTAGCTATGAATTAAGTACTATGTGTTCAGTAGTTAAGTTGCAGAAAAGTCCTCCCTGGCTCATTTCAAGGAAAGAGACACATCTCATACAGACATATAGAAATACGCACGCACACACAGACACATTCAGTATACACACACACACACACACGCACACACGCACGCACGCACATGCAGAAGGGATGGAAGTATCAGTGGACAATGATTCAAGCAGTGGTTACGACAGATCTTCGGGAAGGGGATGTACATGTCTGAAAGAAAAGAGAGGCAGAGAGAGTGAATAATATTTTGACCTAAGCTTGTAATGCCCTTGGTAGATGCTCCAATAAATAAGCCTCTCTCGAGGCAAAGTCAGCAGGTAGTGAGATCTGGGGCAAAGTACACATTAAGAAACATATGCACTCACCGGCCACTTTATTAGGTACACCTGTTCAACTGCTCATTAATGCGAAAAGCTGACCAGCCAATCACGTGGCAGAAACTCAATGCAGTTAGACATGTGGACATGGTTAAGACGACCTGCTTAAGTTGAAAGTGAGCATCAGAATGGGGAAGAAAGGTGATTTACGTGTCTTTGAACGTGGCATGGTTGTTGGTGCCAGACAATATTTCAGAAACTGCTGATCTACTGGGGTTTTCACACACAACCATCTCTAGGGTTTACAGAGGATGGTCCGACAAAGAGAAATATCCAGTGAGCAGCAGTTCTCTGGGTGAAAATGCCTTGTTGATGCCAGAGGTCAGAGGAGAATGGCCAGACTGGTTCAAGATGATAGAAAGGCAACAATAACCACTGGTTACAACCAAGGTCTGCAGAAGATCATCTCTGAACCAACAACACGTCCAACCTTGAAGCAGATGGGCTACAGCAGCAGGAGACCACACCAGGTGCCACTCCTGTCAGCTAACAACAGGAAACTGAGGCTACAGTTCACACAGGCTCACCAAAACTGGACAATAGAAGATTGGAAAACGTTGCCTGGTCTGATGAGTCTGGATTTCTGCTGCCACATTCAGATGGTAGGGTCAGAATTTGGTGTAAACAACATGAAAGCATGGATCCATCCTGCCTTGTATCAGCGGTTCAGGCTGGTGGTGGTGGTGTAATGGTGTGGGGGAGATTTTCTTGGCACACTTTGGGCCCCTTAGTACCAACTGAGCATGGTTTCAACACCACAGCCTACCTGAGTATTGAGCAATCTGAGGAATGTTTCCAGCACCTTGTTGAATCTATGCCACCAAGAATTAAGGCAGTTCTGAAGGCAAAAGGGGTCCAACCTGGTACTAGCAAGGTGTACCTAATAAAGTGGCTAGTGAGTGTACACTTGCACACATGCACACACATATTATATACACTTTTTCCAAACCACTTTTTAGGACACTGCACAACCTTAATCCTCTTTTGACAGAGAGAGGACTTATGAGTTTATCTATTGATTAATAAGAACGGGCACTGAGGCTAAATGCAATTCACACTGTGGTATGTGACATGCAAAGATAGCAGTGTCACGGCAGTTTGGTTTGACTTTAGCAGGAAGTTTGATTCTAAAATGACTTGATTTCATATTTTTCACCATACTGCCCAGGTTAAGTTCCACAGCAGACACGATGTTCATCACAGACAACAACAACAGTCTATATTGGATGACATGAGCAGGTATTTACCAGAGAAGGTGTACCAGAGGAGCTCCACAGGCCGCTGTTTCAATCACATGGCCCAGCTATGGTTGTCTATAGATATAAGTGAAGAGATGCCCAACAACAGGTTAGAGCTCAGTCAATAGAGAAAGAAGGTTTGAGGTCTGTAATCCAATAAGAGGAGACGAGGAGTTTTGGAAGCTAAAGTGCTGAACGCCATATGTCTGAGCTGTGTGTGGGTTTTTTTTTAGTACAAATAAGATTTTGGGCAGAAACTGTTGTATATAGCAAGACCTGGATAGATAACATTCTTAAACTTGAATTAAAATGTTTTCATTACACTACAACATGTAGTATTTCTGGGAATGTTTATGTGTGTGTTTAGATTTTGAGATCTGTACTACTGACTGGTCCAAACTGAAGGAAGATATAAAATTAAGCACCATGGCTCGTGGTCTGGGCTGCCGAATTTAGTATGGTATACGTTTCCAAACTCAGTGGAATGTGATGTTTTCTAGTGGTATGCCGCTGATGACTGTTGGCACGGTGCTGCTGTTGTACTAGGAAGATGTAAAGACACCTAAATATGTATTTCATACTGCCGGAGAGTACACCGCTGACTGCTGCTGCTGTATGTCACATATCACAGTTTATAATAACCATGCAACAGTCACTGTTATGCTCATACTTTTATGGCAGCTAACAGCTAACAGCTAGCATAGCCTGCGGAAATGACAAAGGGTGTGTCCTGAATCGCATACTTTTTCTTTTTACCTTTAGTAGGTACTGCAGCTGCCCTTAAAAAGTACGTACTGTTGTATGCAGTACGCACACAGTCGGGACACACTACTTTCTCTTGCTTTTGTTACGCCATTTTTTGAGTTCGCCGGAAATGGCGATCAACCCAGAGAGCTCTGCTGTTGTTACTTTACAATGTATGTCGTTTAACCTTGAAGGAGAAGTCCAGTATTTTGCACGATGATGACATACAGTGGTTAAGACCAAGATTCCCCTTTTTCGGAGAATTTGGCTTTCCCCTGCCTGGCTTAACACTGCTGTCTATGGCCATGTGTGAACCTGTCCTAAAACCACCCTAAATGTTCATTTTCAAAGCCATGAAACTCACCGAGTGGTCAGTGGTGTTTGTTGATGTTCTGACATAAAAATCGTAGCAAACTGTGGTTTCCATCCGTGTTTCACTATTCATCCCGATTGTGGAACTATTTTTTCAGTTGCCTCACACCCGTGTGTAAACTTCCGCTTGATTGTTCATTTGACCCTGAGGCGTTAATACACTCCAGCCCACTAGATGGCAATAATGCTCCTTTATGTGGGTGTCGCCAACTGGCAGGAAACCATTGCAATGTAATGGGATATAGAAAAGAAGCAGAAGAAGAAGGTTGGCGTTGTGTTCAAAGGCATTGTACTGCGAAGGTTGTTTACAAGCGAGTAATCCATTGTGCAGCTGTTTAAACTTATTACAAAACGTTTTCGTTCGTTCACGTTCTTCCTCCAGGAGCGGACACAGCACTGTCGAGCCGGTACTTTCGCTGAGCTAAAAAACTACAATGACTACAACTTTGTGGTAAACAACCCCCTTTCTGTTTCCGGTGGCGGATTACTACCAAAAGACAATGAGGCTTCCTATAGAAAACCAATGGATTACACAAAATGTCAAATAAATCATCATGGAAAGCACAGTTTGCTACGATTTTTATGTCAGAACATCAACGAACACCACTGACCACTCGACCGCAGTTTCATGGCTTTGAAAATGAACGTTTTGTTTTAGGACAGGTTCACACATGGCCAAGCCAGGCAGGGGAAAGCCAGATTCTCTGAAAAGGAGCAATCGTCACAATTTTGGTCTTAACCACTCTATTTCATCATTAACAAACCAGAAATGGGGCTCAAAGTGCAAAATACCAGAATTCTCCTTTAAAGTTCTTTGCACAGATTTTGTTCCCTTAAACAATTTATATTCCTATGATTACTATTCGACTAGTTATCATCCATCATTGCGACTTCTGACAGCTGTCAGTCAGCGTTAAAGCAATGTTTGCAGCTCAGTCGATGTGACATGCCGTACACTACGCAGAGGATTGTGGGTCAGGAAAGAAAGGAAACCATGCTGGCTTGTATACTGCAATATCAGACCAGATGTGGTGGGACATCCTGGTATTTTTGGCACATTGCATTTGACATAATATGTATTGGGACATCCTAAATCTTTTTCTGGCATACTATATAGTATGGTAGTATGGGTATTGGAACGCACAGAACTGTGTTAACGTCATTAAGTGTGTTAAATGCTGCTTGTGAGACTGTGTTAAGAGATTTTTTTGTCAATTCTTTAATGTGAGAAGTGGTATCTGCCAGTGAGGCATCAGTGACATGTCATTTGAGTGGCACATGCCAGTTGGGCATAACATTGATACAGCAGTGGCATATCTTAGTAGTCTTACGTCAGTCACAACAAATAATCAGCAGTAAACTCTGCTGGAGGAGAGAAGTATCTGCCTGAACTAAAACAACATGTTGTTTCTATCTAGCCAGCAGAGTAAAAGCTGCAACTAATAGGTGTATCACTGAAACAAGAGAAGCATACTGTTAGCTACTTTTTAATCTTGGTGCTACTGGTAGTTTCTGCTGGAGGATAAAAGGATGTTATGGTGAGATTTCTTACTTGGTTCCCTCCTCCGCAACACCATCAGCCTCCAGTTTTCCCTCCTCCTCCATCTTCTCCTCTGAAATCAGTTCCTGTTTCCGGTGTCGACGAAGACATTTCACTACTACCATGGAAAGGATCAGCAGAGCTAACGCTCCACCCACTGAAGCCCCAATCGCAACTGCGATGGTAGAATCCCTCGGAGGGGGAACTGAGGGGAGGAGAGGGTTAAATAGTTTGTAGACAAAGGATGGAGACAAGTGCAATGCTGGCTAAAAGCTCTACTGGGCTGATTAAACAGAGTGGAAAGAAAGAAAGTGCTGCTGAGTTAGCCTGTGTCGTATATGTGTGTGTGAGTGTGTGCGTGGGTGCGAAAGAGATGCTGAGGGACTAAAATCAACCTCTTGTTGGTCATTAATAAGTAAAAAGCTGACTCATCACCAGTAGGTCCTCACACTCCAAGAAACACACACGCAGTCACACACACAGTGTCTTTTATGTGATTACTGTATGTTATTTATCCTGAACAGTGACAGAGAGGGCTCAATACACTGCAAAACACAAGCACATTATATCTGTCACATCACTTTAGCAACACATACAGCATATTACATTTAGAAAAGTCGTTCATAAATCCAAACTGTCAATATGCTGATACATGTTATACATGATACTGAATGTCAGTATTTGTTTATGACACTGATTAATGGTTTGTGCTTTTCCATAAGTACCATTTTCATGCTCTTGCAGCTCTAAATAATATTAATAATAAGTCAAGGCAACACTTGACACAATGAACGCTTTGTTACAGTTGCATTTACCCTTGAAAATACACCTGCTGATTTTAGTCTGGAAGCTGGGGATTATTTTGAAATTTTGAGGGACATAGTTGTGAGCTAAAACCAAACTCAGGGTTAGGCTTCATAGGCAATTGACCCTCTGCTAAGTCCCGCCCCCGAACGCAGACTGGCCAATCATCATGTAGCATCAGGCTGGCTCAGAACAGGGTCCGACAACAACACAGCTGTGCAACATTGACTCTAATGCAATCATTTCAGATTTCCTTCATTTTCAGGCTGGTTTTGTGGATTTGGAGCTAAATTAATGTCATGTAGTAATGATACTCGTTACCTGGAGAGGTTGGAAAAAGATACACGATTCTTTTCTGTTCCAAAACCAAAATCAAACCCTGAAAAGTGTAGGGTTAGCTAGCTAGCTACTGAAGATATAGCCTACTGAATGTATGCACAGATGAACATTGTTTGACTTCCCCCAGAGATCCCTGCCCGTCCGGTGGCGGAGGGATGAAGCCAAACAGCGTTCATCTGCACACACTGCGATGCCACACAGCTGGTTCAATATCAGCAAAGTTTCCCTTTATATTCATTGTCTTGTGTGTTGATCAGCAGTGATGTGGTGGTTCACTTTTACACTGTGATCTGTAGCCGATAGTTCGGCTTTAGCTTCTAACTATCTTTGTCTTTTTAACCTGTTGTTGCTGCTGAGTCAGTTTGACATCCTGGATATATCCTTCAAACACAGACTGCAGACCCCTCTGTCTGCTTCTCTCTGCAATCACTGTTTCCAACAGATTGTAGGATCTCAAAGAGGCGGGGCTTAGCGAAAGGTCAATTATTATCTTCAGAAGGTAGGGTTGGTATCTTACGTTCGGTAACAACATTGAGCTGTATAACACCATGTCCCTGGATTCGGTCTGGAGGGTTTTTCACATAGCAGTTGTAAATGCCCTCATCCTCCAGCTGAACATCTGATAGGGTGATTGACAGGTCGTTCTTATCCAGGTTCCCGGCAAACGTGACCCTGTCTCCAAACCGTTCTGAACGCAGAGGCACCATTCCTTTTTTCTTATGGAATGTCATAAACTATGGAGAGAGAGAGAGATAGATAATGGGTTTAGACTTTTTTATGATGTAGGGACCTTAGCTGTTAAGCATAGAGACGAGTCACCTTACCATCACTTCTGTATCATTAAGTGTTTCTTGGTAGGTCCAGTTCATGGCAAACTTTGTAGCATCCATCCTGTAGCAGGAGGTAAATGTGCAGGGGATTTTGATGGTTGATCCATTCAGTGCATTAATGTTACTGGGCATGAGCACATCCATGCCTGAACAACCTGTGAATAAAAACAACACCAATGTTAATAACTGACAACAGTAAAACATGTGGGCTGTGAGGATTAAAACAGAGTTGATACAGTTTTTTTCTTCACCCATTTGCAGTGCCCCAGATGAATTGGTGCTCTTAACATTTGAATATACTGCCTATGCCCAGGGCCAGCACTGCTAAATGTTTTACATGAAATTACAGATATCACAATCAGTAGATTGTGTTAAGAAAGCCTCACTTCCAAACAGTTTCAGTAACTTTGGAAACCAAAGTAATCCTTCAGACATGGTACCCAGACCCTGTCACTCACTGCTCCATTCAGCACTCTGTATTTCCTCCTTTATCACTCTGCACCTCATTTATCGTCCACAGAACGAGGCTGCATGCCAACATTTTCAGAACAAAATAGAACAGGCTGAAGTTAAGAGTCTTTCTCGATGGGATATTTAAAAATAGCAGGTTTGTGCATTTAGTCCTTCCAAGGCAAGCTCGGACGTTTGGTGTTGCCAAAGGAATGGCGCTCCTAAACGCTATTTTCCTCCGAGTGAGGATTGGGATATATGGCGTTCACATAACCCAGTCGAACACTTGAAGATCCACATTACGAAAAGTGTATGTCATATAAAAACTAAAGTAATGGTCAAAGTTGTCACAATGAAATTGAAGGTGTGTTGGTACATACACTGAGTAACATTACAAGTTAACGTTCCCCCTAAAAAGTCGCCGGCACTCGGCCCAGTGAATCAAGTTATTTTTTTCTCTGACTCCAGCTGCTACGAGAGGCTTTCATTTCATAGTTACAGTTTTAATAAACTCCGCTCAGCCCTGAGCAGAGTGATCGTCCGCTATTACCCAATAAACAGACTGAAGTGTTCACAGCTCCACCTTTTAGTACCAGATCTGTGTGCTAGGTACCCCAACAGAGGGGGGACCAGAAATGGCAAAATTAAGGAACAGTTCCATTTAGTACCATCCACAACTATTCACTGTGGAAATGGAAAAAAATGCATACAAAACTGAACTGTACCATACCGCTCGGTGGAAACGGGGCTTAAATACAATTGTATAACGGAGCAGTGTGTAATATTTTGGGGGATTTAGTGGCATCTAGTGATGAGGACTGCAGATTGCAACAAGGTGAAACATGTGCCGCTTAGAATTTCTTTAGTTTTCATTGTTCAGGGGCCAAAGTATCAGTAGAGGTGAATCAAACCGCTAAATGCACTAAATAAACCGGTTTGAGTTACAAATCAGTGTCTCTCTACTGCTGTTTGGCATGTCCGAGACGGGCCACTAGCCAGGCACATGCTAGTCTCTATATACAGACTCTACATTCAGTGAATGTAGAGTCTGTAGGCAAACGCCAGAGATCTTGCCTCTGGAAGAAGAGTGGAAGAGCCCTGGTTTCCGGTTGTAGGCTGTTTGTAGTCCGCATGATATTGACCAATCACGTTTGAGCCGGCTGCAGTTGTTGCCAGGTTAAACGCTCCGTGCAGTGAACTAACGAGGCGGAACATAATTGGTGTCACTGCAAACTCTGAATCCATCGCAATAATTCAGCATATTTACTTATATATAAACGGAAGTCGGAAACAGAAATTCGCCTCCTCCGCCCAAATCAAACCGGCATGCCAAAAAATCGGGGGTCTGCCCCCAGAGGTTGTATCGCCGAATACAGCCGATGGGTTCTGAGAATGGGCACACGCTAATGTAATATCTGCACAAGTTAGTACCTTGTTCACACAAATCACCATTGCGTTCGCATTACCACCATGACTGAACACGTTGCTAACCTGTTCCCTTCAGTCGCTAACCTGCTTGCATAAGTCACCATCTTGTTTCCTCAAGTTAGTGCCTTGTTTGTACAAGTTGCTGACTTGCTCCCTCAAGTCGCTCACTTGTTCTCACAAGTTGGTAACTGGTTCACAAAAGTCACAAACTTGTTCCCTCAAGTCATGAAGAGGGCTCCTGCTTCAATCCCAGGAGGGAGCCCTTCTGTGCGGTGTTTGCATGTTCTCCCCATGTCAGCATGGGTTTTCTGCGGGTACTCCGGCTTCCTCCCACAGTCCAAAGACATGCAGGTTAATTGGTGACTCTAAATTGCTCGTAGGTGTGAATGTGAATGGTTGTCTGACTGTGTGTCAGCCCTGTGATAGTCTGGTGACGTGTCCAGGTGACAAAAGGAAGGGAAATATCTATACACTGACAGTAAATCTGGTACAAGTGGTTCAACTGAGGTGTCGAGTGAAAATGCTGAAGTCCAATCATCATGTACAGGTTTGTGATTACAGCCTAATTTATATGAACTGTGTGTAATCTCACACCTGTGTGATGGCTACTTACTGTAAACTAGCACATTTACAGCAGTTTCAACTTGCCAGTATGTAGTGAGGATGTGTTTTTCCGTGTTACTGCTGACTCTTCTTCTGCACTCCATCTGGAGAGTGCCATCTTTCAGGCTGACAGTCATTTGATGTCAATTCCTCGACTCACAGAACAGATTTAAATGTGGGGAAAGTCCCGCAAAGTGACTGTAGATCAATCGATACGTCTGCTACATACTTAACAATTCCACTGAAGTCTGTGCAAAACACAGAAAGTGGTGTCTCGCAGCATGTATGTTTAATCCATCCATTTTCCAAGCAATGCCTCTGTCTAGAGAAAAGAAAAGTGACTTCCACACAAGTATTAGCAACAATTCTACTATTTGTGTTGACAGTTTCTGCATGGTTTCAGTTTTCTATCACCGCTGGAGAAGGTGTCATCCATGTGCAAACACAGGGATCTCTGCATTTAAATTGTTTTTTTCGCAATATTAAAATGTAGTGCTTTCACCGAGGTGAGACAGACTCCATGTTTGGACTTGACTTTATGGATCATGCAATCATTTTTCAGTTTGCGCAGTTGTCTGGAAAGCAATCGTTGTAGTTTCTCCCCAAACTCAAAGTGCTACTGCTTTAAGAAAAGAAATTATATTAAAATCTTTGCAAAGATAATCTGATGATATTGGAGTCCAGTGAGGACAGGTGGGCTTTCTCCTTATCTAACTGATGAATTTGTTATTCTAACTCTCACAGTGTTTTCACACTTGGTCCTTTTCAGCTCTCTAAATGGACTCAGAGCAGTGACTCAGCATTTCTTGCACATATGTGCAAGGAATGCAGTGCGGTTCGCTTAACCTAATCATTGTGAACACAAAGCACTCCAGGTTCACTTTGCTCTTTGCCATTGTATGTAGTCCATAGATCGAGTGCTGTTGCACTGGGAGGCTTTAAATAACAGACAAAACCACGTCGGCCTGTAACACTTGCAAGGATGCAGGACGGGGAGTAGTTTGGTCCACGGAAGATACTGCACGTCTCCAGATGTGGAATGTAGAATACGTCAAATGGCAACAGTCTACAGCACAGAAACGCTAAGGTTTTCCTCCAGTTTTAAGTTCATCTGAAAGTGAAAGGCTTCAAAACCACACTGCAGTGCCACGTCGAAGTAAAAACAAAACTGTCAATATATATTATATAAAGTGTGAGCAGAGAGAGGACTGAGGCCCCACCAGAGCTGAAGTTGCCCAGAAAGAGAACTGAGTCCTCGTCAAATGAACTGACAATGTGAACACAAAAAGTCCCTTTTCTGTTGGTCCACTTGTTGGTGCACTTTAAGAGGACTGAGTTCGGTTTGTTTGAAAAGGACTATATGTGAAAACACCCTTAAAGCCTAGCCCAACTTAGTTTATCTCTACAACCCATAAATGAAGAGCTTCATTGCAGGTAGTGATGGAATTGCATTAATGACCTTGCACATGGTTACACTTTAATCATGCCAAATAAAGTCAAACCCCATGTATGAAATAATATGTCTGATCAGTGTAGTTGAGGCCATGATAGATTGTTTTTGGCATTCCTTCATCGTCAAGTCATCGTCCTTCATTCAAGTCAGGTCAGTTTATTGATATAGCACAATTAAAAACAACTCAAACGACTCAAATTGCTTTCCAGTGGAGGCAGATAGGTTTGGTCCAAGTGCCCCTGATTAAAGAAAAATCTTTGTTCAAGATGAAAAAGCAATATAACATTTTCACTGTTCATTTACGTTACCACCTCTGCAAGTCATGTCTGGCTGATGGATGTGTCGTAATGATGGATGTGTCCTAATGTTAAAGAATAGCAGCACTCATGGCAGTCAAAATGTGATGTTTTAGTTATCACTGGTTTGACTTTGATGAAACTGGGAGATGATTTATTTTGGCGATGTGATCTGGCCTAATCACGTGAGTAGAATTAGAGTGGAATTAATATACAGCTTATGTATTGTGGGCATCAGATGTCTCAATGTATGTTCTGCTTGACTGGAGGGATGTATTCAATTTATCGTGTAGTGTATTCAGAGTAATCACAATAACTGCAGTTGATGAGGTTATCAGGAGGGATGTCAGGATAGCATCTTCTATGGAACACTGAAGGACAACAAATGCCCCATGATCATGATACTTGCACAGAAGTGGCTAGAAACTATGTACGTTTGTATGTTTGAACTGCTCCTCTACGCCACTTTAGGGTGCATCTTGAATTTAACGTTCGAAAATAAAAGCCAAAAGCATATAATGTAACTCGAAATGAAATCAAAGTATTGTTTAGTCTCCTCAAGTTCTTCCCGTCCCTTCTAACATTACGTCTCAGCATGGCCTTACACTCCCCAGACAGAATCTGTGCCTCTCTCTCAGTATGTGTGTGTTTGTGCGTGTGTGTGTGTGTGTGTGATGGGACTCTGCACCATTCTCTCCTCTGCAGTCGGGTGTTTCTGGCTCCCTTCCCACTGCTGCTGCACCACTCCACAGGCCTGCCTCTCTGCACCACACACTCACACTCACACACACACACACTTTCTACATCTCCACCCATCGTCCGTATGTATAATTTACACACACACACACACACACACACACTCACACACACACAGACTCACACGCAACACTTTCCATCCGCACAATTCACCACAGTCAGGTGTCTTGCAATGCAGTGCAGCACCTGCTTCTTGACACACACGCATGCACTCACACCCTCCTACAAGGTGTGCATTGTCAGCAGTGAGCCAAGCATGCTAGCTGTGCTATGTCAATGTCATCCCAGCACACTGACCTATCTGTGCACGGCTAACAGCCAACACATTCAAGCAGACACAGCTGTCACCGAAACACATGCGTAAGCACTGCGTACACGTATGTGCCTTTGCAACCCGTACACAGATACACAGCGTGAGAAGCAGTTGGATACAGGCTGCTGCTGACTCAGCAGTCCCGTGGATAGTGAGAAAGAGAGGCAGATGCAGAGACGGAGAGAGACAGAGACTTGCTAACAGATGAAATACTGCAGTGAAGCAGCCTCATGCGACTCCTCCCTTCCTCTGCCCCTCCTTCCTTCCTCTCCCATCTTTGTCCACCTCTCTCGCCTTGCCTTTTTCCCTCCACCTCTCCCGTCCGACCCCTCTGATACCCTCAAAATCACAGTTTTGCTCTCTGTTTCCCACCATCTTCACTTTCCAGTACTCCCTGCATCTCTCTTTTACTCCCTCCCATTCGCCTCCATTGTTGCCTCCTCTCACAAGGTCAATGCAGAAAGAAAGGTAAAACGTAGGTGGGTCTGTTACATCATGTTTCCTGTGCACTCCCCATTCCTCTTATCTATGTGACCACCTTTGCATCAGGTCGTATGTATGCACATAATCTTATTTACTAAAAAAGAACAGTGTTAATTAAAAAGAGGGGGAAGCCTGTCTGCCTGCGTCACTGATGAATCAAGGAGTGCAAGTACAAACCGACAGATGGTACTGACATTTGCTACGTGTTTGTGGTATAAAAATCTCTCAAAGAATGTACAGACTAGATTTTCACAAGAATAGAAATGACAACCACGAAATGCTCCGATTTGTATTTAAGAGAAGAAAGGACAGATATCTGAGAGTTAGAAAGATACCAGAACTTACAGTATGCACAACTGTTTTCTATTTTAACAGGCAGAGTGGTTCCTAAAACTGCAGCTCTTGGATTAGCCAGGAAAGTTTCAATAAATATGACAGTGATTTTTATTTCTGTAGCCGGGACTAGTCGAAACTCTCCCGCCTGCAGATCTCAATCCAATTAAGCATCTGCGGGATGGCATGGACAAAGCTTTTCAGAGTAGGAATCCGCTGAAGACCAACCGCAGACATTCTCTAAAGGTCTCCTCTAAAAGTGATTTAAAGCTGCTTTAAGGGCACAAAGAGCTCCAGCTAAGTATTTAAGAGTCTCTATTTTCATTTTCATGACGCTCCTTTACAAGGACTGAGTTGTACAATCCCTACGAGTATCGGCACTCACTTGTTTTGGTGTTGAAGACAGTTGTGACTAGATGTGAGGTATAAGAGGTGCTGGTCCTGAGTGGTTTGATGGAGTAAATGCTGCGCCTGAGTGTGTTGACACTGCAGGGTTATCAAATGGGCACCGGGCTTCTTGAGAGTGTTTTAAGGAGAGGGCTATGCAACACTGGATGTGTTTTTCAGATTGTTGCCAAAGCTTTAGTGCAGGCCCTGGTTCTTTTTTTGGGGTCTGGCCTCTGATCCCGACCTCCTTAAAGTCAACCGCAAAGCTTCTGAGCACTTAAACTGGGAGCACTTGTAAATTCCTTATATGTCCCCGGGGCTATATTAGCTTAAAGGGGAACTGCACCCATTTTAAAAATTCATACAGACAGTCTTAGACAGTCCAAAAATATTCGTAAACATAAACAACTCTCTTCTGAATCCAAAAACTAGAGTGCTAAAACTCAAACTTTTGATATCATCAAGTATAAAGTCTGGAGCTGCTCTGTAGACAATGCATTGGGAAAGTTATAGATGACACTGAGAGTACACAAGATAATGTTCTGAGTATATGGGTACATTTTCTGTTTCATAACTGAGAACACTATAATAGAATAAAGGCTGTATACATGCTGCACTTTTTGCGACCTAAAATCCATTGTATTCAATATAGATGCACAGCAGAAGCGCTCAAGTTCAACTTTTGGAACGCAGCAGCACACACTGCATGTTGTGACGAGGAAGAACCAGTCACAGCCGACAGATACCTTACCTTTCTTCTGAAAATATTAGTCTGTGATAAATAAAAGTTGATCATGTTAGTGCACGGCTGCCCAGAGCTTTACATCTGTCCCATGGACGACAGGCCTACACGCCTATAAACAGCACCTGGACGATGATCAGCTCTGCACTCAGGATTTCAGGTAAATAGGCTATGATACAGTGCTTGTTAAGGTCGCTTAGCAACCTCAGATGTAACCTGCTATAGTTGGCTCAAAAAAAAGCACAAAAGTAGCGCCTAGGCGGTTAAAGACGTCGCACGTGTACGGCCCCAAATGCTAACATTGGAAATCTTAATTTATGTGGCATCATAAGCAGATCTGATTCCAGATACATGGATTACTGGTAAAAAAACAATTACTCAGTTCCAAACTGCTTTAGTGGGTCCAGACGTTATTTGTTCCTCGCGTGGCTTCCACTTCTGCTGCTGCTCGGCATCTTCACACTTGCTTGTGTGAGATTGAGTGTTACAACTGACCATTTGGTGTTCTGATGACAGCAGTGGGTGGTGGGTCAGTATCACTCAGCCGGCACAGAGCAGTTTTTGGGTCAAGTGTTGCCATTGTTGATGCCTTTGTCTCCTAACACTGGAAGGACACTGGTGTGAAAGTGAATCATGATTTATTTTTTGCAACTTTATCACTACTTAACAAACGCTGTAAAGTCTACAAACATATTGAGGATGATATGTTGACTCCAACATGCTGCCTTTAAACTGTTGTAAGCCTGGTATTGTTGCGTCTGGATTCAGCAGCTGTCTGTACTGCAGCTTAGCTCTGGTGCCCCCTGCTTTGGAGAACCTCACATTGCATTCTGCACACTGCAGCATTCTACACGCAGGTGCCAAAAGAGGGGGAGCAGTCAGCAGTCAATACAGATCACGACAAAAATACAACATCTGTCAGTAACTCCTGGAGGAGTTGCAGGAATCCTGCAAGCTTTCACTGGTTATGTCATGACTAGACAGGGATAGGAATCAATCTCAGCACACTGCAAACAAACAAATGCAGCACTGAGTGAGCCTGCAGCATCGATGTATGATATGTAACTGTAATATTAGCAAAGTCAAGGTCACATTATCTATTTTACTGACCTTATTTCACTGCAGTGTTGCAGGCTTAATAACTGCAAGCCCATACTCTTTTATTATCACCGCTAAATACCATACAACATGGAAAATATTGACTGATTGTGTAAGAGTTGGAAGGTACTTTCTATTCCTTCTCTCCCCTCCGCTCTTTCACTGTCATGCATTATTGACAGTCGTGTCTACTTATAACAGAGTCACTAAGTCTGCCTGCTTTAAGATACAGTACACTGAAACATTCAAAGAGCACTTAACAAGGTTGGAATGGAGTCTACGGCGGACAAACACTCCCAAATAAAAACATACTGTAGAAACATGCATGTACACAGATGGACACAAGGGTACACAGAGTTTTAAATGGTGGTAGTGTTAAAGATTAGTCACATGATAAGTTCAGTGTCAGTTCACCAAACAAATTCACAGCTCCTAAAAAGGAATAAAAAGGAAACACTGGGTGCATCTTAATATCTAGAAACATGAGCCGCTGCCCCACACTTTCAAATTTTCTTCCAAAAGTAATTTATTTAACTCATTTTGTTTGCTCTTGTATTGAAAACACTGATAAAGCTTTTCATTTTGTGCTGTAAAGCCGCAAAGGGTTACGTTCTGAAAGCAATACTAACAATTTAATTCAGGAAATCTAATCAACATTTTCATTCATTCATTTTCTGTTATCCTGTTAGGGGTTGTGGGGGGGCTGGAGCCTATCCCAGCTAACATTGGGTGAGAGGCGGGGTACACCCTGGACACGTCACCAGACTATCACAGGGCTGACACATAGAGACACAAAACCATTCACGCTCACATTCACACCTACGGACAATTTAGAGTCACCAGTTAACCTGCATGTCTTTGGACTGTGGGAGGAAGCTGGAGTACCCGGAGAAAACCCACGCTGACACGGGGGGAACATGCAAACTCTGTACAGAGGGGCTCTAATCTCTATGTTACTGGAAAAGTTAAGTGGGACATCTAGGTCTCCTAAGTTCAAAAATAATATTCTGTGACAGCACTGGAGGTCTTTATATTTTCTCTATTTTGTTTGTTTTCTAAAGCCTCTGCTGGGATATGATCCCAGGATTTCTTCTCTCTTTACGAGACAAGCACTTTAACCAGCTAAGCCACACTGTAAGTCATACCCCTATATCTCCCACCCACTCCATGAAGTGCTGATCAAGCACCAGGCTGCATTCAGTGCAAGACTTATTCCTCCGAGATGCACCACAGAGCGCCACAGGAAGCCATTCCAGTCTGCAGCCATCAAACTTCTCAACTCTTCCCTCAGACTGTCAGACACTGTGAGTCAATAGACTGGCCCTTGGACTTATTTCACCCGTCAGCAGCTTTAACCCCATTATTTATTTATTCAGTAGCCAATTTATATTTCCATCTGTGCATTAAAATGCACTTACATTTCAACTAATATTCTTACCTTATTATTATTTATACTATTACAATATTTATGCTTTTTTTTTTTTTTTTTTTTACACTGGAGCTCTATATTGTTCTTTGACGCACATATTGACACATACCTACTTACTAGATATTTGTTTGTGTATTTTCACGTATAATTACTCTCTGTGTGTACATAAGAGCAACTGTGATGTGACCCAACTGTCCTCCAAGTTCTCGTAGAAAAGAAAATACACTGCTGTTAAAACAAAGCTACAAAAATTAGGGTAATATATCCCTCAGTGCTTCATAATGCCAGAAGTCCTTGTTGGTGCACAAACAGTAGATGCTTTTACTTTTCAGTGTGCTGCTGCCCTCTAGTGTCTCTCTGCAGGGTTGCTAGGTAAAGTAAAAACACTGATGGGCTGGAGGAGTATTTATGGGAAACAGTTGAGGAGTCTGCAGACGTCCATAGAAATATTGACAAAGTTGTTGTAAACCCAGACTACGGCTGATGTTTAACTGAAGGCAGCACACAAAAAACACTGCAACTGTGTTACTATAAAACTGAATTACTGTATGCTTTCCCAGCTGCATTAAATGCCCAAGGAGTGAGTGTGTATCGCTTGATCACTGTGTAATGCTTTTCTCTTGCAAAAATATCTCTACTGACCTTACATATTTTCATGGGTGAGCTCAAGGTGTGGCACCACGTGTGTTTTCAGCACATGAGGCAAAGAAATATCTTCCAGTGTCAGCCACTACATTTGTCTAAATCGTGCATATACATTAACCTCCTGAGACCCCAGCTTTCGTTTGGTATGCACTTTCAATTTCTCCTTGCTATCTGGGATGAATAGGACCTGATAAGTATGTAAAACAAATCACTGTCTTTGAACAGGGAGTAGTTTCTGAAAAATAATGAGGACAAAGGTTTAGTTTTAACAGTCACAAGTGTGTGATCAAGTACAAAACAGTCTATTTCAATGCCTGAATGTTGCTGTGCAAAAACAAACCTGAAGACAATGCAACATGTTGTAACTCAGTGGGTTAGGGGTCACCGCTAAAATCTGAAACTGTTCAAAAATGTTCATTTCAATGCCTGAACATGGCTGTGCAAAGCAAAATTACAGTAACATTTCTAAAAGTCTTGTAGCTATGAAAAATGTCCTTTTTGTCTGTGGGAGCAGTCTGTCGCACCTTACTGGCCTATATAAAATGTTGCAGTAATACAATAATAAATTCCCAGTGTCCTCAGATGAGTACTTTTTAATTTTACACAGCCTGTTACTGTTGCAAAAACTGGTCAAATTTGTATGCAATATAAAAAAACAAATGCTACTAAGCGCAAATCAACAAGCTTCAAAGATAAAAGTTGATCAGGTTTTGTACCTTGTCCACTTTTGTGTCGAGATCAGCTGTAAACTGAGCATGAAAGTGTCCATGAAGGAGTACAACAGGTCTAAGCAGAATAAAGTGTAAGGTGCAGCAAAGCAGATAAGAATTAATGATGAGGAATGCAGTAATGTTTCCTTTTTTCGTTTAGCACAGCTGTTGGAAAGAGAAAGAAACGACCTGCTTTAGCTCACTAGCATCTCCATGCAACAGGCTCCCCAGCAACAGTAAACTTTTGGGTATCTATTTTCAGTTGGCATACGTGCAAAAGCTGAGAGTTGCTGACACCATCCAAAAATACACTGGTGTGACTTTCCATGTGTAATCTCCAAACCACTGAACTGCAACATCTAATGAGACAGAGAGACAATCTGGAGACGAAACTCAGCTCGGTTGTCCCGTTGGCTCTCAGCGTTCCCTCACTCTTTCACTCAAACATCAGTGCGGCTTTACAGTGATGATGAAATGATGACATTGGATGAAAATGAGAGGGTAGTTTTTAAAAAAATATGAATGCCACTTTGCCCCTTGTTATTTTCACTTTGTGGAAAACTTGATTCAGTGATCGGCGCATTGTGGAAATAAACATTCAGCCGATATTTAATCATTCAGACAGAAAAACACCTTCCATCTCTCCCTGCATCGTGACCTCACCCCGGCTTCACTTTTTCCTCGTGTGCTGCACATACATGTGCATCTATCACTGGCATGCAGCGTAACTGTAGTGTTTAATACTGCAGCTACAGTAAGCAGCAGCAAGGGGGGTATGTTACACAAGCTCAACCCTGGCTTGCATCTGCAGGATGAACTTTGCTTGTGTTTGCTTTACCTTTAATCTCATCGTCCTCATTTGCTGTAATGATGCGGGCTGTGATCAGATGTGGGTCACACCTGGCGAAGGCCTGTTTTGATCTGGTTGCTACCTTTTTTATCTGTGAATTATCATGAACTGCTTTTGTCTGAACATCACACAGCTCCCATCTGTGCTCATACTAATCCACACACCTATTATTTCACTGGTAAGCAGGTTTATGTCTGCTCCTAAACACGAGGCCTACAGTATAAATATCAGCAGCATATTGTTAGCACCTTATTATGGGCCTGTATCTGTCCATCACTCACAACACTGAGTCACAGGGACCTACTGTACGCTATCCCTCTGTGTGCAAACCCAGCCAATATTTATTTTTATATAGTGCATCATAATCCTGTTTAAGGGCTGTGATGCACCAGGGCACTCATTTAGCTGTCAAACACAGGCCAAAATAGAGACGTAGAGGAGGGGAAATAAGTCATTATGGAGCTACAGCAGACCACAACTGATCACAAATCAGTTTAACTGAGGCAAGCCACAATAATCTGGTTTTAATGGATGCCTTTGGTCAAAGTGGGTAAAATGCAAGAATAACAATTACGCGACATTATCTCATATACACCCATTATCTCCCCCTCTCCTCTCTGCACACACACACACACACACACACACACACGCGCGCGCGCTCCCACAGTGAGGCATGAGGGAAAAGGCCGAGAGATGCTGCGGTCTGTGTGAGCTATCATCCCATCGAGCTGTTGATCCGCGTATCAATGTATCAGAGCATCGATCGGTTCGGCTGATTTTTTTTTTCCTCTCTATGTTTTCTTACCGGAAAGCGAGAGCAGCAGCAGCGGCAGCAGCGCCGCGCTCAGCAGCTGAACGCCAGACCTCCTCTCCTGCGCGAGGGAAGACATTTTCTCTCCTTCCTATTAAAAAAAACAGGCTTTTATCTCTAGAAAAAAATAGCGATATTAAAAATAAGAGCTGCAGGTTTGCTCTTGTAGTGTGCGTGAAAATGCTAAAAAGGGTATTTTTTTTTGTTTTAGAGGCAGGACATGGCTGGCAGTGCCTGTAGCCTTATGACGGTTGGTCTCATGGTTGTCGGGTTATTGGCGGAGGAGGAGGGAGGGCAGGACAGGAAGCGCGCTCAGTCAGATGGAAAGGTCTCACATAGAGGTTGTAGACCAGGGGTGTGTCACTCTCATTTTAGTTCACGGGCCACACACAGTCCGATTCCATCACAGGTGGACCAGTAAAACCATTGCATAACATCCTATAAATAACAGACGCCTCCAAATCCCCCATCCATTTACAGAAATGACAAACAGCCTGTGATGTCTTTTCCACATTCAGTTAGTCAGCCACTCACTGTCATTACATGTGAATTTGTCTAGACATTTCCACTCCTGGGCGGCACGGTGACACAGTGGTTAGCACTGTCGCCTTACAGCAAGAGGGTTCCTGGTTCGATCCCATGAGGGAGCCCTTCCGTGCAGAGTTTGCATGTTCTCCCTTTGTCAGGGTACTCCAGCTTCCTCCCACAGTCCAAAGACATGCAGGTTAATTGGTGACTCTAAATTGTCCGTAGGTGTGAATGGTTGCGTGTCTCTATGTGTCAGCCTTGTGATAGTCTGGCGACCTGTCCAGGGTGTACCCCGCCTCTCGCCCAATGTCAGCTGAGATGGGCTCCAACTTGGTACAAGTTGTGCTTTTTCTCTATCAATTTATGGTGTAAATGTAATTTTTTCAGAATAAAAGTCATCTGCTTCTTTGATGTTTTTATTCACTGCAGCTACACTTCCAAAACAATGGTCGACAGCAGGGTTTTTGTGAAGTGCTGATAAGTTTAGTTGAGTCAAATCATACTCAAAACACACATTAAACACACATTAAACATGGCTTAATAGAGACAATTTCAAACACAAGTACACAATTCAGCTTCACTATAACTCACAGCATTCACAGACAAAGCACTTGTCTTTATCTGGACACATTTTCCCCACAAATACAACATGCTAATGTATTTAGCACAAGCCTATGGCATTTTACATTGTATTAATTAACCTAGTGGCTAGCGGACTTTTCCTCTACTCATATGAAACCAGGGACAACAGCAACATTTAACAAAGGTAATGCTACAAAATTTGGCTCCATTACAACTCACAAGGTTCACCTACAAGACAACTGTCTTATACTAAACACGTTTTCCAAACAAATATAACATGCTAACATTATTAGCACAAGCCTATGACATTTTACATTGTATGAATTAACCTAGCGACTAGCAGAGGTTTCCTCTGCTCATATGAAGCCAGGATAAATCACACACAAGCCTTCAAATTCTATTTTGAGGAGGCTTTATTGTCTTCACAATTTATTGTTTCTTATCTGTGAGATTAAAGTAAATAAAAGCTTCGTTTCCACTGAGGGAAATGGTTTCAGCTTACAGAAATAGACAGGAGGTCTGCGTCACTGCAAGAAGTAGTTACATTTCTGGGAAGGTGCACGTCAGACTATGGCGTAGGTTCTGCCTAGATGTAGAGCCTACACTATAGGTATGGCGTCAATTTGACGCAGAAGTATAAATCCTGCTTAAATCAGCCAATAGGCCTATAGTGTCTTTGCTGATTTATCAGTCTAGCTCCAGTGATGTAACGGGGGTTATACACAGGTAATCAGGGTATACCCACCTCTTTTCTGGCTGTTTACAATACACCCACCTATCAGCTAAAAAGCCACAGGAATATATAGGACATAATATCCAAATAATCCTTGGTAAACCATCCATCTATCTAGGTACAACCACCTCATCATGTCTTGATCTATGTGCCATAGCCCTCGCTGTCACACCTTCTCAACCAAACTGCGCTCATGTGTATGCACTGTGCATTTAAATCAAGATGATCACCACTATTTTGGTGAGAGCACCAACTATTGTACATCTGATACTATGTGTGCACATCAGCGTCTGTAAAATCATGTTTGTACAGATTTGGATGAGGAGGCCCTCCTCAGAGGAACCAGGCTGCCGTGCAGACAAACAAGAAATTAAGCAGAGACCATCTCAACCTCCCTCCATTAATCCATTCCTCCATCCATCCTTGCTGGGTGGGAGGCAGGAGGAGGGGATACTGGGAAATAAAAGAGGCAAACACCAACTGGTAGTCACATGTTCCTTACCATCCATCTTTTCACATGTTAGGCAGGCACTCCTCGGGAGAGTGCAGAGCGAGGGAGTAAGGAGGCAGTAGAGCTAAGACAGGAAGAAAGGAAACATCAAAGGCAAAAGGTGCTTAGAGGAGCGGTTTGAAAACATTAAGCCATTAGGAGTAGACAGGAAGCAGAGGTGGAGGGTGGGCTGATTGCCAGTTTGGGGTTAGCAAAACAAAGCTGATGACGACAATGAGAGAGAGAGCTTCCAGATTCACTGTTGAAGCACAACAGACTCTCTATAACAACAAAACAAAGTCTGCTTATTTTATGTACTAGGCCTACAGGCTTGATCATACCATGGTTTAAGGTCTTTCTCCACTCAAACGTGTGCTTTTCTTCTGTTTATGTCCCTTTGAATGTGTAACTTTGACTATACTGACTTATATCTCTGCAAAGTTTGTCACTGTAGAGGTGTTTTTACATTCCTCTGCCGGAGGGGATGATGCAAAACCTGAGATTCAAACATACCCCGGGCAAGCTAGATTAGCTACGCCACTGATACGAAAGTCAACTACAGAAAACACATGAGCAGACTTCAACACAACATCAGCAAATACAGCTTCAGTCAGAACAGAGAACAGTTTGCACCAGCGCAGTGAAGTTTTGACAGCAGACATGGTAGAGCGTGCAGTTCATGGACATAAACTGAGTCTGGGCCTTGTTTCAAGGCTGGAGAAAGTGGGAAGCAAAAGCTAGCACTAGCAGCGGTGGCAGGCAGAGGCCAGATCAAGCGTTTTTAAATAAGGGAGAAAATGTAGATGTGCTTTCAGACAATTTTTACAGTTTTTTTTTTTTTTTTTACCTTTTTTTTTTTTTTGTGGGGAAACCATGTTAAACCAAATATTAATAAATTAATTACTATAATTTCACAGATGGAGGCCATGGTTCTCTGCCGGAAAACGGTGCATTGTTCCCTTCGAGATGGGAGAGAGTGACTGCCTCAAACGAGGGAGTTGAAGTATCTTGGGGTCTTGTTCACGAGTGAGGGTAGAATGGAGCTTGACATAGATTAGCGGTTTGGTGCGGCTCTGCAGTGATGCAGGCGTTGCTCCGGACCCTCGTGGTGAAGAGAGAGCTGGTCCATCTACGTCCCAACCCTCACCTATGGTCATGAGCTCTGGGTAGTGACCAAAAGAATGAGATCGCTGGAGGGATTACATATCTCATCTGGCCTGGGAACACCTTGGGGTCCCCCAGGAGGAGCTGGAAAGCGTTGCTGGGGAGAGGGACGTCTGGGGTGCTTTGTTTAGCCTGCTGCCCCTGCAACCTGGCCCCGGATAAGCGGATGAAAATAGATGGTGGGATTTCACAGAGGGGGACTTTAAACATGCATTTAGTACATTTCGTATGCTTACAGGGTGGACATCACAATAGAATAATGTTCAGGCCAAAGTTTTTAAAATGATCTACTGCTTAGGACACTACCTATTAATTTTAAAACTGGGCAAACCCATTGTTTAAAGAGAAGCTGCCCAATAATAACACTGTTTACAGTAGTTGATGTGTATAAGTTGTATCGACATACAGGGCAACTCCCCCATACAGCTGAGTCCAACAGGAGCTTAACATGTTTGTATTGCAGAAATTCTATAGTAGGTAACACCATATTTTGATATCAGAAAAAAATCGAAATGCTGTATTAATATATTGTATATTGAAGGCCTACACAAATATGTTGTCGTCACTGTCAGTTGACTATATGCTGTTGGGCACTTATAGGAATTAGTTAACAAACTGTCACTCACACACATCACCTCGTTTACTGGGATAGCACCAGCTGCCCTATGATTCCAGTGCTGTGTGTGAAACTCATGAAGCGTGTGTGTGTGTGTTTCACCTGTCTCTATCTTGAATGAGTCCTGAGAGGTTGAAACCAGCTGGAGGTTGACACTTCCACACGTTAGCCCCAGTTATTTCTGTGCTTGTGTTGTCAGCTTGTTTGTTTACTCAGCAGCTTTTTTACTTACTCTAGAAGGCCATGACAACCTGTTTTCTCCGTCAGCATCTTAGTCTCAACAGAGTCCCACACGAAGACTAAATTTACTGCCAAAGTGAGAGCAGTTTTGGTATTTTTAAGTGAGGGACCTCTGCATTTGTGTCTTTACCTGTGCTCTAGTTCCTGGTATGAAGTGAGCAGGGCCGTGATGACACATTTCTTTGCATGAATCAGAATTTAGCAGCACATGAATGAAAATGTGCTGATTTTGCCACCACTTACAGTCACTTACCATCAAACCACAACCACACACTTGTGATGAAAATGATCAGCTACGTTTTTGAGTCTTAAACTCTTACAAACTTTTTCCTTCATAAATAGCAAGTGAATACAGTTACTATTGTGCCTCAATGCTATTTCATGCACTCAAGCATGTAACTACAAGGTGTCTACCTTGTGTTCTTTTAAGTCCATTGCTAATTCAATAAAAATGATTTCACAACAGAGGCCATTCCCTCATTGACTTCAGTGTTAACAATGATTTTGCATGCTTGTGCAGCGTGCAACTTTTATCTACATATCCCAGAGTTAACAATTGTGTTTGAATGGTACTGAGTTTTGTGTAACAGTGCACAACAGCAGCAACATATTATTGGTAGTTTGCCATAAAATGTACACATTCATGGTCCCTAGTCAGTGAATCCTTTTAATTTTGGACACATTACGAGCTCCCATGTAGCAACAGCCTCAGGCCAGAGAGTCAGTGTTGCACACAATCATTCCCCCAACTCTTTTGTGTGATGGGTTGTTACAATCTGTTGTAGCGTCTAGTTGCTGTTTGGAGACAATGTGTTTAATTAGTCATTTAACTGTAAAAGCTATGTACAACAATTACCCCATCTACATTATAAATATGAAGCTCATACAAATAAACCTTAAGGCAATATTAAAGGCTGCAGTACACTGTCACTGTCGCTCTCCTTGGTGCTGAATGACTCTCAGGTGTGTGTCTCTCTCCGTGGTGCTGAACTCCACCACTCAGTGTGGAGGGCCCGATCGCTGAATACTGTTCAGTGTGACAACTCTCTCTACACACTCACATGTTCAGTACTCAGCATCGACTGATTACTGTTTACAGAGCTACAAAATGCAACCAGTAAAGATTTTTTGAAATTAAACAAACCACAACTAAGACCTGCTGGAGTAAAGCAAATCAATACAATAACACAAGTTCTCTCTCTCTGTTTCTCTTTTTCTCTCTCTCTCTCTCTCTCTCTCCCCGCTGTCTTTCTGCAGAGAGAAGAAGAAATGTTGATATAAAGAGTGCTCCTTTGTTGCTAGGCAGCAGGGACATTGTACAAGAGTGAATCACTGCCGCACTGACTGTTGCTGGCTTAATACAATCAGAGGTAAGAGGTCTGTTAAGGTAATAGACTCCAAAGGTCTCAGATATAGCCGTGGGATAAACCGGTCTCCAGCTGTAAAAATAGCACCATTCAAACACCCTTCTTTTTTTTTTTTTTTTTGAAAGAGAGGACAATACACATATATGTTGTTTTATTCTTCTAATTGTTTTAATTGGCATAATAATAGTTGTTCTTCCTCCACAGATTGTTTGCCAGCACTGGACTCCTGGCAGATTGTGTTCTGTTGTGGATGGAGGTTTTTATTTTCACATAGGGTATATTCTGAGTGCTACATCATAGGCAACAGGACTTGTCTGAGTTTCTTGAACGATGGGTCGACGACACACAGTTGACTTTAATGACTCTGAAACCAGTCAGTTAAGGCCTGTTTTCACTGTGCAGTACGGTACGGTTCAGTTCAATAGAGTTTTTTTCTGTTTCCACTGTGAAAAGTTGTGGATGGTACCAATGGAACCGTTCTGTACCGTCCCCATTTTTGCCCCCCCCCCCCTCTGTTGGGGTACCTAGCACACAGAGCTGATACTAAAAGGTGGAGCTGTGAACACTGCAGTCTGTTGACTGGTCAATAGCGGGCTGAGTTGTGGCTGGTTTTGTTCATACCCTAGAGAGTGTTACATATATTAGTAAATGGTTTAGTATAAAATAAAGGATGTTTTGCTGCCTCACAGCAGCTGGAGTTGAAAAATAACTTAATTCACTGGGCCGACTGTTGTCGACTTTTAAGGTGGAACGTTAACTTGTAATGTTACTCAATGCATAAGTTGACAACGTGAATCCATCAGCACACCTTGAATTTCACTGTAACAATCTTAAAGTGTTGATGTACTGTATATTCTTTTCGACTGAGTTATCCGAACTCCAAATGTTCTAATCTCCACTTAGCCCTAAACCCCATCTCAGCTTGCCTGAGAAGGACTAAATGCACAAACCCACTATTTTTAAATATCCCATAGAGAGAGACTCTCACTGCACACTGCACACTAAACAGATTTAGGGTCTAGGTACCATGTCTGAAAGGTTACTTTTGGTCCTAAAGGTACCATATCGAAAATGTATGGTGGAAACAGAGCTTAAGAACTGAGGAAGCCTCTTGGATGAGACGTGAACCGTCTCCAAGAAACTCAAGCAAGTCCAATTGCCTACGATACAACACTTAGAATTACCATGACCTGTATGACTGAGAATCTTCACCAACTTATAAAGTATATAGAAAAAATACAGACTTTTATGTTGTGGGTGAACCAACTGTTTATGGCAGTTATGTCGGAGAGCAACTATAAGCCAGAATATTCAGCTCAAAGATGTGATATGTTAACTTCCAAAACATCACCAAACATCAGTTAAGGTTAGATTAATGAAGGGCATGAGGTTGAAAAAGGTAATTAACCATCACCAATGAAATAAATCCACTGAATAGCAAGTTCAGAGAAGAGTGTTTCACTTTGTGACAGACTGCACATTCAAGTATTCAATTCCTCATTAATCACTTAACAGCAAGCCAATAATGGGACCTTATTTTGTCTGATTTAGAAGGACACAATCATTGTAGTCTTTGCAGTCATATAGTTAATGTTAACCTTGTATACAAATTGCCACTACCTCACCTTTTGAAATGTCACAACTGGTAGTGTAAAATCAAATCTGGTATTATATGCAGTTTTTCAGCTGTTTGAATGAAACTTAAACGTGGATATGTGAGATTGTACAAGCACCCACATTTATCATTAGTTCTGGTCTCAGTGAGGCATAACTGTTTGATTTGGAGAGGATGAGCAGGCTCAGTCTTCATCTCTATTGAAGGACCAACCTTGGATGGCATTCTTCAATCAATCCAGCGCCTGACTGGGGACACAGTAAGTATGTGATGTGAGCCACAGCTCACTTTATAGTCTCTGTACTCAAAGCCAACCTCTCTGAAAAGGCACCTACAAGACAAAAACATCTGTAATCAGTCTCTATCTTACAACAGAAAAGGAAGAGGGAAACACACTTTGTACCGGCTTTTACAATACACATTTCTCCGCAGAAAGTGTACTTGTGTCATCATTTTTTTGCCACCACTTTTGCTATTTACTCATGTCTTTTGGGCTGATTGTGGAGTAAACCATTTTTCAGTATTGTGTCATGGAAAATACTGAAAAAGGTCAGATTTCAGTCGAGTAAAAGATACATTGTTGTACAGTACTTGTATCCCTCATGCATCAAACACTGGCACACCAGTGTTTAGTCCTTAACTTCTTCCACATGTGTGTTGTGGTTGTACATAAGCAATGTAAGGATACACATATGAGAGGTGCCATCCCATTACCACTTTTAAAATGAGTTTACTTGTGTCTAGTTTACCAACAACTTAACATTAAACATAATATCTTGGTGAAGGGCAGCATGTTTGAACCGTGGTTAGCATTGTCACCTCACAGCAAGAGGGCTCCTGGTTCAAACCCTTTGGTTGGGGAGTTTGCATGTTCTCCCCGTGTCAGCGTGGGTTTACTCCGGATGCTCCAGCTTCCTCCCACAGTCCAAAGACATGCAGGTCAATTGGTGACACTAAATTTCCCGTAGATGTGAATGTGAGTGTGAATGGTTGTCTGTCTCTATGTGTCAGCCCTGTGATAGTCTGGCGACCTGTCCAGGGTGTACCCCGCCTCTTGCGCAGTGTCAGCTGGGATAGGATCCAACACAACCACGACCCCTAACAGGAAAAGCAGATACAGAAATAAATGAATGAATGAATTGATTAATATCTTGGATGGATACATAACATACACCAAATTGCAACTGCAAAAGCTTGATACTTCATAATTTCAGAACTGAAAAAGCATGACAAACAGAAACTACCCTCACAACTGACAAACTATCATGTCATAGTGTTTTTGTAGTACTTTTCTTTTTTCATGTCCATGTAGCAATCCTACAAACAAGGACAGGTAAAATATTGGATTTAACAGCAGATTTTCTACAGAAGTCAGTTCAATGGGGCTATACACAGTCAAGTGCTCTTGTCGTGCTGAAGGGTTTCCTGTTCAATTACACCCTAAATCAAGGGACATGTTGGTCACTCACAGATATTGGGCTTTCATTGCCGACACAGACTGTGTCCTGCTCTCTGCAGCCTGAGGAGCTGAGAGAGAAGCTGAAAAAGAAAAATGAGTGCTGCTGAAGAGTGAGAAAGAAAGTAAGAACAGCATTTTATTTAAGTGATTTATGTAAATAGAAAATCACGAAGGACATTTCTTGTGTAGTTGTATGCATTTTGTGCCTTGGGTACCGCAGAAGTAGAATTAACTATGATGTTTTTTGTTTTACCAGGGTTACGTCTAAGTTACTCAAAGGTCTGACATGGAGATTAATATACACTTCAGCTTCAGGAAGAGTAAAAAACTTAACAGACTTGATATTTAGGTGAGTATTAATATATGAAGAAAACATACACACACATAATGTACTTGTATCATTGTGAGGACTCTCATTGACATTATGCATTCCCTAGCCCATTACCCTAACCTTGACCATCACAACTAAATGCCTAACCCTAAAACCCAACGTAACCGTAAAAACTGAATCTCAAATGAGCCTTTGAAGAATGAGGACTGGCCACAATGTCCTCACTTCTCAAAATTGTCCCCACTTTGTTGGGTAAAAACACGGTTTTGTCCTCACTATGTAGCAAGTACAAGCGTACACACACACACACACACACACACACACACACACACACACACACACACACACACACACACACACACACACACACACACACACACACACACACACACAGTACAACTGTTTCATGTACTTCTCTCTTGATCCAGCAGAGGGTGCTGTGACTCCATGATACACACACAGAAATGCTTTGGAATAAAACTGTCATCATTTAAACATTATTAATGTGACTTCTCTCTGAACAAACTTAACTCTACAAGTTTTCTTGAGCTTATTAAGCATCAGTATCAGCATTCAAGCCAAAGATAAAAATGCTCTTTAAAAAATAAAGGAAGGAGAAAAAAAGGTTTTACAGAGTGAGTTGGTTAATGGTGGTGTTACATTTGGTCTGGGGAAGTTTTCCTAATGAATGTTTTTTTTTTTTTTTTTACAGTTTTCAGTGCACACTCCTTTTTTTTAAACCAACATTTTACTTCAAATTAGTCACATTAGAGTTGGCTTTTATTGTAGCAGCAACTATAAATGCTGTGCCAACATTTGGCTACTTTGGCAGACCTACAGTATTGTTTTAATACTGATGCACCTGTCCAATGTTGATTTTCATTGAGAAATGAGAAAACCTCTCGACCTGCTACTGATGCTCCTTGCAATTTCACTTGTCACTACCATCATCAATTACTACTAAATGTTTCATTAAAAAAAATGGAATTTGCAAAGTGTGATTTTATAGAGCAAAGCACATTTTGCTCCAGAAAATCCCCTGAATTTAGACATAAAGAAAGCCGGGAGTGACGACAAAGCTGGAGGTATGATAGCACACTGATGGTCCTCCAGGTAAGCTCAGAAGTCCACTGGCGTGCCACTGGGATACAAGCTCCACTGAGTTTGATAGAATATGTGATTGACAGCTCTGTTCTCCTACCTCCCTTACTCATCTCGTCTTCCACACACGTCCGTCTTGTCCCTCGCTTCTGACACCCCAGACTCTTTGATCACTCTGCATGTTTGTACTGCACTGCAGAGAACTACTGAGGACTACAGCGGGAGGAGGGGAGAAAGAGAAGGAAAGGGGAGGATAGAGAGAAAACATTCCATCTCTTTGTTTTTCTCTCTGTGGCATCTTGCCTTGTGGGAGTGAAGCTCTTTGTGGGGAATTTGAGAGCTTAACACTGGTGTGTGTGAATGAATTTGTGCGTGAATCTGTGTGTATGTGTGCAGGAGCCCGGGAGACCATGGCAGTCTCTCTCTTGTTGACTTCTAAAAGTCCTCCAGTGGCCTGAGACATGACGCTGTACCACGTCCTCAAATAACCAAAGGATGAGAGGACAAAAACCGAGAAAAAAAAAAAAAAAAAAAACGTAAGAGAGAAAGAAATAGAGTGGAAGGGAGCGAAAGAAAGAAAAGGCAGTCGGGAAGAAAAAAGTTACAAAAAGTACAAGAAGAAAGAATCCATTAGAGCTGGATAAAGAGTACAAGAAAGATACGGTGCAAGAGACGGAGATAAAGCCAAATGAGAACAGAGGTAAGGGGGATGAGACAGGTAGAGAAATGATAAAAGTATAGATGTTCAATGGGATAACAAGGAGACGTGTCATTCATCTGTCAAGGTGACAAGAAGTACAGCTGCCAGTCTCCTTCACTGAAGATGCCACTGCTGATTTATTGACTTTGTGTCTTCCTGAGTTCAAATTGCGGTTAACTGGTGAGTTTGGAGCGCCGCCTTCCTACCTGGGTGAGAGGCTATCAATAACACCACACCACCACAGGTTCCACATGTATTTAAAGCCCCTGCTTTAAATACCTCCTTTATAGTGCTTATTCTATCTGTGTAGATGGCTTGCGTTGGCGCAGCAACTCCTAAGGCATGATTATAACACAGCGCACACGCTGCTGAATTGAAGGCAAGTAAGGCACAATACATTTACGCGATATAACACGGCATAGTGATGGACTCTCACAGCCACAGCGGCATTAGAAAAGCCACGCAGCATGCTAAGAGAGACAGAAAGACAGAGGGGAGCATTTTGAGTCATGACAATTTGGGATCCTGCCCTTCATGAAGATAAAGTGGCCAATTATCATGCCATCATTTCCTACTGTACTTATTGCTGTAAGGCCAATTTATATTTCATTCTTCCACCAAAAACTCAACACTTGTGCCCTAAATAGTCGATCACTTGGTAGTTTTGCAAAAGCACTGGAAAACTAGCCAAATTTCTACCTGAATGCCACTGCTGATTTGTTAAAATTGACATTTATATTTGTTATTACAAGTGTATCTCTGTTAGCCAGATCACAAGTCTGATTGCTTCTGTCTTGAATTTGCTGCCCTGGATGCAAGCCTGGGTAAGCTCTTTTCCAATCCTAAGGGAGGCCACAATGCGCCTGAAGCTGTTTGGTAAATGCCAAAAAACAGAAGCATAATAATTGCATACTTTTGTTAAAACAGCAGATTAGTTATCAAGCTCTTCTTGTCTCTTTGCAGTCTACCATTACAACAAAAGCACTTCACTACCCCACTGTTAGAAATACTACAATACACCATTTTATTAATATTGGTACAGTGTTCCTATGAGTTGTGTTGATGTGCAAAAGCAGCCTGCTGTGAAGGTGGCTCGCTGCACACACACTACACACAACACTGAACACAGGAAATTAAGTGTCTGACGTTCAAAATTTCTTGTGGGACTACCCCCAGACCCCTGACTTAATAAATGTGCCCCCAAATATTGAAAAACAACAACAACAAAAAACCCCAAAACAAAACAAATGTGTAATATATGACTTGCATTTGTGTGATTGATTGTAGTAAGTTGGTCTGGGCCAAAATACCCAGTCCAGCCCTGTTCATGACATTGAGTCATAGACTGTATAAAATAATGGATGTAGCGATGTCACCCATTGGTTTGTGGACAGCTGTTTTGAAGCCTTGAGTTTGGCATTTTGGCCATTGTCATCGTGGAGTCAGAAGTGGCTATATTTGGACAAGAGGATGGAGCTGTGGAGGAGTGAGGGTAGTTCAAAGTTATAGATTGTAGTGTTGCTTTGCAGAGAGTCCGTTACTCAAGTGGAATCAACTCTAAGTATGCATAACTGACACATAAATACTTGCATCCCTTACGATTGACTTGATTGTTGAAATAAGCGATGAAGATCAAAACTATTTTTTTTGGTACCAGGCTGTAAACATCTTCATTTTTCTCTGTTAAGTCAAACTTTTTAGCACGGGTGTCTGTGGACATTGACTCACTTTTGGAGCCAGCCTCAAGTGGCCATTCAAGGAACTGCAGTTTTTGGCACTTCCACATTGACTTCATTTTTCAGCCTCGTAGGTTGCAACTTGGCCTTTACGTGTTGTCAGCTTTATTTAGTGCTTTACATCCTCATGATCAGACCAGCCGCTGTTACAGTCACCGTACCTGCCATTTCTTTTGCCTTTGTCTTTACAGTAAGCCCAGCTAATCTGTCTGTTTCTTCATATTAGGTCTGTGTTATGTGCCGTGCCATCAGAAGGCTTAGATACCTGTGACTTTTTGTCTGTGACAGATTTATAGAACTAAACCCTGTTAAACAAGTGGGATTTGATGTGGCAGTAGAGTAATTTGAAAGGAAAGCCTGGCTTGTTATATGATATTCCCTGTGGTAAGTAAAGCACTGCTCATTACACTGAAGCTATGTGCATCAGATCCTGTGCAGATGTGGAAACAAAGCTGAGAGATGATATACCATGCACAATATGAAACGGTGCAAATACTCTATCTGTACTCCAAACCACATCTGAGGCTGAACGCAGCAGAACAAGTATCTAAAATCTCATTTAAAACCTCAGTAGCTACTTTCATTTTTCCCACATCAACCTCTCTGACCCATTTGTCATTTCTTTCCACCTTTTGCATATTTCCAAATTTCATAACTCCTCTTGTGGCTGTATTTCTTTCCCTAATTAACAGTGTTGGTTCTTTTCTCCTCTCTACGATGCTGGGCAGAACAGGAGATAGAGGCTGTAATCAAATATGCAGCTCACCCTGTTTGTCCTCCATTCTTTTAAAATCTGGCCCCAAAGAAGAGGGATCTAATTACTTCTCTCTCATGCAGAGAGAGTAAAACCAGGACTCCCCAGCTTTGTCAGTTTAGCAAAGGAACTGTACAATCTCACATTTTCTGCACTTTTTTTTTAATAGTGAAAAGGGAAGGCTTAATCTTATTAGTGGTGGGATTCCAGTAAGCCTAATTTGCAGTATTGTAAAACATCAAGGTAATCTAATGGCCCTTTAAAGGATACAAGACAGATTACACAATGAGGACGCCAGCATTCAGATAATGAGGACTACCCAAAATAAGCAACTGAAAGAAAGAACAAAACTGTTATCTCTTTCAAAGATGCACGCAGGGTACAAAGAAAGCTCTGCACTCGCCGGATGTGTGCACATACTGTATGCATACAGTATATGAACAATGACAGAAAAAAATAGACTCATACAGTCACATACAAATAGACACACAAAATGCCCACAGCCCGTGCGGAGAGATTTGCAAATGAACCAAACTCCCTCTTTGAAAAACTCTGCATCTATCAAAGAGGTCTCAGCAGGAGTTGGCCAGCGCTCGTCTCTTCATCTCTTTCTTTGCCTGCATCGTCCTTCTTTATTCTTCTCCAGGGATTTTTTTTTCAACAAAATTCAAAGTGAAAGGATTTTAGAGGCTAACATTCACAGCTTTGTTTGGAGATTAGTCAAGGAGAAGAAAGACGATGAGTGTGTGTGTATGTGTGTGTGAATAAGCAAGCATATACTGTGGCCCTTTGTTGACAGCTGATGCAGAGTTAATGTGATAATGACAAGCAGAGATGCAATTTGTTTCCCAGGGAGCACGTCATTCAGCCGTTGTGGGGGGTTAAAAGGTCCGCAGCAGAGCAACATCAGCAAACTGTTAAAGAATTTTATATTTACAGCCAGTCACACTGACACGGCCATGGTTTTTCGACCCGAGCAACATCACTTTTCTCTGCCACAAATGTCAGCCTCCCCCTTACTCCTCCACTTTGTGATTTCCTTCAGTCATACTGTTATTGATTGTTAAAATCTGGCTTTGCCAAAAGGACTACTCCACCAAAAAATTGATCATTTCAGGATTGAATACTCAACGCCTGTAGGCCTGGAAGGGGGCTGAAAATAGATCGCTATTTTATGGTGGAAGGTAGTTAGGGTCAGCTTAAATCCACAGCAGCTACAATGGAGTAAAATGGTGGCCTTGTATGGAGTTAATTTTGTGTCTTTAATATGCAATCAAAAAGAATGGATTTGAAAACAAAAAAATATTTTGCAAACAAAATTATGATTTCAAAAATACAAAAAAATGCCCATGAATGAATGAAATATATTTGTGATTAAAACTGTATCTTGATAAATCCACAAGTTTTGTTTACAAACCAAAATATTGTTCTCATGAACCACGGATTCGTTTGCATTTCCTGAGTTTTCGTTTGCGTTTCTTGAAGTTTTGCTTGCGTTTCTGCATGACTCTCATGGGCGGGACCTCCTCTGAAAACTGTAAGAAGCCTCCTGATTGGTCAGTCTCACTCAAAGAGACGGGGTGACAACTTCCGCCCCCACAGTGAGCCGGGGGTAAGAAATAAACTATTACCTTCTCTGCATTGTTGCCCAGTAGTATAACAAGCACGACAGGAATAGATCCTTAATGACACATGTACTCTGCATGATCACATAACAATGCCATGCATCTTAAATTCTTTTACGGTGTGATCGGCGTGCAGTTACCGAAAGCTGCTCAGCATTTCATGTCTCTGCTCAGCAGAGTAATACCTGAAGGACCACTGTTGGCCTCTCCCTACTGGTGCTCTGACCCTGACTAAGGAGAAATCTGGACCCCGTGGCTCGACCTCCAGTAGGTGAAAGCACCCCTGATAGAGACAGTGTGTAAGAGAAACTCCAGACAATGTCCAGCCTGATTCCATATGAGAAAACATCACCATGGTCTTGAGAAGAAGAAAAAAAACTCTAAAAACATTAAAATGTCCACAAAAACTCCTGCTGCATCAATTGCTTCTCTTTTATGTTCAAAACCACCATTGCTTCTCAAGTAAATGGATACATGTGTTATTTCTGGGGGACCCTCGAAGCCATGAGGAGGCTATGATGACAGCAGGGCTTTACGGATGGCAGTGTCAGTTATTTGATTGGACCTCTATTTACTTGGAGGATGAAACCTTTATTATCCAGTGCATGTGCACCAAAGGTTGCAAAACAAAACAAATTAAAGACTACAGTCTAAACTTTAAGCAAATAGCTCATGAACATATCAGATCAAGAATCAAATTCAGCTTTATTGGCCAAGTATGTTGACACACATATGAAGAATCTGACTCCAGTTCTCATTAGCTCTCAATAAACTTAAAGACCAATGTACAGGTGCAGACGCTATGAGATGTAGTCACAACCACATATATGCTTGGAAAAGAATGTATGCCTTAGCACGGGCACACACACACACACACACACACACACACACACACACACACACACACGCACACACACACACACACGCACACACACACACACACACGCACACGCACACACACGACTGCCAGCATGGGTCAGGAAGTAATTAAAAAAGTTCTCTGTTCTTGGAGTCACAAGGTTGCCGTTGTCTGCAACCCTGAAAAATGCATAATGAGAAGCAAAGATAGTCAAAGAGCAGCAGTCTAACCTTCACTTGTCTTCTGTTACATTCTGTAAAACACCTCATCGCCCTTCATCATACTTACAAATTCCACCCAAAATGCCTCTCAACGGTGCTCATTGTTCCACATTGTTCTTTTCATTTTCTACCCTTTTCTCGCCAAGAGAACCATTCTTAGTAATATTGTATTTCTCCACAGTGTTCAGACATTATATTTGCACTTCTAAGATGTCAGCTGTGATCACTGATAATTATAAGGGTAATGATAACACTGATAAGAAACCACAGGAGCAGGCCGCAAGACTCCTACAAAAATCCAAATATTAGTTTGCATAGTAAGCCCAACACAGATCCCATTCCTCTTTAAGTCCCTCTGGAGCCTCACCCCAGATCAAAAATCCATTTAATTTTTGCTTTAAACAGAACAGGTTGTGCTCTCCACCCCTGATGGCCAGGGATTGATCATTTCTATAGACCAGAATTTTAATTTTGTGACCAAATGTCCACACTGTAGGAAATGTGTGGCTCGAGGGGAAGCATGATCTCTCCTATTGAAGCTACTGCTGTTTTTAATCCACATAATAATTTTGATCTCTTTCACCTATCTTATTATTTTCGTACATGGTGTTGATACATTTTACTGTATTGAGTGGCTTTGATATGATGTGGCCTGTCCCAGATAAGCTCGTGTTATTTGTCCCTTGTTTGGAATTTATGGCAAGATGCTTTTTATATACTGATCATGTTAGTGCAGGGCTATCCAGAGCTTTACATCTGTCCCGCGTTCTTGAAGGCTGACACAAAAAGGCACAAGAGTAGCGCCCAGGGCCCGACCTCGCGTTTCCAGGTAGTTTAAGACGCAGCATGTGTACGGCTCCTAATTTCCAGGGCTGGTACCTGCAGTTATTCCACAGGCTAGTTAATAACATGTCGGGCAGGAAATCCAAAGTGTGGGATCATTTTGAGAAGGTGAAGGACGAACCCAAGGTGATATGTAAACTCATCTTCATTGGTCGACTACAAACATGACGTATCATCTGAAACATGGAAGTAGCTACATGCCCATTAGCCCACAGCGTCATTAACAGGCGGCTCGCTCAGTGTGTGACGTGCACTTGTAGATAAAATATAGGCCTATATTAATGAAGGTTCATTAGTACGGTTTTGTATTTCTGTATAATGTAGCACAGTGTTAACAATGTTACTGATACTATTCTTTCTCACACCTTCAACTCAAACCATTGTGTTGCCCCGCCCAAAATATATAATTTAACAATTACATTAATATTGTAAACATGCGGGTGACTAGTCGACTAATGGCCCGAAATAACTATTGGCTGACAAGGAAATTCTTAGTCAGGAGCAGCCCTAGTTATTGGTGACAGTGATGACGTCTCTCTGAAGGTCTCTCTGCTAATCCTGTCCTGATTGTTTCCCTTTTATGAGTACTCTCGCACTAAGTATTAGATTTCTCTCTCAAGATCACGGAGAGGTCTTACCATGATAGGCCTAACTTCAAATGTCTAAAAAAATAAAAATAAAATAAATATTAATTATTTTAATGTCATTGTGAAACACCCTGTAAATTACTTCAACAAATAGGTCTATATATATTTTATATATACATATATATATACTTTTACACTGTGAAAGTGTCCATAATGTAGCAACAGCCTCTGTGACTGTCACTACTGCTTCTATCTCTGGTACCTTGCAGTTGGCCCTCTCTTTTTCTCAAGCTTTTTTTTCATGTCTTTTTCTTCTCACCGAGTTAACAAGACCAGTGCTTATGACTGGATCTTTGGCTGGAGATCTGATAAACAGAGATTCTCCAGCGTGTTTGTATTCTCGCCTTTCCATAACAGCACTGATAACATGATCCAGGATGGATGGCAAGAGGGAAGGGACACACTGCAACACTCTTGGGAACAGTGCTGGGCAAGTGTGCTCCACTTAGTGTTCTGCCAGAACAACTCTGACAGCATGTTAATGCTAGTGAGGCGACGGGTGCCAATACTCTATCCCGTATTAAGGTTTTCCACTAGAGCAGATGCCATATGTTCCTTTCTGCCACAGCCACATGTCCCCTTCCCTTTCAGCTTCGCCTTAAAGGGACCCAGTGTAAATGAGGGAAAAATCAACAGATTTTCCCTCAGCTTTCTGTTGCTAATGTGTTTCTGTGTTCAAAAGCCAGCGCAGTTGGGAAAAGAACAGTCTTGACTTAAATTAATAAATAATAGGAAACATCACTATTCTTTTTCCCCCCTCACAGTTAAAACACCCTGTTTTACATTTGTACCAGCTCCCTAGTTTTCTCAAGGAATGGATTTCCATATGGAGGATGATCTTTGGCGTATATCGCAATCCTGACTTATACTGAAGGGATGAAAGGTCTTCTGCTGGAATGTTGGTATAGTGGATCAAGGACACGAGCACAAGTATGTAAAAGTGTATGTATGTAAAATAGGAAACCATAATATAAGATGGAGAGAGGCAAAGCAAACACAAATAAGTAAAAAATAGTGTGCTCTGACACAAAAATAAAAAATATGCAGAGATCAAATCAGTGTCTATTGTCCTCATTCACTCGTCTTCCCTTGCTTTGTCTGTTTTTCTTTGGATGGAAGTTCGCTTGTGAGCGTAAGTGCAACAGAGGGAGTGTGTTTTTTTTGAGCTACAGCTACAGACTCCTGCTGTTGTTTTTCCTTTTAAAGGCAAACTTTTGCACTGTTCATCAACTTACATCAACCTGAACAAGCTGACAGAAAGAGAGTGTCTATTTCCATGCTCCGCAGTCACACAGTTAGTTATCATTTTCAGGGAAACACACACACATATTTGGTTGATGGTTTGGTTTGTGTATGTGTATCATATATCATACATAAATCCACGTGTGTGTGTGTACTCTTAAGCAGTGGTATCCAACTGGTCCAGCCACGGGGTCCAGATTTGTCCTTAGTCATTAGTTTGACGTCCAAGTAGGGCATTAACGACTTTGATTTTTTTCAGGTCGACTTATCTGTCAATAAAGTCGAAGTCGAAGTCGAGTCAACAAGTCATTTGATGACGTCATCACATTGACACAGCGGAGGAAAGTGAAATATCTCCACACATGTGATGTGTGTCTGTGAAGGCCCGAACATACTCGGGCGGAACACACTCTGCGGAGGTCCGCGCAAACTCAAAGCGGACATCGGGAAGCCCTGTTCGCGCAAAGCTCAGATTTTACGACCGCGCGGACTCCGCTCCACGCACCAGTGACTGCTCGGCGTGTATTTTTCACATCGGGGGATTTTTCACGGACATTTTTACAGGAAACTACAACGCAGAAGTGCGCTCGACTATGAAAGCCCGAATGACTGCGGACATTCCTCGCGGAGTCTGCTCTGCTTATAGTACGCCCGAGTATGTTCACTTAGTCAAGGATAAAGTATCAACGTAAGCACAGACAGAGAGAGAGAGAGGGGGAAAAAACACATGACTTGTCGACGTCGACAAATCGACTTTTTCTTTGTTAATTAGCTGTCTGTTATGCACTCAGTCTACAGCAGGAAACGGCGCTACAAAATAAAATCTCTGTGCCAGATATTCACTGCACTTCAAAACAAAGTGCTTTTTACAAACCTGACACATTCATGAGTTACTTGCGGTCCATTTAGAGTGAACCTGCAACCCACTTTTGGACCGTGACCCACCAGTTGGGAACCACTGCTCTAAACAAAAATGGTGTTCTTTGGCTCATAGTCATAGGGGAATCTGTTTCAGCGCTATATAGCACCCACCTTTTATAGGTGCCATACAGTGCCTTCGTCAAACTGTGCTATAAAGTCATATTAGAGCTGCCATGTAGCACCATATTGTTTTTTCATTTTTGAGCCTGGGGTACCATGACTGATGCCAGATAATAGCACAGAGGAGTCAATGTGCTCCTAAATGACAGTCCTCTATGAATGATTATGAATCATTTCTAATGAAATATTGACTTAAATATTAACGGAGGAAGTAACTTAAAATTAATGGATTGAAATGGTGGTGATGGAAATGCATGTGAATTGAAACAGAGCGTTAAACATGGATGGGAAATGAAAAAACAGAGTGATAAATTATCAAGTGATTTGATTAATTTAAAGCTGAAGCGATTAAAACAGTTGTGTTTGGATGAAAACAGAGACATGTTTCATCACTCACCTCAGCTTATATTCGTCATCTATCATTCACGACACAAAACTGCCATCTGTCATTTAAAGAAAGCGGCCTCGAGGGTGGAAGTAATAACGAATAATAAAAAAATCAAAGTGATGAAAATGCTTAATAATGGAAGTGATAAAAATAGGATGTGAATTGAAAAATAGTGAGTGAGATGATGACTGATAATGTGGATAGTTTTTATTCTTTATCCAGTAAACTAAACCAAACTACGCTGAAGAACCAGTACAGAACTTCTAACAAACAATACAGGGACTTTAAAGGTTCTTTGAATGGCAGCAGTATCACCTCAACCCATGCTAAAGAACTGCTGAGGAACCAGTGTGCACCACATAGGACATTTATCATTTATTATATTGCTAGTCCTGTTTGTATCCACAGCCCTCTGTACTTTACTCTGTGATTCGGTCACATCGCATTTTCTTTGCAAACCTTAGGGGAGTGCAAAAAAAAAAAAGAAAAAGATAGTACCAGTGGTGGATTGTGTCTTCAAAGGTATTTTCATGATCCCATGAATGTTGTCTGTAGGGAAGGAAAAGATATCTGTCACAGACACTCCGCTGAGCTTCAGCCACAGGCTTGATAGCAGGCCTGTTGGTGACAGCACTAGCCTTGTTGGAAGATGATGGTGCAGAGTCTGTGTGAAAATGCTAGCAAGACGAAGCAACCAACTGTGTGGCCTGGTCTGCAGTCACCCCTCCCACCTGCAAACTGGTTTTCGACTCTAACAGCCTCTCTGATAGCACCGATGGTCTCCTCTATCCCTACCAACGGGGTAAAACAACACAACATCAGTAATAGGAGACTTGATAACCCGCAATTTTAGATTAGAATCCCCAGCCACAATTAACTGCCTCCCCAGGGGTGGAGCTTACAACATGCTAGAGGCTAATCTGAGGATGCTGAGGGAGAATCTGGGCACAAACTACCTCTAGCTTTAGCAATATTGTAATCAAAGGTTGCTTTCACACCTGCCCTGTTTGGTTCGGTTCAATTGAACCCAAGCTCAATTGCCCCCTAAGTGCAGTTTGTTTGTTTTATCTTGCAAGTGTACTCTTCTTCTGGATTTTTCCCGCATGGAAATTCTGACCAATCAAGACAACATGAACCAACTGTAGACAATTATGCAACTCTGTAACATAATCAGTCACTGATTCAGACCTAAGCAAGACAACTCTAGGTCTGAAAGTCAGCACTAGTGAGGTCAGGATGAAGCAGTCACAAAAAGGTCCTGCACATGTCGGCTCACTGTCACACTGTCCTGACTTCCTGGGACACTCAAACAGAACACAGCCATCATTAGTCTTATGAGTACACCTGTGACGAGACAAAATGTCTGCTGTGAGAAAGGCCTGTTGCTCTCCCACGTGTCTTGCATCAGTGGTTAACGAGACAGACTGCAGACCCACGTGTGCCACATCAATGCTGACCTGCCAGTCTCATCTTCCACTAAGGTAAATACTTGTCATAAGACATTCCTGTCTCCCCATTTCTTTTCGTCCTCCCTCATTTCCCTTCATTCTTCTTTTCATCACATCTCCATCCCTCTGTCTCTCTCCAGTACATCATCTGGTTTGAGAAAAAAAAAAACACCTCAGGTTTGTTTTTGTTGCTACCATGTCCACAAGTCTGTCATATCGAGTTGGGATCATCATTTATTGGGTAGATCTCTTGTTTTTAGATTTTTCCCCTTTCTTCCCTTGCTCCATCTCACTCCATCTCATATTTATCCAACATTAGCCCCATCTGAACCAAACTGACTTGTTTGAATTCCATTTGTATGACAAGATATTTCCCGGCACCTCATAATGAAGAAAGGGATGAGTTTGTTTACTCAATTTCAACATATCCATCAGACTCAGTTTGGATTAGTCTTTATTGTTGGGATGGATTTACTTTTCCTATTAGTCTCTGTTTTGCACCCTTGGTCTCACATTCCTCAATCTCCCTCTCTCCATTTGTTTCAGTGTACAATGTGAATAATTTTACAGAAAGGACATCAGCAAACTTTGCCAAAACATGGACATAAATGTGAACTGAACACTGAATCTCAAACCCTAGATGGTAGGGTCAGGAGATTCACATCCATGATTCACATCATGGATGTGCAGCCGACGAATCTGCAGCGTGATGCTATCATGTCAATATGGACCAACATCTCTGAGGAATGTTTCCAGCACCTTGTTGAATCTACGACACCAAGAATTACAGTAGTTCTGAAGGGAAAAGGGGTCCAACCTGGTACTAGCAAGGTGTACCTAATAAAGTGGCCAGTGAGTGTACATTGAATGACTTGGATAAACTTTCATATTTATAACACTGACTGTATTAAGTGTAGCTTACAATGCCATGTGCCATACAATTTTGGGATTGCTGGAAAATTCAAAAAGTATAGCCTGAAAATAAGAAAGTTTATTTCAAATAGATATTTGGCCACACTTAATGTTACTTATGATATTGGTTTTAATCAATTATTAAAGGATTAATAGGTCCATAGAAACGTTTTTCTTTGTTTAAAAAAGTCCTTTCAGTTTTGGAAATCCATTGAAGGCCTTCAAAAGCACAATCTGTCATCCCCTTCCTTCTCTCACTCACACTCTTCAACTGTATCATTACATTAACTTTGCCTCCTACATCATCCAGTGGGTATTACCATGTTTAAATTCATGACTGTTTATTTTTGTTGTCTCCCTCTCTGCCTGGGCAAGCCCAGACTGTAAACCTTATCAAACATTCTGTCTGATCAGAACCTATGAATTATGAATAGAGGAACAAACAAATGTATGTGTAACTGTGTGCGTGCGAGGGAGAGAAAGAGGGGGAAAACAGACAGTGAAAAAGATAGGGGGATTGAGTCTGATCAGGATTAATGAGTTATGATAATGAGAACAAACAATTGTTTGATAGTGGAAGAGGAAACCCTGCAGATATTTTCAGTCGAGTGCATGAGAGAGGGAGAAACAGAGGGGAAGTGTTTTGTGTACTTTATTTGCTCTGAGCAAGTTGTATGATCCTGCTGTGCTGCATGTGGATGTGTGTCTGTGTTTGTGTTAGGAATACTTGTTCGTAAGTGTGTGTATTTACATATCTTAATTTTTTTTATTTTTCAAATTATGTTTATTTACCAAATCACCAGATCATGAGATTTGTGTGTGTGTGTGTGTGTGTGTGTGTGTGTGTGTGCAGCTCACTGAACAATAACTGGTTTTCTTTCTGACTGAAAATGGACAATATTTCTGCTGCTGTATTTGGTCACATGATCTGTAGCAGACTGAGCCTGCACAGTATGAGACAGCACCGTCTGATAATAGGATAGTGAACGTAAAATCTCAGTGTACAAACTCTCACACAACTCATCCTGTATAATCCAAGTCTCATTTATCCAGTGGCATGCTCCGTACTTCCCAAACACATGCAATTATGCCAAAACACTGCGTGAGCATGCGCATGCATATGAGCTCCACCTAAGCAGAGTGCCCAGGCACACTACTCGGTCGTGCATGAGAATATTTGTACTGACGTGTTTTAAATCAGAATGTTTTAGTGAAAATGCATGTGTGTGAGAAGCGCTGAACACACGACTGGATAAATGAGACTTGGTTTATACTGCAGGAGTCATGTGAGAGTTTGTAAAATGAAGCTTTGTGTTAGGTCATGCAGGACATGAAAGTCATACGCTGACAGCCAGCTGTTGGATCATCGCTTCTGATGAGTTACACATTGATCACAGCCCACTCTCATAACAAGGCGGTCCATTTAAATATGGCCTCCTACTCACTGATACCTGCTGCACTAATGCTGCTGCTACTGCTGCTGGAAAAGCTTTGCCTCCTCCACCCCAGCCTCCACCTTTCTAATTCAGAGGGTAAAAGTGTATTTTATGTCTTGCTTTGGGCCCACTCATTTACACCCTGGAGGCTTTTCTGTATTGCGCTCCCTGTATTGGTTTAGCATGCTGCGTGTCTGATCCAAGGAGCATAACTGTACTTCCATTTGTTGCACTAAATGGTCCAATCTATGACGAGTGTTCCTGACTGAACTGATGTGTAGATATAATTCAGCTGTTGATAAACGCAGTCCCCATTTACCTCGATTCATGAAGAATGTTCGCCTTTTTTGGATTTTAGGTACACCGTTGGTGGAAAGAAAGAAAAACAACATTTTCTTTACTAATTCAGTGCAACACACGGTGAGTTATTGATACACAGAAGGTCATTTTGTGGTTCAAGTATTCCTTTAAACCCCTGTCAGACATGCACGTTGCTTTGTAACAGATAAACATGTCAATGTAAAATCAATATTAGGGTTGAGTGGAATACACGGATGAAACAAGTAGCGGGTAGGGATAATGTACAAGTATCATACAGGTAAAATGTGTCAATATCCGTACTTGTGATGAAGAAAAATCATCCTTTGGGTAGCTCTGTGCAATCTTTTAGTCTTGTGTACAGAATCCTGAGATTGTTCTGTTTATAGTTTCCTAATAAATAATAAATATAGCAACTTCTGATCAACCTGTATCAGTTTCAGGTGTAAAATGAACACTTCTAGTAGCATTTCCACTGTAAACTACAACCACTGCCAGTGTAAACCCTGCCCATTGCAAGTAGGAATACAGACACAGATAATGGTGTGCTCAATCAGCCTTGATCAACATGTTGGCATCATGTTTGTAAAAGACCGTAATTTGTTTTAGTGTAAAAGTCGCTCTGGCAATCTGCCTCATCACGACTGAGCGTCATTTCCTGATCTCTGCTTACACAACTCTAGCCTGAATACTGCGTGCACAATAAAGCTGGGTGATATGGCTGAAATAAATACAATAGAAACCTAATATTTTCTACCAAGTCATATACAAAATAGTCCAATTGATGTCCAGTGTAATGGACAATCCACATGTTAAAAAAAATAAAAATCCAATAACTCATTTTGGTAGTTTTGAAAAATAATTTGCTTGGAACTATTATTAATTCAGTCAACAGAGCATCATGCGACCACATCAGGGTCTGTATATCTACCTGACAGCCCTCTGTATCTTTCTGTTTTCTGCTAAAATGATCATGTCTTCTCATGGAAGACAATCAAAAATGGAACAAGTCATCCCAAACCATCAGTTGTCAGTCCATCAAAAAAGCTTCACGAACAGATAAACCACATGTGAGCAAAAAGCAAGGATGTGTGTGGTATGTTTTTGAGAGTTTCTCTTTTCATGCAGCTGGTAGCCTACTGAGATTTGGCTCCGTGCTCCATCTGTTTTTCATCCTTAAAAGTAGTCAAATGCAGAAAGACCATGACTGTTCCATAGTTCAGGTGACCCTTTAAAGACTCTGATAAACTGACAGTGGTTAGAGAAGTTGTGCTTTTCATCAGAAATACGCTGCGATATCGTGTGCATGTGTTTGTGTATCTGTGTGTCCTCTTTGAAAACTGTGCCCATCGTATCTGTCTGCCAAGGCTTACTTCCTCCCACACACCTGGATGGCCACCTGGTCCATCCACCAGGAGCATTACAGAGCATTACACACACACACACACTTACACAGATACACACCGGCTCAAAACTCTCCTTGACGGTTTGATGTGTGTGTAACATCATGAGCTGTGCTGTTCACTTAGAAGAGAAACAGGCTAGCCTTCTGTTCAGCCTCCAGGTTAAATATTGATCCCCCCCTTCTCTGCTTCGCTTTCTGCATCTCTCTCTTTCAAGCTCGGCATCCAAAAAGTTTGTAGTATAATGTGTTTTATGCACAGACATGTTTTCTCACTACAAAAACAATAGTGGGAATAAGGCAAAAACAAATGACAGACAGGAGTCCTGTTCTATTACTAGTCACTAAAAGGACTACTAGATCAGAGGCGCTGCCATGCAGCAACACCACACTGACTAGCAGGCTTCCGGCTCAGTCATGCAAGGACTTAAACAAGCTCTGTCGCCAAAATCAAAAAGTTAGCCTCCATAAATAAAGCCCAGAGGGAGGAGATTGGCAACCAGCAAAGAGTTCAATCAGGGGTATGAATGATAGAAACTTGGAAATGAAAATGACAGTCCACAGTGAGCATTGGCTAAACAAAATGTCAGAAACTTAGAAAAGACTTTGGAGAACAAAGAGTGCAAACAAGACTGATTTAATATCAAACACAGGTAGAAGGAGGAGATAAATCAAGACAAATGAAAGGAAATCTCCTCCCAATGGGAAACTCTTCTTGCTCAGAAGGAGATAAACGACGCTGCTTGAAGCTGCCTGGAAAGAGGACAGTGACAAGATCAGAGCGGCATCTGAAAACAACCTGATAGCAATCGAGGAAGACTGCATGAGCCGGCGGATCGTGTGAGAGGAGGACAAAGCCACGAATTTAAGGGAGAGGAAAAAATGGTGGCAGGAGGTGAGCTAGGTGGGAGAGGTGGTGAAAGAGGAGGATGACTTCATCAGCGGGGTCATGAAAAGAGCAAGGCTTGCATGAGAGCACATCTCCAGAGGAAGAGGTGATCCAGTGCATAATGGGGCAGAAAGTCAAATATGGATCTCTGAAGGAGAGCCTAAGAAAGACAAGAAGGCCGAGGAAGCTGGTAAGAAGGATGTGACTTGCAAAAGGGAACAAAAAAAAAACCAACCCTAAAAAGGCAAGAAATATTGAAGAGAGATAAGTGTAGCTTTTTCAGTGATACAGAAGGTCCTGGCACGTTTAAATGTCCTCCTCCCACACTCCAGACATGCACATGCTTTCTCAACAGGGCCATGTGTGAGGATAAAAATGATAGCAGTCAGATTAGCCAATGTTTGGTAAAAATATGGCATTTTGGAACATATTGAGCAATATGACCTTCAAATTCTGAAGTCTTCTCACTGGATTTCAATCTAATTCAGATTCAAATTCAGCTTAAAACCGTGCATGAGCCTTAGCCAAAAAACACCAGCAGCACTTAAAGGAAAAAAAAGGACATAGCTTTAATTAACCCGAGAGCTTACTGGGGTTGTGACAGTTTTGTCTGTGTATATTAAGCATCAGTAAAGAGTGCAGTTCAAAATAGATGCACAGTAAACATTTCTTAAGGTCGCTAACCAACTGCACTAATTAGAACAAATGTGATTCTTTACTTACCGTTTTGTCACCATGGAAACCACGTTGGTTACAGTCTCAACAGGCAAGCCACTCTGCTGACAGACAGTCAGCAGAGACTACATCCTCCCTGGGTTGCGGGCTACGCTGTGTTGTATATTGATCTATAATGCATGCGGCTGGCAGGGAGAGAGCAGAATTGGATTCCCCAGAAAGAGGGATGACGATAGAATTGGCAACTCCTGATCCTCCTGTTTTGCATACATGACCTCAATTGCTGATTGAGAACATACCTGGTCATGATGAATTGAGTTCAGTCTGAACATTCTGACGAGGCTGCGTAATGGAGCAGAGGTTGCTTAAATGGATTCCTTGAAATATTGATAGGTAATAAAAGCACGGCTGCTGCAGTGGGACCACTGAAGACGGGGAATTAAGGTCTTTGCCTCGCTGGTGCGTACAAGTCACATTCTCATCTACCTACACAGACGAGGACACACACTTTACACAGTCATAGCAAATATGCTACATAGTTTATGTCATAGAGACCTTGACCCCTATTGTGTTATCTTATGGTGACTAGTCATTCTTCTGTTTTCTCTTTTTATTTGTTTTCTTTATTACATGTATTGCAATTAGTAGGGCTGCCCCCGAATAGCTGACCAAACGTTAGTCGACCAGAAAGGTCATTTGTCGGCAAGATCTCATTGGTCGCTTAGTTGCAGAAAAAAAAGGTGAAACTCTACTAGGGGCTGTGCCTCGTCAAAATAAATCAAAACCTATATGAGTGGACCATGTGGGATCATTTTGAGAAGGTGAAGGACGAACCCAAGGTGATATGTAAACTCATCTTCATTGGTCGACTACAAACATGACGTATCATCTGAAACATGGAAGTAGCTACATGCCCATTAGCCCACAGCGTCATTAACAGGCGGCTCGCTCAGTGTGTGACGTGCACTTGTAGATAAAATATAGGCCTATATTAATGAAGGCTCATTAGTACGGTTTTGTATTTCTCTGTAACGTAGCACAGTGTTAACAATGTTACTGAGACTATTCTTTCTGAAACCTTCAACTCAAACCATTGTGCTGCCCCGCCCAAAATATATAATTTAATAATTAAATCAATATCGTAAACATGTGGGCAGGAAAATTCTTAGTCGGGTGGAAATACATGAAAGAGTTAAACTTTGGAATTCAGGATTGTATGAATGCACTGAGGACTTCATTGTGAGGATAACTCTACCAACAATTCAAGCAGTGAAATGGGGAAAGAGATCTTTGATTTTTGATTTAGCTGATGCAACCAAACACTGTTCAGCATTACCTAACCTCGCCGTTTCGGATGATCTGTGTTGAATGATAAAGGTGATTGCTGTGAATCAATGTAATGTGTTTTATACCAGCATACACAGTTCAGTGCTCACTCTACACTCAATAAAACATTTCATTCTAAGTTTTGCATGTAAGGAGACATGGTCGACTCTTCCAGTGTTGCCGCTGCAATTGGCTGTTTCATGATTAGGCCCACATGACTAGACATATTTGGAGTCTAGCCAAATCTGGCAAGATAAAGAGGTTGTGTTTCCTCACAGGGGTTGTTTGGATCTTCTATTGCAATCCTGATGCAACATTTCCAGTTGCCAAAGAACAAACTCAGCTGTGGTGGTATCCTCCTCCTGCACTCAGGCTCTCCCATCTGTGCCTCTCAGTGCAGCAAAGGGGTCTCCCCTTTGCTGCTACATAGCATAAAGACTGGTTATATTTTGTTTTGGGTCTTCCACAATTATGTGCACAGCACTCCAGCCTGACTCATTTTCTAGACCTGTTTGTCTGTTGTAGGCCAAATTTTACAAATGTGCCGAGCGAAAAATGGATCCACTAAAGCAAAATAATAATCTGTCACACACAGGAGTTGTGGGTTTGAAACTGAAGCACAATTTGATCTCAGAAGAAGCCACATTTGTGGCTACTGCGAATGGCGTATTTAACATTTGTGCCCGTTTCAACAGAATCACATAGCTGAGCTCAGGCATTATGATGTTTTGAGTCGGTTTATCAAACTAGTAATGCGAGAACAGTGGAGCAAGCAAGTTTTGAAAGGACTGAAGCAGAGACGTGTGGGACTGGGGGAGTTGTAGGAAGAAAGAGAGTAAAAGAAAGTGCTTTAGACAGAGAGCAGTAGGGGCTACACAAGCTAAAAGAAAGATATTTTTTAAGGCAGGAAAAATATAGGAGTGAGAGTCAAATTCAAGCGGTCTGTTTTGTAGTGCTGCAAAGGCATAAATCTGATGCAAGGCCTTGTAACGTGGGCACACACACACTTATACACATGCACGCGGACCTACACAAAAACCACACTGAAATTATTTATTTATGACCATATCTTCAGCAAAACATCAAGCTGAAAGACCACAGAAGGAAATGTCTACAAAACTCAGCAGCTTTGTGTGGGCCAATGGCACATGTGTCGATACCAGATCAATGCATCTACAACTACAACACACCACACTGGCACTGCCTCAGAAGTAGGGCTGGATGTCAGTAGTCGATAGGTATCAACCAAAATAGCCCAGTACCAAGTGGTATTGAAACTTCTTCTGTCAAATGATACCTGGATTTGATCCTTTTTGTACTCAGATGTAGAAAAAATCAACAAAAGAGAGTTGCATGGTTTTGCTTGGAGCCAAATGCTGCAAAACATTCTTTGATTTAATACGATGTGTGATTGGCTGACTGCTGCAGCAGCTACAACCCATGTGTATTTGGCGGAGTTGGCAGTTCAGTGTGCCAAGATGCCACAAAAATGTTCAAGAGTGTGACTACACTGCACACCTGTGGCATCTGGTGGCATTCTCTTCATAGTTGCTTATATGACATAAAAAGCTGGATGTCTCAAAACTTCCTAAAATTCAGCTTTTAAAGGACAGAAATTCTCGTCATTGGCCCTGAACATATCTCAAAACAAATTCAGCTGCTCGTCAGCCCCTAACTCCAAACATAAAATCTGGTGTAAAAAATTTGGGTGTTTTTATGGGCTGTAATTTGACCCTGGAGCAACATGTTTTTACCAGCTGAGGAATATCTCCAAATGTAGGTCACTTCTGTGTGTCAATACCACAGAGAAAGTCATCCATGCTCTTACATCCTCCCGCCTTGATTACTATGATGCCTTGTCCACCTGTCTAAGCAATCGGTCTACAGACCAGCTTCAAATCGTTCGAAATTCAGCAGCTAGACTTCTGACCAAAACAAAACAAGAATCCATTTTAAAGTTTTCCACAACCTGGCTCCCCCCTACCTGCCTGAGCTCCTTCACTGGCACACTCCCTCCCGCACTCTTGCACTCTTGGGTCTGCTGATGCCAACCTCCTGCCTCTAGGCTCGGAAAATATGAATGGGAGTCAATGGAGAGAAAATTATTATTTTCTGGTCCCCGTCATTAAATGCCTTGGATTACACAAATGTTTTGTGTGGGTCTAAATAATATTTTTTCATGTTAAGAGTTTGACAGTTTATTGTGTGATTCTTCAGTTAAAGGCTGTGGTAACAACGTAATGAGAAAGACAACATGTCGCCTATGTGACATCACGTCATCGCACTTTCCCTCCACTTCTCAACTCACAGTGCTGCTGCTGCGTCTTCTGCCACGATCTACGGAGCCATCAGATCAAACTTTCCACATGTCCAGACTTGTAGTGGTTTTCGCCACGCTTAAGGCTTTTGGCCTCTCCTTGGACGAAAGCGGTGAAGTGTACCAGAGACACAGCCATGTTCAGAGTGCGAGTGGTGACGTATATCATACGCATCAAGAGCAGTGAAGAGCTGTAGGCCACAAAGTGCTCCCACACAAAACCTAACAGTATCAAACTTCTTCCCGCTAAACTGTAGCCTTCTTTGCACGGAAAAATATATAAAAAATTTACAAACAACATCTGTGAAAGTCATGGCACAATTCAAAATAATTTTCATCTAGCCAGTGAAACACATAATGAGAAATCGATTTTTAAGGTGTACTGGAAACAGAAACTCGCAACTTACGAGCTCTATATGCTTGTTTTATTGCAATCACTTCTGCTTTGTATTTTCTGCTCCTTGGAAAGCACATTGTGCTCTCAGCTTGAAAAGTGCTTTGCAAATAACGTAATTAGAATTATTATTATTATTTTACACAACTGGATGCTCTCATTCACATGATGGGTATTGAATGAAGTCGGAAAACAACAGGTAGCTATCAGAAGAAGAACTCTATTGGGATTTGTCTCACTTTGAGGGTACTGGTATTAGTCCTGGTATTGTATTTTTTTTTTTTTATTATATTAAATGATACCCAGCCTTGCTCAGGAGTTCAACAATCAGTCTCTTCCCTAATTGACCCAAAAGCCCAAAATAAGTGATGTCTGGAGGTTCCACATCATTTTGTGGGGAATCTTTGGTGATCTGGTCTGTGTTTCCATGGATCGTTCAACCTTTCTCCAACCAGTTCCAGACTCTGCTCATCACTGTCCCAATCCAACACTGAAGTCTTGGTCCACACATTTGTCTCATCCCGCATATACTATTGTAAAGCAGTACTGTTTGGTTTTCCCACCAAACTCCTCAACAGGTTTCAGATCATTCAGAACTCATCTGCACGGATCATTACCTTCAACCCCTCATCCAACTACATCACCCCTATTCTCATCCAGCACTGGCTTCCTGTTCAATATTGGATTGACTACAACAACCTCCTGCTCACCTTCAAAGCCCTTCACACCCTAGCCCCATATACCTCTCTGACCTCCTCCAGGAGTACATGCCCTCCCGTTTCCTGTGCTCCTTCTGTGCTGATCTCCTGACCATTCCTACCTCATGCCTCAGCACCGGGGGTGCTAGGCCTGTCAGCTGCACTGCCCTGAGGCTCTGGACCTCCCTATACCCACACATTTGACAGTCTGACAGCATAATGTCATTCAAATCCCATCTCAAAACCCACCTGTTCAAACTAGATCACTCAATGTAACACTCACTGTACCCTGTGTTTCCATTTTAACTCTACAGTATTACTGTTTTTATCCAGGCTCTTACACGTGTCTGCCCAGTTCATGTCTCTTGTTTTGTTTCTCTTTCACTTGTTGGCATTTGGCTTTATTTTTGTGCTCTGGAAGATGACCTTGGGTGTTCTTAAACCTTTCCCCAAAAACCTATTAACTGTTAATGTAGCCTACATTTTTCAGGAGAGTGTTTTGGAAACATGCCTGCAATCAACTTGGCTAAAAATCCTTTTAAACCATGCACATTCACTTCCCATAAAACATCACATAAAAATTTATCCATTTTCAGAATATGAGAAATCAAAAGGCTACACTGAGAAATAATGAATGCTACAGTCCAAGTCAACAACACATCTTTTTTATTTCTATTTTGAAACACCTAAAAAGGTTCCCCGTATGTACATAAAAGAAAAGGCTGTACAAGTCATACGATGCGTATAGAACAAGTGATATATTTCAAAGTTCTGAAGCACAACACCAAACTAAGGAGAAAAGGTCAGACTGTGGGTGTTTTCTGTTTACTAAAAGCTCCAATTAAGATATCTCTTTATGAGGTGAAGATATCAAAACGGAGGATAAGGAACCATGAAGGCAAATGTCACACGCAGTCTTGGAAAATCTACTCAAGATAGAGATGTGGTGTAATAAACTCCACAAAGATATCCAAATACCATGCTCTAATTATGTTATCAACATATGCCTCGAACATCAAAGTCAGCTTTTCATTAAAAAAAAGTACAACCATGCCCTTTTCCCTGTTTCTTATTCAAGCATAGACTAATCAAAGACTTGTTATGAATACATTGCTCTGCTGAAAAGTCGGGGAGAGCCTAGGAAATAGGGGTGAGCGATCTGGCCATAGAATAAATAAATACATAAAAATCACGATCTTGTAAGAACAACCATGATCAACAAATGACACTAAATTGCAACCTTTTTTTCTCAATTTTGAAATGTCCTGTAGACCAGTTGTTCTCAAATAGTGTGTGATGCCAGTCCAGGTGTGCCGTAGGATTTTGTGATAACCTCTCAGTATAATTGCAGTATTCAACTGGGCCCATACAAAAAGTTAGGAATGAATTTTTAATTGACTGTATCAGTATTTTATGCACATCCATTTCCAAATAAAGGGGCAAACTCTGGCTAAAAAAATGTAATGTGATTAATTTAAATTTAAAAACTAAATCATGTTGCATTGTATATATTGGTTAAGGACGATCCACGTGAAGTAATCGTCCAATCAGCAGAGCCATCTAGTTGGCTACATCTCTCTTTTACTTTGCTCACGTATTGCAGATCTGTTAGTCGATAGCTATGTTTCCATCCAAAAGTGATTTGAATCATTGTGAAATGTGCATTAAAAGAAATATGAATCCTGTGTGTTGCCATTAAATGTACGGACTTTGGTGAAAACTACGAACTTGCGCGAGTTTTCCGCAGAACCAGAAACAAAACAAGTCTTGCATTCTTCTTCTATGTTTTCTGGCGGTTGGCAACCAGCTTGTAAATGCATTATTGCCTCCCTGACCTGGAGTGTGGATATCACCATGGAGAGAGGTGCGCTACGTCAGACTGTTAACTGTTTCCATCCCCCGTTTTGCAAATCAACATTTTTTCGAATCAACCAAAACCCGGCTAAAGCGAGCGTATTTTAGTTTGTGCGAATCAGGGGATTTTAATTAGAATTTTGGCATTTCCATCATAATTTTCAGATGCGATACTTCTAGATGTGCATCTAAACAGGCTGATAGAAACATGGCTAATGATGTTATGCAGAATTTGGAAACAGAAGTAAGAGCACACTGAGTATTGTGTTCTTTAAGGTTTGCCTAAAAAAGTAGATTGGGGAAGCCTTTAAGATCAATCACAATCTGAAATCATTAGAGTGCCTTTTCCTTTCCTTGTGGTTCCTGAACGTTCATTCATTTCATTCATTCATTTTCTGTAACCACTTATCCTCTTGAGGGTCACGGGGGGCTGGAGCCTATCCCAGCTGACATTGGGTGAGAGGCAGGGTACACCCTGGACAGGTCACCAGATTATCACAGGGCTGACACATAGAGACAGACAACCATTCACACTCACATTCACACCTACGGACAATTTAGAGTCACCGGTTAACCTGCATGTCTTTGGACTGTGGGAGGAAACCGGAGCACCCGGAGAAAACCCACACTGACACAGGGAGAACATGCAAACTCCGCACAGAAGGGCTCCCACACCCTGAGGTTCGAACCTCTTGTTTTGACACGACAATGCTAACCGCACTCCCATGCTGTGGGTACCTGAACGGCATTCACAATATCCCACAGCACAAGCAAGAGCAACTATAAACTAGTATGTTGCACCTGAATAGAATTCCGTCTTCTACCTCTGCACCCAAGCACTTTCACAACACTGACACAGAAAAATGAAAACCACACAGTTTTCAGTCTACAGTGTGAAGACCCTGCACAATATTTAAGGCTTTTTTCTCTGATGTGGCATTATGAATGTAGTCTTTCTACCTTTACCATAATTTTTCAGTACCAGTACATTTTAACTGCATCAATAATGGCAGTGGTTTTCCAGCCTTGCTCGTGACACCTTAACTTGTATCACCCGGTGACAGGTTGGTTGTGAGCAGCTGAGGAGTCATTTTCTTACAGAGACTGTTTCATTTGAATAATATGTAAAGGCCCGAAGTGACAAATTACCTTGTAAAAAACCCCCTGAAAAATAAACAGAATTTCATGTCGAAGAAATATGTTTTTCTTCTTCCTATTCCATTAATCATTTTACCACCCCTCAAATTTATCTTGCAACCTCTGGGAGTGCCCCAATCTCCCGGTTGGGAACAAGTGCTTCATAGAACTGAGAGCACATGCAGGTGTCAAACACTGACAGATGAAAAGGGCCCTTTTTCCCCCCACTTATGTCACTGCTTTGAGGAAAAATACAAGTTCCCTCATATTGACGTAAGTGCTATTGATCATCATGTGGCCCGGCGGGGTGCTTTTCAAGTACTTTGACTTTGGCGTGGAAGTATGTCTGCTCTGTCTCAGATTAATGGGTCATTGATTGATCTTAGATGCAACAAACAAAACTCACCAAAATGTCTAAACACAACAGTCCTTGATTGATTCCCCCTCTCTGCGAGGTTAGACCTTTGATATTCAATTGTATTTCTACTGCTGGCAAATGTTTACTGTATGTTTGTGTTTGTGTTTATGAATGAGAGGTGTGGGTCGGTGTGTGCGTGTCATCGGGTGTCTGCAGGAGGCCACGAGACAGCGAGAAGCTGCGTGACAGACACAGAGAGGCAGTGACAGTGACAGAGTGGAATGCCTTTAAGCATTCAGCTTTCAATCTCACGTCAGCGTTGGGTGAGAGGATCGGCTCCACATGTGGCCTGTAGAGGTCCCCATTGCACTGTGACAGTGGTCAGGTGTGTGAGGCAGTGGGTGGGTGCAGTGGTCAGGGCTGCTATGACAGTCGCTGTGTGGGTCTGACTTCTAGCTTCTCTGGCTAAAGGTCATATTCCACAAATGTGTTATGAAGGTGAATCTTGTGCATACAGTGAGGCAGTTTTATTTATATATATTTTTAATTGACTCACTGCAGAGAGAGCATATGTAGCAGTCAGGAAGTGCTGAAGTGTGAGCTTGTCTGTGTTTATGTCAATGTGCATTTTTGCTACAGGGGATGGGCTTTTAATGTTTGACTACAAATGTGAGTTTGGCAAGTTGATTGTGTACGCATGTGAATTCTTCAGACAATGTTGATATTGGAGATTTTTGCCGCCCCCTGGATTTTGTTCAATGTCAACATTTGAAAAAAGAAGATTTATTCACAGAAAACTTAAGGCAAGGTTAAGGACACAGTGAAAAAGACAACAATTATTCATCAGCCGTCTCACGTTGAATGGATTGATCGTGTCAATGTAGGACACGTACAGCTTACAGGTTGGGTGTCTGAGCTCAGACCTCAACACTCCCCCCCAAGGAGGCACCAAGCTCAGCACAGCAGGGGAGTGGGGAGTGATAATAATAACTTTCCTCCTTCGGAAAGGACTGCAGCCCGAACAGCAGGATGAGGAGTTGGAGTTGTGACATATGAAATGCTATATGATGGTGTCAGCACATCACTGTTGACCACCACGGTTTTCTTTTATTTCCCCACATTACTTCCTGCATTGACTTTGAGTATTTGGCACAGAACATGAATCCTGTATTGTTAAATAACCCAATTTAAATGCAATTCCTAATGTGATTAGGCGTGTGTGGCTTTACAGTTAAATAAAATGGAAGGCATCCAATTGCATGAGGTTGAATGTACATGGCTGGGAGTGTCAAAGAGCGTGAGTATGCTCTATAAACAGTGACAGTGTGTGACCCTGTGAATGCACTCCCTTCAACAGAGTGCATGAGGTTTTCTAGAGAGATAAATAAATTACAGTATAACAGCTCCTCTGCCGCTCCCCCTCTGATGACTCCTGCTTCTCAATCTGCTGGTGACTGTGTTGTTCCTGTGTGACACCCGATACTGGAGAGATGTACAACCTTCGCCGACCTGAGTCACAGTTAAGCGAAATCGGCTCAAATGACAGACAAGTGGAGAGAAGACAGAGAGGCATTAGAGGGACAGTGAGTAACAGAGAGATGGCGTTAGATTAGAACGAGGAACAGATGAGTGTGTTGGAAGCAGTCGAAGAAGAGACGAGAGAGATTGGGGACATGGTGACAGAGATGGAAATGACAGAGAGAGGAACGCTGAGAGTGGATGCTTGGGATGGTCGAGGTGGAAATGTCTATCTGGTGACATGTGCATTAGCATCTTGTCAGGGGGAGAAGGCCAAGATGTTGAGTGGAGGTGACACAGTAAGATGTGTCGTGGCCAAGTAAACCATCGGCTCGTCTCCAGACTCTTTCCCCCTCTGTCTCTCTCGCGTGGTCTGCCAGTGCTCCTCTCTCTGTGACCCCTCATTTCTTCTCTGTATCTGTCATTCATACATTTAATTTCTCTCCCCTCCCCACTCTTTCGCTCTCAGAGGAATAAGCACCAGTCCATTAGGCCGGAGCTGCATCCTCTTGTAAAGATGATTGTCAACGTGGTTTGCAAAAACAAATCTGAAGCCTCTGCTTCTGTTGCTTAACCTTCAAACTCTTTACGAGTCTTCTATGCTATTTGCGTTTGTATGTTTAACACAACCTACTCCACATTAATGTATGTAGCTTCTATTGTCCACCAAACACAGTCAGATGTGTGTGTTACTGTGTCACCCTTATGGTAATTTGTTGTTGGGCCTGATGTCATCAGTGAAGCATGTGATTATGCATATTTGACCTGCGAATATTACATAAATGCATTATTTATGCACAATTAGGACAGAAATGCAATAATGCTTTCTCAGTGAATGTATTGGTGCAGCAGAGCAGTTAATTATTGTAAATCTATTAAAAATATTGCATAAATTGTCATTTCTTTTTGGACACAATGCTTGAATACAGTAATGTGTACTGATGGGTACTGATAAGTGTTATAAGATATACTGTATATGATGTGTGTGTGGGCCCCGTGGGCTTGTTACAGCAAATGTGTGTAAGATATGAACATTTTCTAACTATCGACCCACTAGTATTACTTAGAATTTATTTTGGTTTGCAAATAGAAATAAGAACATTATGCATTAATCTACAAATTCATGTAAATAAAGTCACAGCCTCCCACAGAAAATGGCAGATACCTGAATAGTATAATGCAAAACATTACACCAAAGTAATTTAACATAACTTAGACACCTCTGCAATCCAAAAAAGATGTAGGCTGAAGCTACAGCTTATAACACCTACTCTTTTAACGGCACATCATATTTAGCAATCAACAACAAAACAGACCAAAACAGGCAAACAAGGCAAAAAGGTAAAGCGGTAATATATATGGTAAAAAGGTTAAAAAATATTTTAAAAAAGTGCAATCAGTTGATTGCAAATCTCTCTCAGGCAGACACCCAGGCTGACTGCTGCCATTCTAGAATATTTTTGTGATTCTAGCGAATATGCCGCAGCACGTTTCAGATGCATCCCAGAAACTAAAAAGCATAAATACTTCTTATATTCTTGACTGAGCGACAAGTGTGTTGCACAGAGCAGATAGAGTTTTCCTGCTAACAGGACTGTATGTGAAATATAGATACAATATAATTATGAGACTGAAACACAGCCAGAAGTCTTTGTTACACGTCATTCATAACAGCACTTTGAATAGTATTAACTTTGTCTCAGATGAAAAAGGAGGTTGCGCATAAACAATGATGATACTCAGAGTGCTAAACCCAAAAATCCAATATAATCAAAAATGTAATCAAAATGTCATATAATCAAATTGCCAAGTTAAGGAGATGGTCTAAGTAAATTCAAAACAAGACCACGTGGCTTTCTATAACTGGCATGTTTAGATGTGGTAATTGTGCCTGCTGCAACAATACTACAAATCAATCAATCAATTTTATTTATAAAGCCCAATATCACAAATCACAATTTGCCTCACGGGGCTTTACAGCATACGACATCCCTCTGTCCTCTGTCAAATACTAAATCCTTCAACCATCCCCACACTGGAAAGAAAATTCCCATTCGAGGATTTATAAACTGCAAAACAACCCACGTGATTTACATGCTGTCATGTCCCTGTGGTCTCTCAAACTAAAAGACCCCTCAAACAACGAATATCAGAACACAAAACTGCAATCCGCACAGGTAACACGGACTATGCAATTGCAAAACATTACGCTGAAGCCAATCACAAGTCACCTTCTTCTCTCAAGTTCTGTGGGATTGAAAAAGTCATGATGCCCAATGGATGAGGTAAAGAGACTGGCTCAGAGAGAAATGTTCTGGATATACACACTCAATACTATGACACCAAATGGACTTCATGATGATTTCAGCTTAAAAAGCTTCTTGGCTTAAGTTAGTCTCTTTTTCAAAAATGTAAAATGTTTGTTACTGTCTGATTTATGTAATACTATTTAGTCAGATTTGGTGTACTGTGTGATTGGTCCCTGTGTTTGGAGCCATGAGGTGCCATATCCTAATTCCGACATCCCATTATTTCGACATCCCATTATTCCGAAAATTACCCATTGTTCCGAAATCTCAATGCTTCGACATCCTTTTGGTCCAACCATATTAAACTCATTGTTCCGAAATCTCAATGTTGCAATGCAAAAAGTTGAAAAAGCAAGCAGCAAGGGAAAGCAGCAAGAGACTGTGTTGTTGTGTTGTTTACTGTTGCCATGACGACAACGGTCGCCCTGTTTTGAGGAAGTAGGAACGATGATGAAAGTTATAATTTAAACCCAAACCATGATCTTTTCCTAACCTTAACCAAGTAGTTCTTGTGCCTAAATCTAACCAGACCTTAACCATGAAGCAGTTATTTTGTAACAATGAAAAATTAGATTTCGGAACAACAGGACTTCGTAACAATGGGTTTAATATGGTTGCGACAATAGGATGTCAAAACATTGAGATTTTGGAACAATGGGTCATTTTCGGAGCAATGGGATGTCGGAATAAAGGGATGTCGGAATTATGAGCGGACCCCGCCATGGGAGGGAAGTTGCAAGCAATTAAGGTCCACCTTCAGCTGTGCAGTAATGCCCTTCTTGTGTATAAATAGCTGGATGGATTGTATGTGTCTTCAAACGCTCTGAAGAAGGCCATGTGCCGAACTGCGTTAGCATTTGTTTTTTGATGTGAGCCATTAAAAGAAGTCAAATGTGAGTACTTTGTCCGCCTCCTTAACTTGGCAATTTGAGATGTGCTACCATTTTTACATTTTTTATTAACTTTGTCTGTAGGCTATGGCACAGCAAACAGGAAATAACAACAATTAAAACAGACATATGCACACAAATTATGAGGCTAATTGGTCACCAATTTAGTTTGCAAGATTAGTTGTGGACAGAGAGATACACACACTCCCACATGTACGCACAAACATACTCATGCACACACACGACCAAAGGCACGATCCCCTCCAGGCTTACACTTGGTGAAGATTAAAAAAACTAAAAATTTAGAAAAGCACTATTGTAAACAACAATGCGTGACGTAGATTCTCCAGAGGGTGTAATCAAGGAACCGTGAGAGTGCTAAAAGCAACACATACTGTAGACTCCAAATGAAATTTGAAATGACTCATTTTTCTGCAAACATGAAATAACTTAAAAGCCACAACAATTCTTGAGATGTGTCCAATCATACTTGTGCATTTTAAACAAAGCAGCGGTGATTCTGTTTGTTGATTCATTGCTGACTGAATCTATCCAAACACATATTTTGTTAGATTAAAGGAGGAATTGTTGCTTTCACAGCTATATTGGCAGCAAAACCATTATTTGAATGAAACAGAATCCTAAACTTATTTTTGACGTACACAGCAATTATCCGCATTGATTTCTCCTCCCACAACAGCAGAGAAGAGGAGAGGGAGACAAAAAGAAAGAAAACACATTCAGAATCTGGCTGATGCAAAAGATAGGCTGGTCATCACGGCTAAAGTGGCTGAATGAGAGCTGTCGCACTGCTGAAACGCCTTCAGTGGACTTTATGAGTAAAAATGTGTGTTTGTGTATGGTTGAATGCGTGTCTCAAGTGTTATTTACAGGATGGAGAAGGCTCCAGCACAGACAGAGCAGCAGATGCCTGAGCAGCCCGGCTTGGCCTCTCTGCTCGCCCACAAACAGGCGCCATATTGACAGTCTAAATTCAGCGCGTCAATAGTCATAAAGATTGATTTATAAGCTGCAATTCACAGAACAACGCACATCTTTGGTGCACAGATTGTTGTAGATGTGTGAGACAGACAGACAGACAGAGGGACAGAGTGAGAGAAAGAGAGTGCTGTTATTTTTCACTTTGAAAACATGAACTTTAAATCGCCTGTGCTAAGTGCTGTATTTTTGTAACACATAGACAAAAACATGAAAGGTCATTTAGAGCTCAGAGAGAAATTAAGACACGCGCGCACTCAGAAAGGGAGATAAATACACAGAAGAAGTGAGTTCGGTGTGGGGATCATGGATGGATTGCATTCATTTTTTTCCCTCCCATTTCCCTTATTCCCTCCACCACAGCTGGAGAGGCAAATGTCAGTGAGGTGTTAATTGCTGCCGCCTCGTCTCTCAAGCCCTGATGCACTAAAAGCACCGGAGCATGTCAATATGTGATGTGTGTGTGTGCGTGTGTGTGTGTGTGCCGTATGTGCTTGTCTTTGGGTGTGCAAGAGACAGAGATGAGTAACTGAGTCTTCCATAAAGTAATTTAAGGCTTCAGTGGCATAACATTAAAGGTCCAGTGTGTGGTGTGTAGTGAGATCTAGCAGTGAGGCTGCAGCACTGAAACTTCTCCCTTGTACCAAGCCTGACGGAGAACAACCTATCCTCACACAACAATGTATGCGATATCTGAAGAAAAAGCACACACAGCGGTTCATGTGATGTCTAACGAATTAGCACCCATGGATGATGCTACGTTCTTCACGTAAAGTTATGTACTTAACATGAAGTTCTATAGGTTAGATTGAGACAAGTAAAGTTCTGTAGGTAGGTTAAGGCAAATTAAAAACATGGTTAGGTGTCTGTAGGTTTAGCCATGTAAAGTAACATAGGTTAGGTTCAGGAAAAGAAACGTGGTTGGGTTGCCGAGTTTCTGTTGGGTTTCAGCCTATGGTTGGGTGTCTTTAGGTTTAAGTAAAGTTCTACAGTTACTTTGGTTAAGTTTAGGAAACGAAACATGGTTGGATGTCTTTATTTTTAACCAGTGATGAAAATGGCCAAACTTGTTAAAAACTCACTGCATCATTCCACTCTTCATCTCTCAATCTCCTTTTTCCAGCTTCCTTTGCTCTCCTTTACTTTTATACTCTCTGTCTCTCTCTGTGTCTTTTACATAGACAAACAGCTCTCTTTCCACCTGACCCCGTGCGACATCAGCATAACACTGTTAGGTGATTACTCGCAGAGGGAGCGAGATGTAACCGGCTACAGAATATCATGCAGCGCCGCCTGATTAACAATCTGTCTGAGACGTGTTGTGCGGCGGCTGCTTTCCTCCAGCGGTTTTGGCTGATGCCTCAGAGGACAGCGGAGGGACAATGACTGGGGTCCAAGAGCACTAATGGAATCAGGCGCAGTCACTAGCGTGTGTGTGTGCGCAAGAGAGAGGGAGAGCAGTGGGAAAGGAGCATCACTCATTGTTGAGCCTCAGGACTAACACTGAATGAGGAAGAGGCTGGAAAATTCAAGTCAATAAACAAGACACTCAAACAGATATACACACATTTTTTTCTCGTTCTCACCATCTCGCTCTTTCTCTTTTCGCTTCACATCCTACTGATTTAAACACTCCCCTCTCTCCATGGCTCACTCTCAACCTCCTCCACTTTTCACCTCCTTGTGCAGACATGATATGAGCGATGGTGAGCCGGGCCTGATGTGCCTCAGTCACACCTACACTAAAAGGCAAACAGTGACAAGATCCAGCCCAGTTTGAAATGTAACACACATTTTCACAAAGACATTCCCCCTTAAAAAAAAAAAAAAACTTTCCAAAGGTTCATGACTCTGAGCGAGGAAAGCATTGGAAAAAGAAAGATGTGTTTTGGGGAAATATTGGTTGTGAAAGCTTCGCTTCTGCCTCGCAGTTCAGGACTGGGAGAGAGAAAGAAACGGCAACAAAGGCGAGGAGAGGCAGAGACAAAAAGCAGACAAATAGAGGCAAACGCAGAGAGACAAGGTAGCGGCAGAGAATGAGCATGACAGAGCATCTGTGTCTGCACATACACCCCCACAAGTGAGAGTGATAACGAAAGACAGAGAGACACAGAAAGAGAAAGAGGCCAAAAGACAATGCATTCCTCTTCCTCTCAATTAAGTGGCGTACTTTATCTATGGTTACTTCTCACTGCCTGGATCCTCAAGCTCTTAGTCTACTGGGGGCGTTTTTTTAACAACTTGTCCCGATGACTGGGTGAAAGAGATGAAACCGATCCTATTTGTAGTTGAAGTGCTATTTTCATGTCAACGCTTCTTGTTCTGTTTTCTCAGGGTCTGTGTTGTTTTTGTTTTGTCGACACTTAGCGATAGGGAACTTTGCCCCCTCCGGAACTGTTCCAATTCCATGTTCCCAGTTTGCTCATCAGTGCATGTGTTTGTGTGTGTGTGTGTGTGTGTGTGTGTGTGTGTGTGTGTGCATAATGCGTTTGTGAGATATACGTTTCAAAATGGACAGATGAAAACAGTGTTTGGAGAGGGAAAACAGCGAAGCAAAAGCGAGAGATCTTCAAAGCGAGTTCAAGAATAATTTTCAACAGTCAGAAAGGCCTTGTTCAGACTTCCAGACAAAATCTGTTTTGTTTTTTGGCATAACGAGATTGTATCCAGATTTATTGTGGAAAGTGTGGACAGCAAATAAACCACATGAAATATAAATTTTGCAAATCTGATCCAAACCATGCTATTCTAATCATATTTCTACCGACGGTCTGGCTGCACAAATCAGATTTCAAAGTGTCTTTTGTATCACTTGCAATGTGACGCACAGTGACGACGTCAAATTCAGAGTGACAGAACTGTTTACCAGAATCCACGACGCTGCAGCAGCAAGCTATGGAGGACACAAGACTGTTTGGAGGGCAAAATGATGGGGTTTCATTTATCATGCTTCTGCATTGGAAAACCAAGTCACCAGTGTAGCTACATAGTTACTGATGCCTATGTCATTACCACAGCAACCCATGTATATAGGTCTGGACACACAATCCAATCTGATCTGATCACATTCTATCAACAGCGCGGACAGCCTCTCTTAGTCTCCGTCCGACAGTACCCTACATGACGAAGAACTGACACTGAAGACTTGGAATCTGTGGCTTAACATGAAGCCAAAGTGATACCAGTGTCCAGATGGACATTGGAATAGCATTAATTTATCATTTCTTTCCCCATGACTCATATCTACTTTGCATTGTTCAGTTCCTTACATTCGTGTGTTTAAAATTCTAATTTAAAAGATAAATAGACCTACTGTGGTGGGAAAATGCTGCACATGGAAAAGACTGTCAGGGTCCTGAATGGTGTTTGAGTGCTGTTCCTGAACATTGGCGTGAGGTATCTGTCTTTGAACAAGTTGTCTTGGTGTTCATGTTCCTTGTATTTTCACTCTCACTGTTTATAACTTTGCTTGGAGCCACAGAAGGGAACCATGTTAAGAGTGGAGATATAATACCTGCTGCGTGTGTGTGTACGTTTGGTTGTGTGCATGCACTGTATAAAAACAGACCACAGAAAGTAGCTGTACACTCTCAGCCAGAACATTTCTTGTTGATAGGTTGATGCACCCACTTGCAAGTGTTAGAATAAAACAAGAAAGACCACTTTCCTGTTGTCAATCCTCTGCTTTTCAGGAATTACCATGACACCAAGCAATCGCAACACAACAGAGTGGTCACACAAATGTAATATACCAACACTCACTCCAACCTTGTCACATATTGACATTTCGTCATGCACTTTCCACATCTACATACGACGTGCAAGGTACCCTGGGTGTGTTGGTTGTTGATGTTCTAGGACACCGTGTCAAGTTCTGCCTGTTACATGCATTGTCTTCTTTCAAAATACACCTCTGTTTTTGCAGGAAATTTAACAATGACATACAGTCTCTTTCAAAATAAAAGAACAGGGTTTAGCTTTAGAATCTTACAGAATGCAAACACTGCTCTCTTGAGTTAAAGTCTGCGTTTGTTGGACCCATCCACCATGACCCCCACCTGCACCCATCCCAGTAAGACTTTTGCCGCATTAACTTTTGTCCTTGTCCTGCTGTGTTTCCCCTTGATGCTGCCAGGCGCCCTTATACTGAAATAGCAACTGGTTGCGTATTATACCGAAAAAGGACGCCTTTTTTCGTTGGTTTCTGATGCTGCAAGTCACTATACTCGGGGTGTTAACCACTAGTTTCATCACAGTATGATATTACATAGATTCTTTGGAAAATAGGATATATCTGCCAATATCACAAAGTCTGCCACAATGTGATATCAGTTCAGTTCAATTCAATTCAATTCAATTCAATTCAATTCAATTCAATTCAATTCGACTCAATTCAGGCCTGCAATCGATATGAGACAATATCACATACCCATTTAACATGGTTGGTTACAGCAGAAGCTGCTAACCCTTTCTTTTTTGCTTTTGGCAAAACAATAAACACATGAACAATTTACTTGAAATTGACTCCACTAAGGCAGATAAAAAAAAGCACATGAGATAAATTAACCTTTGGGGCCTCCTGGCAGAAAACCCTTTCTGGAAGAAATCTTTTCATTTTAACCTAACCCATTATCTTTTTTCTAGACTTCAGGGCTATTTCGCTGAGGACTCCAAGGGCAAGTTTTTCTCAACAGCCATAAAACATGGATTAACAACAAGATCATTAACAAAAGTATTAAATTCAGCCTAATGATAACTGTCAAGGTTCATAGACAAAACAATTGTTTTTTGCTAGTCACCCATCATTAGCTTAACATTTTACATTTACATTTTATTCTTTTCTTAATCATTGCTGGTAAAAGTCGCTGCATCTCACGACCAAACAGCATGGTTGAATTTCATCCTTCATGTCCATCCTTCATGAAACAGACCTGCTAATGTTGCTGCAAGAAATTACTGTATTGCAGTGAGATGCCCATCTAGGCACTTATGTCATGTCTCCTGAGGACCCATATTTTCTCTGAAAAACAAAATACTTCCATGCTGCTGATTTATTCCTGAGTAAACAACATTATCCTCATGATCTTTATGTTGGCTGCTTGCCATTATCTGCCTGGTGCTGTTTGACGGTGACACGGAATTTTAAAAATAAAGGCGGATCCTAAAGATGGCGGTATGGATTGATGAACATTAAATTGATTTATCAATCAAGAGTGATGGATCGTTACATCCCTACTTTATACACCATACAACAAAATGCATATTCAAAAATCTGTATAAGGTGTCGGTATAAAGTATTAACAAAATTGCTGAAGGTCACGCCCCCCCCATAGATTAGGATAGATGACGGAAACCACTGAATATAAAGAGATGTCACACACATCCAGATCACTGTCCCTGTGTCTTTTTTACTTAAAAACTCACTTGCTGTATCATACATACACAATTATTTACACAATACACATCCACTTGTGCATAAATAGATTTCAACCTGTTACATGTTTACACCCACAGGGGCATGTATAAAATAACTGGATATTCATGCATACTGTGTTCCACTGTCTGTGTTAAAGTATACAGTATTTCATCTTCTATTTGATCAGCGGGGAAAAACATACCATGAAGTACTGTTCTCTAGCTGCTCTCTTACGCACATAAACCAGGGCTTGGCTTCCCAAAAGCATCTTCAGATATGGGTCAACCAGGGGCCTTTTTTGCATGTAACAAAACAACATAAACTGGCGAGTTGCTGTTTGACTGCAGGAAACACAAATCCTTGTAGGATATTTTTTTTCACAGTAATGGTTTGAAAGGAGTTCTTTGATTGCATAACAAAAAAGGCAAAAGAAAAAAAAACAGATTTAAAAAAAAAAAAAAAAAAAATCTAAGCACAATCTTTATTTATTTTGCCAGATTTAGCCTCAGTCTGGATTGTGTCTGGTGTCACGGGCATGTTTATATCACATTCTTGTTCTTACAAAACATTGGCAGAGGGAGGCAGAAGTTTTTAAAAAGAGACAACTTTGAAGATTCTCTCACGCACACACACACACACACACACACACACACACACACACACACACACACACACACATGAACTTAGTCATCACGGTTATGTAAAAACATAACAAATATGATGTAATGGCAACAACAAAACTGGCAAAGTTAACAATGTGAAGATGGAAAGGAGGCACTCGGACTGATGCAACCGTGAACATGACCATATAGTGTGTTCAGCATAATGAAGATCACGCTGACTGCGAAAATGACGATGTCTTCACTGCATGCAAACAGTGACACTGATGATGATATGATGTCGTGAGAAGCCACCACAGTCCACTTTCTTGTTGGAGGACAAGTCACCATCATGCATTGACACAGCTGTCAGTGCTCAAAGTAAGTTTCTCTTGTGGGGTGGAATCTAATTCCTGGCTGAGTGAGCCAAAAGCAATGACTTATTTACAATGTTTTACTGGTATCAGTACATGGACATTAGCAGAGGGGACCAGTTTTGTAATTGGAGATCTGTTAGCTAGGCATTGGCTTAAACAACTTTGGAAAACAGCCTTCAGGGCCATGCTAGAAGACATCACATCATGAAATACCTTCATATTCTTTTAGCTGCCAACCAGGGGGAAATGGGATTTAAGCTAATGCTGATGCCTGCTGCCCATTTCTGCCCAGCTGGTCAGTGCTGTAAATAGCTGGGGACTGCCAGGAAAAAAAATGACAAGCACCTAGTTAGCTTTCGAGAGCTATTGTGGTTTAAAACGTTTCAGTTAGCTCTCTGTCATCTGCTGCTGTTTATTTTTGACAGGCAAGCTACTGGATGGCTGGAAGCTCCGATTCACAGAGCGGGTAGTTAATGTCCAAGAATGCATGAAACCTTAATGGGAAATAAAGAAACGGACATACAGCAGTAGTTTGCAAATGAAAACCAAAAAATAATGATTTTAGCATACACAGGCACATGCATGTATCACATCATGACCCTTGAAAAAAGTGCATTGCAATCAGTTACCTTGACATCTCACAAAGTTGTAATTGATTTGTACACCCACGCCCTTCCCAGCAATCCAATTGTCACCAGGAAACCTGCTACGGCCCAGTCATGTATGTCTGACTAAGTGTTGGAGTGGGTGTGCTTATTTGCCTGATTGTGGTTATGTGAGTGTGCTCATTAAGGTGCACATGTTTACTTGTGTGTGACAATGTGTGTCAGGAGCCTGTCTGCACATAAAAGTGTTTGTTGTCTCCATTGACCCTGAGGGTGAAGTGGATATAAATGGGAAACAAAACCCAGTCAAGTCACCCTGGATGGCACAATAAACCTGTTACAAATCCTCCCCTTTGCAGAAACAAATCATTCCACACAATGTCACTGAATCCCCGTTCGACAAAAACTGTGTTGTGCAGATGTCAAACTTTTTTTCTATAACAAACACGGTGCTGTGATTAGCATTTCACTCTGTTTTTTTAATAACTCAGAGACACCTGAGAAATATTAAGACTGTTGACTGGTCAGATACGACCTTGGTAACAAGCAGTTTTTATTGATTGTTCTTCAATTATGCATTTATCAGTGGTAATTTAACATAAAAAATACTGAAAATACAGCTTTTTGAGTTTGTAAATGATTTGCACAGTAGTCCTTATGATAAATGATGACAGAATTCACAGCAAATGAAGCCACATAATGGTTATTAATGCATGCGGGTATTTGTATGCATCTATATTTGTCTGTGTGTATGTTTTGTTTAAAAAATGTATTCAGATATTAACAGTTATGCTTTGTGAGCTATTATCAGAACAAAACATGTGACAAATGATGACACAAACACCAGAGAAATGAGGCAAAGACATAACCTCAGCCTAAGACAAACAGGTGCGGTATCCCATTTAAAAAGTGTTTGGAAATACTTTACTGATGTGGAAAAAATAGACCAAAGGTGGAGCACAAAAGGGATGGTATTTTTAAAACTGGTGTCTCTGCCACTTGTTATGCTCTGACAGTACGAGTGTCTCTGTACCAGTGTTTCTGCTTCCTGCTGTTTTGTCATTTAACTACTGTAATTAGCTGTAACGTCTTCTTTCAAACATCCCAGATGAACCATCAGTACAAGACTGTAAATTTTTCCATTAAGATTAGTTGTTAGTATTCAAGAACAACAGTGGGATTGGGATGTATATGTACGTACATAAACATCTTGAGAATCAAGATGCTGTTTGTGTGTGGCTACAGATACACCCTCACCCCTCTGTAGTCCTGCAACATCAATGCTGCCCCCTATTAGTCGACCAAACCTTAGTTGACCAAAAAGGTCATGACAGTAGGTTATTCGCTTTCCAGGCAGCTAAAGATGCAGCATGTGTACGGCCTCTAATTTCCAGGGCTGGTACCTGCGGTTATTCCACAGGCTAGTTAATAACATCTCGGGCAGGAAATCCAAAGTGGGATCATTTTGAGAAGGTGAACCCAAGGTGATATGTAAACTCATCTTCATTGGTCGACTACAAACATGACGTATCATCTGAAACATGGAAGTAGCTACATGCCCATTAGCCCACAGCGTCATTAACAGGCGGCTCGCTCAGTGTGTGACGTGCACTTGTAGATAAAATATAGGCCTATATTAATGAAGGTTCATTAGTACGGTTTTGTATTTCTCTGTAATGTAGCACAGTGTTAACAATGTTACTGATACTATTCTTTCTCACACCTTCAACTCAAACCATTGTGTTGCCCCGCCCAAAATATATAATTTAATAATTACATTAAGATCGTAAACATGCGGGCGACGTAAACTAATGTCCCCAAATGACAAATATTGGTCGACTAGGAAAATTCTTAGTCAGGGGCAGCCCGAGTTCTTGTACAATGGTTTATATAATATCTTGGGCAAATGCACATATAACGGTTTATATAGTATGTAACGAATTAGTATCCCACAAATGACGTTACATACTTGAGGTAAAGTTGCCTACTTCATGTAAAGTTTCGTAGATACAGTTTAGGCAAGTAAAGTTTTGTAGGTTCGGTTTAGGAACAGAAAAATGGGTATGATGTTCTTTAAGATAACTTAAAGTTTCGTTTGTTTTACACAGTTCCAGATACTAGTCTCCCAGGGGAAAGTCCTGTGTTGTTTGACCCATCCAAAACCAAAGCCTGCTTAGTTACGTTGTCTTTCTTACTTAATTCTTCACTCCTGTCAGTGCATTGGTCACATGATTGCAGCCTTCTAGACTACGAGGTTTTACATGAATTACTGGCTAATGATCAAATGGGTTATATACCAACTGTGGTTTATTACTTTTTGTAGGTATACGTACAAACAGTGCATGAGAACAGCCTGATTATGGACGTGATCCGAGCAAATATTTTTATGTAGCCCCTCATGGCTCAAGTGTTTTTAAATCCAAATGGTATGTTATGAGTCTGACAGTGAAAAGCTGAAAAGCAGCAGAAGTAGTTCAGTGACCTGTGAAGCAAAGAAGGTTTAATTGGAGCACGCCTCATCATTTCACACTAGTCTGCTGTTAATGTAGACAAGAACTTCAGGGTTAATATTTTAAAAGCTGTGGTGTTTAAATGCATGCTCTCCTAGCCATGGTTATAGGAAAATATTTGCCAGTTCAGGGAAAGATTTCTAGTGACGAGGTCAGTCTCCTCACTCAGAGTAAAAATGTGTATGCCTATTTACCTCAGGACAGCACGTCAGCAGCACTGTTAACGGCAATCTATACCTGGCTTAGTGAAACTGCATTGAAGCCAACGTTGGTATCGCTTTCTTTTGGCTGACGTGTCCAAGGCTTTCGATTAAGTGGATCATGCTAAATTAATGCAGCATATCCTGAACAGTGCACTGTGCCCTCAGCTGACTGACTGGCTGCACAGCTAGCTTTATCACGCCGTGGAGACAAAGGGTGATGGCAATGGCAAATGCGGCTCTTGGATTGATGCAGTGTCACGTTTCCCTCAAGGAGGTGTGGTTTCCTCCCCATTTGTTTCTCCTGCACTCGACCACCTGAAGCACACAGTGTTCAAGGATACGCTGGACAGTGAATGTGAATGTGATATAAGGCTGGCATTTACCAGTCCCTTCTTCACATATCTTGGAGGACACATCTATGGCTCAGGAGTCAAAGGGACTGGATGCATGAGCATTAATCAAAAGTACCTTGCTAACTGGAGCAAAATCTGAGAAACTAAAAATATGTTTTGCTCAGACCTGACCACTACTACAGGTACTATTTACAACAAAGAACCTTGGCTATGACTTAGACTCAAAACTTGAGAGACAGTGAAGGAAGCATCCATTCTGGTCGACTTGGCCTTCCTGCAGATGACCATAATAGTTTCTCAGAACTGCTAGTGGGCCCAGCCACAAATATGCCTTCAATATAAGATATTTAAAATGGAGACAGGAGGAGGGAGAGAGAATCACTGAGCAAGGGATAAGATCATGATTCCCACTTATCCTCCTCGATGATGGCCTGAATGTTGGATTACTATAATCAAGTGCTGTGAGTGCCATGAAAAGGCAACTTTGCTACAATGTGAACAAAGTACTACTGCACGCAAACAGATATATATATATATATATATATATGTGGTCTAACTAGTACATAGTATACATACACTGTGTATAGCAAGTTTGACCCTTAACTTTTAATGATTCTCTATAACATGAAAAGTGAATTAAGCTTCCCTGTGTGAATGGATGAGTGCCATTACTGCATGCATGTGTCTGTCTTCATATGTTACTTTGAATCTGAGAAATGAGTTCCTTCACTTAGGAAGGGTTTTATTTGCTCTGATGATGTACAACATCTGACAACCATATGTGCTTGGTGGCTCTGTGATAAAATCTGTCTCATCAGATCATACGTGATTGATTCTCTTGTAAAAAATGACAAAGCCAGGAACCTAAATACAATATGAATAAATAATATGGGAGTGCATGCTTGAAAGTAACCATGCATACTTTCAGATCAGATATGGAGATGATAGATTAGTGCAGTGGTTCTGAGACTTATACACCATGTACCACCGTAGGAAATATTAGGCTCTCCAAACGCCACAACTACGAAAAATGTAAAAAAACAGTTTCATTTTTACTTACAATCTTGCCACGACAGCTTAGCTCCTAACTAACCATGAATGTATGTGCATGCTATGTTTATGAATGTTACTGTGTGGCGGGCTCATATCCAAATGACAATTTTACAGTAATATTTAAAATTGCATTCAAGGAACTCTAAATTTCAGTATTTTTGTTCCAAATTTTGCAGTATTTTGATGGTGTTCTAAATATTTAAATACATTTATTTAATTAAAAAATATATATATTTCAGATATTCCTCTGCATACCTATAGAGAGAGCTTGTGCACTATGGGGTGCCATTTGTAAAGTGGCTCACACTGAAATTAACAGCAACATCTTGCCACGTTTAGCTTCAAACCACCTTTAGGCACGTGGAGGAAGTCGAGTTTGCTATGAACTTAAACTTAGTAACATTATTGTGACATTGACAAGCCTATAATCTTCTTCTGCAAAACAGCACCTACTAGTGGGGACATGCCACACAGATCCTTAATGCAAAAATGTCACTCATTAATTTTATACACTAGCTAGAAGGGAACTCGGAGAGCGCATATCACCGCCAAGGCCAAATGCCCTATCTCACAATGTTAACAAAAGTATAAAATACTCTGTGTCTCCGCCTTGTGATTCAGGTACACTTCAAAATGAACTGGTACTTCCTGGGCCCATGCTTCATCCTTCCCTCAAGTTTCATGAAAATTGGGCAAGCAGTTTTTTAGCAACCCTTCTGACAAACAGGCAAACAAACTAACAAAGAAACAAACCGACCTAAAAACATGAACTCCTTAGCCGAGGCAATAATCTCTTTCAACTGCTGCATGCTGTTTGCCTTTTTTGCAACGTAGTGCTTTCCCTAATTTTGTGACAAGAATGTTTGAATTCTCAAAAAACACCACATACTCCTAAAAAGTATGTGTGCAATAGCACCTGGGTGCAACCACACGTATATGTGCGCATGTGTGTGTGTTTAACAGTGGACTATCACTGAAGTTAATGTATACTCATTTATCATCCCTGAAACTATCCTTGAATTCTAGTGTTGTAAAGATTGTAATAAGCTGGTGTCATCTGTTTCAGTCATCTTCCAAACACACTGGATAAACTGCGAAGGACATATGAAAATTACAAAACATTAAACAATACTGCATCAGACACTTCTAGGTTTGTCTTATCACAATGTACAAGAACAATAACAATGTTTGTCTAAAGACACTTAAGAGGACCTGAACACCATCCATGATACTACTACTAAGTTTTATTATAACTACTGTTTATTGTGTCTTTTGATAAGCCCGTGTGTGTGTGTGTGTGTGTGTGTGTGTGTGCTTATTCTTGATTTATGTCCTAAAAATTACACACGTTCTGTTTTAATATGCCAGTTTAGCTTTAGTTCGACAGTGACTATAAATGGATGAAAAAGCCTTGCAAGCAAAGTAAAACAAATTTGTGTTTGCCTAAGTGTGTTTGTTTGTGTGTGTGAGCATTCGTTAAAGCAAATGAGTGTTATCTCAGCATTTCTCTGAATATAGATCACCGAGCTAAACAGGGACAACAGCGGTTGTATTCCACCTCATACGTCGCAACACAATCTCAATTACCCGCACTAGTGGGCATAATATGAATGGAGAATTTATGCAAACATTTTTAATGCACTGCTACCATTACTATCACCACCTCCTTTGTTTAAAACAGTAGGTGTGTATGTGTGTGCATGTGTGGATGCTTAAAGTTAAAAGTTTGTGGAAAATTCTTCTTTTCTTGCATCAAGGTTGAATAACAATGAGATTTGCTGTGAGGGGAAAATGTTTTGTAACGTATCTTGTCTCCCTTGATGTGCAGCTGAGCAGACCACTGAATCTTCTGAGGAGAAATTCAATGTCACAACAAAACAAAAGACAACAAGATTTTTACATCAGAACCCAGAAGGAATGAGGGGAGAAAACAAAAAAGAGAGGGAGGGGATGAGGAAAGAGAAAGAGAAAGAAAAACACAGAAGAAGAGGATGGACACCCATCCTCTCGAGCCATTTAATCCTTCTGGTTCTCTGCAGAACAAAAGGGAAGCCAGGGTGAAAAGTTTGCTTAAACTGTCTCTAAAGATTAGTCTATCTAAGAAGGGGGGAAAAAATGGAGAAATGACACAGTTGCAGGCAACCTCTTGAATGATGAACGTTTAACGTCTCCTCTGGAGATGTGGAGGATGCTCTTGTCTCACTCTGGCACTGTCACAACCTCTGTTTAGTCAAAAGATGGCACTAGCACCACACCTCTACACCTTGGCCTTTTATTTTACAGCCAGAGAGAAAGTAGGGGGCAACGGAAGAAAGGGAAGGGGAGAAGCAAAATGATGGAGAAACTGAAACATGGAATACACTGAGTAAAGGTACAAGGGGGAGGAATAAGCGAGAAAGATTGCAAGAGACAAAGAATCCTGTGTGTTGTTGCGTAAGAGCCTGATTTAGCAGGTAGTATAATTGATTTAGAATAGCAGAGTGAGCTAAACCTGGGCCCATTGCTCAGGCGGGGGGTAGGAACTAATCTTCCACTGCCGGTGGGGAGAGAAGGATCATTTTACACTGCTGCTCCCCCTGGACTCCTTCCCTAAAAATCTGAAGTGACTCAAACTCCTCATCTACAATATAGCCAAAGCAGTGGAGCGGGGAAGCACATTCCTGCTGGGCATTAAGCGCTGTCACGATCACTTTGTATGCTTGCTACGGTTCGAGGACAGTAAGTGGAGGTAGGGAGAAGGAGGTGGAGAAGATGCTCGTTCTGACAGATGGAGCTCCTGATTGTTTCCCTCTGTCCAATGTCTTCCTGGTTCACTTAACATACAGGATAGAAGGACAACTTATAGAATACCTTGCAAATCAAGGAAGGTGTCTGTTCAGTCTAGTCTCATTGTGGTTTGGTTAAGATCCTATGAAAAGCACACTTGTTTATATCTTGCAAACATGTCGGATAAGGAATTCTGACGAGACAAAAAACAACAACAAAACAAAACTAATCCGACATTTGAAACAGACAGATCATGAATGTAAGCATAGGTAGGACAGACCGCCGGCAGAGGTATGAGTTCATAGGTCCAGACCAGGTAGACTATGTTAAAATCTCTTAATAGAGCCACCGAGGGCACTTTCATTTTTTTTCCAGCTTGATGTTCTGCATCACATCTTTGATCCATTGGTTGTGTGATGGAGGGCATCCTAATATTTAAATAGACTGAGCATGTAGCTAATAGAGAGGAAAAAGCAATGACCTTCATGAAGTGAGAAGGGAGACTGGACTAATCTGGAACTGAGAATATACCAAAAATAGCATTTGTAAGAGGAGGCATAATATTACAGCCATAAATCTTTGAAATTGTGTCAAAGAGAAAAAGCAGAAAGGGGCAAGTTTTGGGCAGACCACAACATATGGTAGATGGTCCCAGGGGCCTGTTGCAGCTGTCACATATAAGGTTTGAGAGTATTCTCACAAGTGTTGATCTCTATATACGGATATCTTCAAATGAATGCAGAATCTGTGGGCAACAGGACACGGTTTCGAAGTAAGAAGTGTTCTGGTTTTCTTCTGGTTGTAGTTGGTTTGGAATCTGAGTATTGTTGACTGATCATGTTTCAGCAGCAGATAAACAGTCTGTGTTAAGAGGCAGAATACATTGACCGAAATGCAATCTTGGACCCCATCAGCTATTATCTAATGATGCTTTGGCTATTATCATTCAGGTATCTACTGAAATACTGGCCGTTGCCATCGGAGCCTTAATATCATCAGCCAACGGCTTCAGAGGATGCAGAATTGTCGCAGATGTAGCACTTAGAGAAGGAGTGAACCCTAGAAAGTGCCATGTCCCCATTCCACATCTGATTGTAGGACCCCTAGATCATTTCCCCATTGTTCTCTAATATGAGATGTTGACGAATTACATCTATCCATGATCTGAGCATAAAACTTTGAGACTCTGCCCTTATTTAGAATTTTGCCTTTAGACTTGTTTCCGCCATGCAGTACGGTACAGTACAGTTTTTTTGTCAGTTTCCACTGTGAAAAGTTGTGGATGGTACCAATGGAACCGATCCGTACCGTCCCCATTTTTGGTCCATCCTCTGTTGGGGTACCTAGCACACAGATCTGGTACTAAAAGGTGGAGCTGTGAGCATTGCAGTCTGTTGATTGGTCAATAGCGGACGGTCACTCTGGTGGTTCCGCCCAAGTGGGCCCCACATGGGTTATGATGGGGCTACCTGGGTGCAAAGTGGGTATGAGTCCAAAATGAGCATCTTAGCAGGGGCCTTCTTGGATAAACCTATCCATTTGGGCAAATGTCAAAGGTCCAATATGGAACTCGTGGACAGCCCCATATATTGCCCATTTTTCAGCCCATTTACCACCCACAGGGGCCCCATATATGAATGTCAGCTGGGAGGCAATCTTGCAATGCACTATCCACTCGTAGTGACTACAGAACTATCATTTTATATCACTTTCTTTTTGTATTTATAATTAATGTCATCACAGTCTTTCCCTAACCTTACAGTAGGTGCTTTTGGTACCTAAAGCTAAGAGAGGAGCCTGGACACAAACCTTGGATTCTGGTGACACAGTCCTACACTTTGTATGTCTGCAATCCACCTTGAGCATTTCCCTTTGCACAGTACATAAATGTAGACTGTCATTAACCCAAAACACTCTGAATAGAATTCAGGCAGTGACCACAGCATAGTTATGAATGCAATTTGGTAATAAACAAACATAATTACGTTTTCAGTTAATGTTTTTGGGCTCTTGTCAGTCAGCTAGTTGCAAGTTCAGCCTGTACATTTGAGCTTAGCCTTCTCCAGCAGTTTGGTTCCTCTTTGTCCCTGCACAGGATTTCCCTGTATTTTGATTTTTTTCCGTGCCTATCGAGTGACTCTGTGGTGGGTGTTTCTCCTGACCCTGCCCTCTCCTGAGCCTCTGCCCAAGACTGTGTCTCTGAGTTCTCCAACCAAGTGTATTTCTCTCAGCTGTCTGCTTGAGCCTGTTAGTCTCAGCTCTTCACCCAAGCCCGTTACTCTCAGTTCAATGCTCGGGCAAACAACTGTCTTTGGCCAAGGGAGCTGCTTCCCTTGACTTGTTTTCTACTTTTTTTTGCCCTGAGCTCCTGTAATTCTTCCCCTGAACTTCTCTAGCATCTAGTTTCTCTGAAACATTGTCTAGTATGTCTGGACTTTCCACATCCAGATTGCTGGTTCAGCTTGTCCGGTGCTGATAGAGTTCAATCAGCTCCTGAACTACTCCTCCAAAATTTGTCCTCACTTCACTGACTTTTTAACCCAGTCTGCTCTGTTTTGTTGTCTGCTTTTGGGTCCATCCTCTGCAAGCCATTGTCACACTGTGATAAGCCATTGTGATATCTATTTATGATTCGTCTACAAATAGACAATTTGCCATTAATAGTTTCAAAGCTTCAGGTACTTTAGCTTCCAGGAGGTCATTTTATTGGGTTCTTTACAGAAATAACATGATCAAGACACAATGTAGTAAAAAGGGAACATGAGTGAGAAAATAAAGAGGCATCTGTGTTTGTGGTGCTAGTAATGACAGTTTAATGAGTGTGATAATGATAATCTAATTTGACAACACATTCATTTGTGACTGCAGGGACATGTTCTCGTCTTTTCTCCTCGTCTTGGCTCCTCTTTCCCTCGCCATGTTGCAGCACTTTCAACTGCTGTTCTTCTCATTTGCATCTATTCCCTGTTTTGCTTTCTCTCATAACTTATCCTCCTTTAAAGCACCCAACTTGGCTTTTCTTTATTGAGTTTACTCTTCTGCATTTACGAGCAGTCTGTTCTCCTTCACGGCTTGATTCATTCTCCTCTTCCCCATGCACCCTCGTACCTATGTCCAACTATTGGCAAATGAACCCTGTGAACCCACTTGATTTCTATTCCACACTCCACTCTCTCTTCCTCTATTTTCACTTTACTTCTTTAACCCTCCCTTCTTCACAAAGTCTCACCGCTCTCTCCCATTTTCTCAATACCCGCTGACCACTTCAAAGTCCCATTTTGGTGTCAAAAACTTTAACAAATAGGCCTTTTAGTACACTCTGTGTCTGGAAACTAGCAAGCGTCTGCAAGCTAGGAAGTGTTTTAACACCATTTACTCAGGTGGCAACTCACTTGTCCCCAAACTTTAGGTATGGGGACACCTACTCTTTGAAGGGCCATGTCCCCCCCCCCCCTGCACCCTGTGTTCATTTTCCTTTTTGCCCTGAGCTTAAATACTCCACTTCCAGACATAAATCTAGCGAAACCAACTGATTCTTTTCTCCTCAGTACTATTTTCACTCAAGTTTCTTCTTTTTCTTCTCCTGCTTTAGCTGTTTCTCTCTCTCACCAATCTTTTCTCATGCTAACATTGTTATGCTTTTCTCTACTATTCATCCGTCTTCCTTTTGTCACTTAATGTGGCATCTCCAAAATGTAGTTTCTGTTCCTGCCACACCACCCACATTCCCTCATTCACCCCCACTGAGTATTTTTCATCAAATACTCAATCATGCCTTGATGACCTAAAGGCAGAGGATTATTGTGAAATGTAGGTCAGTGCTACAGTATGCATTACAAAATCACAAAAGTAATCAGTCTTATGGTACATCGTTTTATAGATAGAAACGGGATGCTCAAAACAATCATTTTCAAGCTGCTGGGGCTAATGTCTTTGTGACTTATTTTTTCAGTTGTACTAAGGCATGTGGTGAAATTCCAGGACAGCCGGAGGTTACATTGAAATTCAATGTCTGTGTAAAATTGACTTCAATTCAAGTAGGAGGTCATACATACAGTACGTTTCTAAAGCAGTTGTAAACCTTTCCTGTCTTGCCTTTCTGTTTCTGCTCTCGGCTTCTCTCCTTCCCATCCTCATTGTCTTTATGGGGGACATTGATCGATGTGCTGCTCCAGCAGACTGTGACGAGGTTAGGAACTCTGGCCTCTGGTGGTGTGTGTGTGTGTATGTGATGAACTCAACTGTTGACTGCATGTGTGTGGGGGGAGGGATGTACATATACTCCACAGGAAGGAATTCATCTGATGTCAACGTGACTGTGAGGAATGCACAAGGCATGTTATACTGAGGAGTGTTTTATGTTATTTTGTCTGTGTATATTCTGGGTTTGGCGCTTGTGTGTGTGTGTGTGTGCGATCGTGAGTGTGTGCGGAGGGTGTTTGTAACTGTCAAAATAATGATTCCACTACTCAGTTTCTCGCTGCTCTTGCAGTGAACTGAGTCAATAACTATGACAAATCCAGAGTCCAGTCTTGTCTCACGGTGTGCGCGCACATACACACACACACAAATATATAACTGTCATAGGCTACTTCTGCTGTCCCTGTTTAAACCAGCCGTATTGATTGCTCTGCTATCAAAATTCCTGTTAGGAGTTTGTCATGGCTCTTAGCTTGTTGCTTTCAACCCTGACAGCGCTAAAAGCTGTTTAGCTTTTGTTTCTCAGGGCAAAGGTGAGCTTACACATCTGAATAAACACACACAAACACACACACACATGCATATTGGGTATTCAAGAGTGAGGCTTGTAACTGTTTTATCCTTTTAGCCCTCATAACAAGAAAAATACGCAATTTATAGCTAAACCGCAATGATGGCGATGAAAGCCTTGGCGGCCATATTCTGTAGTCACTCTTATTTCTAGCATTTTTACACCAGCTAATTCACCACACAAGCTGAGGATGATCCTGCTTTGGTTTCTGGCTGCCTGAACACTTCTGCATTCGCCACCGCTTGATTTGGCCACCTTACGTATCACTGATGGAATAATGAGAGCGACAAGCAATAACATTTATCCTTGGCATTGCCAGAGTCACACTTCGGTTTCATTTAAGTGTGTATATCATCATTACACTGGTGATCATGTTTTTTTTAACTGACCTACAGCTATGTTAAATCAGTTGTAGTAACTCCTAAAATAAACTGGGATACGGGCTGATTCAGGATTTTAAAACCAGCACAAATGCATAATACCAGCATGCATGTAAATATACCTAACTAAGACATAATCCATGAACATTTACAGAAGTTTTCAGTCGCCAGGAGTTTCAGTTGGTACGTAGTGTGCAAGTCATTGTGGAAATAGACTTCACATTTGCCACCAATGTTTAATATTGCTGTCACGTTACATTGTTTATGTGCTATAAAGAGGTGAGGTAAGGTAGAGAAAACAACTCATGATGTCTGCACCCTGCATCTCTGCATCTTGGCAACTAGTAGTTACCATAGTGACAGTTGAGTTGGCAACGGTGATAATGATGACATCAGCTGATTATGCTGATGATGATAAAGATGAGGATAAAAATGGAAAGCATTGGTGATGACACTGTGATGATGATGCCTTCCTAGTGTCCATAGTAACTATTGTATGTGACGTATTTTATTGATCCCTGCCTTTCTGCTCAGCTCCCCTCCAGAGAGATCAGTTTCAACGGTTACATACAGAACTGGTCCTCCCTGTTTGGCAGCAATTCAGAACACTGCAAAAAAAACAAGAGTCCTAACCACTGGGCCAGTTGACGACCCTTGCATACAAATGCTAGGGGTAAAATAAGCTTTTGCATTGTTGATTTTGTTCCATGATTGTTCACGTTCCCACAGGTGTGAGTCTGATTGAACTCTCACAGGCTTGACTGGGTTACATTTCATTTTTGTCTTGTTTTCAATATTTCACGACAAACAGTCTAGTCTTTCTTGCTCTCTAAAACACACACACACACACACACACACACACACACACACACACACACACACACACACACACACACACACACACACAGCAAAAATACATACATAGTAGGGCTGGGCAATATGGACAAAAACTCATCCTACGAAATGGGCTGCATGTATTCAGTTGCAAGTCAAAGCCACATCTGAAAGGTCACAAGCAGTTTTGTAAAAACATACTGTGATAACAATAAATTGCGAAGACAGGGATTCTGTTCCCCTGTTTGAAAATATGCAACATTTACACCTACAAAACACTAGTTGGCGATGGGGTTTCTGTGAAGCGCTGTAAAGTTTAGTTGAATCAAAACACACATTAACCACAGCTTAATAGCAACAATTTCAAACACAAATCAGCTTCACAATATCTCACAGCAATCACAGACAAAGCATTTGTCTTTTGCTGGACACATTTTCCCCACAAATATAACATGGTAATGTTTTTAGCACAAGCCTATGACGTTTTACATTGTATAAATTAGCCTAGTGGCTAGCGGACTTTCCCTCTACTCATATGAAACCAGGGACAACAGCATCATTTAACATAGGTAACGTTACAAAATTGGGCTCCATTACAACTCACAAGGTTCACCTACAAAACAACTGTCTTGTACTAAACATGTTTTCCAAACAAATATAACACGCAAACGTTATTAGCACAAGCCTACAGCATTTTAAACTGTATGAATTAGCCTAGCAACAAGCGGAAATTTCCTCTGCTCATATGAAGCCAGGATAAATCACACACAAGACTTAAAATGTGGAGGCTTTTTTTGTTTCTTATCTGTGAAATTAAAGTAAATTAAAGCTTTGTTTCTATTGAGGGAAATGGTTTCAGCTTACAAAAATAGACAGGAGGTCTGCGTTGCCGCAACATGTACTGTAGTTACATTTCCTGGGAAAGTGCATGTGAGACTAGGGCTTTAAAAAGTGATGCTGGAGAACTTGAGAGTGAGTGAGTGGAGCGGAGCTGTGCAGAGAGTGTGAGAGAGGAGAGACGCACACTGGTATGTGTTATATAGTGCAACCTGACCCTATATCGATATAAACAGCTATATCTTGCTTGAAAATATATCGATAAATTGTACATAGTCAGTGTATCACCCATCCCTAACACACAGGCCTACTGGCAACCTTTGTAAAATAGACCATATGGTGGATATTATGTGAAATCGGATCTTGACTCATACGTCATATCAAAAGACGTCTGTGCCAGTCTGTGCAGATGCCTTTAGAGACGCACTGGACACAGAGAAATAGAAAGAAAAAGAGAGATTAAGATATGTCTTTAATCATTATGTTGATGCGTAGAGAGAATAAGAACGAGACATCTGAGGTGAGAAAAGTTGATACAAAGATGAAGCCTTGAAAATCACAGAATATGAATGACAATAACATTTATTTTCCCCTTGACTACCATCAGAGTAACAATTAAATTGCATTTTTGAAACCGCCGGGACAAAAAAAAAAATACCCCTTTGTTTCTGTGGTTTCCTTGTGCGTTCTGCGACCCAGGACTCTCTTTTTTATGGGGAAACTATTCTTTTTTGGCAGACTAGAGGCTGAATGGCATACAAGAAATAATGAATAATCTTTGAGTGGAGAATGGTTTTTCTATCTCTCTAAAATGGAGTGTTGGCTTTCCGCTGTCCTTATGTAATTCCATTAGTTCTTTGATATAGACTATAGAGTGAATATGAACAGGAGTGTGTGCAGAGAGATGACTTTGACAGAATGTTATGAGCTGATATTCATATCAGAGGACAAAAGGGACCCACACACTGCTGCTGCAGAAAGTCTCTGTAGAGATATTTGAGGCAGGAAAGTAGGAAAAGTTAGTACAGCTCATGCACAGCCTCGAACATGTTTGATGATGCATAGCTTGTAGCTTTTTACTTAAATCTGGGTAGTGTGGTGGATTGCACCATGGCAGGAGGGTCTTCTACTTGAATCCAATCCAGCTGGCCGGATTCCTAATGTGTGCACGTTCTATGTCTCTATGTCTACGATTGAAAATGTATGAAACTGCAGACACACCGAAGCATACAAGAACAGAGTTAATCTAAGTAGGGAGACAAGATCAAATAGCTGTTAGTGAGATGAGATCAAAGTTGAGGTGGATAAGGCATGAAATTATTCCTTTGACAAAATAATGAATGCTGTATGCGTATGTGCCTGTGTGGGGGTGCTTTCTAGATGCTTTTGTTAAATAAAGTACATGTTTACAGGCCACTGTGCAGACAACATGTCATGAAGGATTCAAAGTTGAACCAGTTCAACCCAAGTAATGTTTAAATGTATTTACGTCTTGCTCACATTCCCGAAATGTTTGACTGCTTGTAAAAGAATGGATCGATCAGATGCGCAGGAGACAAGTACAGACAAGCTTTTTTGATGGATCCCAGTTGTCACTGCGCGCGCACACACACACACACACGCACAAGCAGAATTCACCTGCAATCAATACATCATGAGATAAACATGCTTGAGCTGCCAGGTTGAGAAAAAGAGTCAGTTTTACTTGAAATCAGACGCCTGCGGCCAGATCAGATGTTGCAAGGATGCCAAAACTCCCTTTTTTCTGGATGCCACGAGTGAAAATAAGTCATCCTGAACATTTGTTTTGTTATGGTTGCAGAATGACAAAGACAACTGTAGTGCAATTTGACACGAATTATGGTGTAGCTTGTTCATCACTGGATGAGTTTTTCATTTGTGTAACTTAAATTGAACTTGTTGGGAAAGGTAAAAGGCGTTTCCTGTAACCCTGACCCACTCGAGTATGCAACTGAGGTCTTTTTGTTCTTTACACAAAGACCAGCCTGAATGAAATTCACAAAGCAAGCTGTTTTCACTCCGAGGTGGTAAAACACTGCCTATATGTAGCCGGTGTTTTACCACCATTGGTCACTGTGGCATGTGACCCACACCATACACCATTTTCGTGTAAACATGGCCTTATACTATATTCTACTTCTGCAAATATATCCCCCTAAATGCTACACACTGGATCTTTAATATAATTGATGAATTCAATAATTTTAATACTTTTAGACCTACAAGTTCCTAACTTTGCTAAAGGATTTTCCCCCTTGGCAACTATGTTTTTCCTGGATGATGCACAGATTTTTAGGTATTCTATTATCTCCAATAGCCCCCCTCCGGACCCCCCTAGGTTTGGGCTGGGCTCCCAAAAAGCAAAGTACATGAGCACAGATGCAGGGATGAAAAAAAACAACATAACAAAAACTTCAAGCTATTGCTGACAGCTGTTATATTGTCAGTGAGGCCTTTACATCACCAGATGAAAAATAATGCACTCTTTAATTTGCAATTTACACTTAGAATAACTAATGGAAAGTGATGCGATAGCCAACAAATCAAACACTGAGGACGGCATCTCTTCAGAACTTAGTTCCCTCGAAGACAAAAAGGCTCCACGGAGCTAATCACCCTTCATGCTATTCAATAGTTATGGATAATTAGTGAGTGATTTGTTTGGAGTTTTATGTTTTGCAAACACATTGTCAGAACAGGTGTCACATTTCAGAAATGGTGGTTATCCCCAGTGGAAATGAAAGTCTTGAATTAGACAGTACTCCAAGCTGACACACTTTATTGTACACTTGTAATTGCTTCAGTTCCTTCTATCTTATTAACTCACAAATTGCCCTCTCTTTCTACTTTCTAAAGACATTTCAAACCATTGTTAGAAATGGGTTTTAAATCAAATGAACAATATCATGTGCATGATTATATTACTACCTAATGTATTGCTGCTTTAAACTAATTATTATGTAAATGTAATTGATCCCACCCGTCGCTAGCACTACAGTGTGAAACTTTGGAAATTAGTTTCTGACAATTAGCTGTGTTTTTGCCATGAGGAATACGTTTGTAATAATCTTGTGAGGATTTGTATTATCATGTTAACATCTAAAAGACTTTGAACAAAACTTCAGTGTCACCGCTAGTGCTGAAATAGTGACAGGGAAATAGAGGCTTGTTTCTAGAAGCAGAAGTGTTTTCACAGGTATATACTCAGGGAACAACTAATATTATTGCTGGTAAGGTGAAGTATCTTAGTGTGTGTCAGGGGAGAATGCATGTGGTCGTGTGCAAAGAGTCAAAGAGAGTGCATTGCTAAAGATATAGCAATTTACAAAACAAGGACTCTTGGATAATATCTTTGATTATTGCTTGTTATGATACCCTGATTATGGTGTCCCTTAATGAAGCATTCTTGGCTCTATTCTTTTTTCTTCACACAGTTCAATCCCCCAGCAAACATTATCAGTCAGCGTAATGTCAAATATCACTGTTATGCAGATGATACTAGTTGTATATCTCTGTTTCACAAGATAACCTTATTTTGTTGCGTGCCCTTATTACCTGTCATTGATGAATGTTTGACTGAGAATTTCTTTCTTAAAACTTAATGAGCAAAACAACAGACCAATAGTAGAAATATCCGAGAGTGGTTTTAGACTGATATACATTACACTTTTGTATTTTATTACAGGAACGTAAACATAAATTTTCATCTTAGGAAAACTGCCAGTCTAGTCACCAGAAGAAAATGTTGAGATTACAAACTTCTGAAAACCACAGTTCAGTCAGATTCCACTCTCATTGTTCCCCTCATTGGCAGCTGCTGGTCTTTCAAACAGGGGAAGCTCACTTTCAGTTTACATTATAAAATTTGTCATATTGTAGCGAGGCAGTTACTTATAAAAGGAGCATTTAATTGAAGCCGTTTTTCATCCACACTCATGCCATAGAACCACAGCAAAACACACCTCAAAGATTTTCAGATGGGTTTAACAGTGAAAATGAGCTATATGGCTTATGGCAATGAGGAACTCCAGATGGCACTCTGTCAGCAGACTCAACTCGAAAATATCCGCATGGGACTGAGCTTGAAATGCAAAGCGCTGTCAGTCACAAAGAGGTTCAGCCTTTTAGGCAATTCCTCCAATCATCATGCAGACATCAAGTGTCCTCTCCCGTCTACCATTAGGTCCCAGGGAAACGGACCCTCCCTCGACTGTCTCGCTTTGCGACATGAAAAAATCATGCTCAGCGCTGTCTCATAGGAATGCTTGCAGGCTCTGCGTCCACCGTGCTGACATGAGGATGCATGACAAGGAAGTCGCGTTTGAAAACTGGTGATAAACAGCTGACGTTTGAACATCATAGTCACAATGTGAAACGCATCCTAGTGCACGTTTAATGAAATGTAAATAGTTATTTTAATTTAAATTCAATAGTGCATACTTGACCATTTCTTCTATGAAATTTTAGGGGAAGTTCAGCCTCCCTTATTGTCTCAGAGCAATCGCCCCTGCCGCAGATATGTTCACATGAGCTATTGGGGAGTGATGATTAAATATTCCCCCCTTAGCCTGAGCCTGCAGGTGGATGCTGGGGTGGAGGTGGGACTGAAAGAGCAAGCAGCAGTACTGACGCAGGGCAGCAGCAGCACAGACAATGCAAAGGGAGAGCTGGGAAGATTTTGCAGACTTAAATAGCCTGCCAAGCTGTAGACCACCACAATGAAACCATTTATTTTTGTAGCAAGTTGTCACTGCATTTTCAGCAGTGATGATGGCACCAGAATCGGGTGTTTTTAATTCATGCTTTTAATCAAAGATTTAGATATGCTGTAAGTGCACACACTATCCCATATTTTGAAGGCAAAAAAAGGCTGCAGTTACCAAAGGTAAGAAGGTAAAATGGTTCTGAGAAAATATCGCCAAGAATGTGGCGCACATCACTCACATGAAAAGATTAATATATGTTAAGTTACTTCAAAGCCAACTTCAACTTCCACTGCCTACTTTCTATGTTGTTATGTATCCTGCTGACTTGGCTGCAGAAAGTGAGCGGCAGCGGACCGCTCACAGTGAAGCACTGGCTGTGAGGTGAGTCGAGTGGCAGGAGGCTAACAAGGTCCTGTTAAAAACAAGAGGGCTGTCTGTTGAACTCTGATAGCCCTGACCTTTTATTTTATACTGTAAGAGGCTTTCATGAGAGCGGTGTGAGATGTGTGTGTGTGCTTGTGTTGTGTGCGTGTGTGCATGCACAACAGCATGAAGGCATCTCATCAGATTGTGCTATAAAAGACGGTGTTACTGTTTCTACGGGATGATTGACAGGCAGGGAAGCAGGGTGCAATTTGGCATTTGATTCCACAGTGGCAGCTCGTACATCACGTGGGCCTGAGTATGTGTGTGTGTGTGTGTGTGTGTGTGTGTGTGTGTGTTTTTGTGTGTTTATGCGTGTGTGTCTGCCTCATTAATGATTGAGTCTGAAGACAGAGTTCTTCGGATCAAATATTTAGCTGAATCAACAACTGCTGAGCTCATCAGACACACACACACACACACACACACACACACACACACACACACACACACACACACACACACACACACACACACACACACACACACACACACACACAATAAAACATTATACCTATCTTCCATGTCTTGATCCTTAAATCCAGAGGGCTTGTCAATGCCAAACAGAGCTTATGAAAAAAGCTTTTTAAGTTTTTGAAAGAAGTGCTGAAGAAGTACATTAGGTCCCCTCTGTGTGTATTCATGCATTCTTGTGTGTGTGCGTGTGTGTGTACAGCATACGCATGAGATGATGCTGTTTCTGTCCATTGTTTCTTCAAATTGCAAAAAAATATGTTCAATGCTTCTGTGATTTTGCAGCTTACTGTAGCCTGTTCTTTTCTCACTGGCATTTTGAAGAGCTCCACAAACTGGAATCCTGACTGTCCTAACTGGCTGGCAGAACAAAATTATAATCAGCACGTTCACACAGGCTAAGTGATCGTGTTATGAGCAATAACCTCAGTTTGCCTTAATGTACGTAGCATGGCTAGCTTTTCAATTTTTTTTTACGGAGCAGTTACTGCACTTACTTATTCCAATAGCACTGACAGGATCAAGGTGTATTTTTCACTCGTGCTGTGGGTGGATTAGGTAATGGATGAGAAAAAGAAACACTTGACCCTGGGTTTGTTGTATGCAAATCTAATATCCACTGACCGGTAGAGTGTAGCACTTATACATACATGTGTTCCTTTCAAAAGACAGATTTATTCAAATTGAGTGTCAGTACTTCCAACAAAACCTAGAAAGTTTCAAAATGGTGCAAAATGCAAGGCTGCAGGTCAAGGTGCGGGTAAAATAAAAGTCATGTGTAATGTACTGAAATGTTCTAAATGTGATCCAATCATTCAGCTTTGAATGCCAAAAATGGATGCTTGAATAGTAAAATTTAAAAGCAGGTCTGATACTTTTATTACCAGGTGCAGCCAAAGATATTGTATACCATAATATGCTCAAAGTGACACTCTTAGCATCAATTCAGTGCCTGTTTCAAAGAATAAAACTGTGAGAAATGTAAAGTGTTGTTTCACAAAGAGGAAACAGGCAAAGAGTGCTATTAGCTGCAAGATCATTAGGCTAATGGACGTTAATGTAGGGAAGCCTTCACAAAGGTAAACCTCAGAGCCTGAGAAGCACAACCAGAGAAATGTTTTAATGATTAAACAAAATCTTCAGAGGCAATCTGAATGATGTTCTGATTCTTTTATTCAAGCAATCATCATTACTGCTTTAGTGCCAACTGTGGGACCTGGAACAGTAGCGTTATTTAGTTTTAAGTTTCTTTAGTCACATGTTTCTAGTGTACTATTTTTCTCAGCAAGGGTATATTGGCAAAAGCAAAATCTAATGTAAGAAGTTTTCTTTATAACCACCTGAAATAAGAAAAGTTGAATTTTTGTTACCTTAAAATGAGCAGTTTACATCTACATAGTGAGTGGATCCTAATCCATGTAGTCGGCCATGTTGCACTGCAAAGTATCTAAAGGTGGCACATGACGGACAAAACAAACACTGGCTCTGGATTGGGACATTTGCGTTTTGGTGTCGGCCACCATAGTTAGCAGCCCCTCCACAGCGAGCCTGGACAGCATCAGAAAAATACTGATATTCAAAGGGAAATTTCTTTATCCAGTGTTTTTACGGGTTTAAATCACTGGGTCTGTTTGTTTTGGTGAGGAAAAGACCTCTGCGGAAGTTTCGGCTCCCAGAAAAAACCTCCTGAACAATGAACAGAGTTCATGCATGGCACAATCTGCTGTTCTACATTAGGACATTAGGAGTTGCAAGTGTGCTCACTGACATATCAGCAATCCCAAGCACTGTATTAGAGCCCTGCGTGGGACTGTTTTCTTCATCCCGCTCCCGCAAAACTCTGAGAATTTATGCCCACACAATAATAGAGATGCATTAATTTTGTGTCTTTTCCCATCCCGCAGGAGAAAACACGTCATTTTATAGGCTATTAATAAAGAGATTCATGGGGTTGTTTGTTTCATTTCAATGGCCTGCATGACTTTTGACGCACTGGTCAGGAATGATTTTCATTTAGTTTTTAATGAAATAAAGGCTGTTTCATATTCTGTTCTCCTCCTCTGTATTTATCTATTTTTCTACCTTTATATAATCACACAGTGATTGAGGTTAAGGTGTCTTTTCTAAGAGAGACCTGAATAAGACACATAAATGAGGTAAAGATAAAGCCTATGCTCAATAACACCGGCATCATCACGCCTCTTTATGTAATTAACAAATAGCAACAAGAATAGGCTGTGAGTGGCTCAAATAACACTAATAAATAACAAAAAATAAACAAAGTTAATGAATGAAACGAATTAATTTAACAAATGAATCACTTGAAGATGAAATGAAACGCGCCAGCTTTGAGAGCACTGGGAAGTAGAGGGCTCAGTGCGCCTTCAGACCTTGTTTGAGCTTCTTTTCCACACTATTTGTTAACTCCATCCTGTTGCTATAGGCTATATCCAGATCCCGCAGTGGTTTTTTTTAGCCACCCACAGCAAAGTTCATATCGCCCGCTCCCGCAAGATTTGGGTTGCAATGCAGCCCTCTACACTGTATCATAGACAACTGGACATGCGAGTTTCTTGAAGACATTTCACCTCTCATCCAAGAGGCTTCTTCAGCTCTAACGGACTGATGTGGAGTTGCAGGCTTCACACTCTGTGTGGGTTTGAACCCTTACAAAGTCTCTGAGGTCACACGTGAGCTCTGAGTTTCAGAGTTGTCAAGGTCACATGTGAGTCGTTGACCCACCTGGCCATTTGGTGTGTCGTCAGGGTTGGATGGGTTCAGGAGAGAATGGGTGTTAAATCGACTGAGGTGGGACTGCAATGTAGGTGGGTGATAAGTGGTGTCATAGGCCACCTCCTCTGTTTAACAGTCATTCAAGTTTGACATAGATGGGGTCTTTTATGCGTTTTTCAAACCATCTATCTTCTCTGGCCAAGATGTGAACATTGCTGTCCTTGAAGGAGTGTCCATTCTCCTTTAGATGTAAATGGACAGGTGAGTCTTGACCTGAGGAGCTGGCTCTCCTGTGTTGTGCCATGTGCTTGTGGATTCAAATTACCATGACCTGGATTACAGAGGATCTTCACTAACATGACATAGTAGCAGTTTGACACACCACATGAAGCTCAGCGTAAGTTCAATAAAGAAGACTGTCTTTGTGCTCATCCATTCACAATTCCCTCACTCCCACTCCTATCCCCTCCTCCAGTCAGCTGACTATGGGTGTTCATGGGTGTAGTTATCCAGATCTCTCTCAGCCAATCAGGATACTACTGCAAAATTTTGGTCCGGTTCCCTGTTCGACCCTTAAGTCATACCACCTCGATGGGGTCTAATCACCAAAGACTTTTCCCATTTTTTCATTCTTATGTGCACATGTTAATAAATATTCTTTAACTGTACAAATTAGTTTCTCCTCATTGAAATAAGATTAGGTTTGAGGCATGGTGTCAGGCCAATTAGGATATTTTACCGCTGGTGTTATACACATGCAACTTGTTGACCCAAGACAACAAAACACTGAGATTCTGTACGTCAAACAGAAATGTGAGTATGTGTAAACACAGGTACTCCAATCTGTTTTGTTGTGTTGCACATGTACAAATATGTTTCTACATTAGAATCTCCTGGGAACATGGGTCAGAAGCAATTCAAACAAATATTTCAGCCATTTTGCAGTGGTTGAGTTGAGTGTTAACTCTCCCTCGGTCTCTGTTTGCACCAAACACAAACACACGCACGTACACACACAAACAAATTCACTGGGAATAGGTGCCTTTTGTGTGTTTTATGTCCTATTGATGAAAGGCTGTCTCAGGGCCTTGTTTCTGTCATATATCTGTTCTGGTGTTTTGTTACCACACAGAACCGTAAAAACCTAAAGGAAGAGCATTTATAGCCTTTGTAACTCAACGCTTTCCCACACAAACACAAACACACGGTGCAAATATATACAGTATAACATGACTTGTATACCCACACACATGAAATGAGCATACTGAATGTGTCATATACTGCGTGTGAATGTTTGTGTATTGATCTGCTGACATGCTGACAGCAGTGCAGTCACAGATGGGGTGATAAATTGGTCACACTCCACATAATGTGTCACAAACTGGCAAACCCGTCCAATGGTTGCCGCGGAAACGGCTTTGAGTGGCAGTAAAGGTGGGGGTGAGGAGATTCTGTAAAGATAAGACCCCGCCTCCATCTCTATGTTTCTGTCTGTCTTGCATTTCTATTTCACACTTCTATTTCTTACTGTATTTAAACCAACCATTTCAACTACACTGGAATGATTGTGACAATAACATGTAGCCAAGTAGTTTAAACTATGCAAGTCATATTCAGCATTGCACATAATATCAAAGCAGGTTCAATAAAAAGTAGAAACACATACAAGTAGCAGACATGACAGACTACACCTTGGTCCCGAACCAATCATCGCTGGTGGTCTTTCACGATGTGTGTGATGTCATCAGGTTGTTCTTGTCCTATTTTTTTACTATTTCTACTATTTCAGTCTCTCGGGTGTTAATGTGCAAGCCGGAAAGTTATTGCAGTAACTTAAAAGGCGCCATCAGGAGGCAGGAGCTACATTTGAAGCACCACATGCAAACTATGCAAGTCACTGAATCCTCCACAACAAGTTCCTGCAAATGTTTCACAATAAAAGCCTGAGTAGAAAATGAAGGGATGATCTCAACTGAAATAATAATGGGCTTTTTAATTTTAACAGGGCAAATGAGAGCGCATTAAAATCGAAACCAGAAAAAAATACAGTAGAAATGAGAAATAAAGGCCCGATATAATCAGATTCTCTTGAAGCTGGTAGCCTCTGCAGTTGTGGTAAGTAAAAGCCCCGCCACTATTTTTTGATTTTATCACTGCCCGTCTCCATTACGAAGAAATAACATTCTTTGCTAGCTTGATGCTAACAGCAGCACTCACCGGGTTGCTAAAATGCCTCTGCTGTTTCTCGCCATCATTTTCCCTTTTTTCTCTGTGTGGAAACATCCCTATAGGGGAAATATCAAAAAGGTTGGGGTGTTGTTGTTGTTGTACAGTTGTCTACGGCAGCAGATCGCTCTGTGTTCCTATTGGTCAAAGTGATGGCTGTGACGGGAGCAGTCATGAACAATAAAAGAAAATCAAACATGCTAGACTTTCTGTTGGAACGTCATGAAGCGTCCCTGACGAGGCGTCGGTTGTCGTCTACAATGACACACTACACAAGATAAAACGTTCAAGATAACACTCATTGTCGTTCACGATCTGAGCCGATGCCATATGACACTACATCAGGCTGTAATTGCACTGATATCTATCTTTTAACTATATTATAGTGTGTTTAAGTACAGTTTTACCAAACTGAGTGATAAAAAAATGTGTCTGTATTTTTATACTTTCAAGTCATATTTTCATATAGCTCCAAATTATGGTTGGTAGATATTAAAAAGTTCATCTCATTAGTTTGGTTCAAAAAGCAGTGATGATTATTGTGCCTGTCTATGTCTCCCTGTCTCGCTCTAATTTCAATGTGATCAATTATTTTGTGTTTTGAGATGAGATGACTTTGGTTTAGTCATGATAATGCAGAGATAATTAACTGTGGCTCTGTTTTGTCTTAATGGTCTGTAACTTTTGCTTGCCGGGTAATTTTATTGAATTTTTGTTTGCATTTCTATTGATTTCTTTCTACTTTGTTTAATCTAATACAACTATTTTTTTTCTTCTTACAATAACTCTATTCTGCTCACCAAACTCTCCTATAAAATCCCCTTCAACCTTCTGGTTTTCCATCATCCTCTCTTCCTCACTGTCTCCTCTACTTCCTTTCCTCTTCCTCTCTCCACCTCCCCCTCTCTCTTACTCACTCTCACACTGGGCAGTCTTCCAGGCAGATTGTATGTGGTGCTGTCTATGGCTCTAATTCACCCTGACAGGACATTCATCATTAGTCACAGACCTTAATGCTGCTGCGCCGCTTTTAGAGATTCTGTTTCTCCTCAAGAGCTGTGAATGTTGCCCATATGTATATATATATATATCTACAGTATGATCATTAAAGAACAAAATATATATCCACCCTTCCTTGGAACTCCCGTCACATACAGGGCACCCGCCTCCCGAAAGCTCGGCACCCTGCGGCACTCACACACCTGCGAGACTGTTGCTTTTATGGTGCAAATACTCCATGTGAAGGAGGAAATACAGAAACAATGACTTATTCATATGGAGCTAAAGAAGTTTGACATTGGAGCAAGAGTCTCCCTGCAGAAAATAATGAACTTTTAAACACAAACAAACACAGAGAGTCTTCTGCTGTAGAAAAAAAAAAAACCTGGCAGAGGCAGTTTGACTTCATTATGCTGATTTTTGAATTGAGTAATTTTCTGTCGAGTACATCAGTAAGAATTAAATCCATCAAACGTAGGTCCAACGAAGCTTCGTCTTCGCTCTCTCTGATGTGGATCGTTGGCTGTACTCACTCGTCAGGCCTGTTTGTCTCCTCCATTCATCCTCCCCACTGATTATTCACTTTAGGATGCTAGCGCCTCCACGCCTAATTAATTCGTACAGCATATTCTGCTGCCAATTTCAGATTTGAGTCAGTTGCACGCACAAAGACGCACACACACACACACACACACAAAATGAAAAGAGACTGAGCACATATGCTTTAAACACATGGATAAATCTGGATTGCACATATACCAAACATACACCCCACTGACGGGCTCACACAATCTCCTTCTACCTCATCCACGTCCACATAAGCAAACGATTAAACTGAAACTACACACTCGCTCAAAAGCTCACACAAAGTGAATATTTGAGCTTACCCCTCTAGTGTGAATAGAGTGTTTGACTAATTATTTAAACCAGGAGTGTCCAGGGTCACTCTCTGCCATCGCCAGCCCTCCACTGCTATATTAATTCCTAATAAGAAGTCATTTTTCCATTGTGCCGTTCACCACTCCCCCACTGAGCACACAGATGAGATGTTTGACATTTTTTCAGCCTTCGTGAGAATAAATTGAGGATAATCTTATTTTTGCAATTTTAGAATATCCGCGGGGGTACTGCTGCCAATTAATTTAGATCATCAACTCCCTTCCTCCAAGTTTCTGTCTTTGGTGTCTCATTACCTATCGCAGGCTACTTTTCTATTCTCAATGTGTTTGTCTCCCTCGCTGGAAATTGTTGTGCGTCTCCCTGTCAACTCGAGCTTTGTAGTTTACATTTATCCTTGGTTCATCCCTTTCCCTCTGTCCTTCTCATCATTTTAACTGCTGTGTCTCATTTGTGGGAGGGAGGGATGGGAGAGGCAATAAAAAGGAGGAGAAGAAAGAGAGGAAAAAGGAGCAAGGTGAGGCAGATAAGAGTAGGACAATAATACAATAATGAGGATGCGGTAATTAAGCAGTTCATGTTTCTCTCTCTCCCTCCAATCAGACTCTCTTCATAATTTTGCTTAATGATTCTCTGCAGTCTACGCTCTGATCCCATGACAGTTAATGAGATTAACCTTGAGACGCACAGGGATGGAACGGACTGCACAAACCTCACCTTCTCTCTCTCTCTCACACTCACACCTATATATGACCTTATGCAAACACACACATGCAGACATATCCACAAAAAGACGAAGCAAAAGGCTCAGATTAAAATATCATTAATATCACTGGTGAGAATAAATTCACACATGTAGCTCTGAGGTTTTCCCTGCCTGTTGGATATTTTGGTCACTCACCATGTGTAACCACTGAAGGCGAAGCACAGCAGGGCCACAGTTCAATGGCGCATTGCAATTTTGGTGTCAACAGCCTTTGGCCATGTGCATGGCTCAGGTCATGTGTGAGACTGTCCTCCCAAGAAGAATGACAGCATCAGTTGTACAGTTCTTCTTTGAACCCAAATAACAATGTCTCCAGGAACGTATTTTTGTGTCTTACCAAACCTTTGTCATAGTGTTGCCACATTACACATTATTTAACAGTGTATGGTCCTGGTGCCTTTTTGTAACAGTTTTTAATGAGAATGAAGCTTTTTGCTCGCGGTCTTTGTGTTGCAACACACCTCACATGTCTGCACTCGAAGCACCTGGGTTTTTGTTGAAGCTGAAGTTGGACAAACCTGCAACTCAGAGCAGAAAAGTGCCCCGCGTCATCTCTTTTTTCATCATCTTTTCCCCGTTGTCCAATCAGATGCTTTGAGAGGGGGTGGTAGTTGGTAAACAATGGAGGAGAAACTGGCAGTAGCTGCTGGAAACCCAGAGTTATACGGTCCAATGATAGACAGCAGGTTGTCAAACTGCCCCTGAGTCATCCTAAAATATTCATGGACACGGCCATCATGGAGGCGAAGCTCCTGGACCAACTGGTGGTGCTCCCTGTGATACACCCTCTTTTTTAGGGTCTCATGTACCCACACAGATCTCTGTTTCTCTGAGCCCAAAATACTACTTGCTGACAGCCTCTCACCCTCAACCAGAGCTACAGCAAGTACCCTCTGCCTGTCCACTTTAAGAACGAGATACAAATTACTGTCAAATAACTAAATGAAATGAACGGAAGACTGATTGCACGGGAAGGTTAGAATAAGGAGGTGAGTCTGTGGTTGCCTGGCAGCCATAAAAAGGCACAGCAAGTGTTTTTTTTTTTCAATGGTGGCATTTAATAAAAAAAAAAAAAAGGCAGTGTGGCGCGTCTGGCATTTTGCAACCTGCAAAATGCTTTCTATGTGATCAGGGCCTAGATGTAGTGTCAGGCATTTATAAAAAAACGCTCATGCAACATGGTCTCACTCCCAACGCATCAAATACTGACGCTTTGTCAGTGGCTCTCAGCGTCAAATACTGATTCACATAGGCACCCTTTAGGTGTGAGATGCACTGGGCCATAGCATTTTTTGAGGTTCCAAGCAACTGCCATGATATAAAGAGTAAAACAGTGCACATAGGGCAGGCAGGATGGGTGGATGCGTCAAACACACTCCAGCCTTTCCCCTGGGAGACCGCTGTTTGATTATCGTGTGAAACCAAAAGTCAGTGGAATTATTTTAACAGCAACATAGTGTGCTAGTGTGTGCAGCATCCTAATCTAGTGTATGTAAGTAATAAAAGTAGTTATTTTAAGCCAACTGTGTACTTTTGTTGCCTGAATCTAAAGAAGTAAACTGAAAAAATCAAGTGTTTTACCAACGTTCTAAGTTTATTTTGAAAAGAAACTGCATGCATTTAGTGAACTGAAGGTTTATTTTGAAAAGACACATGCATGTAAAGTGTTTAGATTGACACGCCATCCTGAACATCCAACCCCCTAGTGAGATCGTGGAATGAGGGCAAGAGATCCTGCTTGGTTGTGTCAAACCATATCACTGACTTACAACAGATTATGTCTTCCATGTGTCATGTGCTTGTCATCATTAAATGCAACATATAATACCTTGTATTATTGGAAATAAAAACAATAATCAAACATGTTCACTGAGAGGAACTGTTGCTTTAAGGCTGCAATTAGAGAGAGAGATTTCAAAGAAATTTGAACTTGCTAAGTACCTTAAATGAGTTTCTAGTACCATTTTCTCTCTGCAGTGGGTGTTTGCACTGGATAGCCTGAAAGGTTATTAAAGCTGAATTATGGGTGGTATGAAATCCAGATGAAGGTGACTTAAGGAAAGAGGCAGTGCATAGACAAACTGACAGAGCAGAGTGGAGAAATGGGAGTAAAAAAGGGTTTTTGAAATGCATCCTGATTGAGGGAGGAGCAAGATTTATGCCAAAGCCTGCTGTGGTCATGTGGGAGTCACTCACAGCGTGATGCCAGAATGCAGCTTCTTTTTACTGCAGCTTCTTGCAAATGGCCACATGAGCAGAGACGCTCACTTGATATTAATTTCCTAAAGAGACAAAGGATGGAAGGTAAACAGTGCCTAAGTAGCATGAAGAAGGACATGTGTGATGAAAGATAGAGTACACTATTTGGGTCAAGCATTCATGGAGGATTCTCAACGTCATGTAATCTCGGCAGAGTTTAAAAAGAAGCCTTATTGCGCTTTTCTTTAAGAAGGAGAAGAAAAAAAAGGACAACAGAAGAACGAAAGTGTGTAAATGGAGGGAAGGAAGACAGCAGCTTGGAATCTAATCAAACCAAGGACACTTTGCTGATTGCCTCTTCAAAAACAAGAGGGAGAAAATTGGTTTGGTTTGTTTCTGTCATGAAGGCAAGAGACAATTGATACTAAAAATGGTTAAAATGTTGCCGGGGAGAAATGAAAGGAGCTTAAAGTGAAATAACTAAATTACTCGTTCACAGACCACGATGGGGGGAATGGCGAATGGGTAATCGGTGGCGTCAATCCCATTCTCTTTTCTCGCCTCTTCCTCCAGTCCATTCCCTCCCTCCAACAATTACAGGGCTTTTCTAAATCCATTCCTTTCCCCCTTTTCTATGCCTTCAACTCTCTCTGTCACTTCCTTATTCATGCAAAGATGCTAAAGGCCCAGAAAAGGGAAAGCCACCACATAATGGGTTTGCTTCCAAGATATGTTGACCACTGATGTAGGGATACGCTATGCTCTATTTAGTGCATTAGACACACCACATACACTAAAATAAGATATATTTCCCTTTGTGGGTTTATTTTACATTTTCAGAAATAAATGTTGTAAAGTCTGTGTGGGATAAACATGATAAAATAGGGTTCTTCCAGCGCACATTTATTTACTTACTCATAAGTCACCTCAGATGAGTGCAACCACTCTCTATACAATTCAATATCAAGACTGCACTTTACACAAAACATCATCAATAACAGCTTACCAACACACTTGACTCGCCCAGCCATTCAAAAGTCAGGCTAGTGTATGAGTGAGTGTGTTGGAGGTTTGAGAGTCAACAGCGAGGCAATGAAGAGGAGATTGACGGCCTCTTGAGTACACCATGCTCAGCCAAGTGCAACAATCCAACACACAGTATCAGCCGCATTAGCGACGACAACAACCACCAACACCAGCGTGAGGACATTGTCTGCAACGCAAAGTGCGGCGCCAGCTAATTAAAACATAAGTAAATCAGAGCTTAATGAGTTGTAATTGTAGATAATTGCAGAGTTGTTGATGTATCACGTCTAATTGGCTTGCATTGCTGAGATAATGAGAAAAGTTTGATTACTTTATGCTAAACGCGTTAGCGAGGTAGCAGGTGCTGTTTCGAGGAGGTGTCACAAGCAATCCCATACCTCACATCTCAATCTCATCACTCAACCTCCATGGAGAAACAGAGGGAATGGTCTGTCCCAAGTCTCTAATTATACACAAGAGCTATGGGACCGGCTTTAGTGGAATACATCATTTAGATTATCATAACAGTTTTATTTCATTAAATTAAATAATAAAACACAGATCTGAGTGGTTGTTTTTCTTTTTTTTTGTATTCATGACATATGTTGATTTTTTTTTTTTTTTTTTTTTTTTACATATCTGATACATCTGAGTGTTAGAATCGCTATTGTCAGGTAGTATTCTACAACAAAGTCAGCTTCACAACCAAACAGCCTTCTGCTCCATGTACACATTTAATAGTCTTTGTCGTTTTTGTCCATATTGAGTTTATTCCCAGGATTTAATTATCAAGTCGACACTTTCTTCTTTTTCGCTTTTGATCTCCTTTCATCCTTTCATCCCAGCCATTGTCTCTGAGAAAAGCCCAAATTAATTATCTTAAAAAAGGTATCCATATGCTTGACTACGGTGCTTGGGATGAGTGATATTCATAATCTAAGTCTGTCATCTTGTGCTAATAGCCAAACTTTTGTTACTCAAAACCGCCATTGTCCTTAAGTCCTCCGATTTAATTCCCACTTTATCTGTTAATCACGTTTCTGCTAGCCATCAAAAGTGGTTGGGACACATTTAAGCTTCAATAGTCACATCGATCGGCGTAAAGCTGAGGACAAAAAAATGAAAAAAGGACACAATAAAACAGAAGAAATAAGTAACAATGGAGTGAAATAAAAGGAGGAACATAAAGTTAAAGTGAATGAAAACGCATATACATACAAAGGAAAATGGGAAAAGGCACTTTAAGTCTTAATGGTATTAATTGATCTTTAGGACGTGTTTGTGTGTGTGTGTGTGTGTGTGTGTGTGTGTGTGTGTGTGTGTGTGCGCGCTTTTGTGTGTGTGTCCTGAAGGGAATCACGTCGATGTGGCTAGTCATGCAAGTGATTGGAATTAAAGTCAGAATATGTCCTCAGGATACAAAACCTGTCCAGGTTCCCTGACCTGTATCTGTTGATGTGCATGCGCCTGCATATGGACAGTAACAGTCTTGATAGGCAGGTAGCAGAATGCAAAAAATACTTCAGTTGACAGGGAGATTTTTGTCAGAAAGAAAGAAAGGTCTGGGTAAAACACTTCATAGAAAATAAAGCGTTGAAATTACTGTAATTAAACTTTGCTTAATTGCAGATTCAAAGGAACCTTGAACAAACCTAGAACTAAGCAAAATGTTTTTTATCACACATCTATGCCAATGTCACCGAGTAAGCAGGAAATCATATTACTCTTTAGAGGACAAAACAAATGTGAGAAAGGCTGGAGGGCTTTGCTTTACATGTTTAGCACTGTTACTGGGTTTTATTGAAAGAATGTGTGAATGTTTATCAGTTAACATTTACAGTTTGCCTCGGCTACTACGTCAGAAAATACGAAGTATGGTGAGTGATCCATTTCCTTTTATTACACTGATACATTTTCTTCTTTTAACTTGACCTTTTTCTTTTTATAAACATGTTGCTTTAAAAGTGCACCACATCCCACTTCATGACACACTCAGAGAACCACACACACACACACAGACAGAGGTAGTTAATAACAGATGACGGTGTATAACATGTCAGCATGACTCAAGCTGTCAGTCTTTATTTTTACCACTTGTATTTTTCTCTTCAACCACTTACAAAATAAAATGTTAGATTCATTTTGGATTTGAATCGTTTCAAGGATTCCAAGATACTATTGTGTTGTTAAGCCCAGTTCAGACCAAAGATTCACGACGAGATGAGTTGAAATATACAACTGCTTGCAATGTGCTGTTCTGGAACGTCCTAAAAACCTGCCGGTCCACACCAATGCAACAAGATGAGACGGTGTATCATCAGTGCAACAGCTCCCTGTACCTTGATTCTGATTTGCAGCTTTTCAGGCTAATTTTGTGACTGAATATAATTTGTAGCTTCTTGAAATATGAATGAGGATAGTGATAGTGAGATACTGGCTACAGCTGCATTTGTAGTCAGTTAGATAGATAGGTAGATAGGTATGTAGGTAGGTATATGAAGGTAGATAGGTAGATATGGAGATAGGTAGGTAGGTAGGCAGGCAGGGAGGTAGGGGGTATGTAGATGTGTAGAAATGAAGGTAGGTAGGTACATAGATAGATAGATAGATAAGTAGGTAAGTAGATATTAAGGCAGGCAGGTAGGTAGATAGGAAGGAATGTAGCTAGGTAGGTAGGGAGGTAGGTAGGAAGATATGTAGATATGGAAGTAGATACGAAGGTAGGTAGGAAGGCAGGTGTGTAGGTAGGTAGGTAGGTATAGGTACTTAGGTAGAAAGGTAAACAGGTAGATAGGAAGGTAGGTAGGTGAAAAATTCCCTTTTCCTTTTGCTCTCCTCTTCTCTCCCATCTCTGTCTAATTTAGCCTTTTGTATCAGACCTACAAGTGTGTGCACACCCACACACATTAGTACAGTGTCAGTGAAGCACACCCTGTGGCCCATTCATTTGCACCCTGCTCCGATATCTAGATCCGTTAACCTGCTAAGCTGGCTGCATATGAATTTAAAAGTAGAACAAGTAGATCCTTCTTCAGCATTAACATGATTGGAGGTGATATTGTATCCCAGGCGAACTGATCCTACTGCTGATAATGCTGGTTATCAGGCTTCTCGAAAGCCTCTGGGAGGAATATGTGGGCCCTGGCATCAATGCTTATATCAAAGTCTCGCTGCACACCTTTGATAAAAGCTACCTGAACTCTGATTCATTGATCGATACAGATGAGAAGAGATAAGATAAATAAAAGATTTTTATAACCTTCATACGACTGATTTAAGAGATTGCAGAAGCAATCACGATACTCATGAATATGCAATGATAAAAGAAAGTTTTTAAAGCAAACTTGGACAGCGTTTTCCCCCTCCGTGTTGTTTAGTGCAAACCATTACCAATCTCAGCTTACCTTGAAACTCTCAGTAGCTTGTATCTAATAATATGAAGCTGATTAGCTTGCCCTGCTGTACTTACTGCACCCAGCCATGTCATCACACCTTTTTTCTTCTCTGTGTCTCGTCCTTTACTGCAGGCATCATAAAACAAATACAGTCTAACACACAAAAAAAGCTTAATGGTGAGGCAGGGCATGTAAATGATGGCAAAGGAAACAAAGCAGCACAACAAACGGGAGTAAAGGACACGGCGAAGAGGGATCCAAACGGAGAAGGTTGATGGAGAGCCACAGTATGGCAAACTTTCAGTTTAATTTTTTCCTCCCTGCCCACCTTCTCCCCTCTCTTGCCTCCCTGCTTGGTTGGGTAATTGGATTTCAGTGGTAAGCCAGGGGTCTGCTCTCTTAGAACTTTCTGGAAGGTCAGAGGTGGCAGGGCAACACTGTGTCACAGCTAATCTGTCCCTGGACAGCTCTGGGTAAGTCAGGGGAAACGGCGCAGCGTGTGTGTGCGTATGCGTGTGACAGAGTGAGTACCTATAAGATTTTGTGCGAATGTGTGTGGCAGGTAAGGGTCATCCTCCTTGTGCAGTCCCAGCGTTGGTGGATGGCAAGAGGGATGAAGAGAGGGAGGAGAGACAGAAACAGATATTCTGCCTCAGTCATTTATTAGGAGGTGACCCTGAAGAAGCGCCTCTCCACAGACTGTAGAAGGCACTGAAGAGGAAACTCACACACACCAACAAGCATTACCTACACTTACCTAAGATATTCTCAGGTAACAGGCAGTATTCACGGTCACTTAGAAAACCCTGCATCCCCCTGCATGAGGTCAGATGCCCTTCAAAAAATAAAACCTGTTGCTTTTGAAGACCTTGCTTGAAGTTTACTCACCTCTAACAGTCCGACCCTTTGTTTCCAGTTCTTTTTTTGAGGGCAGTGATTCACATGAGCGGATAAAAGGAATAGATAGGTACGTCAGTCATCTGCATATTAGACCTTCTACCGAGGGATTGCCTTTCTAATTTAAACTACCGCGACCCTGGTCTTGTGCTGCCACACAGTTTGTACGAGATCCGCTTTATTGTAACGGGGGCATAGCAGGTATTGTACAGCACAAAGGGGAGCTGGTTATGACAGGTTGACAAAACCTACATGACTCCCCTGCTCGGGCTTTTAGCAACGTGGGTGGTGTGGGAGAATTTGTGTGTGGAGACATATGGTCTGACATCGGCTAATCTGTTAAAGGGGCACACGGGGGAGATGTTAACTGTAGCCTGTGTCAAAAGCATCTCAGCACCATGAAGGGGAGCGGGCATTCAGCTTGAGTGCTACGGGAGAAAGAGCAAGACTCAGAGCAGAGATATTAATGCCATTTTTAGAGACTTTGAGATGTGTTGCAAGTCTGCGTAGTGCTTTTGGTCCTTGAATACAACAATAATTAACTCACACACATTAGAAGACACATTCCTTTGTGTTGTGTTGGTTGCGTTGAAGGCGCTTTCTGCTGCTCTTGTTTTTGTACAGTTTGACATTGTTCTTGTTCCATTTACAGAATGTGAGCTGATATGGTTCTGCGTACAAAATCTGTGGGGCCTTGCCTTGTGGTAGCTTAAAAAGGATGCATTATCTACCCAATTCCAAACTAGGTTTGATCCTTACACCATTGCCCCAAGATTTGTTTTGGTGTGTGTGCGTGCGCCTGTGTGTGCATGTGTGTGTGAGTATGCCTCATTAGAATCTGAGTGGAATATTTAGGAAGGCCCGAGAGATTTATCATACTAATGAACACTATCCAGAGGGGAAGAGACACAATTTTAGGCCAGGGAGGGAGATAGCGAGAGAAGTGTGATAGAAGAGAGGGTGAAGGGAGAGAAAGTAGCAGAGGAAAGGATCAGCAGAGGAAGGCAAAAGGCTTAAGTGTTTACTTATGCTGAATCACGCCAGGATGAACCTCAAGAGTCAGAGCCACATTGTCCACATTGACACTATCCATTAATCCATGTGTGTTATTCTTTGGTGTCAAAACATCATCCCTGCTTATCATTACATTGGATTTCCCTTGATATTAGACAATTTTTTCCACTTCGTACTGCCTTGTGTGAACTTGGTGAAACACAGGCAGGAAGGACAGAGATGAAAGAAAGCAAAGATCCACACCATTACGGCACATGATGAATGAATGGATCACTGAGCCATGCGCCCACTAGACGCAGACGAATCTTATTCACCCGACAAGGAGACGTGGATGTAATGTTTCTGTTGTGAATATTAAAGCAAGAAGTGGATAAAATAAAGATGACATGTTGTTGAGGGGAACAGTCACTGAATCTGCTTTATTCTGACTGATTGCTTCGTACCCGCGATTGCTCACAGATGCAGGAGCTTTTGCGCACGGGGCAATAATATGAAGAATTGTTCATGCCCCGGTGAGAGCGCGTGGACATGCAGAATGCAATACATACAACACAGGCGCGCATAGGCTCATTGTTTGTCACACCGAATGAATCTGGTGCTCATCGCAAAATGAGTTAAGCAGAAAAGAGAAGGCAGAGAAAGATGACCGCCTCTGAAAAATAAAACAAGTGAGTGGAGCAGACAAGAGGGCATCTTGGGACAGGAAGCTGAGATATGAGACAACTTATTGCTGGTCTTGCTTTAACTCCCAGCTTCTGTTTTCACTGCAGTGGTGCTGGATTCTTACAGTGAGTCATTATACACAAAGCAGCGTAACAGGGGAGTTTTACCATTAGAAGTGGCAGAGTGGCCTGCTGGTCACAGAAACAACTCCAAGTTCAGTCAACCACTAAAATGTGTTCTTAAGCAACATACTGGCTATATTTGGAGTTAAATATAACCACACTGCTGGATACAGCACATGCCATGGCACTGAGAGTAGAGTGTGCATAGTGTGAGAGGCAAGCCTCATATGGATCAATAAAACGTTACACATTAAAAAGGATCAGTGAACTGCTTATAATAACAGTTAAAGCACTGAGAACCACTTGACTCTCCTCTGTAAAGGCTGAGCATTTAAATGACGACCACATCAGTTCAATATCACTTCCTTTTCTTAGCAGTTTGCAGCACAAGAATACACACACACACACACACACACACACACACACACACACACACACACACACACTAACCGTGGTTTTATGACAATAAGGTATTAGCCTATACGATGAGGACCCAACTGTATGAAAATATTTTAATCTACTCTGGTTCTCCACAAGGTTGTTTTTCTTTCATATTACATTGTGTGCACATGCACTGGTGCACATAGGTGTTATTGCTATTTCATTTTTGTATATATTATCATACCCATATTATTTGAACTTTTATCTATTTACAAAACAGGCGGCACAGTAGTACACTGGAAAGCACTGTCACCTCACAGCAACAGGGTTCCAGATTTGAACCCAAAGACATGACTTTAAATTGTGAGTGTGAATAGTTGTCTGTCTCCATGTTTTGCCCCGTGATACTTTGGCGACTTGTCCAGGGTGTACCCTGCCTTTCGTCCAATGCCATCTAACCCTGATTAGGATAAGCGGTTATGGATAATGAATAAATAAATAAATGTATTTTAAAAACTACTTCAATTAGAATGTGTTTTATGTTGAGAAAACTGGACATGCATCTTCTTGGGCAATTTTTAGTTAACACAATGGGTTTTTGAATGGCTTATTTCAGGCTGCCTGCATGCACTGCTCCCATTTATACCTACCAAAAAAAATGCACAAACATTTGTAACTATCCCACATATCATGAGCCAGTAATTTGTGTATAACCCACATAATTGTGAAGGCTGCGATTATGTGACAAATGTGCTGACATGAGTAAAGAAGGGAGTAGTTCACATCAGGAGGCAGGCTGAGGTGGAGGATTGGTCAAAAAACACAGGACTTTCCCCCAGCAGACTAGTGTTCAGATCTGTGTGAAATCAAGTGGACTCTGAATCACACTAAGGTACGTCATCACCATGTTTCTCTTCCTAAACATAACCAACTTAACCAGTGTTGGGCTGTAAAGCACTACTAGTAACATATCACAGCAATTATATGACTTTTTCCAGTAACGAGGAGTGTAACTAATTACTGATAAAATTTCAATAATAATATTTCAGTTTCCCTAAAACCAAACAACTCGTTACAACATTACTTTCTATTATCACATCACTACAGACCTGAAAAACAGCATCACATTAGCGGACTTATTTTTCGTAATTGTCACACTGCGCAGGCATAATTTGGAAGATGAAAACGCTTACCTTTGTGGCTGGAAATATTCCCATTACTTTGATTTTGTCTGGAGTAAAGACGACAAGAGCACTGTTGGTGCAGGTTGTCCTACTAAAACTCTTACAGGTGAGCCCTCCTCGGCTGTAGCGTTGCATTGCCTAAACAACCAAAACTGGATTTTACTCGTGGACAACTGCAGCTACGAAGAAGTTTATCCAAAACGTTCAAGATCACCAAATGTGGAGATACATGTTTTTTTGCAGAGCAGCAACAATACATACACATGCCAACCACACATAACTGACTCATTTGCTGTAACATCTATATAATATCATGCTAAATGGAACTGAATATACACAAGAACAAAAGTTACTTTTGAGGTATTTAAAGCAAAACTATGTACATTTTAAATGGACAATGGATGCACCTAACGTCTGTGCTGGCCACAACAGCCTACATTTCTAAAGTGGTCGAGTACGACCGATTTCCAAATGTGCTGGCTGACAGTAGTGTGTCACTTCATTGTTTGCCAACCAAACAGAACATTAAAAAAACCACACAAGTTGTAAGCGATTTTAGCACACAACCACTGCGGGTGAACATGTTTATACTTTTCCTGTTCTCTCTGGCCTTTTCTTGTGTCAAAGTTTGTTTCCCTCCCAATAGTTTTCCTCATGTTAGAATAGTGAGCTGCCCTTTGTCATTCAGATATCAACATAATTAAATCCGCCAGCGTCCTGTAATTACCATTTGTGGCAGAATAGGCCCCTGTTGCCACTGCTCATCAGAAGTTTGTCTCATTTTAAGTGCGTGTATGAAAATGATGTCCAAGCTATGAGTGCAAAATTACTGTGGAAGAGAAGTTAAAAAGAAAACAGACATCACTCAAGATGTGGAAAAGGGTGGAGGACCATGTTGCTGCTTTACATGAGATTACGTTCTCTTATGGAAATACCAGATACATACAGATACTGTCTGATTTTGTGGTTTCAAGTACACATTTACTTACACATATTTACTCATACGATTTTGTGTAAATAATAATATAAATAATACTTTAAATTAAGCTTTGAAAATAAGGGAAAATAAGGGAAAATGAGTATTTTAAAGTGTTTATGCATATATTGCTCCATGTTTTCTCTTTACCTCCACCTAGATTCCCGCAGCTGTCAACCCAGCCATCGCTCTATCCATCATTGACCTCAATACTCCCTCATCCATCCATCCTGCGAGCACCTATGCTTTCATAACCCTGCCCCCCCCCCCCCCCCCCCCCCCCTTCATTCCTCCTCATCTCATTCTTTATCTAGCGTTATTTGTCAAAATCATCCACCCTATCATCCATCATATTAATTAGGTTCTGTATCATTGTTCTCATCATCATTCACATGTCTATCATTGATCTCTCTCTGTTTCAGTCAAGGATGTTTAATTGTCTTCATCCATTATTAGTATTAAATGAATACACATGCAGTACATTTACTGCTCATTACACATTTCCGTGTGGACAGAATCGAAAGCACTGTAAGACAGGATTTGTGTATAAATGATTTGATCATTATAATGTCACAGTGCATTGTAGCATGTTTACAAAGACAATACAAAGTTAAAAATAGATATAAAGACCCTTTTAGTGCTGACGTCAAAATGATGTCAGTTTGTTAGCTGGAGACAAAACATGATTCGCCACAACAGGGCTGTAGGCTACATAGGAGCCTTAATACAGTAAGTGCTGGAATAGAAGGAGTCATGGCTCAAAACTTAAATTCTATCACATACCAGCCACCACTGCCCATCAACAAAAACAACGACAACTGTGTTAAATGCAATAAGTTGAAAGAACCGGATGGAATCGGTCATCAAAAATGCTCAGAGTGCAGCTCACACTTCAGATCAGGTTAGGGAAAAGGTATTGACTGTTGTAGGGATGAATAACCTAATGTGTATTACCTGGTATCATATTGGCTTTCTCTGTAACGCTAATTTTTTAGCGCATTAGCTTACCTTAGCTTCGATAGCAAAACAAACTGGAGGAAACTGTTAAAGTGTAAGATTGACATAGTAATCCTCCTTCAGCAATCCTGTCGAAGCATCCATCCACTGAGTGAGAGCATACAGGCCGACCAGTCTGGTCCCGTTGGTCAGTGTTTACTTTTTTCAAGTCACACTCACAGTCACGGAGAATGAGCAACCTAACATGATGCATTTGCAAATTCAGTCCGACGCTTTACACTAAAATGAGAGCACTGTTGGTCGAAGAAACGGAGTTATATTTAAATAACAAAGTTAAGTTAGTCACACATTCACACGAGAGTGCGGTGCTCTGGATAACTGAATGGTACATTCTGATAGCACTCCGAATTTATGAACGGCAAAGTCTGTGTGAGAGTGCGCTCCAGGACTAGGAATGAGTATTTCTGAATGCACCACTCGCATCATCTTCCTCCAATGTTTAAAACAAGCCAACAGAACTTGCTAGCTAACCCTAGCTAATGTCTGTGAAAAATTGTTTTGCCTCCAGCTCAGCCCCGCTTGTTACAAAATTTGCATTGCATGCCTTCTTTATCACCAACTACTCAGCAAGAATGTGGTATCAAATTTTTCCACTGATGTGTGTTAATTTTAAAAGACCCCCAAATCAAGAGATATCAGCCATCGAGACATCTGCCTTCTCTTGAAATTAAATTAATGGAACTAGATGGCACTCGGCTTGTGGGCCTCAAAGGGCCAAAAAATTCATTTGGAAAACTCAACAGCAATGTCTCTTTCCAGAAATCATGGCCCAGTTACTCAAGATAATCCACAGACCTTGTTGTGAGCTGTTTTTTGGTGGAATTATTTTCTCTCTATTGACATGAACCCCAAAATGTGTCACCCTGTGGAAGGAAACGTGCATCTACTCATAGAAATGAGGCTCCTGCTTGTGGCTGCACGACATGTAAACATTAATGGCGTCCTCCTTGGTGGAACTATAATGTTAGCTAGCTCAGATGCTCCCCTCTGCACTGCAATATGGATGGCAGGTGTAGTTCAGTAGAAAGAAAATAGTTACTACATCAAACTGCTGACAACAAAGTCTGTGGGTTATCTTGAGTAATAGGGTCATGATTTTGTTGGCGCTTTCAACACCACAAGCCAAGTGCCATCTAGTTTGATTATATTCAAGAGAAGGCAGACTCTCTATGACTGGTATCTCCAACACTCTGCAACCCACACCAAAACAATCTAAGTTGATAAATAGCACTGCAGGTAAGAGGAAAAATATGTATTTTAGATTTTGGGTTGAACTGTCCCTTTAAGTATCTACAAGGTAAGCTACGTGCTGTTATTTACCATGCCATGTTTTTCCCTTTGTCTGAATGAAATCCAGACTGTATCCTCCCATTTCATTTTTAAATAACACTCCTCTTTCCATCTCTCAAACTGGAAACAGACGCTCTGTCACTGCCAGTGAAAGTCCCCACCTCCTCCACCTCCATTCAAAAGTTTTTTTGTATGAGCTTTTCAAAATGAATGCGGCGCCAACAAACTTTCCTTGGCAAAAAATTATTTTCAAAAAGTTTATTATGACTTTTTGCCATCTATGTCACCTTGTTTATTCTCTACGTCTGTTCCAGCGTTGTCCTAGAACATTAGGTTGTGTTTACTTCCTAGTTGTCAACACGAAAATTTTGCACATCCACACACTTGTACACATGTGCACATATACCAAAACACACACACACACACACACACACACACACACACACACACACACACACACACACACACACACACACACACACACACACACACACACACACACACACACACACACACACACACACATCCCTTTGCCCCTGCAGCAGCAGGAGTGGTAATCTTGGCGGATAATGCAGCTTTCTGATGCTTTTTCAGATTAATCCCTGTCCTCATCGTCACTCCAGGTCCCTCTTTGAAGCTTGAAGGGGAAGTCAAATGCAAGTGTGTGTGTGTGTGTTTGTCTTTGAGTCACAGAAATGGAGGCAAAAAGGAAGAGAATGATAAGTGTGTGTCTATGCCTACAGGGCTGTTTGTAGATATGCATTATCTGTCAATCTACTTGATCCACGGAGACAATAACGGTTCATAGAGGGCTTTGATCTGAATGTGCCCTTTCTATGACTATGGGCATCCGATTTCAGTGTTCCCTTTTCATATGCAATGTATTGGCTTTATTGGGACTTGACAAAAGACAATATCACACAAATATGTTGAGGCAATAAGGATGAGCCACTGCCATCAGCACAGATGGGAAATGCTAAATGGGGGATAAGTGGGAATATTATATTAGACAAGGAAGGCCTTTTATCAATTTTAGTGTCTTGTCTTGGTCCTTTTCCCGAAGAAAACCCCTCTATCTCCCTCGAGGGATCCTCCAAGTCTGTCTAGCTCTGAAAGCCTTCAAAGAGAAGCTGCCAGATTGCATGCCCACCAGGTATCCAAACCTAAACATGTTCTTCTTGATGCGGATAATGAATCTGTAGTATCCACACTCGCCATCTACCCTATAGGAAAACCTCATCCTAGGTCACGTTAACTGCATTTTCACTAATAGATTTTTTTTTCTTACTGAAAGCCTGTGACAATATGTGATTCAATTTAAACTAAACAGAAAATGAAGGGCTCTGCTTAATAGCTTGGCTCTCTCTTTACCATCTCAGTATGGCCAAACCAAGCATTACTGCAGCAGTGGCAATTCCAGCAGGTTGAATGGCAGCCCTCTCAAGTGCAAATTAGAGGTCACAGCATCATATTTGGCTCTGTGACCTCCTGACTGCTTCATGTGATGACACACATGGATGAGTGGAGTAAAACACAATTAAAGCAGGTTGTATCTATGAGTTTTGTGACAATGCTCCCTCTGCATCACATTCTCACTACGACCTCATCACATATTGATGTTTGGTCATGGACTTTTCACTTTCAGGTGCAAAGTGCAAGATACCCTGGCTGCATTAGTTGTTGACGTTCTTGGATGCCGTGTGAAGTTCTGCATGTTACATGCATTGTCTTCTTCCTCATACACTTGTGTTTCCTCAAGAAATTTACCATTTACCATACAGTCTCTTTCAAACTCAATGCACTACATTGGTACAACACTAACAATTGACAGAGTTTGGCTTTGTTACGTTAGGGGACGGGGACACCGTTCTCCTGGGTGAAAGTCTGTGGTAATTGGACCCATCTGCTTGCCCCACTTGGACTTTCTCTTCCTCAACTTTTGTTTCTGTCCTGCAACGTTCCCCCCATATGCAGCTAAGCGCTGTAAAAATACAACCGGGACTGGCTGCGTATCCTGCCAATGTTAAGGACGGCTATTTTGATCAGTGTCTTATGTCGCAAGTCCCTGCCCAAGCACCGGATTTCAACAACTTCGGAGTGAGACCGGGTTGCCCTCTTTGGTCCCTCAGGATACTATTTTTGCCTCTTTTTGTTCTTGTCTCACCAAATCCATTGGCTTACTCATCATGTCTCACAAATTATTTTACGTACGTACTCACCATCCTCTCCTTTGATCCATACAGGCTCAAGCAGAATGGATTTCAGCATACCTGGGTGAAATCCCCACATGGTCATCTTTCCTTTCCAGCTGTTTGAACATTCCTGTTGGTTTGCATCACCACTGAAAACCATGTAACACTCCAAACTGCCAAAGTGTAGTTGTAAACCTTGACAACCACGGGTTCATCCCAGTATCCCTCCCTGACTTCTCTGTCCTCGATACCTTGATTTGGAAATCGATCCAAACCCAACATTTTGAAGGACGTCCTAATTTCTTGAGTGTGCATGGAGGAGTTGAGGAGTGAAGAGGCTTGCAGAGGAGAGGGAAGCGAGGAGACATGGAAACACAAATACAGGACTGAAACTATACGTTGAATTCAATGAATAAACAGAGATAGATTAATTTATTTATAAAACACTCATAATTGTAGAGGGTCTGTGTAGGATTTCTTTTGGGTTTAGCCCAGTGACAGGTGATACAGCTGTGCACACGCCGTAAGAGAAGCATTTCGTTTCAAAGTGATGCTCGAATTAATGAGGATGTCCCATTTACCAACTGAGGATTCCTTTGTCGTCATCCTCGCATCTCTTCCCCTTTGTCTTACAAGGGCGGAGCTATGATGCAAGAAAGAAACGCAAGTGAGGGAAGCGAGGATTCAAAAAAAGGTAATGGAATAGGTCCATGTCATCCTTTGATGCTGTCACAGCAGTCACTGATTGACTGTGCTGAATTGCTTCTAACATCCATCAATTCAGGCCCTGGCTCACCAGAGAGTTTGCACAGTTTCTGCTCAAGGATCTCATCATTTTTTGACTTCACTACTACAACTTCCTGCTGACTGGCCCTCCTGCATCTACTCTCAGAAACTCACACCTCATTAACACAGACCTACAAAGTGATACTGGTGCAGCACCAATCCACTGTTTAACCATGATTCTCAACCTACATCCAGGCCACACTTTACGCCTCGACTCCCTCCTGCAACCCCTTTGGTGCAGAGATATTTATTCCTGAGTCTCAGCTGTCAAATCCTCATTTTTTCCCTTCACATTTATAACACTAAATGAAAACTTATCCCTTTTGTTTTCTCTCCTGATCTCCAGCCTCCCACATCAACCCTTAATCCTTTACCTGATCTACTTCGACTTTTCTCACTGAATGAATTGGCACTTAAAGCGCTCGGAATTATCTGTCAACTTATCACTTAGATGCTTGAAGAATATTCGCATGCTGCACTTATGTTAGTCACTGTAGATGTGTCGGTTTAATGCCTAAATTGTGATCATTCCTCAAGGGAGACACGTAATGCAGTAACAAGTTTCTATTAGAGACATCAGGGTGCGAGGACTCATCTGTCAGCAAAATGAAGCACTGCATCTTACAGTGAACGATTTGAAGGTTGGCTTCAGTATGTGTGGGGTTTCAATCTAGTTTCATATTGCAAAAACGGTATTCCAAACATGCTTTATTAGCCACTTCATCAGCTGTTGTGTGCAGGGCTGCATCTTAGTGTAGGTATATTTCATATCAATTTGGGGCTTTTTGGTAATTCTTAAGAAAATATGAAGAATTCTGTGGGTGGAGCAAATTCTTGGCAGCGTTGTCAGCCCATTCTCATCCCCAGATCATTAAATTGATGCTGAGATCAACTGGTTTTTGTTTTTTTTTTTACAAATTTGACATGTTTGCAAGTCACTTGTGGACCATTCAGAATGGACCCGCAATCCACTTTTGGACTATGACCCACTAGTTGGGAACCACTGACTTAACTTACATATCTATGTCCCATGCAGTGGTGTAGTTAAGGGTTTACAAAGTTTACAGTATGCCTCCCTATCAGCCAAAAAGCCACTGAAATATAAAGGCAAGTATACCCACATCTTCTTAGTAACCTACCAATCTTCCTCGTAGTAAACCTACGTCAACATCTACCACTAAAACATTGGCCCCTGTGACCAAAGGTCTACAATATTTGAACATACCATTACATTATTTACTGTATGAACAGCTGTTTTGCACTGACGTCAATCACATGACACATTTACCATACAAAACGTTGACATTTGATGACCTGGGAATGTCAATGAGGTGGTGTAGCTGTTGGGTGTCCAAAGCCATTCCACTTAACATGGCCTAGTCCACTTACTAATTTTCTCATCTGTATTACTTAGTGCTTCTGTACTACATCAGGGGCACTATAGAATTTATTGTGTTTGTATTTGATAATGATTAAGAGTTCAAAGACAACATAATCCTTGTACAGTCACAAATAAAATGTAAAGAAACCTCTGTCAAGTTTCATATATAATATAAAAAGTGAGCAATGCTTTGAAATAAAGAGGTGAAACAACTTACTTTTGTCTTTCACTTTCTCAACGTACACACACAGACAATGCCACAGTTTCCATTAGCGACTCTGAATAAGCGGCTGCCAGAAGGTATGATAATGAGATGATCTTTCACCCTTGGCATTTATATATGATAAAACTGACAGTACGGTGCTAAAGGGGAAGCACAAAGCCACACCAGGAAAGGCAGAAACACACATGCAAATATGTGCATGCTCATGCAGACTTTAGGAGCTTAACTTTCTCTACTCTCTCTCTCATTTTTTCTGAATGTCTGCCTCTCCCTCTCTCCTTCTGTCTCTTTCTCTGTCTTCAGGTGTCTGTGATAGATGAGAAGTGACTGTGGTGTCTCCAGGTGTCATAGATGGAAACGGGGTGATGACTCTCCTAAATGGACAGCCTGCAGCAACCTTCATCCAGACGCTCATCTGTATTCAAATTCATAACTTGTTTGTCTAAGTGTGCCTGTGCGTGCATGTGAACTAGTGTGTAGCTTATGCTTCTGCAAGCCTTGTATATAAGTGTATACTATACTCCACAGATATATATGCGTGACATTCATGTGTTCCCTTGGAGATGTGCATGTGCATACATGCATGTGTGAGCATATGTATGGCTGTAGTAAATTGTCGGGGGAAGTGCTAACAGGTGTGAAGTTGTGGGCATGGCTGTGCATCGACATGCCCACGCGCGTGCACATACGTCACAAGGTGTCAGCTTGCAAATTGGTTTCTCTCCTCTGGGCTGACACAGTTGACAAGCCCTTTATGAGAGGCATAAACAAGGCTGCTTTACCCCCCTCCCAACTCTCTCTCTCCATCCTTTCAACTTAAAGCATCAAATCTCCTTTTAAACTGATGAACCTAATGCTACTCTTTTCTGAGTGCCCACTTATCTGTGAGACTTGTACTTCAAATCACTCAGATTACACCATCACCTTGTTTGTGGGAGTTATCATTTTGAAGCCTAAAGTCAGTGTGACTCCATGCAGACGTTTAAATAATGTGCTGCTGGTTGAGTACTCGATCGTGAAAGCCAGTGATACCAATGTATTATGCAACTGTGGGTGGTCAGAGCTAAAAATGAGGGGTGACTGGCACTGTGAGTATGTAGCCCACATTAAAAAGACAAATCTGGCCTCGCACAAACTCAAAAATTGAGAAAAAACGTCTTCAAGGAAACGTTCAACATTATTATTGTATTATATACTCACACCACTCTCATGTCTAGACCCTACATATAAAGCTACCACCAGCAGTCAGCTAACTTAGCTTAGCACAAAGACTGCAAACAATCAACTAGTCTTTTCACACTTTCAGTTTTAGAGACGCTGGTACCAGCTGTATTACACAAGTGCAATTTGCCACAATGAGTATATTTTTTCTTGGGCCCTCGGCTCACCTCAAGAACAAACATGTACATGGACAAACACAACCAGGGGTACAAATTGGGCTGAAGCTGTCAAAAGGTGCTTTCACACGTGCACTGTTTGGTTTGGTTCAATCAAACTCAAATTTGCCTCCCCCCTAAGTGTGGTTGGTTTAGGCAGGTATGAAGACAGCAATTGCACTCGGGTAGGCACCAAAACAACCGAGACCACCTCTACATGAGGGTCTCAGTCTTGTTACAAATTAACTCTGGTGCGGTTCATTTGTGGTAAGAACATGTTCCAACACATTCAGCGCCTTAATATGCACATTCAGCACATCCAATGCATCAAAACATTGTTTTCTAGTTGGAGCCGCGCCTCGTTTTCAAACTGTATGGTTTGACTAAAATGAACAATGACAGCAATATAGTCCACGATGAGCAGCGCTAAAATCAACCTGCGTAGTTGTCCCTCCATTGTGACATTAGAAAGTGTCACATTTATCTTGCAAGTGTACTCTTCTTCAACGTTTTGTTTACTTCCTGGACATATGCTCTACTTGGGTGGCCTGCTAAGTCAGATAAATTCCAATTCAAGGAGTGCTGGTGGTCTGTGGCAGAGCTGGGTCTAACCTGTGCAACAGCAGCAACAGAAGGTTTGAAGATCTGGCAGGGAGTTGGGTGGCTCGGGATAAGAACACCATTCAGTCTGCGCAGGCTGGATTTAAGTTGCCATGATCTCGTCACTGCCAACCACCCTCCTGCTGGCAGAGTAAGGCCAAAATACACCACCACCAAATAGTGCGCCTCTATGACTGAACTGAAGGGTGTCCCTTTCATCCTTCAAACCAGCTTTTGATCAACATCACAGGCAGCAGCATCGTTTCTATCAATATTAAACTGACAGCCTGCCAAAGATTTAAACCACCACAGCGGCAAGGAATCTCTGGGCTGTGGTGTGCAACTGTAAATATTTACACCAGTGACTTGTAGGCCAATTTTGTCACCTGTGGGTACAGCCAGGCTTGCCCCTGTCTCCAGTCACTGTGCTGAGCTAAGTTAGCCGGCTGCTGGCTGTAGCTTCATGTTTCGTCTCAACTTCTCACCTAACTCAAAAAAGTAAAGACAGCAAGCATGCCATGACATAAATCCCCACCTGACTCAATTTTGTTTTAATTATATACCCTTAACTGTGACCTTAAGAGATATTCATCTTCATCAGTGAAGGGAGAGAATGACAGTCTTCAGATTTTCATGTCTACCGCACCTAATCAGCATTCCAGACTTAGTGTTCATTTCAGAAAATTTTGTGAGACTGATTAAATAGTTGTGAATGTATGCATCTGCATAAAGATGTGAGCATTTCTCTGTGTGTGTATGTGTGTGTGTGTGCACTTATGGCTATGCATGCCAGCATGTGCCTATGTGTGTGTGTGTGTGTGTGTCCATCCCTCTATTCATCAGTAATGAACAGCCAGTTAATGAAGGAGCCCTTGCTCCTTCCATTCCACCAGCCAGGAAATAATTACCTTGTGTCTGAAGCCATTCTCCATCTGTACCACACTCTACGGCTTCATTTAGCTGCCATCTCTCTAAAAATCCAATTCTTTCTCTTCCTCTCTTTCTCTCTATCCCTCTCTTATTCCCTTATTCATTCTCTTCCCATTTTGCAACACCTTCAAACCCCCCACCTATCTGAAGACGGATAAAACCTCACTGACCACCCCTGTCTCTGTCTCTTGCTTTAAATATGATGAATTAATTTACTCCATTAAGTGGCAGATGATTGTAAGAAGGATCCGACTTTTGATGGTTTAATAATGCCTTTTAATAGAGTTTTCAATCTGCAAGTGTGTGTGTGTGTGTGTGTGTGTGTGTGTGTGTGTGTGTTTGCTCTCACATGGACATATCCATTATGGAAGAAAAATATCCCCTACACCCCAGAGACTCAACATGTCTTTTTATCAGTTTCTCCATTAAGTATGCTGCTACTGTTTAACCGTTTGACCTCTCCATACCTCTTACGCCTATTTGTGTGTGCTCTCTTCTGTTAACCCAGCCTCTTTGTTCCAAACCACATTTGTCTTCCTTGTGTCAACCTATAACTTGTTTTTTAAGCTTGTTCTCTTTCATTTACAACTCACCCATTGTTTGTTTTACATGTTAAAAAGTAAATTATGTGTGTATAATTGGGTGCGGGGATGTGGTAATACAGTGCATACCCTGAGCATGTTTTGGTTCTACCCTGTGTCACTGTTTCACCTTACTGTAATTAGGTTTTTTAAAGTCACTGCGTTTTCAAAATGCAGCTGCAGAAGTTGAAAAAAGTAAAAAATGATGACCCACACACAAGAAAATGCCATATTGTGCCAGTCACTCTAAATAAGGGTCATTAAACAAAGAACATATTTCCTGCTGAAGACATGTTCAAAGTCATTACACTCACATCTGGGGAAATGGATGCCATGGAGAGGCTTGGAGTTTGTGAGAGAATGAGACTGAGAGAAAGAGGGATGGAGGGAGACGGTGGGAATTAAACATAAAGAATGGGTGAGAAATGTGTTTTTGCATGTGTGTGCATGAAGCACTCCTTCCTTACTCTTGTCAGACAGAATGAAGATGGATGAAACTGATGCCAAAAATGGAAAGTGAGAGGCAAACAGAAGGTGGCACTGGTGCTATGCTAATGGAAAGGTGAAGTGGAGCATGTCGGAAAAGCAGAGTCAGGAAGAAGGTCTGTCTGCTCTACCCCCCTAAAATTTCGATACAGAAAGCTGCCAAAATAATGTCGAAGCAGTACATTGAGAGGTTTCAATGGCAGCCAATTCCCACTTATTAGACTTTTAAGGTTATATTTTCATTTTGTTGGTGGGGTTTCCTGAGTAACCGCTCTCTGAAACTTGGAGCTTGGCCTACGATAGAGTTCAACACTTTTAAAAATGGTTACCTGCTGTCAGCGACTGTTTGCTAGAGTTGAGGGAATGCCATACTTTCACTGTTTGTTATATGGAGTGTATGTACACACACACACACACACACACACACACACACACACACACACACACACACACACACAAGGATTTCAGTTAAAACATGCGGCTCAGCTTCACTAATTACGAAAGGAAAGGCAAACAGATTGTGCATTTGCAAGGTAATGCATTGGTAGTGACTTTACAATGGGCTGAATGAATACCTCCTGCAGAGCTGTTTTGGATCTGCAGATGCCGTGATTGAGGAAAGGCTGAACAGGGCTCTTTGTTTTTGAGAATGTAGTAAACACTATGAAAGGCTTTGCCAAGAGCCTGATTTACTGCATTCATACTTGTTTTCTGAGGCAGGGTGTCTGTTGTGTGCTTTCTAACGTGCTTCCTGCCTTTTGTTACCATTTCCCATTTGTTAGCCCTGTGCAGCCGCTTATTAGGCCACTGTAGGTAAATAAATAGATAAATAAATAAATAAATGAAATACAGAGTCAGGGGAGGAGGATAATATTCTAGGGGAAAAAAACATAATTTCCTTGATTAAAGTGATATATTTAAGAGATTAAACATGGATATTCTCTGGGATTGAAAGTGGAAAAACAAGAAAACATTCACAAATTCACTACCAGAAAGTCAGGTGATCTAATATTAAGAGCAACAAAGTCAATATAGAGGAGAAATTGCGGTGGATGAATAGATCAAATACAGGACTTTCACCCAGGGGACTGGGGTCAGTGTCCTGTCAGTCAACACTGGCTAATTATATTTTGATTTATTATTTTCAGTTGTTAGGATGTATTAAGCTTCAAAATGCACACATGCATAAACTGGTCCAAGCACAGCACTTTAACTGTGGCCTGAACATCCAATCAAGACATCCCGTTAGGGTTCAAAAATTGCTCCAAAGTGAAAGTTAACACAAAAAAGCCTATGTAGCTGTCCTGTCCTGCCAAAATTTATGGATGGACCTACTCATTGACTCACACGGGACAGGAACCCCAGGACGTTTCCATCAGCCACGACTTCCAGAAACTACTTTGTTATGCTTTATACTGCGTCACCTGACAGTCTGGCATTCTGGTTTGTTTCTCGTAAAATTTACCACTTGAATCTCAGAAATTCTGATTTCTTTTCCTTTGAATATTACTCCGCGTTTTCATTGTTATCAATTTTACCAACAATTGCCATAATATGTGGCTTAGCCTTACTGTGGTTCCAAAGTTTTAATTAAGTTTTGCCATTTTATTTTTTGCTTGACTCTCTCCACATAGGTACTTCTGTGTGTGTGTGTGTGTGTGTGGCAGCAGCACTGTTATTCACCAAGGCCAGGGGTGAGCACCCTTAACTATCAAAAGATCTGTCGAGAGCCGCAAAACATATTTGAGCATCATAATAAAGGTAACACAGCCTTTTAAGGTGAATTTAGCCTATCAACATTATTAACATTTCCAAATGAGAATTCATTAATATATTTTAGCACAAGGTGGCTAGTCTGCAGTGGGCTATTTATGGTACTTAAACTTTGCAGTGTTGCCAATGAAAGCAAACAAATTCATCCATGCACTTAGTTTCCCCTGAGACTTTTCCTAGCCTAGCTAGGGAGACTCAAGATTATTGTGGCCATCACTAGCGATGTTTTTAGAGGAAAAGATGTCAGGCCAGATGTACAATATGAGGTACATTTTAGTCAATGAAATGTTTTTTTTTCTTTCTTTCTTTATTTGAATTGGTGTATATGCTACACATTTTTACAGTTGAAGAATGTCAGAATTACTTTAGGCCTACAACAATAAATTGAAATGTAAATATTAATAATAATTATAATTATAAAATAACGGTTATTCATTTTCATATAATTTTCTGTCAGGCTGGAGCCGGGGGCTGCCTACCCCTGACCTAGGCAGACAATTCAAAGGGATAACAGAGGACTTTGTCAGTCCGTAGCTATAGCCTTGCCTATGTGGACAACCAGACAGCATGAGACGGTTGACAGCGGGCCATGTTTTAGTTTTGTCGCAGCTCTGCAAGTGCTTTAAGGGACATTGATTCGGTGCATCAAAAAGGAAGGGTGCACATATTGAGGCTGTGGGTGTACATGTCAGAGTTTTCAGTCAGTCCAATTTACAGCTAATCTCACTGAACTGTCACCCAAGTAAAACTACGCTCAAATAAACCACAAGCCGAGCAGGGAGAGAAATATTCTATTATTGATTTAGGCTACAGAAAAAAGAAACAAATGATCTTAAAGTAAATTAACCTGTTATTGGTTGTTAAAAATATAGCATTTGTTAAATGTCTGACAAATAAAAAAAAAAGACCTTGTGGTGTGTCACTTGTTTCTAGCCCAGGGTGCTCCCTGTGTTTTTCTGACCATGAAAGAATATTTAAGTTGAATAAAAATTCCTGTATCAATAAAATTTCTGCTTAAAACCAGATATTTGATTCACTCTACTTGTTACGTGTAATTGTAATCATATACCTGTACTGTGTTGATCTCAGAGCAACACTATGTGTAAGTTCACCCGTTAAAAAGTGTGCATTACCCTAATTTCTTAGAAAAAGAACATTGCCATTCAGCGTTGGATAATGATTAGATTTGTTAAATTTACAGATCTCTTTGCAGTAAGTTGTCCTTCAGATGGTTTTTGGAAAGTTTTTAAACTTGGAATTTAAAGTTCTTTTTAAGTTTTTTGTTCATGTTTTACTTTTGGAGATGTTTATCTGACCGCAGGATCTGATTCCACATATCCTCATGTGATCCTAGTGTACATCAGTTAACTATCTTCAGTGCTGAAAAAAAAAAAAAAACAGAGGAAGAAAACATGAAAACTGGAAGAGCAAAATTCACTTCAATAAATCTGTAGACATTTTAGCCTTCACAATACACTCAACCCATTATTTAAATATGACGTGTCATTCAAAATGTATCTTGTTCTGTTGTACTCTGGTGATTCGCTCTATAAGATGTGTGTGATTGTGTCTCATATTAAGCCTTTTTATCAAACTAAAAACATGACTTACCAAGCCAACGCTCTAAGCTTCTCAGTTGAGATTACTCAAGAAGAAACTTCTGCCTCTAGGGAGAATTAGAGAATCAGTTACATGGCTACAAACATGTGAGTCAAATCAGGGGATTCATTATCCTCTTCAGCACCATGGACAGCGGCAGCAAGAAGCTCTCAGTAGTTGAGGGCCTCCAGTGACAGATCTTAACCTCCAACATACACTGCTGTTGAACTGCAACACATCCAAAGACTTTTAATAAACCCTAACAATCACACGAGTATATAGTTCATCATGCCACTGATGAACACATGATTTGTCCATCAGTGATTTATGGTATCGATGATGGTTTGTGCGGCTTCATGGATCTTCGTAAACGCTGTTGAAATACACATAATGAATGAGCAAAACTTTAATTATTTCGAAAAATCCCGCACTAATCTGTTACCAATTGGTGGGCTATAATTGATGTATAATTGATAATAATGAGCTTCTCATTAATCTTCCAAGAGCTCACTATTAATCTGTCTCGAATCAATTGCTTATTAGGAGCTGACACTGATGTGAGAACAATATGCAAACATCACCCACTGTAGGAAAATCATAGCTGCTCAGCTACAGGTGGGAAATATAGTAGCACTGTATGTTTGTTGTCATCTTTGTGATTCTGACAACAGGATCAATAACATTGTTAACACTGTGCTACATTACAGAGAAATACAAAACCGTACTAATGAACCTTCATTAATATAGGCCTATATTTTATCTACAAGTGCACGTCACACACTGAGCGAGCCGCCTGTTAATGACGCTGTGGGCTAATGGGCATGTAGCTACTTCCATGTTTCAGATGATACGTCATGTTTGTAGTCGACCAATGAAGATGAGTTTACATATCACCTTGGGTTCGTCCTTCACCTTCTCAAAATGATCCCACACTTTGGATTTCCTGCCCGACATTTTATTAACTAGCCTGTGGAATAACCGCAGGTACCAGCCCTGGAAATTAACGTGATTCCTGAGCGTGGACACTTCCTGTGTCTGTCTTTTCAAATTAAATTCCAACATGGTCCAATCATATGGGGTTTGATTTATTTTGACAAGATTTTTTTTTTTTTTCTGAGACTTAGCAACCAATGCAATGTTGCCGACTAATGACCCAGGGCAGCCCTACAATATATAAAATAAAAATAAAATAAAAGGAGTTTCCTGTTATATATGTATGTGACTAAGTGACGAATGAAATCTTGCCAACTAATGACCTTTCTAGTCAGCTATTAGACGGCATCCCGACAAAAAATAAATTTGAAATAAAATAAAAGGAGTTTCCCATTAACTAAAAATGTTAAAAGTTTAATCATGAGCACAAAAAGTGTGAAAACATGTTATGATTATTTGTTTTTTTTCCGTGGAAATTGAATTGTTTAAAAGTGTTCCGATCAACTGTATGGTTTAGCACACTTTGATCAATAAATATGTAAATAATAATAAATAATTCAATAAATAAATAAGATAAAATAAGAAATAAAAATAAACTTTTTTTTTTTTGTTTGTTATTATTGCTACAGGAAGCCCTGTGATACTTTGGCGACCTGTCCAGGTTGTACCCTGTCTCTCTCCCAGTGTCACTGGGATAGGCTCCAGCACCCCTGTGACCCCTAACATTATAAGCGGTTACGGAAAATGAATGAATGAATTGTCCCAGGTGAATAAATTAATTGCTTTTCTCATCGTGTGGACATTAAAGAGTTAAAACTGGCAAGTCAGCGGCAGGAAATAAAAATGTATTTAGCAGAGGAAAAAAAAGAAAGAATTCAGCAGCACCGCTCATTTGCATGTGTAAGTGAGATTTCATATAAGAGAAGTTATACAGTTTCGCAGGTTGAGCTTCACCTTCCTGTATTCCTCCATTTATCACTCCGTTCATTTCTTTCCTTCTTTTGTTCACTTACTTCATTATTTATTTCTGACCTTGGCCCTGCAATGCAGAGACTGCAAAATCTCCTCAACCTCTCTTCCACCCCCACATCCCTCCCTCACTCCCCCTCTCGCTCCATCTCTCCTTATATCTCTACCTCCTGTGTTGCTGTCCTGCTCTGCATTTACCACCCTTTGTCATCTCGTTCCATCCATCCCGTTCTCCCTCTGTCTCCATTTATCTACCCTTTTCCTCTTGCTTTGAACAACCTCCTTTATTTCTAGCTGCCTCCATCATACCGTCAGAATCCATCTCTCTATTTTAACATTTCTGTGTATTCATCTCCTCCACCCTCCCGCCTCAGCGCCACCTACAACACAGATTCCTCCACAAATGTCCATAAAAAAAAACTCCCACCAAAATTAAACTCAGGGGACACTCATGGAGGAGGTCTCTCTGTTTGATGTATGTGAGTGTGTGTGTGTGCGTTCATGTAGGTGTTTGGGGGTTGTTCATGTTTCTATTTCAGCACATGATTTATAGTGTGTGCCTCCTTGGATCTCTCTGTGAGCACGCACACGTCTACAGTCAGGCTCTGTGCTGGAGAATAAACTGTTATGTGCTGAAAACTGAAAATTTAACAACTATGGAATTTCGTGTTTGAATTTTTGTCGATTAACAATGGTTGGTTTCCTGTGATTGATACTTGTAGCATGATTCATAAAAGTATGAAGTGTGATTCATGTTTTAAGTAATCAGTGACTAAGTTTTTACAATGCGCTCCGTACTTGAACAGAGGATGTCGTGCCTTTATTTGCTTTCAGAAGCCGTGGCCTTTTTCAGATACTGAAAAGAAAACCCACAGGTTTCTGCTCCTGCCACGCTGTGTTTACTGAACACTTGTCCTTGATTCCTGGTGTAGAACACTGTTAACAGCGTTATCACAGCGTTATTTTTCAGAGTGCCTGCCACCAAGTCCGTCAACCTACAAAGTTATCCTGTATCTTGTAAGCTCTTTTGTCACGCTGCCTCATTGCCTTCTTCTCCCCCTCTACACTACGTCCTGATCTCTCCCCTGTTGGCTGCAGAAATGCAATTTCCGAGCAATCAAATCTCTGTTACATATGACATGTGATGGAATCAATGAAAAGGTCAAAGGTCGCTGCCTGAGGGCTTCCCTGCATTGTCTCAGACTCGAGGTCAGCAGGTGCAGCCCCCTTCCCTACGATGAATGAGGTCAGTTCACCTCTAGATCAGCCTGTTTCCGTTCAGGCTGACAACTCAGCACTAAAGTAATAGTCCCTCATCAACTGAAGGACGGCTGATAATAAACTTCATTTATGTACCGCATTAAAATCATAAAATAGATAAAAAGAGGTGTAGAGCACAAATGCGGCAAAGGAGGAACAGAAGCTTTTCCTAAATCCCTTTTTAATATTTTTTAGTGAGAATCAGGCTCATTTCTCCACACAATAACTTATAATTTGGTCTCATTTCAAGCATGCTGTTGTATTAATATTTTATGTGTTCTAAATCTATTTTAATTACACCACACTGCATTCTCTCTAATTACTATTTTTCAAACCCAATTAAAGATTGATCAGTGAAAAAAAAGTGTCTTTTATGCCTTAATAAAGAGGCTCAGTTTTGTTACCATGCCAATGGGAGACAGCAGGTTAACAGGTAACAACAGGTCAGTAAAAAGTTTCTTTTTTTAAACGTTTCAAAAGTTCAGGGAAGATTAGCTGGAGGTGGAGCTGGAGATAAAAAAATGCCTGCAATAACAAAAATAGGCTTTTTGCTAAATCTATAATTAATTTCAATTTATAATTAAATAATAAAACTACAAAAGTGCTCTCAGTAGAGTGAAGATCTCTGCAAAGCGGCTGCCAGAGCTGACTGCAGTCATTCTAGACAATGCAGCCCCTCCTGGTGGGATTGTTCCTCCCACTTTACAGTCAAGATGGCAGCAAAGATAGATATATATTTTTTCCAACTCATATCATGTATAAGTTTATGGGGTCATATAGGGTTTGGAGTTAATCAACAGATGCTGCAGTTCCAAATGAGACCAAAGTTTGCTGTGGGTGTCATGATGTAGCCTGTAACAGATGGTAAGACGACTTCTTTTGGCTTTGAGCCAAGACGATTTACGGAAATATCTTTTGCTCTGTGCTTTGCTACAATATTTTTTTTGTGTGGACTTGAAGCCTTTAATGGCTGGCAAAGAGGAACGAGGAGTCAACGGTCAATGATGTATAACAACAGGTTTTTCAACAACTGTGAATCACCACAACCACGAGGGTTCCTTGAGCATACAGCCATAAAGCTGCACACAAAACATTAGGCTGATTGGTCCAGTAGTTGGTGAGATTAGCAACGAACAGACAGATACGAACCAAATGCATGATCCCCTCTATGTTTACACCTGGCGAAGATAAACACTGATAAACACATAATAAAACACTGTACCTCTGCCAATTTTAAGATGCATTATTATGTTTTATATTTAAGATTCATCAAGCGACAGGTTCAAAAACTGTTGCATTGTCTCCTGATGATTGTCATGGGGGTGAAAAAAATAATCCAGATACAATAAATTAGTTAGCTAGACAAATTACGTACTGCTTCATATTAATATAAATGTTGAAAAGTTGTGTGGTGAGTGTGGTGCATATATTATGATAATATAACATTTATAGAGAAATTCTGGATACGGAATTAGCGCCCAGACTGATCTCTAGAGATCTTACTTCCACGGATGCAGAGTGGATTCAGACGCAAACTAATTATGTGTGAATGGAAGGCCTCCGATACTCCCTCAGTCAGTTCCTGGTTTAGTCAGCTTGGTCATCTTGCGGCATTTGAAAAGCTCACAGTCAGACTTATAAATTAAGTAGACCTTTACACATTGAAATTGAACGATTGGGAAACCCACATTAAGGTCCCAGACAGAAGTTTCACTCATATGAAAACCCTCTTGTCCTCCATCTTATTGTCTACCATTGTAAAAACACTTATTTATCTTCATCTCTACTATCTCTATCCCTACTCATACTGACGCACAGTTATATGAAGTCTAAATCAACCTTGCCAAACTACGAAGCAGTTTTCAGCAACTTTCCAGCCTAACCCTTCATCTGTGTGAATCACTGAGTCTCTAGTACAGTACACTAGAACGAAGTTATGTGGCAATGAAAGCCAGCAAAGAAAAACAGCAACAATGAAAACAGTTGCCTTTACATTGTCAGGGCTGTCAATCAAATCATAATAAAATGTGGCTTTAAAGAACAAAATGCACAAGGTTGAGAAAGAGTTCTGACTTTGAAGGTCCTCCAAGTGTTCCTGATCTTGTAATGGTCTCAGAAAGATGTTTTTAGACCAACAACTCTGATCAATTTACAATCTTCTATACAAATATACAGAAATTGCAAAGAAAAAAAAATAATTGTTGTCTTTGGAGTAATTTCAAAAGTATGATTTTCTATGGCTCATGTTTTACTCCATTTAAGTAAAGTAACCGGCAACTCATTTTTTTAGCGTTGATCATCAGCTCTCTTTCAGACTAACAGGGAGTCATCCTGCTTGTGAACTTCACTGTTCAGTGGACATTCACGGTAAAGGTCAGTCAACAGGTTTTTTTTTTTTTTTCAGGAATGCCAGGAGACAACACCGCAACAGGTTGAGATGACATCATTCCTTGGCTCTGCTGCAGGCACAGCAATGACCTAAAAACCCATCTGGCTGTGTGTAGATGTGTGTGAAAGGCATTTAACCAGAGATAACTTGAGAGGAAACGTTTCCGGTCTATGTGCGTGTGTGCTTCTGTGGGTATGTGTGTGTGTGTGTGTGTGTGTGTGTGTGTGCCTGCATTCATTTCCTGGTCCATTTGCATGCAGGTAGATACATAATCTAATCTTTTACAGTCTGATGCATTTCACTGTGCTTCTCAGGGAAGTGTTTATTCACAATACACAACGCTGTATTCCTGCAGGTGTGATTTTTTTTTTTTTTTCATTGCACCTGAAATTCCTCAAGACTGGACCATTGTTCTTAACCCTTAGTTTCCATGGGCAAATGCCATTGACAATGACATTGTATTTTAAGAACAGGCACACTGTGGCAAAAGTCAAGTTGGTATAGCCATTAACAGACACAAACACATAATGACACATGCTACATAAACCACACTTCTAAGCATTGCAATTACAAAGTAACATTATATGACCATATTATAGGAAGTAATGCTAATTTGAGAACATAACATTTAAGTACTGTTTAATGTAATGAGTGAGCCATTTAGGGAACTTGCGACATGGCAATGATGGATGGGGCTGTATTCACTTTGAATATTCCAAAAGGTGCAACTTGTCAACTAAATTCAATCGATCAATTCACATGCAAAATGATTAGAGCTGAGTTGGTTGTTTAAGGTTGGTTTAATTTAATCAAATCCACTGGGTTCTGAGGAAGCGGGGACGCTGATGGACCTTCATAAGCTTTTTCGAGGCAGATGGTTGTAAACAAACACAAAAGATTCTATCTTTGTAAATCTGGAAGTGAGATCCTGAAACAAACACAATCCATCACTGTCAGCAGAGGTGTTTGATAAACTCAGGGAAAGAAGCAAGTTGAATTCAAAAGCAGTTTCTTATCGCATTATATGTTAAAGTTAGACCATAAAGTAGACAGGCAGAACTTTAAATAACCTGACATAATTCTGCCAGCATTTCTGCTATGAAATGACAAGCTCTGGGTAACTTAGCCGTAAAGGTACAAAAACAAAACCCCACAATTCCATAGTTCTAGTCTTTGTGGGTTAGCCGATGCTGCTACAATAAATCCCCAATAGAGTCTTGATTTTGAATCAATTGTGAAAACCTCAAATTTTAAACGAACAAAATCATTTAAATCTTTGGATAATTTGAGTTAAAAGTTGGGAAAAATCATCCAATAGAAATTCAAGCTACAACTTGAACGTTGGAAGTTTAGGTGAGACATTTATCTTCGCTGTCGAAATTCTTCCCTGAAGAGAAACTTTCAAACAAGCCAAAGGTTAGCCATGATGGATTGGAGGAGCTACACCTTGAACTTTCCTCGATTATGCAGCCACAAAGTTGCTATGGCTGCCACCACACAAACCCACACAATATTGAAACATTGAATGTAAGTCCATTAGACAAGACCTCAAATGCCCTGAACTTAGGAGACACATGATGGTGCAGCTCAGGCTGCAGACGTTGCTTTGTCTTATCAGGATAGTAAAAATATTGGAGGCACCACTGAACTATGGAAAAAGAATGGACACTTTAAGGCTCAGTGTGTAGGATTCAGGGGGATATACTGGCAGTAATGGAATATAGCATCAGAAGTGTGTTTCCCTAGTGAAGTGTAACCTGGATGTAAGAATTATATAATCATATCTAGGGAGTGGGTCCAGAGTGGAGTCCAGAGATCGCCATGTTGCACCGGCATGTTTCTACAATACTCCAGAATCAGTGTTGGGCAAGTTACTCTCAAAATGTAATATATTACATATTACTAGTTACCTTCATATGAAGGCAATAAGTCACTTTACAATAGCCACCATATGTAGCTCTGTGACAAGAATCTGTTTTATTCACTGTTTTTACCAGTTAAAATCACTGGGCCTGTTTGGTTTGCTTTGGAAAGGAAAATTTTGGTAGAATAATTTGGCTCTCGGAAAGAGCCTCCTGATTATCTGGAATTTAAGTTATCAGAGGAAAGACATGAGCACATGTGAGCAGGTGCTGGGCTAACGGCCCATCTGGGAATCAGAAACACTGACTTATAATGTGAAACTACTTTATTCTATGTTTTTACCAGTTTTAATCACCTGGACCAGTTGCTTTGGAGAGTCAGAAACCTCTGAGGATAATTTGACTCCTGGATAATGAAGAATTCTGACCAGGAGATGTCCTCACTACTAGATGTAATTAAATCCTACACACTGCTCCTTTAATAATAATTACATTCACTGAATCATTTATGGAATTAAAGGTATGTGAGTGCTCTACCAAGGGACAACGTACTCAATACTTTTCCCTTCACATGCACGCTCACAGACATTGCCATGTCCACATGCTTGTGCAGACAAAGACACTAATAAAATAACAATGGAAGACACGGGGCAGGCCAATAAACCTCTAGCGTGGCATACAAAATTAATCTTGTGGAACAGGAATTATTTAGGACAAGGAAACATGTTTCATTAGTGGCACAAGTTGGGATGAGTGGGCCTGAGGGGCCTGGCCTCGTCCACAAAACTGCCATTGTCCACTACAGATCCTTTCATTCAAAACAGACTTAAACACAAGAAGCAGAGGTAAATGGACCTGCATTTGTATAGCACCGTTCTAGTCATCCGACCACTCACTATGAGTCACATTCACCCATTCAAACACACATTCACTCACTGCTGGCCGAGGCTACCATGCAAGGTGCCACCTGCTCAGTCTTTCAACTCACACACCGATGGAAGCATCATCGGGAGCACTTTGAGGTTCAGTATCTTGCTCAAGGATACTTCAATGTGCGGACTGGAGGAGCCGGGGATCGAACTGCTCTACTTCTGAGCCACAGCCACATGCCAGTAAGGGCACTGGGCAGACAGAACGGGGTGTGTTTAGGAGCAATTGGGCTGTAGCCACAGGTCTTTGTCTGTCCGTCCATCCATCCATCCATCCATCCATTTTCAACTGCTTATCCAAAGCCGTGTCATGGGGGCAACAGCTTGAGCAAAGTACTCCGGATGCCCCTCTCTGAAGCAACACTTTTCAGCTCCTCCTGGGGGACCCCAGGGCGTTCCCAGGCCAGACGAGATGTGTGATTCCCTCAGCGTGTTGTGGATCTGCCCGGGGCCTCCTACTAGTTTGACGTGCCCAGAACACCTCTAATGGGAGGCGCCCAGGAGGCATCCTGATCAGCTGCCCGAACCACCTAAACTGACCCCTTTCGATGTGAAGGAGCAGCAGCTCTACTCCGAGCTCCCTCTGGATGTCTAAGCTCCTTACCCTATCTCTAAGGCTGAGCCCAGCCACCCTTCTGAGGAAACTCATTTCAGCTTCTTGCGTCTGCAACCACATTCTTTCGGTCATTACCCAGAGCTCAGAAAGGTCTTTGTCCACTACAAAAATATTTACTATTAATATGAATAATGAGCTCATATAACCACTGATTCTTGTGTGACAAACGTTGCTATCCCCACCCCTCTAACTCACACGGAAGTACCTGACATCAACACATACAGACATACACACACACACCAAGACGAGGCGGCTTCTCCAACCCCTTTAGTGACTTTCGATTCCGAGTAAACTCAGTCAGTGGCTCCTCTCGCAGCTGCACAGCGTCTTTCTCTCATTCTCCTCCCTCGGCATGTGCAAGCAGCCAGGAATGAGTTGGAGTAGAGTCTGGTGGTCAGCACCAAATGACACAAGTCACAGTAGAGGCAAAATGCCAAAGCGTACATATTTATTTACATCAAAATTCATAATTAATCTGGAAAATAGCCTGAACAACAGTTTTTGAAGTACACATTTACATTTTTTTAATGATTAAGACATGCAGCCTACTTTGCATTTAAATAAGGTACCAAAGTGCAATAGAAAAGCATCAAAATTGAGCTTGTTTATTAAAAATAAAACAACCAACAGGGGTCCAGGGTAAGCCCTCCGTGTTAATGCCATGCTTAGCTTTCTTGTATCGCTCTGCTGGTCTGAAATTGCATCCACATCTAAGCAGCCCCCAAGAAAATAGCTGTAGCCTAATGGAAATCGAATACAGCCTATGACTCTGTGTGACACGCATATCCTCATAAATAGGATGGATGTGCTTTTAATTGTATGATCAGCCTGATCGATACACTCACATGCTGGTGCTGTCTATTGTGCTTACATTATGCCTGCTCACGGAAATCAAATGTCCGCCTGTGAATTCATGTCTGCCACAGGGTCCGCTCAAACATCTGACACTGTCTGGAAGCTGAAGGAAGACTCCTGTCTTTGCCATATGGAAATACAAATCAGGTGCATTGCATTGCCTGTGATTGAATGCAATATAATGAAAACCAAAAGTCCCGGAGAAAACAGCTTTTACTAACTAAATCTCGAGGGGTATTAAAAGTAAAGCATCATTTACTGAAATATTAAAATATATTGAATCTATAAAAGAAGATACACGACCGCAATGAAAAAGTAATTTCATCTCAAATAATGACAAAGTGGTCCCCTAAACTTCTGGAAGCCCCCCGGGTTTGTCAAAGTGGTATCAATATTTCATGTTTCTAATAATGTAGTAAATTATGACCAATGGAATCGAACAACGCATAACTGCAAATCGACAGGATGTTGCCTTGCATTCTATATTATGCTCGAGGGCTTTGGCAAACTCACTGTGGAGAGAGCGTGTGTGGTGAACTCTTTAATACTTAATAAGAATGCATTGATTTCAGTTACCCTGCAGTGTGAGGAAGCACTGAATTAGATCGCATTACACTGCAAATATAGTCGCCAGTTTGTTTATCTATTTCATTTTCATAGTTTCTCTCTTTTTGACTTTGTGTTGTGTTTGTGTGTTGGAAGACAACGCGGCTCCAAGAGGTTAACGCTATGGAAAAGCACATTAGACCCTACATCTACACTGTTGATTAAAAGGATTGCTTTACCACAAACAACATTTTATTTGTCCTTACATCAAAGTTGGTCAACATTAAGAGAGGAGAGCTACAGAGAAAGAGAGCAAGACTGCATGAAATAAGAGGTGTAAGGAGATTACATATGTTTTCCCCAACGATTAACAAACTAATCTAACGGCCTCTGTTTCCATTTAAAAATAAGTTCACTAAGTTCCAGTATAGAGTTTTTGTTTAAATTGAGTTATTTCTTATGAGATTGAGGATGCCTGAGATAAACATTAATTATAAAGCCCCCAGGAGTTATTAGTGCTTCTAATTAAACTTAATCATGGCTTACTTCCAGGAACTTTTTTATTAAAAACTGGGTCTTATTTATAGATAAGTGGACACGGTAACACAGCTACAGTGTTTACAACAGAGTGCACTGGGCCACTGCAGACCCAGGGTGGGGATATTTTAATTGAAACTTAATTACATCTGAAGGAAAATATGTCATATATGATTTTATTGTGACGTATTAAGAGTGCCATATTTCTTAAAGAAATACTTACTACATTTTAATTTATTGATTAGGGATCACATTTAACAACAGCAAAACTGCATCAAAACATTTGTTTACAAGCTCTCACATAACTTGTGCAGTATTATGCATTTCTTATTTATCCAGTCGCATGCTCAGTGCTTTCAAAACACATGCATTATTGCTAAAAATACCCTCGTGTTGGAGTCTGTCTTTGAAGAGAGCAAAGACGAGTTTCTCTTTCAGTTTTAAAAAGTACGTTTTTAGAAAAAATGCATGTGTTTGGGAAGTACTGAGAATACGACTTGATATATAAGACTTGTGCTATACTGCATGAGTTGAGAGAGAGTTTGTAAACGCATCTTTTGATACAGTTTTGCAGTTGCTAAATGTGGTCCCCAATCAATCAATAAATCAATATGTCCACCATTTTCTATGGAGGTATGCGGAAAAAAACAAGAAGAACACAGAATATCTTGTCCACTGATGCATTAACTTTCATCTTTCCACTTTGTTTTTCAAATCTGTCTCTTGCAGGCCCTCCAACTTTTTGTGAGTGCAACACGTCATCGTTTAACTGAGATGGGCTAGCACAGCAACTGTTGTCTGTTGACACGAGGTGCAGCAGAACGCCTTTATTTTCCTTGCTGACCTTGCTTTGTGACCTTCATATTATATATACTGCTGTGCTATTATGTGTTAAAGCTCTTGTTAAAGCCACATATTTCTGCATTAATAACCTGACAGAAAAGATTAAATACAAGTCCTCAGCTCGGTTCTTTTGCTTGGATGCAAAAGTACATCTGTGGCATGGCTGCCCTATTATGCCCTGTGGTGCTAATGATAATATGAAATGTGTTTGGAGCACTACTGGATATGTGCACTTAACGTGACCTTGAATATAAGAATGAAAGATATGCAGTATATATGATATTGTGCTGTTCATGGTTGTAAAGGAAACACAACAATGTCATGGTTAAAAAGTTAATAATCAGAATTCATGGTTAAGAAACTAAAAATAATTCATGATTTGTGTAAAAAAGGTTAATTATTCCACACAAGAGATGTCGTGCAGTCTAAATAATAATAATGATAATAATCATAATAATAAATCATTCATTTAATCACGATTGTGTTACAGAAGACAATTTTGATGTAATATTCATTATGACCATAAAGGATTTGGATTTCCTGACTCAAAAGAGGAATAACCTTGTTTTTACACAGGCTAGCTTTTGAGATTCCCTGGAAACATCCTGAGATTTTAGACTTTGAATTTTCCTTACGAAAGAGATGGCAAGCCACCCTTGAGCCTGATCACCTCTGTGCCCCGAGGAGTTGGACATTGTCTTTTGCCGGAGGAGGAAACCACCCATTCCTTCATTCCCATCATTTAAGTTCACCAATATGGTGGGACTGTTAAAGCCACAACCTGACGTTAAAGCGAGAAGTATACTTGCTGCGTGGCCAAACATACACGTAAACGGTGTTCTGCACCTGTGTGTATACTTGCTGCAGCATGGACGTTCGTCGATGCAGCCAAAACGCCTGATACTGGTGGGCAGACCGCAGCACTCAGACACAGAGGTTGCGAAAAGCGAAGAAGGCGGTGACAGTGTATTTTTGGATAAACACAAACATGGACACTCTCGATGAAGATGAGATCATAATTTTATTGCTGTTAAGATCTCGGCAGAGGAAAAGGCGATGTCTCCGCCGCCATCGGAGATGGTATGTGCGGCCCCTTAACCAATCACATGGGGAGTTTGTTTCCCTTGTTTTATCCACGCGAGCAATCGATGAGGAAAAGCACAGGGAATAACTCCACATGTCCGTCGATGCTTTCGACGCCATCGGATGACCTCCGACCTCACGTTCACAGTCTCTAGGTATACTTCGCACGAGCGCCTCTAGTGTTCATGTCAACATCTCGCGTATACGTCCAACTACCTCGCAGCAAAGTGTGCGGTCTACGCGCCAAACGAACTTTGCTGTTTTGTGCAGCAAGTATACTTTAGCCATGAACAAACCTGAGGAACGCACAGAAACTGATTTGACATTACCCCATCTGAATGATGCTAGCTGAACTGACTATGACGAAGGGACAAAGTTGAACTAACTAACTTCTTTCATAACAAGTTAGTTAGTTAAGTAACCAGTTTCAGGGGATTATGTCATGTGTTCAGACTGTGAAGCACTGTTAAAAAAACATTGTTGTACTGAATGCATTAGGAATATATCCACCATATTTGACAACACTAGAACACCGGATTAAAGAAGGGACTTTTATTTTTATTTCTGCCCAAGTCTTAACATATTAAAAATGAAAAGTAACCCCTGACTCCAGGTGCTTATTGTGTCTGCCGTTCTCTCCTTCAACCCCTTCCTACAGACCTAGATACTCGTCCTAATATGTTTGAGTATACTCTCGGAACCCTATGCAGGTTACAGGAGCCATAAAGCTAAGACTAGTTTTAAAATAATTGCTAATAATTACAGTTATGCAAAGCATGTTTCAGTTTAGTCTGCAGGGATGATATATAGAATATGTGGACAGCTACATTACTTGTTTTCTGGGCATTCTACACTGAATACATGGTCTTTTTCACCACTTCTAATAAACTGTCTTTCTCTCCTTCCCAAGAAAATAAATAAATAAAACTGTAGATACTGGTATTTCCCAGTCAGCGCACTGACTGATGTTTGAAGTAAAGCAACTTTGTAAGGCTGCTGAGTTAAAGCAGTAGCCTCAGCTACACTCTGAGAATCGATTGATGGCTTAGCATGTACACACACACTGCTCTCTCTCTCTTTCTCTCTCACACACACCCACACACATGCACACTCTCATTCACACACACACACACACATACACACATGAACTCATATTAAACAGAAGTGGTTCAGCCAGGGGACAGCCAAGTTGTTGGGAAGGATGGGGAGAGAGGAGATGAAGAGCAGGAGTGAAGGAGCCAGAACAGAGAGGAAGAAGAGTGGCTTTAGTTAAACTTAAACTCTCTCTGGCACGGAAGACTAATCATGTAACTATCTCAGCTTTATTTACCACTCGCTTCTCGACTCCGGGATGTCCTTGGATCATAAGAAAGTACAAAAGTGAGGAAGAAACAAAGACAGGGCGAGTTTCAGATCCCTGTGTGTGTGTGTGTGTGTGTGTGTGTGTGTGTGTGCTTTCCACCCCAACTTTACACTGACATGACAGACGTGGAAGGTAAAATGTGGTGAAGGACACACAGTTAAAGCCAGTGTCACTCACGTCTCTTCCTAAAAAGTGCTGTGACTTGTCAGTGCTGGACATGAAGCGTCCTTGTTATCTCAAAGGCAGAGACCACAGCACTATATTTTCATTGTGAGGTCTGATAATTGATACATCTGTTCTAAAGTTTCCAAAAGTTGACATCTCTCTACTCTCAGAGCAGGTTTACTTGTACATCTTGTCAAGTGGCACCTGTTGTGAGGTTTGCTGAAAGAGGTTTATTTTCTGGTGAACAAGTGCTCAATCTTTCATGATCTTTCACATGAAGTACTGCACTTCCACCTGTCTGTGGTTTATCTTGTTTTGATCCTGTCTATCACAAAGAAACCCTCTGAAAACCAAGGACCTCTCTCCCTGTGTCGTAAAATAGGTGTACAAGAAAGGCACAGAGAGAAAAACGTATTGTATTCATAACAAACACTGCAAAAAAACATTAAAGTACAGTAATTAATTAGCGAGATATTAATCGTTTTAACCTTAAAACTTAAGTAATAATATTAATGAAAGCAGAGCAAACTCCATTCACAGATGAAGACTGTGAGATGCACTTGACAGCTCCAGGAGGAGCTAATTAGCCCTCAAGGTGAGGTCATTTTAAGTTTATGAAATTAAAATTGATGTTTATTATCCTTCTCACATATCTGTCAGCACGATTAGGGAAAAACTACTGAGCCAGTTTTCATGAAACTTGCTGGAAGGGTGTAGCCAGCGAATAATCCATTGAATTTGTGAGTGGATCACGGGGCCGATACACAAATTATTTCTCATTTTGCAATGTATGACATTCTTAAGCCTTTTTTAAACAGGAATTATTATCTATTTTCTATAATTAGAAAATAGGAATAGCCCAATCAGTCTTCTTTCAGCATTGGCAGCATAGAAACAAAATCGGGGAGTGCAGCAAAATGCTGCCTAGTTACTTTTGTTTATACAGAATGCGCCTTTTTCGGGGCAATGGGGGGCGTGTGCAAGTAACAAAACATGTAGCTCAGCGTGTGACGTAAACAGTGACGTGGAAGGGAAGCTGCAGCTGTCCTTTGGCAATTCTCTCATAAGTCGGCCCGTCCTTCACTGTCCCCGTCATCTGACGGTTAATGGCCTCTTCATTTGCGAGGGCAAGGAGGGCGCGCAATTCCTTGTCTCCCCAGTTGCTCATCTTTACAGTGTATTTCAGGTTTGCGTTTCCCTCTTGCTACTAGCTGCTCGCTAATTCCTGTCATCAGCTGTTTAAAAGGGGCTTTAGTCTGGGCTGGGACTCAACAGGGATCTCACTTCGGATGTTGAAAGCAGTCAGTCAGTCAGTTAGCTAGCAAGTGGGGACCTCAACTACAGCCGTTAATGTTCTCATTTATTGTACATTCAGCATTGTGAAATAGGCATTTGGTCAAATTAGCGGAAGTCTGTGCTCTCCGAGAATCCAGTTATTGTAAATAGAAAATGAAACTATTTCAAGACTTTGATAAAGTTTCCATTACAGCCATATTCTTACACTTTAAAACGTAATGTCCCGTTGGGTGTAGGGAAGGTTTATGTTGATACTTGAGTGACAATATCCACCTTTGTATTCAACATTAAAAGAGGTAAAATGGCTTTTTTTCATTATCTTGAGCACAGTTTCAAGTTTAAACCTCTTCTCGTTTGACCACTCTCTCTGTGCCATCCTTTTTGTCTGTCTCTCAGCACAGTCCCATTGTGTCCAGAAGAAACAAAGGAGCACCGGCGAGGAAATGACAAGGAGAAAAGGAGAGTGGAGCCAAACAAGGAGAAAAGGGAATGGGGGCAGTTGCAGACATCTAACAAGTTCTGATCAAAATTCAGAAGCGGATCAAGTGGATATGAAGTTTGCTTCAAACAAAAGCCCCCTCCCCCCTCCCCCACAAGCTCTCTTATGCCTCAATTCTCTTTACCCCTGGGGCTCTTATCATCTTTCGCTGTTCCTCATGCCAGCATCTTCTTTTCACACCTCCTCCAACCCTCAGCCCCATCCCTCCATTTCCCTCAAGGCCACGGTAGCTCTCTGCTTTACTGTTTGCTTCGTGCACCCCTCTCTCCCACTCTGCGCTCTAACTTGCCTCTTTCACTCACCCCCTCCACCCTCCCCGAGGCCCTTTGCTTCCTCTCTACCCGCAACTGATGAAAGGAGGAATAAATGAAGGAGTGCATGTTAATTTGTGGTGGCCACTCCTGACAAGCTTTAATCAGAGTGGGGAATCACAAGCCAAATCAACCAGAATACAGAGATAGAGAGTGGGAGCATGAATTCAGTCAAGGTCACAGGCTTGAGGGGACTTTATTGTTGACACTACTTTCAGTTAATTTCATTCCCTGATCGAAGAATTCTCCAGAGTCAACATAAGTGATTACCTGTGTATTTGTGCAGAAACCACAATCAGTATTCAGTATTTCTAATGATGTGCTGTGCCCCAAGTCAGGACGGAATAACAAAGATTGCCTCTTCCATCTTGAGCAATGTCAAGGAATTGAATTTCACTTTTACATAAATCATGTCAATTTTATTAAGGAGACTTTTTAAAACTCAACTGTCTGCAGGTGCATTTGAAAGGATCAGAGTTATTCTAGATGCTGGTTATTGCTAACAAACTATTTGAAACAAGCAATACCAACAATGACTAAGTTCATCTCATATTACCGTCTGACTTCTTTACACTGTCAGTAGCTTTCAGCCCCAAGGCTGGGCACAGTAGGTTTGAACAAAAGTTTCTCAAAAGACAGTAAACATTGCCCTCAAAATGAACCGCAGTACAGTGCCAGTGTTCAGCCTACTGAAGGAATATGTCACCAAACAGAACGGTGTGGCTCATGGCTCTGTCTCACACAGGTGAAGCCCTCTACTGGATAATATGGGTAGTACTCTCCTCCAATCACAAGTATGCATTTGCCAAATATCAGGACGTGCCTATCTGAATATGAGCAGACGCCAGCGTATATATGGCAGCACACACCACTGTCTGCTATCCTTTTGCCACCACCTCCAGTTATCCCTACTGACACCACAGCTTTGTTTGTAGATGATGACAATGATCTTGTCTGCGTTTGGTACTTCAGCGTCCCACAGGAGTCCACCCAACCAAGCCAGAAAGTTGTCTTTATTTCCGATCCTCCTCGCCCAGCTCATGTGGGGGGTCCCCCGTCGCATACAGTGGTGTGTGCTGCCTTGTATTCTGTGGGTTTTTCAGGCATTTCGGAAGATCCTGATGGGCCAGTTATGTTTATGCTAATTGCAGTGCGTCCATTACAGCAGTGGTTCCCAACTGGTCCAGCCATGGGGTCCAGATTTCTCTTTAGTCATTTGTTCAAGGTCAAACAGTTTAATACACCCAGTACCATACAAATGTTAAGTCACTTGCATTCCATTCAGAATGGACCCACTTTTGGACCACAACCCAATTAAAGGGCTGCATGTGCTAATAGAACTAGGGTTACAATATAGTAACCTTCGTTGTTAAACAGCAATGGAGCTCTATGGTAAACGGCAGTCGGGGTGTAGGCGACACAGGTGATACTTTTAAGTAAATTGTTGGTTTCTGTCTTTTCATGGAGTTCCTTAAAGGCACTATGTGTAACAATTTCAGTTGTTCTTTGAGACAAACAAATTTTGCAGTCAAAAGTGTGTCCTAGCACATGTGTATTTAAGTATGCCTGTAAGGTCTGAAATTCTCATTTACATACATTGTGACCAGTGTCTCATCATGTACGTGCGCCATCTTGAGAATACATCAGCCAGCAAGGGACATACAGCCACTGCAGCTCCATATCTCTCTTTTAACCAAGCCACACCCACTTTTGAGTGGTTCAGTCAAATCTGAGCAAACTGATCAGATCCTTCATATAATTATACTTTGCCCAAACATCATATTATAGAAGATAAAGAGGCTTTAACTGCTGTTTAACCAGCACTTTGTTGCTTGTATTGTATTTCTTGTGAGAACAATGCTTTTTATAGAGGCTGAAGTGGCTAAGTAAAGGTGGAAAAATCTACCAAAAACAAAAGTAATTGTTTGTTTTCTTCTTCCTGAGCAGCAGAGAGTAAATGGTATGGTATAGATTTGTCTCACCTCCTCTTCAGGCCATAAAGACGAGAGCCAAGACTGAGATCTTTGGTACTTTTTGCTATATAGCACAAAAGCCCAGTCAGACTATGCATCATTTTCTTTTAGCAGTGGACAGGTGTTTTGACTCCTGTATAATTAGCTGAACTCACACCTGTTATGAAAGATATTTTTATCACACAGAAAATCAGCAGTCTTATTTTACTCGGAACACTTGATTAGCAACAAGCCACCGCCATGAAAGTCACTCGACTTCTGAAAGTCGACTGTGGCACCAAGTTGAGTTTTTAGAGGCACTTCAGTCTTCTTAATTGGACCGCTCTTTCCTCCTTCTCTGTCTCTCATCAGGTAATCAGTCTACAGTCTCAAAAAAAAACAAAACCTGCTGGATGTCAATGGATGGATTTCTGTAACAAGCCTTAAAAAGTGTAACGCTTAAGGGAGTCTCAATTTGCCTCTCCTCTTTCTTCTCTCACACTCTCTCTACCTCTGTAGCTCTCACTCTTATCAAAGCCGTGATAGTGAGTGGTTCAACATAGTGACAGTCCCAAAGAGAGAGAAAAGGATGTCTGTTTTCTTCCTTCACTGCTGTGCGCTCCCATCTCTTTTCTCTACTCCCGTTTTGATTCGCTCTATTTTCTGCATTGTCACATATCCAACATCCTGCTGAATGAAAATAAAACCAGCTATGGAGGGAGAGATGCAGATGGAGAATCACAGTTGGAGAGAAACAGCTAAAAATATGAAGACTTTTGGTGCGGCCACGTCAAAGAAACTTCTTCTACTCTCTCTCCTTGTCGCTAAAAATGATGCTTAAAGACTCGTGATGACTCACAGCTCACTGACTCTTCCAAAGTGGCCTTTCTTTAGCCCAGATTTGGCAGCTGTAAAAGGAAAATAGAATTCTTTGGCTATCATTTAAGTGTGTTATCAAAACACCATGGCAGCAGTCTGCATTAAAGTGAACTTTAATGGACCAGAAAGGACTAATTGTACATTTCCTAATTCTGTGATTAGAGCAGAGTGATGGGGCTATGCTAGGACAGACTTCACATCAGCTGTTACTTAACAGACCATGCAGTCTTGTATCCCAGTTGAGGCGAAGCCAAAGACAAGCAGCTGGTGCCAGGCAAAGTACACCTTAAAGTAATTGTCTGTGACATTTTGTATATCTAAACAAAAATCTGTTTTACTGCCCTTTATCACAGGTTTATATGAATCACAATTCCTCATAAAAGTAGTCCCATAAAAATGTAGCTTTTGATGCAGTGTATGTTTACAGATGTACCAGTGTTTGTTAAGAATAAATAAAAGAACGTGGTAAGAAGCTTGAGCAGAGACAGCAGCCAGGGTTGAAAAGATAAAGAAAAGACACTAAAAGAAACTCTCAAACTGCATCATCATACTGTAGAATTAAATAGACACAGTTGAATCTCTCAGTCGAGGACATGCATGCTAAACAGGAATGGGATCTTCCAAAAGACAGAACGCTGGCATTGCCTCTCTCAAACAAAAAAAGCCCACAAGATAAGAGAGGCGAGAGAAAAGATACAGATGGATCTTATACTGGTGCTTTTTTTCTTTCATAAGCTATGATCCATAGCGTTCATTGGTTAACTTTGATGTTGAGCCAGCTTGTCTGATACTAATTAGTTACTGCTACCAACATGATGTGAAGTATACACGTACTGTAGACCTACGGTGCAGTACAGGCTTATTAACAGTGGTGCAGTGCTACCGCAGAGCACCTGAATCACGCTTCACCACTTTTTGTATTTAAGTGAGAAAACAGAAGATTCACAGTTTGCATAATCTGTTTGAAACTCATATACATTTTTAAGCATTTTAAGCATCACCTGCATATGTCATGCATGAGAGACAATAAAAACAACTGCAATGGTCAAAGTCGTCATATTGACAAGGCGATTGATTCACAGCATCAGTTCAAGGAGCACAGTCTCACTCCAAAGTCGTCGAAAAAAACGGAGCTTGGGCAGTGAATTGCAGTGTCAGAAATCAACGAAAAACATAACGAAACATAACCACTTTCTTTTGTTGCCGAAACCTAACCGTATTTTTGTTGCCCAAACCTTATCATGTGTGTTTGTTGTTGAAGGAAAAAAAGAGTCAATTTGTGGTGCTGTGCCAATGTAGTGCATTTATTTTGAAAGAGACTGTGTGTAAACGTTGAATTTCCTGTGAAAACCAAAGCATATCTTGAAAGAAGAGAACTTGACACGGTGTCCCAGAACGTTAATAACCAACACACCCAGGGCACCTTGCACAATGTGTTGACTCAAGCATCCAGTAACATGCAAGAAAACATCCCAACATAAAAGTTGCTGGTAGCGGCCAGTAGAATTTGAGCTGCACAGTGAATTGAATCTTCTATTCTCAGTCTAGCTAGCTACATGTTAACTAGTGAAAAAGTAATCAGAACATCCTTTCATTTTTTGGAACAACTAAAGAAGTAAATGTGTGGTCATGTATGTTCCTTGAAGAATGGTAAAACCAGGCGGAAGCCCACCTTGGGTTAGCTACATGTATGTAGATTTGCCAGCATCGGAACAGTGGTTACATAACCTTCAAAATGAGCCACCATTTGCATTAGCCACAACCATTGTTTGCACACATGCACAGCGTCATAAGGGCAAGTCAAACTCAAACAAATTGCACTTCATCCCTACTTATGTATTAACTTATTTAGATTATAGGTTACATTTATAAAATAGGTCATTCGGTCAGTTGCCCTAAATACCAAATCTGGTACCAACCTTACTGACAAGAGGAGGAAAATTAAAAGGTGAGAGCAGTACCATGAGGCAAGAGTTGAAGAAGATGAGGAGGGGATGATCGAAATAGTAAAACATATGTTTCGAGATGCTGAATCAGAGGCAGAGACCAAAAACGCAAGAGGGTACGGAGAAGCCGGAAATTAAAAAATGGAGCAAAATGATGAAGGACTTTGGAGAAAAAGATGATGAGAAGTTATGGAGAAGCAGGTAAAGTTGACACAGTGGTGTATTCTCTTGAACAAAGTGCAAATTTTATCTGTGTTCCTGGCATTTCCCCCTTTCATTCCATCTCCTGCTTTCATTCTCACTCTCAGTGTGTTATTTTCTCTCTGAGTATCATCCCCATGGTGAAGGTGGGTGCAGTAATGGTCCTCATTGTCGATTTGTGTGAGCAGGTGAATATTTTGTTTGGTTTTATTTGTCTGTGGATTTTGGGACCATGTGTGTTGGTGTGCGCGTGTGTGTGTGTGCGCCTGTGTGTGTACGCAAGCGTTCATGGAAGTGTGTGCAGAAAGGATCAGGTGGTAGATTACCTGTTCAGAGAGTTACAGGCCTGCTGTAGAGTTCACCTGCAGAGCAATGACACAAACAGAAGGCAATAATCCTGCTGAAACACCAATGACATCTGCTATCTCATTACTTTAGCACAGCCTCGATGTGTAAGACTGAAAGATTACTTTCAAAGCTAGCAGAGTTACCTTTAATTAGCACTCACTTGTATGAAATCTCACAAACTCTTCAGATATTACCTGAGTGCTGATAAACTGTGGCTTTGTGAAGTGAGTGCCTTGGCGTGCGGTATGCATTTTACCCTATCTAGCTGCCAGCTCTCACAGATTTTCAGGCTTGGTTATAACAGCACACTTTCAGTGGTCCTCGGTACAGAAAACACTCACTTTCAGCAAATTGAGCAGTCTAACACATCCACGAGCAAACTATATTTTTCCCCCGAAAATGATATTGGAATGGCTGCATTTATCTTGACCGATCGGGAGACCGAGACAAAGACAGATGAACTGCTAACAGCCACCCAGGAAATTTTTGCACTACAGCCCCATCACACTCATAGTCTTAGATAGGCTTTTAGTGCACAGTGTGGGTGGTGCATTGGTCAATTGAAGAGTTCTCATAGTTTTCAGAGGGCAAAACAACAATAGGACTCATGCTCAGAGCCATCCGTCTCTCCTGTTACACCAATTACGGTTTACTGCAGGTCGTACAAAGAGTTCTCCACTCCGTTCTATTCACCCCAGTCTGAACAATGATTAAGTTTAATAGCTAACCATTCACATAAATGACCATACTGCAAGGAATGTGCAGTTAATGGTCAAATATAATACTGCACAAAAGTTCACATATAAACGTGCAGGAGACTAAGCATGAGTTCATGATTTCATGATTAACACATACTTGATCATTTAGACCTTAACGAAAAAACAGACAGTGTGAGATAAACAAATAAATTTCCTTGTTCAAATTCCATGTCCCTGTGTTAACTGTTCAGCTACTCAATATGCTAAATGTGACTGCTTACATATTAATATTCCTCTCCTTATCCTCTTGTAAAATGTGAAATATTTCTATAAACCACATTTGACTGTTGGCTTGTAAGCTAGCAGAGCAAAATCACAGTAGGAGGTGAGTGTCTCTATCTCAGTTGACAGGAACTTTGCTAACATTCACAAAGAATGTGGCTGTTATCACATTCATCTTTTTCCTCCTTCATCACTGTCCTGATCTAAAAAGGTGGGTGAGGGAGGTGTTAGTGGAGGCCAACTCCTCTGGACTGGCATATACTTCTACAGTTCTGCCACTCTGGTGTGTATGAACCACGCCCCACTTCAAGTTATCTAATCATATTTAAGACTGGGGTAAAATCCCCCTCCTACCAGTACCCATCCACATATTCCATACTCGGACAGCCGTTCTCGTTCCGAACTTCAGTGATCTGGACGTTGGATAGCGACACACAAAGGCACCTTTCCTGGTGGTATAATATGCACCAGGTAGCGACAGTTGTTGATGCACAGGACACCACCCGAAGTCGTCAAATATCTTGGCTATGTCTGTGAACGTCCGCGTAAGATTCCAACGCACAAAGGCACTGTTTGCTAGCCTGGAAATCCAGACTCAAATCTAGAAAGAAGTCCATAGCCCTAACCCTAACCCTAACCCTAGAAGGAAGCCCTCACCGATACACTCTTTCTACCCAAGGGGCGGCACTAACTGAGGCATATTAAATGCCGCCGCACGCAATTGGATAGCACTATGGCAAATCAGAGCAAAAAACAAGGTTACGTATTCATTGCAGTTAGCCCCATTTGTTTGCCAACCAGTGGGGCTTCTGTCGGCAAAACGGCAAAAACATCCTTCCTGGAAGCGAAGGCTTCAAGGGCAGTCTTCTGTTCCTCTCTCAAGGAAAAAGATAAGTGTAGCTGGCGTAGCGTTTCTTCCAAAGCTAAATTTAATGGACGCGGTCCTTTGGCAGCTGCCATCTTGGCTGTTTACTTTTCAGCTCATCATGTTACACTCGCCTGTGCCCGCCTCTGTCAGATAGACTGATCTGATTGGTCCGATAGGTGATTCAGCGGGCTCTGCTTGTCGGGGCCAGATCCCCGTGCAGTGCAAATTCGAATTTACTGGGGACGTAGCATCTGGATTTCCAGGTTAACCTTTTGCAGCATTATGAAATAAACCATCCAGCAGCAGTTTGTAACACCACAGGTAACAATGTAATATAAGGGGCTGGGAAATCCCTCTAGGAATAGAAAGAGGTAGTGAAGGTGGATGTGTCCAACAAACCTCGGATTTTAACATGGGAGACTGCTCTTTGCTTGTGAATGTTGGGCCAAATCATGATTTTGTTTTTTTTCTAAACCTCACCACATGCTTTTATTGCCTAATCCTAGCCAGGTGCTTTGGTTGCACAAGTTTACAAACAAAACTACAAAGTGTTTATTTATTATATATATATATATATTATTTATTAGTATGCATGTTGTCTGTATGCATCTAACAAGCAGAGAGTGTACATTTGCAATGCATGTGACAAGCGTTAATTGTCATGGCGTCCTGGAATGTCAACAACAGATACAGGAGGATCCCTATCATGTCATATGTACGGAGACGGCCACACACAAAGCAGTGACTCATCTATAAAAAGTTAAGATAGTATTAGTCGTGATCTCCTCATACCTTTAGTTGGTAGAAAAATACATTTCCTTGCCTGTTTGGCTCTGTGTCATAAACCAGAGTACCTTAGTGGTGCTGGCAATGTGTGAAGTGCTTCTTACTCAGTAGAAACAAATGAGTCAAAGCACTCATATTCAGCAAAGGCAAACAAGGATGCCACTTCTTATGAACATGGAGAAAAAACAGGGTGGATGTTAATCACCTTGAACATGGACTCATTCTAGTAAAACATGGGAGGTTTTATGCTTGCGTCAGACAGCGGCAGTATGTTATCAAAAATTCCTCAAACCCAAAATTCCACAGACCTTGTGCTATGTCTTGCACTTACAGTGGTCAGGGCTCTCTGGATTCCTTCAGACACGTACCATTACTTAAGCTGGACTTGTGTACTAGTATTTTAATGTCCATAAGATTTAAAATTGGGTTGCATCACACATGAGAAGACATTTTACGGTATATCTGCTCATGAGCACAAAGTACAACATCAGAAATAACACACCTTCACACACTACATGATATCAAAATCACCTTTGCATCAGGAGCTGCCCACCATCTACAGTAGTTCTCTTGCAAACCTGCACTCACACACAGTGTTTTCCATTTTTCTCAAGGTTTTTCTGTGCAGCTGAGTACATGCTCAAGACCACATTTCATTGAGCCTTTCCACTACATCAGTTTCATCATTGCTATTTCAGATGTTTTGTATTTTCTGTCTCATAGTTGACTAATTTGTTATTATCTACTGTGGATCCACATCAGATCCAGAAGTACTGCAGTGATATTTGTTCCAAATTCTAGCAAATAGCCACCATAGCCTTAATCACGTATGAAGTTTTCGGAAGTGAAAACATTATTGTAAAATGCTCATATTACCAGATATTCTGTGCTGAGCACGAGATCCAACCGAGGATTCTTACCCTCCATTCTCTCGCGGCGGGTAAATCACCCTGAATAAATTGTAATCTTAGCCCGGCATAGGGGAAACACACACACATATGTGCCGTACGACACTACAGTGCAAACGCTGTTGAAACCAAGCTATTTGCTGTGATGGGCTTTTGTAAGTGGTTACCATGGTGAAAATTAGCAAGCCAAACCGCCTGCGTTGATTACCCTTTCAGAGATATGGGGATACAAATAGCAGTAGTTAATCTTGTTTAGGCCACACAAATTCATTGTGACAGCTCGGCTGCTTCAACCCCGCAGACTGTCGCAGTGTAAATTGAACGGACTGATTGTAAGAGAGAGAAAGAAAAGAAGAGAAGGCAACTACTATGAACTGGAAGAAAAAAAAAGAAAAGCAAGAAATAGTTTTGGGTCTAGTTTGGGTTGAATTTAAATTGTTTGCTGTAGTCTCGGTGTAATTTTTTTTAACTTAAGTTTTAAACTAGAAAATAGGAGCGGGGTATTTGTCTGCAAATATAGCTTGGCCAAACTGTGACAGTGCAGGGGTGGCTTTGGGTGAATTATAGTTATACCATTTTTCATAATTAGCCAATTAACATGCAGGGAGATATTGGACCCATTAAAAACTTCACAATCCAAGTAGGCAGGCAGAAACACACACACACACTCACACACACACATGCATGCACATATTTGCATACAGTTGGACAGTGACTTAAATGCATACACAGCAGCGCAGGTACATCAGCTCTTCAAGTCATTCGGAGCACTTCCTGCAGACTTAATAACATCGACGAATAACACCACAGAAATGAACGTGCGGCGGCTGACTTATGACTATAATGATTACATAGGTCGTATAGGTCATACATCTCAGAGCATAAACCTCTCCCTGGAGGGCACGCACAGTATATAGAAAGCTGCATAAGTTAGATAAAGGGGCAAAAGATCTGCAGCAATGTTGTGCGGTAAAGTGGATACTTAATCATAAATGTTGAAAGGGAAGTGGTTCCTTTTGAGAGTGTATAAATGAACCACAGAGAGGGAGAGATAAAGAAAATAGTACACACAAACAAAACACACTCTTACATGATGCCCTGCAATGATTACGAGGTATGAAAAACACACTCTACGTTACGTGTGAACGCGTGCCTGTTTATTTGTTTTCATGTGGAATTAAATAAATGAATCAAGCAATCAATAAATAATCCCATCCTACACACACGTTCCAGAACAAAACATTGACTGTTTTTTTTTGTGTGTGTGATGGCTCAGAATGAGTAAGCCTGGATAACTTTGCTGTAAGCACACAATAGAGGAGCTCTTCTTGTGCCGGATGTTTGCTGAAGAAAATTCCAGCAGCCATTATAGTCTTGCGGCTCTAATTATGTTGTCTGTCTAAAATATGTTTTCTCCGGCAGCTTCCTGTTGTATCTCAGCTATTGTTTAGATTGCGTTGCTTCTGTATACGTTTCTTCCCATTTGGCCTCAAACACAAATTGATTTTTGAACACTCCCTGTAATTTTCTGTAATTTCCCATTCGATTGTTTGCTCCCTTAATGCAGGCGTGTGGTTGTGCTCCAAGTTTTCTTCAAGGAATTGAGGACGACCACGCTGCATGCACCCTCTCACACTCGCACACACACACACACACACACCAACGCGTACAGTGCAGAATACAGCTGAGATATATGATACAAGTGATTTGTAAGTCAGGAAAAAAAGATTAAGGAGGAGGTGAAGAGGGCGGAGTGAGAGGAGGAGTAAACAGATGGGGCAGGTAAATGAAAGTGTTCCATTAAAAAGACAAAGTGCTTTAATCTCTATTTAATTCCCTGTACAGCTGCTGGGATCATCATCATCTGGTGAGCCATGTAGCGACCTATGACCCATAACAGTCAATACAACCCTGCAATAAAACCACACTGAGGCTCTTTTGACTTTTTCAGTTCACAGCTTTCTTCTTGAAATCATCCACGGAGAGACCATTTAAATGTTCCCCTAAAAATGCAGTCAGACTATCTTTATTGTTTGCACTATCTTGACAATGGATTTCTTATAAGTTTAGACCGATTTTTCAGACAGTCAGAAAACTAATAGGAAAAAATGGAAAAATAAATTCCACTGATTACACTGGAAATAATGTCAGCTCGATACAGCACCAAAATATGTTGTTTTTCCATGTTTAATTTATATCACTGATTTCTTTCTTCTGTCACAATGCCAAGTAGGCATTTACCACCTCTCCTGTGGGAAATTTTCTTCCATGTTGTCTTGATAAAAGTTTATTATGAGGTTACTCTTAAGGGTGACATATTGCCTCATCATAATCAACTTGGTGAATGCACAGTTATTTAAAAGATGGAGAATAAACAAAAAATTAGTTGCAGAATAAACAACTCTGCATCTACTTTACATTGCTTTCCTAGTTCATTAAGCAGTAATTGAGTTTAATGGTACAGAGGGATACATTTCATCAGGGTTTGGCTACAGAAAGACCTGCATGTAGCTTAGATTTGTCATTGGTTTGTGGGGAAGTTATTATAAAGAAATATTTAAAAAAATATATTTATGACTAGCATTAGCATAAGCACACAGGTCGAATTATTGGTCACATTCCTATGCTGGGTTCACACTATACAATATCAGCCTGAGTATAGCCCGACGCAGTGTTTTATAGTGTAGATGGGGACCTTGTTTAAACTGTTGCTGTTATCCTGACATGACTGTAGTCATGGTTTCGTGGAGTTATGGCTAAATTGGGAGAATGAATTGTTCTCTGAGCCGCTGTCACATGTGTGTCACAATGTTTGTTTGTCTCACACTATAAATTGTCATGATGTACCAAGTCTTTGGCTTTTTAAATAACCCTCAAATGTGCAACCCCGTGTCTAAGCCTCTCTTATGTTAAGTCCTGTTAATGCTACAGTCGTCGGCTCGGATTGTGAACGACAATGAGTGCGGTACGCGATAATCCATCGTTTCATCTTGTGTAGTGTGTCACAATAAACGACAACCAATGCCACGTCTGGGCTGCTTCACGACATCCTAACAGAAAATCTAGCATGTTTATATTCGTTTTGTCATTCACGACTTCTCCCGTTGACAACACCCCCGTTATTTTATCTGATCTGACCCTCTAGGGATGTTACCATACAGAGTAAACAGGAAAAAATGATGGTGTGAAACAGCAGAGGCACTTTAGCAACCCAGTGAGTACTGCTATTAGCATCAAGCTAGCAAACAATGTTACTTCTTCATAATGGAGGATATGGAGGAATAACATTAAAAAATAGGGGCGGGGCTTTTACCCACCACAACTGCAGAGAGTACCAGCTCCTTTTGAAACAGACTACATCATAAACAGGCCTTTATTCATTATGCTCTCTGTATTTTTATATTTTTACTTTTAATCCGCTCTTGTTTGCCTTGATAAAGCTAATGCATTGTGCCATCATTTCAAACTGAACACTTCCTGTATCTGTTTAAAGTTAAAAGCCCATTAAAACTTCGGTTGAGATCATCCCTTCATTTTCTAAAAAGGCTTTTATTGTGAAACATTTGCAGGAACTTGTTGTGGAGGATTCAGTGACTTGCATAGTTTGCATGTGGTGCTTCAAATGTAGCTCCTGCTGTCTGGTGGCACTTTTTGCATTACTACAATAGCATTTCAGCTGCCACATGAACAGCAACAGTGACTAAAATATTCGTAATAGAAATCGAATAGGACTAGATAACCCGGTGACATCACATCCATTGTGAAGGATCACCAGAGATGATTGGTCGTGGACTATCGTGTAGTCCGTCATGTCTGTCAGCCAAGTCGCAGCAAGATTTTATGACTCCACAATTGACAGCTGACATAGTGACTGTCAGAACAGATAAAAATGTGACTACAAAAGTTAAGTTAAGCAAGCCCAAAGTTCTATTCTCTGTTGTTGTTGTTGTTGCCTTGTATGTCCTAAATGTTCCCCCACATATAACATTCATTTATTGCCCATTCATAATCTGCCCTTTATGTTATCAGAGCAGCCTGGCTCATTTCTTCCCTTGCTGTTTTTGTCTATCACAGACAAGTTTAATCTTCCTGGTAGATCTTTCCTTTCTATATTTACAACTTAATACTGCTCCTAATGCCTTTGGAGTTCCCTGTGGCACTGGTCTGGCCACTCACCCAATCGCCAATATTTATGTGTCTTAGACATCCTTATCTTATCTCTAAGTTATATTGCCTCCTTTAAGTGCTGATATAACACCACTGTCCATTAGTTTAGTGTGGGCAAATCTTCTTAGCAACCCCAGCATGAACTAGTTGGGAGGTTTGTTGATTAATTATTTCATCATTGGACCACAGAAAAATAAAGTAAACCCATTAATAGCAGTGTGGGAGCAAACTTTAGCAAACTATGTTATTGGATTCAAATAAGTCAAACAACATATTGGCACTCCAGCTGAAGCCTCTGCTTTCTATTTCTGCCAATCACTGGTTTTAGGGATAAAAGTCTTTGACTTTGCATGCATGGCACCACTGAGGCTCTACCTTATGCAACTGGCAACACCAAACAACAAAAGTTGCTGTGGAACAGCCTCAGGATCCAGTGCGTAGGGGGAGGAATTAGAATTTCTCTTTTGGACTTGCCTTCATGTTCTTCTCTTTTACAACTTAAGTTTGAAAAGAGAAAAAACAGCTTGTACTGTACAATAATCCCTCCTGTAACACTTTAGTGATTCCCTGATTCGTTTTGAAAAGCACAAGGTAATGGATAAATGGGAAATACAGCTCATGTGAGTAAATATTAAATTCAAGGCTCAGTTTTGCTTGGTAAAATAAGCACATCCACGCTATTTTTATTAGGGTCTAAAGAGGTTAATTGTCAATATGAGGTTTGTAAAAGCCAGTGGTAAAGCAATACATGTGTATCTCTAAGAGTAACATTGATAGTGAATGGTTCTACAGTGCATAATTGACATTCAATGCCAACGTTCAGTGCCCGTGTAGAAAGTAGCGTGCTCTTTATGTATTGAGAGTTATGGGTGTGTAGAACATCCCCAACCTTAAGTGTTTTTGTTTCCTTTCATTGAGCAGTCAAGGCCAATACCTGCCTGAAATAGCCATAAATATATTTCCAGAACATTTGTTTTCACAACCTTTGGGGCACCATTCCAGTATGTGTTCCCATTAGCCTCTAAAATTCATGCTTTTTATTATCCAGAGGACTTCTCCAAAAATAAAAGATGGAGCTGAACTGTTTTTATGTTAAATATAGACCTTGGAGAGCAATCCTCAGCTTTATTAGAGTTTTTTTAGGACATACAAGAGCAATAAAAATAGCAATCAAATCTTGCTTCAAACTATAAGTGCAATTCTAATAAGAGCATGGTGAATATACATTTCAATATTTGGGATTAAGATAAACAAAAGAAAAAGCAGTCAGGGTCAGGAACCACAAGAAAAACATAATGAATAACTTGAGATTGAAAAAGTAAGTGTTCTCTGGTCACCAACCACATCCTGAGGAGACTAAAGCACACCATCATAATGTACACCCCTATTATTTTCAATGTACAACCCCACACCGGCAGCAGCTAGACGTGCATTGGCACTCCTGGACATGCTGCCTCGCACCTCTTTACACCACTATCCTATTTCAAGCCTCGATGCTCCCAAGAATTAAACACATTTTTCCCCCTCTGCTTGTACACACGAGCTTCTGTAGCAGCTCTTTTTCTCTGCTCCTGTGGCAGCTCGACTCCTCTCCTCACCATGGATGCATAAAGAGAAGTCTGTTGCTGTATCCAAGTAAGATAAATAACGGATGATGAGAGGCTATTTGTTGAGGTCGAGAAATATCCCAAGCTAAATGACCCACAATGCCATCTTTACAAAAATATATTGCCTGGCGAGTACTAGCTCTGGAGATCGGCTCCTGAGGTGAGAAATCAACTTTAACTAGGGGCTTGCCACACATGATTTTAAGCTAATGCATATGTGGAGGAAGTACAGATCTTTCAGTGAAAGCAGTAATAACTTTGCATAGTTGTCTGTTTACAAGTTGCAGCGCGATGCCTCCAGTGCATGCTAGGGGCGGCCCGTGATGCAAGTCACATGACGCAGTCATGGCGCCAGTGTGTTTTCAGCATCCAGTTCTACTTGGTACATATGATATTTCCTTGCTGACAGAACTCTGTCAGCACTGTCCCTTTTCCCCACAACTTTATATTCATCTCTTACCCAAATGGAAAAACTTTTCTGGCTTGTTCCAAACCCATGGACCAACTCCACGATGCAAATCCCAAACTAACAATCACCAAGTGTTCAAAGTGTCTGTAGCAGGAGAGACAAGTTTTTCTCCTACAACTTACTTTCATATGCAGCTACTTTCAATTGGAAAGGTATGTTTTAGAGAAACCATTTTGTTGCCAGGAATACATTTTTTTTCCTGCTGTGTTTCTGACAGAACATCAATATTGAATGTACCCCAAAAATGTTTACTGCCAATGTTTTTGATCGTTTCCTTTTTCAGAATCCACGCTTGGCCCTGAAAACCGCCACTGAATGGAAATCAATAGCACATGAAGATAATTTGTGGAAAACAGGGATGGTGGAGGACATATTCTCCCAGTTTCTGCTGCATATGTGAATGAAAAAAATAAGAAAAACGTATGTCAATTATTGACCTCTCACCCTCGCCTGCTTCTACTCTTTATGGGACATTGACTCTGCATAATGTGAAATGCAACATCAGATCTTCCACAGTGTTGCATGTACCGCATGTCATAAATAAGGTGTGCAACAAAATAATAAAAAGAAACAGAGACTTCTAAATTATCTTTTTTTTTTGTCAAGCACTAACAGACGTAAGTATGTAGCATCATATTAACTTAAAAGCAGACAGGGCTACCTCTACCTCACCTCGCAGAGCATGCTCCCCATATAGGCTCAGTCCTTGGCAGCGGCCCAGATTTGAATTTGACCTGTATTGCGTGTCATCCCCTCTTTCTGCCCTCTGTCTAGTCACTCTCTAGTCATCTATAATGAAGGCAATAAAAGCCCTAAAAAATTATCTTAAAAAAGTAAAGAAAGCAGAAAACTCAGCCGCAGACACAAACACACTCACAAGCACATACACACAGATGTTACCTTTCCTTAACTTTGGCTGACATTTGGGGGAGCTGACACAAAGTCCTGATGACAGTGAGGCGGCCAGGAGACTGTGACAGATTAATCACTGTCTTTATGAGTTTCAAGTTAAAAGCGACTCAAGTTATGTTTAGCTCACCCACATTTCTATGACCACAGTTTCACCTCAACATCTGCCAGGTCAATGTTGCCAAAATGGCCATGAGTAGTTTTGTCTTTCCCACATTGGCTGCATCCAAAATTACATATGACGTGTTCTTCTGTAGGCTACAACAGGATGTCAGATAGTATGTCAGAAACCTCAGTATGAAACCAATAGCATGTGAAATATTACAGTATGGAAACACTGGACACTGTGCTGGCATAAATATTCAACACAGCGCAATGTGGAAGAGGACAATATTCATAAGGTACAGCCTGTCCCAATACCCACACTTCCCCTAGAAATACCCACTTGCACTTGGTTGTGCGCGTTCACGTTTAGGCTAGTGGTGTCCAAAACAGAATTGAGGAAGTGGAAGTGGTTTCCAACACTTAAAACACGCCTTAGATCCCAAGGGAGCCCCGACCCACACTTTCAACGAAGTGGAAGATGAAATTTCCCAGAACACCTTGCGAAGTCAGCAACTTCAGGAAGTTTTGGAAAACGATTTGTTACTGTACGATCGGAATATAGGCTATACAAACAATAGATGTTTGGACTAGCGTCAGTAACTCGGTTGAACGTCGTAGGCGCCTTCTGTTTTCAGCATTTCTTCTCCGTTGATTCATCAGACGGAGAAGAATAAACATAGCACACGCCACAACACAAGCGCTGGAGCCGGCATCATTGCGTCGCTACTACGCGTGGCGGATGCCTGCACGTTGGCCACGCCGATTTGCATGAAGTAGTGTCCCATTTCTTAGGGAAAGATCTCCACCCTAATATTTCTCACTTCCCTCATCAAGGGTTATCTCGCAAAGGAGGGCACTCAATACCAAGTGTTACAGTAGGGTAGAGATGGGACAGGCCCTAAGATAGCGCCGTAACGCTAATAATGCTTCAGTTTAAGTGTTATTACATAAGAAGTGTACGATTTCTGTCTTAATAGTTATTCTTAAATTACCACTAGAGCTGATGTTGGTACAGGTTAGCACTGTTACCTGTCCTCCAACAGCACAGAGGCTCTGAGGACACAGCGTGGCTCAGGAGGCATCGCGGATCATCCACTAATTGGAAGATCAGTGGTTCGATCCCTGGCTCCTCCAGCCTGCATGCCGAAGCATCCTTGAGCAAGATACTGAACCATCTGTGTTTGAGTGTGTTTAAGCTGAGTAGCAGGTGGCACCTTGTAAGGTAGCCTTGGCCACCAGTGTGTGTGTGTGAATGGGTGAATTAAAAGTGCTTTGAGTGGTCATAAGACTAGAAAGGCGCTATACAAGTGCAGGTCCCGCTGAGTGAATGATATGGTAATTACAGCTCAGTGCATCCCAAATAGTAAACTGAATGTTTGTACATATATATTGGGTATCTAGTGCATGAATGCGATTCTTTTAGAAATTACAAGAAGAATCTGTCAGTGTAATGGGAAAGTTGTCAATTTTAGCTTGACAATTAAGTCGTGTACTAAATGTTGTATATAAATAACAATAATGTTTACACTGATGACTTTTTAAAATTCATGTATTATTTTGTTATATTTTTTCCTAAAGCCTCAAACTCAGCCTAACATGGTGACTGTAATGAGAGAGGCAGAAGAGAGAGCAGATCTTTCCTCTGTGGAGCAGCCTTGTCCTGTCTTTACCCCCAAACCTCAGGTGGCCCAATCAAGCACTGGGCCTTTGAAGTGTAACTGACTGCAGGCCTTCACACTCTGCTCTGTATGTGTGTATTTGTGTGTGAATAGTTTGTGTCTGAACCAGTACATAATTGTGTGTGCATCTGAAAATGCTTCTAATGGTGTGTGTGTGTGTGTGTGTGTGTGTGTGTAACTGTGAGTGTAATTCTCCCCCTGAGGGAGCAGCATTAAGGAAAGGATAACAGTTGTCCATCTGATCTGTTTCCCATGACAAAAGGGATCAAAAGAAGAGTCAGGTGACTAAGTCTGTGCTCCCTGACAGGGCAGCTAAGCCCTGCACGATATGTGTGTGTTCTTGATGACTAAGACATCTACAACAAAACCAGGTTTACACCTGTACTCTGTTTAAATAGCATCCCAATGGATGCCTCCATTTTGGCTGCCATGGTCTAGAGAGTTACACAGTCTCTACTGCAGGGGACTTCAGTCGTGGCTAATTCTCCACAAGTGCTCCAACCCATGTGACCGAATAAGTTGTTTGTTTCGATCCCCTCTGATGTGACCCTCAGGCATATTTTCTAAAATATTCCCTCTCGCAGTGTCACATTTAAAGTTATAGTTGGTAATCCTGTTCAGAAACACTTTTTGTTATACTGGGTGAAATGGTCCTTCCATCCTGAGAGTAAACAATACATAATGTGTTCAGAAAAAGGAATGAAAAAAATCCGACCTCTGTGGCAGCTGCAGGCCTGTAAAAACTCTGACCAATCCCTGCCATTCGGTGCGAATGGAAAAAAACAATCAGAGGCCTTCATGTCTCATCCTGCCCAGGGAGAAAAAAAGCATGAGGAAGAAAATAACCCAGCTCATCGATTGGCCAGGACCAAAAACAGAAATCCACCCCCCTCAGCCGGCTTGGTAAACTGCGATATAGTCCTCTGACCATATATCTATAAGCGCCTGAACCTCTTCACTACTCCATGTCTGCCCATGAGACATTTTCCACCTTTTCCTTTTTTTACCTCTGCTTCTCCCCGTTCACTCTGTTGGCTTTGTTTTTTTCCAACCCAGAATGCACTGCTCTCTACGTCACTTCCTCTCTTTGGTTCGCTGGATAGACCATTTGCATTTGAACCCCCAGTTTTCAAGCAGACTGGGGTTCGCTCGTTTGGTCCGCACCAGAGTTCGAATGAGCATTCACATGACTCCAGACGAACTTAACTATCCATGGAAGCAGACCAGGGTTAGTTTTAAGTGGATCAAATAGTGCCAGTGTGAATGCGCCACATACTTCAAATAACTCAGTGTTGCCTTTACTTTCACACAGGACATGAACAACAGTCTCCTGAGTAAAGCCCTGTGTCTGTTTGACCTAAAATCCAGCATTTTACTCTGACACATCGGCCAAAATTTATTTGAATTGATTTTTTTCAAAATACTTTCAAAGAAAAAGTTGATGTATGCAATTAATTCAGATTAATTAATCACAGAGCATGTAATTAATTAGACTTTTTATTTTTAAAAGCTGCTTGACAGCCCTAGCTTTGCGTTTAACAAATGGTTATCTGTTAGGTAAATCCAAACTATAACTGTATTTTACAATACAGTTTTTAGAGTGTACACTGAGCTACAAAAAAATCACAAACAGATGGAAGAACTGAAAATAACTTGATCCTTTATGAGGCTTGTGATGTTGAATTCATGTTAAATTTGGCTCAGAAAGGTGTTGATTTCCTGTACAGCCATGCCAACTGTGGTCATTTCAGAGGCTCTTGTGTTTTTTGCTGTTGTTGTATTGTGTTGTTGCATTAATCCAAAAATGTCTCTAATGTTTATTCCACAATGGCTAAAATATTAGGAGAGCAGTAAAAAAATCCAAAATGACAGCTGTGCTGATTTCCAAAGGGGGCTATTGGTATGCTGCTGTTACTTCACTGGCATAATTATACTGCTCTCCCTGGCATATGGCACTGCTGACAGTGATAGAGCCCAGTGTTTTTTCTTCTGGTATATTCATATCCCACTTAAAAAATGACATCACCCCTGTTTCAAAGGTAGACACCACCTCGACAATCTACAATGCAGACAATAGCCACTGATTTGAAGCCAGATGTTTGATTTTAGCCCAAGTAAAATACACAGTTAATATATGCTTGTATATGGAAAGAAAAGCCCAAGTAGCAACATACAAACACATTTTCAATGAAATACACAAAGCAGACTAAGGAGGGAGATTACATTAAAGCCCTACATTACCAGGAGCTGCACTGTGTAGAATACCCTGAGGTTTAGTAGCTTCAGAGGCGTTTTTTTTTTTTTTTTTTTTTTTTTTACCACTGTGACGTCAGCTCCCGGGCCAGATGTCTGCTCAATAGATAAAGAAGGGACGAGTGTGCACTCTCTTCACACTCCTGATCCTCCAGATACCACTCACACCAGGGTATGGGATGTGTGAGACTCAGGCCAAAGTGGTTTCCTCCTGAGCAGAACCCTCTAGAACCACTAACCAATCAGAGAAAGCCATGTTTGCTCCCCAAGAGGTTTGATCCTATCAGTAAGCAAAGAGGACCATGTAGCAGTAACCCTGGCTGACTCTGGAGTGTATTGTGATTGGCAACATACAAGCACACACCTACACACACACACACACACACACACACACACACACACACACACACCCACACAGATAGGTAACAGAGAATGATGGTATTTCCCCTCTTGAGTGACTTTATCTTCTCGTGTTCAAGGCTGAAGCGCTCAAGATTTGCAAGATCTGGTACATGTTGCCGTGTCAGGTGGTGATACAAACGGTAAAGAGAAAATATATAAATATACACTTCAGTGAAAAGTGAGTTAATTACACTTACAGACGCAAAAGAGCAGGGGCCATTCGTGGTTGAATGACAATCAGCAGCATTTGTCAGCTATGAAAGAGGTCTGGTAATCAACACATGAGTCTCAAAAGCAAAACGAGACAATGAGCAGAGCTGCAGAACTGATCTGTGTCCACGCTGCAGCAATGGTAAGACAAAGAAAGCAGAATTACGGCGTTTTGATTGTATGCCTCCGCGAACTGGCCCAGTTACAGTTTACAACAATGTCTGTCCAGACTCGTATGTAGCCATGTTGACAATCCTTCAAATATGGATGTTGCTCCAAAGAAGCTACAAATTCTAAGACATGGACGTTTCACAAACACCTTTAACCAAGACAGAAGATCTATACATTCAGCACAGTTTCAAGGTGGGCACCCAAGATTACTAGTAGTCACCAATTCAGTATCCGACCAAATGTCTGAAACAACTTCTGATCATACCAATCCAGTCCTGCCCAAGTTATCGTCTGTGCCAAATGTAAAGACGTTCCCTGAAGGCCTACTTGAGATTTCGTATTCACACAAATGAGACACATGCAAGGTCACAGTGACCTTGACTTTCAACCACCAAATTCTAATCAGTCCATTCTCGAGTCCAAGTGAACGCCTGTGCCAAATTTCCAGAAATTCACTCAGTGTTCTGGAGACATTGTGTCCATGACAATGCGTCAGATGCATAGACAGAGGTTCAATCCTGCTGGCCAAATGGGGCTTTTGTGTGGAGTTTGCATGTTCTCCCCATGTCAGATGTTTTCTGGCTTCCTCCCACAGTCCAATACATGCAGGTAGTGTTAACTGGTGACTTTAAATTACCCGTAGGTGTGAATGTGAGCGTGAATGGTTGTCTGTCTCTATGTGTCTGGCGACCTGTCCAGGGTGTACCCTACCTCTCACCCAATGTCAGCTGGGATAGGCTCCAGCACCCCCAGCGTCCCTGAACTGGATAACAGTTAAGGGTAATGAATGACTATTTCAGAATTTTACCTCATTATTTTAGGAGACAAAGGCCTGTGGAATTACTGGATTCATTAAAAGAGTAGCTCAGCAGTTTAGGATACACACTTCTTTGCTTTCTTCCTGAGAGTTTGATGAAAAGATTGATCCCATTTATGTCTGCATGATAAATTTGCAGCTACAGATGGTTAGCTTACAACAGTGGCTGGAAACAGGGAGAAACAGCTAGCATGTCTACAGTGAACCCTCTTGCTGTGAGGTTTGTCACCTTACAGCAAGAGGGTTCCCAACCAATGCTCCACTGTGCCGCCCAGCCACCCACAAATTTTGCAGATTTTGTTACCTTTGGACAGAGACAGGGCTTATGATCAATATTCCAACTGCATTTAAATGTATCATATTAGTATAAGGTAGAGGTTCTTGAAAATGTTTAGAGCCCAGACTTCCTAATTAAGTGAACAATATGGCATATTAATGAAGCATTGCTTTCACAAGGCTCAGGTTAATGAGTCCTCCAAATATCAATAATTACTACTGACCCTAAATCAGTGGCCAAGCTTCTCCTGGGTATTCTGTAGTTATTTATTTCTGCTCCGTCCATCTACCGATGCCTAGAACAATTAGGCAAGACAATAATCCTAAATGTTGGTGGATTAAGTGCTTTGGGTGACAAGGTCACAGCCAGGACATCCTAGCTAAATAAAGACAGGCATCAGTGTGTCCCATTTAATTTCTTCATTTCTGTAACTGAGTGTGATTTATGAATATTGATAAGGACTGGGAGGGGAGTTTTCTCCAATTCTGGCAGTTTGTTTTCCCCCATGTCCTAAACAATGTTTACTACCAGCCTTCATTAGTTCTTCAAAATCCCAGATGCATCTGTTCTTTCCACTTTGCCTCTTGTGCGGCTCATACTTGTGTTCTCTTTGTGGTTTTGTTGAAAGTATACTATGCAGGATTTTCCTAAAAAATCCCCCTTAATCATCACTTATGACCCTCAAGTGCGCGGTGGTGTATTTATCTGCCGAGACCCTCTGCCTGTATTTTCTTCTTTCTTTTTTCTTCTTGTTTTGCAATGTTCAGTATGTTCCAGGACACAGCGTGCAGGTGAGGTCAGGAGGTTGCAATCAGACCGTAACCAGCATGCAACCAAGAGGAAACTACAAAAATCGCACACACAGCGTCAAAAAAATGCAAACAAGTTCCAAAGTTTGTTTTAAAACAAGAGTGAATCTAAGGTTGGCTCTCACTTTTGCTTTTGCTGCATTGTATACTCTTAAGTGACAACACTGTGATCATAATTGTGAATGACAGTCTCACCCAACTCAGGTTTTTATTCTTTTCTCACAGTGCAGTCGAGCAATCAAAAGTTCCCAGCTGTCCTTTTTCGGGACAGTGTTCTACCTTAACTGTTGTTTTTGCTGACTAAGCCTTATTCGCGGTGATTAAACATGTAAACAGATTAGAAATATTAATCCTTTGTTGTTTGAGGTGATGGACAGCCCCAAGGTGGCCGATTTTGTTTGTTCATTTTCTTGTTGTTAATTTTCTTTCTTTTATCTATTCTCCCTGGCGCTGAATGTGTGTATCTGTACAGTGTAAGTGTGTGTGGCGAAGCCCTATCTCTCCTGAGATGGCTGGAGATGGAAGTAGTTGTTTGTTTTTATCCTCTACCCCTTTTTTTTTTTTGCCTCTCCTTCCCTTCCTCTCGGAGAAGACGACCGAGTACTGTACCACCCGCTAATCAGCAGTGCTGAGATTAACTCCATGGAAAACCAAACAAACAAAGAAAGAGAGAGATTTTTCTTCTCCGCCTGGACTTGGCATGCATTCCTCCCTTCCCTGGATCCCTCGTTCCTTGTCCGAACGGAGACGAGAGGGAATGTAGAACAAAGGAGTAAGCATCCCTTTGTTGGGATTAGGTGAAAAGAGAAAGGCTCTTGTTTTACAGGCACTGGGCGCATGTTTCCCCATCTAATTTAATAACGCGTGCCTTTGTGCCTCACATACATATATATATATACACACACATGTATATATATATATATATATATATATATATATATATATATATATACACACACACACACACACACACACACATATAAATATATAAATAGAAAAAGAGAGAGAAAGAGAGAGAGAGAGAGAGAGAGAGAGAGAGAGAGAGCAAACCTCACACTTATGTACTAATATGTTGGTATCTTATACCATGACTACAAGACAAAGTGATTCCAATGACCTGTAAATGGACGCATGTGTTTGTGCATGGACCTCTATGTCACTATATGCACGTGTGTTTGTTTGTGACCGCAATCTGCAGCATTGTGGCACATCCTCATGTGCTTTGATTGGATTTAAATTGCCTTTGTTAATTTAAAAAAAATAAATAAATAAACATGACATAAGTCCTCTCTGTATGTCTCTGCACTTGTTAAGATTGATTGACGCCCCTTCCCTAAACATCACTGACAGATCCATCTGTATGTTTTTGTGTGTGCAAATTCATGCATGGTCTTTATCATGGATTCATCTCCTGGGAAAATCATCACGATGGTGAACGGCTAACACAGCCAAAGCTGGTGTCACATTTAATTCCTTCCTCTGCACAAACTCTTCATCTAAGAGCCTTCTTGTCTTCAATGAAGTTGCCTTTAACCTGATACAACATGATAGCTGTGATTAAAATGATATCACTCCACTCCCTCTGGCTCAGGGTCAGTGGTCCTTTGGGAAATCGGGAGGGGCCGATGATAATCATGGTATGTCTCCCTATTCTGAACATATTTAGTTTGAGGGAGGGATTTGCAGATGAAGAAAAGATTTGATGGGGATAATCAATTTAGCCACTAATCCAAATGGCCTTCCAGGTGACAGGATGGGGCTATTGACCTTGTGTCAAGCTGGAAATCACAGAGAATTAAGCAGCTGAGATCTCAGGGACTTCACAAAGTTATCACAGAGGGAAGAGACCTTTTGTCTGTGTCGGTGTGCCATATTTCAGGATTAATTTTGCCGTTTTAAAGTCATCTTTTACAACACAGGAAAATCAATACAACCTTAACTAAACCCCCTAAATGTAATGCTCATTGCTATTGGCTACTTCTAACTGACTGATTGCCCTCACTCTGAGTGTTATCGGCTAATGCTCACCTCAGCATGTCTGTATTCCCCTCTCTGGAAACAAGAGGGCCATGAACAGGTTTTTTAACCTAATTCAGTTTGGACCCAAAGCCATACTCAAACCTATCAGTTTTTCCTGATGCTGACTGACACATAGAAATGTATTCTGGATCACGAGACACACAAAGTGTAGAAAAAGAATGAGAAGAGGAGGGATAAGGAAATAAAGATGTAGATGGAAAAAAAAGGAGAGAAAAGGAGATGAGAGGGTTGGTAATAAAATATTGAGTGCCTAGAGTCAAACTGCCCTTTCTCAAACAACCTGTGACATGTCAAGGTCAATAATCACACCACATTTTTACTCTTTGTGCAACTATTTGTGTTTTGTCACCCACACACACACTCGCACACACGCACATACACACGCGTGGACCTGCACACAGACAAATAAACACACCGTGACCCCTCTCAACCCTCTGCAAGAGTAAATGAGTTCTTTCCTTCGGGGTAAAACTCCAGAGTGAAAAAGTGTTTACAAGTGAGTGTGTGCCCTTTGCGAATGTGTATCTTGCGTGCGCCTGTTTGTGTGTGTGTCCGAGCGTGCTTCGGCATATGTGCGTATTGCTGTGGCTCTCAGGCCAGGCGAACGCAGGTCCCGACCCTGTCATTGTGTGGGAGTAGGGAATAGCGGGAGGCAATGGAGCTGGAAACACAGAAAATCAGAACAAGACCTGCAAGAAGCCCCCGTGGGCTTTTTACAGCCAGCAAGAGAACAGCCCTGCGGCACGACAAAATATGACACAAACACACACCACTCCTAACAAGAGACAATCAGAGGGGTAGACAGGGGGAAGAGAGGAGACGGGAAAAGAAGAGAAAAGAAGAGTTCATTGTTTTCCTGTATTATCAATGTGTCTGGATGACACTAAGAGCAAAGGGCTGTCAGAAAGAGGAAGAATGAAATGAGAGATGTAGGGAGTGGCGAACAAAACATGTTAATCATGGCAGTGGCAGTCCTATAGAGTCGACTGTCCTCATTCTGTCCTGTGTGTATATGTGTGTAAATCCATGTACGTGCTGTGTATGTGTCACTGTGTGTGTGTGCAGAGGCGGTCATGTCAAAGCGAACAGCTAATGAATTAAACAAAACCTGAGTGGGAGTGTTTAAGTGATGCGCTAAGTGCTTACAGTATGCATTTTACTGGTCTGTGTTTTGTCTTGGAGTGTCTACAGTATGCTTTGTTAGTGCAAGTGTGTGTGTATGTGCGAGTGTATGTGTGTGTGTGTGCAGCTGTCTCCTGCACAAGAAAAGACTATCTTATCTTTATCTTTGCCGAACAGCTTGACATGCAGTAGTGTGGACACAGACATGATCTGTGTGCCTTGAGTTGAATCCATTCATCGACATCTGGCTGCCCACTGTTAAGACTACTTCAAATTTAATGCGCACTGCAAAGGTAGTAAAAAAGAAAGGAGTGTAGAGACATAAAGCGGTTCCTTGAAAATGTGTAGATGTTTCGAATCAAACTGATAGATTTAGGTAGAGATGGTGCATGTGCTATATAGAGATTGTCCTTGCCCAAAAAATGACCCCATATGTTGTTTGTATAAGCACCCAGTCACCTGACATCAGAGGAAGTCAGGTGACACAGCCTGGTCTCACTCCCACAGCTTTTAAAAAACATCATAAAGGCAGTGGCCCCCAGCGTCAGATACAGAGGCACAATGAGCCCTTTAGCATCTGTATAAGATGCACAGGCTAAAAACCAAAGCCAAGACAGAAATGCCAAAAAATGCAGTTCTCTGAATGGCCACTTGAGGCTGGCTCTACAAGGGAATGAATCCCCATAGACTCCCATGTTAAAATGCCCAACTTTAAAGCAGAAATTAACATGCTTACAGCCTGGAACTAAAAGCTGTTTTGCTCTCTATAGCTAATTCCCCCCTTCATGACAATATAATAATTAATAATTAAGTGTGGGCTGCTGTGACATGACAGGCTGTCTGCCGTTTGTGTCCTTGGCTTCTCAGTTAGATCCACCCCTTACTCCTCCACAGCTCCAGCCTGTCACCAAAAATGATCACTTCTGGCTCTGAGAAAAAAACCAAAACAATCAAAACGACAACAGCCAAAATGGCGCATTTGAGCCTCCAGAAAGGGGGTCTACAAATCAGTGGGTGATGTCACAGTGACTACATCAATTATTTTTATCATCTATGCTTTCAACCAAATTCAGGTAAATCCATTGATGTCGTTATTAGATTTTGAAAGCAACGGATGTAGTATGAAGAGTGAGAAAGTTGGCCTATGGGTAGATAGGTCCAACAAGCACAGGACTTTAACCCAGGAGACTGGTGTTTGTGTCCTATGCTAAACTAAAAGTCAGTGTTGAGTTAATTTGTCAAGTCAGTTGTTAGTCACTTGTCACTCCTTTGTCAGTTGTTCGTCACATGAGTTGACTGATATTACCAACTTAAACTACAGCCTTTGCCTTACCCTAACCAAGAAGTTTTGTTCCAGACTCCTTCATCGAGACACAGCACAAAAGGCTGCCCCCGGAGTCATTATATTGATACCAGGGACTTTTGCCCACATGTCAAAAGTAATGAGCAGAGATGAGATAACACTGGGTAATGTAATATAAAGAGCAACAGAGTCCAGGCAGGAAGGTGGTGTCGGTGGATGGATGGGTCAAACAACGTACATACCTTGTGTACTTAAGGTCACATTATCTCATAGCATGTCGTCACGTTACGTAATAAAGTACGTAACTGGAAGAGGGGCTAATTTAGGTCGCAGGAAGCAATGTTTGTAACTGTATGGCTTGGAGGACTTGGAGGAAATCATGGTTATCACTAAGCCATGTGACGTGGCTGAATGAAATGAAACCATTTAAAAAAATAGCAAGTGTCTGATTAAAAAGCATGACTGATGTAAAGTAGATCCCTGCAGTATATTTAACTGCTGCCTATATTATTCCTTCAGGGCCAAAACCAAGACTTTAACGCCCTCTATTGTGAATAGATGATAAATCTTGCTACTTACTTGCTCCGTCAAAGGGCGAACTAAATATCTGATTTGTTCCAATAATTACTTTCATGCTGCAATTTCTTCAAACTTCCAGCAGCTTTGCAGTAAATCAATAAACCTTCATATTTAGAAGCCTCATACATTCTCATATCAATGACTGTCAAATCGAAAGTGGGGGACAAAACCTTGTCTGTTCCATGTTTCGTCTCCTGTTGGTGGGTTTGGCCTTTCCTTGGCCTTTAGACTATGGATTGGACCTTTAAATGTTTTGGGTCTCGTTGTGTTAGTCTATTATCATAGACACTATGTATAGATGGGCTGTTAATTAAGGTTAAGTGGTCTGCTCAGCCTCGCGCTACGGCGCAATTGATGTTAGAACGACATAACAGCAGGCTTTACGAGGAGGTGCACAAGCGTTTGTACATGAATAAAAAAAGGCGTGCATATGGGAAAGCGAGCAAATGTGTATTGTATGGAGCAATTGTGTTTGAATCCACGAACGCGCAGGCAGACACACACAGAAGCAGTTCTCCTCTCTAGCCTGACCCTGTGAGCTTGTTGAGCTGTGTGATGTGAATGTGTTATGACACTCTCTGCAGGCATGCAAAATTAAACAGGGGCTCCCACAGGAGGAACCGTACATACTTAAGCTGTGATTTCCACTGCTTCATATAAGCCAGGACGTGGAGAGCTGCTGCTTGAGACACTCTCGCACCCACTTTTGCACACAAACACACAAACACACATGTTGTACCATTGAAAATGTAGAGTTTGCATTATGTATCCTTGCTTTTTCCATACCGAACAGGATGTCTCGGTTTCTTTACAAGGCCGTAGATATCACTAAGACACGCACTCGACTTTACTTCATTTCTTTTTCTAGGTGTTTTTCTCTGTGTATTATGGATTTGTCCTCAAGTCATCCTCCTTGCTATACAACCTTCAGTACATTTCTCTGTTATTGCTGTAATTACGTGCTGTTGTTGCACAACCATGCATACATGTGAGCACAGATAAATGTACACCAGCACACATATACAAATAAATACTGTAGTTTAAGATATTATATCAGAGACAAACAGACTCTTTGTAACTGGAGACCAGCGTCATCTGGCTTTTATTCCCAGATCCTGAGTGAGGAATATATAAATTGAAGTGATTGTCACTCTCTTATACAACAAGATAATATAATATATATAATACATATTCAACAAGGTGCTGCAAACATTCCTCAGAGATTTCTGTCAGTATTGACATATTAGTAATCTGACTCACCTGATGTAGACTGACTGTAAGCATGTCATTGGCCAACTGTTTAGGCTGTCAGTCTCCCCCTCTTCTGCTGTCTGCGTGTTACCGTTTCCGAATCCCCTTGAAAACAACAACAACCTACGAACTAACCACCTACATGCTGAATACCTCAAAATCTGGGCTGCCAAAGAAAACTGTAATTGGTTTAAAGAAATACAAACAAGTCAGAGCATTTTTTTCCGGGAGATAATCAATGATTGTAGACCTTTCTCCAGTGCTCGTTTCTACACATTTGTCGGCTGCACACGATTGGCTGATTAGTCATCTGTATTAACGAGCAGTTGAACAAGTGTACCTAATAAAGTGGATGGTGAGTGTATTTCACTAGTTTGAAAAATCCCGTCCTTGATCCTTGCTCACTTATTCAACACCAATGATCCTTTTGCTTTGCAGACAGTCTTTTTCACTTGCCTTTCTTCATTATCACCTTGTCATCTATTACTGGTCTATTTAAACTTAAAATACAGCCGGAGGTATTTTGCTCTCCGCTTTTATTTAAACTCATTTGAAATCTACTTGTAGGCATGTTGGAGCAAACAGCATAAAATGGGAAAATGACAACACCGATTCTTGTGGAGGAATAAATCAAACCTCAGCTAGAAGCCCGGGGTCAATGCTGAAAAGCAGCTGTGTTGTTGAAGAATCCTTGAGCAAGACACTAAATCCCCGCCATCTTTATGTGCGCTGTTCTGCTCTGACCCCTTCACTCTGACCTCCCTGTGTAGGGAGCAACGTGACAAGACAATTTCCTGGTTGGAATTAATGAAGTATCACATTAATACTGAGAAATGCTGTTTAAAGGCTGTGGTAAAGCCACTAAGTTTGATTTCATCGGATTCATGCAGAGGAGGGCCAGGCAAAAATGTCGTCCTCACAAAGAGGAGATTCACAAGTTCAATTGTGCTTTTCAAGCAATGACGAGGCATTTGGATTAGTTTTGAGGTTTTGAGGTATTGCTATTTACGATTTTGAGCCACGGTCAGTGTTATTTTGTACAGCCAGGCCCCTCACTCTTCATGGAGGTCTGAAGAAAACAAAATCCCATCAAAAAGTTGAAATAAAACAAGACCTTGTATATTCTAAGGTAGCCATTTGATTGGCTGTGAGTTTGGTAATGTCCACTTCTGAAAACAGCACTTAGTTTTTAGATTAGTTTTTATGTTTTGGTACAAATAGCTTTCTTCCAAGCAATATATTTTTAAAGTATAGCAACAGTCCACTGGGTCTTCAGCATTTTCAAAGTAACAGTTATGCATACATTTTTTTTCCAGATGTCCATGACCACTGATTAATCTTTGCAATTTTGAAGCATCCAAGTGGCTCTTCTGGGTAAATAGCCAGCCAGAAAAACAAGTGATAAACATATAAAAATGATTAGCAGTGCACAAGTGGTTTATTTAAGGAACATTTCAAAAGACAAAGTTTAAACTCTTTCGCTCTCTAGCTTCTCTCAATAATAAAAGATTCTACTTTGTAGGCATTTAGTGTATTCCTCCCCACTTTAGCTTAATGCGTGCACCTGTCTCCTCACACACGCGTACCTTCTTTTCGCCATATACTGTACACAGATAAGAGTCAAATTCAGTGCTCAGATCCTCAAGGTGTCTCATTTTCATGGATAGATGTCTCTATTCTCATGCATAGAGAATGGCTCATAATGTTCAGTGTCTGAATAATAGAATACCTGAGGGTAACTCACCCACAAGAGAAAAGCTGATGACGACCATGTGTGTGTGTGGCTGTGTGCATGTTTGTTTGTTTTCTTGCAGCTGGTGTGTGTGTGAGAGAGAGAGAACGATGCAGGGACAGACAACGAGCAAGCACGAGTGAGAAACGCATTTTCATGTGTAAAATATCCCCGCTGCACCCACATGGGAGTCATTGGCAGGATGAACTTTTTCTCACCTGCGATGTGTTACACTCCTCTTGAAAGCACACGAGCCCAAAGCAACATCCTGACCCACTTCAAGCAGAAGAAAGTCAGGCCACCTGCAGTAAAAGCACCAAAATGTCAAACAAGAGGTGCGCAGTCAAGGTTCAGCAAACACTCCACAGGGAGTGAAAGTGAGAAATGATGAGATGAAGTGATTCAAAGGCTATTAAGAAGGAGAGTTAGCAAACGGCTGAATGAGAAATCGATCTCAAAAGGATGAACGAAATCATTTCAAAGGATTTCTTGCGAGGTGTTTGGTCAAACTAGCCAGTAACTCGGGTCTCATACTGCATACAGATGGTTGCATCACTTTCAAGGTTTGAGATAAATCAAGTTCTGCCCAAGTTTTTTATTTGAATATCTGCAGTGATTTCACCACTATCCTCTGGTTGAGTCATTGAAAAGTGTGGGAGAAAATATCACTATCCCCTTTAGCTGTGACACTTAACTTTAAAAAAAAAATACATAAAAACATATCCAGCATGCCTTTGAAATGTAAACATCTGCACTGTTATATCTAAAGTCCACTTTTGTTTATGCTTTTAATGCTCCAAGTATGACACTTTTTCCTCTCATTTAATTTGTTGGAAACAGGCTAGTTCATAAGTGGGGGCACTGAGTTCTTCCGCGCAGAATTATAAGAGGACAGCTCATTTGTATTAGCAGCACGACGGCTGTGTCATCTGGGGCCAGAGCATTGTGGGAAGAAAACATATGTATAAAGTCCCCAGGACATTACTTGTGATCTAAGTCCCATTCTGGACCCTGTTGATGACTCTTTACGTGTACATATTAAGCATTACAATTTCACATGCGAGGACAACCCCAGGAGCAGATCCTGTTTACAATAACTCTTTATATACATTTTTTACTCCTCATGCACGGACACATGCAAATGCATAGTGCACTCTCAAACGGCTAGCAGCCTTTGAAGACGCATACTCAAAGCCATTCCCCAGTAGGGGGAAACACTCACGCAGCGGGTCGTATTTTCACTTCATTTCCTTGGTAATATGAGGAATAGAGTTGTGAGTAATGCCAAAATGATACACTGAGAGAAATCTCTGTAGGCCACCTGTAAGCATGAGGAGCTTCAAAGTTAAATTGTCAACACTATAACTAGTTTGTTTTCGGTGGAGATGTGGGTAGGCTAAGCTCTTTAGGAAAATATTGCTTTTCAGAAACAGAGGGTGCTCCACACTTGGTTTTCAGGTCTCAGTGTGACTGAAGTTTATGCGAGAGTACCTCTCTGCCCTGGTTTGTCATATGTTAGCAGCTGCAGCAGGTGGTCCGCCCTTCGTCTCAACAGATCACAGGTGCTGGAACTCTGCTCTGCTCTCATTATCAACCCAAATTCAATTATGTAATAAGAGGCCTCAGCTCCTATGAAGTTGAATGGAATTGATCTTGATAAGGAGCAGAGACCCGTGAAATCTGCAGGGTCTGTGACCCACAGACCAAATAATAAGAAATACTGAGAAGATAGATGAGGCTGCCATGATGAGCAGAGGCCTGCTGTGCGCGTGTGTGTGTGTAAAAAATGCTCTACAGTCCATGCCTTGGTAGTATATTTAATAGTCAAGATACGCTTTTGTGTATTACTTGTGTATGTATCAGTGTTTTGTAATTCCGTATGCATGAGTGTAAAACCTTTGTAACAAAGCAGGAGTCTGACAGGTGTACACCTACAGGGATTGATGTCATTCAGACAAGCACGTGTACACACACACTCTCATACACATACATATGCATACTCAAACACGTTTCTCTGTGTGTATGTGTGCGCTCTTCTGGTAACAGAGTCTCCCAGGCCAGCCAAAGCTCCACACTTGTCCAAAGCACTGTACTTTCATGTCAATTTGCCATTTCACAAGGGGCGGACAGCTCACTGCGCCATTCACAATCTATCCTTGGCCATGGATGAAAAGTTTCTCTGGCAAAAACTTCTGCATATAAACAACACTGCTGCTATCTCTATCTTTATTTCATGATTCGTATGCTCTTAAAATGAAAATTGTACACTTTACATTATTCCATCTAGCAGTTTCCAATTAATTAAATAAGAAACATCTGGAGAGCAACATCCTGCCTTAAGGTTTGTAATTTTCTGAATGTTTTTCGTATGAATAGAAAAAGGTTGTCAGGTCATCATTACATTCCTTTTTTGTATTGAGATCGCTCTTAAAATCTTTTTTGGAAGGATAATCTTTTTGGAGTGGGTATTTGAGCCATTGTCAGAAATGGTTCATACAAATAGCAATGTTAAGTGTGCCACATTGCTGCCTCTTAACATTTTGTTTTGTATCCCTGGCTCTAAATCTTTTTACAGTTTATCAAATCAGATTTTTTCCTTTGCTGCGTTTGTCTGACCGGATGAGATTCTCAAGACTGAACTTTTTTTAATTCAATTCAAACCATACAGTCACTTTTAAGGCACACAATCCAGTAGTTTGCCCTTATTGTTGAATATCATCTATGCTGATGATAGTCAACTTAAAATAATTATTTTGATCCAACCAGATGGTTAGATAACTTAATTTATATACAACAAAGCATGACTTTGGCCTCAATTAGACCATTAAACACAATCATTTGACTATATAGAGTCCCATAGTTACCTTAGATCAGCTAGCCTCTATAAATGTACTCTAGATATACCTTTTGATTCTCAATCTAAACACATTAACCATGAGATTATGTCAAAAACTTCTACTCAATGAGTGATCCACCAGCTCTGCACTCTCACAGTCATCACGTAAGCCATAGCCTTGGTCGATTGCGACCTCACAGCACCTTGGTATCCATAGCAAGCCAGTTAATTGATATGTACAAAGCAGTCACATAGTCATAGAAAAAAAAAACATTAAGCTTCACATTCTTAGACATAAAAGACCATCTCACATTCATAGGCCTAATAAAATAACAGAAGCCACCCACTCACCCTAGCCAGCGAAAGCAACGAGGCTGTCAGTGACAATGAATTAAAGGAAATTATGGTTTATTTCAACCTGGCAAATTTCCCATAAATGCGGCTATTATGACTCTATAGGTCGTGCCCACTTTGCACTTGTCATTTCCGTTGCAGAGACTCAAGAAAACAAGGGCTTTCTTGCAAAACAACATTAATCAGGGCAAGCTGTGAGAGCCCCCTAAAGCTTCCATTTAAACATAATCATGAATCATTTCAGAAGCCTGTCTCTGACTGAAAGTAAAGATGACGCCTGAAATGCCATTATGGCTAACTGCATAGGGATCTACATCTGGGGCAACATGCACATCAGTGGGCTCCTATGGTTCACAGCAGAATATCCCAAGAGCTTCAGAAGACTCCCACTGCGGGACAGATTGGTAGACTGTCAGCCTCTTTTGCCTCACTAACTACATAAACTGTTTACAGAAGGGGGGAATCAACAATAGCCTTTCAACAAAAACCAACGTGACAACAGAAAATCACTAATTTTACAGTGGTGGAATGGAACGGGACAGTGGGTCAAGAACAGGATCCATTGTGTTGCTCAAATCACACCAGAACACGTCACTAGGAACGCGTCACCAGCAAAACTATTCTTTTCCTATATGGACCGGCGCACCCGCCATGAGCTCCTTTTTGTGACAAGTCAGGCATTTTTGTAGCAGTTTTTAGATGTGCATAAAAGTGAAATATTCTCAACATTTCACGCAAAACATGTCACACTTTTTGTCAATGTTACACATGGCCCAGGCAGCCAATCAAATTAAACAAGATGTGGGATTTACTATTGTTTTGATGCTGGTGGAAGTAACACTGATACAATGACAAATGCAGACAAAAGGCTGATGGTGGTGGTATATAATTCAGATGATTTTTTTTAATTATTATTCTATTATTCAAATTCAAATGAACCAACCTGGTTTTACTACGAAGTCGTCAAAATCCGGCACTTGGGCAGTGACTTGCTGCATCAGACACCGACGTAAAAAGCTGTCCTTTAACAACGGCATGATTGGTGGCCAGTTGCCATTGTAGTTTAATTGATGATCAGTGGCGTCAGGGGGAAACATGGTGGGACAAGATAAGGTGGTGAAAGTCTGAGTAGGGTGGGTGGAAGTGGTGGTGGATGGGTCCAACAAACACAGACTTTGACCCGGGAGAGCAGTGTTCATGTCCTGTAAGATTCTAAAGCCAAACCCTGGTCTTTTTTCCTAAACCTAACCATGTGTGTTAGTGTGCTGTACCGACCAAGTGCATTTAATTTGAAAGAGACTGTATGCATAGCGTCCCAGAACATCAACAACCAATGCACCTTGAGTACCTTTTACAAACATCAATATGTGACAAGGTCAGAGTGAGAATGTGTTGGGTGAAGGCATACACGGAGAGCAGCTAGGCGAATCTCAGTCAGCTGTTGGACTGAGAGAGATCTATGTGAGGTAAGGGGAAATTCATATCCCATGTTATGATTGTTTCATGTATCCTTCTGTCTTTGATAGAGAGACCACATTTAAGGGGAGGCATGGTGGAGATGACAGGAGATTAGTTTGTGTCTGTTTTTCTATTCCCAGTTGCACATGCAGCCCCGCTTCACAGGCAGACCGCACCATTTTGCCTAATGCACTATGTCAAGGCAGATTTTGAAGCGGCTCCGCCAGTCCTACGCATCTTGGTGTGATCGGGCCTTCCTGTAACTGACATCTCCCGATTCCTGTAACTGTATATGATTGAATTAGAGCACTAATAACCTACAGGCAACCTTGTTCAGAATGTATTTGAGTGTTGAGTTATTTAGCCTGTGGTTTGCTTTAACATATTGTGGTAATATCCTGCAAAAAAAAAAGAACACATCATCATAAGTCATGCTGAGCAAAGGCACCCCATTTAAGATGCTTAAGATTTTGTTGGGTTGTGATAGAAAGTGTGTACATGTATTTGCCATTTGTGCATGTGCTGGTTCATATGAGTGTGTCTGTATTGGTGTGTTTCTGTGCATGTGTGTGTATGCTTTTGTATATTTGTGTGGCAACCACTGACAGTAAATACCCACTGAGGGAAGCTGTCATTTGTTCAGATTTTATTTGGATTGTCTATGTTCCCTTGGCAACTGGTGAAGGGGATTAGTAAGTACTCTATGTCTGGTCTTAGAGGTCAAGGATAGCTCTCTGTCATTCTCTTTTCTGTGTGACACACACACACACACACACACACACACACATACACACACACACACACGCATTTACACTCACAGACATAAAGCATTTTTTGTGCCACTCGCCCCTCTGCTCTTGGTTTAAAATGCAAAGCAGCAGGAGATTAAAAGTCACAGTCCTGGCTGTCGGTCTCAGACTGCCGTCGCCACTGTTTGAAAACACATTTTGTGCAGTCGGTCTGAAGTCAATAAGGTTGCTGGGGAGATAAGGCAATAGGCAGACATAGGAAGAGAAGGTGAAAAGAAAGAGAGAAAAAGAGGCAGAGAATAGCAGACCAGCACAGAAATAGTGAAAGTGGAGAGGTCACTGCGCAACAACTTGAACAAACTAGAAGCCACTTATGCTGTATCTCTGTCCATCTTTCTTCATCCCGCCTCCCATCACCCTCCTATCTCTGAGGAGATAAACAGGCTGGAAAAAGCTAAGTCGGGTGACAAGAGCTGGTTTTGAATTTGAGCCTGTTCCAATTGGATTTCTTATTAATCGTGCTTTTAGAGATCACTCATTGAAGTGGGGAGTGGACCCACTCTGCTGACACATGTAAGTCATGTTAACAATGGGGCAGATGGGAGGTGTGGCCAGCCTTCACAAAACTGATCCAATGAAATGTAATTACTGTGCAACAATGCAAAGTAGGACATCTGCATTTACAGGAGCACAGTGTAAGAATGCAATATTTTCAGAATCACTCAGTGGAATCAGATTTGATGAACTATAAATTATACCGAACCATATGGACAGCTGCAGGGACATTTGAAGACCGATAAACACTGCAACTGTAAAATGTTAACTACCTCCTAAGCAGGCAAACAGAAAGGCAAATATGCAAATAGATTTAAAGCACACATTGAAAAACACACACTCATTCTGAGATTCTGAACTTTACAATTAAAGAGCAGCAGTTTGAAATGTGAAACCGTCTTACTTTAATTTCAATGGCTGATCTCACAGGAGGAAACATTTCTGCAATCTTTTGCCATGGTCCTAAAAGAGGAAGATACAAAGTGGTTACAATGATCTTTTCTGACAGACATAGACAAATAAATAAATAAATGAATCTCACTTTACCTGTTAATTCAAGTCCTTTAAAAAACTAGAAGTTAAGGGACATGAAACCTTTCATTAAGTCGCCTTTGGATTTTCGACACAGCGCCAAACAACAGCAGCATCATGTCGCCCAAGTTTGTGATTGTAGAAAGCATGCTGGCGTTCCGGCAGCAAAAGAGATGTCACTGGCAGGATGGGTAACACAACAGCGTCAGCCTCTCGTGTGACATCAACATATGTGTTGGCAGTGCTTTCTTAACAAAATCAATGGCATAACATGGCAATAATAATAATTTACCATCCCTGTTACACGTCGGGTAATCTCATCCTTTGCTTGCAGGGTAAGGAACAGTTGCTGTTCTTCCTCTTTGAGTTAGCTGCTAACTGCTGTTAGCTGCTTTTTAAATCTCCTGGTGGTCGGTCACACGTATGATTGTAGAAAACAAGTGTTGGACACTGGTTTCATATGGATTTCTTTTATTTTGCATACGTTTCGGCATTTGGGCCTTCTTCAAGATCAACAAACACTGATCATTGCCAGTGATCAGCACCTCATTATAATTCTTGGTCTGTGTTACTTTTATATTATAAAATGGTCGGTCACACATAACGGCACACCTGTCCCATCCGTGTTCCCATCCTGTTGGCTGTCCCTTTTACACAGATGTTGTTTTGAAGCTGTTGCTACCTGTGCTGCCTGCTAAAAGACTGTCTCCTAATTCCACAATTGTACACAACAATTTTCTAACGGCCAGGCGGAATAAAGGCGCAACATTCCCACCTTGAACAGGCAGTGTGCTAGAGCAATGGAAAATGGTTCTGTTGAAGGTACGGTGTGGTTGAAAAAGGCATCTACTATATTCAAATAGGACATTGAAAAAAAAGATTAGTTTAACATTCAAAAGTGTTTGTAGCACCCCAGAAAGTGAGGGTCAAATAGAGTCAAAGAACGTGAACTCTCAGTAGGAAATTGGAAGCTAATTTGAGGCCCTGTCGTCAGTTAAACATATGTTCAAGGATTGGAAGAAGCAACAGTTTTGTCTTTTTTTTCTGATGAGTGTAGCTGAAAAGAAACAGACACAATATTGTATAATATGTCACTGCTGCACTGTAAAAGTTATGGGAGCTGTAGATCACTGAACTTGCCTACCACCTGCTGTAGAAGATGCTAATTTACCTTAGAATATGGACAGTAAACCCCAAAAACGAAGTCTGGGATACCGCAGTGAGCTACAGAGGGCAGTGGAACAGTGATTAGGCCAGTCGTGACATGGGGTCTTTGGCTGTCCGTATTGAAACACTGCCTTTAAACACAGCTCTGTCTGATACTGTTGCTGATTTCTGGATTTAGGCTTTTATCTTCTCTTTTATGTGCTGCTAGTAAACATAACTTCTGATGGCGATATGGTATCAAAGGTAAGTACAGCAGTATACTATGTCACCCTTTTTGCTTTGTGTGCCTGTATGGCATGGTGTGTTAAAGGTATTGTTTTTTATATTCAAATTTGTCTCCCTAAAAGAAAAGTAGCAAATTAGATTATCATGGCGAGTCATTAATGCAAGATAGTGTGGTGCTAAACGAAAGCTCAATATAGTGGAGTCCATTTCTCAGTGGAGAATGTGATGAGAGGGTGAAATCTGCTAATGTGGCTTACCTTGCTTTTTACCGTGGTAATCATGGACTTGTTGGTTGCAATATGATTGTGAACCAGCGTTAAATGGAAGTTCAATGGCTGCTCTGTGAGCACCATGGCAACAATGAGCTCCATTGCTTATGAGGTATGTGGGTGGTTTTGTAAAAAATGCAACCATATTTCCTTTAGAGTAACTGACAGATTCAATTGTTCATGTGAAATACCATGTCAGTGTAAGGTGTCCATTAATATACCAGATGCAGACAAATCAGCGCCCACTCCAGGCTAGTCAGCCCACTAGGCAGGACACCGATCACTGACACCATGCTTACACCCAGGGACAACATCAACTCCATCAGAGGGCCCATTCCTCCCTTAAACTTACATAAGTGGTCTCCAACTGTGACCCACCCCATACTGTGTTTCAGCCATAGAGATAATTTAGGTTGCTCAAGTTCTTCCATAGCTGCCACACAAGCAGAAGACATATGAGGATAAATAAAGTGACAATACATCCAACAGCATTTATAATAACATCTGCAAGGACAAACATACATGTACTTAGGGCAAGATCATAAAAGGTGTCAATCCAATCAGAGCTGGGGATTTCAATGTCAACAAGTAGGACATGCATGTAGGAGAACTCCAAAGCTTCCCGTAGTCTCATCTATGTACATGGAGAAGCACAGAACTCTTCCAAGAGCTGATGTCTATGACTCACTACAACAACTCTTATGTACCATGACTGGACTCAAACAGCAGTAAATAAACAACTGTCTTGTTTGGATAGGAGAACAAACAGATTTCCTGGCAAGACAAGGTGACAGGTCCAAGCAAACATAAAACAATCTCTGGGTCAATACCATAAAGATGTACTGTCGGGGGACTTGCCTCTGATTAGCTATATCCACTGTCAACACCCATATACACACTATCCATCACAAGACATCTATAATATGCACTAAGCTGCCATGTGCAAACTTCACAAACTTGACTCTTAATTCAAATCCAAACACAGTTTTCTTTAGTTTTGACTTTGTGGGGGATTTACGTTGACTGCAGTAACAAAATGCAAGAGTGGAAAGCTCCTTGCTGGCCCTGTTTGTCCTGCCTTTGTCTTTAGCCCATCCAGACCCCATGCTGATATAAGCCCTATGCTTTACCAAGACAGCCTGTCGTTTTTTATGATGAAACCAGATGAGATTTAGAGAGGGATCTGAGGAGAGGCGGGAAGAGGGATGGATTTTTTCTCCTCTGACACCCCAGTGGAGGAACTACAACGTCCGATTTTCATTTCAGAGTAAAAACTCAGGGGAGTCTGAGTTATGGACATGACAACAAGCGCTATTTTACTGCCCATGATGCGCTCTGTTTGTCCACCTTGCTCCATCTCTATGATGATTCTCTCCCCGCCTGTCTGGCTGACGTGCTTAGTTGTCTGCTTGTGGATCGTTGCGTCTGTCTGCCCATCTATCCGTCTTATTGCGAGTCAGTTTGTCTTTCAGCTTGTCCCTGTGTTATTTTGTACCTCAGTCTTTATGCTTGTCAGAAGCTGAAGAAGTACAATGTAATTTTTTTTTGCCTTTGCCATTGACCACCCGCCCTAATAATGGATGCAATGTTCAGCTCCCTAGCCAATGTGACTCATTCACATGATCTATCCATCTGCTGTTTTTGAACCACAATCACCTCCCTTTGCATTCCTTCTGTGACGATAGTATTGAATGTAGCCCTCTGTGCCTCAGAAATGGCTTTACATTTGTGGTGTCATTAAATGCCTTTGTTGGCAGATCATTTGGTTGTTCATTATGTGGGATAGTTTTATGAGCTGTCCCCTGACTTGTGCAATAGTCATGCTTGTGATACATGCAGATAATTATCCAGCAGCAATCATCTCTCAGATGGTCAATAACAATATGACATTAGGCTGATGGAGCGAAGGTATATACTGCGTTATTGCAACCCAATAGGGATTTACATGAGACCATATACTGAACCTCTGTTGTGCTTCATGAGGAGGAGGAGGGGAAGAGGGAGGGAGGCTGTGTAATATTATTTCTGTGGTTTGAAGAGGAAGGAGAGGTCTATGTTGTGGCCATGGGGATGGACATAAAAACCACATACCCATGTTATTCAAAGGGAAAAAAAGAGATGTGAAGACCAAAAAGCATGATTATGGGAAATAGAAATGCAATGCATTTCTGGAGCCCTGGAGACACACACAATACAGTATGTTCTATGTTCCTGTGCCTATGTTACATACACTGCACTACTATATATACATAAATAGTGTTGGTAATGCCCACACAAGGGACATTACATATGAGAACCCTGTCAGTTCTCTACCACAGCTTGGTTATGTTTTGTTTTGTCGACAATATATAATTCATCTTGAGCTACATGGAGTGTGTATCTCAAAAACATAGATTTTTTTGTTTGGAAACATAAATTACATTTCAAAGTCTATATGTTTCATGTTTCAAGTACAGCCGAGTTAGTCTACTTCTTGTGTACAGTGCCAAGATCCAAAGAATACAAATGTGCAGAATCCACTCTCACATTAATTAATGAGAAACAATTATGTATATCATATCGTATTGTGTGATATTATAGATTCATAGCAAGATCAGCTGTCTTGCTCCTGCGGGAACTTGGAGTGCGGGGACAGAGTTTGAGGAAGACAGTGAAGGAAATGTCAGAAGAAGCAGCTAGATCTAGTCAGTGGATTTGGATGAGGAGGAATAATGTCAGTTGGGGGCCAGCAGGGGGAACTACTAGGAAGGCTACATAACTCCTTGAGATCAGGTGAAGAGATCTATCAATCAGTCCTCCTGTGGGTGTGGCCTATATGAATCCCTTTTGTTTGAGACCATGCTCCAAGGTGAGTGTGTTCACTTATTCTGTGAGTTTATCTTTTCTATCTCCTTTAACTTTAGCTTATATTGGAGTTATGATATGTAGCATGTGAAATAGGGTATGGTGAATGTGCTAGGAGAGGTAGTATTAGCACGGTCACTACCTGGAGCTTGCATAAGTGGAGCCTGGGTTTGTTGAAGGTGGCAGTGCTGTTTGGGCTGAGAAAGACACGTGTAATGTAAGGTTAAGGAGGTTGTTGGGTCGGTGCGGGGAGCAGTGAGAGCTGGCATTATGGGAGTGTCTCTGGGAGACAAAACAGGAGCTGCAGCACTTTGGCTGGAAAAGGGAAACTAGCAGCCACCCCTCGAACTAAACCTGAGAGAGCAGCTCACCAACAAGCTGATGTCCTGGCCTGGTGGAGCACAACCCGCAAGAACTATATGTATCTGGCCCCAGATAAGCACCAAAAAATGGACTGACATTCAGCTTATATCATTATAGTCACATTCCTGGGATCGACCATCTGACAAATAATGATTACAGAGAAGTGTAAGAATGTACAATAATGATGCTTCATTGGTGCCAAGAGGCTTAATGTATCAGAAAGTACACACGTGATCATCAGTGGCCATCACTGTGCAATTGAAAATGTGTAGTCTACAATGATTGCATTTTTTGCCATACTATGACTCTACCACAAACAGGTCAAAGATCAGCCTATTGTAGCCCCATCTCCTTGTTTTTAGCTGGAAGTAGTGGGATGCAGCACGGATATTTGCTGCAATAGTAAACAGCGAGCCATAAAAGAACATAGTTTACAGAGGTGCAGTTTCAGTTCAGCTCAGCCAATCAGAACTTTTAGACAGACTTTTAGGAACCCTTTTGAAATACGGCACTGCAAAAGCAGTAACATTCTGTGAAACTCCAAATTGTGGAGTTTAAGTTGAGAGTAAGTTGGAGGAGGATGAGGAGGATAAGGAAGAAGAGACTGACAATGTTTACAGCATCCCAACAGCCTTTGGCACAATTACATCCATTACTGTGTTTCAGCGAGAAGTGGAGGAAGATGAGGGGATGAAAGAGACCAGACAAAGGGTGGGAAAGAGGGAGAGAATGGAGAAGGTGGTGGGAGGTTCGCCGAAGGAGGAGACAGGGGAGTGCAGGACAAAGAGGGAGTAAATAAGAAAATTGAAAGGGAAAAGACATAAAGGGAGGAGATAATAATAATATTGTCGCCAAAGGGCAAAAATGTGACGATCAAATCTTTCATCCTTATTGATTTTGCTGTTGGACATTATAGTGGTTTCATACAGGGGTCAGAGGACAAATGAGTGGGACTGGTAAACTGCTTTATGACTGTGACGCATGCTGCATAGACAAACAGAAACACTGACAGAGAACAGAGAACAAACTGGACACATATTGGACATATGGCTAATGCTAACAGGCTGCAGATTTCTATGTATTGGAGTAGGGAGACGATATTGTAGCTACAGTATGTTTGTGAAGCTTTAGAATAAGCTGTAAATGAGCTCCCAGAGATCTCTGGGTGCACATACAGTACAGTATAAATCCACCAGCATGGTGTTAGTGTGCGGAGAGAAAAAGTGGTAATGGTCATTTCTTTTCAGCCTCTTTGTACTTGCACAGCTTTGAAATTCCCTGATATCAAAGTATTAATTTGGGGTGTTTGTTAAACTCTCTTGCTTCCATCTCTTTCTCTTTTTCCTTTCCTCTCTTTGCTCTACTAGTTTGTGTTCATGTTGTGCCCTACTTCTCATCAGTCAGTTCAGTTAATCGATAAACTGGGAAGGGTTATATCCTCAAGGAGAACATGTGCTCCAATTTGTGCTTGTATGTGTTGGGTATTTTTGTGTCTTGTGCTAAATGTGCTCCAGACAATACTGCAGTTTCCTATTCGGATATCCATAGCTGTTTTCAGGTATGGGTGTGTACACCTCTTCTAAGTCTATACTTTTTTTATTGTTGCATCATTGTGAGGCTTGAGGCAAAAATACCATCAATAAATCATAATAACAGGTCGGACGAGAAAAAAAGAAACAGAAAACACCTTCAAGAAACTAATATAATTTGGAATTTCTTGCTAAATAATGCCACCAACCCGAGTCAACCAAACAATGTTTTCATTTATTCATTTTGCCTGTTTATTCTTTTTTCAGGGTCATGAGGACAGAAGCTTTTTTTTTTTTGCTGTTTCAAAAATTGCATGCAGGTAGCAAAAACTAATGGGATTTTAATTTCACGGACACTTTCACTTTGAATTCCGGAGTTTACACGAGTCTACAAAACATCTGTTTAACAAAAGAAAAAGACATCAGTTATATCGACAGAGTTCACCAAATTCTGCAAGCAGCAAGAAACTTCTTTTCACTCAATAAGTGGCATTATTTTACCCTTTTAATTAACTGAGGCTTTTAGGTAAAGGGGCTTCTCACCTTCAGCATTTTCAACATTCTTGTTTGAAATGTGCGAGCACTCATGTGAGTGTCGCTAAACTGTGTGCTACAATATTAGAGCAGGTTTGAAGCCTCATAATTCTCCTGACTAATAGAGACGATGTGTGACACCACGCCTCATGTCAGCTTCAGTATATCATCCTGGCACTGTGGCGCAATACACACACACACACACCATCCTCTAAGATACACACACACACGCAATGCCAGACCTGGGTGAATGGCACCCATGTCGCCTAAAGGAAGCTCCGCCACTGGACACACACCCTCATCACAGTAGTCAGTTCACTTCTTTGCTATTACATTCACAATGTGTTCCATACCATCTTATTTTCCACAGAGAACAACATCCTGTGTCTGTAATCATTTGTGACACAATAGCTTGGCTGGGTAAAGGCATCCATCGATTCTCTAGAGCATAAATATATATTTTTATTTTCAATGTCATTCACCATCAGCCTCGATTATTAATGCCATTGTTGAAATAATAACACATTTCACTTTAATTATAGCGTTAGAAAACCAGTGGCAGCACACATACAGTATATTTTATTGTACACGAAGCAACACAAGCGCAGTCTTTACAACCATTATCTAAGTCACCCATTTTTTATGTGATGATGACTTCATAAAGACCCCCCTCACACCCACACACACACACACACACACACACACACACACAGGAATTCAAATACATGGATGCACAGAGACGGAGCAGCAGCACATCCATCTCAGTAAGTCTTCATTATGGGTGATGTGTCTACCATGCACTGCTTTATATTTAATAATGATAAATATAGCAGAGTGTTCATTGCTGTTTCAGGACATGGGGCATACATCAACAGGAAAAATTATATGTGTATATATAGCAGGTCTATAGTCTTTATCCTGTCATCTGTGTCTCAGCTGTGTGATTAATGTCCTTATTTAGAGGCTGATTCAGACCTTGACATAAGAGCTGTAGATTGGTACAAAAAGTCTCGCTGTTACTTTTAAACATTGTGATTTACAGATTCTCATTTTGCAGTGGGTTTACAGTAGGTGAAGACCCAGACATATTGGATAGGAAGAAGAGAAGTACATTCCTCCGTGTCTTTGTGGCTGACAGTTATTGTGGTGCGGTGAATCCAATGTGTGGGTAGTTTGCAGTGACAGCCAAACATGAAGGTTGGAGGCCAAAAGTTTTAACATAAACTAAAAAATATGAAGCAAAACATTTTGAAAAGGATGCTGTGAATCCAGCAGATTCTTTTATGCTGCTAATAGGGAACTGGATCTCAACTGAGCCCCCTTTGTTTTCAACATAGAGTTTTGTATATGTGCAAAAAGTTGCAAAAACACTGGTATAATTATTTAACATTAGAAAATGTCAGATTGAAAATGTGACATAAAATAGACAATAGAAATAATGTGGTTAGACACGGAAGCATAATGGACATTTTATTTTAATTTTTTCTTTATTGCACTGCTTTATATTTACATACTTAATTCTCTACTCTTTACATTGGAGTGGCTGTAACAAATTACAAATTCCAAGACAGACAAGACATTGTGCCATATGCAGGCATTTAAAATCATACTGGGCTTTACAGTTGTCAAGTAAGTTTTGAGTTCTTTTTGTAAAACTTCACAAGTGTAACGTATCACACCACAGTTTCAGTGGAAAACATCCCAAAGAATGCTGCTGACTGACATCTAGACTTATATCCAGACCCTGTATGACTTTAAAGAGCACATCTCTTGTAGCTTCCCACAATATAATTTCTTTTCTTCTCAGTGGGTGACTTCCCTGCATTCTGATCTTGGCTCAGTGGCAAAGTTTGTAGAAAGAAAAAAGTCAGAAAAGGCTAGGGCTTCATGTTGCTAATAGATCTGGACAAACCACAGGAGGCCACTCTCTCCCACAGTTTAATGCACCCACTGAACCAAAATAACTGAAAGGTTAAAATATGAGGCACATACAGTACAGGATGCACGTGTACACACATATGCACACACAGACAGTAACGTCAGGAAAGCCAATTCAACTCACAGTTATAAAGTTATCTGTTGAATCACTTACAGAACAGCTGCAACAAGGGAATATTTTCGTCCCAACACACCCAGAGACACACTTAGGGGGCTTCACATCAGGGTCACAGGCATGCATCCAATTACACTTGACCCCGAAGTCTTGTTTGTTTTATTAGTGTGAACACTGATGGCAGCGCAGCTCACCACAGACAGACTCAGTTCCGGCTTTACTGCAGCCTTCAATGTGCAGTGAAAACTCCAACGAGAGAAGGAGAGCTCCGCCGTTGTACTCGGGCACAAGTGCATATTAGGGAGGAATCAATCGAACCTGAATCAACCTGAACCAGTTGATCCTCAACTGTTGGTCCGACAACAACAACGCAGCTGTGCTCCATTGACTCTAATGCAGCCATTTCAAATTTCCTTCATTTTCAGGCTGGTTTTGTGGATTTGGAGCTAAATGTTGTGCCTGGAGCACGTCATGTATTAATGACACTCGTTACCTGTTCCAAAACCAAAATCAAACCCTGAAAAGTGTAGGGTTAGCTAGCTAGCTACTGAAGATATACCCCCCATCCTGGATATATCCTTCAAACACAGACTGTAGACCCCTCTGTCTGCTTCTCTCTGGAATCACTGTTTCATTTCTCCAAAAAATGCCACACATGCCAATATTTCTTCAGGGAGTGCAGTTAGTTACAGTGTGGGCTCCATGCTTACAGCAACAGCTTGTTGGACCATCACAAAGGGGCGGGGCTTAGCGAAAGGTCAATTGAGGACCAATGTGATTCTCATGCTATCTTTCTTGAGCATGAGTGCGAGTGGATGTATAGTTGACACCACCATGAAAAATACATCTATTTAAAAAAAATGTACTGCTTTTCATGTTCTCAGGCTTTTAGTGGTTGGCTCTCGCTGACAGCTAACGTGGCAGAGACGTTACCTTGGCTCCATTTTAACTGTCATATTCACAGTTTATCTCCGTCCCACCACAAAAGTCCATGTTGTTGACAATCAGCTCACCACTTTAATCTCGTTGCGCATCCGAGGCCACCACATCTAAATGAAAGCACATGAGCATCATGGCAAAATGTGAATTTAACCACTCTGATGTGTAAAGCTCTCATCTTATGGCAGAGGTTTAAATCAGCACAAATCTCTCTGACAAGAATGAAAGCCATGAGCGCAATTTATTGCAAACAGGATTTAATCTGCTCATGCATTAAATTGACTCCTGATCCTGGGACACACGGCTTTCTCAATAAAGCAGTGTCTGCTCTTAATTAAGCTAACATGAGGCAAATAAAATAATTCTGTAAAAAATATATATATTCAAATTGAACAACATTGTCTTAGGCAATCCTTACCCAGACGGAATAATTAAAACCACTTCAATTTGACAGTTCTCTGCCCCCTTTTTCCCTTCTCCTCATTCCCTGTGTTTGTCCCTATCTTTTTCAGCATGCAGACTTACACAATTAGCCCCAGTCCAGAAGGTAGTGGGCTTAGCAGCTGGAAAGATGGAGATACAGAGTTTCCACTGGAAGACAGGTTTGTCTTTTTTTCAGCTGTTCAGCCTGCTTGAAAATGAAGGCATGACATCATTTCCATAAACCAAGTTGAGCATTTTTGGGAAGACATTTAGAAGATTGTTTTTAATATTCTTACAAAGGTTACCTTATACAAAAAAATGTGTTTACACAAAACAGTATTTGTCATTAGGAAATTGTGCTACTTTCAGGCGTCAGTGTATTCATCATCTGTGTGTGTGTGTGTGTGTGTGTGTGTGTGTGTGTGTGTGTGTGTGTGTGTGAAAGATTGATGGTGTAGTGCTAATCCAAGATAAGCGGGTGGAGTGGTGACTGCAAAAAGGTGAAGGACTTTTATAATGGCCAAATCTTGTACACAAATAAATAAGAAAAAAAAATATGCTGGATGAGTTTTAGATTATGACTAGAGAAATTAATGCGTGGCATTAAATTACTGTCATCCCTACATGCGGGAGGTGTTATTCATCATGTGACGGTTGGGGAGTCTGCCGGCTTGACTCATATTCCAACATCTTGGTTTGATGCATGTGCTTTGGTTGCATATTTACTCAGGTTTGTGGTCCTTGCCTGAATGTGGGCTGTTTGCTAACTGTTGGGTAACAGTTGGGTAGGAGGCCTGAACCAGCAAACAGATTGTGAACACTGATGAACAGCATGCTTGCCTTGAACCTGCAGAGACTAACGTTGCAAGGTGTGTGTTTTTTAGTGCCATGGAAATGTGTGTGTGTGTGCGTGTCATAGTTCCCTCTCAAGAAATACCAGATGGTGGAGGCACAGCAGAAGGGAAAACTGTCATTATTTTAAGGCTTAGACTCTGTACAAATGTATCTGATAACCTGTGTGTGTCCCTACGAGACAGAGACAGAAATGTAGAGATGAGCTGATAGAAAAAGACACAAGATGCCTTTGATATAATAAAATAAACACATGATCGCTGCCAAACAATGATTATCTCAACAGTGCTAATTCGTCCCAGTAGGAACTGATGATGATGACGATGATATTGATGATCAACTTTAACTTTTGGCTTTAATTTCACTACAATAAAATGATATTAAAATCATAAAATAATAATAATAAAAACTGCAGATGAAAATGAATGCAATCCAATTATGATATCAATTGTTGTAATGGTTTGGAATCGATAATAAAACACGGTGGCTCACCTCACCCCCAGGGCTAATATCACATTATTATCATTAAAGAGGGCAGATTGTGTAACCTCCTCATAAAAAACCCACACACACACATATAGGCAAGCTTTGGTGTGTATATGTGCACACACAGATCAAATACATGGGATGTGCACATGCACATAAACCACAGATGATAAAGCACACACACACACACACACACACACACACACACACACACACACACACACACACACACACACACACACACACACACACACACAGATGACAGGCATGACATTGAGATAAGGATCTAATGAGGCACAGTGAGAAAAAGTGATTATGAGAATCCAGTGTGAATGTTTCATTTCTTCAGCCTTGTGCGGAACTTCATTAGACTACTGTTAAGAAGATAAGGCGTTCAGATTCAGTTCCAGACAGATAAGAAAAATGTGCTCTTCTACATAGATCCAATTCTGCATCAGCATCCCTATGCAGAAAGGGAAGCACACCTAAAATGAGGGTAATGCAATTTAATGGCTCCTGCAATTAGGAGACATTTGAGATTAAAAGTGCCCTTAATGTGTCCTGTTTGTAATCAGGGTCATTTAAAAAGAACAAAATAAGTAAATAAATAAAAATAGGTACAGCCGTGCTGAAAAAGTGCACTGTGGGTGATACACTGCAAACAGCAGCAACCGAAGTGGGGTATTACAGTAAAATAGAGGCGGAGTGAAGTGGAGTTGGGGAATGGATAGTGAGATAAAGTGAGGTGTGGACAGAGGGAGGGAGGGATGGAAAGCTAAAGAAAGGATTAGCCATGCGGCGAACCGGAGAGGTTGAATAGGTAATGAAGGAGACAGGCCAGTAATGCATGAGAATAGGATAGAGGGGCTTAGCAGGAGTCGTGCAGTGCATTGATTACCTCTATCTGTCATTAGCTATAGTCCCTATACCTAAAGGGTTGGTGGTGGTGGTGGGGAGGTGGTGGAGGGATGTGGGGAGCCAGAAGAAGGACAGCTGAGGTTCGAGTTGTCAGAGCAAAAATAAATAAATAAAAGCAGAAGAATACACAAGAACTACACAAAAACACAGCCTGTGCTTTTAACCCAATGCCTGTAAATGCACATGTGCACCGGGTGACTTTGTGTTTACAAACCCTCCCGCAACATGTATCGCTGCCTTCTCACTGGGTTTTATAAGATGTCGGGCCAATTTAATGCTTATAATGTTTTATTTCATTGGGACCGTAAAATGTAGTGTCATATAGTGGCACTCTGTAGCCGTAAAGAGAGCAGATGTGCTCGCTGTTCTGCCACACCTGCTTTGTGGGCTGGAAAACGAACCGGTGAACCTGACTGCTTCACACAAGTGAATCATTCCAGACAAGTCAAGGCCTCAGCCAGACCACTTGTCATCATGAATAGATACAAGCATGTAAGGAGACATGGTTGTGTGTAGAAAAAGTGTGAGTCTACTGTATGTTGTTGTAGGTTCCTGTCTGCACAGAAGAAATCATACTGTCATAGTGTGAGTCATTGATTCAGCTGGTAACCAGTCTGGCTCTATTTTGATATTTAAATGAACTGTGAAAATGGTGAAAACAGAAATGGGATTACATAGATTATTGGTACATTATCTCTAGTAACCTCGAGTGGCCGTCGTGCTTATGACGGGAGCAAATGAGGAAGTCAGGCAACATAGTGTAAAGACTGACAAAGTCCACGTAGGATGGTATAAGGAAATGAATGGGTCAAACACACACAGGACTTTCTTCCAGGAAACCGGTGTTTGTGTCCCATGTGAAACCAATGTACAACGTAATGTAGTAAGTGACCACATACCTACACGTGACATATGTGATGTATGTTATGATGTAATTTTGGAGGGGCGCTAATTTAGGAACTGTCCCTGTGGGTCGAACTACAGGGTACCAACGTATGACCTACTGTATGTGGTGGCATGGGTTGGAGGTCTTGTTGGATATTTTGCCTGTACTCAAAAATCCAGATATATGCATTATGGACAGTTGTCACTGACAGGATGTTATTTATGCATGGAGCATATACACATAAACACACATTGTAGATACTTTGTTTGCCTTCGTTTAATTAAAACCATCATTTAGGAGTAAGACACAACTGAATTGTGCAAAACACTGTAAGACCTCACTGCACTAATGATAATACCCACAGGAAAGCAGTTTAACAAAGCAGACAAACAAACACATGTCAGAACACAGCTTAATTGTGACATTTTCAACAGACTCAGTAAATCAGAGTGTGGTGTGACTGGGTTCACAAATTCTAGCAATTTTCGATATTAACTGCTGTCTGCAAAACTTGCCCTCTTAAAGCACCTCTTATAGCAATGAGTGGGTGGTGGCCATTTTCTGCTCTGACTTGAGAGCCAGCTTAATCTCCCAGCATGCTCTAGTGGCCCAGCGGGGGTCCTCCACTTTGCTGAGAGAGGTGGCCAGCGAGCTGCCTGTTGCCCAGCGACTTTGAAACTGCGCGAAGTGTCTGACTATTTGTGCTTGTGTGACGGTGTATGTGTGCTTGGTGAGTCATGAGTGCCAGGACAGAATTAAACCGCACAGAAAGGGCTAATGAAGAATTCAAAGGGACCTGAGCTGATGCAGGACAACTGCAAACACATATGCAGACACACACAGAAACACACACACACACACACACACACACAGTCTGAGCCATATACAGTCCCACAGCTTGGGACTAGCTTGGAAGGGTTGTTAAATGAATTCTCAGAGAGGGGTCTTTTTACAAGGATGTTGTTTTGCAGCAGTAAATGAATTAGCTAAACAGCAAAGCCAGCGTGCACAGACAGCCACTAAGCTCCCATCTGGCTAGTACTTTACATGGAGGCCTGTCTGAACACTTTCAGGAGTACCAACCTATTGGTGTCATGTGTATGTGTGCGTGGGTGGGTGGGAAAATAGAGCCGCAACAAGTAGAGGATAACCTGGGGTCGCCAGTTTTGCTATTATAAATAAAATCTACTCAGCGAGGAGTGCGTAACACTGATCTGTCATGACGTTTTATGCCTGAGGTCATACTGACCCAAATAACACCTTTTAGTCTGCAGTGTACACAGGACTTTCAAAATAGCCCAAAGCTATCATCATAATAATGTTAACCAATTGTTCATATGAATTTAGGCAAGGTCTTTGCTCTGATTTTGCTGTGAACTTTAGGCCAAATTTGAACGTTATCTGAAACAAGCAAGAATAACTCAAATACACCCAGGACTGACCAAGACAATTATGCTGTACAACTTTATATGCAATTGCCTCGTCCAGTCGACTGTGGGAAATAGGTATTTTACTGCTCACTGTAAGTGAAGGCTTTAAAAAACTGCAGCCAAACAAATGGTATAATTTGCCATATATCAGAAACACAGAGGAAGAAATTTCAAGCTTGTTGGACACACATGTACACACTGACACCTGGAATGGTCAACAGAATTTGCCAATAACAAAAATGGGCTGCAAGATTCATTAATGTCCTGACACACAATTATAGTATTAACTTTCAGGGCTGTGTTGACGATACACAGTTCCTTCCATCCATCCATCCATCCATCCATCCATCCATCCATCCATCCATCCATCCATCCATCTATCCATCCATCCATCTATCCATCCATCCATCCATCCATCCATCCATCCATCTATCCATCCATCCATCTATCCATCCATCCATTTATCTGGGGCCGGGTCGCAGGGGCAGCAGGCTAGGGCAAAGCACCCCAGACGCCCCTCTACCCAGTGTCGCTTTCCAGCTCCTCCTGGGGGACCCCAAGGCATTCCCAGGCCAGATGAGAGATGTAGCCTCTCCAGCACATGTGGGTCTGACCTGCAGCCAGGAGGCATCAGGCATCCCGATCAGATACCCGAACCACCTCAACTGACCCCTTTCAACGCGAAGGAACAGCGGCTCTACCCCGAGCTCCCTCCGGATGTCTGAGCTCACAACCACAGATACACAGTTACATATGCCATTCCAACTCAGTGACCCTTTAAGTCATCAAAAACATCAACTGATAGCTGATTCATCTTCTAATTCACCTTCCACTGGCAGAATTAAACCATTACTTTCTCTCCCTGTTCCTGAGATTCTAAAACTTAATCCATTAATTTCTTCGAAATTTTATTATGGTAAAATTCTCCTTTCCTTTCAGCTTCATTTATCCACCAAAAGCCTGGAACGTGCTTGTAACAGCACAGTTAGAATCCAAATTGTTCCAGGAAATTTAAGACATCACACCGGTCCTCACCTTTCGACACCGGTTGCCCATACATGCCAGAGCCAATTTCAAAGTATTACCCTGACCTACAAAACTGTGCTTGGAATAGCACTGCCTTTCAGCTCTCATTTACACCTTATGTACACCTCCATGCACAGACTCTTGACTCCAGTGAGAGTGCTTATCCATTTCAATAATTTCCCTCCTGTGGTGCTTATCTTGGGAACAGTCTCCTCTTCCTCATTAGAACAGATCCTTCATTGGAGACCTTCATGGCTTGTCTCACCTGCTATCACTTCCTGTAACCGGCCCGTAACTTGTTGGTTGGCTCGATATCTGTTTATGTTTTTACCCCCAATCTTTTCTTTTTTAAGCTTATTGTTTTTTCTCTCTGAATTATTACTTTCACTACTTCCATTTTAGTATCGCTCGAGGACTGGGTTCACATGACTGGGACTTGAGTCATACTCCAGTCACAAATGTGTTTGTGATTTTAACACCAGTGACTTGTGACTTTACCAGGACTTAAGCCTTTGGACTTGAAAATACTTGGTACCATCCCCCAAAATCAAAGCTTAGAAAGTGTTATTTAAGAAGTCTACCAAGAGTCATTTAATTTCCCTTTTTTTCATGAATGAGCTAACATTAACACTATTCATTCCCACCGAATCAGCACTTAATTCCCCAGATCCACTTTGTTTGAACCAATCCGACAGCATACATTTAAGTTAAAGGAGAGAACCATGAAGAACTAACGTTACATTACTGACCACCAGTTAGGAAAAATGATACCAAAGATGATTTCAATTTTTCTTGTTTTAATGTATTTTAAGACTTTCCACCGCACAGTGGTATCAGGCTCCTATCTACATAAACTATTCTTAAATGCCTTGAGCAAAGCTTGAAGTCCTCAGGCAGGGTCATTCAGGATTTTCCACGGTCCCAAGACTCACCTATCTACTTCTCTCCCTCGCTATGTAGTTTTCCTTATTCTCTACCATCCCATCCACTCTGCACATCCTATCTCCCTTCTCCTTCCTTCTGTCTGTCTCACTTGTTTTTCATTCAATCTCAAATTGTCAGGTTTGCTAAATGAGATTTAATACTGGAGCTGTCAGGCAGGCAACTGATACCGATCAATCTCAAGAAAGCTGGGGAACGTGACGGGACAGAGGCTGGTTCCCGCAGAGAATCAACTGGAAGGCTTATCCGCAGCATCTCGTCTGGGGGCCAAATGAATGCTAAAAACACCAAACAAAGGCCATGTGATATACTAAAGGCTTGTCAAGGACAGGATGGTTCATGAAAAATCAGATTTCATCGTTTTGATAAAGTAACAGTTGTTGGCAGACCCTTGAAACGAGGAAGCTATATTGCCATGGCCTTTTAAAGCATCACTTAGATAAATCCAATAAACTCAAGACTCTAGTAGAGCCGAAAGGATGCAGACACACAACATCAACATAACAGTGATCTCCGTGATGAATGGTATAATTTACATACAGTGCTTATTATCAAGTAGTGATAAACAAACAAGGCCCTCGTAGCTGAATGAGATCACCAGGCATACATCACTTGACTTATTGTGTGTATATAGTGTTTATGTGTCATTATACTGCTCAGTAATGTGATTAATGTCATCACTTAGAGCCAGAGTCACCTCGTGGCTTAAGCCTTGCATAGTGTTGATTAAGATTAACCACAGCGGAAAATGAAGAGAGGGGAAAGAAAGACTTTTTTATGCTCACTGATGTGCCAAGATGTTGATGATGACACTTGCAAAAAGCTGTTCTCTGGCAGAAAAGAATAATGGGATTTTCTCATAAAGATAATTTCTGGAGACCAGTACCTGTTGTCACATACATTATATGATCTTAAGAATAAGCTTGTAAGGTTAAACTTAAGTCACTTTGTGTGTGGAGGTCATGGTGGATTGTTCCAAGACAAGCGACCATGACCAATCCACCATGCAGATTTAGTCCATAAATTTATGCTGTCTTGAGCTCTCAGTGAGATTACACTCAGGAGGACTGATTAGTCATATTGCCTTGGTCTCAACAGGGCTTTGTTCAGTCAGTCAGTTCAGTTTATTTTCAAAGGCACACCAAAATACACACACACACACACACACACACACACACACACACACACACACACACACACACACACACACACACACACACACACAGCTAACAATTCTATATGCATTTTCAGTGCAGATGTTGCTTGGCATATTATGTCACATTTGGGGTTGTGTGACATATATCGCTGAGAGGTGCCAAAATGTGTCTGCAGTGTGCCTTAACATGTACTGTCTGTCATTTGTTTGCTGGGTACAGGAGTGATTGAGCAGGTGAGGTGATGTCTGCAAGGTTACAGGTATAATAAGCGGGATGCACAGTGGAGCTGCAAAGGGGATGTAGTGCAGAATTTGTGCAGAAATAACTGTGATATCAGGTTATTCACAAAAGAAACTTGGATTAGTACATTTCACTGAGGATGGAGTGGTGAAGATATACAGCTGATATCATAGTGGCAGTTAAAATAGAGGCTATGACAATGAATGATACCAGTGAAGTGGAGTATGTAGAGAATGAAAAGTAGAGGACCAGGTAATGATCCTTGTGGAACACCTCCTGAAAGAGCAGTGGGGATCTGAGTTATTAGGCTTTGTGTTTCTGTAAAAATGAAGGGAATCCAGACTGAGACAGAACTGGAAATACAGTAAGCTCAGGTTTAAACTGTTATGCAACCCAATTCAATTTTGATTGAAAGGAAATGTTGTTTCAAGGGTTTGAGTCCAGACTTTTTAAATATAGTGTCAGGAAGTCAAGAGTCTTACACATGTGTGGTAAAGATAGGGGAATAGTGATCCAGTCAGCAATCCAGTGAAAAGACAAGTCTGTACAGCTGTTGAAAAGTAACTCAGTAAACTACTGTATGTGCAGTAAACTTCTTCTATCGATTGTCAGATAGCAGCCACGGTGCATCATCACAGTTGAATAAAAGTGAAGTGTTTCTATTTGAGAAAGATCACATTTTTTGGTGATAATAGTATTTTGGCACAGTGTTGCAGTGGTCACCATTGTTCCTGGTTCAAACCCAGGGTGGGAGGTTCACACACTGGGTTGGGGGAGCCCTTCTGTGCAGAGTTTGCATGTTCTCCCCGTGTCAGCATGGGTTTGCTCTGGGTACTTTGGCCTCCTCTCACAGTCCAAAGACATGCAGGTTAATTGGTGACTCTAAATTGGCCGTAGCTGTGAATGTGAGTGTGAATGGTTGTCTGTCTCTATGTGTCAGCCCTGTGATAGTCTGGCGACCTGTCCAGGGTGTACCCTGCCTCTCACCCAATGTCAGCTGGAATAGGCTCCAGGCCCCATGACCCCTAACAGGATAAGTGGTTCGGGGAAATGAATGAATGAAGAAATATTGCAATTTCTAGGCACGACCTTTTCACATAATTCGTACTGGAAAATGTATTTTGTACAACTGTGTATCTTGTTTTAATTGCAAGCAACAAGGGATATTCATCTCCAGGAAAACAATGGCATATTAGGTAACTGGGGCTACAAATGTAGTCAAGGTCCTGTTATGCTCATATCATTATTGGATACAAATACTTCTGATTTACACGGCACATAGTGCACCTAAAAAGCTCTTTGTCTTTCTTTCACAATCTCTCAATCTATCAATTACTTGCTTTTCCTTTTCTCATTTTCACTATTTGTCTTTGCTCATCTTCTTTGACAAAGGAAAGGCAGCAGTGTCATCAGATACCATCGATAAATTCAGCAGCAGAGACTTCAGACAAAGACATCCACAAATTCACACAAACACGTCTGTTGATTGAATGCTGGTAATTTTCACTTTCTTACATGGCAAAACTGACAATGGTGCTATGCCATTACAGGTCCATGTGCTTTTGATCTTTACACAGGGGGAACAGTAGTAAAAAGGGAAGGAAAGAGAGGAGGAGATGGGGCAGAACAAATCTGAACTGCTGCTCTATTGATTCAAATAAAAGCTCAGGAAGAATTAAAGCACAGTAAGAGGTGTTTTGAATAAAGGACGTCATAAAGGGTAAAAGGCAAGACAAGAAATTAAAGTGAGAAGTAAAGTAAGTGCTCAACAAAATAATGAGGTTACTTAAAGCTGGGGACAGGAAAATCTGAGATTCTTACACAGCCTCCTTGATATACTCTTAATTTATCAAGTGGTTATGGCTAATATGATTGCAAACATTTTCCCACCTACACACCCAGACACAGAGCAACATGGGCATCCCATAGGAGTCATGTTTCTTGTCTTAGTTAATTATCCACTTGAGCCCTGTTTCCTACAAACACTTTCGGTATGGTATCTTTGGAAAAGTAACCCTTCAGACATGGTACCTAAACCCTAGAGGTTCCCCCACAAACAGTCCTCTTAAATGTGAGCCGGGTTGTTGTCACTCACTGCTCTGTCCAGCACTCACTGTATTTCCTCATTACCAGTGACACAGAGGGAAGTCTGCATCTCGTTTATCGTCCACAGAACGAGGCTGCACGCCGACATTTTCAGAGCAAAATAGAACAGGCTGCAGTGAGAGTCTCTCTCCATGGGATATTTAAAAACAGCGGGTTCGCGCAATTTTTTTTCCGAGTGAGGATTGGGATATATTCTGTCCTAGTCATAGTTACTATACATAAACGCTTGAAGATCCACTCATTACTAAAACTGTATTTCATATAAAAAATATTGGTCAAAGTTGTTGTGAAATTAAAGGATGATGGATCGATGGATGGCCAAAAATGGGGACGGTATGGAACGGTTCCATTGGCACCATCCACAACTTTTCACAGTGGAAACCGAAACGGGGCTTTACTTATCTTTGGTCCATCAACTCCTGAGAAAACATCTTGGTCTCTCTGGCTATTTGACACCAAATACTTTTTCACTGAGGTGCTTTGTCATTTCATGTTCAACAGGTAGCACAAAGCAGCTTGTCTGAGTAAAATTTATAGTAGCTTTCAAATGTTTCATATGGTGGAATTGGTGAGGGCTCTTGGAATTAAGTCATGGGCCGGTGAACTTAAATGAAGTGTTGCAAAACACGAAGAGCTGTTGAAGAGTTGAGAGGAATCAGCATTTGTAGTAGCAGCCCTCTCATTTCTACAAGGATCCATTTAATTCAGTGTTAGTAAGAAAAACCTTTTTAATGGAGCTTTGATGGAGAATGCAGCTAACAAACAAGAGTAAGACTTAGTCAAAGGAAAATAAAAAGCCACATTACTCATCAGTCCACTCTCAGTTGTTTGAATAACTGCTTCCTCTACTTCTTTTCAGCATGCTTGCTTACCTTGAAAAGATTCATCTGCTCCTTTGTCATTCAATATTTCTCTTACTCAGTGTGGCTTTTTTAGGGCCCTGGTCTTAACTTTGCGTGGACATCATCACTGTTGCTGCTCATTCTCCCTTTCAGATCTTCATCTGTTATCCTAAAATGCATGCCTTCCAGTAGGTCAAGGCCTTGGAGTTGGAAACAGCAAATTGACTGCAGAAGTTTTCACAAACATTGAAAAAAAAATAAAAATTAAATGACAATGTAAGTGGTCATTAGTTTAACCAACCACAAAACTGTGGAATTAATTCTGTCTTAAAGAAATACAAAGCAATGGATGATCAAACTGTGTATTAGACCGGATAATACTAGAAAATAATACTCACGCCTAAGCTTCATTTTGGATGTAAATCCTTTTTTATTTTTTATTTTTTTTTGCCTTTCATGTTTTAGCTCTTTTGGCATGCAGCATTTCGCAGTGTAGTTTTGAGTTGCAAATAGTTTGTGGTGATCTCACTGTTTGCATTTGTTTTAGTTACACAAAACGAATCCCACACAAAGCACTTCTCGTGTAGGTAGAAATTATACAGGCTGTCGACTGTGGACCACAACTTGCAAAAACAATGTCTAAAAACACAAGATGCTGAAAGACAAACATGCGTGGAGCACACATAATGTATATCCACCCCAATGGCACTATAAAAAGTCACTCTTGCAAATAGCTATCGATTGTCCGTTATTTACGGAAACAAATGTGTATCTGAAGGTGCCAGTCTAATCTTTAATCGTGCATAGATTATCTGTTCATTAAAGTGACAGAAGGTCTGGCAAAGACCCCAGAGGAGCAGCGGCAAATAGTGTAGCGGCTCTCTCGGTATGTCTGCATGTAAATAGATCTTCTGTGGGCTGGTGAACGCATGACTGTTGCATGTAATCAATGGGAATAATTAGAAAGAAGGGACACCTTAATAACTCATTAATGGGGATATTTCAATCTCTTCTCTCTATCTCAGTTAGTAAGTGGGGAGTGAGAGAGGAAAAGAGGGAGAAAACCCACTAAGGGCATTTGTTCTTATTAAAATGATTTCTGAGCAGCAATTAACCAGACCGGCGACACTATCACCATTCCCAACCAATCAAACAGCCACAATTCCGGGCCAATAAAATAATCTTTATTCGTGGTTACACAAGAGGGAGTTATTAAGCAGGCTGGGAAATAATTACTGAGGATTCTGGGTAATTATGGCCAGGATATGGTCCAAGCCTCCAGACTCATTAAAGGCCCGATGAGTAACATGTTCCATCATATAAATTAAAGGTGCACTCACATATATACATAGTTCAAAGAAGTGTTTCATGGCTGGAAAGATGGTATTTTCATAAAACTGGGCTGTACATGTAGAAGAAATATGCAAATACTTCTGAAACTGGTTCTACATGACCAAGGAAAAGAGAGAAAAAAGGTTGTGGCCTTTGCTTTTGCTCAAGAGGTGGAAAACCTACAACTACCAAAATGCCCTCCGCTGCATCGGACCAATTAACTCTCCCGATGGCGAGTAAGGTAATCAGTGTTGCCAGATGGGAAATGTAGAATTATCGTACCAGAGACTCAAAACTAACGTATTTTGAGGGAAATTATTGTACATCCGTCATAACCAAAATAACTATCCTACTGATGCGCAATAGGCAAATATAGTCACTCTAGTGTTTCCTTTTTTTCATTTTCCTTGCTTCTGTTTTTCCTCTTCTTCTTCTGTTTTGAATCTCATTCTCACTTGACTTCCTGACAGGTCCTAGCCAAGCCAATCGTGCTCATTGTTCAGAGAAAAAACGTCACCCGTATCTCACGCTAAGCAAAGTGTGATTGGTTGGAAACATGTCACATGGGAACAGATGCCTTCAGGGCTCACAAAAAAACTCTGGCATACTGAAATGGTCAAATTATTGTACATTTGGCCTTTTTTGGGATTATTGATTGCACATCGTACAGAGGGCCAAATTATCGTACAATACAATTATTATTGTACACCTGGCAACGCTGAAGGTAACGTAAGCTTGGCTGTTTTTCCACAGGAAACAATGTGTCAGCCAGATGGTAATGAACGATCTAGTGGTCCTTTTCGCCAGTCATGGGCTGGCTTGGCTGGGTTCAGGCTGTCAGCCCAGCACAGCAAGGATTTTCATTTCCATTACAACAGGGCTACTTTCTTGAAAGCGTGTCTTAAACTCATGACAGCTTGTCTTGAGTGGTGACGTTTAAAAGCAAAAAGCAGGGTGCTGATCCACGGCTAAAGTCCCCCTGTTATTTTTGCTGCATGTGTTTTTCCACAGCAGGGCAGGTAAAAGAAGTTTACCTGCTGGAGGTGAGCTGTTTGCAGAGGTGCATTAAGAGCTTGTTGTCAGCAGCTCTTCATCAACATCTGACTGTGGCTGTTTCTGCTTTCACTCTCCTCCCTGCAGTAGTATTAGACTGGCCTTTATTGAGGAAAAGCCGCTAACAATGCTAATTTAGCAATAACACATTTCATTTCCTGTAGATTCTTCACAATAAAAGTCGCCTGATATTTGGTAAGGTATAAACTTTTATTGTGAAGCAGCACAATAAGGAAATGTTGAGCTTTCCAGCACCAACTTCAGACAACTTCTTTTATGGTGGATAGTGAACATGAAACAGTAAAATAAAGCAGATCATCTTAAGTAAAAACTAGAGGCAGAAGAGAAACTAAACTCCAAACCACGGAGATTCAGTAAGAAGCTTGGGGGTCGGTTGCAGTCGGCGTCATCGCTGCCTGCTTGATGGCGGGCAGCCCAGCTTTTGGACCTACTCCTGAGAAAGTCCATCTCAGAGTATTGGGCTTTTCTTTTTTGTTTTTTTTACATTCACAAAATGATTAAAAATTCAATTTTGCATATTGCATCTTGGTGGTAAGGCTCCTTTTCTAAAACAAATTCTACTGGCTGCACACATAGATTCAACATAACTAAAATCACTGTCATTGGGAAATGATGCCCTCCATTGTTTTCACACATGCAGGTGAAAGGAAAAACAACAACACAACATGTATTGGATGCATCAGCCACTGAAAAGTTATTGTTGAAAGCTGAAATGAATAAATGTTTTCTTTGAGAAGTCACCATTAAACTTGACTTTGATTGTATTTTCATACCAAATACACCATTACAAGTAATGTGATTTCTGCCTAATGTGTTTGTTGAGAGCGAAGATAAATTGTCTCTGTAAAATGCTCATTCACCAGCCTGTGAATTAATGGTTCATGATAGCTCCCCTGCCCTGCTTACAAATTTATCATATCAAATCTAATTTATTTGTAAATCACTTTTGACAAGACAGGAAAGTAAATAGGAAATATTAGGTTAGATAACCTAAGATGTGTAGGATAAATGTTGCCAAATGCCGTGCTAAACTGTTGTGGCCAGATTATTAGACAAAGATTTACCCTTGCAGTAGGCTATGGGCAATTTTAAACTAGATCAGTCCAAAGATCCCTCTGAGACTATTTGTGATTTTTCATTCTATAAAACATTTTCCTCTTGTTCAGTTAATAATAGACAAGTGTGCTCTATTGCACCTGCAAATTAACAGTGATGTCGAAGTGTCCTGACACACCCTCTAGGCCACCTTTATACAAAAGGCAAGACGTTCAAACACTGGGAAAAAAACAAGCTGGAGCTAAATGTTGCCTATAGTTCGGCTTTAGCTTCTGACTATCTTTGTCTTTTTAACCTGTTGTTGCTGCTGAGTCAGTTTGACTGAGTGTATGATGTAATTGAACCAGAGGCATCCATTTTAAAAGAGGGAGTCTGCGCTTGAAAGGTTAAAGGTCAAGCGTTGCCTGAAGCGATGCATTCAACCCCAAATACCCCTGATGACAGTGTGTTTTGAATGCGTGTAACTGTATCTATCTATCTATCTATCTATCTATCTATCAGTATGTAGTACAAGCAAATTAGAAAGGCCTGCACTATAAAAGCCTGATGCGTAGTGTGGAGCACATTGTGCTTTACTTCATCTGATCTCAGCTCAGTCCTCTGTGTTTCTGAATGGCATTTATGCTCTGAAAAGTGTCATCAAATAAATATGAAAAAGGCACTGTTTACAACCTCGTTCTTTTGATGCTGCAGCATTAAGGCCCCACACTGAGTCCTTGATACCGCCACCATGACAATGACTATCACAATGATTTGGAGAACTCACTGATCACTGATAATGACGCTTATTTCGGAGCCCTCTGAACAAGATGTCGGCTGATTAGGTTTTTATTTTGTTCAAAAAATGTTGTTTTTTCCAAATTAGCAGAATCCAATAGTATAAATTAAGCTCATCATATTCTGATTAGACGTTTTCATCAGTTACACGCTCTCGTGAAAAGGAGGGTTGCTTGAAAATTTTAATCTGCGTCATCTGTCTCTTCCTGTCCTCGATGTCTTTACTTCCACCTCCTGCTTTTCTGTGTCCTCCGTGGCCCATTCTCCCATTCTCTCACTTTTCATCCTCCCTCTCCATTTCTCTCCTCTCCTCCCCGGCTTTCTCTCCCCGTTTCACCCGAGTATTCAGGTGTAAGCCAAACACCCTGATAACTGCAGTGGCTGAAATTGATGTGACACGTTTCAAATTTTCTCCAGTCCTTTAATACAGCATCTCCCCTCCCCGTGCCCACCCCCTCTCTCTTTTCAATATCCCGCTCTCTCACTCCTTCTCCCTCGCTTTCAGGGAGGTGAGCAATTCTAAGCTAGCAAAGTGATTCCATTCTGCGGGCTAGTTATTAAATTTGTTTGCAAATCTCTGCCCCTCTCGCCACCCACCACCCCTCCCTCGATCTCCTCCTCCTCTCATCCATCTCTTCATCCCTCCCTGCTCTTGGCCCTCCGCCACAGTCCCGACTGTCATCAACATTCAGACCCATAAAACGTACAACGGCAATGAGAAATGGAGAGAGGCAGGCCAATGGAGAGACAAAGAAAGAGGGAGCGTAAGCCAAAAGAGAGGAGAATAACAGATTATTTCCTAGAAAAATAGCCCTCTGCTATATTCTAAAACATGGAGGACTCTTTAATAATCTCTTTTATTACAGCAATTTGTTACTGAGCCCCTTGTCTGCGCTGAGGTGTTGGAAGTGAGGGACAGTGGATGGGGAAGTGGTAAAGGAGAGAGTTGACTGGTGAAAGCCAGGCGTGATAACACTAATGAAGATGGCTGGCTGAGGCAAGCACATCTCATACATTTAATAGGTACAATGCTAGATGAATATTTATACTGACGACAGAGTGGAGGGCAAAGAAGTGGAAATTTTAGGCATACACACAGGAGCCACAGCCTGTCACATGTGCCACAGGCAAACACCACAGAAACAGGCAAACAAACAGCATCTCCATTCCACAAAACAATCCAGCAGAACCACATTCTGCAAGTTCTGCCTGGGATATTTGCACTTTGTGACACAGGTTCATGCATTTATGTATTAGACAAGTCATGTAACGTTCTACCTAATAATATCTCCATGACCGCATGCCTGCTCGGGCATGGATCCAGGATGGACCAGGGATGGCAAACACAAAAAAACATGTCCACCCCACTGATAATGGAAATTGGTAGACAAGTGAGATACTTTGAACTTTTCACACAATGAGCAGAGTGCAACAGAGACTGTTTCACAGGAGCATCATGTTGTTTATCAAGCTGACCATGGCAGGTTGCCCAACTCGATGCACCGTCGGTGAGACCTGACAAAGACAAGCTAGCAACACAACAGAGGATAATAAGGCAGATTTACATCACTTTTACCCCACCTGACGGGCAGGACTGCAGACTGAAGGCTCAGTCGGGACCATTGGCTGGTAGTGTTGAGGGGCTTAAAGACTGGTCGTGCTCGGGGTTTACATATTCACTCTTATCAACAAGCACACTTGTCTGAGCTTCCCTGATAGTATCAAATACTGCCAGTTATAGCCTGACACATGCACAGATCCTAAACAAATTTTCTAGTGTGTGTAATATTTAGACAGTGTGATTTTGCCCCCGAATTTAAACAGCAAAGTAGCAGGGGGATTTTATAATAACAAAATTAAATACATTTACACCATAAGTTGATGCAGAAAAGGTTCAAATCAGCACATAAAATTTCTGAAATTGTCTGATGCTCAAAATTTCTGACCCCCAAACCCTCGTTTCATGTGTGCTTTCCCTCCCAGTGTTGAAACAAAGCCTACGCCCTGTGTGAATAACAATTTATCGAAAGATAAAAGTGCCATAAGTCACTCAAAGTCAACTTTACGAACATACGAATCTCATGATGTTTCAGAAAGAGACTTATCCTTAAGGAGGCAACAATAAGACCTGATCAACTGAAAGGTAAAGAGACATTTCAGACACTTAAAATAACAATCTGAGCCGCTCTGTTCCTATGGAGGACCAGAACTGCCAAAATTAAAAACAAATACATAAATAAATGAATGAATCGGTAGATAAATTCATATGCCATTAAATTGCACCAAAAATGCATAAAAAAATAAATGTAGACATTAATTAACTGATAAAATGCATCTTTTCTTTTTACATTTACATTCCTTCACTCATTTTTTATACATTTATACAAAGAAAGAGTGAAGGAATGTCAATGTTAAAATGTATGTAGGAATGTAAATGTACAAAGAATGAGTGAAGGAATGTAAATGTAAAAAGAACATGTGGAGATCCACTTTTACACTGTTGAAAGGTCCTTGCATGGCAGTGATAAACAAAGTCAAAGATTTTAAATAAAATGAAGTTGAATCATTGCATGATGCATGACTGATACAATTTAAAACGGCAGTAAAAATGGACGTGCTTTAAGTTTCATTTTAAATGCTGAGTGGAGTTGAAATGTTAGTTTAAGTGTAACTGATGTGTGAACTTGGGGTATTAGTTGAAGTGAAAGGCATCAAAGGAGTTGAAGTCCAAGCACTGAAAATATTTAGAATGTAAGTTGTCCTGAAGAACTGTCCACTGATGTCAAATGCCATTCAAAATGAAAGTAGTGAAAGGAGTTGAATCGTCGGCTAGGGTGAGATTTTTTAAAAGAGCTATCATTTTGTAACTCATTTATTACAAAGGCTGCAGGAGTGTAGAAGGATTATAGAGAAACTGTGCTTAATTTCACCATGAATGAAATGAATGTATCGTTTAAAATAATAAAAAAATATATTAATTAATTTTAAATTATTTAAATTAAATATTATTTTATTTCAATTTTTTCAAATTATTATTAATTAGAATGGATTACTATTGGTGGGATAAAGTGTAATTATTATAATAACTATTAAAAATAATGAATTCATCTGACATCAATATACAATACAGGAATCTCCATATCTTTTGAGGTCAGTGTTTGGTTTGTTTTTGGTTCCGTGGAGAAAGGACATATTTTTTTTATTTATTTTTCAAAGATCTCTAAAAAAAGTGACTGAACAGTGGGCCATATTTGTAGTAAATAGTACAGCACTCAAACACAGCTTGGTACAGCTTTTGTTGTTTGTCTTTTTGTGCCTATCATCAGTAACACACACAGAAGACCAACCAATTTTCCATTTAAACGTGCTCTTTTAGACTGACGGATGTTTTGATTTGTAACAATGGATTTGAATTGCAGATATGTTTTATGGCAGTGGTTCCCAACTGGTGGGTTCGAGGGTCCATTCTGAATGGACGGTAAGTGTCTTGCGAACGTGTCAAGTTTGTAAAAAAAGCACACTTTATTTTGAAGAACAACAAATTTCCGACACAGTGTTTTTATGTTAAAGTGCTTCTTTCTGCTGCAGAGTGAGTGACTAATGGACAGTTAATTGACAGAGACAGAAAACTAGCTTGATGACATGGTCAAAAGCAAGTATGATGATGAATATATTAAACTGTGTGGACCTTTAACTAATGACTAAGGAGAAATCTGGAGCCTGTGGCCGGACCAGTTGGGAGCCAAAGTTTTACGGGATAAAGCAATCTCTAATATGTATATATTTTTTTACTTCTATGTTTTTTCAAAATTAAAAAAGGTGCTGCAGATTGCTTTGTTGGTGTACATATCAAATCACTTTAAAGGGCTTTATTAAATCATAGTTGCAATGGTCTTGATGCGATAGTAGTTGTGTGGCTTGATATGAATATCTCCAAATAATAACTTAATTTTCTGTCTAGAATAAATACAGTTGGCTGAGTTTGATCCAATAATTCAAATCCCTTATTTGATTGCATAACATTAAAAGTTTGGGGCTTATATGTGTGAGGGCAAGAATTAAAGCAAGCAATATAAAGTACTGTAAGTTATTTGTTCAACACATTATCAGTTGAAGGTTTACACTTACTCTGAATATCCACCCTCCTTCCTGAAGCAGTGAATGTCTAAAACTAAATATACCAATGCAATCAAAGCGCCTCTACTGAAAAATAAGAGAAATTAAATGCGAGTAAAAATCTGAAAACTACATAAAAACACAATAATAATGAAAAATCCCAAATATCAACCGTGCAGAGAATCATTACTGTATCCTCCCTAGGACTCAGTGCTGTGGGTTTGTTTTGGTTTGTACAGATACAATAACAGAATGCTATATAAACACATTATTTACTAGACTCCAATTATCATTACAGTCTGAGTATCACTGTTTATTCCCATACAACATAATAATTATTTGTTCGGTTGAAACATTAGTCCGTCTTTGTGCACATCTAAATCCAATTACATAGAAACCATATACAGAAGTGACTCAGTGATGCTTAAGAGTCAGTGAATTAAGCACTCATTTGATGAAGCCATGCTATCTATAGCTCTAATGATAATATTAGCTTCTCTTCTGTGTTATTATTTCTGAATCAAAACGGGACTATAAACATCTACAGAGGCTGGTAGAGGGAAGAAAGGGGCTTTATTTTTGCTTCGTGAATGGAAATGAGAGTTGTTGGTATTCATTCAGTATTACCGTCCTCACACTTCCAAGTTATTTTTGTTCATGTAATGCATTACTGTATTTCAAAAGCAGATATTTATGTAATTTGGGCTGCATCACATTTCTCTCTCTAAACACATGAATTATTTTAAACTGGGAGCATTTAAAGAAACAGGGTTGAAGAATGGCAATAATGTTAAAATGCTGACTTTCAACTTTTTTAAGGGGGTTAAAGGAGCACTGAGTAAGTTTTAGGGGGACTTAGTGGCATCTAGCAGCGAGGATAGCAGATGGCAAGCATTTTCACATCCCATATCAGTGTTCCTCTTATGCTGTTTGGCATGTCGCAGATTGGCCGCTCGCCTACCACCTACCACCTAATTTCTCTGATAACTTAATGTGTGCTCACCTTATTTCTGCTCCAGACATTCACAAGGTTTTTAGCATGAGCCAAATTATCTGCAGAGGTGTACTCCTCTCCAAATGGAACAAATGGACCAGGTGATTTCAGGTTGTTGTTTTTTTAATACTTTTTTTTCCCAAGCCTGATTTGCTTTTTAGTTTGCAAATTTTCACAAAGGAAATTTCAGTCAGAGTTACACTGAAAATAAAGTAAAGATTTAAACAACCAATAAATTCACAGTATAAAAACGAGAGGAGAAAAAAACGAACCCGTGAACTAGTGAAAACACTGAATAAAGCAGTGTCAAATGACAAATCAGTGTTTCTCTGATGCTGTTTGGCATGTAAGAAACAGGCCTCTAACCTAGTACCTGCAGATGTGTGCCCACATTTTTTCTTTTGTTTGTGAATTATCTGCAGAGGTTGCTGTCTCTCCAAAACAAATGGACCCAGTGATTTAAACCGGTAAAAACATTGAGCAAAGCAGTCCACCCATTCATTCATCCATCCATCCATCCATCCATCCATCCACCCATCCATCCCTCCATCTTATCTGAAGCAGCAACGCTTTTCAGTTCCTGCTGGTGGAACCCCAGGTGTTCCCAGGCCAGATGAGATATGTAATCCCTCCAGTGTGTTCTGGGTCTGCCCTGGGGTCTCCTACCAGTTGGAAGTCCCTGGAACACCTTCAACAGGAGGCGCCCAGGAGGCAACCTAATCAGCTGCCCAAACCACCTCAACTGACCCCTTTCGATGTGAAAGAGCAGCTGCTCTACTCTGAGCTCCCTCCCAATGACCGATTCCTTACCCTATCTCTAAGGCTGAGCCCAGCCACCCCACGGAGGAAACTCATTTCAGCTGCTTGTATCCACGACCTCATTCTTTCGGTCACTACCCAGAGCTCATGACCATAGGTGAGGGTTGGGACGTAGATGGACCAGTAAATTGAAAGCTTTGCATTCCGGCTCAGCTCCCTCTTCACCACAACGGCCTAGCACAGCACCCGCATCTCACACTCCATTCTACCCTCACTTGTGAACAAGACCATGAGATACTTGGAGCAGTAGCTCACTCCCAACCTACCGTTCTCCAGCAGAGAACCATGGCCTCGGAATCAGAGGTGCGGACTCTTATCCAGACCGCTTCACATTCAGCTACAAACCGCCCAAGTGCGTGCTTGAGGTCACAGTGTGCGCTTTAAGATCCTGTTCATGGATAAGACAAAGAGCATCGGAGACAAGAGACAACCCTGAAGAAGGCCAACACCCACTGAGAACGTGTTTGCCAAGTGTGCTGACACAGCTTTCACTTTGGTTATACAAGGACTGGATAGCTGAGTAAAGCAGTGTCAATTGGAAAAAAAAAATCTGTGTTTTTGCAAGCTCTTGTTGCATGGGGGCTTATAACTGTGTTGGTCGACTTGGAAAATGCAAATGGTCTGGTCTGATCTGTTCTGGGCTACTGCAGAAACATGGTGGTGCAACACGGCAATCTCCGTAGACGATGACTCACTCCCTATGTAGATATAAACAGCTCATTCTAATGTAACAAAAGTCTGATTCTTTTCACTAAAGGAAACATACTTTATACAGTCATTTTCTGCCAGTATATTCCCCGACATCCTACACACCGAACCTTTAAACAGTATCATGCAATCTAAAAATTAAAGGTGGCTCCAGTAAAACTACAATAAAAGCTGTGTCCTCCTCAGTTCCTTTAGTTTTTGTGGCAAGTTGAAATGATGCCTGAGCCACAGGTACCTCATATTCCATCCTTGCTTACAGCCCAGCCAGGATGAGAGGAAATTGACAAATAAAAGTAAAAAGGGAGTGTGGGGAGGAGAGTGGGGGTGGAGGGCTGGGGGGGAGGAGAGGGTGAGATATATGAGAGAGGTGTGCTAAACCACTTTTCTCGCCTCAAATCAAAAGCGGAGTGGTTTTCCTATCTGGCTGTTAAAGGTAAGATATGAGCCAGGCTCTGCACTCTGACAGCGTAATGCACCTGGCTGCCAACAAACACACACACACACACACACACACACACGCACGCACACACATACAAAAGCACAGGTGTACACAAGCACACAGCTGTGTATTAAAGGACACAGGAAAACAAATACAAACGTACATACACCTGAAGCACCATGACACATAAATGTAGGTCCACAGAAAGAAACACACACAAAGATATACACACACACACATACACAGCAAAACTAACAGAGGTAGTTTCAAGTGATGACAGGATAATACACATAGGAAAGTCATAGTCAAGATAAATAATGTTCACAACCATTTTTCCATTGTGTAAATCGTGTGTGTGTGTGTGTGTGTGTGTGTGTGTGTGTGTGTGTGTGTGCTTCTGAGAGAGCGCACCCATGAAACGTGCTAGTGTGTTTAAATGTACTGTATGTCTATCAAGGTGACTCAGCAATTGTGTATGTGCAGTGTGTTTAGGCTTATCTATCTGTGTGTGTGTGTGTGTGTGTGTGTGTGTGTTTGACCCTGGCACGAGGGCCCTGAAGTACTTGTTCATGTTGCAGGTAAAATATCTCGTGTGAGTCTTGATTCATTTCACTGGTGTTGAAAAACACAGGAAACTGCTGAGTGTGAGGAAAAAAGATGAGAGGAGCGATGAAAAAAGAGGTGGAAGAGGTATGGTCATGTCATCCGCCTCTAACTTCATGCCTACTCCACATCTTTTAGATGTTGATTGCCCCGCTCCTTTTCCACAAATCTTCCACTGTATCACACCACAAACCCACTGTGTGATTTCAATGTGTTTGTTAAACTTTCCTTGACATTATGTTAAAGACAATGGCAACATGTTGTGATGTGGCAATCCTCATATAAGTAGTCACATGGTTCTGTTATGTATTCAGTGGCATGCAAAAGTTTGGGCACCCATGGTCAAAAATTTGTTTCCTGTGAAGTAAGTAAAAGATGAACTCATTTCCAAAAGGCAAAAAGTTGAAGATGACACATTTTTCAATATTTTAAGCAGGATTAATTTTTAATTTCAATCTTTTACAGTTTCAAAATGACAAAAAAAAAAGCCTGAAGCAAAAATTTGGGCACCCCGCATGGTCACTACTTGGTAGCGTCCCCATTGGTAAGTATCACAGCTTCTAAATGTTCCTTGTATCCAACTGAGAGTTTTTCAATTCTTGTTTGGGGGATTTTCGCCCATTCTTTATTGGAAAAGGCATCTAGCTCTGTGAGATTCTTGGGTCGTCTTGCATGCACTGCTCTTTTCAATCAATCAATGAGGTCTATCCATGGAGTTTTAATGGTGTTTAGGTCGGGGGAGCGCGAGGGCCATAGTAAAGCCTTCAGCTTGCGTCACTTGAGGTTGTCCATTGTGGATTTTGAGGTGAGTTTAGGATCATTGTCCTGCTGTAGACACCATTCTCTCCTCATCTTCAGCATTTTCTCTTCAATGAAGGTCATATTTGTAGAGGTGTTAACTGCACAGTAGAACAGATCATCACCACTTTTCCTGCAGGTCTTTTGCAGTCAAACCAGAGTTTTAATTTGCCTTTCAAACAATCCTACAAGCAGCACCCTCTGGAAGTTTTCTTGGTCTTTCACACATCAACTTGACCTTCACACTTCCTGTCAACTGCCATTTCTTACTAACATTATAGACACAGGAGACATCTACCTGAAAACACTTTGCTGTCTTCTTATAGCCTTCTCTTGCTTGTGAGCATCCATTATTGCAGTTTTCGGAGTGCTAGGCAGCTACTTAGAGGAGCCCATGGCTGTTGATTGTTGGGGCAAGGTTTCAGGTGTCGGCTTACTTATAATGCTTTGAAATCTGCATCACCTGGCCTTTCCTAAGGGTGACTGAACAAGCCAGAGTCCTAACAAGCTAATTACTGTATGGTCTGAGACCTTGTTAAAAGTTGTCTGAGAGCTCAAATGTCTCAGGTTGCCCGAACTCTTGCATGATGCTCCTTTACTTTTTTTCACTCTTAACTTGTGCAAAACAAAAATAATACACTGATCTTACTTAAAATGTTAAAAAGCATGTTTTATCACATTTCATTTCATGACTTTTGGAGATCAGTTCATCTTGTACTCACTTAACTATGGACAGTAAACAAAATTCTGACCAGGGGTCAAACTTTTGCATGCCACTGTTAATGTGTGTGTGTATACATATATATATATATATATATATATATATATATATATATGTAAGAAAATAAGAGTCTTCCCCCTTTTGTTTTGCCCCCTATAGATGATGATGCCCTTGGCATTCGCCTATAGGCCTACTGCCTTAGCCATGGGCTGACACTGCTTACAGGGTCGTAGTATTAATCCTTTTTACTAAGCCTCATTCCTAAAATAAAAAAAAAACATAGCTCTTTTTCCTTTTTAATAAACTGACCTTCAATTTTCACTGGATATTCAAGGTGAGACAAATCCATTTATCATTTTCTACTTTTCTAAATTACATTCTGTACGGTCCTTGAACTTTTGACCTAACTATTTGCATTACATACACAGCATACATGTTGCAACATTAATGTGAACATGCAAGTACTCAAAAGCATCTCTCTCCCCCTTCATTATTCAGCGGCTGATGTCCTCTGGGGTCACAAGAAGGTCAACAACTACCGCAGTCTGTCAAAAACTTGTTAACAGTTTTATTCACTTAAATTTGACTGTTCGTGGTCGTCTTATTTGTTAAGTGTTTTCTGAAAGCCTGAGAGTTTTATTCTGAAATGAAAAAAAAATAAAAAAATCACAGTTCATAAAACACAAAAGACGTCCACCCTCCCACGGAGACTGTGAGTATGACAGAGTGCTGACACCAAGAGTCACCTTATGATTCTTGTGTAAAACATGACTCATTCTTTGGAGGACAGAAAAATGGTTTTCACAGCAACCAGTTTCATAAGTGAAAGCCTTGATATAGACCCACAGCAGGGAGGGACAATGGTGATTGTACAACTAGGATTTTCTGCCAAGGAGACACTGCAATAAACTGTTGAACAGTGACATCACAACTGCATCATCAGGAAGGGAGCAACCGGGTTCAATATAATTCAACATGAATCGTAAATGTGCGTTTCGAAAGTGTCCGTCTGTGTCCCTCTGTTTGCATTTGATGTTGCGGCGTGCACAAGCTCATTCATGAATGAAATTACTTTGGGCTCCTTTATTTCTTCATTTCTTTATTCTTCTGTATATTTCATAAGCATGCATGTGATGAGTGTGTGTTTTCTGTTGCTAAACCACTAGCTCTGATTCCCTCCTTCTCTATGGTCTGTGGCCCAAAAGCAGCAGCACTGCAATTATTGATGAGGTTCACTTATCAATAATTCAGCCATACATCTGATTAGCCAATAGGACTGATGATCGGGCTCCGCACTGAATCCTCACACATCAATCCTCTACTTGGCTCTGGGCTGTTGTTATCTCTCCCTCCCATGTCTTTCTGCCTTTTCTGTCTTTGTCTCTGTCTGTTGCTCTTCTCTTTCTCTCTCAGCCTTCTTTTTTTTGCCGTTCCCCGTCCTTTATTTACTCTCCCTCCCTTCCTCCAACCTCTTCCCTCCCTTCTATCCAATCACTCTGCATTACAGATATCCATCTGCCTCACTTTATTGTCCTTGCAAGTCACTGATACATGTGTAACTGGCTGCCACTTCGTCCTGAGAGAGCCCCACTGACATCAACAGGTGGCAAATGTCAATCTGGCCAGAAGACAAGTGGGAACAACAGAAAAGCGACAGAGGTGAGGCCGCGGGGGTGGGTTGAATCAGGAGAGGCTGAAGGACAGGAGGAGTGAGGGAGACTGAGTCAGTGGGTATTGGGATGGAACAGAGAGCCTTTTCCAGGACAGCGGGGATCGATACCCACGCTGCCTGCTCTCACAACCCCCATGAGCACAGTAGAGGTCCAAGAAGTAAAGTGTGTGTAAATTTGTGCATGGGCGAACCCTCCCCTCGTCTTTCAGTCTGTGTTTTTATGTGTATTTGAGGTTGTGTGAGCAAGTGTGTTTGTCTGTGCTGCTGTCTGCAGGGCAGTGCAGAGAGATCGAGCAACAGAGAAGGGAGGGAAGAGAACTCGCCAGCAAAAGAGCCAAAGTGTTAATTACTTATCGATCCAATTTGGCAGATGACTCCCTAAAAATGCGGAGGGCAGCTCAGTGCACATCTCAAAAGGAGAGAGAGAAGACAATCTACTGTTCAAAAGTCCCTCGGACTCCCATCTCTGCCTCACTAAATGTTTACTACCAATTCCTGGCCCCTGAGCCATGCCTGGCTGCACTGCTTACCGCCTCCTTATCACTTCCCAGCTATGCGACTCCTCTCTTCTCTCTGTTTTACTCTCGTTCCACATTGCCTGCTTTCATTCTATCCTTCACATTTCATCTATGTCCTCTAACCTCTCACTTTTTCTCTCCGCTCGGCATTCCCCGCTGTCCCCCGGAATCCTCAGTGAATCAGTGTCTCTATCAGAGTTCCTTATGCTGCAGCATTTGTGTCTTAAATCTCTCTGTCTTGTTTTATCCTGGTTGCTTTAACACAGCACTCATACTTTCCCCTCTTTCCTCCATCACCTCTCTCTTTGTTTCTGTCATGTTCTCCCTTTCCCATTAGTTTTGCTTTTCATTTCACTACCCCAACACCCCCTTAACTAAATCCCCTGTCTGCAAGAAATGGCTTTCTGCTGTAAAGGTTGGATAAAGTAGCACCCTGCTGTGGACTGTTTGAATACCATCGCTCTATTCCTGTCCTCTGCCCTACAGCTGAAACTGTATTCCAGGATACTGTCTACATAACATGAGCGATTGTTTTCTCAGAATACTGTCAATATTGCATGAGAAACTGTTTTTTTTTTTTCGGGAATGCTGTCTATAGTGCATGCAAACTGTAGCCTAAATACTCACTGTGACATTTAAATGAATAGGTCCTATATGTGATAGGTTCTATTTAGAAAGAAAGCTGTTGTGTAGACGAACAAAATAAACAAACAAAAAAGCAGAAGGATTATTCTATTCAATAACTCAATTACAATGTCTATGTTTAACTTTACATTAATTCAGTTCACTCATCAATTTTTACCTTTGGATAGTGACTCAATATGTAAAAGTGCAAAACAACAAACAATAACTTTGGTGAAAACTTTACGAATTGAGCTGAATCAAGTCATGGATCAGGAAAAAAACAAAAAAAAACATTACACTCCACCATGGTCACAGTCTTTGCTTCTCATACGATCACGGTATCATTTGCTTACGAGCACTAAACACAAAGTACAGAGTTGAGGCTGAGGTAGTTTTGCAGGTATGTCTTCATAAACCAATATATTGGACAAACTGAAATTGTAACCTTATGATGGTGCTAGCAGAAAAGTCAGGGGATCACAAAAGTTATTACAATTCCCCCTGAGGGAAGACATGGATGTCTGTATGAAATTTCATGGTACTCTATCCAACAGTTGTTGACACATTTCAGTCTGAACCAATGTTAACCTACTGGGGCCACTAGAGAAAAATCCAGGGGCTCAACAAAGGGTTCACCCCCTGGAGACTTTGACCTTCTCCATGAGGGTCTCTTGGTATCTGTTCAAAATTTCATGGTGATCCATCCATAAACTGTAAAAAGAGATGGACGACGGGTCTCCACTTCCTCCCACTGTACAAAAAAGAAGCTGAATTTTCCCAGTTATGGCTTCTACCATCTTGCACTGGTGATGTCATTTGGACCTAGAGTCTGTACAGTAGCAACCTCTGTGGTATCAAGTTCCAGTTGTGAGCAACACTGCTGATTGACACATAGCTGTCAGTCATAACGTCAAACCCACTTTTTATAGCATCAAATAACTAATAAAAAAAACCACTTACACATACATCATCATGATAAGAGCCATCAGGGGGCGATCAAGATGTTTAGGCCTCACTTCAGGGGAGCTGTCATGTTGTCCATCTTTACAGACAGTCTATGGATCCATCCAACAGTTGCTGAGACATTTAACACAAGACTAAAAATGTCAACCACATGGTGGTGCTAGAGAAAAGTCAGGGATCACCAAAGCCATGAGGATTCATCTGCAGAGGACCATAAATATCTGCATGAAACTTCATGAAAATCCATCAAATAGTTGTTGAGATACGTAATCAGCACTAGCATCTCTCGGGGGCGGACTGCTAGCATGGATAAATGTAATAATAATCATAAGGCTGCCTATGGTGAATTTTTGAAGTGGCATATTTTCAACCATTAATATCTGCCTTTTTTTCTTTTCTTTTGGACTTAATAATATCAACGCTTGTGAAAACTGCTCTAGAAGAACAATATACCTCAAAATTATCGCCGCTGATTTTCTTTTCCTGATGTCAAAAACAACAATTATATTTTTTTTAGCACATCAAGTGATTCCAGTGGTCACTTAACATCTACAAATGCTATGATTATTCTATTTCTAACAACAAATAAACTTGAATAAACGCCCAGAGAGGCAAAGGAAATAATTACATGGTAGATGCCTGCCTGTAAACAAACAACACAATAACATAAACACTACAGTGTGTAAAAATTGCATTCATTAATTAAGTAATAAAGTTGGATAGTAAGTGTGAAATGGGATCCAAGCAATCAGTAAACATGCCCTGCCCTCTGCTGTTGAATCAACACTAGTAGTGTTGTGTGAAACTGCCACTGCTTGCTCTCTAATGCATAAAGTCTGATCTCAAAACGGGTCTGCTGTTGCTTTGTACATTTCTTCTTCTTTTTTTCTAGAAAAGAAGGCTTTCAAATTTTTGTTTTATTGATATATAATTATCCTGGATGAGCTCATTACTTCAAACATAACACTGAGAACACATTCAAGTCTGAAATAAACAAAAAAAAAAAAAAGACACTTTACTTCATCTCCTACTAAGTGCAAAGTAAGTCTTTCAAACGATCACTTTTCAAAGTAACCAAATTTTTTTCGAAGTACAGTCAAAGCAACGTCCATTATTCCGATTCTTTATCTTGTTTTCACACTTTCAGTTGTTATATTGCATTATTATAATAACTGAAGATTTCACCAAAAAGTCTAACTCTACTCTCTTTTAGTTAGACTCCATTCCAGCTATCGTTCTTTCTTTTTTTTTATTAACCTTTACTAATCTCCCACTGGATCTCGCAGTGTCCTTGGCTGTGGCTTAAATGCTCTCCTGTTGAAAAAGGTCCATCTTTTTCAAAACACTGCGGGGCGGAATCTAACGAGGCCTTGTGAGTTTGACCTCACCTCGGTTTTCTATGCGTGCTACGACTGATTTAAGAGTGTTCCTCCTTTTGTATAAAATACTATGTGATCTTGCTCCACCATACTTAATGAGCCTCATGACCTCCTGCATTCTTCCACATGCTTTGAGATCTCAGCAGGCAAGACTCCTCATTATCCCAAGAACTAAGACAACATCCTGAGGAAATACAGCCTAATTCTAATGTGCCCTCTCCTTTTTAGAAATTATGTCCAAAGTGCTAATTTAGGGAAACTCACGATTCTGCGGTCTTTAAATGAACACTTCAAAGGTATCAAACATAACCTTCAGACCTTGTTGGTCAAGAGTTCATGCTGAGTGCAATGCAATGGGAATAATCTACATTTCTAGTTATAACTTGAATTTATAACTTTTATGTTGTTCTGTGACAACAATAGAGGACTGCCTGTCGAATTCCTTAATGAAGCCTATACCGTGAATGCAACATGAGTCCTAACCAATATGTATATATACTGTATATATTAGGACTGTCAGTGTTAACTTGTTAATAGGAAAATTTGCAATGTGATGTTATTATGGTCCGCACATAATGCATGTTGCTATTTTGTCTCTTTGATGCTCCCTAACTTGCAGTCAAGCCACCACAGCTGCTCCCTGCTGCTGCAATGAGGGAAAATAAAACACTACTGTGCTTTTGAATGGCTCCTTTCACTTTAAAAAGCTCCCAGTAGGTTCAGTTGAGAAGTCAAAAGTAATGTGCATCTTGTGTCAAATGGAATTAAAACATCACCAAAGTACTTTGAGTTTGAGCTACCACCTACAACAAGTTGAGCATACAGGCGCAGCTAATCAGACTGTTTGTGGGCAGCTGCATTGCCAAAGTTGACAAAGCACTGTTTTGGTGTTTGCAAATTGCCACAGACCTGTGGATTACACTAAATGAAAGTGGTTAACTACAGCGATTGCTAAATGGGTGGAACCTGACCGCAGACCTGCATTTTTAGTCCCATGTGTGATTCATCCTGGGATCATGTGAAAAATCCACAAGCTGCTGGGCTAATTTATGCAATTTAAATTGCAATGGGCTTGTGCTAATAATGTCAGCATGTTGTTGTTTTTTTGTGGAAAACATGTCTAGCATTTCTGTTTTTTCAATCTGTGTACTTGTGTTTGGAATTTGTCATTATTAAGCCATGTTTATTGTGTCCTTAAGGTGTGTTTTGAATCAGCCAGACTTCACTGCACTTCACAGAAACCCGACTGCCGACTACTGTTTTAGTGGTGTAACTGCAGAGTGACACAGACACCACTGCACAAGTCTATTAGGCATTAAGAGAATGTCCTAATATTGACATGTTGTGGCCAGTCACACCTTACTGTTGTGGGGAACAATAGTTCCACACATAAAGGACCTTTATGGATCAGAGAAAGCAACTAAACTGGAACTTTTGAAAACTGCAAATGCTGTCACACGAACCAGGGATCACTGGACGTCAGTGAGTAATCAGAATTACATCGGAGTAACTGCATTTCCTCAACTGGAACAGTGTAATCCTTTCCAAACAAACACTTTATTTCTGTGAAGTTGTGTCACACCTCTAACCCCCAAATTCCACCAGATGCGTGTGGGTTGCATCGGCGCTCCGGAATGGCAGCAGAGCCGATAAGTTTCAATTCTAGTCAATGTGCGTGTTTCCACCGGCTGCGGCTGAGCTGTGTTCCGGGTCCATCCCAGCTGAGGCGTTCCGAAACCCTCTACAACAAATACGCAAGACTTCTATTTTTGCTGGACATCGGAGCACAATGCAGCAATTCAGCACAGAGCAGATCATGCAGGGCAGGAAGTCGTGCACAGAAACAAAATAAAACATCCAGTTAATTTTCAAAATAAAATACACGGCAGCACATTTTTCCCTGCACTAAACCTTGAATACATCATAATGGGTGGAGGCAGGCCTGAAGTCAACAGGTCAGAAGTTTTCAGACGTCATTTCACCCCGTTGACACCATGGACGAGGAGATGTTAATCATGGAGGTGCACCGAGATGTCTTCCTACTACTACTACTTTTGTGGTTCTGTTTATAGAAATGACATCTTGTTATATCGCGTGATTATGCATGAATTCACGAGATCTCGTGGGTCCAGTGGAATTCCAGCATAAGTCATGGTTTCAAGACCAAAAATGTTGTAGCAGTGCTGCACTGATTTCAAAGAAATAAATCTAAAAGTTAAGATCATAAAGTGGATTTCTTAACATTTATTTGATTTCCAATGACGACTCTCTGGTAAGAATTGCTTAACCTTGCTTGAAATGCAAAATAATGGAATTTTAAACCTGAGATTAAAAACAGTGATTAACTGCAATTATTGAAATTCAGCGATTAATCACAATCAAAAAAATGTTAATTTGGCAGCCCTATATACATACGTGTACTGTATAAAATAACTTTTTTCACCTCCATTTGGGCATGGAGGACCCAGATAAGTGCAACCTTGTGCTTTACTACTTTACTATGAATGCCTAATGCATCAAGGGCACACTTGTCCAGCAATAGAAATGTCGATCGCAAGTCTTTTTAACACTATGATGGAGGAAGATTTAGAGGGCTGTGGCTCCAAAACGGCTGGTTCTCTGACCTCATCCATCACATCAAATTGAACATATTGTAACCCCTTCCTTCTATGCTCTTTGCTGTTTATATGAAATGTTTTCTAGAAATATTCAACAACTCTTTGAAGAAATAGTCTACTATACTGTGAATTACAGACTGCTGCGATCAATGTTCAACCTGACTGCAAACCAAAGGAGAAAGCCCCAGTGAAATAAGGCAAGTGAGCAAACTTTATCTATACACCACCTTTCAAGAGAAGATCAAACATAGCTGCCATTTAAAGATGTTAAAGTCTGAATAGTGGTTCGACTAACAAGCCCTGGTTGTAGTACTTAAATTACCTAATCATGATTTAATGCTGTATCAAGTCAGTAACATAACAGGGCTGAGCTCTAACAGTCATACATCAAGCCTTGACAGTTTGGTGAAATGTCAAGGCCTTGTCACAAATATCACCTATATTTCTGAGATTTGACTTAAGTGAAGATGAAGGAGACCCAGAGCATTCCATCATTTATGGCAATGTGCTGTCATGGGCATGAATGAGCACCTGAAACACATCTGTGTAAGCTACAAGAAGAGACTGGCCTTCCAATCCTGGACAGAATTTGGAAAACCAGCAGTTTATTGACATGTTACGGGTTGAATAACATGTTCAGTTGAATATCGTCTGCATAGGACTGGTTGTATTTGCCTTCAAAAATACTGATAATGTCATCTGGGGAAACAAAGCTAATGCAAACATAAGAGGCCTTAGAACAGAGCCCTGGGGTGACCACAAGAAAAAACAGCAGATACCGAAGAGTTTGTGAGTCTGAAACTGATTCAGTGTAGTTGCCACCGACGCACACTTACCACTGACATCCATTGTAACCATGTGGAGCCAAAGTCATTTTTTGGAGCAGTAGAAGAAGCCAAGGTGAGGTTCACAGGACTCTGTGGCAGTGACTATTCTCTGTGGCCATTCCTCAGCCTGTCAGAGTCTGTCAGATCTCTCTTCTGCTCTTCCTGAGGTTTTTACCTTTTTTCCCTGTTAAAGGAGGGTTTGGGGGAGTTTTTCCTTATCTGCTGTGAGGGTAAGGACATGGGGGATGTCGTATGCTGTAAAGGCAAATTGTGATTTGAGATAGTGGGCTTTGTAAATAAAATTGAATTGAATAGACCTTTTGATCATGCAGTGCACAGCTGGGGTCGCTGGTGACTGGCATGGGATAAATTGGGATGGAGCAACACACAGATTTGTACCACTGCTAAACTACAGATGATCCAATAAACAGAAATTTGCGGCCCCGAAGGGACAAGTTCATCATGAAGAAACTGGTGAGCTAGAAACTGTTAAACACAGGCACCACCATGCCACAACCTCTAGGACATTCTGTCACATTTTGAGTCACATTGTACCAGATACACATACTGTCCAACCTTACTGGCACTCAGCCCAAGATGGAAAAAAAAATCCACCTTCAGGTTGTATTATTAAAGTGGCTTTAGCAAGGACTACCTCGGTAAAACTTTTCCTCTGCGATAATTCTACTTAATTTGTCCAGCCTAAGAAGACGATCTGCCAACTGTTCTCCAGGGTGATGAGGACCATATGCTGTCTGTAACAACGAGTGAATACTGATACTGATACCAGCCTGACAATGCAATTTCTGATGGAGATTAGGCAGCTGCAGAGTCACTGTAACAAATACTAACAAGCACCCTCATAATCAGGACACAAGTACAAGAGAGAGAATGAAGGTGTGGAATACACTTAAGCTTAAAGCAGGGATAATCAATGCTTTGACAGTACCAATGGATCAAATGACTATTGTAAAAGGGGATGCAGTTCCCCTCAGCTATATGGAGTGTTTCAGCATTTTTTCCTACCCACAGTTTTACTGTTTGGTCCATCCCTCCTGCTCTCATCAGTGTCATTTCCAGGGTTTTTTTTCTCAGTAAAAAAAGCAAAATTATTATCCAACATTTGCTACCTTTTTAGCACCAAACAGCAAACAGGCAAAGTTGACAACTACCTGGTGATCATAGTGGAGCATTTAACAGCCAAAGAGTGTCCTTCAGTAGTTAGTGGCAGGCTGTCCTCATGCACCGTGTATATGTATACCTATAAAAAGTAATACACCACAATTCGTATAAAACCCACATAATCATGAACCAGTAATTCTTGTGTAACCCATGTGAACGGGAAGGCTGCATTCAACACCGTACCTATGGCACAGGCTCTGCGTTGACGTAGAGCCTATACCGTACCCTACACCGTAGCCTGACGTACACCTCCCCAGAAATGTGACTACGTGTTGCAGTGAAGCAGACCTCCTGTCTGTTTTTGTAAGCTGAAACCATTTCCCTCAGTGGAAACAAAGCTTTCATTTACTCAAATTTCACAGATAAGAAACAATAAATTGTGAAGACAATAAAGTCTCCACTAAAATACCATCTTAAGTCTTGTGTGTGATTTATCCTGGCTTCAGACAGTTGTTTTGTCAGTGAACCTTGTGAGTTGTAATGGAGCTGAATATAATTTAAATTTAATAACTGTTGCTGTTGTCCCTGGTTTCATATGAGTAGAGGAAAAGTCTGATAGCCACTAGCTACTTTATACAATGTAAAATGCCATAGGCTTGTGCTTATAATATGAGCATGTTGTAATTGTGGGGAAAATGCTTCTAGCAAAAGATAAATGCTTTGTCCGTTGATGCTGCGTTATAGAGAAGCCAAATTGTGTACTTTTGTTTGTTTTGTTTATGTGTGTTTTAGGTGTGTTCTGAATCGACTAGACTTTACAGCACTTCACAGAAACCCTGCCACCGACTAGTGTTCAGGAGGTGTAACTGCAGGAGAAAGGAGCAAGTAGTATAAAGACTACAGTCGTAGGGAGGCAGGTTGGGGTGAAGGATGGGTCAAACAATAAAGGACTTCCCCCCAGGAGATCAGTGTTCCAAACCCTGCAAAACCACAAGGACTTTGAGTTATTTAAGATATGTTGTCACCATGTTAATTTTCCCAAACCTAACCTACATAACTTTACATGCCTAGACCTACCCTATGTAACTTCACCTAACATCATTCGTGAGGTGCTAATTCCTTAGATTTCAAGTAAGTGCATTTTCACAAGGTATTATAAGAACGGCTGCATGACGATACGTTTTAAGTGGAGATCAGAAACAGAGCTAAAAGAGTGAGTGACCTTACACTCATCTGGGCCAGCAACACAACTCCAATCCATCCATCCATCCATTTTCATCCGCTCATCAGGGGCCGGGTAGCGAGGATTGATTGTCTTAACATACCAATTTTCTGCATTGTGCTGTGGACTGACACGGCTCTCCCAGGACACCAGATATCAGCACAATGTGACAGACAAAAACACACATACACAGACCACAGAAATTTGCAGCCTTTGCCCTCTGCATGCAACCACAACCATATCAGTTTTGGATGAATTGTCTGGCCGTAGGATTTGGATGGATTCGAGTACTGGACACACATAGAAATGTGTTTCTGTCTGAAAGTCATAGAGATAAAAAGTGAAATCCATACATTTTTGATTGAATGTGAAGTACTTATATTCTATTTCCATACAATCCATGCACTTTGCCAATGCTCCTGACGTCGTCTTTCAGTTGCACAGCATACAGAATTGTGCTTCCCCACAGAAAGCAGTCAAACTTCCAAAAACTCTATTGCAGAGAAAATACTGTGCAGTTGATTGACTCCCCTTTCAGTATTTACTTTTCTTGTCTGAGTTCTGTGACTCCAGCTTAACTTTCTGACCCCCAACTAAAACCTCCATATCCCAGCCTTCTGAATCTTATATCCAACGAATTCTCTCATTTCTCCCTCTCTCTTTCTCCCTCTCTCCAGATGGAAGTTGAAATGAATCTAAATTAATGAATATCATTACAGCCTCTTAAATAGCTGCGCTGTATTACTAACCCTTCTCGGCTTTATCTCCCTCCACACATGGGTCCCAGACAACCAAACCTTTCTGGGAGATACAGATAGAAAAGGCTAACTACTGTTTTATTTTTTTTCCCCTCCAAATGGAAGGAAATGCTCACTCTTTCTTTCAGCAGGGGAGCGAGGCGTGCCATAATGAGTTTTGTGCTTAACGAGGGCAGTCTAATGCCTGCCGACATGTTTTTACTGCCGATATCAGTGTCCTACAGTCTGTTCACTTTTAGGCAACATGAGCCACCCAATGAATAACATTTTATATTGTTTTAAAAAAATGAGCTTGATATTGTGTGTGAGTGCTTTCCCTATTTTTCTATTTTCCCTACAGGGATAGTTAAATTATGAATTAAATGTCCTTTCATTGAATATTTATTTGCCACTTGTTTTCCTGAAGAGTATTAAGCTGCTGTGTGTTCTTCGTCTTCTTCTTCAAAACACACAAACACACACACACACACACCCCTCTAAATAACTATGAAAATTGGCCTGCCAAAATTGGAGTCCTGAAAATCTTCCAGAAAGTTAATAACTGACTGACTGATTACATCTGTTCATTTGAGGGAGGGACAATGAATAATATTTAATGCTTTCCAAATTAAAATTGAGGAATTTTACAAAGTGCTTGAAATGTAAAACATAAACTTTGTACTTGAACACATCATATTGTAAGTGGATGACACATGGCGACTTGAGTGTAATCAGACATCTAAGTCTCTTTTTGTTTCTGTCTTTTACATTTTTAACAATCGGGAGAAAGCCAGTAATGCTTTTGTGCTCACATGGAAAACTGCAGATCTTTTCCTTTTCCTCTCATTTGTTTCGAAATACCTCAGAGGAGATTTGATCTGCTGAAACAAGAAGGAAAAACAATCGTATGATGTTACATTTCACCCTAAAATGCATTTGCTGTGTAAAATTAGTTGTATATAAATGTAATTTCCTGGAGACAGAGCTGGCCATAAACTGACTGGAAACAGTTCATTCAAAATCTGTCATTCTTGTATTTGTTACCGGTGAGGTTCAGAACTGATTTCAAGATGCTCTTGTTAACAGCTCTGTACTGATACAGAAAATCAGTAAGGTCTGTCCTGGAGCTATACAACAGACATTTTACCCATATGAGCTGCTGTGCAGCCTTCGATCCCCTGCCTGCGACCTCTCTGATGTTCCAAATTCTTCCAACAGAGACCGGGCTTTCGCCTTCTGCGGCTTGAGGCTTTCAAACACCTCTCCTAAGGAGCTCAAGCCAACAAAATCTATATCTTAAAAACTTTATGTAATGGTAATAATAAAAAACACACAAACAAAAAAAAACACACACCATGAAGCTTATTTTTGTTGGTTTGGGGAGACGTGTTTTATGCTGTTGATTTTCCTACAATTTTACTACCCACTGTTCCTTTACTTCTATCGCATGGAGCTCGCTTTGATTTAAATTTCTCATTAAGCTGGCTCTGCAGACATGTGTGCATGTATACTTGTGTGGGTTTATGTTGGGTTGTTTTTTTTTTGGTTTCGCTTATTTCCATCAGCCCCTATAGTGATGAATGAGACAGGTTTTTCAAGGGTGAAAATGTAATTATATGCAACAAACATGCCCTGAGTCTATTGATAGTATTTGCACAAGTCTATTGCAGCTAATGTTCACAGTGGAAAAGAAATGTGAAGTCACATTATGAATGTCATGCGGCACACACACACACTTTTATTACCATTTATTTGAATGAAGGAATGAGCGAGCTGCGAGTGTCTTTGTTTTTGTTTTAGCTTGAGATAGAGTGGCAACCTGTTGGAGGTGTTTCCCTGCCTTTTTGCCAAATGCATGCTGTAATTGCTTCATAACAGCAGAAGATAAATGAAATGAACAAATAGAAATGTAACAATCGAAGGCTTGCTCTCACAAGAATCTTTCCCAGTCCACTTGACAGAGAATTAACAGCCAGTGCTGATGCCGTTCCCAGAGTTCTGAATTTCCTCACAGGGTGTTAAACTGGTGACACAGAGATGTGTAGGAAAATTGGGCTGTAAATCAGCACTCCATAATTCATGTGTCGCTGCTCCATTCTGGGTCGTTGCTATCTGGTTATAGGTGCAGGACTCAGAAACACACACTGTACTGTATGTGTGTGCATAAAACATCAGCGTCCTGATACTTGGATTTTTATTACTGAATATGTAAAACCTGGGCCCTATATAATGCAGAAACTGGGATGTTCTATGAGTGATGCAGACTATAATAATGAAACAGAAGCTTAAACATTAACAATAAGTTATATAACAGTAGCTGTATTCTACAATGTCTGAATGGGACATAATTATACATCATAAATCTTGAGTTAGCTGGGTTCTGTTACAGTAGATGTTAATGGGAGCAGAAGCCTAGATTTTTCTTACCTTTTTTCAAAAGTGCATGAATTATTGCAATTGCATAGTGTGTGTAATTATGTGAGTGCGGTTGTGAGTTTTTTTCTTCTTGCTCCTGATCAATGGCCCCTGCCTGTGCTTCAGCTGTCTTGTAATTACACCACTGTCTGCGACGTCTGAGTGTTTAAAAGATCAAACGCTGTCTCAATCCTCTCACCAGGCACGGATCTAAGAAGAGTCAGCTGTCGCTATAAAAGGTCACTTGCTGTGTTTTGATGCCCACACAATAGTTTTTTTTTTTGGTCTTTCTTTCTTCTTTCATTTCTATGTCTTACTTTCATGTATCGGGAATGAGCCAGTAAAATGTCACCGGCACTCAGAAGTGATTATTGAGCAGGGGACAGCAGGTGGAAGAGGTTGAGAAAGTGAGACAATCAAACAAATAACAAAGGGGAGACTGAAGGAGTTGCAAAAAGGAAAATTAGAAAGAGCAGTCTTTAAGGCTGCCCCCAACTAAGGACTTTCCTAGTCGACTCATATTTGTCGTTTAGGGCCATTAGATGCCCACATGTTTATGACATTCATTTAATCATCAAATGATATATTTTGGGCGGGGCAACAATGGTTTGAGTTGAAGGTGTGAAAAAGAATAGTATCAGTAACATTGTTAACACTGTGCTACATTACAGAGAAATACAAAACCGTACTAATGAACCTTCATTAATATGAACCCCCTGAGTGCAGAGCTGATCTTCCTCCAGGTGCTGTTTATAGTGTGTAGACCTGAGCGTGGCCACTTCCTGTGTCTGTCCTTTCAAATTAAATTCCCACATGGTCCAGTCATGTAAGTTTTATTTATTTTGACAAGACGCAGCTCCTACTAGAGTTTCACGTTTATTTGTTTGTTTGTTTGTTTTCCTGCGATTAAGCGACCAATGAAATCTTGCCAACTAATGACCTCTCTGGCCAACTAACGTTTGTTCGCCTGTTAGGGGGCAGCGATAGTAGTCTGTGATACAGTGTAAAACAGGAATGACATAAAATAGTTAACTGTAAATTAGCCCCACCCCCCAAGAGAATCAATATGAGATCAGCAATTATTGCCTATTGGTTATCAATTTCTTACCCTTAAACAGGCTAAACGGCTGTGTGTGTGTGTTTCTATTAAAGAGTGGTCAAAAGCCCCAAAGCTAATTACTCAAGTGTTTATTAGTCATGTTTTTTAATGCAGCAACTGTGGTGTGAGAGGTAAGTGTATCAGCATATGGCCATTACATAACACTGGCTTTAACACAGCTGGAAGTGATAGCAGTGTGTGAAAGAAAATTGCCATGATAAACTTAATTAAATTAAGACAGAAGGAAAAGGAGAAAATTGGGTGTAGTCTATCCCTTTCAGTCACCTCTCTCTACCCGTTTGCATCAGCGTAGTTGGTGTAGGTGTCATTGCTTTATTACACTTCTCTCAGTTTGCAGATTGTGGCGCAGGCATCAGACAGGCAGCCACACAGACAGTTTGGTAATCAAGATTTGTATATCTGTTCACCACAGCAAACACAACACATAATTTTGGAACACATCCACACACACACACACACACACACACACACACACACACACACACACACACACACACACACACACACACACACACACATATCACCACCACCATGCCCACATATTCACATCACAACTCTTCCCACATGGAAGCCCAACATTACACCGAAATTACATGAGTTACACGAACAAACACAATATCGTGTCCAGCCTCAACACGACTTATTGCTACACTGATCTGTTCTCATAGCTTTGGTCTATAAATAAGGCTCCTCCACTGAATCTCGCTCATGTAATTCTGAAGTAGCAGCAAGGGGAGGAAGTGACTAACGTGTACAATTGTGGCAGAGATGAGGATGGGAACATTGAATCTGTAGAAAAACTGGGAAACAGCAAAAAAAAAAAATCACCATGATTGAGACCAGTAGTTTTCTAATTCTGCTGCCAGTGACGCATTTAAACCTTTACATGTCAGTCACGCAACAAGCCCTCTGGTAGACACGTGTTCTCTGATCATCTGACGCCCCTATCGGCAGGACAATTTCACTTTTTGTGCCTTCAAAACTCACGACAAATCACTGCTTCAGCATTCAGCCTTGAGCAATGCGGACCTGCGCATGAGGAGCCTCCTTACAGAAACACATAGACGATAGTGTGCGTTTCCTGCTCTGCCATGACCTGCATTTCCACGCACGCCAAACATCAGCCAGTGTGGTGAGGGTTAGAGAAACCCACGGAGGAAGCTGTGTCTCTAGGAAACCTCTACCCAGAAAAAGAAAAGACATGTAAAAATATTCTCACCCCGTGCCCCAAGAAACGTGCATTGTGCGTCAGAAACGTAATAAGCTTTTTTTGCGAGGCACACGCCAACACTATCACACAATGCAACTCATGAACATCAAACCTCCCACACACACACACACACACACACACACACACACACGCCTACCCATAGCTGCATGTAGATGTAGATTTAGACTGAATTAACTTCATCTGCCATTTGTATACAGATAAGATTGTTACTATCAACTGTATATGCAGTGTTGTGGTACACATAATGTACTGTAATGTATAAATGCTTCAATAACTGCCATATGGATAATTATTTGATGTACTTGCAGAAGTGGTTTAACACACATAAATTAACCCACTTAAATGGGGCACTGAGTGGATAGCATGCACATGTTATTGCACTGTATTTATATTATTCTGGTAATATAACAATAGCAGTAATGGTCATTAAGTACTGCAGTGTTATTTCAACCTAATTGCAGCTGTGTATGTTGCACTATAACCGTTAGTAAGGATTCCACATACGAAATGAACGTTTAAATGAATGGGACTATTTTATCTACAGTATCACAAATCGGTTTTGCCCAGGGTGTCTTTTTTTATTTCTTTCCGCTATTTAAACTTGGGCATACACCAGTGATGGTCACTTTAAAGCTGTTCACCTGCTTTCAATCTACATTTTGTGGGGCTAAGATAATAAAACACTTGATCATTCCATATGGATGAATGTAGTGCAAAGTGTCCTCATTACTTCACAGGTATTTTGACAAAAAAAAAGCTCCACAAAAATCAATCTCCCAATTTACATTTGGTTTTTGGCAGCTGGCCCAGCTCATGTCAGATTGTCTATTTTTTCGACTTTCCTTTATTCACTTCTCCACACACGCCCCGGCTTATCTATCTTGCTCCTGTTATTTTCTGCACTCCTTTCCTGTTCTTTCTTCAGTCAATAATAAGTGAAGCAGAAATTTGGTTAGTGGCATGAGGCTGGATGTAATCCAATAACAGGAAAACACCCACATATGCCTCAGACTCTGCGAGGTTCACACACGCACACACACACACACATGAATACACAAAAAACACTTTTGCCTTAGACTGTACTTGTATTTTCCAGGACACACCTCTGATTTAGTTAGGTCCCAGAGGCAGTTAAGTTGCATTATAGTGGCACCCAAATATCAATTCCTCTTCTTGTGAATTTTATTACTCCTTTGCTAAATAACTGTGTTACTCCATGCAGTAAACTGGATTGTCGTGAGAACACCTTCAAGCAACCGTCCTCCAGTCATACATCCACACACATACCAATACAGTATGCATAGAAAACACATTTTAACTGAATATATGTATGAACTTGTTTAGCTATTCAAACTATATAAAAAACACTCACAAAAACAGAAATACATGCATTAATTCAAAGCACACGCTTGTGACTTTCTTTAAATTGCTGCATAGAATTAAGTGTGACAGTTGGATCAAAGCACAACGTTGTTGAGGAAGTGGAACAACAGCTGAGACCAGGAGGTAGTAACAGCAAGGTTCATATATCTGCTTTCTGTATTATCATATCTGCCAGGTGTAAGCCTGGAGAGGGTCATGTGCTAGGCTTGGTCGTGTGTGCGTCTGTCTGTCGGCAGCTAACCTCACAAACTACTGGACCAATCAACCTCATATTTTATGTGTATATGTATGACTGTACACTCAAGGACCTTTCTCGCTTGCGATAATTCACAATTGTGAACAAAAACTGTTTTAATGACTGTTTTATATCGTCGTTAACTGCTGAATACTCACTCCTTGTATTCACCCCCTCTCTTCTTGGATCTCCGCAAGGGATGTGAGGACTCTGAAGCTTCACTTGAGCCTCCCTCGGTATATGGGTGAGTAGATAATGGCTGAATTTTCATTTTTGGGTGCACTATCCCTTTAAGGTGTTTTTCTTTGAAATTGTTTCACATCTAAAAATAAATACGACCACACGTTGCGTCTATGACGTTTGCATACTGAATCCGAAACTTTCGTCCGTCATTAATATTTTTGGAATAGATTCAATTTATGCATTTTTCGCCTCAGTCGGAGGACTTTAGATACGTTTGACCAAGAATCAGTGAAGAAAATGTGGCAAGGGGATGCTGCCGTGACAAGGAACGGAAAGCATTTCAAAACTTAGATGGCTCATGTTCAGCAGGTCAAATAGTTATATTCTGGTGGATGATGATGAAGAGGAGGAGGATGTGGACCACACACAGGATATGGAGACAGAGTAAGGACAGCTCTGCCCCTTCATGCAGCTGTGATGCCAAATGCAAGACAGGGAGGGAGTGGTGACAGCCAGATAGGTAACTCCAGAGGAGAGAGGCGAAGGAGGAAATGTGTCTTTTTATTTTGTCATGTATTGTGAATTTTCACAAGGAATAGAACAGTAAAATGCACAGGAACCAGTGAGCAAGGTTTCTGTGTGTATTTATTTTTTTCAGATGAGAGATTAAAAAAAAGAAACTTTACAGGACCTATTTTGGCCTTTGCTGTCGCTCAAAACCTGAGATCCACAGAAAAGTTTGGTCTAATTTTCAACAGGAGAATCTGCAGATCAGTTGCATTCCCAACATGTAACAATCCACAACATGTATCCACGCCTCCTATTCATTGTCTACGTAAGCAGCTGTGCAATGCATTCTGGTAGGGCAGTGCTGCATTTCAAGAGACAAGGTGTCTTCTCCTTATTTGCAGTAAGAACAATCTAGGTTTCCCCTTTCCAATTCAGGGCTGCAGTGTGACTCTGCCTCTAAAAGCTCTGGAAAAAAATTGAAACTCACTAATGTTAATTTAAAATGGCTGATTCAAGCAACCGTGTATTATTTCTCACATCAAACGTTGCCAAACGAGCCGCCGTGTTGATCCACTTTGAAATCCATGAGCAGGCAGCCCACATGCCTAGTGGCACGCCCATCATGCATCAAATACTGGGACATGGCGCGACTCCATGCGTCAAAAAAATGGCCCCTGTGGTGACATATGTGCGGCTGGCTGGCGGAGATCTGCACTCTACTGAGTGCACTTCTCCAGTTGCTCTTGTGTTTCCATTCATCTTTGATTTATCATACTTCTCGAGCATGTGTTTGAATTTTGGAAAACATCTCATGACTCCGAATGACCTCCTGTTGAATCCACAAATCAAGGCTAACACTCAAAGAGCTCTCCATTACTGCGTGACCCAAACAGAAACATGAGTCATATGGAGGACAACTGAGCAGCGATGAGATGAGATCAGAGCAAGCTGTTCACTTACACTGTAGGATTATTTTCCTGGAGAGTCATTCATCACTCCAGATCATCTGCTATGATCTGTTTACGAAGCACATCTGCTCAGCTGACTATTTATAGGGAGCCAGGCTTGATAGAACATGCTCACACACACACACACACACACACACACATACATACACACACACATGCACACAGGGAGGTCTGCCAAGCCTCCACTAAATTGGTTTACTTCCAGTGATACTGCCTGCATCATTCTGGAAAGGTAGTTGCAGAATGATGGTCAGCTGTTATATCTAATGGTGTTAACAGGGCTACTTTACCTTGGTAATCACTGTAAAATCAAAGCACTTATTCACGTGGATATTATTCATGCTTTAACATTTAAAAATGCTTTTACAAATGTGAAAATGCTGAGTTTGAAGGACCGTACTCAAAGTTTGACATTTTTAGCCATTCTTGTTTGATCACTGCAAACTGATTTTCAAAGCATGTTCTTTTGTCTCACATCTCATGACTAACGTTTTACCTTCCCGGCAGCCAAGGCTGGTGTGACCACTTGTGATTCAAGGTTACTCCAGCTCGAGCCATGAGTCTGGTATTTAGTGTTTAATGGCATTGCATAATATCAGCTGTGTTTGAACCAGCCCAGTATCCCGAGGAATTACATTTACACTGGACGACTTTAGACATCACAAATTAGACTGGCACGGTCACCAGAACGAAATGTTGTCACTGTATGTTTCTGCAAACCATGGATAAGTTACATTTGTACATTTCATACATATCATAGCGACGTGACATGGTTGACAGGAGGAGGAGGGGATGGTGGATGGTATGAGACCAGTGTTAGAAACAGGTATATTTTGATGAGACGTTAAGACATTTCACGACGTGTTTGTGGCATCAAAACCAGCTGTTTTTTAACAAGGTGTTTGAACATCTCCAGCCGTGTTTGTGGCCACAAAACTGCATTTTTTAATGAGACGTTAAGATATTTCCAAAAGTATTTGTGGTGACTAAACCAGGTTTTTTTTTACATGACGGCGGGACATTTCCAGCCCTATTTGTGGTGACAAAACCAGGTATTTTTAACAAGACGTTGTGATATTTACTGACATATTTGTGGTGAGTGAATCAGATATTTTTTAATGAGACTTTGGGACATTTCCAGCCGTGTTTGCAGATTTAAAAAAAAAAAAAAAAAATGTAGCCATTGGGACATTTACAGACATATTTGAGGCAACCAAATCAGGTATTTTTTTAATGACACGTGGGACATTTTCAGCCATGTTTGCGGTGACAAAACAAGGCTTTTAAGGCAAAACATGTGGTTTTCCTAACCCTAACCAAGTGGTTTTTGTGCCTAACCCTAACCCTGCATTGACCAGTGTTGTCAAAACACAACAGTAAAAACTGAAATATAAAGTAAAGTTTTAACAAATCTGCTGCACATGAAACATGGAAATTTAACATATTAAACATGACAATTTAACATATACATTGTTTGTTGAAAATAATACCAATAATAATAATAATAATAATAAAAAAAAAACATGTACAATGCCAGCATTTATTCTGGTGAATGGGTTGGTTGATCCAAAACCAATATCCAGTGCCAGTGCAGAAAGTAGTTTGCCCTTGCATATGTTTTGGTTATGACCAAACCTCTCCACCTTCTGCATAAGTATTTATAAAGCTTTTAGCGAGATGTTTAAAATCCTTTTCTCATTGGGTCAGAGATGTTATGTATTTCTTAAAGTTAGAAAAAAATAATCAAATACACACTCAAAGGGTCCTCTCAAACCGCTTTTTGAATTTTTTGATTTCCTACAGGAACCCCTCGATAAAGAATAAGCTGGATGAATGACAGCAGAGAGCCAGTTTCTCTTTTTCAAAAAACGTTTGTTTGTTTGTTTTTGTCTTCTCTTTTCTTTGCTTCCCCTCTCTTTCTACATTTGTTTGAGTTATTAGTACAATTATTTGGTGAAGTTCTGTTAGCTTCCCTCCTTTACCTGAATGTAAAACAAATTTACAAAAAAAGAAAGACAGTAGTGCGCCCTGTATGTTACGAGGAGGCAGAAAGTAACAGTGGCCGTCACAGACCTTCAGCTATATTTTTTATTAATTGTAACCACGATCCTTCTTTAACCTTAATTGACTGCTTCAGTTGCTTAAAAATGTGATAGCAGTGACATAATACTTTGAATTAGAGTAACTACTAATGAAAGCAATCAGTGGTGTATGGAATAATTAATCAACACTCATAAATCATATGATTAGTTCCAGTAACACTGTTTGACGATTTGGGTCTCGGCTTGTCTTTGATGTCTGAGACATCAGGCAAACCCATGACTTTACTGCACGGTACTGACTGTAGTATTACAAAAAGCATAGGTGCAATCAGTCACCTAATATATGGAGATGTGTTCTTTAAAAAAAAACATGTATGCAATATAAAGTACATATATTGATATATACTTGGACACAACCACGTCTATGAAGCCCACAGGAATTTGTGCACAAATTAGAGGACACAGTCCCCCTATACTGTGTACTATACATTTGATGAGATGCGTGTATTTGCATAAACACATTTTCTCAATCCCCCTCAGCTCCTCTGTCACATGCACACACTGCAACACAGAATCGTGTATTCTATAAGGCACAGTATTATCAGGATCACGAAGCTGCACTTGTTTTCTCAGTACTAGCTTACCTCGGCTGCGGCTGACAAATAACTGTGGGTATACAGAGATACGAACAGAGGGAACGTGTGAGAGAAAGACAGACAGAAAAGGGACAGGAGGAGAGATGAGACACAGAAGGCGAGGAGAGAGGACGCCGGGATGAGAAAGAAAAGTGGAAGCAACAGCGAGAGAGAGAAAGAAAGAAATACGGAGGGCCAGAGGGAGAGGGTAAGCGGGAAACCCAATCTGTGAGTTGATGGGGCTCCTCAGCACAGCGGCAAAATCAATTTGACTGGTGCTGCTTCTGCTCTGAATGAGAGGCAAGGATGATGGAGCGAGAGAGGGAAGAAGGGAGCGGAGATGGAGAGCAGGGTGGTTGGACAAGGATGGAGCTATGGAGTCAATAAGTGTGTGGCAGTAAAAGGAGAGAAAATGGATGGAGGGAATAAGACGGAGGAGAGGAGGAGGAGGTCAGGATGGGGACAGCAACCGGCGAGAATGTAGAGGTAACGGATAGGCAATATAACACGCAGCCACCTGATGTTTACTCGCGGATACGAATAGAGGGCAACTTTGAGATATTCCGTCAATAAAACAAAAGAGAAGGGGAAACGTGCCCCACATACTGCAATGTGTACTTATCAGGTGCTGACAAATGCTGGGGGATTTAAGGAAAAAACACATTAAAGTGGATTTAAAGTGAAATTTGCATTGACTATCAAACTGGAACTAGGAACTACTTCGGATGGGTTTCTGTTACTTTAATCCAATGAAAGACAATTCTGAGCTCCAAATCAGTTCCCTCAGTATAAAAATAACCACTGTAATTTAAAAATGTACACTCACTGCTAATGGAGGTAGAATTTAGCGCCCTGTAAGACCCGTGACGGTGCGATAGAGTTCATTTGTACACCTCATCAACGGCAGTAAACAAACCCATTGCCTTTTCCGAGGGTAAGGAAACAATAAAGCTGACCACCATTATACTTTTAGCCTCTTTGCCTTAAACACAATAGACTGGAGGAGCACTTGTGCTAATTAGCTGCATAGCTCGTAAGCTAATTGCCAAGAGAGGGGCAATGGCGACCCTGGTTTAGCGATCAACAGGTACCACTGTGGCTGGCATCCAGCTATTCTCCACATACTGGCTTTGGCTTTGCTTGAATAACATTGTGATCAATGTGACTTTTTACACCGCAGAAACTAACAGGAATGTCTCCACAGGCCCAGGATGGGTGCTGCTGGTGTTATTTTAGACTTGATGCCCAGTGGTGTGTGATCTCTGGGTGAGCTGTGCTTCGTGGCGCATGAGATAAAGGCGTAGCAGTATAAGTGGAAGTACAGTGTGTATTTTGTGTGTATCTTTCTGAGAAATGAAGAGAAAAAAAAGGGGGATGAGAAAATACAGGAAATTTGGAACAAGGATCACGAGAGACAGGCCTGTACTGTAGGCTTTGAACATCGTCACCCAGGGAGCGCCGGCAGAGAAAATCCACACTGAGGACATGAAATGCCATGCTGGGACCTTCCGGAATAATGACCCACTGTGAGTCTCCACACTCTTGTTATGTCTCTTTCTTTCTTCCCTTCTTTATTTGCTGTGTTTCCCTCCTCTTGTGTCTTTCTATCTCTCTTCAAGTACACAGATTTCACTTGAAAATAGCCAAGAGAACAAGATTGGGATCAGCTACTTAATGTGACAGAGCTAGACAGATAAGTGGAAGGTAGTGGCTTGGCTGCAGCACTGTTAAATATCTACCCAACCAGGGCGTAAAATGAAAACCCCCCAAATGAGCACGCCAAAGAAACACAGAGGACAGGGTATGATTTTCCCAAAGTTGGATTTTCATACTAAAAACGTAAGGTAATTATTTTTAGTCAAACAAGGCATGATTTTTTTATTTGGCTGGTGAAAAATATGTTTGGCCGGTAAATTTTTGGTGGATATACAAAACCTTTTGTCATATTTGGTGAAACTGTTTCTGTATCCACACATTATTACACGAGACAGATGATCCTAAGGTAATGGACGTAGCAACTGTGAAATGTTTTGTGGATCCCCATTTTGAAGCCTGAAGTTCAGCATTCAGCTGATGCCATTTTGGAGTTTTGATACCAGAAGTGACCATATTTGGACAAGATTTAGGAGCTGCTGAGGAGCCAAAGGTGGATCTGACTCATCGACTGTAGGAACGCCTCACAGACAGCCTGTCACTCAAGTGGCCCTGTCCTATGCGTAACTTTATGCCTTAATAAAATGGAAACTATGAGTCATACAAAAATTTGCCCCGTACAGTTGTCATAAAGGGGAAAATTAGCTAATGAGAGTTAAACCACTTTTTGTCCCAGACTGTTTATTTCTGCTGTAAAGTGTTAACATTTGGGGTCAATGGGAATTAAGTCACTTCAGGAGCCAGCCTCAAGTGGCCATTCAAGGAAGTGCAGTTTATGGCACTTCCAATTTTGATTGCATTACCACACGTTAACGACAACAACCAATCAGAGCCAAGGAAACTCTAAAGCTGAAAACTCACCACAGCCCGGTGTGTCATGTGACGCATGTCAAGTACTGCATCACCTGATGCATCGCATTAGAGCTACTACTTTTACTGAGAGATCTGTGCCTCTCCTACCTCTTCATTATCTTAAAATCGTGTGTGGACAGTCCCTAATTAAACTCGATTTCGAACCTGAAAAGCGTTGTCTTTATAACGACAGGGGGTCGTTAAGCTCGGGATATTTCTGGACTTCAATAACAAGCCTCTTCTCATCCATTCTTTGTCTCACAGGAGAAACAGCAACAGCTGAGCAGAGCTGTCTTTATGCATCAATGGTGAGGAGAGGAGTTGAGCCGCCATAGGAGCAGAGAAAAGGAGCTGCTACAGGAGCTGGTATGTACAAGCAGAGAGCGAGTGGGAGAAATTGCATTTAATTCCAGGGGCAGCGAGGCTGGAAACAGGACATGCCCCATGTACAAGGCTGTTGCCGCAGCGGCCCGGGTTCAACTCCAGCCTGTGGCCCTTTGCAGCATGTCACTCCCTCTCTCTCTCCCGCTTTCACGCTTGTCTGTCTTATCGATTAAAGGCTGAAATGCCCCAAAAAATATCTTTAAAAGAAAAAAAAAACAAAAAAGAATCAAGATATTGCTGCTGAGCTGCCACTCAAATGTTTTCAGAAACACATTTCAGTGGACTGTTTAGCAGGACATTTAGAAAGTTTGTTATCTGACTGCTGACACCCACAGACGGGAGCAAACCTTCTCACTTAACAGCTAAACAGTACACTTAAATATGTTTCTGAAATCATTTGAGGTAAAAAAAAAAATGCAGTCTGTGACAGAATCTTGATTCGTATTTGATCCGCGCTGCCTAGTTTGGCAGTTTGACTGCAGTTCACAAGCAGAGATTGACATGATTGACAGCTGCTTTAGGGACTCCTTGGCTCAGCCTGGTTGTTTCCTGAGAGCTGCTGTAGTTTCCATCTGAAGCTCAAGCAACAGGAGGAGACTGTCTGTCATGTACTTCTGTGTGGATGTTAACAGTTTCAGCACATGACAAAAAGTTATTTTCCATAAAATTTACAAACTGTATCTTTAAGAGGGCTGCGTATTGTTTATTATCAACAGTATGAAATCAAATTAAAACATTTGGGGACAAACATACGGTAACCATAGCAGCATAAGCTCCTGTCTCAGTTGCCTGGCGTTTCTTACACAATCCAGTGAGGAGAGTATCAGGGCAAAAGTAATATATAATATGTCTGTGTAAATTATATTCTAAATAATAACATATTTTGTGCAACAGTTTTGTTAGAGTCTGTCAGCTAACATGGACTTTTACGGCGACTATAACTGCATCCATTTTAAGTAATTGCGTGTGTGTGTCAGTGTGTTCCCTCAGTCACCCTATCCTTATTGTATCATGAAGGCTGCTACCTCCAGGATGGAACTCCTTATTTTCTCATTGCTGCTGACAGCCTCAGCCAAGAGGCTGCTATTTTTAAAAAGGAGTGGGTGACTGTGCGAGCTAATAAACGAGCACGCACACACATCCACATACACATCCACAGGCAAGGAAGCTCAATTTGCATAAAAACTGAGATATGTGTTCACCTGAAGTCAGTCTTGCAACAACAGGCACGTTCACAGGAGCACCTTTGACATTTGTGTGCTCACACAGCTTTATGAAACAAAGAGCCACCCGCATTTCTGCACAGTTACACACATGAACACACTCCCCGCTATGGGAAACTGCATTTCCATTTCTCTGTATTGAGCTCGTGTCTCGGATTGAATAACTGATCTGCTTTTATTTAAAGCTGTCTATGAATAGTGTTACCATCTGACGCCAGCGTACAGCCAGAAATCATTTCTGATCTAATGTAGCGGAAGATGTCACCACATCTGTTTTTGCACATTAAGGGACGGAGAGGCGGACAAAGAGACAAGAGAGGAAGGGAAGGAGTGAGAGACTGCAGAGTTTTCAGTGAAACTCCGACATCCCTTCTCTTTCTGGTTGTCTTTCTTTAACTTCCACTTCAGTATCGGTCTATTTGCCCCTTCTCTCACAGTATCACTGTTTTCATCTCTCTTTATTCATATTTCCCCATCTCTGTTGGTTGCCCTCTCATCTTCCCCACAGCCACCACATTTGTTATGATTGTCTCTCTCTGGTAAAAAAGTGGCCTGTGCAGTGATACAAATCTCAGTCTCCTGTCAAGTTATAGACTAAACTTGTATTTCTTTCTTTATCGTTTGTCCACCTTCTGCCATTCTCCCCCTGCTCTCCCGCTTTACCCTGTGATAGATACTGTAGCTATAGATTGTCTATTGGGATAGTGCTGTAGCCTAATTAGAGTCTCCCACTGACATCAGTCTAACGTATGGCTATTGACCAGTAGGGTCAAATGCATTAGTTATTGTGTTGCTCAATGCCTCATTTATATCCCACCTCTAAATGCAGAGCAATTAGGCAGATTAAGGCCTCCCAGTGCTCACCAGAACTAATGACTACTCAGGGTTGTGCCATGAAGGCAAACTGTTTGCAACTGATTTATACAAAATAATATATTTGTAATGCAAACGGGCGATTGAGCGTATATTCGCCCGGGAGAAAAATCGCTCGGGCTCTGAGCGACAGCGAGAGAGCAAAATTCCGCTCATCGCTTGAGATGAGAAATCCCATCTGGAGCTGTATTTTGCTGGGTCCTGTCGCTTGCAGCTCAATGCTGATTGGCTGCCGTAATCCCGGAATCCCGGGGGGTTGCTTGACTGTCATGACATGTCGGCTTCATTAAAAGTATAGCTGCAAATTAAAAGCAACAATAGATGTAAAAACACACAGACACAATGCATCTGTGATCAGTTCCCTAATTTAATTTTAACAATTTTTTCAATCTTTTTTCAATCTCAATTTCTCGTTTTATTTTATGGAAGTGATCAATGTAAGTGCACTTGTCCTAGAGCCAGACGGTTTTAATAATGCCAATAACTGTTTAGATAAAACCTACAAGCTTCTCTTCCTATGACTTTTTGAAAACGAAACCATTGATACGGTCATTAAAAAAAACATTTTGTTAATAATGAAAAACAAATGTAATCTCAACAGTGACTGCGCCAGCCGGCGGGACTGCTGCGCTTTTTTTTTGCTGCTGCGCTGCTGCTGCACTGTGTCTCCAGTTGAAAGTGGTGATTTGCTAAATACATTCTACAATAATAAATTAGATTAACTTTTGGTCTATAATGTTGGCTATATTACGCATTTTTATGGAAGCCCATTTCCACCACTTGATGGAAAAAAATAAGATCTAATAACTCAAAATAATGAGATACTAAGTCAAAATAATAGTGTGAACACAAAATTAGTGGTTGTAAATTTAAAAGATGCACATACTGAAGATGTGAATCAGGAATATGGAATTTGATAGTTGTTCGACTGCCCTTGGACCGTCTTGGTGGTGTCTCGTTTGAGTGAGAGGACTGGTTGGCTTCACCGTGTGCACTCTTGTGATCAACAGTCCCTCCAGGAATTTGCAATGTCACGGTCACAACAGTTGACGCAAATTCAACCAATCTCAGTGAATTCTGTGCGACAGTGCAATTTTGACCAGCCTCCCGTGAGTTCCACCAATCATGGCAGTCCCCGACGCAAATGTAATGGACATATGTCACCACATTCACTTCTTTGTTTATGGTATGAAAAGCAGATGTGTTATTCTAATGTCTCACATTTACCAACAACGATTACTGCTGCAGCCCATGCAAAACAGTTCCCTGATGAAAAAAAAGAAAAGAAAAAGAAAAGGGAACGATTGCAACAATTTGAATTCTCCCCTTGCCGTGAAGCGACGATGCTAACCACTGCACCACTCTGCCACCAAAAACCTCCTTTACCGCGTTATATTTGACTGATGTTCATTTCTGGTATCTTTTCAGAAGAAACTTACTGCAATTAAAATTATGGAGAACATTATTTAGTTTTTCCTTTCTTCCCCCAATACATGCAGAGAAAGTAATGGGCCTTTTTTTCAGCCTTCCTCTCAGGTTGCATATGACCCCAACAGCCTCCACCAATAAGATGGAACAACCTGCATGTTGCCTGAGAGGCAAAACCCGGGGCAAAAACAAAATGTCAGAAAAGCCCTCGCTACTGCTCATAAAGCTAATTAGTGTGAGTGCACGGTGATAAATAATTCATGTTTATTCAATTTTGGATCAACTCAGAGCTTCTCTCACTCCTCTTACCTGAATTTTGAGGCCTGGACATTAAAATGACATTGTTTAGAGAGATTTTAATAAGTATATCTAGGTGTAGGGGAATAACATGACTGTAGGCTATATCCAGCGCTGTCAGCGGAAATGAATAAAAGAACAGATATATACTCATTTACTTTTGACTTTTTTTACTAGGTGTAAGATGATGATAAAATGGCAAAACATAAGGAACCAGTTTAACATTTATGTTAATCCAACCTACAGGAAATGATTGTGAGTCAAGCTGGAGCTCAGGCACCGTGACATTGAGCCACAGCGTATGGGTCGTGTGTAACATGTTGTGTTTCTGGGCTCTGGCTCCGTGTCTACCTCGGCCTTCTCTCTTTGTTGGAGTGACATTGAAACAGGCTGCTTATCCCTTGATCACCGCCAGCTTCATTTGTCTCAATTAGCTACGACAGCTTTTGCTTTTCTCATGTCCACTTCAATTAGCCGGTTTCGCAACACCGCACGTGCGTCTGTGTCAAAGACAGCGTGTATATGTGTGTATATGTTCGCATGTTTAATTGGGGCCAAACACAAGGAAGGAAAAGAAAAGAGAACAGTTTCTGTCACCCTTTTTTTCCCAACTTTCCCAACACCTTCTCCCATGTCACCAACAGGTTGAGTCTAACTTAAACTCACCATATGCTCCCTCACCAGCAACATCATTTGGTTTTTCACACCTCATGAAATGTGCTCTCTCTACCGGCTAAGATGCTGTTACAAAGGTGTTACTAAAGCGAGACTTCTTTTAGGCTGTAAACACAGAGATACATATTTTTATTTATCCTGTTTATGTTGTGCACATTTTAAAAGTGCATGAAGTATAAACACAAAGAAGGAGGGAGCTGTTGATACTACAAGTCTTACAATTTCGCAGTCTTGTGATGTTTAATTTGCATTAGATGTCTTCAAAACAGGTGCTGACCTTTACTTTGATAGCAGCCGCTCTTTAGTGAGGAAAGATACTGAGAAAACATTACGGCTCTATCGCTTGATGTCTCCATCACTCGCTTTATTTTTTTCTTTTTCAGAAAACATTTCCTTTATATACATACGTGTGTGTGTGTATGTGTGTGTGTGTGTGTGTGTGTGTGTGTGTGTGTGTGTGTTGTAATCATACAAGAACCTCAGGATTTTAATACAGATGGCCCCATTTGTAGTGTTTATATTCTGTGAGCCAGTGACATTGATTACATTCATCGTTAGCATGCAATTGGTTTTAATTATTCGCAATCAATCATTCCTAACATTAGGTTCCATTTTCAATTATTTTCATCACGTTACATTAATCTGCTTTTGAATTTCTCTCCACTTCTCACACTGACTATCGTATGTGCTGTTTTTTTCATGAATGCCCTGTTATGATAACCAAAAGACTTAATCCTATTCCTGTTCCTATATTCCTATGCAAAAGGGTAAACACCTATAGAGCAGAGGTGGCGGGTTTGTGTAGTGGTTGTAGCACTGTTGGCTCACAGCAAGAGGGTTCCTGGTTCAATCCCAGGAGGGTGTCCTTCTGTGCAGAGTTTGCATGTTCTCCACATGTCAGCGTGGGTTTTCTGTGGGTACTCCGGCTTCCTCCCACAGTCCAAAGACATGCAGGTTAACTGGTGACTCTAAATTGTCCGTACGTGTATGTGAGTGTGAATGGTCGTCTGTCTCTATGTGTCAGCCCTGTGATAGTCTGGTGACCTGTCCAGGGTGTACCCTGCCTCTCGCCCAGTGTCAGATGGGATCCTGATAATCAATGTTATAGTGAAGAGTAGTATTGCACTGGGAAGAAATGATATTGCACTACACTGACAAGTGAACATGATATTGAATAATGATATGGCACATGCAACTAGTGCACCTAAAGTAGGTGAATATTGCTGTCAGTGCCCTTTGTTTCAGCTCTCCTCCCTACAGAAGAGGGAGGAGTTACACAAGCCTGAGTCACATCAGATCACATGGCCCCACGTTACTTCACGACATCATCAAAGTCTGTCTTTTGAGATATTGAGAAACGGCAGAAATGTATTTAAAACCTGCACAGACCACAGCTGAGATTTTTCTTTTATCTCTTACGTGAACACTGTCAGCTGAAAGACTTACAAATGTTTTAAATGATCTGTACAAAAGGTTTGGCATGCTGCTGCTGACCAGAATTAAGATTTCTTGTCCATTTATTGCTTTCTTTATTGACATTATGTTGACTATAACTATTCTGAATCTACCTCAGATTCATGACATGCTCCACTGTTAAAACCACAGCTAACCATCTGGTTTCTTAATTTTACCTCAAGAGCAAAAATCAGCTTTTAAACTTGAAAGAAATAATGATATGACATCTATCGTGATAATAATAGACTGACATGAACATTTGTATTGTGCCATATCGCCCAGCCCTACCTTTAAGGCCTGAATACAGGTGGTGAGACATTGACTGGTGCCTTGCCTGTAGCTTCAGTGGAAAGACAAAGATCAAAGCAGGATGGCTAGACATACCTCGGGGAACTGAGGCGAGGGATTTTCCACTAAGCAACAGGAGTTCACCAGTGTTCCTGCAGGCTTTGAGCCGAAGTGATCGATCTCAGCACTGAGAATCTAAGCGAACACAACGCTGGCTCAGGACTCACGGTTATATTTGGTTATTATATAGTCTGGAGTCATGGTTGAGGACAGGGAGAGATGTATGCGTGCTGGAGTATCCTTGTGTCATTCACAGACTTGGAGCAGCTCTCAGGCTCGTTCTGACACAGCATCGCTCTTCCCCTCCGTCACCATGCTCTGGTTTTTCCATTCTTCCTCTCTCTTTCTGTCCTTCTGTTTTCCTCCTCACACTAGTCATGGGGGGGCAGTGTTCCCTTTTGTTATGTTGGGCCTCCTCCTTGATTCGCTCCCTGGATGTTACCATGGAAACTACAAGACACTACATCACCTCAAGTAGAAGTTTCTCAGAGTGCTTGTCTGTGAGTGTGTGCGCGTGACTTTAAGTATGTGTGTGTGTGTGGGTGCAGCTCTATGTCAAAACGCTGATGCTGGATTTCAATTTTACTGACACTGAGCTGCGTAAATAGTGGGACGTCCCCCCCTTTAAACCGGCACACACACATGCACACACACACATGCGCGTGCACACACACACACTTAACCAGTTACTCTTATTAGTGCCAAGACGCTGAGTTACAGTTTAATAAGCAGGGGGGGGGGGGCAGAGATTATGAAGTGTAAGGGGGGTAATGGTGACAAAGGAGGAGACAGGACTATCCTAGATCTGGAAGGAGTTACCATGGTAACAGAGGTACAGTAGAGATGGGTTTAAGAAAAGATGGCTTTTGTGTCATTATCCCATGTCAGAGCATATAGGCACTGCTGCCTCATACACACTTGTTATCGCACAAGCAGCTACAGACATGCACGCTAACACACATACACCATGCACGCAAACACAAACATCCCTGGATACGACGAGTGGACGGCTAGTTTACTCCTTAAAAGGAAATGTTTTAAGTAACTGTCAGCATGATAAAGTAAAAAAGAGAGTAGGGTAAGAAAAAAAATGAAGAAACTAGATCATAGAGCGCAGAAACTTGAGAGAAAATTGACTGTAGACTCTAATAGAGGCAACTGTACACAGGCACACAGTACACAAAGAAACACGCACACACACACACACACTGTGGTCTTTGATTTAAACTTGATTTTTTGAGCTCTGAATGCCACTTGACACCATTTACTATCAAATAAAAGTTACTTTTTTTCTTAGATCTGCTTTATATAAAAAGACTTTTGCCATATAATGATGGGATGTTCTGATAAGGACTGTAATATAATCACATTACTGTATGTGTGTGAGCGCATGTGTGTGTTACAAGGCTCCACTGGCTGCAAAGACAGTGTTGTGACTGTGCAGATCTCAGTTCAGATCAGCGAGGCACCGCTCCTTTTTCAGCGCAATGGAGCGTGGGATTAAATGCAGACCCTGGATCAGCTGGTATGACTCATGCTGTGCTCTGGGCTCTCTCTGCACTGTGCTGGGTCAATGAGATGGAGTAGGCGATGATTATGAGGGAGAGAGAGAGACACACACACACACACACGCACACACACACAAACACTTCTACCACCAAAACCACAGTGCCTCTGTTTATTACTCGCTCTCTCTGAATAACCAAATGGAGGCCATATATTTAATGACATGGACATAGCATCCGTGACGTCACTCATAGCCCTGTGTGAAGAGATGCTTTGAAGCCTGCAGACTGGTTTATTGCTCACTGCCCTCTTGGCAGTTGTTTAAAGGCAGGAAATCTGAATTTGGCCAGTGTGGTGCAGCCTGAGGGGAGCTGGGGTGGGTCGAGTGAGCAGCATCTACTGTTGCACAGTGCGATAGCTTGAATAAATCAAGGCAAACACACATTTACTTTAAGGCTTAATATCTTCTTAATGCAAATCTTTAGAAAATCACCACCATGGCATACTTAACACAGTGAATAAGCTACTGAGAGACCATCTAGAGGAAACAGAAATTAACTTTGCATCTCTTGAAATTTAGGGGTTTCCCCTTCAGTTCATACAGTCAAGAGTATTTTCAGAGCCAGCATCATATGGAGATTACAGACACTATATTTTAAAGCACTTTTGCTTTGGTCAGGTCAGCACCTTGCAAGGTAGCCTGCTGCCATGGGTGTGTGTATGTGTGTGTGTGTGTGTGTGTGTGTGTGTGTGTGTGTACAGTGACTCAAACTGCCCTTTAAAACAGTTCAGTGAGGTAGAATTAGATCTTTTCACAATGGCGTCTGGCTTTGAAGAGAGCATAGATAAGCTGTCTGCTTGGGAAGCACTGAGCATATGGATCAATTAGATTTGAATTAAACTGTTCATGAGTGAGAGTAGAATGGAGCAGTCTGGTGCGGCTTCTGCAGTGATACAAGTGCTGCGCTGGACTGTCGTGGTGAAGAGGGAGCTTTAGTGACCAAAAGAATGAAGTCGTGGATACAAGCAGCTGAAATGAGTTTCCTCTGTGAGGTGGCTGGGCTCAGCCTTAGAGATAAGGTGAGGAGGGAGGGAGCTCGGAGTAGAGCCGCTGCTCCGTCGCATTGAAAGGAGTCAGTTGAGGTGGTTCAAGCATCTGATCAGGATGCCTCCTGTTAGAGGTGTTCCGGGCACGTCCTACTGGTAAGAGGCCCCAGGGCAGACCCAGAATATGCTGGAGGAATTAAATATTTCTCTTGTAGCCTGGGAACACCTTGGGGTCCCCCAGGAGGAGCTGGAAAGCGTTGTTGGGGAGAGGGACGTCTGGAGTGCTTTGCTTGGACTGCTGCCCCCGCGACTCAGCTCCAGGTAAGCATATAAAAATGGATGGATGGATGAGTGCGAGTTGGTAAATGGTTGTTTCTGATATAGTTTTCCTGTTGCTAAATGCGGTCGCCAGTTGTGTCAGTTAACCAAAAAGTTTTTGGATTCTTCGTTCACAGAAGGCATGCAAGAGTTTGCCTCATAAATGCTGTGTAACATGAGGAGAGTAATCGATACACAAACAGCCATATGGGGGATGACGAGCTCCTTAATGCAAAGTGAAGCCATGAACTTGATCCTTCAGCATTCTCAAAAGACTCAAGATGTCACTGCATGTGTTAAAAGACCCAGGTCTAATGAGCCGACAGTGCTGAAGACGTGGCGTGCAGGAAAACACTGGTTATCCAGGTTTAAAGGGACGACTTTAATGAGTAACACTGTTTATAATGAACTGTTTGCTCAAAATCACGGCGTGCCAGCAGCGGTGACAACAGCAGGATGCACAGTGGAAACCCAATCACAGTATTTCCTTGACAAAGCCTTTTTGATTGAGTGGACTTTGTTGCCAGAGGGGAGCTCCAAAGTGGGTTAGTTAGGTGAACAGCAGAGCCTCCAGAGATTCTTCAACTGGCTCAAAACAAGATATCTGAGCATGAGAAATCAGCCAGGCAGTAATTGTTCCTTGCACTGGTGTAGTGCAAGCACAGACATGACGAATGCAGCGTTATCAGTTAGAAGAGACATATTTTGTTTTTCCTCCAAATAAGGTGGTGGATAATTTGGGAAAACTGTCGGCTTGTTTAAAACCTGTTTCATAATCTGAAAGTTTGTTAATCTTGCACCATATTCCCAACTTGTCACATATTGCCACTTGTTCAGTGGACTATATATGTATATATATGACGCACTAGGTATCCTGGCTGCATCTGCTGGGACGCTGTGTCAATTTACGCCTGTTACATGGCTTGTGTCTTCGAAATAAACCTCCTGCGGTGCCTGGTGGCTTAGTGGGTAGCGCAGGTGTCCCATTGACAAAGGCAATGTTCATGCTGTTGTGGCTGTGGTTTCAATTCCAGCTTGTGGCCTTTTGCTGCATGTCATCCCCCCTCCCTTCCACCTTCATGCTGAGACTGTCCTATCTAATGAAGCCAAAAAGCCCAAAAAGATTATATTCAAAAAATTATTTTGCACAGGAAATGTACAGATTTAGTTTAATTTAATTTAATTTAAATTTAAATTTAATTTTCAGCTCATAGATGCATACAGTCTTTTCAAAATAAACTTACGTCAGTGAAATACCACATTTATGTTTACTTTTTTGTTCAACAAACACATGTGGCTAGTTTTAGGTTTAGCTCTGTATTAATATGGGAAGTGAACCCAGGACTCCTGGTTGAAAGACCAGTGTTTGTTTGACCCATCCACCAACCCTCATACCTGTCCTATGGGGACTTTTCAGCTCCTTAAGCTATGTTGTTTTCTGTCAGCGTTTCAAACTGACACCCCCTGGGGGTATATCATAAACATGGCTTTTCTCGTTGGTTTCTGCCACGGAAATCACTGACCAAGTGGCAGTATCTAGGGCTGTAAACATACTGCATCTCTAACTGCCTGGAAAACACGAGGTCAGCCGTGGGCACTACTTCTGTGCCTTTTCTTAACCAACTTTCAACTTTGCACTTGAGGTTGCTAAGTAACCTTAAGAAGTACTGTATGGCCTATTCACCTGAAATCCTGCAGTGCAGAGTGCAGAGCTCATCTTCTTCCTGGCGCTTTTTGTGTGTAGGCCTATTGTGTGTAGGCCTATTGTGTGCGGCGATATCATCCGTGGGACAGATGAAAAGCTCCGGCAACCCTTTTTGTTGAGACTGGGAATGGACACTTGGGAATGCGTGCACACCGTGACGGCATCGCTCTGGCGTTTGAGCTCGCCTGCCACGCGTCTTCATTGAAAACAATGAATTTGAGCATGTAAAAAACGCGGCACGTGTACAGCCGCTTTGACGACTTCAGAATGAGAACGGGTTGAATCTTGTCCAGTTGGGCCTTTTTTTTATTCTAACCAGTGTCGCTGCAGTTAGAGATCTTTGCAAAATAAAGTATTTCGTCGCCATTTACCTTTGAGTGTTTTATGGTTGATGAATGCTGTAGGTGTACATATAATAGGCATCACATGACTTGAAGGTAAGATGAGATGAAAGGATGCATTAGGATTCTTGGAAAATGGCCATAAGATACAGACGGTAACACAAGTCACAGCTATGATGGTTGTTCGGGAACGGTATTGTTAAAACTTAACACACAACACAAATGATTTGATTACAGTACAGTTACTTTTATGCGTTACTCACAGTGCCGGTGTTGGGGAACATCTGAGGAGGGATTTGGTGTGGGGCATGTGAGCAGTCATCAAAAGAAAGCTGACTCATAAACATGAAATGTGAGTCTATTAACGACAGCAGCACTCCCCATCAGGTCTGGCTGTTTTTGATGTGTAATTATCTTTGCTCACATATTCAAACTCCAACATACAGACAGAAGCAAACACACTCCCCCTCACCCACATTAACACATGCGCACATCCCAATTCAAACCAAAAGTAGGATGTCACTGTACATTTGAATGGCATTACCCAAAATGCTTCTGCTTATAATATATTTTTTTGTAAACACTATCCAGACTCAGTGCAGCTTTTCTGCATTATTGCTGACTCATTTGAACAAAGCAATTGGAACATAATTTGAGTCTAGCTTATGATCTTAGTTCTATTTTAATGAAGTCATAACCTCATCAGGGACGGCCTGACACAAAGGAAATAAAAAAGGAAATAAGCGAACATATGCTCTTTTTTACCACTGCTTTTTCCCCCTCTCTTTTTCATACGACAAAGGAGAAGATTAATGCATCAGATGTGTAACTGTGTGTATGCATGTGTGTGAACACACCTACGTCTGTGTGTGTATCTGTGCGTGCACAAGTATGTCTGTGTGTGCGTTCATGGGGTTATGTTTATTTACATTTTTTATGCCTCTCTGCACCGTAAGCATTTCCACGACTGGTAGAGTAAGCTTTTTGCCTGTTTGTAGAAACTTTAGCTTTTATAAAAGGCAAAGCTTTCCGGGCTGCCCCTCTCCATTTGCGTCGGAAACCTAACAGGGACCTCCTCCTGCACTCTGACTTTCTGTGAAAAGTTCATGCAGAAAACTTTCTTAAGTGTTTTGGAAAGTTGAGCTGGGAACACTGTGTCTAATTTGAAGAAAATGTGTATGTGTGTATGTATGTGTGCGCATTCATGTCTTTATCTGTTTGTGGCTGAGAGCTTCAAGGCATATCCTGCTGCTGCTAAATTACCCAAAGCAACGTGGTGTGGGGAGAAAGCAGTGGGAGAGAGTGGAGGAGAGGTGAAGTGGGAGTTCCAGAGTGGTGGAGAGAAAGGGAAAGACAGAGGAGTGATCATTTGGAACCCCAGGTCTTATCAAACATTGTTAGTGCACCCTACTGCCTCTCATTTACAATCTTACTTTTTTTCCCCCCTCTGAGGCGTACTTGCATACAGGCGCCGGCAACACAAACACACTGTCAAAAACAATTTATGAGACACAGGGACATGGGAATATACCATTTCTTAGCTGACTACTAACTGAATTGTATCTACATTACATTTTTACAGCACCATAGAAGATTATACAGAACAATAATGTGAATTACGCATACAAAAATACCAGTTTCTTTATGCACATCAACCCTAAATATTTTTTACGCAGTATCTGTACCAGCTGCACTTTCTTACTCTATCTTATTGTCAGTGTTTATCATAGTCATGCTGCTGTTCTCTGCCACTAACAAAGAGCAGAAAAGTTGTGGCCGTAGTGTTAGAGCCTTGCTATACCATAAAACTTGAATTAAAAGCTGAGCCTCAGTTAAAGGAGTTTTTTTGAAATGCAGGTTTTGCGCATTTCTAGGGTTAATGGAAACGCACTTTATGTGTCAGTCCTGTGATAGTCTGGTGACCTGTCCAGGGTGTACCCGCCTCTTACCCTGTGCAAGCAGAGATAGGCTCCAGCCCCATAGTGACGTGTTGAGGAAAATGAAAGAAAAAATGAATTAAACCAGTAGTTCCCATCTGGTGGGTCACGGGTCCATTCTGAATGAACCATAAGTTACTTGCAAACATATCTAGTTTGTAAAAAAACATTACTTATTTTTGAGTATACGGTGAATTTCTGGCACAGCCTTGCATTTTTAAGTGCTGTTTTCTGTTGTAGAATGAGTGACTAACAGATAGCTACTTGACAGAGACAGTAAACGCTGAACATAATAAACTGTGTGGACCAGGGCAGTAGTCACCATAGACAGTCTATGGTCTAAGCTGCTTAGATTGGTGAGTTTAATCTTTTGTCAATATGGGCATGGTACACATTTTAAGCTCAGTTAGATTCTCCACAATTCAATTGTTTAGTTCATTTAACTGAAACCATGAGCACCAAAGGGTAATTCATTCAGATTTAAAGGCATGCAAAACAAGAGAGATGGAAAAATAGTGATGACTTTCTACATCTGAAGCGGTCAAAAAGTCAAAATATGTGTCCATTCCTTGATTATTTCCTGTCCCATACAGGCACCTGTCCTAAATATGCGCTGGCTGAGTTTGTTGAGCAAATAAAAGCTTTGAATATTAGGCCTAATTGAAGTTTCATGGTATTTATCTTCAAATGAATATTCTAACATGTATGCCCTCAGTCATTTTTTCCTCATGGTATCAGAATTGGTATTTTTCAAGGCATTGTATCAAAGTTAGAAATTACATTACTGTGACAACACCATAGACACAAAGGGGTTCACATATAGAGCTGGACACGCACACACATACAGTACACAAAAGCCTACACACACACACACACACACACACACCCCATGGTAATACATAGGTTCTGGGGAAGGGGTTGCTGTTAATCCAACAAGGAAGCAACAGGGGACTTCCTGAGAATGTACTGCAGCATCTCACATCACTTTTATTTCTCCCTTGTGAGTTGGTGCTGTGTTACAAATAAGCAAGCGCCGGGATGTGCGCTTCATAAGGTGTGTGAGTGTGGTTACACACATCAGCACATTGGCATACAGTACCATACACACTATATGCATTCGCTGGACAGGAGGGATTTTATACTGTGCATACAGCTCAATGAAAAATAATACATGTAAAAGTGGCAGGCCCAGTGCTTCACGTGTTCCCTCACAATGAGATTTGACATGTGTGTCTTTATGAGACGGAAAGTTTGAAACATAAGCAAAGAAAGTGTAGGATAAGTTATTCTGGACATAACAAACTGGCACTCTCTGGGGGTGACAGAAGTATCAAAGTTATTCTGCCATTTTTACATTTTTATAGCTTCCGGAGCCTCTTGTGATTTGTGTCTCTCTCCCTGTGGTGCTGTCTATGGTTCAAATTTTTTTTATATAAGCCAGCATTTATAGTCAAAGAAACATTATAGAGAACAGAGTGTAGGATAGAGAAAGCGAGACGCCACACAGAGTGAAGCAGCGGGACGGAGAAATGCATGAAATAGCAGTGATGATGACAAAATGAAGGGTTTATGGAAACCGAACATTTTCCCTTAATCCGACATTTTGAAGCAGAGCAAATTAAAGAGATTGAGTGGGTTTGGTGTTTTGCTCAAAGACACTGTCTATCACTGCTGGTGGTTGATGGACAGGACCTAGGCATCTTGACACGTGGCCTCCTGTTATAGAGGAACGACATGCAATGGGTCACAACAAGCTGCAATGCCAAGTGGTTGGACAGACAGGGTCGATTCCACTAACCCTGACAAACAAAGAGAGGGAGGGGGAAATGTGTTGGACAGGAAAACGCGTGAAGAATTGAAAGGAACCAGGGAAAGTAAATGAAATACACTGGGTAACACTAACCTATTGATTTTGATGATGAGGTGAAGCCAGTGAAGGAGAGGAGAAGATGAGCTGAGGCAGAAGGAGGAGAGTGGAAAGGATGAATCATTTTGATTTGTATTTGTTCTTCTCCTGATGATACCCAGACACAAGTGTGCTCATGGACCATCTGTAATGATAATAAAATGAGCATGCGGGCACACACACACACACACACACACACACACACACACACACACACACGCTGGCATATCTAGCACTCACACCAAACTCAAGAGGTAAAGAGCCTGCCAATTAGTCATAATACAAGATGTCTAGTCTAGATAAATGTCCAGCCTACCTTCCTCCCTCTCTCTCTGTCTGTCTGTCTCAGTCTCTTTTTCTCTCATTTCAATTCAAGTGAATTCAATTCAATTCAATAGGCTCTATTGGCATGACATGTGACACGTGTTGCCAGAGCACAATTACAATTCAAAGATTGTGAATAAAATTAACGACTGATCACATGAAAATATAATAGAAGTATATATTTTTAGAATAATATATACAGGGTCTACAGTGTATACCTGCTACTGTGTGTGTTTGAGAGAGTATTCTATGACTGAGGGCTGGCTAGCTTAATGTAATGTTTGTGCATGTGTGTGGGTGTGCATGTGTGTGGGTGTGCATGTGGGTGTATATTATAGATATGCTGTATATATAAGTGATTCATATCAGAAGATCAGCTGTTGAACAAGATACCGAAACCCAATTTTTTTGCTCCTGGTGGTTGTTCCATCAGTGTGTTAAAAAAAAAACTGAGTAGCAGGTGGCACCGTGTATGGTAGCCTCGGCCACCAGTGTGTGAATGTGTGTGTGAATGGGTGAATGTGTCTCGTAGTATAAAAAGTGCTTTGTGTGGTAAGAAGACTAGAAAGGCACTATACAGGTGCAGCTCCATTTACCATCCATCCATATCTATCTATCTACACACACACATACATATATATATATATATACACACACACACACTATCTCTTTTGGTGTCTTATAAACCCATGAGGGTTGGGCACTTTTAGGTGCATGACACGGGAATAAAAGAAACTAAACTAAACTAAACAATATATATACATATATATACATGTGTATATATCCTTCTACCTATGCCAATCCTCAATGCCTATGTGCAGTTTCACATAGACTGACCACGTCAGTGAGTAGAAAAACGTGGGACAGACAGAATGACTGACTGACAGTTTCTGTGATTACGTACAGCATACCATACCATGACTTAGTCATACCAAAAATTAGAAGAAAAAACATTGGTCCACAGGGGGAGCCACAGCGATCGGTCGCATTTTAGCTATTTTTAAGCATTTTTCTGTTGTTATAGCGCCACCCAGTTGCCAATTAGAGTTACATTTCTCCAGTCACCCTGAGGCGTCCTGTTCTACATATCTACCAAGTTTAGTAAAAATCAATGTGGCGGTTAGGCCTAGATAAGAAATGAGCTCTCTAGCGCCCCCATTTTGTTTGATGGGGTCAATAATGGAGGGGTCCCCTCAGATTATGTGTGGTCATATGCCTACAAAGTTGCGTGGTGATGGGTGAAACCCTTGAGATGTTATACACCTTTATGTGATGAGCCACGCCCTCTGCAATATTCATTGCCTTATAGAAGCTCAGTTTTAGTAAGTTTTCCAACTTTTGCCAAGAGGGAACTTTAGATATTGGTCCCTAGATTATGTTCACCCAGTTTCATGCAGATCGCTCAAACTTCCTAGGAAGAGAGTGATTATAAGTGTTTTTCAAAAAATTCAAAATGGCGGAAAGTCTATATAACCGGAAGTTATGGGTTCTTCAGGCACATCTGTTCCTTATGTGGAGAGGCATCTCTGTGCAAAGTTTCATGTCTCTACGACATACAGGGCATGAGATATGGCCATTTAAATTTTGCAATTTCAATCGGTTGCTATAGCGCCCCCCTTTGGCCAATTGATGTAAAATTGTTTTATTTGCATCCTCCCATGACCCTCTACCACTGTGCCAAATCTCACATGGATTTACCAAGTCAGTGAGGAGAAAAATGTGAAACAGACACACAGACAGAGTTTTTCGTCATTATATAGATATCAATTGTAAAAACAAACAAAAACACATAAGGTATAGGAGTAAATGAGAGGGAAGAGTGTGAGCTGTAAGGGAATTAATTCCAGCTGTTATTTGTTGTGTGTGTGCATCTGCATTACAATTAACAACAGTACATTTATACTAAATCATAGATATCAACTGTAAAAACAAACAAACAAACAAAACACATAGGAGTAAATGAAAAGGTGTGAGGTGTAAGGAGATGAATACCAGCTGTTACATGTTATTGTGTTGGTTGTTTCTTTGGCTGTGACATTATCGTGCTGCTTCTATGGTGCTGACACTATTTTCTCCAAGTAGACGCTGCATGATAGTCTGGTCAGAGAGTCTTTGAGTTTATTTGTTTGTTGTAAAGAACTTTGTTCTAATGTTGTCACATGTGCTACACTGGAGCAGGAAATGTTGCTCTGTCTCTGCCTCTTTCTGTGAACACAGCTCTCCCTTTTTTGAACTGGAAATAAATTGGTTCATGCACATTATGGGGCAATTATAATTGCAAATATCTGGTGACATGAAAGAGTCATGGACAAATATGTTAAAAAAGACATCATACAATAGTTTATGCAGTAGTGGAGTTACTACAGCACCCAAACATTATGTATGTATGAGGGTTCAGCCTGCGGCCATTAGTGTCATGTCTGTGTTCATACAGCTATCTAAAGAACACAGATGGTCCAATTTTCCCTTTAATCTTACTGATTGTAAAAGACCCATATTGTGGTTTAGACAATATGTTTACATACAACCACATATTTCAGTTTTTAACAGCATATGCACGGAGTGGTAACCGTCAACCACATTTCCTAACTCCTCCAGGGAGATCCCAGATGCCTCTACAGAGAGGCATCCTGGGGGATCTGATCAGATGCCTAAATTCCCCCGAACTGGCTCCTTTCAACTAATGGAGCAGCAGTTCTACACAAAGCTCCTTCTGAATTCCTTCGCTCAGATGACACCCAGTAAATAAGCCTAATTTAAGTCATTTGTGTCCACAATCTCAGTATTTTAGTCAGTGCTCAAAGCCTAATGCCATACGTTAGGGCTGGAACATAAATCCAGCAGTAAATTGAGAGCTTCACCTTCAAGCTCAGCTCAGTCCTGTGCATTATCCACGTTAAGCAGGTGCAGCACCAATCCACTTGTTGATACACACAAGCACCTTATCATCATTTATGAATGCTTGTATGATACTTAAGCTCCCTCACAAAATGAAAGGCATAGAGGCACAGTGCTGTCTTACAGCGCACCGATCCTCCTCCACTCTTTTGCCATGTTTTAGTCTCCGGCAGGGCAGGCAACCTGTGGCTCAGGAGCCACATGTGGTTCTTTAGCCCTTCTCCAGTGGCTCCCTGTAGCTTTGACAAGAAATTACATGGAAATGAATAACAGTTATTTTTTTAACAATTGGGTGCAGTTACATGATGGCTTCTCATTCAGAATGAAATAAATCTGAATGAAATCATTCGGAATTAAAGTTTTTCCAGGTAGTTTACATGGAAAATATTCATTCCGAATGAGGGTTTACACGGGAGATCAGTTTAATTGCCTTTATTCGGGTCCGCACAAGGTTTGGGGCAGGGAAGGTTTCTGATTGGATAGGGGGCGGGGCGGATGTTACGTGTTTACATTTACCGGAAGAAAACACCGTAGTCTTTGTTCCGGATAACAAGATGCTTGACGACGCCGTTCTTAGTGCCTTTTTCAGGCTTGTTTTGCTTATATTCTTGAAACAGCAGTACGACAACAAGACAACAACCTTGTTCTGCTAATGCTTTGTCTGTTGAGGAGGGGAAGGGAGATAGAAGGTCGAAGAAGGGAGATAGAAAACGGTGCTGTGGCGAATGGAAACCGGTGAGTGCAACAAGTCCGACTGCTCTATCTCAGCCCGTTGCTATGCGCGCTATATATGTCATCGCACCAGAAGGGCAAGGAAACAAGCATGCACAGAAAGACCGGAATGAACTTAAAGAGGAATGAGTGTATACAAGTCTTTTATTCTGAATTAGAAACGGAATATTCCAGCCCCTTACATCGGATTGAATTTTTCAATCGCATTGACCATTTTCATTACGAATTAGGTGTTTACAAGATCACTTTTAATAGGAATGAACTTTCATTCCGAATGAAAAGGGAATTAAACTGTCCAGGTAAACCCACTCATTGTAGCCCTAAAGCAATTCTTACATTTTCAGTTGTATAAATATGTAGTCTATACACTGAATTTAAAAAAGAACTTTTAACATCTCATCAACAATGTGTATCGCACGTCTATAACCTGGTGCCTTTTCCTAAAATTTGCCGAATCTCAGTAGCAATGGCTAGTCTTGGGTCTCCTTAGTGAGGCTAGCTATTGATCCCAAATCCACAAAAGTAAGGTCTTGGAAGAAAATAGAGAATTTCATAGTGAGCGGACAAATTTGTTTGCTTTCACCACTAATGCTGCAAAGTTTAAGTCCCAAATAATCATAACTACCACACTGCAGAGTAGCTACTTTGTTGTACAACATATTAATGGATGCTCATTTAGACCTATTAGAAATGCTTATAGACTAATTTAGATTAAAAAGGCTGTGTTACCCTCACTATAAGGCACAAATATATATTTTGGCTTCAGACAGTGAGGTGTAAAAAGTAGGGGCCTGTAAGCGGGCCAGACGGCTCCCAAACTTCTTCCCCTGCTTCACTTCAACAGGTCTCTGGATAGGCTGTAATATCTTAGGTTCAGCAGGCTGGTATTCAAAGACAACACTGGAGATCAATGGAGTAAGGTGCAACCGAGTTTAATGTGTTCACAAGCAACAGCACATACAACTCAATGAGTCAGGCTCCGGAGCAAGACTGAAGACTCTCTACAGAACACTCTCTTTTATGCTGGTGGAGACCCGAAAGAGTCTCCACCTTTTTACCTTAAGCCTTCCCATTTTGGCCGAATTCTATTGGTGGAAAGCATTTTTTCTTTTGTCCATTTCTGCCCTTACCCTGATCTAATCGTGGCAAACCCCCTGGCTTTTGTCCAGAGCTGCCCTGGAAAGTCCCGGACTTTCCACCAGTAGAATTGAACCGCGTTACACTTTATTTTTTAAAAATATGTGAACTTTGGGGATTTTCTTCATAAAGTCCCCTGTGCTCTCATGCAATACAGACCTTGGAGTGTGTGTGTGTCTATTGTTACATTTTCAGGTGGTGCATAATGTCTTATGTGTGTGCGCTTTAAACCGTACAAGGTATGATGTGTTTTAATCATATGTGTGGTTATCACAGTGATTTACCTTACATGGATACATAGGATATCACATAAACCACTCCAAACTTAATCATTGGTCACAATCAACTTATAGAGAATAAAGTGTTTATCTGGTCATTACATGACTCTCTTTTAAACTTAATCAATCTACGCAGAGTAAAGACCTTAACCTGATTAGTCATAAAATCTTACACTACAACAGACAAGATTTTCTTGGCCAAAATGGCTTTACTGCATATTAAATTCCTTAGTACGATAATGAATTTGAGTTTTCAGCAACACTTGATGCTACTCTGGAGATAAAACTTTGACACAAAGGACACTACAGCACTTAACATCCCAAAACTTTACGCAACAAGCATGTGAAAATTCAAACAAACCCAATCAAGTTAGGACAGTCATGTTGTTTTATGAATCACAATGCTGGAGACCTGATGATGTCATGAAAGGTTCGCAGCCCGCCCAACCTGCAGCACGTACAGCAACCAATAATGTCATCAAAGGCATCTCTGATCAACTGAGTCAGGAAGTAAAGACCTGCTCGATGTCTTGTTTGAATCAGATAAGTGACTGTCAGAGTCACTTAATGCTAATAAACTGATGGCATGCATTGCTTTATTGCTGTGAAGATAAGAGCCGGGTGTTGATTTCTTGACTGAGGAGAGTTCTCAACCAAAGGGAGTACATAAATAAATCAAAAACAAAACAATTGCATCATTAATTGTAAACCTTTTGTATACTAGGAAATGAGAAAGGAGAGGAAAGCTTAAATTTCGTACCATTCAGGGGAAATAAAGAGTTAGGGTGAGAAAAATCGGGGTAAAAAACCTGTCTAATAGACTACTGATATGCTGAGTGATAGATCTGTTAAATACCCATAAAACCTCTTTGGTGTAAATTGCTCCAAGTTTCTTGAAGTTGCTCGGATCTTTCCAATCACCTTTTCAAACTCCAGTTTTCATTTCCCGTCTGTACTTGTGCTTTCTTTCTCTCCTTGTCTCCTCTGTGGCCCCCCATCCACCCCCAGTCTTTCTTCACCTCTTTTCTTTCCTCCTATTACCCGTCCTAATGATAGCCAGTCTTCACAGAGAGAGGCACTGATGGCACTGAGCGCCTATCGTTATATTTAGATCTAATTAAAGATCATTATAATCTATCAGCACGATGGAGACCAGGCTGTGATAGAGTCAGGCGAAGGGACATGGAGAGAAGGAGGGAGGGAGGCAGAGAAATTGTGGGAGATCGCGGGAAGGAGAAGAGCGGGAGTAGGGGAACTTGAATGTGTCACAGACAACCTCAAATATCCCGCACTACCCCATATTGCTCCATAACTACCCCCTTGAATTCCCAATTAGCCAAATGTGATTACAACACATTACAATGATTGCAACCCTTGTACAGACACAATAGGAAAAATGGAAAAGGAGGAGTGGAGGAGAAGGTATTGAATAATGAGAGGTGTGTGAGAATGTGTTCCTCTGTGTTACCAGCATGAGGGAGGGCGATGTATTATATGGTAATACAATGTAATTGGATTAGCCTGGGTAAAGTAGTCAATCTAAAACACATGTTATATAAGAGAAAAAAAAACGGTAACACTTTACTTGAAGGTGTCTGCATAAGGGTGACATGACACTGTCATAACTATGACATGACACTGTCATGTACTTGTCATAAACATGTACATGTCATAAACCTTTATGACTGCTGTCATTAACTGTCATTCGGTTTTTGTAATGACTAGTTGACATTGTTTGGGTTGTTTTGATTATGACAACTTGACATTAACCAGGATGACATTACCAGAAGATGTCTTTGTCATAACAACTTTTGTTTATGACAAGCTGACGTAGTGATTATTATAATTAGATGTCCAAGGTTACAGACCGATTCTAACACTCGGTCAGATAGATATCTGGCAGGATACGACACAAAACTGGCTGTCATGACACCATTATGACAGTGTAATGAATACATTCTTTGACCTCAAGTAAAGTGGTACCATTTTGATTTGCCATTAAGATATCATGAAGGATAAGACTGGCTGTCAAATAATTTATTGTCAAGTTGTTATGACAAAGACATCTTCTGGTAATGTCATCCTGGTTAATGTCACGTTTTCATAATATGGACATCCCAAAAAAAATTAATGTCAACTTGTCACAACAACTTCTGGTAATGTCACTTTGATTCATCTCAAGTTGTCATAATACGGACATCCCCAAAAAATCTAATGTCAACTTACCATGACAACTTCTGTTAATGTCACTTTGATTAATGTCAAGTTGTCATAATCAAGACAACATAAACAATGTCAACTTGTCATTACAAAAACCGAATGACACTTAATGACAGCAGTCATAAACGTTTATGACATGTACATAATGTTCATGACAGGTTCGTGACAGTGTCATGTCATAGTTATGACAGTGCCATGTCACTCTTATGTAGTAAGTAAGTAAAGTGTTACCAAGAAAACCCAGTCTGGCATATAACATAATAGAAAACTCCATCAGCAAACCAGAGTTATCATTAGCAAAATAGCATCTTTTTCATCTATCTTTACCCACCACCTTTATATTTCCTCAGTTGATTTTTCACAGTGTAGTCCTAAGCTGACTGTGAAGTGACAGAGAAATAGAGAAGCAGTGGCATTTGCCAAACTCTTTTCTGTATCAGTTGTAGTACTGTGCTTGGCATGGAATTGATTTAAAAGCAATAGGAATGGGTGAAAATTTCACTGGCCGTGTCTCATATTACTCTTTCTTATCAGCATCGGCTCTTGCCAGTAGCTTCACGGAGCTTATCGCAGCCGTAGCCAACTCCTGTCCCCCCTTTGAATCCCAAGCTGAAAGTGTTATTACTTTATTTGAAACTTTGGGCCACACAGATGATTGCCCAAATGGTCTTTTAATTGGAAATCAAAGAACATAATACATTTAGTAAACCTGTGGCAATCCCAATTTGGCATCTGACGAGAGAACAGGTTATTACCTTGTTCTAATATTCCTATGAAAAGTAGAGGGAATGCCATAATGTTGATCCCTGTGGCACTGTCCATGGTGCTGATAGTGGGAACTAGGCGGATTTTGTAAACGTGCACACTTACTTGCATGCAAACACACAAAACTGGCTTTTTGCTCAAAATGAAGAGGTGGATAAAGTGGTTATTATTGTTTTTCCATTCCATCCTCTAATACCAAGACATCAAATGTGCCCCAAAAAGGGGAGCAGCCTCATTCCTGCGTTTCCTCCCTGTCTCGACCAAACACAGCACACACACACCCCCAAAACAAACACACACACGAGACACTTAAAGAGAGATCACAGTGACTGTGTGAACACTCTCTCTGTTTGCAGGCGTCTAACAAATCCTCTTTTATTTAACCAGTGTAATGGTTGGAAATTAATTTTTCATGCCCATTCCTTGTTCCCCTATTACCAGTGAATTATATAAATGTGTGTCAGTCCTTCATGCTACTAATCAAAGTGCATGTATGCGCAGTGGTGTGCACACGGGGGGGTTGCCCCCCTCGTGGCCCAATTGTTGAAAAACGCTCGCTAAAGTGACCTCTTGGGAGCCAAAACACGCGCTAAAGTGCCCCCCCCCCCCCCGGAGCCAAAACGCGCGCTAAAGTGCCCTCGAGAGCCAAAACGCGTGCTAAAGTGCCCTCCTGGGAGCCAAAACGCGCGCTAAAGTGACCTCCTGAGAGCCAAAACACGCGCTAAAGTGACCTCCCGGGAGCCAAAACTCGTGCTAAAGTACCCTCCTGGGAGACAAAACTCATGCTAAAGTGCCCCCCTGGGAGCCAAAACGTGCGCTAAAGTGCCCTCCAGGGAGCCAAAACATGTGCTAAAGTGCCCTCCTGGGAGCCAAAACGCGTGCTAAAGTGCCCCCCTGGGAGCCAAAACGCGCGCTAAAGTGCCCTCCCGGGAGCCAAAACTCGTGCTAAAGTGCCCTCCAGGGAGCCAAAACTCGTGCTAAAGTGCCCTCCCGGGAGCCAAAACTCGTGCTGAAGTGCCCTCCCGAGAGCCAAAACGCGCGCTAAAGTGCCCTCCAGGGAGCCAAAACACGTGCTAAAGTGCCCTCCAGGGAGCCAAAACACGTGCTAAAGTACCCTCCCGGGAGCCAAAACTCGTGCTAAAGTACCCTCCTGGGAGACAAAACTCATGCTAAAGTGCCCCCCTGGGAGCCAAAACGTGCGCTAAAGTGCCCTCCAGGGAGCCAAAACATGCGCTAAAGTGCCCTCCTGGGAGCCAAAACGCGTGCTAAAGTGCCCCCCTGGGAGCCAAAACGCGCTGAAGTGCCCTCCAGGGAGCCAAAACATGTGCTAAAGTGCCCCCCTGGGAGCCAAAACGCGCGCTAAAGTGCCCTCCCGGGAGCCAAAACTCGTGCTAAAGTGCCCTCCAGGGAGCCAAAACTCGTGCTAAAGTGCCCTCCCGGGAGCCAAAACGCGCGCTAAAGTGCCCTCCCGGGAGCCAAAACTCGTGCTAAAGTGCCCTCCAGGGAGCCAAGACGTGCACTAAAGTGCACTCTTGGGAGCCAAGATGTGCGCTAAAGTGCCCTCCTAGGAGCCAAAACACACGCAATGTGCCCTTTTTTTTCTTTTCGCCCCTGCCCTTCATAAAGTCTGTGCTGATGCTGCAGCTGGATGCCTGGCTAATTATTTGGAAACAGATTTGCACTTTTTTATTAATGGCAGTCACAGCTGTAAAGTTTGACTCAATCCCTGCTGTCCTCTTGCTTATTTCCTCTGTTGCTGTCAGTGTTTGTATCTGTTAGTGTACTGGCCACTTCATTAGCTACACCTGTGCAGCTGCTCGTCAACACAAATAGCTAATCAGCCAATCACGTGGCAGCAACTCAACCCTTTAGACATGGTCAAGATGACCTGCTGAAGATCAAACCAAGCATTAGAATGAGGAAGAAAGGTGATTAAAGTGACTTTGAATGTGGCATGGTTGTTCGTCTGAGTATTTACTGGTCTGGTCTGAGTATTTACTGGGATTTTCACACACAACCATCTCTAGGGTTTACAGAGGATGGTCCCAAAAAGAGAAAATATCCAGTAAGCAGCAGTTCTCTGGGTGAAAATGCCTTGTTGATGCCAGAGGTCAGAGGAGAATGGCCAGACTGGTTCAAGATGATAGAAAGGCAACAATAACCACTTGTTACAACCAAGGTCTGCAGAAGACCATCTCTGAACCAACAACACGTCCAACCTTGAAGCAGATGGGCTACAGCAGCAGGAGACCACACCAGGTGCCACTCCTGTCAGCTAACAGCAGGAAACTGAGGCTACAGTTCACACTGGCTCACCAAAACTGGACAATAGAAGATTGGAAAAACGTTACCTGGTCTGATGAGTCTGGATTTCTGCTGCCACATTCAGATGGTAGGGTCAGAATTTGGTGTAAACAACATTAAAGCATGGACTTTCTTGGCACACTTTGGGCCCCTTAGGACCAACTGAGCATGGTTTAAACACCACAGCCTTCCTGAGTATTGTTGCTGACCGTGTCCATCCCTTTATGACCACAGTGTACCCATCTTCTGATGGCTACTTCCAGCAGGATAACGCACCATGTCACAAAGCTCAAACTGGTTTCTTGAACATGACAATGAGCTCACTGTACTCCAATGGAAGCCAACTCCAACTAGATCTCAATCCAGTAGACCACCTTCGGGATGTAGTGGAACATCATGGATGTGCAGACGACAAATCAGCAGCAACTGTGTGCTGCTATCATGTCAATATGGACCAAAATCTCTGAGGAATGTTTCCAGCACCTTGTTGAATCTATGACACGAAGAATTATGGCACTTCTGAAGCCAAAAGGGGTCCAACCTGGTACCAGCAAGGTGTACCCTGATAAAGTGGTCGGTGAGTGTATATATTTGCATTTGTGTTATCTGCATATTCTGTATAGGTATGTGTATGCTTCTCTCCCTCTCTCTCTCCGTGTTGCTCTTGTTGTTGCTGCTGTTATCATCACCCCGAGGCTGAATGAATAAAACAAGGCCAAGAGAAACGAGAGGATAAGAAGAAGAGGTTACACCACTGAAATATAGACGACCCACACCGATACACACACACATACACACAGGTGTTCTACTTTCACTTTATCAGTCAGCATTGACAAACAGCTCTCAATGTTTCAGAAGCAAAACGTCCAAACTACATGTACTCAGAGGGGGGGGGAGAAGGTCAGGTATGACAGAAACATGGTTTGAGCAATTCATGGGGAGGCTGAGCGAGGTTGGAGGTCACATATGCAGTAGCAGAGGAGCAGATAGAGAAGAGGTTAGTCACATGATTATCCCTCATTACCTGTGTAAGTTGCATACTGGACTGTAATTCAAACATTTTTAAACAAAATTCAAGGTGACTGCAGGTTAACTTTACCCCTCTGGCAGGTGAATGTGGAAACAGCTTTCTAGCAACAGTTTTGCACATACATCATTCTGCACAGTGAAGGTCAAATAAGTCAGGCAACAAGATGCTAAACATATTTTTTAGTGGAGAGGGGACTTTAAATTTTATGTACACAGGCTTGTACTGATGACCTTTTGCCAAAGAGCTAGATATTTTCCTGTGCAGTTGCTCCTGTCAGTACTAATAAATCAAACGGGGGAGGCCAATCTAGGGCCTAAACTGTCATTCACCTACTATTCTCTGTGCAGAAAATGGAAAGAATTTTTCTAATGAGACCCTGGATGCACAAAATAAACCCACTGTTCGCTGTATATTCTAATTGACAAAGGGAAATTGTGGGAAATGAAGGTGGCAGCAACACCCTTCTTCATATTACACCTCCATGCAATCAAACATATTCCCAAGATATTGCCATATTTGACATCTTTTTTTTCCCCAGCCTGCCTCTACATTTTAACTGGTGCCAATTTGGTTAATGAATGTCAGTGAAAATTATTCTTTCTTCACTGAAAAAAAGAAAAGAAAGTCTGTAATCCCATCCACTTTCCGCTCCCTGCACCTCTCATGAATACTTCAACAAGCCACAGCCCTCTCACATCATTCATCCTCCTCTATTCCTCCTTTTCTCCCTCCCATGTTCCATCCATCTTTGCTACAAGGGATAGGGCACGCCGTCACACTTTTCGTTTCTCACCCTAGGAATTCACGTTCATGACTTTTGTCTGCTTTTCTCATCCTGTCTGGGTGCCGCTCTCCTTTCAACACTGGTTAGAGGTTCTGCAGGTTTCTCGCCTCTCCCTGCGCCTCTGTTGCACAACAACAATGCGAGATAGATGGAAATAAAAGACAAGATGAAGAAAGAAAGCAGTTTATGTTTGTTAATTAGCAGCATAATGTGAGTTATAACATATTTAATGAATGCCGGCCCAGAATACACACACGCACAGAAACACACACACACACACACACAGATGATTTGGCAGTTAACCAGCGTGTTTGGATGAGTCCATTGTGTGTGGGATGGATAAAGGAAAATCACAGAAATAGCTTAATCTAACAAGCAGCAATTTGCTGTGTACTGAAATATGTAACAGAAACAAGCACACACGCTCAACACCAATGATAACAATATGAAATGGCTTTGTTACTTTGGTTTGAGTCAACACTAATGCAACAGAGGGTTGCCACTTTTCAGTGAGACACCGCAGGGGGCAAGAGTGTGATTTAATATGTATGAACTCATCCATGCTTGTTGGTTATTAGACAGATGGACTGAGATGAATAAAGAGAGGGTGAAAAAGATCCAGAGAGTCAAGGAAAGATACAGAGAGAGAAGTGGAACTGTATTCCAGTGCTGACAGATATACAAAAGATTGGATGGAAGAAAAAGAAAGAGAGGGAACTGGGACATGAGTGAATGAAAAGAACAAAAGAAAAGGCAAAAATCAACTCGAGTCAGACAATGTGTGAGAATGAGAGAAGGGTTGTGTCACCGCAAAATGAATTTATGTCTGTGTTTTTATGAACACGCCATTAAAGAGTAAATATATGACAGCACTAATGGGCTATTGGAGCTCCCATCGCACATGATGGATGGAATTAAAGTAATTGCCTCTGTGTGTTTAAATCAATTATAGAACGCCGCTGCACAGCGACGTGACGAATTGCAAGAAGGGTGCTCACAACAGTCGTCCCTGTTCTTTCTCGCTTTTCTATGAGTGTGTGTGTGTATACTCTAATCTCACATCCTCTCATCTTCCTGAAATCCAAGAGCCGATGACCTTTTCATGGGAATTATCTTTCTCATTCATTTCTCTTCATGGCTGCCTGTGGGACTAACTCCATCCATACACTTCACCATGAGCATTCCTGTCACAATGCAGATGCCCGTGTGTACAATATGTTTGCGTGTGGGTGCATGTGGGTCACTCCTGCCTGCGTGTATATTTTGTGTACCTGCGCACATTAGGGACTGGCATCAACTTTCTTCATCCACTTCAGTGAGTTTCACATTTGGAGTTATTGTGTCCTGAGGGCTCGACCCCAGCTGACACAGTCATTTAAAACTAAACCTCTATGGACGGAGACCACTTTAGGTGAGAAATAATGCTCACTCCTGAGAGTCCTGAGAGTCGCAAACCTTGGAGTTAAGCATTTCTTACCATAGCTGTCAAGTCTCCCGTTTTGGCTGGGAAACAACCGTATTTTACCCCTCTTTCCCGCTATCCTCCCATATTAGTATTAAAATCCAGTTTTAATACTAAGTATTAAAACTGAAGTTTCAATTCTGCAATCTCACCACTAGACGCCACTAAATCCTACCTCGTGGACCTTATACAGAATGACATGTAATGATTTATGGCTCCTTCATAGAAAATGCTTAGCCAAAGCACTCATTAAAAGAAAATCTTCCCCACAGAGAGTTAGATGAGTCTTGTTATCACCGTGAGGCTCCTGTGCAACGAGTGGAGATTCTAGGATGTTACTGTACCTCGCCAAGAAACAGTCTGGCACAAACTGCCCATGAAACCACAAATTTCATGTTTACACTTCAACTTCTGTATAGATTAGTACTTGTGTTGTCTCATTTCCAGTCTCTCTGCTAAGTTGACCAAACTGGCTGCTGGCTGGAGCTTCACATGTAGCATATGGATATGAGAATGGTATCAACCTTGTCATGTGGCTATCAGCGAGAAGGCAAACAAGCAAAGTTTAGTTTATATACAATGCCAATGTCTTGAAACACCTGATCATCAAATATTACGGCCAAAGTCTGGCATCTTTCTTTATGCCCCAGTCTCTTCTTGCCCTATGATTTGCTGTGCATCTAAAACATAGATGCTACTGTGTCCTCTATACATCCCTTTTCTTTACCGATTCCTGTGTGTGTGTGCATGCGTGTGACTCCTTTCACTCATCTGGAAGCAGCTTACTCCTCTGAGCTGCTCCGCTGGCTGCAATCCCAACCAAACCAAGACTCTCTCCCTCTCTGTGTCTCTCTCCCTCTCTAACCCCCCAATCAAAACTGTCCCGTCTTTCAATCTTTCCTCTCCAACCAGCTTTGTAACTCCATCTATCATTTCATTTTTTTTCTTTCATTTCACTCTAGTCCGTTTTCAAAGTTATTTGAAAACATTACTTTTCCCCCCCTCTGGTTCAGCCCTTTCTCTTCCTTTCTGAAACCTGTTTATATAAGGTTAATCTGCCTTTGACAAAAGGATGCCCCTCTGCTTCTTTGGGTGTCTTGGAGAAGCGCTTTGAAAAATGTGTGGAAAGGATTAAGGTAAGACCCGGAGCCAGGACTAGCTCTTTCTATCTCTCTATACTCGACTCTTGAGCCCCCAAACACAGACAAACTGATGCACATAGACCAGCCCTCCCTTTCTCTGTATTCTACTTAACAAAACTCACTCAGTGAAACTCAAACAGTCACACAACAAAACTTTTTTGGACTGCTACAGAAACCATGTTTTTGGAAGGGGTGTCATGTTTACTGCATTTGCTGTGTGTGTATCAATCTTCATATTTGACACTGTGCTGGATGGTATGAAGACATTTTGCTCTCCCTGCATGAGAACAAAAATGTCAACGAACATAATAATACAGGCAACAATCATGTTTTCATCCCAAATTGCTGTTGAGTTTTTTAATGTGTTGAGCAGCACAAAAGAAAGTATTCTCCTGTATTACAGCAGGGTTGCAGCGTATATCTCAGTACTCTTACACATAAGACCAAAACTATCTTCTAGATTCCAGGGGTGAGTAAGAGAGTGTGTATTTGCAAAATACCAGATTGTAACCAGTGTTTGTGTGCGGTTGAGCAACATGGAGAGCGCTCGCCTTCTTCCTTCCCGAATGACAGGAGGTCCTCTAATCAGGACAAAGCCAAGGGGAGTGGGGCTGCTGAGTCACCGGGTCCTGGGGCTGCGGCTCGGCGGTAGCCTGATGCAAGCGGACCGGCCATTGAGAAGTGTCCTGGAACAGCAGCGAGCACAGCGGGGAGTGGTGGTGATACTGCCCCTGCATCGCCCACCTGGAGCACTGTGGCCACAAAGGCGGCTAGACACCGTGTTGAAATCACTGGGGCCAATGCACATGTGTCCAGGCTGGACTCCTCTCGGCGGGATAAGAAAAGCAGTGTCGTTGGGACTGGCCCTGGGGGCAACATTCGTACCGTCAGAACTAAGCTGGTGAGTGTGTTCACCTAGTGTGTTAAAGCCTATTGTAATCCGTTGTATACTGCCCACTTGTGGTGCAGGTATAATAGGGAAAGTTAAAAAAAATTACAAGTGGCATATAATGATGCACTTAGAATCTTGCTTAATCTCCCTAGGTGGACGAGTGCCAGTCAGTTGTTTGTACGCAGTGGTGTTCCCACTTAGAATTGTTATGTACAAGTTTATGGAGCGACTGATGGTCTCAAAAAATGAAATTATTACGGCTATAGCTTTGCCTAAAATGAGTAGTACTAGGTACTTTTCCAGTTTTTGGAGGCACTGGGGAGAATGTTTGTATGTCGTTTAGATGTCTTTTTATGTTGTTGTTTTATATGGACCGATCTGAGTCTGAAATAAAGTTTGAATTGAAATTGAATTGTCCCTTTAAACGTATCACAAGACCCACTTAAGGGGAGTCTGTCTGTGGGTCTGTCGTTAAAAATTAAAATGCACTTGAGAGCAATTATTTCCAATTTACCACTGTACTGCTGTCAAGCTGTCAGGTTAGGATTTGGAAGGTGGGGGAACCCTGGGATCTGTTGGTTTGTGTTACCGCAGGGGAAAAAGGTTACCTCAGATAATTGACAAATTGGTTCATGTTGTGAGTTTGGGTCTGGCCTGTCGCTATTCTGTGCTGTGCGGCTGACGTGGCTCTTTTCTCAGCAACAACTGAAGATGAAGCCAACTCAATTCTAGTGCACATTTGCAAATGTTAGCAGAACTAATCAGGGAGCAGATCAAATGCTTTCCAGTTTAGTGTGAGTTTGGCAAGTGATACCACAGAGCATCATTTTCTCCAAAATGAATACTGATGACTGCTAGTGACGACAATAACCTTGACAGTGTATGGCAAACCTCTTTATCACCCCAAGTAAGTAAATCACCCTAAATCTTAAACAAAATGTTCAGGAGTTACTGATAGAATGTCTTAAACTACAGGTTTGTGTTCTGAGTCAGGGGTGTCAACCATTCGGCCCCCGAGTCAGAGCCTGCTAGCCAAAGTTATCAGTCTACTTCATGTAAAATGCTTCAGAGGCTTTTTGGCCCTGACTAGACTATAGTTCCCTGAAAATTTTGAAAATATTTACTGTGGTCATATTTAAAGTGGAAAAGTGGTGGAAATGAGTTTCCTCCCTGGGGTGGCAGGGCTCAGCCTTAGAGATAGGGTAAGGAGCTCGGACATCCGGAGGGAGCTCGGAGTAGAGCTGCTGCTCCTTCGCGTCGAAAGGGGTCAGTTGAGGTGGTTTGGGCATCTGATCAGTATCCTCCTGGGCGCCTCCTGCTGGAGAGGTCCTGGGCACGTCCCACTGGTAGGATGCCCCGGGGCAGACCCAGAATATGCTGGAAGGATTACATATCTCATCTGGCTTGGGAACGCCTTGAGGTCCCCCAGGAGGAGCTGGAAAGTGTTGCTGGGGAAAGGGAAGTCTGGGGTGCTTTGCTCGGCCTGCTGCCTGATTTAAGTGGATGAAAAAGGATGGATGGATGAATGGATGAATGGATATTTAAAGCTATTGAACATGGTGCAAAATATTGTCAATCAGCAGCTTCAGAACAAAACTATGTGTATTATGAGACTTCTATCTTAAAGCCTTTACACTCTGCAATTTTGGGCGGACCCAAATGAAAGATGACCAACGTGAAAGAAACATGGGGATATCTTTTTGTGATGGCTCTAAAACTGTGGGGCTATGTTGCACAGTGAGAGAGGTTCACGAATGGCCATTGTCTGGGTCTTGCGGTCAAAGACAACCCGAGATAAAATTCTGACAGTGTCAGAAATTTGGGATGACCATCTCAGTGTGTGACTGCTGAACGTACATCTACTAACCAACCAATAACAATGCAGCATGGAATGATGCGCTGGTGCTAAACCCAAACAAACAGACAGGCAACAGCTCACCATGGAGGGGAAATGCGCTAAAAGAAATGTGTGGGATTCCAACCAAAAGGAAAACATTGTGGAGTTGTGGCAGCAGAAGCCTTGCCGGTATGATGTGTCCTCCAGCTCTTACCATGATTGCGTAAAGAAGGATGGCGCATAGAAATAAATAGCGGCAGGATTGCAGCTCCCAGGTTAGCAACCTAGCAGCTAGCAAACACACACAGACACATCACAGTATATAGTGCCCACAAAACTCAACAGACGCTCACTGACAGCCCAACGTTGACTGACGGCCACCCATCAGCTTGGTGTGTCAGGGCCCCTGCACTAAAAGGAGAGATGAGTTTTACATCTCCGTTCTAAGTGTTCAAGTCATGATTCAGTTTTAAAATGTAGACAGAGCAAAAACAGAGCTAGTAAAATATGGAAAAAAAGGTCCACAGATAAAAGCTCACAGTCCATAATTTGATATAATCACTGAGAAAAACACACACTGCTAACATTACACTGCATACCTGCACTATATGAGTGGATAAACAACTATTCTATGAATATGTAAGCCTACAAAATGTACTGCATTGAATGCTTGCGGAGTAATTCTTACCTTTGTACATGATCTGTCCCGATGCCATTTTTCAACAGTTGCCTCTTATTTCACATTTGACGCACACACATCAATGTTAAGGTCTACTTTAGAACATGATTGGACGTATATACACTAAACAGCATATAGTGAAGTGCATGGCTAATATGGTCAAAGTGTATTCAGTGTCATGTAGCAACTGACATTCATCTGTAGCAAGGTTTGTGTGTCTGCATTTAATGCATATGGATGGGTTATGGCTCTACAGTGTCATTATTTTCTCATCTGTTGTGTGAGTAAACAAACACTCAGTCATTCTCACATATTTGTTGACTAAAGGTGCCCGAACGGCACACTGGATTGTTTTCACCCAGTTTTACACAGTACCTGGCGTTGTCTTTTAGGGGCAACACATATAATTCAGACACTATATGGTCTGATCGTATCAGCTACCTAGTTAGGGTAGATCTGGATCTCTGTCCTCCCTCAGTGAGTCTGTCAGACAGATTGCTTTCCTCCCCACCGCCTCTGCTCCTCATCATTGTCCACATACCAGCTGTAGCTGTAGAGATACTAAAAAGTGCCTTCAGCAGTGGATACTGTTGGACAAAGTATCTTCAAATCACAGCCAAATACCTGTCCAAAGCCCCAAGCTTAACTACCGGTAGCCACAAACACGAGCTTAATGACTTACACCGCATTCATAACTATTCACAGAAAGTACTGGCCTCTCTGCTAACCTTCCATTCACCATGTGTGTAATACAAATACTGAAATTATGGCTCTTTTAAGTCTGCAAACACAATTCAAACAAACCTGGCACCATCAGACGCCGGGCCAAATCGCCTTTCACCAGGAACAAACCAAAGCGACATCAGAAAACCCAGAGCAGTGGCTGATCGTGGGATTCCAGCTGTGATCGGCTCCCCTCTAGTCCCCCTGTGTGCAGGGATTCTCAGGGATAAGCGGGACAGGGGAGGGACTTTGAGGTTTTCCGAGTTGTGGGCAGAGCTTTAGCGTTTTCCCTGCCACATCCCAGATAGACCTGGAATGCAAAAGATTCCGGATTTGTGTTTGGGCTGAACTAATTGAGTCCCCTAAAAACCTTGCTGCCCTGACTCCAGGACAGTGCTGGCACACACCTACACACAGACATATGCACACAGCCGAACACAAACACACACGCATGCATGCTCCCTTTTGTCTCTTTCTGTGCCAAGCCTAATCCTGCCTTACCAGCTGCAGAAAAAAAGGGAGACAGAGAGAGAGAATCTCCTCCCTCCATTCAGTTCCAATTCACTTTTCAATTTCAAGGTGCTTTATTGGCAAGGCTGTGCCTGAGCGATGCCAAGGCAATTAACAAAAGAACGGGCGCTTTCAAAGCAAAAAGAAAGAAAAACAGCGACACTGGCATTATAATATGGCAAACAGTACAATCACAACAATAATAATAAGCACTGAAATCATTTCAATTTGCTTTCCATTCCCTTTTTCTGCACACACTGTCTCTGGGGGGTCAGTGCAGGATTTTCCTTTCCTCTCCTAATTGTGATGGGCCATGGAAAGTGCTCCACCAAATTGTGTAAACACATGTGGAAGCAAAGAGGAGGCAGCAATGGAAGACTGATCACAGCAAATGAGTTTCTCAGGAAATGATTGGGCCTCTTTGATTGCCCAAATGTAAGTCCCCCTTATCCAACATGACACCTGAGTACAGAGGCGCGTAATGTTTAGAGTATGGAGAATGTAATATATTAAAAAGATAAATTTGCTGGTGCAAGGTAGAGAATTGAAAGCAGATAATTTGTAATCACATTGCAGAGTAAGTGTTTGATGTTCTTTGAATGGAGCTCTGAAGTTAATTTTCAATTCTCTTTGAAACAGAGCAAAATAATGAGTTGTGAGAACAACAGAGCACTGCCTTGGTAACATTTTAGATGGGTGAGTGGGCCGGGGTCAAAGTATGGCGTGGAATTAAATATCAGGACCACAAAAGAAAGAGGAACCTTATTTATGCTGTTTCTTAATTTTTTTTTTTCTTGTAACCTTTGACTTCTTTGCAAATATAAAGCGGCTATCACCACCTGACAGAGAAAAAAAAAATCTCTCATAAGAACAAAGAAAAGAGTAAGGTAAACTCATACAGGCTATGTAAAATAAAAACTCAGTATGTGGTAGGCAATGCTTTTTCAAGATCCTGCCCTTGCACAGAGAATTTCGCGTATACATTTTAGTTAATCGCTAATCACCGAACAAACTTGTTTTCTTTTATTCATGCATATTTTTTTTAACAGAGAGATTCAAGGTGAGGAATGTTGCTCATTTATTGAGGTGCACACACTATCACTTCTGCAATTTATGCTGATACAACAGGTCACTCTGACCAATACTCTGCCAACTCAGTAATGCAAAATGACTCCAAAGACATCATCTCCGTGGTAATGCTCGATCAGAGGGAGATAGCAGCAGCAGCAGCTTGATATTCAAGGAAAATGAACAATTTATCACGAATATGGACTATCTCTGGTCACAACTGAAGCTAAATGAGATGGTCAGATGGTCATATTCAGATGTCTTCTCATGAGCTTTTACATTCATTTTTCTCTCCTTCCATTTGTGCTAAGTATTCAATAAAAGTTTGAATGTTGTATGAACTATAAATTGCAGGTCTGAATGTTATTTGTCATTTAAATGGGCATTATTAGTGGTTATCAGCCTCAGGAATTTCAGTGTTAATAGGACAAATGTGAAATTGCTCTATTCTGCTTTTATTGAGTCTGTTCTTTCTTTGAACATTGTCTGTTGGTTTGATAATCTGAACCCTTAAAACAAGAACAAGTTGGAAAAAGTGGTCAAGTTGTGCTGTAAGATCACTGGTGTTACTTTTGATAACCTACAGCATCTGTATGAAGAGAGGGTCAACTCTAAAGGTCAGACTCTCAGCATCCCCTCAATGCTGAGTTTCAGATGCTTCCATCCGGGCAGAGATTTTGCCTCCCTAAATGTAGCACGAAGCGTTACGGATCATCCTTTGTTCCGTCTGCTTTCACTTTTCTTAACCATCGGTGACCACTAATTGTCCATGATTTATCCCTGAAAGTGTGTGATTATGGATTCTGTGTATAATGTATTTGTGCTGTCTCTGTTGTTTTAATTATGAGTACTCTCTGTATCCCAAATTGTCCACCGGGGACATTAAAGTTTTACCTTACCTTACCTTACCTCACCTTATCTTACTTTAGATATGGATAGAAAGGTCCTGCTACACTGACCACACGATCTTAAACATTGCTATCAGCCCAATATATGGTCATGTTTAGTGTTATGCAGCGACAGAGAAGGTTAAGTGACGTAATGTTATTATAAAGACCAAGAAAGTCTGTGCAGGGAGTTGTTCGGGGCGGACGATGGGTCAAACAAACACAGGAACCTCCCTGCCCTTCCATGTGCAAATGAGGAAAGCCTGAGCCAGAGAGAGCAAACCTCCCTGCCCTTCCATGCGCCTACATGGAAAGCCTAAAGCAGGGAGAGCAGCAACAAAGACCCCCTCCCCGGGAACAGAACAGAGCAGCATCAATAACAAACAGAAATGACACTGATAAGTCAGACACAGCATGAAAAGGAGGAGCTGGGGTGGAGGCAGGTTGCAAAGCAGCTTGCAGAGGAAGCAGCAACAGTAGGCAGGCCAGAGCAGTTTAAATAGGGCGCCCTGAATGAGGTTCACCAATTTGTTGCATAGAAAGGAATCATGTGATCTATCAGCTGACTCCCTTCCATCAGTTAGCTGCTCCATCAGTTGGTTGGGCTGTTCGAGATCAGTTGATGTAGCTGGGACGTGAGCTGAGGTTGACATTGTGTCCTGCCTGAACTAACTCTATGCTCAATAACAGTGGAAACCACTTGTGATGCCAGCAGGCATTTAATGGGCTGATAACTGCATTCTAGTCATTGTAACAGGACTCTGCTTACCGACATCTATAAGGCTGATAGCTGCCAATAACGCCCATTCAACTGAGTGATAACATTTAAAATGGGTGCAATAACAATATTTTGGCCACATTAGCAATATATCTCTTTAGATGCCAGTGTCAGTTCATCAGTCTGGTCAGTCCAAAGTCAAACATCTCCATGACTGCTGGCTGGATTACCATGAAATTTGGCACAGACATCTGTGGTGCCTGGATGTTGAAACATAACTACTTTGAGGGTCCCTTGCTTTTTTTTTTTATCATCAATCAAACACACAAATCTAATTACTAACTCGTATTAGCTTCAGCTGTATGCTGAGATTCAAATATGGAAATATTTCCAGTTTAGGACATACAGTCCTTCACACCAGTGGAAAACTCAAGATTAAGATTTCCATATGGATGGCCTATTACATTAACCAGTGACCACTTCAACTGTTTTCCTCGGTACATGGTTACAGTAGACATGATGGCTGTTTCAAAATAAACAAAGAAAAATGAATATATCATTTCAGATGTTGATCACAGTCAGAATTATATCTTTTAAAGCCAAATGTAGTGTTTTCAGGTATGTGTGTTTGAGTCCGTACATGCATAATTCCACAGGCTGATGACTTAAGATAAAGCAAGTACCTGTCAGGGAGTTGGGTGTGCTCAACATGGCTGACAATTATTCTAATGGCTTTGTGTGTGAGTCAGTGTGTGTCTCTGTGTGTTTTGATATGGCTGCCTTACAGCTTGGTGTTAACCACTTGACATTTAGGAAGTGCTTTCATTAAGTTGGACGGCTGTCTCAGACAGTTATGATGACGGGACTTTGTGAGTTATCCCAGTAAATACTGTGTCCGTCTTGGATCAATAACAGCCTAATCCCCCAATTGCTTGCACGACATGTGTGCGCAAACACACACACACACACACACACACTTTTATAGATTGCATGCATACACAAATGCGCACAGATACACACAACTCACCAGTAGGAGTTTAATCCTCTGCCACCGGGTCATCAGCTTTGGAGCTTTCAATACATTACAGCAAATGTGGTAGGAAAAGCTGAGCAACAGAGATGAAAGGATAAATAAAAGAGAAAAAAAACAGTAAAAAAATGATTGAGGATGTTGCAGTCTGGAGAGTGTTAAGAGCAGAATGGGCAGTCTGAGCCGTCAGAGCAGGAAGTCAGCTATGTTGTGGTTACTGTGTACATACAGTGAGCATATATGATTAACAAATACAGTTTTTTAGATGCTCTTATGAACGAGGGTGTATTAGGTCTTTAGCATCGCAGAGTGATAATCCTGTTTACTTTATTTGGGTTAAGGTGATAAATGGAAAGCTGATTAGAGGCCACCTCTGCTGGTGGGCTCCTAAGCTGTAAAGACTTGTCTTTAGTTGTGTTGTGGGTTTGGTTTTAGTTTTTACTGACTGTCTATAATATTGTGTCCTATTCACTGTTATTTTTTATAATAATATTTCGCACAATAGTATCCAACACATTCTCACTCTGACCGACATATGATGTGCAAGGTACCCTGTGTGTGTTGGCTGTCGATGTTCTGGGAGGCCAGGTCCAGTTCAGCCTGTCACAAAATACACTTCTGTTTTTATAGGAAATGTACAGTTTGCATCCAGTCTGTTTCAAAACAACGCACTACATTGGTACAACACAGTGAAATGAGGTTTTTCTCATCAAAAATATAAGCCAACAAACACACATGGTTGGGTTTAAGCAGCCAAAGCATGCCTCACTCTGAGTTTTCGCCCCCTTCACTCATGTTGCTGTCCCGCCACGTTTCCCCTGATGCTTTGTTCCCCGTCCGGACCAAAATATTGAGTGTGGACTGGTAGCTGGAGAGGTGCCAGTTCAGCCCCTGGGCACTGCCGAGGTGCCCTTGGACAAGGCACTGAACCCCCTAACTGCTCAGAGCACCTCAGGGCAGCCCCACTCTGACATCTCTCCACTTGGTGCATGTATAGGTCCTGTTTGTGCATGTGTATGTGTTCGGACCTGTGTGTAATTGACAACAGAGTGAAAAAATTAAATTTCCCCTCGGGAATTAATAAAGTATATAAAAAATTTTTTTAAATTAATTTAAATTACCAAGTGCTGTTAAACTATAATGGCGACCGGCCGCGTCCCATACCAACATTAAAGGTCAAGTCACTGGCCAAGCACTGGATTTCAATGACTGTGGAGTGAGAGTGCATACGGTCTCTTTCGAAATAAACACTACATCGGTACAACACTGTGAATTGGAGTTTTTTCCCGTCAATAACAAATGCACGTGCCTATGTTTAGCCAACACACATATGTGGTTGGGTTTGGGCAACAAAAAGCACATGGTTGGGTTAAGGAAAAAAGAACAGGGTTTGGATTTATAGTCTCAGGAGTAAAAGGTAGTTGTTGGACCCATCCACCCAACCTGCCCCACTTAGAGTTTTCACTCCCTTAGCTGACGTTGATGTGCCGCTGCATTTCCTCCTGACCCCGCCGGGCACTGTTACACAGTAACAGTGACTCGGTGCGTATCATGCTGATGTGAAAGGATGGCTTTTTTTTCCCCTCATCAAATATCAACTCTTTAAATATTCTCCATTCACATGAATATTTTTTTTTCAGATGTATTAGATGAATTATAGAAACAAAAGCACAACTTCAACAATTGAGGAAAGTCATTTACTAACATTTTCATCTTAAATTAAAGGGAATTTATAGTTTTGCTTTTGATTATTTCAAGCTCTTAAGACTTTTTGTTTCATCTGCAGCATCAGGAGCCCTGACATTCAAAATTCAGAGCAGCCACGGATGATTCAGATTTACCTGGTAAACACTAACATTTCTCATTTGCCAGAATTTCCACATCAAGTGAATATCCTTGGAAATACTTTTCACTCTTTGCTTCAAACAAATGCCTCCAATTACAGTGGTGAAGTGGTCAGCAATCCTCAATGACTGGTTGTTAGTAAACTGCTCCGGCAAAGCTTCAGAGGAAGACTGAGTGAAATCTACAACCAATAAACACAACTGCACATGGACTGACTTGGATACAGTGAGGGAACTCTATCATTTTTATTTGTGCTTTAATGCTAATGCCTGATTGGTGTGTTTAGGAACACAGAGAGGAGGATAATGTTAAAACTGTGGTGAGTGTTCAATTAAGTTTGCCCTTAAATGGTAACAGACCCTGACAGGATTTTGGCCCTTTAAATGAAAACCTTTGCAGATGAGCTAAGCCCTGCTCCCGCACAAGGGCTATAATTATCATTGAAATACACATATCACTGGATGTAATATAGTTATAATCACTGACTGAAAAACACAGTGAATATTATACACCTTAAGTGTTTTTGAACTTAACAATATTCTTAATTTTAAAAGGGTCATGTAAAGAGCATACGTCATTTGCATATTTCAAATTCTTACATTGGCGGTTAGATGGAGAAACGTATGAATTTTTAGACATTATGAAAGACGTCAACAGATTTTCTGATGTACGCAAAAACTGCAACGCTGACCTTTTTAGGGTGGTGGTTGAAGGATTTAAAGAGGGTGGCTGTGTTCACCGCTGGTGGGAAGCTTTGAAAAAATCTGAATTTGTTGAATTTCAACAAAATGGCACAAATGGCGAAAAAAGCCAAGAAAAGCCAAGCCCGGAAACTGGTGGTAGTGGTTGCTGGATACCCCGAGCTATACGGCCTGACAATTGACAGCAGTTTGTCAAACCGTCCCAGAGTCAAAATATGCCTGGAAACAGCCATCGTGGAGGTGAAGCTCCTGGACCAACTGGTGATCCACCCTCTGTTTTAGGCTCTCGTGTACCCACACAGATCTCCATTTCTCTGTGCACAACAAACTATTTGCTGACAGCCTCTTACGCTCAACCAGAGCTACAGTACCCTCTGCCTGAACATTTTAGGAACTAGATACTAATTACTGTGAAAAAATATATTAATGGTGTATTGGTTACATTGGAAGGATAGTGTAAGGATCTGATGGAGTGGATGCCTGGCAACAATAAAAAGGCGCAGCAAAATTTTGGCAACCTACTAAATTTTCTTTGTGATAGGGGCCTTACCAAAATCAGTGTTGCAACAGTTAGCCTAAAACATGCTGGAGCCTGCCCAGCCTAGACTACAGTACACATCCCACATATCGAAGACCCATCTGACGTCTGACACGTGTTGACATAGTGCAGTTAAGTTGTTAGGGTAGCTAAAAAAAACAGCATTAACTCTCATGACAGCACTCCAACACTTCCAGTAGCTTAAGGCGTTGTCGATAACTTAACTCACTTGTCAGACAGTCATCCACATCGAGCAGTGAGAGTTCATACATTAGTGATGACAGGCGGCTGTGAAAGTGATTTTAATTTCACCACAGGCCGCGACATTGTCTGCCTGATTACTGAGGTACTGAGATTCTTGAAACCAAAAAGCAATGCTGTCATTGAGGGCAAATCTAATTTCTTTCCTTGCCATTCATATTTTATTCAGTTGTAACTGCTTCGGATAACTGCTATATTTAAAACAAACAAAAACAAAAACAAACAAAAGACCAAAACAATTATTTAGTTTGAGGTCATACATTGGCAGCTAAAACAAATTGTATCCAATAGGTACGTACATAATTAGTCTTACTCGCGCTCCTTCCTTTTGTAATGTGACATACCAGTTTTAAAGTTTTGAGGAGGGCATATAAACTGTCTAACAATTACAGCTGTAAACATCAATATCACATTCTCTGTTGTTTATTAAGAAAACTCACTTTCCACTTAACTTTTCCATATATCAAATCACTGAAGGTTGCCAACTAAATATTGTTCTGTAAAGTAAAATATTAGCTGTCAAAAATAAGCTTTCTTTCGGTAATGACTGTGGCCTGAAAGACAGAGGAAAAAAAAAAGTAAAGAGAAACAAAGAAAAGAAGTGCCTGGCCAAATTAATTATGTATCCTTCCAGATACAGTATGATTTAATCTCGACCAGGCTCTGGGATGAAGGTTAGATATTAAGCATCGCTTGTCCTTGTTGTGACAGTGGACTCGGATATAGAGACTGGAATACTTAATGACAGCAATTTTTCAAGAGGGACAATTAATAACTTTGACAGGAGTGGGAAAAAAAAAAGGATTTTATTAATTAGTTTAGTTGAAATGAGTCCATTGAAAATGGAAATTATCAGTCGCAGCACAGTAGAGACTGCTTCCCTAACAAACATTGTGGCAACAGCATAAAGGGCAAAAGGGGGTAAAATATAATTTTATTTCAGTAACTTAGAAATATTACTATTTTTGCTCAGGCATTAAACGCATACTGGGTTTTGATAGTGTACTAGAAATTGAATTATGCAAATCATTCGTTGGGGAAATTGTCCCCAACTCCGCCTTGCTGATTACTGTAATAAGGTTTTTAACATATTAATATTTTTTTTCTCCACATCATATTTTTCATATTTTCTCAGAGATGGAAACCACACACACACACACACACACACACACACACACACACACACACACACAGACAAAACCCTGGGCTGTGATAGGGAGAAGAAACCATAGTGAAAGGGGAAAAATAATTGCACATAAATGCAAATATGATTTCCTTGTTTCCATATCAAACCATGTCTTGGTGTTTACACCCCTTAATTACGATGTTTCATTAATTACAACAGGAATGTAATGGGGAATATTTACAAGCCTTCAAAGGCTGTAAGATATGGAGAGAAAATAAATAGTTGTGCTATCATGGAGCAATGTGCTCAGATGTTTTCCAGCTTTTACTTGTTAATTGTGTTATGTGTTGACTTCTTTGACTCACGTGGAGAACAGGAGGCTCAAAATAAATGTGATCGGGGAATGTGTTGAAATTAACCCTGGGGTTTGTCTTATGTGAATACATGAAACATGATAGAGATTAAAGTGGCTCAAAGATTTCAGTCCTGGGTGATTTGCCGACACCCGCAGGTACTGGTGGGAATAGATGTGGTTTAATTTGACAGGTGACAGAGTTCTCTGGAAAGCAAAACAAACTGTTGTTTTAATTTTAGTGTGGCAATGATTGGCCTTTTTCTATCATTATGTGAACATCTGTGATCTGATCTTGTGCTGCACACAGCGTGAGTGAGCAAACAGCAGGGCACGGTAGAATGAGTTTGTTACCTCGCTAAGTTGGATGTGTGCAGCCTGTCACCCGCAGCTCTGCGTCTAACAACTTACTGTGGCTGCTTCTTCTTGTTCCAATATTTCAGACTGATCTGCTATCATATAATGGCGAAAATAAATGTAATCTTGTTTTGTAGGGACATTTTTATGAACGATAACAGTAGGTGGTATGCTTTATGAAAAACGCATTTAATTTCCCGTGACGACATCACAAAAGTCAAGTCATGTTTTTTCAGTAAAATGCTCTTAATGTGAAGCAGCGGGAGGAACACTCAATTGACCTATGGCTAAGCCACACCCCCCTCCACTATGGCACGTGTCACAGTATGCGGCATTTCACAGGAGGCAATTGATGATTTTTGGGGACATAACGATCAGATGTCAGTAGCTATGTTTCCATCCAAAAGTGATTCGAATCATTGGGAAATGTGCATTAAAAGAAATATGAATCCTGTGTGTTTCCATTAAATGTACGGACTTTGGTGAAAACTATGACCTCACGTGAATTTTCCGCAGAACCGGAAACAAAACAAGTCTCACATTCTTCTTCTGCCTTTTCTGGTGGTGGGCAACCAGCTTGTAAATGCATTACCACCTTCCCGACCCGGAGTGTGGATATCACCATGGAGAGAGGTGCGCTACGTCAGACTTAATTTGAACATAACTGTTTCCATCCCCCATTTTGCGAATCAACATTTTTTTCAAATCAGGGGAAGTTAAGGTTTTGTTTCAGAATATGAGAAAAGGATAACGGCCTTTTTACCATCTTTACCAAGAGTGTCTCTCTGTTAGTTTGGTGCTACAGTATTTACACTGAATCATTCAGTGTAACGTTTGCCAACCTTTGTTATCTCTGCCATTACAGACAAGTTAATGAAGCTAAGCTCTAAAAGTTAACGTTAGCTTAACTAGAGCCCTTTGGACAACAGCTAACAATGAAGTACGATCACCAAAGTACAAAACCAGAACAAAACAGGCTAATGAACTCCCAGCAAACAAGGTGACATGATGAACAACGCAGCTAGGAGCTAACGTTAGGCTAACTTTAGCTAACGTTAGCTAGAGATGTTAAAGATCACTTTATATTTCTTTCCAGCAAAGTGACAATATGTTGCCTCAAACACGATGTTGACTTACCTTAAAACATGTAGACAAACTTGTTAATCTACTGCACATCATTTTTAAACTTCAAATCTCCAAAAAAGCTCATAAAACTGAACAAAACTGACTTTCTGTGATGCATTTCAATGAACATCCAGGCAGAGAATGTCAGAGTGTATGGGAATGGCTATACACACTGTGATTGGCTCATGGTGTTTGAGGGCGGGACTTAGCCATATGTCATTAGGGCTGGGTGATATGGACAAAAAATTATATCTTGGTATTTACAGGCTGACTGGTGATACACGATATATATCTTGGTATTTACTACATGTTCAGTTGCACTTTTATAAAAACACATAAATAGCAGGGCTGTATGTTAACGTTTTTGCACACAGAGGTTTAAAGGATTGCAGCACAGGACACAAAACTATAACATGAGTATAAAGTATCAAGCACCACTGTAGTTTGAACAATTAAGAATCTTCCATGTCTTCCAGTTGTTTTCCATGGCCTTTCAAATGAATCTAGATTTATGATTTAAATCTTTCTATTCATCTAAGCTGTTAATCTTATTTATGCATAGAGCATCAACAGAGTGGCCGAGGTATGTTTGTTACAAACGTAATGTAATACATCACATACATCATTTGGCATATACGTCATTGGTGTAGCATGCTATACATGCTAGCACACTGTTATTAAAATAACTTCATTGACTTTTGGCTTCACACGGGACAAAGAGCACCAAGCAATGAGAGGCGGGATACGTCCCATGTCAGCACGCAGGAGGACGGAAGAAATGTGAGGAGGACAAGCTGCGTGGTTGCCAGGTCTAGCCGCTTCTTTTGGGCTTGTGTCCATAGCCCTGGTTGCTTGTTTCTCTCCAAAGATCTGGCAACACTGAGAAGCTGGCATGCAACAACAACAATGGCAGCGTCCACAGGATCACGGGGAGCACGTTGTGTTTGGACCCAGGCCCTGGAGGCAGATCTGATTCAACACTGGGAAAAATATCCATGCCTCCATGTCTCCAAGTTTGGTGACGTCACCGCGCTATCTCGGGCTCTGTTGGCGAGGGCTCAGTGGAGAAATCTTGTGGTGTGAACACACAGGTCGTATCGCAGTTTGCGAGACTCCCGATGACAGAAACACACGTCACCAGGTATGAACGCTCAAAAGATTACAATTAAATTGCGGTGAAAATCATGTAATGTGAACTACACCTTTAGGTTACAGTTTGGAGTTTGTTTGATCAATCTAACTCTCTATCTGCTCGCCCTATGCAAACTTTCTTGCTTTATATTGTAAGGCGTTTGCCCTTAACATCAAAAATGCCCCCTCCTGATGCATCTCATAACGCTGAAGGGTGTCTTTGTGTGTTGGTATCTGACACTGAGGTCATGGGCTATAGGTTATTACTACTGAGTCACCTCATTTGGGGATACGCAGTGTCTTAACAAACACTGATTAAATGAAAACCTTTGAGATTAATACTTTAAGTGTTGATGACACAAGCCTTTGGAGAGATTTGTTTTGGCAATGTTATAAAAAAGGATGAGCAACAAATATAATCCAGCCACACAATTCAATATTGCGCTGTGGCAAGATTTCTTAGAAAACATGTAACATCAACATCTTGGTTGACGTTGTCCAATAACGTCTTAAACTACAAGCTAAAGAATACCAATTTTGTTTTGGCAATCTGATAAAGTTGAAGCAATTTTCAGTATAAATCACTTTTTTCCCCCGAAAGGTGCAGACGAGGGGCTGCGTTGTGTCACACGTTATATAACTCAGATGGAAATCTAATCAGCTGTGGCGTGTATTTGGAAAGATGAACACTGTATGTACCATGGAACTGCTGCTAAGTGATGATTGTCGTATTCTGTTCTCCTCTTCCTCAGTGTTTCAACACTAATCCCTCATGTAAAGAAAACTGACTTCAACACCGGTCATACACCATTAGTGTTACAGTTTAATGACTGTGTGTGTGTGTGTGTAAAGGTACTCCTGTTTCCTGCCTCTTTCTGGTTAGCAAGCCCAGGGCTACTGGTAGAGTGGTTGCCATGGAGTTTTGACATCATTTCATAAATGAGAATAGATGAGTCTGGGAAGTCAATATGGGCTGGAGCTGCTGAAGGGTGTTATGGGAAAAAAATGAACACCGCTCCATCGAAATAACCTCCACTTCCCGCTGAGTCACAGACGCGTGCGCGCACACGAGGATGCCCACACTAGTGTGGATAAATTTATCAGCCTGTGTTGGTGTGCGTGCCGCCACAAGAGGCTCATTGAGGTAATCATCAGATACGTCAGAAGTTAATGATATTTAAAGCATTGTATTGGAGCTGATGCTAGAGATTTACTATGCACCTTACATAATGCACTCGCAAACAGTGCCCCTGTTGGTGTTGCTGTTTATTCCACCGGCCTGCTGTCAGACAAGATGTTCTCTGAGCTTGGGATACTGTAACACCTTAAAACTCACCTCACAAACCATCACAGAGCAGATAATGCATGTGATTAATCCAGACAACAAAACCAATAAAACCAACGTATCAGGTGTTGGACGCTAAAGGTTTTGAGAGCCTTTCTGTTTGTTTTAGCTCGCTCATGTGGCTCCAGCAGCAACTTTTAAAGCAGCGATTATAAGGTATCCTAACAGGCTGTGTCAGTCCCAGTCCCACACAGAGATGATACATTAGGATCTCGGGCAGACATTTAACTGTCAGCATACTGGGAGATTAATGGACAAACACACAGCTACAGCAGGAGTCTACCTGGCTAAGGAGCTCGGGGATAGACATGTAGAGGACACCAGAGGGGTGTGACCTTGGACAGAGTTTTTATTTGCAACCTCATGCATGAAATTGATGTGTTTTAGAGTCAATAGCTGTGTTCATGTGTTGTGCATTTAAAGGTGATATCAGTGCATTCAATCAGTGTCATTCCCCCATTACTGCAGTGGCAACAGATCCGTCAACCTTATGAAAAGCACTTAGCTGGTAGAGAAAATCAATAATAAAAGTGTAAGGGCTGTCATCTTTCTTAGTTGGTGAGAAGTGGCACGCTGTTTGTGACACCGCCACCAAACAGGATACATTTCCAAACAGAATAGAAAAGCCACATGTACCCACTCATCCCTTCATTTCCCTCCTTGCTTGTAGCTCTCCTTATGCAGATTAGACACTGTACATGCATGGCAATACTGGGGAGCAGAAAATTAGCTTTCTGACTAAGTAGACCTTCACTCCTCTCTCACTTCTGAGACTGTAATGATTCAAATAAGACTCATGACAAGAATCACTTTCTTTTGGGGTGCGAACTGAATGCCGTGAATAATGAGAAAACCTTAACTAGAACTGTTTGGCCCTGAGGAAGAAACCATGCAAATTTGTTTCTTTCACTTGTGCCATTTTTTTTTCCTTGCACCAACTGAATTTAATGAAGTTCTGGAGCACAAAATGATCAGTGCAAAGAAATCTCAAGGTGGCGCTCTGCCCTAAACCTAAAGTTGTCTTCTCCATTCAACCTTTTCTTATTTTCCTACTTCACATAATTCTTCTCACCACTTATGAATTCTCTTCTCTGTCACTTCCTTTATTAAATGCCAGCAAGCGTGGTAGAGAGTGGGTGGTATTGGTAATGAACTGTAATCCCTCTCTCCAAACCATCCAAACAACCCACTACACTTCTCAAAGGTGATCATCCAAACAAATATTACTTGCATTCATTAATGCTTTTTGCTTTCATTATTCATCATTGCTGCACATTTTTATTTAATTTCAATGGCATTTAACTCTGATAACTGAACTTTGGTTAGTAATTAAACAGGAAGCAATAAAAATTGAAATATGAATAATAACCAGAAAGAAAAAATACCTAGAATTGTGTTTACTTTTTCATCAAGTTGTGTTTTCTTATTCATTTACAGCCCATAATGGCAATACAAATTAGAGGGGGGTAAGATATGGAGCTACCCAGTCTACTGCCCTCTACTTGTTTCCGAACAGTAAGAAAGCCTGCCTCCTTTATTTTTATACCATAAAACTTCAATTAATAGCCCAGGCTATTATTTGCTTAAATCACTGACATCAACAGGCCTATATTTGGCACAGGAGTTTTTACGGGACAGGCCTTTAATTCCTTTCACACAAAAGTGTTGTTTAGCAAAAAAATGGAAATATGATCGTATTGTTCAAACCAGTGTGAATATCATTTGTTTAAAAATTACTCTTCGGATAATTTATCAATTATGAATTATTCATTTGATCTAGCTCCTACAGACAGCACATCAGAGAGAGAGTGACGTGCATACCGACACAACACCATTTTATGCTATTAAAACAATACTCACATCTTGGACTGAGTTGTATTAAAACATATTATTTGAGGTAGCCAACAACACAGTTTTATAATCAGATATAATTTATTATCCGATTCCTATATAAAAAATTGAACCAGACCAGGTGTCTAATTCAGACAGGCCTTTATTTGTCAAAATGTGTGGTCACACTTGGCTAGTAAAAGGGACTAGGGGTTTAATTAAAGTTTTACATTATATATATCTTATATATATCTATCACTATATTCACTCAAAGGTACCTTTACTCATATGTACTTCTGCAGCCGCCAGGAGGTACATGGAAAGATTGAGTAGCTCAATCATTTTGGAACAGACAAATTAGTATTTGATTAAATAATATACATTTATGTCGACATACTGAGTCTGTTGTGTGACAACTACTTAGCAAGAAGAAAAGTTAAACAGTTAGCTAAAAGTGATGGATAAACAGTTGACATAAAGAGATAAAAGTAATGGTAGAAATAGTTAACTAAGATGAGTGGTTGAAAAGGATAGCTAACTGAACTCGTTCTTAGTCCCAGGCATCCAATATGTCAGCTTTTGTAGTGGCCCTCAGCTTCTGGTACTGATGCACAAGGTACCCTGGCACCCACATAAGACATACAGCACTTTCAACAACCTCTGAATCAATCTGTGGCAACATAGTATAAAGAGTGAGAAAGTCAAAATAGGGCAAGAGGGAGTGGTGGTGGATTGGTCAAACAAGCATAGGACTTTAACTTAGGAGACTGGTGATTCTGTCCTGTTGTGTTTTTTTTTTCCCCTCGTAACATAGTAAACACCACGTGACATACTCTCCACATGGCATACTCAACTTTTACTCAGCAACAGTTATTTTAACCCAAACCATGATCTTTTCTGTAAAGCTAAGCAAGTAAATTTGGGGGTAAAACCCACATTTCCTTTGAAGAAGGAAGTTTATTTTCAAAAACACTGTAGTATGTAAGAAAGAAAAATTGACACAGAAACAAATGCATCCAAAACTGATGCTAGAGGATACCGAGATTGTCATACTTTGAAGTGTTGGGCCTTTGACCAGGCTGATGTATTTGACGAATTGGAAGTGAGAACATATCAAAATTGTCGGCTAAAAGTAATGGGAAAATAGTTTAAATAGATAAGTGGAGGTAATTGTAGTGGGAACAGCTAAACACACTCTACGTTGGTACAACAATGCAAATTGACGTTTTTTTTTTTTTCCTTCAACAACAGACACATGGTTGGGTTTAGGAAAAAAGAACAGGGTTTGGCTTTAGGATATCACGGCAAACATTGCTCCTCATCACATATTAATTTCATGTCAAATGTTTTACACACAGTCTGAAGACACTCAAGACAACTCACTCCAGAGTGTGTCTTAGCATGTATCATTGTGAGACGATATTCTCAGTGAAAGAACATGCCAGTCAAAGAAAGTCTTTTTCCTTTTCTGTAGATACTTTTTGTGCCAATTCTCAGATAAGTCAACTCAATGTGAGCTTTATTTACAGTTGAGTTTAATTGAGGATTACTTACAGCATGCCCTGCAGCTAGCTGTAATATTGAATGTAAAAACAGATTTTAAGTTCTTTGTATCTAAAATTGTCTTTTCCAGCTCCAGTTTGTGCCAATTCAAGTCAATTGCATCCACCTTTTCACAGCTTTTGGGAAAGATACAAAGTTAGCTTTTTGAAACAGGAACCGTGTGCCGGATGGACAAAGCAAGAAAGGAAGATATCATTGTCCTGCCATTTGGCAAAACACAGTCAGCAAGAGCCTGCTTGCCTGATTGGCTGGATTCTGTGCTGAGCTCGAACGGACAGAAAGAGAAACAGAGAAAGAGGGAGCACATGGTGGTGCTTTGGATTAAATGTTAAAATATTAAATATTGAAAGGGAATGTCAGTTCCCCATAGCTCCTGCTTTCAATCTCTACCCGAATTCAGCGAGGGGGCCTCGGGGGATGTTGGGCTGGACGTAGAGGAGTGGGGATGAAAACAGCCCTCAGATGGGAGTCATAAGTTGAGAGGCAAGCAGAGGGCAGAGAGTGGGTGAGAGAGTGGTGGCTAAGGAAGGTTTAAAGGTGCTGGAGATGAAAGAATAAAAAATACAAACAGATATCACAGGAAGGAGGGGAAAAAAGAAAGTCACCACTCTGTAAAAGTGTTTAAAAAGTGTTGTTTAAAGATGTGAATTGAATAAAAAGGAAAACAACAAAATGTAATCGAGAGTGCTAAGAGAAGGGGAATGAGACCAATTAGCAGCATGTGTGATAGAAAGTACTGAAGGCAATTTACTTCTTTGTTCGAGTCAGCGGTAGAATTAAAACAATGAACCAGGTAGTACCATGTGTTGGGCTGTGAAGTGGGAGAAGGTAAAAATAGTTGGGTTTTTTTGCAAAATGTCCTTATTAGCCACTTATCTGCACACATTTGATGTCTTAATTTCAGTTTTATGTTACATCATGGCCTTTAATCACTTCACGTCTCTCTTTTATCACTGTGCATATAAATACACAAACAAAAACTTAGAGGTTTTGACTTGTGGATTGCTGACTCATCCCAAATACACTGAATCCTTCATTGGGCATCTGGGGTGGTTTAATCAGGGCTGCCTGAGGCTGGCTGGAGGATCCCAACATTTTAAAGCCAAGTTTTTCTGAAAAGATCAAAAGGATGCCCCGAGGTATTGGCTGTGTTCTGAATAAAGCTTCAACCTTCAACCTTACAGCAACACTTAGCTATTTCCCTTAAAAAATAAACAAATGACACAGCATTGAGTAACATTTTTTGGCATGCAAATGAGCGGCATCCAATGCGGTGAATGTATTTTTAATTAAATGTCGTCACGTATTCTGTATTTAAATGTTACCGTGTCATTTTTTGCAGGCTGTGACCCAGACTTAACATTTCCTCTCAAATATATATAGTAACACTTACACTGGTTACGCCAAGAACACGTCAACTGAATTACAGTACAATGAAGCCACAAAATCAAAATCTACTACAAGGACGATGTGTGTATATGCAGTGAAAAGATAACCAAGCCCTTTCAGCCTCGTGCACCTACCTGCCTATGCTGTGCTGCATGTCATTTTGACTGTATACCTTGCTCAGTATCCCTGTATACGGAGATTTGTATGTTTATATGTGGGCATACTCGCAGTGATGTTAGGTGGAACAAAATGGTGAGGCAACAACCACTTTGTGCAGAAGCAAAAGAATAGAAATGACAATTTTCCGCACAGTTCCATGCAGGTGATAATCTGACTGGGCGCATACCTGTTCTCAGCATGCTGTGATAAAATGATCGGTTATCAGCCATGACACGCAGGTATGTATCAGCTATCAGTATTGGTGCATCCGTACCGACCGCAGTTGTTACCTGCTTTTAAATAAATAGTTGCTTTTTGGAGATGACAACAGCAGCACTTGGCAAGTAGACAATAAAATTGTAGCAGGGCACCAGGCAATTACCTGGTATCAAATTTTATTGCCAAAGGCCTTTGCATGCATATTGTTGTTTTTTTCCACATTTGGGGCACTTGACATTGCAAGTGTGAGGCTAACCCCACACAGTGTCCTCAAGAGCCATGTGCAATTGAAATGCTATTTTAAAATTCTCAAATCCAGGCACTGACCTTAAGTTGCTGAATAATGATGAATAATAGCAGCAACCAGGGGCGGACTGAAACAATAATTCAGGCCTGGAGTTTGACTCTATCTCAAGCCACCCTGTCTATGCAAACCGCTGTCTGTGTGTGTGTGTTTAGCTAGTGGTTTCTTAATGGTGAACATGTCGCTTACTATGCAGCATTCACTGCATCTATGGCCTTTCTCTTTTTTTATTCTCTCCATCTCTGCTCCACCTTTCCTTTTCATCTGACTGTCCATTTTGCCGGGTGACTTGTCTGAAATGTTACTGGTAGAGAAGCGGGTTGATGATCGGTATGCGAGACGTCAGTCACATCCAAGATTGAGAAGTGTGGCTTGTGAACGGAGGGTCTCCCCGAGTGTATGAGTGGAGTGCCTGATGCATGGATTCTGACAGTTCAGTCAACTCATTGCTGCTTTCTATATTTTCACAAGTCAAGTTGGCTTTTGACAGCAGACCAAAATGACCTTCAGGCCACCAGGAAATATCCCAGTGCTCCCGCCGGGCTGACCGCTACTGGAATTTTTAAATGTTGTGCATTAATCCAGAATTCGGTTAATTTCTAAGTTACTCAGTGGCATAAAACCCTGACTTTCTCTGCTGCCAGCCAGTGGGGCTTTCGAAAGTGTGTAGACAAGTTGGAGCTTTTGTTTTGTGTGTTTGTGCAGTGGTGTTTTTTTTTTTTTTTGTTCCTCTAGACACAATCTCAAACTGGATATAGAAAAGCAATCTCTCAGCTAAGTGATTTGTGAAAAGTGTCACATTCTCACCTGGCAGTAATTGCCTGTTGGTGTCACTCAGCTGTGGTGATAGGTGGCTGTGAAGCGAGAGGGGATGGGAAGGCGGGTGGGGGGGTTACTATGACCGGCTTGAGAGATGCATTGTCTGGTTTGAAAGGAGCACTTTAAGATGCACATACTTAAAAACCTTTGCACCCTCTGAACAAGTAAAGTATCAAAGTGCTGCAGAGTGTAAAGAATGGGCAATTTCATTAGTGTGTGTGCATGTGTGTGTCTCTGTGTGCTCAGGGGGTGTCGGGGAAGGGACATTTGTTTGTGTGTGTGTTCAGTGATTGGCAAAGAATATCATCTGGCCTAAGGCGATGGAGCGATGGCATCTATTGGGACTCTATACCTCTATGAATGACAGGAAAGAAAGGAAAGAAGCAGTGGGAGACACGCTGGATGAGATTTTTACATTTCAGTTAAGCTCTTTATCACCTTCTTTCTTGTCCCATCTGTTTTCCTTTCTCTATTTCATTTTTTTTTTCTCCATTTCTTTACTTCTAACCTGACAGCTTCGGTCAGATTTTGCAGCATCCCCGATTCAAATCCGTCTGATCTGTGTACAAAGGGAATTAAACTTGTCAGAGAAGGTTTTCTGTTGCGCTAAATTGATTAACTGGACTTTTTGGACATGCAGAATTCTGTGTAAATACAGAAGAGTTTGATTTGAATAAAGTTGAAAGTTGGAATACTCTATGAGATCGACAAGGCTTTCCGACCATCTTTAATTCATTTTACCCCAACCTGTTTCATTCCCGTTAGTGTTTCTACTTGAAAACATCTTTTCAGCACTCCTATGTTTGTGGACACTAAGAGGAGAGACATTCAAAATTTAATGTGATGTGAGAAATATATTGATGTAGAAAAAAAAATAGTGTAAAAAAAAATATGCGGACTGCTGAAAGCAAAGTTCAGAGATCAAGACTGTAACATCTGACATAGGAGTAACACAAATACAAATATTCTGCCACTGGTTCATCACTTAAAGTTTCTGTTTTCGAACCACATGAAGTCCACTTGATTCACATCCTGACATTGCGGCGATACAATATCTCCATTAAAGCAGCTGAAATAAGACCCTCAACAAAAAAACGGCTATGAAAACAAAGTCCTTGAAACCAAAAGCCATGCTCTCTAATACATCAGGAAAATAATCTTGCTATGTCATATTACGAAGAATCTCATTATGGCATGTAAATTGGATGGCACTGGATATGTGAGAGGAGGCATATGCACATGTTTGTTAGCCAGCTCTAATGACCCCTCTCTACAAAGCTCTCCAGTGTGATAGCCTCATGATGGAGCCAAACTCATCAGGGATATCTGGGGAAACAACTCAACTTGATTCTGACATGTGGAGAGTGTTCGCAGAGGTGAAGAGCTCTTAGATGCCTCTCTAGATGCCGGCACACAGACACACACATCCATGTACATGCACGGAGACAGACAGAGACAAACGCAGGCACACTATTCACTCATGAGCACTTGACGTGTGAGATGTATGACATGTCGGATGCTGTCTGGAAAAAGATACATGTGAAATGGGCTGTTGTACAATATGAACCACGTCTGCTGCTCTCTTTCACAAATCATCAATTTCACTCGCCCAGCTTCGGATAGAAGAGGAATTTGATCCCAAATCAGCATGCACAAATTGTCACTTGCCTCATTCAGTAGCTGCGATGGAATATTTAATAATATTACTAAGTTGATTAGCACTCCATTATTATGAGACTTGTGTGCTGTAGTTTGACAGACAGCAGCAGCTGTGATGAGCATTCAAACTATGTGTTGCAGGGTTTTTTCTGGCTCAAAATTAGGCAGAGGTGATGTCATGTGCAGACACGTGCATGTGTGCTGGGCCGTCAATTGGCTCAAGCAAACAGTTTTTAAAAGCAATGTGTTTGAGAGGTTCTAATAATTATATAATGGAAAAAAAAACAATAATAATGTATATGTGTGGAATGTCAGTGGTGTCTTTAATATTCAATGTTCATCTGTAATTTTTGGTCCCAGTAATAATTGGTCTTAAACTGTACTTCAGTAGCATTTCACATGACACCGTCAAGGTATGTCTGAGACTGAGAATATGACCACAAATACTGCTGCTATGCTGAATATTGATATGAAACTTCTAAAAACATTTGAAAAATATTTGTATTTTAAGTAATACCTTTTGTTCTCTAACAACAAACAGCAGGAACATTTTGGTTTCCTTTACTGATTTGTTAACTGTGCTGGCAAAGGTATTACCAGTGGAAACACTGTTGCCCAGGCTTTGCTGTGGTCTAGCCGTAAACAAAAAAAAAGGCTCTTTTCTTCCTTTTTGACAGCCTTTTCCGGTGCACTGTGCTGACTACTTGACAAAAATGCCATGTCTTCATGCAAAAAGCCTTCCAGTTCATTAATCTATTAATTAAAAGGGCCTTCCTGTATCATATTTTACTGGTCCCTGAAGCAACACGACCACACCAACCCTGCATGCTACTGGCAATATGATGAGCAAAACAACTTTTGGCTGTTGGTATGTGAGACGCGACCTGCTGACAAGAAGGCCTATCAACAGCACTGATCAAAGTCATTTTGCTACTGGTCAAAGCAGCTTGGGCAGCAGGAGTTGGGTTTCATAGAAATAATCCACCAGTTCTGTTTAGATGGGAGCAGAGGTCTGCAGGCTAATAATCTCTGTAAACTGATATCTGCATATGTCTGCAGAATCTGTAAGCAACAGGGCTATATTTTGTTATCGGAAGTGTTGTGGTTTTCATTTGTAGTCGGAGTAGTATTGACAGATCATGTTTGAATGACTTGTAAATGGTCCATGTAGAGAGTTGGGAAGGCTTTGGCTTATACTGCAATCCATTGCGAGTCAAAAGTCATTTACTTCAGTACTCCAAACTTGATGTAAGTGCATCTATCCATCCATCCTCTGCCAGACAACATTGGATTGAATGAGGTCCGCCTTAGAGATAAGGTAAGGAGCTCGGACATCTGGAGGGAGCTCGGAGTAGAGCCGCTGCTCCTTCACATTGAAAGGGGTCAGTTGAGGTGGTTCAGGCATCTGATCAGGATGCCTCCTGGGTAGACTCACAAGTCAGTCTTTAGACGCTTTGCTTAACTAAAGACTGATGTCTTTCTCCCTGACTTTTTGTTTAGATGGGCGGATACAATTTCAGAGTTTAAAAAAAACTCCCTACATTGCAGAACCAATAGTAAATCCACAGGGCGGTCCTTCAGTGGCTCGCTGAACTCTTGTGCTCGTTAACATAGTCCGACTGCATTAAAAGTTTTAAACAAAGTTGCTGTAAGTCCTTCATTTCCACAATCTTGTGGACTGAGCACACGTTTGATAAAACAGAGTTAAATCTCTCGGCATCCGTTTTCAAGCTCTCCGTGTGTTTGTTTCCTTGCGGATGAGAAAAGGGGGAGCGCACGTTTCCTGGAGGGCGTGTCCTTTTCTAAAATGCAAGAGGCGTTGCTTTGTTGCCGGCCGTTTTCTCAGGTGTGTTAAACACACTTCAGAAAGGAGTGTCCCCAGACTATCAGAAGGCTGAGTTCTCTGATTGTCTACCTCCTGGGTGCCTCTCATTAGAGGTGTTTCGGGCATGTCCCAGAAAACTCTGGATTACATATCTCGCCTGGCCTGGGACCAACTTGGGATCCCTAGGAAGAGATGGAAAGCATTGTCGGGGAGAGGGACGTCTGGAATACTTTGTTTAGCCTGCTGCCCCATGACCTGGCGTCAGATAAACGGTTGAAAATGGATGGATGGACGGACCTGCAGCAAACTGATGTTTGAGGACAAGTCTCTGAGATTAACAATCATCTTCAACATCATCTGATTTACGAAACCTACAGTCAACCATAGTCTCATTGTATTGGTAAAAACCTAATATCTGGAATCATAACTGTATGTGGTCATAGATTTATACAAATAAAAGGCCTGAATATGACAGGATTTCAGGATGTTAGGCAGTGCAATATATTGTGTGGATTACACAGATGGTTCTTCACAACAATTTGCTGACCATGCCAGATGTATTATTTTCATGTGAGAACACAGATTAGCTCCTCCTAAGATAGCCGGGGTGGAGGAGTTATTCTAGTGTTATGGAACATCTTATTAGGAGCAAAAGAGGGAGGAGTGGGAAAAAAAAGAGCAAACAAAAATATGCGGAAGAACGAGGAGCAGAAGACAAGAGATAAAGACCTAATTGGTAGTCATGTTTCTTCTCATGTCCTTTGGGTTATTCTGAGAGGATAAGCAGTTTCTGCTCTGTGTTATATATGTGTGTGTGTGTGTGTGTGTGTGTGTGTTTGGGAGAGTGTGTGACTCTTTTTTCTATGCCTTGGAATTAGTTAGAGACGTTTTGGAGCATGCTTCTCTTGTAACAACTACAACCCCATAGCTTTTAGTGATTAGGATAATGATCTGCTCCTATTCTATGGCCAATTTAACTTACATCTATGCGAGTGTTAGTCAGGGATCAAACCGGCGAGTGCTTCTGCCTGCCTCTTTTCATACATAGACTCGAGTTGCTTCCTGTTCACCTCTGACTTTACAAAAAGGACCACAGTTTGTACCATCATGAACGGCCTCTTCTTATACTCAGGAGGTCACTGACTCCTCTCTCTTCAAAACTCACTGGTATGATACCAAGTGTAAGAAATTAATTTCAAACGTATCTGGTTTGTAGCGTAATGATGTATGGAGAGGGCCTCATGTGTGCATGTTTTCCTAATTACTGTGGCTGTGCGCTTTTGTGTGCTCTGATCCAAAAGGCTTTAGAGCAGAGACTGCACTATAAGGTATGTGAAACAACTGCATAATGGATAGCATGAAAGCTCCCCAGATGTGGAGGCTAAACATCGTGATGCCCCCCTGGCTGGCTGAAGTACAGGTCATAAACCTCATCCCCTCCCCTGTTTTTAGGCTGATATATGTTCAAGTGTTCATTTTTCTTATAAGTTTGTTTTAAATTAATATTTGATACTATAGAAATGGGTGTGATGTCATGATTGGCAGTTCCATGTGTCAGTTAGCCGTGTTTGTGATCAATGGCATGATTCACGATTGGGCTGGACAGGTGTATGTGTGAGAATTCAGTATAATATGCAGTAGTGGAGATGCATCATCCATTTTTATATACAGTCTGTGGTCATGTACAGTAAGTTCTCTTTGGAGCAGTAAAGCCAATAAGAAATAAACATAAGATTGTGAGCAAACTTTACTTGTTGAATAGTATACAGTTTCATACTTGTACACCTGGATAGACTGTGGAAATAGAGCTCAATGAAAAAAGTTATTTTCCCTCGCCATGAGTTCTGCTGTTCTGTTGTGCCCATATGAGCCTCTTGGCCCCCATATGCACCAAGATTTAATTTGTCACTGAGTCACAGAAAAACAACAACAACATGTAATAACATGTCGGGCAGGAAATCCAAAGTGTGGGATCACTTTAAGAAGGTGAAGGATGAACCCAAGGTGATATGTAAACTCATCTTCATTGGTTGACTACCATTCTCGGAACCCGTCTTGGCCCATGAGCACAATAAAATTAATAATAATAAATTAAAATAAAATTAAAAGTGCATTTTTCGGCAGTTCTTTGGAATAAAAGTAAGGTCTGGAGTATTCCATGAAGTGAACGCAGTCTTTGTAGATAAGATTTGTGTTTTTGGTGAATGTATTGACTTGGGATGACCTTGATAAAACTATAAATAAAAAAAAATGTTTCCTGGTTTTGTTTGTTTTTGTTTTTAAATGTGTTGAAGTATTTTGTGCCGTTTTATGATGAGCCTGGCCACAGGAATGTTACTGAGGTCTGCACTGACTCAACATCTCCAACAGAAAATGAGTTGGAACACTGTAGTGGACATCACTGGATTAAAAAAAAAAACAGAAAAAAGAAATGCTGCCTGTCCATTTACAGTAAACAGGCAGCAATATCATTTCTCTGCTTTTCCTCCCCTGCTTGTTTTCTTGTTACTTTGCCACATGACTCACAGTGTTTTATTTCGACTGCTTATTTTAACCACCACAGATGTCCCTTACTGGATGTGTTTCAAATGTTTCGCAGAGAAAAGACAGTATATTGTGTCTCACCATCACGTTGGAAGGATTTCTGTTTTAAAAGAAATGAGGGCGGAAATATTTTTGAATAACTTGGTTGCCTTATAAATGTGTTTTTAAGTCAAACATATGTACTTTAATAGTAAATTATAGAGCACTCATACACCAACTACCTGACATATGCTCACACTCCTTCAAAACTGCTGACTGACAGACAGGTGGGAATTTGATACCGTCACAACAGACAGAAATGCACAAATGTTGCAAGCAGGTTATAAGCATGCCTTTGTGCATAAACATTCCTGTGTGTATGTAGTATATAGGTAAGTGAGTGTTATTATTATTTGTGTGTATGCTAGACCTGTTTACTGACAGAGGCTGACAGGGTGCATTATGATTCTGCCGGCAGAGTGAAGAGACGGCGATGCACTAGATAGGATGTGGGACAGGAACGGGAGACTTAAAGCCAGTGCCTGACTACGTGACACAAAGCACGAAGCAACACTTTGACATCACAATCTTACCCTCACCAAGATTTGTGTGTAAGTGTGTAGGGGGTTGTTTAGTCTGCGTTCAGGACTCTTAACATCTTTTACTCATCTCCTGTTAATGCAACGAGACGTGAAGAGAAAGCATGACAAAGCAAACTGTGGAGCGGAAAGAGAGTGAGCAAAGAGCGCAAAGCTGTCATAAATCACATTTGTTATATGTGAGACTTAAAAAACTCAGGCAGATAAAGACCTAAGGAGAAGAAGGAATGCCATAAAGGAGAGAAAGTGATGATGATAATTAACTTTATGAATGTTAAATACCGGCAGCATCCTGCCCATCAATCAACAGTAGTGTTGTTGCTGAATAATATCAACAAACACGACCCAAAAATTCAGTATTTCATAATGGGGTCTCAAATCAGATGAATATAAACATCCTCATCACCGGGTTGTCAGCTGGAGTTTGCTGAGGATCCAGGTACAAAGGAAGTGCAGCCACACTAAAGCCGGGTGTACACTGCACCAGCTGAGCCTGGGCATCATTTGCATTGTAGTGGACAGGGGGGAGTAAGGTCCAATCAACTGCTCCTGACTGGCCATGGGACATCTGGATGAATTTCTGACATGTCACAATCTTTGGTCGGCTGTTGTTAGACTTTTGCAGAGTGCCACAAGTCCATCCCCCGAGGTCAGTGCCTTTTTTTCTCAATCAGTCATACAGTGTAGCCTATACCCAGGGAGTTTGTTGGTGCTACTAACTTTTGTATGTGTGTGTGTGTGTGTGTGTGTGTGTGTGTGTGAGAGAGAGAGAGAGGGAGAGAAAGAGAGTGGTAATAAAAACATGGACTGACTTATTTTTGTGAAATGGACTTTTCAGCTCTTATTGGGCAGTGTTGATTTCGTTGACGAAAACTATGACGACATTTTTTTGTCGACAACCTTTTTTCCGTGAAGAAAATTAGATGATGACGAGCTAAAAATAGATCCTGATAATAAAAACTAAGACGAAATTTATGTTTCATTTTTGTTGACGAGACGGGACGAAAATGTTCGTCGTCTACTATCGGACACTGAAAACCAAGAGCGCACATGCTTGTAATTAACTTGAAATGCAGCATGAGCAACAGGCTGGCAAACTACAGTAAATAGTCAGCACCAGGATGCTTTGCTGTCCAGCAAAAATAATCGCACCGGAGCAGCGTCAGCCATTGGTGCGGGCTTTGACCTGTAATTCAGCAATAAATAACCGGCCGTGTGTAAACAGTAAGTAAACATAACTCGGTTCAGTTTTCTCTGACAGAGATTAAAAGTTAAGTTTTACTCGTCAACTCTGAGAGAAAATAAGTTAAAACCTCCAGACTAACATGTTGCAGATTAAGAAAGATTTCAGGATTTAATTAAGTCATTTTTCTTCTTCTTAACAGTGACATCGAGAAGTCAGATTTTACAATGAACCTGGGTACAAATCCTAGTTGTCTCAGATAAGTTATTTGGGCTGTCAAAGTGTTTGAGACCATAAATGATGATCAGTAAGTGTGTGCTCGTAAATCACTCCTTAAACCTGTCAAACACTCCTGGAGAAATGACAGTTGGTAAATTTGCAGAAACTATTTGTATTTGTAGAAAAATTTGCCTACATGAAATTTTGAAACAACCTGTCACCTGGATTCTAATTTCTGATATTTTTGAATTAGCTTCACTAGATTATTTTAAAGATAAACATAGAAAAAACATTTACTAAGTGTAGTGAGTAAAATGTCTTGAAATTTGTCAGCTAAAACATTTAAGTTTTCGTCGAATAAAACCAGACTAAAACCACGGAGTCAGAACAGTGCGCGGGGACGGGGGACATTTTTATTATCTATTTAACACACACAGTGTGAGCACTCAGATCTAGCTTGTTGATCAGACCGCACAGCGTGAGCACATAAATTATGAGCTATGGCTTTACATTACAGGCGATTTACTGGCAACATTTCTAAAATGACATTTCGAAAATGGGCTCAAACGGTACAGTGTACGCCCAGCTTAAGGATAAAACAGGCACGGTGAGTGAAAGCAATGGCTGCCAAAATTGGAAGACAAACAATATAGAATATAATAACATCTGGGGCCTTGATTCATGTATGACAGAGGAAAACCAGATTTATAGTCGGGTCACGAGCGACTACGTTTTTGCACAAACCACGTTAAGCCAATTTAAAACACATGGATGAAATTACCTTAGTCATATTTATTAAAATAACAGCTAAATTATTCAAATGATTACAGGAAGACATCCTTGCCTCGGGGAAGTGGGAATTTACTACACAGATACCGCGTCTCTCTAGGCATGCCAGAGAAAAGGTTTGAAGAGAAACAAAACACACACTGAGACTGACGTGGACATGATGAGCAAGTCATCTTCAGAAATGCTGGGCCAACGATGCTCGTTTTAATAGACGCCACAAAGAATGTCACACATCCGCCGTGTGCGTGTGGATGCGTGGGGGCACGCGCGTGCCTGGTGTCGTCGTCTTTATTCAGTTAAATCAGCTGCAGCCGTGCATTTTACAGTCGGAGGGGTAAAATGATCACACACATTCCTCATATATTTACTCTGGGATGCTGGCAAGAGCATCTTTCAAAGAAGCATGTGTCAGCACATGCAGCGCGCTGACATGGAGAGTTACGGAAATAGAATGAATCAAAGAGAGGTGGAGGAGGAGGTGATCAAGGAAAAAGAGAGTGGGGTGGAGGAGGGTGAAGAGGTAAGCGCCAATGTTCTTTTTCTCCATTTCCACTGCAGATATATCAGAGTTTAATGTTGTGGGACAATAGCTGAACATCTAAGCCTTGTTAGATTCCTTTTCACTCTCGTCACATCTCTCAGGTGCAGGTTTTTCCTTTCTTTATTACTGAAGCAGTTTTTTTGTCGATATGCACCTTTTTGTCCACTGGATTGTTCCATCTGTCTCACCTCTGTCTTCTGAACCCCTCTGTTGTCTCCACCTGTCATTTTTCTTTCACTTTTTAGACGTGGCAAAATGAAACTGACATAATCCAAGCTTGGAATATTGTTCCCGTTTCTCTTTATCCCACCTCATTCGTTTCCCCAGTGATGATCCTTTTCTAATTAGCTTTTTCCCCTCATTCTCCTTCCATCTGTGCACCTCTCTATCCCCTTTGTCTCCACCTGCTCGCTGCTCCTGCCTCTCTTTTCTACTTTTGTTTACTTGGAGGGGATTCAGTACAGCCAGAGGGAGGAAATGGGGTTGGAGTTGAGGTTGCGGTGGGGTGATTTGCCGATTGTAATCAATTAGGGTGCGCTGCTCATTAGAGCTCCACTTGGATCATTACGGAGACGGCATCTGCCGCCTGTACACACAATGACTAACGACGCCAGTCCACATCAATGCCATACACTTAGGTTTGTTGTAATACCTCACGATAGTTGGCATCAGATGCAGCAACATCGCTTAAGGAGGTGTGTTGATATTTTGACTACAAGAACTTGGCATTAAATTTATGGATCTTATAGAACATTGCAAATTCTACTTTATGATGTCTACAATTTTATTATGGTGGAGGTATGAGTGTACTCGCCTCTACACAGTGAGTACCACACAATAAATCTGATAAATACATTTTTTATTCCCTCAGTCTCTCCACCGCACTGCCCGTGCACACACACACTCACACACTCACACACTCACACACACTTTTCTGCCCAGTCCTCTGTGCTTGGCCACACACAGAGTAAAGCTGTAGATTACAGAAAAGGTGAACACAGGCCACCCGTGCTTAACAATGATATGCTGCCGATTCAAGGTCGCAGCTGACACACATATACGCAATCACACACACACACAAATGCATTGACAATAGTTGTAGACCTACAGGTATGGGCACAAACACAGAATTATACATACACACACCTATGCATACAGAGACAAGTGGGGGTTAAAACCCCAACTCATAAATCAGGGAGGCTGCGTGCTGGCATTTAAAAGGCTCTGCTCACATACTGTAAATATATGCAGCCTTTATGAAGACCACTGTTCCAGAGGTAAGCGAGGGTAGACACTGGGTTATGATGGGAAAATTAATACTGTATGTCTCTCTCTAGAGCTCTCTTTCCATTCATGCCTCGGCCACTGTCTCCTTCCCTCTCTTCCTGTATCACTTCCATAGGGTAAGAAGACCCACCTTTAATTGTAACTATCTAAAGAGGGCTAATTCTAAAGAAGCATTGGAGATACACACAAGGAGAGAAAGATACTTCACTGAGATGCATGGTTGAAGAAATAGCTCTTTTAATTTCCATGTCTAGCTTTAAATTGCTCAATGAAAATGAAACAGAGCGGTGTCTCTATCAAGCTGCAACCTCCGCGGCTGAAAAATGAAGCCATCACAGTCGTGCCAAAACTGCAGTTCACTGAATGGCCACTTGAGGCTGGCTCCAGTAGTGAGACAATCCCCATAAACCCACTGGTTAAAATGCCAAACTTGACAGCAGAAATGTTTACAGCCTGGTACAAGCAACTGTTTTGGTCTCTAAGGCTAATTTCAACATCCATGACAACTGTCAGGGGGGTGAATTTTTACATAACTCACTAGTTTACATTGGGCTGTGCGCTAAGGACAAAAATTAATATCTCAGTATTTACAGGCTGACTGGTGATGCACAATATATCTCAGTGTGTTCTACGAAATGAGCTACATGTGTATATTCGCAAGCTAAAGCCACATTTGAGATGCCACAAGCACTTTAATAAAAACAGACTGTGATCACAATAAAATGCAAAGACATGGATTTTATTCCCCTGTTTGAAAATATACAGCTGCACAACATGTGGATGAGGAGGAGCCCTGAATGTGTACTGCGTAGTCCGACTCACTGAACTGATACACGGCTGAGCTGCTGCTGCGTCTGCCCTGCACTGGTGAGTCTCATTACTGGCCAGCCTAACGTTTTAAGTTTGTTTATCTGGAAACTAAGTCTTTTGAAACAATGGGGAGGTGTGCGATTGTGTTCATGTGGCTTGACTCCTGGCTACATTAGCCGTTAGCTTGGAGAAAAGGGTCCCTATGAAAGTGTATCGCTGAGAAAAAATGATTTGAATCACTCAAGGATCGGGTTTATGACGTTCACCGAGTGATTCGTTCACCAAGTGATTTGTCACATAGTAGGCAGTCCCTCCCTGCACCCTGGCTGCAATACGAGTCGTGAGTGATTCATCATTCGCACGGACCGAATCTGCAGTTCCACTCCCGACCTGCACGCTCGCTGCTGAACTCAACTGAACTGAGAAATGAACGAATCAGTTCCGGAAGTGATTCAGTTCAGTACGTTCACTCAACAGATTTGTTCTGTTGAACGATTCAAAAAACCAAGATGGCGACTGCTAAAATGCCAGACTCAAGGCTTCAAACCAGTGGGTGACATCACAGTAGCTGCTCCCATTATTTTATACAGTCAATGATCTATATTCACATGCCAAACCCAACTCATGATAGTTCGGGACACTGACACTCCAACATGATGAAATACCTCAACAAAGAATGCATGCATTGTCACAAAATGTCATCCTGACAAATATGTATGGCTCCCTGATGATAAACTCTAAAAATATTTTACTATACACTGATTTTTTTTTAATTGAATGCCACCAAGAAATTTTCCAACACGTCACCATGAGAACATAAAGTACCTCAAAAATTAATGACCAAGTATGGGACCAAAATCAGACATTGTTTTGCATTTTACATTCATGGCAACATCCTCTTTTGGGTTCATATTCTTTCTTGGAACATTGCATCTCCAGTAATACTGGGAATTGAATGTTGCTGTCTCGTATTTCAAAATAACAGGAAATTTTGTAATACTTTAGCAATGGGGAGTTGCAGACAAGACCAGGGTGTACCCTGACTCACCCAGTGTCAGCTGGGATCTGTTTCAGTCCCCACGTGACACTGTAAGGGATAAAAAAGCCGTTACAGATAATGGATGTATGAATGGATGGAATTAAGGTCACATCAACGCCATAAAAGCGAAAGCCAGGATTTGTGTTTGCATGAGTCTTAAAGGTTTGCACGAGAGAAAGACAACAAAGGAGACAAGAGAGACAAAATGTGTCGGTGTGTGTACATTTGTGTTTCCCTGTCAGCTGCTGTTAAACAGAATGACAGCATGAGGGCAAAGGGGTTAGGCCTGTCTTCAGTAAATTACTCCTCTCCGAGTTCCAGGGGTCCTCGCTCCCTCTATCTCTATCTGTCCCTGTGTGTGTGGCTGAACTTACCACACACACAGTAATAGCCCTCAAGGTTAATTGACCATAAGCAGAGCACTTGTTCTTCCAAACAGACATTCAGGGTTAGGGTCTACCGCCCGCTCTCTCCCCTGACCTACGCAAGATATCATTATCAGCTCCATTCCATCTTTGGCTCTTCTCTAAACAGAGACGCAGAACGACAGACACCACCCAAGAGAACCCCCAGGCTCTGAAAAGAGACTCAAAAAACCCAAAGGACATCGCTTGGACGAGTGGTATCGTTTAAGCTAGAGAGGTATGGGGCAGTTTTGAGTTTGTGGAACGGATGAAGATATCACTGAACAGCAGGAGTTATAATATCCATATTTATAGAAAAAAAAAGAAATATGATTACATGATAAAAGTTTTCAAATGAAAGTTTCAAGAAAATTTATGGTGAATCCCTCTGCAGTTGCTTCATGTCTGCCACAGTAAAAGTGTGTTTTTGGCTGTGTGCGCTTGGTCTGATACCCATGGGTATTTTATGAATATATGGATATGCAATTAATTCAATTGTAAATAAATCTAAGTGACATATACAAGCCTACCTTGGTGCTTTACGGCACCATAAAGAGCACATGACTCAGTAATTAGTGGCAACGACCAGAGCACTGAAAGCAACACACTTGCTGTTTGAGTGTTATTGAAATTAAGTGGTTTCACCGTGAAATTGTATCAATACGCTGTGTTAATTTCTCAGAATATTTGCTGCACCAGTTGTTAGACATGTCCCTCTCTGCATGCTCTACTTGAGTTGTTTTCCTTTCAGTTAAATGCTACCCTCCAGGTCAGGGGTCAGGTCCTTTAAACACGGTGTCAGTGTGGGTCCTTCAGAGGACTCGAAGGACGAGCTGAGCCTGTCCCTACTGTTAAGATTCACATAAACCAGACTGAATCATACATCCAGGCTCACTGAGTCAAGTTATATAATTCTGTAATACATCACTATGAACTTGATTTCAAACGGCCAACAAAATGTAAATGCCAGCGGTACAATGAGGGGTACAGCATTTCACTTCAACACATGATGAATAAGTGGCAAACAAACAAATATTCATTTTTTCCCAGTGTCACCATGTGATTAACGACACGTCCAGCTATCTAACAAAAACACAAATTGGAGTTAATGCTAGGCTTCCATTATTGACTCATTGCTTTTTCATTGGTCTTGTTGAAGTGACATTATTCCCTGTGATACATTACCACCTGAGCACCTCCTGACTTTTTCTACCAACTACTGTCAAATGAAAATGTTATTAATACAGGCAAAGGTGCAGCTTTAAAGGAGAACTCCATCAATTTAACCCATTAAAGTCAATTTACAGGTTTAATCAGAGGTAGAGCAGGTCGTCCACCAATCAGAAGATTAACGGTTCGATCCCCGGCTCTTCCAGTCTGCATGTCCAATTATCTTTGAGCAAGACACTGAACCTAGACCACCTCTAAAAGAAGGTCTTGGTGTAGTTGGTTGTGTCTGATTGCTGTCTTTACGCCTGCCCAATTGAACTGCACTTAAGGGGCAAACAACCCAACTTCTATTGAACCGAATCAAACAGTGCAGGCGTGAAAGCACCCGTAAAGATACATAACTATGCACAAATCAATTTTCTCCCTCATTGATTATGACTGTGCCGTACCACATCATGCAGTAGTAGAGGAGAACATCAGTGATGACTGAGACCCCTCCAGATAAAAACTAAAACTTTTTTATTCCTTGCAAACGAGCTTCAACATGGCTCACACATGAGAAAAGAAAACCCTTGGTTTCACATGTGTGCTTGTGTATTACAGCACATTTTTAGTGTAAGAGCCAGCATGCAACTCTTGATGCATCTCCCACCGTTTTGCTCAGTTAGCATCAGCGGCTAATCATGGCAAATGAGAGCTAGCAGGGAAGCTAGATTGGCATAAGTTGGCATTAACTGGTGCATTAGCAAGTGTTGGGCAATTACTTTAATGATGTAAATTGGACTGAGATTTCCCCCTGCACAGGAAGTGAACGAGTGAAATGTAACAATGATTATGATTAGGCGGCTAATTATAGTATCAGCTCAATGCGGCACATACGCTTAGACAGACTCTGTTTATTTAGACGACAGGCAGGGGATGCTTGGTGTGTTCACTGATTGCAGTGTTTTAGTGTGTGTGTGTGTGTGTGTCCGTGCACTGCCATAATTTTGACGGTTATCTGATTAAATGTGCTGATTTAGAGATGGCGTGACTTTTGTTTGACACTTTTTGATCCAGCACATCATGCCTGATTTATGAAGGAGTGGTACATAAAGCGTGAGCCATTTGAGTAATGCATATGACGCATACAGTATGTCTTCTTATCCTAATTCTGATTTAGAGGACATACTGCGCTCCAGGTTTTTATATATGGATAATGTGAATAATTATGTGACAGCATGGTGGCTCAGCATGCCTTTAGATTTAAATCTGCCAGCTGTCTGCTGTCTTTCTATGTAGAATTTTCATGTTGTCCCCATGTTACTCTGGATGGTGCCATTGTCTCTCATTCTCCCAGTCATGCAGTTGAGGTAACTGGGAGACTATAAATTACCCATACATGTGCAAGGTTGACTGTGTATGTGTTATTCATGTGACAGAATGGTGACCTGTCCGACTCGTACCCAGTCTCTGGCCCAGTGTGTGCTCTGCATAGGATGAGCCGGCATGGGAAATGGATGGACGGATGATTGCTAATGTCAACCAATAATTGATGCTTCCTGAATATCTTTGACCCATGGCAAAATATGGAGCCCAAAAAGTTAAGGTGTAAGGGGATGAGGAAGAATGGAGATAGTGTACAAATGCACATGTATTAATGTAATTGTGCAAATTATCTTAAATATGTAGATTTTAAGGGAAAGCTTAAGGTGTCCGGCTCCTAATTTCCAGGGCTGGTACCTGCGGTTATCCCACAGGCTAGTTAATAACATGTCGGGCAGGAAATCCAAAGTGTGGGATCATTTTGAGAAGGTGAAGGACGAACCCAAGGTGATATGTAAACTCATCTTCATTGGTCGACTACAAACATGACGTATCATCTGAAACATGGAAGTAGCTACATGCCCATTAGCCCACAGCGTCATTAACAGGCGGCTCGCTCAGTGTGTGACGTGCACTTGTAGATAAAATATAGGCCTATATTAATGAAGGTTCATTAGTACGGTTTTGTATTTCTCTGTAATGTAGCACAGTGTTAACAATGTTACTGATACTATTCTTTCTCACACCTTCAACTCAAACCATTGTGTTGCCCCGCCCACAATATATCGTCTGATAATTAAATAATATCGTAAACATGCAGGTGACTGGTCGACTAATGGCCCTAAATGATAACTACTGGTTAACTAGAAAAATTCTTCAGTGGGGGCAGCCCTAGTTGCTATATTGGTGTTCCATTGAAAGATCTGATATAAGCTAATGGCTAAATGGAGGGTGAAGCAAGTGATGAGACGGCAAACATGCCGTGCACAGGCAGTGTATTGGAAGCAAAAAGAGGGCAGACACATGGCATCACCAGAATGCCACAGCAACAAACTCTATATCCACTTTTACCCAAAAACAAAGATCAAAAAAGCAATGCAGCATTTAAGGGGTGAGGTTGTTACTGCCCCTGTATGTCAGGGAGAATGGAGGGCCACATAGTCAATTACAATCTGGTACACTGGGTTTGCTTGAAAGAAAATGCTTGGCAAGGAAACACACTTGTTTTCAATCACAAAAAAAAGGACAAAATGTAAAACCATTCCCTTTTGTGTGGGCACAGAGCCGCGAGCGATCTTTCTCTTTATTTATTTATTTTCCTTTATAATAGCTCTAACCTTGTTGGGAAGTGAGGGACAAATGGCGTGTGATTGCCTTGTTGCTCTGCATGTTACTATGTTTGGCTCGAAGTGCCTCCAGGCCTCAGCAGGCTGCCGCTTTAGGCCTGCTGGTCTGCCCAAAGTGACGTCGAACTGTAAAGGCAGACAGGAACAAACAAAAGCAAATGCAGCCACAGACAGATTGAGAAATAGGAACGCTCACACATACAGCAGAGGACTGTATCCTCCCTCCCCATCCCCTCATTTGTCCCTCTTCTCTGTTTCTCCTTTTTCCAGAGAAGAGAGATATGAAAAATAGTAAAAGAGGGCAAGTGAAGAAATAGAAAGCGGAAGAAAAGTTGCACAGGAGGATGAGGGAGGAGGTGGCGTTATTAATGAGTGGGAGAGAGGAGAGACATGAATGAGAGAATGGGGAGAGGCAAAGTGTGGAGGAGAGGGCATTGGTTAGGACAAAGCAGAAGAACATAAGGTAATGGTAAAGTAAAAAGACTGGTTTAGTATGCTGCTCACAGACAGCTGTGTGTGTAAGTGTGTGCGTGCAACCTTGTTTTATAATTCTTTTTGTATGTTTGTTTTGGTATGTCATTTTTTTTTATCTTTTGGATTTGTCATTATGTGCACATGTGCATGTACATACACTGGTTCAGATCCATGAATCTATGTACGGTTCATCTTACTATATAATGACAAAAACTCTGTCTGTGTGTCTGTTCCACGTTTTTCTCCTCACTGACTTGGTCAATCCATGTGAAATTTGGCACAGTGGTAGAGGGTCATGGGAGGATGCGAATGGAGCAATATTACATCAATTGGCCAAAGGGGGCACTATAGCAACCGATTGAAGTTGCGAACTTTGAATGGGCATATCTCATGCCCTGTATGTCGTACAGACATGAAACCTTGCACAGAGATGCCTCTCCTCATGAGGAACACATTTGCCTCAAGAACCCATAACTTCCGGGTTATAAAGATTTTCCGCCATCTTGAATTTTTTGAAAAACACTTCAAATCGATCTCTTCCTAGGAAGTTTGACTGATCTGCATGAAACTGGGTGAACATAATCTAGGGACCAATATCTAAAGTTCCCTCTTGGCAAAAGTTGGAAAACTTACTAAAACTGAGCTTCTATAAGGCAATGAATATTGCGGAGGGCGTGGCTCATCACATAAAGGTGTATAACATCTCAAGGGTTTCACCCATCACCACGCAACTTTGTAGGCATATGACCACACATAATCTGAGGGGACCCCTCCATTATTGACCCCATCAAACAAAATGGGGGCACTAGAGAGCTCATTTCTTATCTAGGCCTAACCGCCATAACGATTTTTACTAAACATGGTAGATATGTAGAACAGGACGCCTCAAGGTGACTGGAGAAATTTAACTCTAATTGGCAACTGGGTGGCGCTATAACAACAGAAAAATGCTTAAAAATGGCTAAAATGCGACCGATCGCTGTGGCTACCCCTGTGAACCAATGTTGGGGTTTTTTTCTAATTTTTGGTATGACTAAGTCATGGTATGGTATGCTGTGCATACTCACAGAAACTGTCAGTGTGTCATCCTGTCAGTCAGTCAGTCTGTCTGTCCCACGTTTTTCTACTCACTGACGTGGTCAATCTATGTGAAACTGCACATAGGCACTGAGGACTGGCATAGGTAGAAGGTGAGACAAGTTATGTGTCTTGTAGGTGTGTATACAGACCTAGCTATATATATATTTGGAAATCTTTCCCAACAATCCGTATATGTAGGTGTGTGCATGTGATGTGTTGAGGAGCCCCTGGCTACCTCTAGGGCAGATTAAGAGGACAGGGTGTCTGACCTTGTTGTTCCAGACTGGGCTTCAGTGACAGAAAAAGAGTGCAAAGAGCAACTCCATGTTCCCCTCGGTGTGCGCCAAGCCTGGGTTAGCCCACCACCCTGTGACCCATCTGCTGGGGGATCTGGCTTAAAGTGCCACTGCAGGGTAATTGGCCTGTCTGTCTCCTGGTCGGCACACACACAAAGTCTGACACAACACACACAGGTCTCCCCTTCACCGGAGACCACTATGTGTGAGGAAGGGAACGTTTACTGTTTGTGTTTGATTGAATTGGAACGCTGAGAGAAATATAAAGACAGCAAATAAATCACAACGTCAAAGAACAACACGCAGAAAGACGAACTGCGCCGTATTGAAACAATGTTTCTCACAAGTGTTCCGGGTCATTAACTGCAAGTGGAACGCACCTTACACATCAGATATTCTCTGATCCGCATGTAATGTCAACAAGTGACCTGCTGACCTCATGAGAAATAACTTGGCCTTTTCTGACCCTCTCTTTATTCTCTCTCTTCGCCAAGTTAGACACAGGCTGAGCATGGGATAATTGCTCATCTCTAAATGTGCCAGATTAGCTGACCCCATAAAACAATAGTGCCACAGAGCACTCAGAAAAGAATTAGACTCTCCAAATGAGTTTTTTATTTTGGGTTACATTTATTAGTAATGAAGCCAGTTGTATGCCGTTGGCGAATGTGCCTGGGCCGTGTCGTGGGGTCGTGATGAGGTCAGGCCTAACTAGATGTCAAAGGGCAGAGAAAGGTAAAGACACAGAGGGGATATTGACGTCACAGGTCAATCTGAAGACACTTCAGTCAACACTGCTGCATCAACAAAAAAACAGAGACAGTCAGAGAGGGAGTGACTGAAACAGGGAGAAATAGCTTGACTGATTTTGGTTGCACTGAGTTTACAGCTCAGGAACAAGTCCTTCTGTCCACATGACAAAACAACTAGATGGGAATTCTAGTTAAGGTCTAAATCTTTCCATTATATAGACTTTTTACATATATACTGTACAATCACAACATTTTATGACCATATGAAGTCATAGTTACAAATCATAACTCTTGTTCTATAATCACAGGGAGAGCTCTCCAACAGGCTTTGGGCATTCACCACTAGATTATACATTTAGTTCTCAGCCAACGAGTACACTCAACCACATGGGGGCTGCACTTTTAAATGGAGTGTTCCAGGTCTCAACTAGGGGTAGAGACGTACCCTTTACATACAAAAATATTGAATGTTTAAATGTTTAAACAGCATTAAACAGATTTTCCATCCTTAATATAAATGCCCATTCACCCAATATCCATCATGTGCTTCACCCAAGTTGGGAGGAGGGTTGAGAAGCCAGGTCAGGTTGGCTTATTTAGACTGATTAAAATTTGAAATATGTCTCATTACAAGTCTGAATAGGGTAGGACCTGGGGGATGCTCAGGTGATGAATCCTGGGGACTACGCCCAGCGCTGTGACACTGATTTGGGGAGATTTATGCAACTTCACCAATGGTTGACTGTGACTTGGTCAGCCACCAACCAATGGTTTCGCATTTTTGGTCTGTAGGTTGATTTGGCTACTCTTCAATTTACTGCACTACACACCACCAGCTAGTTGTGGAAGCTAGTTGGTGGCGCTGCTGGTAGTAACACCATCCTGACCCAAAATAAAGCCAGTTACTCACTAGGCTAACTGGGTGGAAACAAACTGGTTGGTGGCCACCATGTTTCTGCAGCAGCACCAATCCGCCAGTGGGCTGCACCGATAGCTTCCACCCTACCCAGCTGGTGCACGGTGCAGAGCAGCCAAGGCCAGGATGGAGGATGTTTTCGCTGTCTGTCAGCAAAGACAACAGAAAATGAAATAAAAAGCAAAACATTTACATCACAAACCATTTAAATTTCACCACTTTTAAACGGATAGCACCAGACTTTTGAAATGCAGTGCTCGTGCTCACCCTGATACAACAGAGTGCGAAATGAAGTGAGAAATTGAGGGAAACTGTTCAGCTGACATGGATGTCTTATATATATCAGTGTTGTTGATGGAGAAACACCAAGCAGCAGCAGACTCTTGGGCCACCCTCCATCCATATGGTACAGTACAGTATGTGCAACTCCTTGTCCTTCACATGAAGTACAGTATATCCCTTATCCCCCAGCCACTTCACAGAACCAGGTAACAGACTGTCAGCGTGTCAATGAGTTGAGCAGTACCCTGTCACTGGACAACAGTCTCTCCCTCCACTCTAGTGAAGTTTGCAAACTCCATATATGGGCTGTGACACTCTTGCCACTTTGCCTCCACATGCTCCCAGAGCTCGTTAAGTTTCGGGCAGAAGAACACTGGCTTGAAGCGTGTAGGCACCCTCTAACAGACAGTTCTGGTGGTGAGAGCCCGGAGGTGTAAGCGCAACACCAGTGGTCTCAGCAGTGGACTTCATCACTTGGGGGGAGTTCTGCCTCAACAAAAAAAGGAGTGAGATGTTCTTTGCAGAAATACACAATGGCACTGTCGACGCCAAGGCAGCATGGAGTCAATTTGATCTCCTGACAATACTCCATATGAAAGCAAAGTGTTCTTACACTATTCCAAAAATAAGTGAACAAATACAGACCTCTTTAAAGGTTTATCTAAGAAAGGACATTTGTAACACTCTGTAAGCCAAACACTTATCAGAGAACACTGATGTGTAAAATTATATTTCACTCGATCTTAGGTTGGTATAAATTTGTAATAGCTCATGTTGAGAAATCCCCACGGAGTCATTGTCAATAAAATAACGAAAAAGCATTGTTTTATTTCCCAAATCATTGCTCTGTTATTTTACAACTGTTTCTTGGGTCCAGAGGGATCGTATCGCGCTCAATGGCAACATTTCAAAAGTTATTATCTGCTAATTGCTTTGCTGTGTATTAATAATGACCAATGGATGCTGCTTTCTGTGTGCAGCTAAATGGAATAACAATGGCATCCAAAATGCTCCTGTGGCTGTGTTCCTGTGTCACTGTGTGTGTGGGCTGTCTGGCCACAGAGTGTGTCTTCTTCACACACACACATGCATACACACAAACAAATACACAACGGGAGTTGTATGCCTGCTGTTAATGACTGGTAATGAGCTAATTTAAAGTGCCCATTGATTAGCTGAACAAGACATAATTTCTTACCATGGTTTTAAAAATGACTTAAGTCTGGGGGGTAGGGTAATTACACCTAATTCAAAACAGTGAAACATAAATTGACCTTTCATATTTAATTTTGCATCAAGCTGATGTTTGAAAATGACTTTTAGTGGAAATTTGGGGGTGTGCAGGAGATGTTTGAATTTTTTACTGCTGCGCCAGGGTGCCTGCACAGTGAGGAGTGACACGAGACAGCGTAAACCTCCATTACCAGCTGGTAAAAAGCAGTGGCTGCTGTCAGGCTGTACCATTTACTGTGCGTATATATGAATCTGTAGCGAAAGTTCAGTCAGGAAGACAACACTTTTCATGCTCAGGCTGTGAGTTTCTTTCTCACTCTGCCATTCACCGCTTGCACATATGCTCACTCACTATCTCTAGGCGTCATCGTCTGGGTAGGTCAATTGAGTCGTCAGCTGATTCACGATCACCCAACAGCAGAGACACACCTTCTCTGTCAACCTATCATCTTACTGCTCCTCATTTTAAATAAGGTTTTCTCTGCTGTAGGTCTTTCTTGCTACAGTCATGCGCGCCCTCCATCTCCCCATCACCACCCAGTCTTTACAGATTCATCAGCCTCTTACACCTCAGCAGCCACCACCTCCACCAGTGTCTGGATTCCCTGGGGGTATTTATCCTGCTGCCGCTCAGATGTCCCTCGATCCTAAAATATCTCCCTCTGGTGTTCAAGCACCAAAGACTCAGCATAAATCATCTGTCAATCTGCACACTCATACTCCATAACAAATATTATCTTTCTTCATTCTTCTGTCTCTCCTGATTGAAATACCTACGGTAAGTAATGCACTAACAAGCATATAAAATCCACATAGTTGCGAACCAGGAGGCAGCGATCATGTGACCTATATATGCAGGCTGTCCTCTCTATGACAGGAACAAAAGAGGCACTCAGTTGGTATAAAGAGCGACAAAGTAGGGAGGCAAGCAGGGTAGATAGATACGTCAAACAAATGCAGGACTTTGACCCAGGAGACTGCTGTTTGTGTCCTGTGTGAAACCAAAAGTCAACACTGAGTTATTTTAAATCAGGTCAGATCACGTCACGTCACATAACCTCACCTCACCTCACCTCACTTATGTGATGTGACAATGGCAAGCGGCAACCTTCGGGGCTGAAGAGAGAAGCCAATGTGGAAGTGTCAAAAACTGCAGGTCTTTATTACTCGAGGCTGGCTCCAGAAATTATTGAACCTCCATACACCTCCATGTTCAAGTGCCAAACTTTACAGCAGAAATAAACATGTTTACAGCCTTGTACAAAAATGGTTTTGGTCTCTTTTGGGGCTTTTTAATGCCTTTATTGGACAGAACAGATATAGCATGACAGGGGGAGAGTGAGGGGGTGACATGCAGCAAGTGGCCACAGGCTTCAATCGAGCCTGAAAAGAGAGCTTAAGCATATTTCTGTCTTAACCTATTAAAAACTTTAAGATTCTTGCCACAGAAGTTCACTGCTTTTGAATGCATGAGGACATAATAATGTTGTGTAGTCCAGTCATTGAGATGCTTCTGTTGTTCTGTTGGGACAAGCTGTTCAGTGCTGACATGTGCACGTACCGGTCAGGCTCAAGTCTTAGCCAAAGGCATAATTGGACATTTGGATAAATATTTTAAGCTAATGAGTCTGTTTTAAATGTCTTGATCTATTATGACAACATATCAAGTAGAAGAACCAATATTAAATGATAAATGTAGTTACATGTATTGACAAGTACGATATATATTATGGTATGTCTGCTTTAAAAGCCCAAAGCCTGTCTATCCTGCAATTCTGTCACCTGGGTTGTTTAGTATCCACAGTAACTTCCCCAGTAATCTTAACTCTGCTTCAAATGACTTGTATGACGTGTGTTTTGCAGAAATGATTTGACACCCTGTGCTATCCCACAAGTTCCCTCACTAACAGTGACAATGGCTGTGTCAAAAATAATTCACTTATTCACCACTCCCTACTCATTATGTAGGAAGTTCTATATAGAGGATTATATAACGCAATACATATCTCAGTGCTGTTAATTACGTCATTTCTGTTGCACAATTATAACGTCATATCACCGTTGGCTGGTAAACAATCCATAACAAATACTGACATGCATATTTGTGCTAAAAACATGAAATTATTCTGACCGTATTTTCCCCAAATGTGTAACTCATGTAACAAAGTACTTTGTGGCCATTTGTGTTGTATTGAGATGCGCTGCTCTGCTAACATTAAATATAGACCTATTAGACAGACAAGAGGACATAGCAGCGTGATTGCAACCTGTCCGACTAATGGACTGTAAGTAATTTTCTGTTTAATCTTTGTTGTGTTGAAGTTTCTTTTACCAGTCAGTCATGTAATTACTTGTGAATTCCACGTGTTCCATTATCCATTACGCCATTACGGCCCAAATCAGAGGTTGTCTATGTCTCAGCTGTGAAATGGTTTAAAAGTGCGAGTCAATCTGGCTGCAAATGGATTCTGCAGAAATTTCCCTGTTTCACTAATGTTATTCCAAATTTACTGGATCCCTATTGTCTTTTCTTGTATAATTTGAATATGATTCACTCACCAGTTTTGGTAGAATAGAAACAATGGGGAAAAAATCTCCTAAGGGAGGGTTTAACTGTAAGTATAACAAGGAATGATTGTAGTTACAAAAGATAGCTATGGAACAATGAAAGAAGATGTCTATTAAGACAATGTTGGAACACAGCTCAAAGTGCTGTCAGCAAAATTGGAGGTCAGGGGAAAGGAGGAGAGATGGTGAGGGATTTAAAAGAATACGGTAAAGGGGCTTGTGGATGGAAAGACAATTGGCAATTGGGATGATAGGATGTGTGAAGAAAAGCTTGTACCCACAAAGCAGCTGGAGTGGCTGTGTGTTTGGGGCCACAGGGCTGAACGTGAGCGAGTGTGTGTGTGTGCTTAGGTGTGTGTGTGAGAGGAATGGTAGTTACAGGTTAGTGAAAACCCTCAATGGTTCAATTACACAGCCTTGTATGACCTGGGGGGACTGCTTGATAGGTCTATTAGCTCATAGTCAGGGTACCAATGCGGCCAATGGGACCTATATACACACACTTTTACACACACAGAGTCACATGCACACATACACACATGCACAGTGGCAGCTACACAATTTTAAATAATAGTTCTGGGTTGAGCATGTAGCCTATTGTTTCATACTGCTGATGCATGAAGTATAGGTGTCGAATTGTCCCACTTTCTTTGATTAAACTTTTGCTTGTTTGACACAAAACTGATCAGTCTTGAGCTTCTTTGACGAATGGTGGGTGGCTGTAGAAGAAGAAGACATGGCATACAGTATACACAAATATTTACTTTTACTTGAAAATGTGCAACTGTAGAGGGGCCACCGAAGGTTTGAGTTTGACGAACTTTACTGTGAGGTAAAATCAGCTTGACATAACATAAGGGTAAGGCTGTACTCAAACGTCACTGTGGACGTGAACACTGAACGCATCAGAATCTCATTTGTGGTGTACTGGGGGATTCGTAGGCCTACCAGTTATGTGACATTCCACCTTACACTAGCTATTTTATAAATCCAGGGGTCACTCTGCCAAGCCCACCATCTTTGTCTGGACCCTTGCACCTTTCTTTTCAAATGCTGCCCCCTGTGGTGATGGCCTCATGTTGTTTCTTTGAGTTGGACCTGACTGGGCCTCATGAGTGTGGACCCAGCCACCAGGCGCTCACCTGCTAGCTCCCCCTCCCAGGCCTGGCTCAAAGAAAGGCCTTTAGTTTCCCTGATCCGGATTAGGCCATTCATTTCCGTTTAAGCCCATTTATGAATCGCTCTCACGTGCCAATTTCCCTTTGAAGATGTTTCCAGGAATGATTGCATAGACAACAACAAACCCCCCAGGGTCACAAGGACACACAAACACATACATCCCAGCGATGTGATGATTCACTTTTTGGGGAAGACACTCAAAGAAGACGTAAATTAATTTGAATGCAAACAGCTCATTCTCTGTCTCTGAGACAGACGCCCTCAATAATGCCTATTATCTGGCAATGTATAATTCTCTCAAATATATCAAAAGGAGCACTTTTTCAAATATTCCCATTGATTTAAGCAGAGCTCATATTTGGAGCGAGTGAGCACAGCAAGGTTATACCATATTGATAGTTGTATTTGCAACACGGCAAGCCTTTGTAAAAATCCAACATAATTATGACAATGGAGTCAATTCAATATTGGTCTAAAAAATGAAATGACTTGCAGAGTTTGCACAGGCAATTAAAGAATAAAGTTTCACCCTAAAATTAATCAATCGTGAGTCAAAATGAATTAATCAAGTGTGTGCTTGTGTGTGCGAGTGTTAATGTTTTAACACAAGCCATGCACACATGACATGGAAACACATGCATTCAATTTTAAAATATTTACAACCGTTTTTTGTCATAACGGTTGTGTATGTGTCATAAGTGTGTGTATGTGTGGCACCTAATTTTTCTCCTATTTATGGCACAGGAAGGCAACGAAGTGCAATAATTTCAAGGTTAGAAAATAAAAGATGTAATAGGAGGAAGGAGCCAGCCAGTGAATTTAATTAGCGCCAGTTCATGCAGAATTGCACGAAGCTGTCCTTCTTCCGAAAGGAGAAAAAATAAAATCCTCATTTGCACCAGAAAGACATTCTCCTCCTATATTTCCATTCTTCATATACATTCTCCCCCAGTTTAAAATGAAGACACATTATGCAGCCGTGCATTTTGGCATCTTGCACAGAGCTTTTATTGTGTTGAGAAAGTGCTGTCACTGCAAGACAGGCTTTCCCCTTGTGATTCTCACTCCGCATGTCCTCGCTAATACTGAGCGAGTTACAAATGACTTTACGAATACACACTCAAAGAAAATGTTGAGAATGTGTGTGTGTGTGTGTGTGTGTGGGTGTCGGTCTATCTTTTCTAAATATCTTATCTTGTGTGTACAATGCATTTCCTCTGTCTGTGGCACAACTGCCCCTCAATTCCACCTTCCCCTCCGGCCCTTCTTTTCATAGACCCAACAATTATATGACTTATTTATTTTTTAAATTTTTCTGACAAGTGACCTTTTGGTGGTCATGGAAATAATGACTTAGCATCTAAGCAGTAAAAGCATAAGTAGCGTGATCTTGTTATACCACTGTAGAACCTGGCCTAGTATTACAGTCATGTTGGCCCTTACCATAACCATACTGTACTTGCCCTGTGTAGATATCTTAGACAGAAGGAATTTACAAGTTTCAGAGTCAGTGGTTGAACCCCCAAGTCCTTGGGCAAGATACTGAACTCCAAATGCTCATGACAATTAGGCCAGTGCCTTGCATGGGATGTACAGTATGTATGTGTGTGTGTGTGTGTGTGTGTGTGTGTGTGTGTGTATGAGAGGTACAAAGTGCTCTGTAGAGAAGCACTGTAGAAAAGCACTCCATTTCTGCGCAGCAGGAGCTAAATGCATGCTAACATGCTCACAAGCACAATGTTAAATAGCTGATGTTCACTATTTTAGTTTAGCATGTTAGAATACTAATTTGCTTATGAATAAAACATAAAGTGCAGCTGAGACTGATGGTCGTGTCATTATTTTGTGGGTATGTAGTGGTAAATACGGGACTAATAGTTTGTCCTGATGATGGTGCCAAATGAAAAGTGGAGGGATCATCCAAGGCGGGACACAAGTGTCTACACCACATTTTGTGACAATCCACTAAATAGTTGGGAGGTGCACGAGAGTGGAGGTCACTGGCAGATCTGAATCAGCATCTTTGCTTCCCATCTGAGATTGCCTCTCGGACCAGGCCTCGTGCTTTGGTCCTCCTCACTGCGCCTTGTCTACATCATTGAGCTCACTGTGCCCTGGGAGGATGCTGTGGATGAGGCCCATGAGCACAAGAGCCTTAAGAATGCCGAGCTGGATGCTGACACTGAGCAACGCGGCTGGAAAGCAAAGGTTTGCCCAGTTGAAGTGGGCTGCAGAGGCTTTGTAGGCAAGTGAGCTACAAGGCTGCTTGAAGAAATGGGAATTCGCAGCCAAGCCCCATGTCAAGCCATCAAAGCCCTCTCTGGCGCAGCCAAACAGGCAAGCCGGTCACTATGGATTAAGAGGAAAAGACGCCCCTTGGGCCCATAAGTGCCACTCACAAGTAGTAAAAAGCAGAGGGGGGTGCACCAGGGACACTAGGTGTTGCGGATGAGCCATATGGAGGTGTCATGGGCCTGTCATCGAAACACCAGTGAAGGAGGGTACCTGATGACCCCACTGACGCTTTTACCCTCCCTAAACCCCAACCCCCTCTCCCCCAGCTTGGCTCCAACTCTAACCCACAGTTGCAAGTATGTGCAACAACAATCGACCGGTCAAACTCCACCTTGATTAAAGTTAGGTAAGTTTTTCCTCCTGTTAGTTTCTTCTCTCTTCTCACCTGTCGTCACAGTGAGGGAGTAGGTAGGGGGAGGTAGAGTGTACGGCCCGGTCCGGCAGGGGAGAGTACAGTCCGTACAGTCGTCTCTCCTTGGCTCTGTCTTCCCTATGCTCCTTCTTACTTTTCTATCTACCTTTGCTCTTTCCTACTTTTCTATCCATGTAACCCTTTGGCTCCCCCTCTGACCCCCAGACGGCACTAATCAAGTGTGTGCATCAGGGAGTGTAACATCTAGCCTTAAACTGAACTGTGGAGACAATTCAGTCAAAACCACAAATGTCTACCTCATGACGTTGTTAAAGTCAAAAGGCTCCATCCTTTGGGTATTATGAGTTCAGTAGAATATTTAATGGTAATCCATGAAATATTTCACTCTGACCAAAGGGAGAAAGAGACCAACTGACCACCACTGACCATAATCTAGGGCTTTACAGAATTCTTCATTGTTATTTGGAGATCACATGGGCAGAACCTTGAAGGGAAGAGGTTGAGATGAACCATTGGGCATTACATCATGACTCCCAGCAATGAACATTTGGATCTCCAAACCAGCAGAGGGTGATCTTCCCATAAATTAATCCATTCATTCGTTTTCTGTAACAGCTTATCTCGAGTCTATCCCAACTGACACTGGGTGAGAGGCAGGGTTCACCCTGGACAGGTCACCAGACTATCACAGGGCTGACACATAGAGACAGACGACCATTCACGCTCACATTCACACCTACGGTCAATTTAGAGTCGCCAAATAACCTGCATGTCTTTGGACTGTGGGAGGAAGCTGGAGTACCTGGAGTAAACCCATGCTCGCTGCTTTTAATCATCATCACTCAAGACAAGCCATCTACAGTTTAAGGCACAACTTCAAGAAGGTAGCCCCATTGTAATGGAAATGCAAAACCCTGCTGTGCTGTGCTGACGGCCCAAACCAAACCAAGCCAGCCCATGACTGTCGAGAACGGGTATAATATAGCCAATGGTCTGATGTCTGGAGTGTCTAATACTTCCTTCTGATGAGTCGTATTATGAAATCCACCGGACAAGACAGATCACTGTGCTGCTGAAAAGATAATCAGAGAGAGAGACAGAGAGAAAAGAAATAGTATTTCTACTAGTTGACTTTTATAGATTGTCTCAACTTCATAATGAATGTCTGCCGTGTTTAATAGAGTTATATTTTAATGTATGACTCAGGTCTCTACTTGATATTTTACAAGCCTTTCATTAGTCAGAATTATATTTCTCCATTATGCAGTATGTTGTTTTACAAGCTGAATCTTATAAAAGAAAAAAAAAAAGTATAATAAATCCTATAAGACATATAAATCTATCTGAGCCCTGTATTATATCCCATCATCTGTGCATATACTTGCCAGGTCCTGAGAATGTATTTCTTAATTATTTTACCTCAGCCAACCTGATTTTAACACTTAGGTATGCACTTTACGGGGCAACACTTTGCCGATGCTTTGATGTCGCCTGCTTTCGTGTACGTATGTCTTTTATGTTTTTTTCCAGTGGCTTTACCTGAGAACAGTAGAAACCGTTTCCCTTCAGCAACCAAAACCACACCACATCCCTCTTTTTCCATTCCCAACTATGTCATCTCTTTTTCGTCGTGCATCCATGTGCTTTCAAAATGTATTTCTTCCCTTTTTTAACTCCCTCCTCGCCACCCTCTCTTTGTGCCTTCTAATAGCAGCCGAACATTTCTGTATTTCATCTTTCCACTGGCTGCACCCTTTCTTTTCTTTCACTTTTCAAAACTTGCTTTCTCTGTCACATTTCTAACTGTCTTTCCTTCACTGTCTTAGCTCAGTTTTCCTCCATATCTCTGTCCCTTCCATCATGAGACCTTTTCCATCTCTGTATCTCCCACCACCTCATGCTTGACCACAACCCCTCCTTATCTCATAGCCTCTTCTCTCCCTTCACTCTCCATTCCCCCTCTCTCAACCTTTCATTTTCTTTTATCTCCCTCTCTTTCTTCCCTTTTACTCCCTTACTTACCTCAATACAGCTGACCCTTTACTTGCTTCTGGTGAGCCCTGATCCATCTCTGGTGTCTAATTAATAGAGTCCTGCTGAGTGACCAGCTTTAACCAGCCCAACTACTGTGCCAGCAGGTCAGTCCTTTTGAAGGGAAAAGAAAAACACACACAATGCACCACAGACACACAGGCAGCGTTACACACAATTACGTCCTTATACAAGGTGAAAACATAGACGTTCACACATCAAGTATGCACACGGATGCACACACACATTAATCTCAAACATTATTATCTACTGTCTCCACTACAAAGCTGATAAATCATTAGCATCAGTAGATTAGTACCACGTCGTAGAGATTAAAACTTAAGAAGGGTTCAAAAACAAACGGCTGGAAGAAATGAATCTCATTGATTGGAAATTAACCAAGAGGACAAGCCTGGTAAATGGAGGAGAAGGTATGATGACAGTCATTCTTCAAAAAAAAAAAAAAAAAAATTCATCTTAAGGAAGAACATTTTTGTTGCTATTACAGTTTTTCTCAATTGTTTACACACAAATACTGGTACTTGAGACACAGTGACCACAACATGTAACTCATGCACCAACCCCCTGAACCAATTCTGCTAAACTACAAGCACAATTCCTGCTTTACACTCAAATTGCAGTTCTAAAACACATTTTTTTCAAAACATTACACACAATTCTCTGCATTTGGCACAATTTTCATGAAGAAAATCTCTTGTTTTCACAAGGAACACACTGTCATTCAAAATTCTAAAGTTAATTGTCCTACTATGCACACTGATCATCACATGGGCAAACACCTGTCACACAGTTTTACAATTAGCAATCACAGCTTTAGCATACAAAAGGCAACAGGTGAGCTCTTCTGTTTTGGAGCAATGGATGTCAACATTGGAAACAGAGGCAGAGCCAGAGCCAGAGGAGTGAGAGTAAGAGGAGCAGGACGAGGAGGACGAGGAAGGCCAAGGACCGTAATCTCTGCTACCCTTGGCCCCTACAACACTGCCCATCTGATCACATTCCTGGACACCCTACACAGTTTCTACCAGGCTGCTCTGGTTCGTAACTGGTTCACGGCCCACCCACGCTTTTTAGTTGTTTATCTCCCTCCATATTCTCCATTCCTCAATCCTATTGCGGAATTTTTTTTATGCCTGGAGATGGAAAATGTATGACGGAAATCCACAAATGCGTAAACCCTTTTCTCCAAGCTATGGAAGATGCATGTGGAGATATAGTAGTTGATGCTTTTCATGGCTGGATTCGCCATGCTAGGCGATATTTCCCCCGCTGCTTGGCCAGGGAAAACATTGCTTGTGATGTGGATGAGGTGTTGTGGCCAGACCAAAACAGAAGAGAGGATGCAGCATAGTTTTGTTTTGTTTTTTTTACTGTAACTGTATACAGTAAATTCTTCTGTTGTTTTGTATGTAGACCACTGTATGTGCAACTTTGTGTTGGTTGGGATGTACACTGTGTACATTGTTTTTGGGGGAAAAATAAAATATATTTGTTACCATGTATTTGTGTGTCCTGAGTATAAAAACAATATTCTAAAATATTTTACAACACACTTATGTATGTACTGTCTGTAGTAAGTGTATCACTCAACAAGTCATTATGATGAATGGAGAAGAAGTGTTTTCCATTCATCATAGTGTTTTACATTGAGCACATCGGTATTCAACTGGTTCTTATAAATGTCTATTCATATGATGGTTTGTGTGTGTCATTTGAAAAAAAAATTTCATTTTGAGAAGAAATAACATTGTTTTGAATGTAAAGTTTCATTTTGCAGGAGAATTGAGGGGTTTTGCCCATTGTGTGTGTGTTTTTCGATTTGTGTGTAGAGTTCTGAGAGTATGAGGCATGCTTTCAGAAAATGTGCGTAAACAATCAAGAAAAACTGTAATTAAGTCGGGAATTTCTTTAATTGGTAATGCAGTGTTCAAACCCCTTTCAAATGTGTTCCCTTCTGCTAGCTTTATACTTCCACTTCTACCCGACATGTAACCGCACATTGCCACCACGCAGACATCCTGTCTATTTTTGTAAGCAGAGGCCATTTCCCTTAGTGGAAACAAAACTTTCATTAACTTTAATTTCACAGATAAGAAACACTAAATTGTGAAGACAGTAAAGCCCCCGCATACAAAGGCTTACAATGTAAAATGCAATAAGCTTGTGCTAATACCGTTAGCATGTTATATTTGTTTGGAAATCGTGTTTAGTATGAGACAGTTGTTTGTCAGTGAACCTTGTGAGTTCTATGGGAGCTGAATTTTAATATTAACCTTTGTTGAATGTTGCTGTTTTCCCTGTCTTCATTTGAGTAGAGAAAAAAGTCCGCTAGCCGCAAGGCTAATTTATACAATGTAAAATGCCATAGGCTTGTGCTAAAAATATTAGCATGTTGCATTTGTGGGGAAAATGTGTCCAGATAAAGACAAATGTTTTGTCTGTGAATGCAGTCAAGCAGATTTGTGTACTTGTGTTTGAAATTGTCTCTATTAAGCCATGTTTAATGTGTGTTTTGATCAACTATACTTCACAGCACTTCACAGAAACCCTGCTCCCGACTAGTGTTTTTGAGGTGTAACTACAGGGTGACAGTATAAATGCTCACAACAGCTTAGGCCAAATGCATGTGCTACGGCGTAGGCACTGCATAGACCTGGCGAACAAGTATAAATCCCACTTTAGTCTGTGTATAATGCCTTCTATAGTGCCTACAATCATTGGAATCAGAGTGTAAGAGATTACCTGCAACTAGTGATGACCTAAATATGGAGAACTATTCTGCTACAATTTGCAGAAGAGACAGGATAGAAGTGACCTCAAGTCAGTTTTTTTCTGTAACGGAAAATGCTAAAATACAAAATGATAAAAAATGATCCAGCATCATCTGACACCCTTAAGTGGAGGCTAACAAGTGGAGACTGTCACCCACTTCACACAGCAACAGATAAACACTTTTTGCCATCCAACATATTTGGATGACGAGTTGTATTAACTAGTTCTTTTTGAGCCAAAGTGCAAAACAGCATTTGAAGCTTTTTTCCCACCGAAACATTCAGGTCCTCCCCGTCAGCAGATTGTAACCACCTGCTGTGGCATCACTGATTCGATCAGAAACAGCATTTTCTGTTGTTTGTGATCCGATGATCATTTATCCGTACCTGATTTTTTCTTTTTCAGGTTTATTTTTGATACAGTGTCACCTTCACTGTTTTCCATCTCAACCACTAGGTGTTGTTCCTCTGGAGAGGCACTGATGTGGAAAAACTTGTACTGCTGTCAATCTTGTCAAGTTTTATTTGTGATCGAAAATTCCTTCACAGGCACAGTGTGGACTCCTGCAGAAACAAAATTCATCAAACAATGGCTTTCGAAACGCAGAGTGAGGCATCTCACTACACTACACCCCTACTTTCACAGACAAGCAAAAGAACAACACTTTCCTCCATTTTTTGTCCCATTAAAGTCTTTTTTGGGGTGTTTTTCCTGATCTGAAGCAAGGGTCCAGGGATGGAGGGTCCAACTACCCGTCTAACGAACCACTAAGTCTTACGGCTGAATGAGCCACCAACAGGCTACAATGTATACCTGACCCTGGCAAGCTGGAGTGCGAATCACTACAACACTGCTTGAACTCAAACTGTGGTTGGGCTAGCTTGGTCCTAATCTTGTGTTCCCAACCATGCACTGAGCTCTGCGTTGGCCTCAGTCCAAAACATGTCAGGGATGAGGGTCATCATCCACCATCCACCCAGAAAAAAAGTTACCCACTATCAGCAGCATGACACCCTTCTCTCTTCTGTTTCCTCCTTTGGCGTCCTTTGACAGGCTCACAGCAGATAACACCCGCCTTCTTGATGTCTTGACCAATCAATGAGACTAATGACAGCCTGTGACCATGTCAACAGGCGTAAAGTGTAGTTGGCCTCCTCGTCCTCTGTTGCATTGTTATCTTAATAAACAGCAGGCAAGAGAAGGACATTTTCACAGCCAGTATGGGGTATATGAAGAACACTGGGTCAAACAAATTTGTGTCTAAATGGTTTTGACATTCATCAATATATTAGTAATTCCAATCTTTTCATAGGTATAAACAAAATCCACACCTGCTTCTGACTGCTCATTGTGCTTGTGTAAATAAGAGTGCACATAAAAATTGCTTGTCATTATTAGAAATTACACTTTTAATTCCTTTTGTGTTCACAATACACAGATGCCTTTGAAACATAGACATGACAGAAGATTAGAAATATACCACATTTAGCTAAATTAGTTGGTATTAAAACTTCAGATTAGGTTTCTTAAAAACATGAATGAGTTGTTCACAAATTGGTAGACGCTGTTCTCTGAATGAATGAAATAAACCAATGCGCTCCTACTCTCCTCCTCTGCCCTCTGTACGCACCACAGCCCCAAACTGCATGTCATTTTTTGTTTAATCTAATTATCACAAACACAACATGGGAGACGAAAATATTATTTTAAATTGATTTTTGGTTTAAAAAGACTGGTGGATGTGGGGAAGCTATTCTGTGTCTGTCTCCACTCACACCGGCAGTTGGTGAACCCAAATCTGACAGAGAGTTGGAGGGAGACGGTGTGGTTTTATGTCAGGCTAGCTTACTTGTTGTTGGGTGTTTGCCTACATTGCACTGCCTGTATTAAGATGTTTTATCCTCCTGAGACGCTGCATCCTCATATGAGGACATCACATTTTGGGTTCATTCCACTTAACCTCCACCTGTTGTCCTCATTCGTGGACACTTTTGTGCCATCTAGTGGCAGTAAGAGCACAATACACTAATCCATCTAAAAACAAGATGGCAGCCATGTCTGCCAAGTCAATCTGCAGCTGATCCCGACACAAAAGTGAACAAGGTCCAAAACCTGATCACATTTTATTGTTGAAACTTGTTTATTTATTATTAATAATATTTGTAGTTTTATATGGCAACAAATTTGACCAGTTTTAGCAACAGTAAGCTAAGACACTGTTAATAAGGAAGTACTTGTTTGACATTGGGACTTTGTTATCGTTTACAATGTTAAGTTTTTTATTTTTCTTATCAGGTCCCACTGATCCCAAATATCTAGGAGAAATTGAAAATGCATACCAAACAAAAGTTCAGGTCTCAGGAGGTTAATAGTGGTTTTTAATTTCACAACAGAGACAAAGAATGCCAAGGCTCAGGGCAAACACTGTGGTCACCTGGCTGTCCATGGCGGCAGATGAGGGAGACGTGATGCTGCAGGGCACTTGTTTGGGTGCGGCTGCCACAAGGAAAGCTGAGGAGGGAGGAGCAGGGGCTCGACTCAAATGCCGTTGTCAGGCAAACAACACACTTTCAATTGAGAATTGATGCCATGGGCTAAATATAAAAAAACTAGAATATAAAATGATTAAAAAAAGAAATAGTCAAAAACTGTCAGCAATTCAAAACTATCTTCATAAGCATGAATTATTTTCTTTATTTTTACTTATTTATTGAGTTCTTAGCTGTTGATGGTCTGGGAGCTCTTTAAAAGTGCAAGGTTTTAAAAAATCATTGATTGTCAAAACATCTGCAATAATGATGTAATATAATATCGACTTAATCACAGTCATTAGAGCCGCCTTAGTCCCACTTGTTTTCACTGGTGAGTTTCTGAGCAGCTAAGCACAAATCTTATTAATACAAATCTAACAGCTAATAGGTGCAAAAGTTGCTTAGCTTGCACACACACACACACACACACACACACACACACACACACACACACACACACACACACACGCAGCCCACACAGAGCTAACTATGCTTGGCATGTCAGGAGCATGTGACAATTTGTGGCTTCAGTGGTTTCCATTAGAAGTTGATAAGATTGGAAATGAATACGGCTTCATTTTTTATTTCGCCACCACACAACTGTACTTTGATTTGCATTCACCTGCCATCTGTTCTCACCGACGTCTAGGTCGAAGTGGCGATGTATGTTGTTTTAAATTGGTTTCATGATTTGAATAAACATGCATTGAAAAGACTGCATTACACACACACTCGCAAACAAACACAGGCGCAGACATACCACGCAGGAACATATAGTCTGTATGCAAATGAGCATCTACTGTGTTAAAGGCCAAAGTGATTTTAAAATGGGTTTTTTAAGCGCAACAAATTGAAAGTCACCAGCGAGAGGCATTATGTTCATGAATGCTTGAGCATGTTGTGTTCGGGACAGGCTGCACGTGTTTATTTATGTGTAACACTGTGTGCAACTTGGTGTTTGTGTCTTCAAGTAAAATCAATCAAAAGTTAATGTGTCACCGTTAAAATGAATCAAAATGAATATAATCTGTCTTTCCGTCTCTCCCTGGCTCACGTGCGCATTCCGTTGGACATGATCTATGTTTCCAGCGAGTTACCATTTGTTACAGCACAAAAGCCACATTAAACATTTTGAAATTTGTGATGCAACGGCAGGAAAGCAAATAAATTGTTGAGAGGAGAGCAAGTTCTTACACTCTGCACAACTCATTCCAAGTAATGTGATGAACACAAGCGGAGAAAATGACACTTTATGAAATATACATGTCGAAATAGAGGGAAGGGGATGGTCTACCACTTCATTATTCATCCATCCTTTCCTGCTTTTTTTTTTTAGGACAAACTTAAAATTCAACTTTTTCTGGTCCAAATATGATTTGGTCCTCCACTTAAAATACCTTTTTTTTCCACAGTAGACTAATATCCAGGGAGTATACCCCATCTTCCCTTTCCTCCCTTTTCCACCCCTTTGCTCCTCTGTTTCCAAGCATCATATCCCACTTCACCTGTGAGCCCTAACAGCAATTAAGCCCACCACGCACAGCGGCGCATGCTGACATGAAAGAGGGGAACGGGGAGAGAGAAAGTGGAGGAAATGAAATACAATAGGAAAAAAGGGCAGCACACAGAGAGTAAGGAGGAAGCAAGGAAAATGAATAAGAACATAAACAAGTCTCCCACCTCTCTTTCTTTCCCTTCAATCTCATATATAAATGTGATGGTTCCTCTCCCCATACAAAACCCCATAGGCAATTTAAAGAAAGTAGGCCAAAATGAAATATGGCTGCAATATAAAAACAACACTTCAGACACACAGCAGCCTGATAAGACCCTTTTGTGTGTGCATGTGTGCACACGAGTGAGCGCCTGTGTTTGTGTGTGTTTCTCTCTGAGTGCACGAGCGAGTGAGGAAGACAGAGAGAGTTGCTGGGTAGGTAGCCTATGTGAGCAATGGGACGCTAAATTGGTTGCAAGACAGTTGAGTGTTTTATTAAGATTGAATCAAAAGTAGGATTCAAATGAAATTTTACACCACTGAAATGGTTGTATAATCTATCACACTGCTTCTACCTCTTCTCTCCCCTTCACCCACACAGACACACTCTTGTCCACTTGCTATCCCGAAGTCACGCTGCACTCACATTTCTCTAACCTTCTAGCCACCATACTGTAGCATAAACACACTAAATCCCTGGTAATCTGTCTGTGACATGCATGAGGACCATGTTGACTTACTCTGAAATGTGAAGCCTGACCCAAATATGGATGTGGGCATTAGCCAAGAATGTGACCTATTATTTAGTGATATGATGTCATGCGTGATTGCACGGAGACAAAAAAATGAAGATAAGTCTTGCGGTAAGACAAATGGATGTGGCAGTCTCAAGTGGCAGTGGGAGATGACTGGGCTTCCTGTTTTCGGGTCTTAAAGACTTAATTACCGAGAATTATACACAGTGTCGCATCAGTAAAGTGGACACTCATCTGACCTAAATATTCCCCTCTACGTGGCTGGTGGGGATTTTTAAAAATACAGCAGGTTGAACCGTTGTTGACAAATCCAGCTTATAGGACTCACTCTTTCTTGTTACAGGGAAAATAACATCATGATTTTATGTTCTGTTAACATGACAAGAGACATTTGAGTGACCACATACAGTGTGCCAAAGCCAACCTACAGCATAAAAAACACAACTATTAGTCTTTATCTAAAAAAAAAAAATAATGGGTCAGTTGTACGTTATGACATGAAAAGTTTATGTTTCTAACAAGAAGTTTTTCACATTATAACTATATATTTTCACGTTGTAACAAAATACCTTCACGTTAAAATGTGATAACATATATTGTAAGAACGTGAAAAGTTTCATGTTAAAACTCACGTATATATACTGTATATATATATATATATATATATATATATATATATATATATATATATATATTTAAGACACTAAAAGTTCCACATTATAATGCAATATTTGTATCAACATGGCCCAAAACACAGATAACATGAAACTATATTGTTATAACGTGAAACTTTTCACATTATTACAATATAAGTTATCACCTTTCAACATGAAACTATATTGTTATAACGTGAAAATAAATTGTTATAATGGGAAAAACTTCTTGTTAGAACAATAAACTTTTCACATTGTAACGTAATACTAATCCTTTATTTTTTCCTGATGTGGCAGCAATACGTTCTGTATAAAATAAAATTTAAAAAAATAAAATAGAATAAAATAAAGAAAAAACAAAAAAGATAACACCACATTAAAACAGATTAACATCCAATATAGTGTTCTCATGATGTGTTCAATGTCATCCTGTAAAATGTAGCTTTTGGCAAGAAACTTGAATAAATACAGCACTATGAATTTGATATTAGAGAGGGAATTATGATGTATCATGTGTCATTTTTTAAAGATGTTTTTAATGTGAAAGAAAGTTTTGTTAAAGGTTGATTAATTAATGTGTATTATTGAATTTGTGCTTATTCAAAGGTGGTAAAATGAAGAATTTAAAACTGTTTATTTATTTATTTAGTCTTATAGTGAAGATTTCTGTGTTTCCCTGGCACAAAAGAAGAATAAATAATAAAATGTGCTAGGACTGCCATTGGCTCCAACAACATTTAAAAATTGTGATTAGAGAAAAGAGAAAGTTGGATGTTAGTTACTAGTTATTTGGTTGCAGCCCATAAACATTACATGTTAGCCAGCAGACATCACAAACTCCTGCACTGATAAAATCTTTATTTTATAATCATGATCATCTTACAAATCAATGTAAATCCAAGTTTATAATAACTATGTGTGGACAAAAACAGAGACAGAGAGAAAAATGTCCCTCTCAGGGTTATTTTTTTTTCACCACTCTCTCAATCCATATACAATATTTATTTATTTATCTATTATTATTCTTTTGTAATACAGCCTTTTTTTTGGCACATGGAGCACAGACATAACTTGTAAAATTCTGCTGCAATGAGTTGTGTTACTGTTTGCAACTGAATAGAAAAGCATATACATATATTTTCATAGTGATTTGCATTGTGGTGATGTGAGTAGCCAGCTCCAGCCCTGCCTGACACAAAATGCCATGTTTCTAAAATACAAGAGTAAGTCAGTGACTTCTGAATCGCTGAATGGATCCAGTTTAGACACTGACAGAGGACAGCTGCAGTGACCGACCGATGTGAACAAGGTGTTTGTGGTGTTTTTTGGCTTCAAATGTCCGACCTCGCCACGATACCATATCAGATGTTCCATCCAGCTACTTGTAGGTCACCGAAAAAAACCCTATAGACTGTGTAGACCTCTCTGTCCCACCTGACCTTGTCAGTCTCCATTCCACACTCCATTTACTGAGTTAGCTAGTAAGAGTGGTGTGTTGTGAAACCTGTTAACCAGCCGTCTCACATCCATTACCCTTTTCCCTCTGCGTCTCAGTTCAGCAGCATTTAAGTAACGACCCCCCAACCCACCAGCCTCATCTCTGTTCCCCATCTATCTCTGTTCTACCAATTAAGGAGGCGTATGTCAGTGAAGGACAAATGCTTTATTACCTCTGAAGGTTAAAGGAAATGAGACCCTTCACTGGCTAATATGATGTGTGTCTGTGCATGTTAGTGTTTGCGTAAATGTGCATCCATGTGTATGTGCATATGTGTCATGCCTGACGTGCACCACATGAACCTGTTGGAAATTAGTGGAAGGATGTGGTGGTGCTGATTGAGGATGTCATTGACTTCCAGTCCCACAATTGAGCCATTCTGTTTAATGACCTTCCTGTTTCCCACTATTACTGCTATCAGTACTAATCAACAACGCCAATCTTGACAAATGCTGCTAATCTTGGAAATGTAATTGTTCAAGGTATACGATGCAGAACTGTTGGGTACCATTTGTAAACACGCTCGCCAGTGAACCACTACACTACCTCACTACATTTATAATTTTTCAGCACTGTGTCTCTTGAATGCCGGCTGCTTAAGGTTGGGCACCTGGTCGCTATCTTATTATAAAGTCCCAACCTTGCTTGAGTGCTGTGTGGGTACACGCCCATAAACTTCCCAAACACAGCGAATAAATAGAAAATACAGGCAGAGGGCAGAGTCTCTTCAGAAGAACACACTGCACACACTTCTGGTAGGTCATTGGTGATGACTGAGAGGGATTACATCTAGTAAAACCCTATAAAGTATATCATTAAATGTCAGCGTTTGTTTCATTTTTATCTACATCTCACTGGTTCCTCAGCGATCTGGTATGTGCCTGGTGTCATCACTTCGTTTGCAGCCCTGTCTCCTTGAAATTACGTTTACAGAGAACTCATTTCAAACAGCAAAGTTATGCAGAGCGAATTACAGTTTCTGACAAGTTGCAAAAATGTTGATACTGCAAGTATCAGAAAAAAATGTTCACTGATGTTTTTCTGTAGTTTTCTGCCAAAATAGGCAGCCTTGCAATACACTATGAGCATGTAGTGACTACAGTAGGGGGTCCCCACCTGAGAATTCACACAGTCGGATCTAATTTGTCAAGTGTTGCTCATCATCCACGAATAGTTTCACCATGGTTTTTTTGTCTGTGTTTTAACTCATTGATGCGTGTTCTCATTTGTGACATAAGTTTCCATTTCTTTCCATACCAGACAAAAGAGCTGAAACAACCAATCAAACAATTTGTCTTCTTGACTTGGCATAGGAATTTATTCTATAATAGGATAGGCAGCACCTTTGTTTCCTAACCACATGTTCTCTGCAACTGTGACAATTCGATTGTGTGATTTTCAGTCAATCAGGCTCCTTTGATCGAATATTTAGATAGTTGACCACTTTGGCTTTTTTTTATTAATATTTAACCGAAAGCATGATCTTTTCCCAGTGCAACCCAGGTCTCGCTCCGAAGTTGTCGAATTTCGGTGCTTGGGCAGTGACTTGACGTAAAATGCCGTCCTTAAATGTCAGCATGATATGCAGCTGGTTGGCGGCATCAGAGGGGAAACACGCCGAGACATGAACAAAAGTTAATGCAGGGAAAGTCCCTGCAGGGTGGGTGGAAGAGGTGGTGGATGGATCCAATAAACACCAACTTTCACCCAGGAAAGTGGTGTTGGCGTCCCGTAAGACTATAAAGCCAAACCCTGTTCTTGTTCCCTAAACCTAACCACATGTTTTTGTTGCTTAAACCCTACAATGTGTTTCAGCAAATTCAAAATGGCGGTAAATCTATATAACCGGAAGTTATGGGTTCTTGAGGCAGATTTGTTCCTCATGAGGAGAGGCATCTCTGTGCAAAGTTTCATGTCTCTACGACATACGGGGCAGTGAGGAGAAAAACATGGAACAGACACACAGACACACAGACACACAGACAGTGGCCAGTTTTTGTCATTATATAGTAAGATAATGGAAGTGTATTTTAAGAGAAGACAATGCACATAACGGGCAGAACTTGAACGTCAACAACCAACACACCCAGGGTACCTTTCGTGTCGTATTTGGACGTGGAAAGTCCATGACCAAACGTCGATATGTGACGAGGTCGGAGTGTGAATGTGTTGCCCAATGTTAACTAAAGTAGTAATCACACACAGGAGTCTGTATGCAAACCCAGGATTCTGGTGTCACAGTCCTGCACTTTGTGCGTCAACCATATCTGAATATAGTCCTGGCAGTAATTACATTCTCACCACAACATCATTATGAAAACAATTAAGTGAAATATAAATGTAACTTTTAGCAGACAGGGTTTGCTGTCATTTGCTCTAGGGATGCATGATTTTAAAAACATGATTATACAGCTCTGCCGTCATGTTTTTGTTATATTGCCCAACACATACTTTTTAGAATACGAGCTATTAATACAGATAATATTATTTATCAGATTATTTGTTTAATTTATTTATTTAATTTCTGTGTGTGTGTATAGATATATTTATTTAATTTGGACAACAAAATGAAAAACGATCTAAATCGCATTATGGCCAAGTGCAATATACAAATAGCAGGAGCTGCAATTGTTCAATACAGGTAAACTGTGTCACAACATAGCATTATAAATGAAGCACTGTGGTGCTACAGAGATGCTCCAGCCTACAAATCATATTCCATATGAAAGGAACATGCTTGTTTGGTAAGAGACCCCAGGAAAAATCAAATCATCATCATTTTTATTTATATTTTCTGTGAGTATCAAATGCAAAAGTGACCATTTGACCACTCATATTGCAAGTGCAGTATCTGTCAAAATAATCGCAATAGGATTTTTTTTTTATTTTTGCATATCATGCAGCCCTATCTATAATGCTCGAGAATGAGATTTAAGTACCCCAAAAAGCTCCAGCTTCAAATAATTGCATACACAAACACGCGGACATACACACACACACACACACACACACATTCAAATAGAATAGAGACAGACGGAAAGAGCATGACATAAACCAATATCCCTGTCTGTGACACCATGATTGGATATTTACTATCTCATTGCTCCAAGCTTATACACAAGAAATGAATTAATTTTTTTTTTCTTCTTCTTCTTTTTTTTTTTTTTTCTTTTTTGCTGCTTATCCCTGCCTTCATAACAGCAGATTGACATTAAAAGGGCATGGGTGAAATTAACTTGTCTGAGTGTCTGTGTGTGTGTTTGGGGGGTTGCATTCCAGTCCCAAGCCTATTTTGATGATGCTGGAATGAGAGAGAGAAAACATTCTCTCAAAGGCTCCTATCAAATGCCTGTCATTTCTCCCTTTAACCGCCTAATCCCTGGTGGTGTGTGGTTATGGCACTTCTCAAACAAACTGTTTGCTGCCTCTCTCTCTCTTCCCACCTCTGTCTGTGGATATAGCCAACCCTCCCACTGAGCTGTACATGTCTCTGAAGAGCTGGACCTCCCATGGCTCCCTTTCTCTTGTGTTGATGTCCACTGTTACAGCTGGCTGGTGTGCTGAAAGATGGACAAACAGTGAGAGCGAGAGAGATATTTGGCTGATGATGATTTCAGAGACGTTGATCGGAGAGCTTTCAATGCTATAAAAAAAAAATCCTGAAACATGGATAAAAAAATATTCCAATCTATAAGCAAACTGACATTACTCTATGGTGGTGAAGTGTTGAGGTTTAGTGCTGCCCCTGACTAAGCTCTGGGTAACAACTCTGCAGTAACATGATCAACTTCTCATGTTGGTTTAACTTGATCAACTTTTCCAAATTTATTGACGAACGTTTGGTTCATCGACCAGAAAGGCTCCTCTTGTAAATGGGACGAACACCCAATTGAAGTCCTACACACTGAGATGTCCAAGAGTATATACTCAGAGTTCACAGGAACACCCATAAAAACAGATGCGAAGCTGAATTCGGCCAACTCGCCTTTTTAATTAGGATACAAATAGAACAACCAAATTCTACAAACACTTAAAAACCCCAACTCCTGCCATTACAAGGCTCTCCATTGCCAAGAGGAGAACATAGAGAGGAGTCCTCTCAGCCAGCTGGTGCTGAGGCTCACCTCCTCTAACAGCGCAGGGCCTCAGGATAACCCTCACACAGTCCAGCCCAACCAAATTATAGCTGAAGAAAAAGACAACTACATCAAATACTGGACATCGACCACAAATACCCAAAACAAACTTTAATGCCCTAAACAGACAGCACATGATGGCAAACTATCTGACCACTGTGACAGATCAGAAACTGAGAAAGACTATGCACAGACTCAGTGATCACAGCCTGGCCACAGACACTGGCAGACACGGGCAGGCCTGGCTGCCTGGAGAAGACAGGCTGTGTCAGCTCTGTCCTCAGAGACAGGTGGAGACAGAGCAACATTTCCTGCTACAGTGTGGCAAAGTCCCTTACAAAAATTAAATGTTAACTCAGATTTTTATTCACTGTCTGACCAGACTAAAGTGGCCAGTAGAAAATAGTGTCAGAGCCATAAATGCAGCAGGATATGTCAGAGCATGTCACAGCTTTAAGAGACAACATATAGTTCATCTCAACACAGATCTCACTGTCTTTTTTATTTACTCATTCACTTATTTTGATTCTTTAAAATGTATGTCTATGATTTTGTGTTTATACATTGAATTGTTTCTTTAATTATTTGATAACCTATTATATTACATTCCATTGCAGTTAATTGAATTCAATGTCTTAAATTCAAATTGTGCTTTGGTGACACCACGTGAAATGTCATGCCAATAAAGCTTATAGAATTAAACTGTGAGAAAGAGTGACTCACAAACAGAGAGAGTGAGAAAACATTGAACAGGAAACAGGGTTAAATGTTAACCTGTGGTGTGAAGTTAATACAGGGTTAATCATTAATGACGGTGTGATAATATGATCAGGCATAACAATAATAAAAACTGATCATGATAACTATTCCCCTTAAACTAATATTACCTTTAGGGTGTGAAGACAAATTGTACAAGATTTGGTGACCCTTTATAGACAACTTTACTCCTTCCCTTGCCAAATTGCCAAATTTCACATGGATTGGCCAAGTCAGTGAGCACAGACACACCCACACATCTCATTTGCATGCAGTGGAACAAAATTTCAATCCTCAGGTCCCGGTATAGCCCATGTAAACGTTGTAGACAATACAGATATATGCAATAAATATAAATATATGAAGAAAAATATAAAAAGATAAGTAATATATAAAGAAAAAAAAGTATGTTCATTGCATGTAGATTTTTTTGGCATTTTCTTTTTTCTCTTCTTAGTTGTTTGGGTGGTTTGACATGTTATAGTAACATTAGACCAACCCTCATCGTTTGATACTTCACCTGTTGAATGCCAGCACTCTAGATTTTGCACACTGTGCTACTTCATTGACATTCTAACACTGTTTGGCAACATAAATGACTTGTAAACTTACGCTGCTGCATGTAAAGGAAGTGGAGAAGCTGCAGTGTGAACGCGCTGCCCAGTGTGATCATGACATCAGGTGCATCTCAAGGCTGCAGTTTAGCACGTAGCTATGACAGCTGTCTCTTTAAAGTGTTGTGGAGAAGCTGGCTTTAGATATGACATCCATCAGTTTATATGCAACTCATTTAAACAGCAAATGCATTTCAGGGAGACGTAATGCTGAGTGAGTCACGTATTTTATTAACATAGTGAGGAAATGTTGCTAATTTCCGTACCTGGCAATTTTACTGACAATATATTTAATTTGTTTAGCATCAGACCGGTCAACGTCGTGGAAGACTCGGGTCCAGTGGATGTCTTCAGGTTGCCATGTTGTGACCACACTGTTTTTTGTTGGGTTTTTTTGCATTCATTTGATTCCCAATCGAGATACACCGGTACAAATTGCTTTACCTTGTTAATATGGGCTTCAGAACTGATTTGGAAGGCAAAATAGTGTAATTTTAAACATGGAGGCAGTGATGACATCATCACCACAACGGCATTATGAAAACAATTCATTAATAAACGGAATATATGGAATTTCTAGGAGACAGGCTTGTGCATGACTGCAGTTACATTTTCTCTGTAAAGGGATGCAGATTATAGTGAGAAAAATTGGTTAATATAAATTTCAGTAGCTGAGCTCCGGTCATATGGGAAATCATGTCAATGTACAGTATGCACCAATCAGGATGACTGAGGCCTGTGTGTTGTGCCAAGGCTCTGCACCACAGTTCCTGTAAGCCTTTGTGCGATGTTAATCCAACTGCACATTAACATACCATAAATAAAACATACACACATGCACACACACATCTAATGGACATTCTCACACATGTATGCATCCATAAGAAAACACACATAGGCCACAAAGTCCTTTAAAAACACACAGGCACACACACACACACACACACACAGAACCACCCATCACACTCACACGGCACTAAAAATTCCAAAGAGAAGTTTACTTTTCACTCCGACTTTGGCCTGCGGATAAGTGGAAAAGGAAAGCAAAGATGACAAAAAAAAGCCGCAGACAGAATAAGCAGATCGTAGTTTGAGAAAAAAAACAAAAACAAGGGACAGTAACAGGAAGTGGTATAATGAGGAGGAAGACTCTGTGTAATCACGACAAATGAGCTTCTCTTTCCATGGAGGTCCAATATGACGATTACCACCTTTAACCATCAACCATGGTTAACCATCACCTGCCCATTCAACAAGCAGTTTAACTCAGTCATAATTAAAAAGTCTTTTACACTTTAATAAGTTCTGTTAAGTCAAACCAGAATGAGCCATATAGCATCCTGTCAAAATGTATTTGCTCGTACATGAGCTGAACTTCTGGATGACAGGGTGGGAATGTGGGACATGCAAACAAAAGCCTGTGTCTTCGGGTTAAATCAACCCATCACTGCGTTTGATGCAAAATGTTTTCAACTCTGCGTAATGGTCTTGTTATTGTTTATTGTTCCTGAACTGATGACCAGAATATAATCAGAATGACTGTCTCTGGCTCAGTGCCAGTCAGCTGTGTGTCCTGCTGAGGTGACCTGGAGAGAAGCCTCAGCGCCTCACTGCTGGTACTGGTGAAAAGTAACTACACACAAACTTTAGCTCTGTCCTTGTGTAAAATGTTTAGTTATTATTACTTAACCTGAGTATCTACATACACTTTATGTCATAACTAGTTTCTTTTCCAATAAGATTTGTGCTTTTGAAATTTCATATTCTGCCAATAATACTTAAGTACCTTTATTGGCATAGGATTTTATCAATATAATATTTACTTGTAATGGCATATATTTACGTTGTTGCAATACTAAAGGATCTGCACCTGACCGGTGACCTGCCAATGAGTGTTGAATATATAACCGCAGTTTAGATTTGCATGTGAATACAATATTACTATTATAATTAGTAGTAGCAGTAGTAGTAGTAGGAGTACTTGGAGTGTACGTAGTTGCATCTGCATCTCATGTTTAGATATCAGTTCCACCAGAGAATTTCCCCTCTATATTTAAGTAAAAATATTCCCCCCATAAATAAACAAATACAAGAAAAAAATCAAATCAAATAAAAAGCCCATAAAATAAATAAATATTTGTGTAGCACAACTTATTCTTCTTTTCTTTCTTTCAGTTTAACCTGTGATACATTGCTGAAGTAAAATGCAGCTTAAGTACAGAGGCATCAGTTTACCAGAACTTTTGCTTTTGAAAGTTTTCATTTTGCTGATAATACTTATGTACTTTAGTACTTTTATTGACATAGATTTTAAATACAGAATATTTTGTTGTAATGACATATTTTTACATTGTTGCAACACTAAAGGATCTATGCATCTGACAGGTGACCTGCCAATGGGTGTTGAATATACAATTACAGTTTAAATACTGCATGTAAATAGCCTACATTATTATTATTAGTATTATTATTATTAATATAACTATTATTATTTTAGATTTGGTTGTGTGCATGGTGTTAGTTTACAGTAAGTGTAACGTTTTGCTCATACTTTTATAAATGCTATGTCTTTGTTTTATTTTATTTTTCTTTATTGTTGTTATGATTATTACTGTAGTCACAGTCGTAGTAGTAGTTGTAGTAGTAGTAGGCCAACTGTGGCACTTGTAGTTGTGGGTGGCGCACAGGGACAGCCCCGCACATGCAGGACATAGGGATCGTGTCCACGCCTTCTTCATCCCATCAACGCTGTGTCCACATTCACTCCTGCCAGACACACAACTGCAACTGACAAGGTAAGACGTCAATAACGTATTTTTTATTGACTGGAACATTTACTAACAGGGAATTGTTTGTTTTAAGTAGTCTGCATGAATGTGCGGCGCTGAGCGCGTCTCTCCACAATGCGCACGTCCCCCTTATTAAATCCAGCTGAGCGCGGCTTTTCCTCTGGAAGCTCACTGTGTGTTCAGTGTGTGAAGCGGCTACAAGACTCAGCTGCGCGCATGCAGTCACTTGCATCTTCATTTTCGCTAACGGCCTTATTGTTTCCAAATATTTGAGGATTATAATAAGACGCTTCTAAAGGGACACACTTGCCGCGGGAGTGACCCCCCCTTCTCCTCCTCTCCTCTCCTCTCCTCTCTCACTCACACACACACACACACACACACACACACACACACACACACACACACACACCGGCCGTTCTGCTGTTTTCTATTGTGGGCCTTTCCTTTGAGGAACTGGATCTTTGATCTACACATTGCCTGTGTGGGTTGAATGCAATTAACAAATCGGCCACTTGGTTTACTGCGGGACCCTAGTGGAAACGTTGTACTCTGTAAACATATTTAACATGCTTAATGTGGTCTCATATAGACACATGGTGACAAATGCATGCTGGTATTTTCCACAACAGCCCAAATGCTCAAGAGTCTAATTATACAGCATCTAAACTTGGACTATGCCTTATACAGTGAAAGTAATTTATCTAACTAACTAATCCTGGTGCCTGACCCTTGATCCCAGCTCCATGAACACTAAACAAAGGACGGGGTCGCTCTCTTAAATTTGACATCGACATTATTTTGAGCACCTCAAACTGTACACTGACATGGGTCAAAATACTTCATGAGAGCATCCACAATATTTACTCGAGTTACTGTAGCTAAGGGGAATCGGAAGGTGTGTGCACCCGCTGTACTGTATCGACAGTGGGAATGGGAAACTGGTGCATGGAAGTTAGTTAAGGTCATGTCCAGTGTGCTGCAAATCAGTTGTTATATCATTGGTTTTTGTACAATATTATTATAATATTCCAATTTCATAGATAGATAATAACATGTTTGTGTGCGCGTTGTGTTTCTCTCCCCAGGATTTTCCATGGCGACAACCTTTCCTTGCACACGCCTCGCGCTTCTCCTTCTGTTGCCTCATTTCCTGACTCTATCACTCGCAGCTGAAGATGACCTCGTAATCGACACTAGGCATGGGAAAGTTCAAGGGAAGTTGCTTTCAGTGCCGGGGGGTGATGTTAGAGCATTTTTGGGAATTCCTTATGGGAAACCACCTCTGGGGAAACTGAGATTTAGAGCCCCACAGCCTGTAGAGAGATGGGAAGGAGTGAGGGATGCCACCAAATACTCAAATTCCTGCTACCAGGTGCCGGATACGACCTTTCCAGGTAGGACACACGTTTATGAGTATGTACTGTGGATTATTCAAGTGGGTGGTGTGAGTTAAAGTACTGCCAAAAAGAGGTCTAGTGATTAAAAACACCTGCCCAAAATGTCAGCCAATATTAGATGACTCACCAGGACTATAAAGACCCCCAAAGTCCCAAAAGAGGTTCATTTATTTATTCATTTGAGCGAACCAAATACAACAAGTTATTATTATGTGAAAACAAAATAACAAACAAAAAAATCCAAACAAAATAATTAACAAGGTCTTTACGAGTTGCCAGGTTTCAATGTTATTTTTAGCGTCAGCTCAACAGTATTTGTTACAAAACCAAATGAGTGGTGTAGGCGTAGTGTGCATGTGCAGTGGGGCGTGTCATACTGTGCATGCACATAAATATCCACCATTTGAATGGTGAGAAAATGTCAAAATGCCGACATTTGAACCATCAATGATTCAGCAGGGCATTGAGATTTTATCGAACTCTTCTCATGTGTTGAACTCTCAGCAGGAGCTTATGAAATGTGATAAGGGGTGCAGGGTCCAAGGTAAGCACAATCATTGTAGAAAAAGTTGAGTCCGCACACTAGATACAGCTCCCAAGATTTAATCTGAATATCACCGCATGTGACGTTTCGGGCACAGGCCCTTCGTCAGACAAGCACCATCATTACAAACATGAATGTGTCCCTCGAGCAGTTAAAACGTCCATAAAACTGGGGGACATACAAGAGAAACAAGAATTATAAAATCTGATGCAGCCAAGGCCGAGATATCTGTGCTTTTAGCCCCTGTCAAAATATTTAAAGCTCTAAAGACATTGGATCCTACACTTGCCTTGATGTAACGCGATAGTGTCCTTGTTATGCAGTGCAAATGCTCACATCTTTTAAAAAGTCCACAAAAACATTTTGTAGCACAGACTTTTTGTTACAAATTCTAAATTTCAAAGCCTGTTCCTGAAATAAACCTGAAGACATAACTACGACATCATATGGGTGATCTTCACAACTGCCCTGTTTGGTTTGGTTCAATCAAACTCAAGTTCGTTTGCACCCTAAGTGCGGTTCATTTGGGCAGGTGTGAACACAGCAACCGCACTCAAGTGCACACCAAAACACCTGGACCGAGTCCCTCTTGAGGAGGTGGTTTTGGTCCGTTTACAACCAAACTCTGGTGCAGTTAGTTTGTCCGACGTGTTCCGACCTCAATCCGGACCAACTGCAGTCACATGACACATTGTTTGGGTTAAACATGAGCATGATACAGTCCTGGAGGATTATTAATGTGCACCTCCTCCTGTACTGCCTTAATATGCACATTCAGCACATCCAATGCATCAAAACATTGTTTTCTAGTTGGAGCCGCGCCTCGTTTTCAAACTGTATGGTTTGACTAAAATGAACAATGACAGCAATACAGTCCACGATGAGCAGCGCTAAAATCAACCTGCGTAGTTGTCCCTCTATTGTGACATTAGAAAGTGTTGCATTCGTCTTGCACGTGTACTCTTCTTCAACGTTGCGTTTACTTTCTGGATTTTTCCCGCAACCAAATTCTGACCAATCAATAGCAGTTCTCTCGTGCAAGGCAATTATGCAGCTTTGTAACAAAATAAGTCCCTGATTCAGACCAAAGCAAGAGAACTCTAGGTCTGAAGGCACCCTTACCCTCAGTCAAGGCTTCTCCAGTGACACAGGAGACATAGCACAGCAGTTTTCTCTGGCTGAGTGTTGCTGGTCTTTATGCATAAAGTCAATATACTGCCCTTTAAAATTGAAACTTTTCATACTGAAAACAGACTGTGGTGAAAATGAACCTGATTCAGTGGTGCTTTGTCCCACTTGGTCGACCAAAGTGTGACAGAGCACCAAAGGAGCCCATCTAAGTATGTTTGGATAAAAGATTACCTTAAAAGACCAATGAACCAACCTAAGGTAAGCGTGTCAGTGGTGGCCAGCAGTTATATAACACCATGCCACAAATATAAACTCCCCTCACAAACAGACACACCCACACACGGCATGTGAGTAATGGAGTGATTCATTACTGCATTGTAGACAGTAATAAATCTTTAACATAAATAGTAAGAAACACTTTGGAGCCACTTTGTCAGTTCAACAAAGAAAAATGCATCTACATTTAAAAAAAACCACATAAAAATTTGATTGAATTTGATACAGGCCCACACCCAAGAGACGGGCTGGGGGTGGGTCATGGATACATAGCTATTTATAAACACAGCCACCTGTCACGGGTTGTTTAGAAGCCAGCTACAAGTGCCAGGCATATGTACAGAGGAAATGCCCAAATGTACTCCAAATATAGATATGACAGCACAGACAGATATGGACAGAAGGCATTGATGTTGGACCACTGTTTCTGCTTTGGACAAAGCTGTGCTTATTAAAAGGAAAACAAACATGGGGTTTATTTATTTATTTACTGCTTCTGTAACTGTTTGAAAGCTGTTAAATGGCCATATGAGTGAATCAAACTGAAGTGGAACATCAGCTAATCTAATCTCGAACTGTTGCTTGCAATAAAGTGTCATAATGAAGTTGACCTTTAACTGACCACATGACTCATATCGCAAGTGAGTTTATCTCTAAACATCTAAAGCCACTGAGATAAGTGTATATATACAATTGCTGGAGTACAATGCCAATCAGTCCCTAGTGACATTGATAAATACTGTCATTTTGTCCAGGGTTCAAAGGCGCAGAGATGTGGAATCCAAACACTCCTTTAAGTGAGGACTGTCTATACCTTAACGTCTGGTCCCCACGTATCAACAAAACCCAGCCTCAGCCCATGCCACTGGCTCCTGTCCTTGTCTGGATCTATGGAGGCGGGTTTTATTCAGGAACCTCCTCTCTGGACATATATGATGGTCGCTTCTTGAGTAAATCTGAAGGTGTTGTTGTGGTATCAATGAATTATAGGTAAGAACTCAAGTAAACTGAAAATATAAAATAATGACTGGACATAGTTGATGTATGTAACTAGAAACTCCTTGGCCAGGAGTAGGTTTTCCTCTTTACATACTTAGTGTGACACTGGATTCATGTGTTTGGAAGTTAAATAAGGACATCAGGAAATGGTAGTTGGATTGGGGACAGTAACCAAAGCAAAGGATTTTGTAAACAGAGAAGTCTTTCCCAGTATTATCCCTTTTCCACCAATATGGGACAAGTTTTGCTCTGGGTCCCACGCGTAATTTAAACCGTTCAGAACATTTCAGCCAAAAATAAATTGGTTCAAGCCGTGACAACATCAGTGGGTGAGTCATGATCTACAAGCTGGAAAGAAAGAATGGACAACAATCGAGATGTCACGTGAGAGTTTGAAGAGCGTGCAGTAATCTCATAAGTAGACCCTTTTACTGTTGGTAAACACAGGCACAGACATTAGCTATTGCTAGCTCGCAAGTTCTGTTGACTTGTTTTAGACAATGGAGGAAGATAACCTGAGTGGTGCATTTGGACATGACGCATTCCGAGTGCTGGAGCACACTCTGGCACGAACTAGACCGTTTGTTAATTTGAACGTACCGTTTGGTTATGCAGGCAGAGCGCACTCTAGGCACTCTGTATGAGGAGACAGAGCAGCAGAATGCCGAGCAGAGTGAATGGGTATTTCAAAGTCAAGGAAGGATCCTTAAATGGCTGAATTTCAAGGACACTACATCATCAAATCCCAACGACCCTGATGTCGAGGATCCTTTAAATTCTACCGAGGACTGGGTCCTTCTTTCAGAAAAATTTCAAGGATGCATGTGTGTACCCTCAGCAGGTATAAAGTACCCACAATTTTTTGCGCACGATTTGCTGGAAGTGAAGGTGGGGCCTCTTCAATGAAACCTGCGCCAGCAGAGCTTGGCCAGGAGTTTTTATCATACAAACATAAAAAAAAAATTGACAGAAACCTCATAATTTACGCTCTCCAATGTGTCCACTGCCAAACAATGAGATTTTTAAAATACCGTCATTAAGATAAGACAAAAATGTTTTTTTAATTAATCATTTATAGCACTGATAGAGCGCTATGTGCCACAAAAGTGTCATACAGTCTACCTGTTTGCTTTTCTAAGTATAGTCCAGAAATATAATTTCCCTAAAGGTCACATGACTTTGAAAAAACTGGTCTCGTCCTACAAAGGAAGGATCTGTGACTTTGGTGGAAAAGGGTCATATGTGCTCTTCACTAATTCAGAAGATATGTGGAATCTGCAAGAGTAGTTGAATTTATCTAAAGTTAAATGCCATCAACAGCTTTCCTCATTCTTGTGCTCATCTAATATAGACTCGGTGCTTTGGGTTTCCTGTCTATTCCTGACAACAAGAACATCCAGAGCAATGTAGGCCTGCGGGACCAGCGCTTTGCCCTCCAGTGGGTAGCCGACAATATAGCTGCTTTTGGAGGTGATCCCACAAAGGTAAAATATTTTTGTCTTGTATCCTTAAAATCAGATAACAAGTGTTGCTTGAATGGTTTAAACAAGCACATGTTTTTTTTCCAGGTGACTCTGTTTGGGGAGAGTGCTGGGTCAGCATCTGTGGGCTACCAACTACTCTCCCCAGGCAGCCAAAGGCTTTTTCAAAGGGCTGTGATGCAGAGTGGGTCTCCTAATGCAGACTGGGCCAGGGTCAGCCAGACTGACATTTGGAGCAGGTAGGGTGTATGAATTCAGTTACTAACATCTAACATGCTGACATCTTTTCACTCCCTCTGTCACTCACATGATACATTATATCATGTTTTTACCATCTTGTTGATTTGTTTGAAGCTGCAACATGCAACCTTCAAATGCAATCAAATAAATAGAATACATGCCTAGTCCTGATCCATTATTATAAAAAACTGTCACATAACACAATTTGTGTCCTGGCAAATCTCACCACAATCATGGAAATATACACTTGGCCAAAGATTCTCAGTACATTGGTCCTCTTCTCAAAAGCCGTCTAAAATTGTGCCCCTGACATTCATCCTCATTTCTTCTGTCACTCATTGCCTTGCTCCCTCTCTATGTCAATACCCAGGTCCATGAAGCTAGTGACGTTACTAGGATGTCCCACATCCCCTCCGGCTGATATGGAAGCTTGTCTGCTGCAGGCTAATCCTACGACAATCACATCAAAGCAAAACGATGTTGCACCGCTTACACTTACACCCTTTGTCCCTCATGTTGATGGAGACTTCCTACCTGATAAAGTTGAAGTAGGTGTGTGTGTGTGTGATGTCTCTGTATGTGGCAACGGCATATGTGAATGTGTTTTATACATAAGTTTTAGTATATTTTCATTGTATTACCCCAATTAGCTGATGTTGCAAATGTCAGTCAACCAAAGCTATTGTTTGTAGATTTACCATTTCAATTGACTTATTTACAATTTGCCACAAGTCTTTCACACATGGAAATATTGACTGAAATTCCGTTGACATATTCACATATGTAACCTTGCTTGGACTTTGACTTAAACCAATTGTATGCTGGTTTCAGCCTATCATCCAGACTAAGCTCAATGGGTAATTACTATAGTATTATTCGGCAAAAATTGGAAACTATCTTTCATCACAAACACCAACTACCTTTTTTGTTTTTCCCGGCAGGCGTTGCTTAGTAGTGGTACCCTTCTAAAGAAAGATGTGATGTTTGGCTTAAACAAGGATGAAGGGACTGCCTTCCTGATGTATGGATATCCTGGATTTAGCCTCACCAGTCAGAGTCTCATCACCAGGCATGAGTTTCTGAATGGAGTGGAACATGCATTGGCACATTGGAGTGATGTCTCAAAAGATGCGGCCATTTTCCACTACACTGATTGGACAGATGAGAATGACAAGATGAAAAATCGAGACTCGCTGGGTCGTCTGGTTGGAGACCACATGTTCTATTGTCCTCTGCTAGACTTCGCTCACAGGTGAAGAGCGTTTCTGAGTTTATATCTATAGCCTTGTCACGCACATTGTCTTCAATGAATCCTTTGCACTACAAATGTCATATTTACACATGTGCATTTAACTGTGTATGCCTATGCTCGTAAAAGCCAATCGCTTGAGGCATTTTGTTTTCGGGTTGCCCATCCGTCCTATTCTTGTAAACATGATATCTCACGAACGCCCTGAGGGAATTTATTCAAATACCTTCAAGCGATATCATGTACTTGTGAACACAATAGCTCAAGAACACCTTGAGGGAATTTAGTTTCAAATTTGGCACAAACATATATTGGGAATCAATGGTGAACGGGTTAAAATTTGGAGGTCAAAGGTGAACATCACTGTTGCCTTGCGTCTGTCTTATTATCGTAAACATGATATCTAAAGAAGGCCTCGATGCAGTACCCTCAGATTTGGCACAAAGATCCATTCAGACTTAGGAATGAGCTGATTAGAATTTAGTGGTCAAAGGTCAAGGTCACTGTGACCTTACAAAACATGTTTTTAGCCAGAACTTAGGAATTTATATGCTAATCATGACAAAATTTCACCCAAATGTGGAAAAAAATTTTTTAAGGCTTGTCAGATGCCCACATGCCACACTGTGGTTTATAATATGAGAAGACATGAAAGTCATTTGTCACACTTGCTTTTGTAGTTGATTAGCCAAAGCAGTCGTTTCTTACAGGATAATTCTGTATTTTGTTGTGGAGACAGTTGCGCTATGTCTATGTTGCTGGAAGACCCTGCAGTGCTGTTGTCTGTGTGAACATAGCCTAAATGCCCTATCCAACTGGATGGTTTGGGTCACCAACAACTTATCAAAATGGGACAATTGGTCAATTCTCATTTCTTGTTATTGCTATAAAGGTCTGTCTGTCATCTAGTGCAAAAAAATGTTCTTATTTGTCATTTTTGCCCCCAGGTACGCACAGCGTGGTGGTCCGGCGTACCTGTATTTCTTTGACCACCGCTCATCCGTGAATCCTTGGCCGGAGTGGATGGGCGCTATGCACGGCTACGAGATAGAGTTTGTCTTCGGAATGCCTCTGAATGCGTCCCTGGGCTATACGAAGAATGAAGTAAACATGACCAAGAAGTTTATGAAACACTGGGCCAACTTTGCCCGAACAGGGTGCGCATAATCAGATAGACAATCAGTCACTCAAGCTGTGTGAGGACTATTATGGCACTGTGGAAATTGTCTTGAATGGCTTTTCTGTTTATCAGGAATCCAGGCATTGATGGAGCTAACTGGCCACTGTTCACCCCTGAACGGCAGGAATATGTCACTCTGAACTACAACCAACCAGAACAAAAGAGGATGATGAGAGCTGAAGAGAATCACCTGTGGAATACACTAATGCCAAAACTACAGAAAGTCTCAGGTTAGAACACAAACACAGTCTGTCTATCTCTGTGAAAAAACGCACACACACTCACGCGTACACACAAAACTCTATATAGTTATCTGTAGTAGGAGGCATTGCGTCAGGCTCTGCCAGGGAGGCGTTTTGCCTAGTTTAGCCTGTGGAGGAGATTTGTATCCTGGCTTGCTCCCCTCTGCTTCACCACAGCTCTGGAGGTCTGAGTGGGAGGAGAGGAGGGTCAGTCATCACTTCACTGAACACTGATCACACACAGGGTGAATAATACTCATACACCTCTCCACGGAGGTCATTTCTCTCTCTCAAGCACACACACACATGCCACATCTGCACGTGTAGAATTTTCGGTATGTACAAAGCACTGTCTACTGTGTGGCATCAATTTGTCGCCTTCTTCATCCAGAGTGACCCTTCCTCTTTTGACCATGTTACATTATGTAACTTGACACTTTTATTAAAAAAAAACTGAATAAGATGAAAAACACCACATACATGTACATGTACACCTAAATCAGCTGACATTAAAGCGGTTGTGTAAGAATTCACTGAAAGTCTCTTTGTCTGTCTTTCTCCACAGATGATCTTCTGTCTTGTGTAACAGGAAATGGGCTTACACTCAACTGTAACTATACCCTCCTCCTCCTCCTTCTGTTGGTTATAACTTTAACCTACTGATAGAGGGAAGAGACATGTGTTCTGTAAGCCATATACGACAGTTTACATGAAATAATGGACAGAAAGAATGAACAAAGTGTATTGTTAATTTAAACAAACAAATGCTCCTATTTGCTGCGGCGGTTCCCACAATAACCAGCATTTACAGTTATTTCTTTATTTAAAGATGCAGCTGCTCCTGTGTCACGGTAGCTATGTGCTTCCCAGGGGCCTGATTACAGAAAAAAAATATCTAACTGCTTGTCCTATCTTCCTATTACAAAAGCAATTTCTAAACTCAGGGCTGTGTTCTGTCCTATCTCAGACTTCCTATCGTACCTTTAGAAACTATAAGTATAAATTTGATTCTTCAATCGCACTGTTCCTGTCATGTCTGTATCTATGTTCAGAATGTATGCGAGACTGCCTGCATCTTTGAGCCTGTATATTTCTGGTATTATACCTGCATATGCATCTCCGACTGACCACTTGTGTTCGGACTTTGAATCACTTAAAATTGATCTCTTCCTAGGAAGTTTGAGTGATCTGCATGAAACTGGGTGAACATAATCTAGGGACCAATATCTAAAGTTCCCTCTTGGCAAAAGTTGGAAAACTTACTAAAACTGAGCTTCTATAAGGCAATGAATATTGTGGAGGGCGTGGCTCATCACATAAAGGTGTATAACATCTCAATCAATCAATCAATCAATTTTATTTATAAAGCCCAATATCACAAATACAATTTGCCTCACAGGGCTTTACAGCATACGACATCCCTCTGTCCTTTAGACCCTCACAGCGGATAAGGAAAAACTCCCCAAAAAAACCCCTTTACCGGGGGAAAAAAATGGTAGAAACCTCAGGAAGAGCAACTGAGGAGGGATCCCTCTTCCAGGACGGACAGACGTGCAGTAGAGATCTCAAGGGTTTCACCCATCACCACGCAACTTTGTAGGCATATGACCACACATAATCTGAGGGGACCCCTCCATTATTGACCCCATCAAACAAAATGGGGGCGCTAGAGAGCTAATTTCTTATCTAGGCCTAACCGCCATATCGATTTTTACTAAACTTGGTAGATATGTAGAACAGGACGCCTCAAGGTGACTGGAGAAATTTAACTCTAATTGGCGACTGGGTGGCGCTATAACAACAGAAAAATGCTTAAAAATGGCTAAAATGCGACCGATCGCTGTGGCTCCCCCTGTGGACCAGTGTTGTTGTATTTTTCTAATGTTTCATATGACTAAGTCATGGTATGGTATGCTGTACATAATCACGGAAACTGTCAGTGTGTCATTCTGTCAGTCAGTAATTCTGTCTGTCCCACGTTTTTCTACTCGCTGACGTGGTCAATGTGAAACTGCACATAGGCACAGAGGACTGGCATAAGTAGATGACTATAAAAGATGAGATGAGTGATCTATTCACAATGCGTCTTGGTGGTCATTTACGCTTGTATTTAGTGCTGTCTACTTGTGATCAGCTCACCCAACATGCATGTTAATACCAGGTATAAACAGGGTCTTTGATGAGACTTAAGAGAGTCCCACTTACTCCCTCAAGAAAAACGGGTGTTCAATTTAAGCAAAGAGGAGTGTGTAGTAATCATATGGGTAGAGGATGTGGATCAAATTCAAAATGAATTGTGAATTAAAGCAACATACCCATGAAAACATGGTCCAGAAATTTAAAGCATCATCACACAATTTAAGTAGCTTTCAATCATACCTTTGTGAGACAAAAAAAAAAAAGAGAATAAGTTTTGAGGTTGTACTTTGCTTTGTTATCAGTAAGTCATAACCAAAAAAATACCAAGGCATGCTTATTTGTCATTGCTACATAGCCCTAAAAACAGTGCTGCTAATTTTTTATTCTTTCCTTACTGCATTTTTTCCTAAATGCAGTAAGGAAACATGTCTGTTATCCCCGAAATCCTAAATGTCACCCTGAACTGATAAGATAGGATTTCAGACTTAGGAAGGTTCTGTAATGAGGCCCAAGGTCTGCAGGGACTATACTCTAATCTGCAAATATTCACATTGTCATGATGAAGCAAGCAATACTTTTTCTTTTGCTGAGTTAAGCCCAGTTCAGAGCAAAGATTCTTGATGAGATGAGTTGAAACAGGCAGCTACTTGCAATGCACCATTCTGCAGCATTCTATAAAAAACTGCTGGTTCACACCAATGCAACTAGATGAGATGGTGTGTCATGTCTATGCAACATCTCTCTGTACTTCCGTTCTGTCATCCAGCTTTTAAGGCTTATTTTGTGGCTGATTATAATTTGTAGCTTCTTAAAATCTGAATGAGGTAGTCATAGTGAGATACTGGCTACAGCTGCATTCGTAGTAGTGAAGAACAATGAGACAATGAGTCCTTTTGACTTGACCAGTGGATGTCACTGCAGGCTGATTGGCTGTAGAAACAGGTAACATGCCTTTTGTTCTAAAACCAGCTGCCAGTGATTTGACCAGCGGAGTTGCAGGTGTCACCATCAGCCGGCTTGAGTCGAGCTCAGATGGCCAGTTCACACATTATAAAACAGTTTCGTCTCATCGCGAATCTTTGGTCTGAACTGGGCTTAACTCGTACTGTACAATGCACAACAACCAAATAGTGGCTTATGTTATGACATGGGAATTTTACTCCTGACAGTTAATGTTCAGTTACTCATTTCAAAAGTGTTCATATAAATGGTGCTTACAGTAAAATGCATACTAACTGAATTGTTTAGTTTTTGAATGTAATGCGGTTAACTACAAACAGTGAGAGTTTGAAGACTGGCTTAAACCTACAAGGCATTATTTTATTGTTGAAAAGTTAAATCTGGCAACTTAGATCTATTAGACTACTACGAGACATGTAATAATCATGTAAGATTTGCATATGAGATGGATCAACAGTGTGGTATTCTTTGAATCAATAAAGATATTTTTATGTATTATGTGGACTGATTTGACATTTTTCTGATATATACACACACACACACACACACACACACACACATACACACAATCTGACTTCAGCTGAAACACTAGTTTAACTGACGGTGCAAAATCAGCAGCGCTTATGAATTTCTGTCATACACACATGATGCATTAAGTAACAGAAAATACTACGCACAAGTAATTTGTAGTGTCAACGCCAAACAATCTCATAGCTGCCATTACTTCTTGCTGAAAGGTTATTTATTCTTGTCAAGTGTTTGGCAGTGTAGCATACTGTGTTATTGTTCCTCATTCTGTCACTGAAGACAGTAATGTGATAATAAACAGTGTCACCGAGCAAAGGTCAGAGTGTTGATACAAAAAGCTAATGAGATGTTGGAGAGCCATGAACCACTTTGGCTGAATGACCTTGCTCTTTAAAATCCTCTGGCGCACAAATAATTACATTGTTTGAGCATTACAGTGTGTGTGTGAATGACAATTTTTGTTTCTTAAAGTTGCAAATTACTTTTTATGTGACTCTTTCATGTTATTGAATGTTACACGAGTTACAATTTGTTTTGTTTTTCTGCCAAAATGAACCTGTTGTTGAATGCCAAGCAATTCATTTTTGTTATAATCTGAATGGATCCTTACCCTTTCCTACCACACACACCCCCACACCCACACACACACACACCTATACAAACTCCCACACAATAAGTTAAGACTGCTCTTTCCTTTTTGACCTTTTAAAGCGACTGATACGGGAGGACTCCTGACCACTGCTTACATGATATGGTGTATGTGCCTGTGTCTAACGCGGTTAAAGGAAAGGATGGAAAGTAAGCTCCACACTGAGAGCAGGAAAGTTGCAGAAGGTGTATTTGGCAAATGGTGGTCTGCTGAGACATGACCGCTGGCATTAGCAGTGACATCACCGCACCCTTGTTTCCGAAAACGTTTGATATTTTCCAAAGAGAATCACAATGTCTTCAGTGTGCCTCATCCATAATGGATGAGGATAAAGACAGTGAGGTGGAGCAAGAGGGAGGGTGGGAGACTGAGAGAGAGCTACAAAGAAAAAGAAGACAAAGGGGATCTTTGTAAACGACTATAAGGAAGCCTTTGAAGGTACAGTACAGGGTTTCCTTCAGCCTCTGCTGAGCAGCTTCACTATGTTAAGTCAAGGTGATGCTTCTCACTTGTCATGACCACGGGGATCAAGAAAAGCTAAAAATGAAAAAGAAGTAGAAAACTTTTTTTTTTAATTTCTCATCAAGTGGGAATGAAACTGTGAGACAGCAGGGGTTTTTGTCCTTGCCTACATCTGTTCTCGACATGTGCCGCAGTACAGGTAGACATGTGCAACAGGTGGAGTGGCAGTCATGGCCACAGCAGTTTTTACCCCAGAAAACTATTTAAAATCACATCAAACATTGTATGTTATGTAAATGTGGGTTTTCAAATCTATGAATTCTGAAATAGCTGTACAGCTTCATCAGAAAAACTCCAAAACACCACTGAGACTTCAGTCGTTTCAAAACTCTGCAGCTCGGCTATTAACCAGAACCAAGAAGAGCGAGCAAATCAGGCCAGTCCTAGCTGCTCTGCATTGACTTCCTGTTATGTTTAGAATTGATTTTAAGGTCCTCCCACTTGTATACAAAACCCTAAATGGGCTGGGACCGGGCTACATTGCTCACTCCCTTGTTAACTATTTGCCTCCAAGAACACTGCGATCATCTATCTGCTGCTGGGTTTTTGGAGGTTCCCTGCAACAGCTGGAAGAAGATCGGGGATGCAGCCTTTGTCAGTTACACCCCAAAGCTGTGGAGCACACTACCTATAGACATCAGGGAAGCTAGCTTTAACTAGCTCTGACTTTCCTGATACAAGTCTGAAACGCTTTCTTTTTACACTTCGCGCTGCTGCAGCTCTTTTGAACTCTTACTTGATTTTATAATCTATAGTTTTACAACTCTATGAATCAGTTAATCCATGTTTTGAACTGTTTTAAATGTCCTTTTATATTGGACTGTCAGTTTTATGTCCATTGTGTCTATTTTCATGTGAAGCACTTACCGCCCTTTACCTCCCCTGTATCTATACCTTTGAGAAAACTATAGTTTCACCACCAGATTACATAGAGATGATTTTTTTGAAAGGCCGAACAGCTGCTTCACAGGAGGTTAGTTGTTTTGACTCATGTCAGTGCCACGGTTTAGTTCTCAGACATGACACTTTGACAGATATCAAGGGTGAGCTGTGATTAATGCGCATGACAGTGACAGCTTCATTAATTAAGAGGGCAACACCTCCCACTGTGTGTCATGTGAAATTACTATTACCAACCCCTAGGCATATCAAGACAGAGCAGACACTGTCACAATGACAATGCTTTATGCAAGAGAACAATGTTTGTTTCACACAAGGCAGAAACTTTTGAAAAGATACCCATTTGAAATCATACTTGAAGCATTGCATGGAATTTAAATTCTCAACGGACTGACAATTGTTGCAGTATTTCCTGAAAAATCAAGCTTTGTAGGTCCTTACTTTCCTTCTTCATAAATTCTTATCCTGATAAGTATTTAAACCTTGAATAAAATGGGTGAAATACATGTCCTTTGAACACTAGATTTGATCATGAATGGTCATGAATAACTGTGTATGGGATGCAGCGGCACCATCCATGTCTATCCTCCAATATCTCTTTTGCTTATCTGGGTCTGGTCAAAAGTTCAAGCAATGGAGTCAACGTCCTTTTTTTTTTGACAAACTTCCTTCACGTCCCTTCCTGACGCATATCCAGGCCAACTGAGACATGTCCTGCTTCCTCTCTGCCCTTGTGTCTCAGTCTGTCAGCTGTTAGTTCACTGTCCAAAGGAGGCACCCACTTGGCACCCTTACCAGATGCCTCATCCACTGCAATCGACTCCTCATCTCTTGACTCTGAGGTACCGCCACTACTGCAACACTGGTCAATGCTGATAAAGCGGACACAATAAAACAGCTTTTTTTGTTAAGAGTCAGTCATTCACTTTCAGTCATTTTTCAATGTGGATTTTATACTTTCTTTGTAATATATGGGTGTTTGACTGATCGTTGGATTAAAGTTTCATTATTTTCTACAATTTTGGGGACAAAAATGAAAAACTTATCTGCAGATTAATCCATCCATTTTCATCGGCTTATCTGGGGTTGGGTCACGGGGGTAGCAGGCTCAGCAAGGTATTCCAGACCTGCCTTACCCCAACAACATTTTCCAGCATCCTGAGTCGTTCCCAGGCCAGATAAGAAACACAATCTCCTCAACATGTTTTAGGTCTGCCCTGGGTCCTCCCACCAGTTAGACAGAAACCCAGAAAACCTTTCATGATCCGCACCCTGGAAGCATCCTGATCAGATGCCCGAACCGCCTCCCTTTTTCAACGTAAAGGAGCAGCAGCTCTACTTCAAGCTACCCCTGGATGTCCCTAGCCACTCTACAGAGGACCTCATAATTTCAGTCCCTACCCGAAGACCATGACCATAGTTGAGGGTCAGAACTTAGATGGACCAGTAAATTGAGAGCTTTGCCTTCCAGCTCAGTTCCTGCTTCACCACAACGGTCATGCACAATGCCTGCTGACGCTGCACCAAACGGCCTGTCCATCTCACGCTCTATTTTACCCTCACTTGTGAACAGGACCCCAAGAAACTTGAACTTCTTCATTTGGGGCTGTAACTCACTCACAACTCAGAGAGGGCAATCCAGCAAACTATGGCCTCAGAACTGGAGGTACTGACTCTCAACCCGACCACTTCACACTCTTCTGCAAACCATCCCAGTGCATTCTGGAGGTCACAGTCTGATGACACCAACAGAACCACATCATCTGCAAACAGCAGAATGCAATTCTGAGGTCCCCGAACCAGACACTCTCCTCCTCCCTGCTGCGTCTTTAGAGCCTGCCCACGAATATCACAAAATCAGTGGCAAGGGAAAACCCTGGCAAACGGCCAATACTGACTGAAATCATTTTGACTTTGTACAGAGTACACAGACACAGCTCTAACTTTGGTTATACAAGGAGTGCATGGCTTGTGGCAATGACCCCAGTATGCCTCCCGTCGTACATCGTACAATTTTATTGATAAGTTTTGAGTATTTTTAAGTTATTAAGGCTTTAAGTTTTTCCCTTGGTGGCCTGACTGTGACCTGCAATGTGACAAGGCCCTCTAGGTATTTCCTAAAATATGCCTCAATATTGATGGTCACTGAGCAATTGCTATAAAAGCCCCTTAGCTGGATCCACGGCTGGTAAATGGCCTTTTCATTATGCTATTATAGTCCTTTTAGGATTTCATTATTGTTTTTTTCTCCTTTAGCATTGGTTCTCTGGTTGTTTCCTGTATGTTGACCTGTGCTGAAACTGTGGAAACTACAACAGACTGTTATGTTTTCGGAGGAGCACTTTACACACTGTTCTACTATTACTGCTGTGAGAAATTTCCTTGTGCCCTAGGTCATTCTAAGTTATGTTGACTTCTTCTCTTCTGCACGTATCCAGTGTCAGGAGTGGGGCAGGGTGGTGGTGGTTGGGTGGTGCTCTCACATATTTTGGCTGATACATGTAGAAGCTAGTGGATGATTCCTGGTCCAACAAAATGAAATAACGAGACCAGAGGGAAGTATAAAGATGAAGACAGAAAGAAAAACAAAAAATAAAAAAAATGGAGAGGGACACAATAAACGCTCAGGGTCAAAAACAGGGCAGGGGAAAAATCTGAATTTTAATTTGTTCGCTCAGAGGCACATTTCTTCTTTGTATGGAAACTTTTATTGCACATCTATAAAAACTCAAGTACTCACTCTTACAAATGTATGACATTTATTGTGAGACCTCATGGGAAAAATGCAAACTAATCACATTTTTGTGTGCTAAATAATCACAAATAAAGCATGAGTTCAAAATGATGAAATGATATCTTCACCTGTGAAACTCGAATGCAAAATAAATAAAAACATACAGGATGCAGAAGCTTGGTATTTCCCCTCTTTTATCAACAACAAATGTGGAACAAAAAATGTAAAAACAATTAAATTGATTTCGTGGACAGGTATAATTTAGCATACCCATGTATTACTACAAGGTCGGATCATGTTGGTAAATACCATTTAGAGCTTTACCCTAAAACCCCTTTGAAACAGCTTCAATAGGTGATGGAAACATATGATTTTTTTTTTCCCGCAAAATTTGAATTAAACTTTATTTTTTCTTCTTTTTTTTCAGGACATGCAGTCACACACATGAAAAAGTGGCGCTCAACTGTTTACTCCCATAAGATACAAGCATTTCAGACATCCCCCACAGTTAACCAGAAAACGCTATTTGACACTATGGCAAAGCGAGAATGAGTCTGACCTCGGCTGTCAGTGGAGACAGAGACACCCATCATTCAAATGAGACAGGCGATTAGGGGAAGGACAAATCCAGACAGCAAAAGAGAAACAGAGAACGAAACAGGGGAGGTACAGGAAGAGATAGGCAGGATAGGTAATGTGTTAAAGCAGAAAAAAATGATGGCACGAGACGGTAGAGAAATCGGGGATACAACAGCTGAGCAAAATACAAACATGAAAAAAACACTGGGAAGAGAGAGAAAGAAGGAACTATATGATAAAGGAACACAAAGAGAGGAACTTTCAAATGAGAAGGGATTTGGTGACACTGAACGATACCAGGAGAGGCAGCCGCCTTTCATCAGGCTATTGATGATTGGAAGTGGAGAAATATAATAGCATCATTCCATGGAAATTGAAAAAGGTCTTGGAAATGTTTTTATTTTTTTAAATTGTACTTCTGCACACTATATGATTTATCACAGGGCATGGGGATCATTTTCAGGCATGGAGAAGCAAATATAAACACAACCTTGTCTGAAAACGAACATCAAGCATCTCGTTGGCCTGAATTGAACTTTTCTCTTACCTCACTTCCTCCTTTATGAACAATTGCGTGCAGTCTTCCTACACTCATTCACTGTCAAGGACAGACAGACACAACTTGAGAATACGCAACAATACTGCAGTGCCTTGCTGTGTTGCAACTTCACACAGTATAAAAGTGCTATCAAGCTTGTTTTGTTGAGTTTACATCAGCAGGATGAAGCAACAAGGCCAAGGTGGATGTATCACTTCTGCAGAAGACATAATTGACCATATAAGCTCTTTACTTCCTTTCTCTTCCTGTCTCTCTTTGTCTCTTCAGGGGAATTTGAGTAGCAAATTTTTTTAGCTTATTTACAGTGCTGATTTATTTATGTAGTTTGTTTTATGTTTGTGTGTTTGTATTTCCAGGACTGTGTACAAGAGTTAGGAGGAGTCTTAAGCGGGTCATGAAATTTGGCGATTTAACTGACAGTTTAAGTTTACAAAAGCACTGCACAGGCTGGATTGCGCTGAATTGACAGCTGACTTAATGTTAAGAAGATATGTATGCATGGTTTTTGAGGGGAAAAATACTGAACTGGTATAACTTTTCCTGCTTTTGTTGTCTGTGTGCGCTTGTGTGACAGTTAAGTGTGGTTCCATGCCAAAGGGATTGTGAAAGAAAACATAAGGGATTGGTTTGCGAAGGAATGGAAACTACCTATATTCACCGTTCAGCCAAAATATTAAAACCACTGGTGGGTGGAGTGAATAACATTCATTATGTTGTTACAGTGCAATGTTCTGCTGGGAAACCTTTCGTTTGGATGCTACTTGACGCACTCCACCTATCTGAGCACCACTGCAGACCAAGTTAACCCCCTCATGGCAACAACACTTGTCGATGGCAGGAACGCACCATGCCACGCCACATAAACTGCTCAGGAATGACCTGAGGAACATGACAGAAAGCTCAAAGCTTCGACTTGGCCTCCAAATACCTCAGACTTGGCCTCCAAATACCTCAGATCCCAATCGAGCAAACATTTGAGGGACCAGCTGGTGATCCAGAGGTACCCCTGATCCACGGTGGGACCTCCTTGGACCGTAATTGGCTCTGACCTGTCAAGGCATGGACGCAGGACCTCTGGAGAGTGTCCTTTGGTGCCTGGCATTGGGGCATTACCATCGGATCTTTTGAGTCCTGTGGGTTGTGAGGTGGGGTAACAGTACTTCCCACTAAATGTCAGAGCCCAAGGTTTCCCAATAGAACCTTGCAGTGTTACAAGATGATCAATACTGTTCACCTCACCTGTCAGTGGTTTTAATGTTTTGGCTGATCAGAGTGTTTGTAGGCACATTAAGTCTATCAGTACTTTCTGCACCATATCCTAATTGATATAGAAGGCCCAGGTTTAGTTTCTTCAGCCTTTATTGAAACCATGTGAAGTCACAAGAACATCATGATAACACCTCTTTTTTTCAATCACCTAGGATGTGCAGCCATTATCACCATTATATTTAAGCTTCTGGATTAAAGAAAGACTTGGCTCATGATTATTCACTGTGACTAGTCGTATTAATTTAATCTTTTAATTCAGCAGCTATGGTGATAATGATGAGGATAATAATAGAACTGTACCGCATTTAGTGGGATTCATTTCACATTTGGACTCCCCAGGATTTTACTTGCAGAAAATAGCATTTGTTGTGGTAATTCGTGAAAATCAGAGGGCTGACAATAGGAGAGTGGTCTTTCTTGTTATATTCAAACACTTGCAAGTGAACACGTCAACCGGTCAACGAGAAGGCTTCTGGTTGAAAGCATGCAGTGGCTTTCTGTTGTCTGTTTTTTATACTTAGACACAACCAAACACACACAGACACCTGTGGTTTATACTTCACCGCTCTTGACATGATTACCGTCTGTGGCTCCAAGCCAGGTTTTAAACAAGAGGAGTGGTAACATGAACAGCACGACAACTTGTTTACACAGATACGTCAACCCATGTCCACATATGGAACTAAGAAACATGACTGTGAGACTCAAATGGCATTCAGCACCCTAGCAGGAGGTGTAAAGAATGTCAGTCTTTTCCATGAGCAGTATTCCCACTACAGTATTGCAGAAATGATCTGTCCATATGCATAGGATGTATTCAGATTTATCTATACTACTGTACAGTAACTGCATTGGCTACTTCTAGTTTATAGCCAGAGAGCTGGTCACACACACTTGCTACCTGTGTGAGTGTACTGTGGGTGCAATGCACTGCAGGGCAGACATGGAGGCCTAAGGTCAAACCAGATGACGTAGGATGACGTGATACTCGCACCATGAGAGGCTCCAACATGTTGTAGCCTAGTAGTCTGCTGTGCAAATAGCTGCGCGAGTCAAAGTTCTTCCATGTGAACTGTTTGCTAACGTGTAGGACAGAAACGCATTGTTTTTAATGACCACTCAAGGGTTTTAAAAGGAGGGGAACCAGGGTTATAACAAATATTTGTCTTCCAGCCTATTGGGAGATCAGGCGTTACCACAAAAAAGACAAACTGCTGGCTTGACCTTGTTCGGCCGCAGAGGGGTGGAGGAGGCTGCGGGATGATACAATGAGGTGATCAGATGTGAATTTTAGGGCTCGATTCGAGGAGTTTGGGGAAATTAGCTATGTTCCTTCATATTCCTGTTTGCAGCTTTGGCTTATTGAGAGCAGATGAAGGTGTGTGTCACTGAGAGATATGGAGAGATTTATAGAATGATAAAGGATAAGACTACAAAACACCCAGGGATGGATTGCCCTTGTCTACTTACACTGAATGACAGGCGAAGGTGAGGAAGGAATTAATCCTCATATGCACAATGGAGTGGTGAATAAAATGAAGGATCAAGTGGCAGTGCAATGGATGTTTGAGGTCAGCTCTGAACATTTAAAACTTATAATCAGTAAGCTCTAAGCATTTGGGTGGAGAAAATGAAGTGAGCAACAGTGTCTGTTCTGTGAGCAACTACACCATCAGCGTGGCTGTTAGGAATGCTGCAGCCTAGTGGCCGAAAGCTGAGCTTAGGTTTTGAGCCATGTTCATGCATGATCTGATTAATATCACCTTCCTTTTAGTGAATTACGGATTGCAGTTAGATTCTGTTTTCATTGTGTGCCGTCACATTTAATCCATTAATCCCAAATCCACAGCATAAAGTAAAATGTGTGCCTCCCCTGCATCCCTCACCTGTAAATGTTAGAGCCATGCTTACACCTGTAAGTGACAGTGGCTTGTGTAAAGCACCGGTGTCTTTTTATTCCTTCACTAAACCAGATGATGCAGTATGCAAAATGCATTATTCTCTTTTAGCTTTGAACTTAAATTAATTCTGGTGACTCAGTAAACAGCAGCACTTCAATCTGTTTCTATTATTTCTTATTTCTCAACAAAGCATTCATATTGGCTCTGCGATATATTGGAGGGAAATAAATGACAGCATCTACTGTAACCTCGGTCAAAGTTACTGTAATTGTGTAAAAGTTATTTTTGCTTTTCATTTTCCTCAACAGCTAATTTATTAATGTATCCCTTTATCACATGAGTCTCAGGGAGCTTTACAGAGACAAAAGCAAGAATAAAAACACCAGACACGTCATTAATTAAATAAACTGCACGAAAAGTCATGATGTTATTTAATCACTGGTGTCTATGTGTGCTGTTATAGACTAGCGATCGGTCCTGGCTGTACCCCACCTGATTCTGAATGTTTGCTGGTTTTTGCTCAAGGCCTCCTCGACCCTGAAGCCCAGTTCAGACAAATGATTTGCGACGAGATGAGTTGAAACACGACAACTTGCAATGCAACGTTGTAAAAACCTGCAGGTTCACACCAATGCAACTCCACGCGACGGAGTATCATCTCTACGCAACAACTCTCTGCTTCTGTTCTGATTCCCAGCTTTGCAGATTTACTTTGTGGCTAAATGTAATTTGTAGCTCGGGACAAAGGGCTTAGCAAGGACGGAGCACCTGCCACAGCAAGCAAACACGCCATCTGCGGCCATTTTGACTTGACCGGCTGACTTCACCACAAGCCGATTGGCTGAAGAAACAGTCGACATGCCTTGTGTTTTAAAATCAGCCGCCAGCGATTTGACCAGCTGAGTTGCAGGTAACACCATCAGCTGGCTTGAGTCGAGCTCAGACAGCCAATACACACCACTGTCCCGTCGAAAATCATTGGTCTGACCTGGGCTTTAAAGGATGAGGATAAGCCAGGAGACATGACTGGAATTCATCCGTTTTCTGTTTCCTTTTTTTGCTGGCTACTTTTTTTCTGCCTTAAAAGTAGATAGTAGGATTAGGGTTTTTTATTTTTTTTAATTTAATTGAATGGAAATCACCCACATTAAAACTTGTAGGAGTAGAATTACAAGAAGACTGACAACAAGATAGAACAGCCAAAATGACCAGCGCCTCCAGAGGCTTTATCATCACTGGACCGGGAGCTAATGGGTTCCGAGATTGCACCAACATAATTTACCATGTAGAACATATATTATTCTCTACTGGAATATGAATTATTTTGCATGCGCAGTATATTATGCTGGACTTGCTTATGTAAAAGCAAACGTCAATTAGTAGCTCAACTCTTTCAAGTAAAATATAGCCATCTTATCTACTTTTTGTGTCTGGAAGAAAACGATGATGCTGTGTGATAATGCTGTGTACTTAAAGAAAGTTTAAAGCCTGAAATGTCAACAAGAGTTCATGGTATAGCTTTGGTGTTGAATAATTTGATCTAAGACTAAAATTGGATCCCAGAGATGCTGTTTGAAGCTGGAGAGAAACTGTTTTGCTGTGATGGTCCTAACCTCCTTCTGCATTTACAATGCAGAGAGGCATTTGCTTGACTCGCTGTTGACTCTCTTTGCTTCAAAGGAGTATTTTTTGGATATGCGATAAAATTTGAAATCAGTGCTAAGGATTAGGGGATGATTATGAATATTTCTTTTTTTTCTCCCCTCTGCATCTTAAGATTGAACTAAAGAGGATGAAAATGCAACCATAGCACATTCCTAACCTAGTACATGCTCACTTTTACCTTCAAAATGCAGAGACTTTCATTCATCTTCTCTGAAGCATGAGAGGGGGAATCAGGAAACAAACAACCAGTCAAGAGCAGTTTATAACCTCAATGCTTCTTTTTAAGCATCTATACAGAAACACTACAGCTACAAGCATGGCACTACTCAACTTGATTCACCTATTACCAACTCTAATTCAAGGTAAACGTGAACAAAGTGTCATTCTACGATCAGTCTCTCTGTGAAAACAAAATTGTGTCCTTTTTTTGTTTGTTTTTTCACATCAGTCTCTTCAAGAAAGAGTCTACTTAAATCATTACAGAGAGCAGTGATCCGACGCTCAGACCTTCCAAAGACGTTACTCATTTGATCCTGTCAATAAATGGAGGGATATATAGATTAAAAAACAAACATGTGCTGTCCTCTCTTCATCCCTGCATGCTCTCCTCTCCTCTCGGTGCATTGCTTTTGCCAAGCGCCTTAGCGTTGAGCTGCTCTCTTTTCAATACCGCTGATTAAAAATGTCTGATGCATCAACACGACTAAGCTGATTACAGATTTAGTTTCCCTGAGTAAAGGTTTCCAAAGAGTGCCGGGGAAAAGTGGGAAAGAAGTGAGAAATAATAGAACACACAGAGTCAAAGCCACTGGATTGCGTTGAGAGTATAATTTTTGAAAGTGTGTGTGACTGCAAGAGCATGCTCTTCTGTATCTGCGTGAATCGCTTTGAGTGTGACTGAATATGGAGTGTGTAATTTCAAGAAGCAAACCTCTCAGGAAGGAAGAGGTGAAAAGAGATTGTGTGAGTGCGTGTTGTTGCGTGTGCAGTGGCCGTCTGCTGGGGGAACATGCAATAGAAGCCCTTTTCTGGGATGTGGAGACCACATATGACTCACACTGGTCACATTTCTTTGTTCTTCCTGTGACGTCCATCGCTCTCAAATATCCACTTCTGCCCCTCTCCAGCATTCTCTCATACACCTGAGTCATCTGGCTTGACACGTCTTTTATCCATGTAGCCCCAATCTGTGTCTTTGAGGCTCTCGGTGGGCCAACAGAGGCACATCAGTAATATCAGCCAGATCATAAACTCGCCGCTTTCCCGGTTTTGTAACAGCCGTCTTTTGTGGCTCTCCTTAAAAGACTGTCATGCTTTCTTCACAATCTGTCACACACCTCTGGCCCTCTGGCTAAAGAGGTTTATAACAGTAAGCATCAGTAAGCTCTGCCCTGGAGCTGCGTGCACCCTGATGCCCACTCCACTCTGCAGAGGACAGATGTCTCTGATGGAGAATGATTTGGGAAATAATCCGACCCATTTTTGCACAGATCTTTGCCTCGAAGTCGGATGGAAGGGACAGCATTCTTTAACAAAAAAAATGTGCCTTGTAAGTGGTTGTAGATCGGGACATTTTAGTTAAAACTTTGCATTGTGGCTTTATAACACAGGGCATGCTCGTCAGATTATTTTACCAGCAGCCAGAAACAAGACAAAATCCATTCTGATTGGTGTGATGCAGATTAAGGTTCAAACTTTTCTAAATTCCCAGCTGTTACCCCGCCCCGAGCATGAGATTTTGACATGTGTCATAGGCTTTGTTTCCTGAATTTGACTTGGTACTGCAGACAACCCCTGGGCAATAACAGAAATGACGTTCATGCTGTTGTTATAAAACGAGTCTGCATGCCGACAAAGTCAGCCTCCCATTCTATTAAGTATCTTGAGGCCATACGTTGGCATGACATCACAGACTCTGTCATTTCTGCCTTGTTTCACTTTGTCTGTGAAAATACTGTCCACAAATACTGCATTGTCCACACAATGAATAAGTTTTTGTTCTCTTCAAGAACACAAATCATGGAAAGAATGTGGGTGAAAGCAAAATAGGGAATTCCGCCTAAAGCAGGGAAGATTATCAAAACCAAGAAAATTATGAAGGAAAAAAACAACAACAAAAAAACAAAAGCTGGAATGTTGTCTATCATACAAAATACACAAAGAATTACTGGATTTATGGCCTCTTTTTGTTTTTAAGCTGTGTTTATTGTGTGGGATTTGGATATGGGCTACAGAAGCTGTGACAGCTGGACTCTGCATGCAAGGTTACTTTTAGAAAGAGACTGAGGATTATGACTCTTCAAGGCTCTTTTAAAGTATATAAAGACAGCTCACACAATGTAGAAGACTGAAGAACGTTCCAACAAAAAGATCATTCGACTTTTAAGTAAATCAATACAATCAGTGTTTCGAAAAAATAATCCTTTGTATTTTAACAAAATGGTTTCCAAGGGTTTGGGGGGGTCTGGACTGTAGGCCAGTGTAGTATCTAATAGGGGTGTAACTCACTAGTTTCATCACAATACGATACTTTATCTAGTCTCTGGACAACAATGCAATATTTGCTGATATTAAAAAGTCGGCAACGATTCAATTTCGATTCGATGCAGTTTAGGGGCCTGCGATTGATATGAAATGGTATTGTATGCAGGTTTAACACAATCGATTACAAAAGAAGCTTCCATCGCTTTCTTTTTTACTTTTGGCCATAAAAGATAAAAATGATGCATGAATAATAAGCGCAGTGAAGTTTACTTTAAACTGACTCCACCAACACATAAAACAGCACATGGGATAAGTTAACCTTCAGGGCTTTCTGCCAGTAAGTCCTTTCTGGAAGAAATCTTTTTCCTGTTAAACCACTTTGAGAGCGACTTTGCAAGCACAGTGTGAAACAATACAATGATCACAAAGAATATAGTGATGTTGCACATGAATCCGGGCGGAGAAAAAAGGTTCCAGGGGAACAAAAACAATGACCTCTCACAGAGGCCGACATCTCCCCACAACGTGTTCTGCTGACTCTGATTGGCTTACAGTGCTGTCAATCTCGTTTTGGTGGGTATAGCATCATTCTATTGGCTCTAATGAATCAAACGAGGTGTCAATCATTCAAATCGGCCAAGCCGTCGCAGAGATACGGGCCTCCAATGCTCAGAATAGAAACTCAGGTTCAAATGTAGTAGGTGAATATTGGTCAGTTTGGAGTGGGAAATAGTAAAAAAAAAAACGAAACGGACAGTTGTATGTGTATATCCTAAACACCTAGACCTTGTGGTTGCAGAGATATATTCATTTCATTATGGGTATGCAATTTTCGAGCAGAGGCATCTTCCACCATCATCTTCCCTAAAACTTCAGGTCCAGCTGTCTCAAAGCCCTGAAGGCAAACTTACCCCAACAGCCATAAAACATGGATTAACAACAAGATCATTTAATAACAAAAGCAAAAAATTCAGCCAAAAAAATTTAGCCAAAGATTGTTGAAACAGAGCGGCTGATGTTAGCAGAGTGAGATGCTCGTCCAGGTTACATGGTGTTTTATTTTGTAACGGCATTGTTTACATACAGCATGTGCTCTGACTGTTGACCTGTATTTTCCTTGAAATCCAAAATATTTCCATACTGCTGACTTAGTTCCAAGTAAATAATGCTCTCGGCTGCTTGCCATCTGCTTGTCTCTGTTTGACAGCGACACAGACTTTCAACATAAAAGCATATTGTAAAGGTGACGATCTGGATCGATGTTTTCACTTTGCATCGATGCATGGTAACACCCCTAGTATCTACACGCTTTCACTACGGAGCCACACTGTTGTAACATATGCAGAATGTAGCTTGGTATTGCTGGAATAAGCAGGGACGTCCCTGAAAAAAAAAAAAAAAAAGACGTCTGGAGTGCAGCTGATGCTCCAAAACCTTTATGTACCTTTCAGCATTCATGGTGCTTTCACAGATGTGCAAGTTACCCAGGATGTCATGGGCACTAACACACTCCCATACTGTCACAGATGCTGGCTTTTAAACTTTGCACTGGTAACAATCTGAATCTTCAGCCCAGAGGACACAGCGTCTGTGATTTCCCCCAAAAAAAAACAACATTTAAAATATGGTCTTGTCAGACGAAAGCATACTTTCGTCCATCTCAGATGAGCTTGGGCGGCCCAGAGAGGTCAGTGGCATTTCTAGATGTTTTTGATATATGGCTTTAACTTTGCATGACAGAGTCTTAACTTGCATTTGATTTCTTCTACCTCAAAACTCATTCAATAATGGATTGATCAATAAGCTCATAGTTGTGACTGAACTAAAGAAGACATAATTAAACAAAGTTTCGACGACCTTACCTATTAAATACATTGGAAAGAGGTTGGAAAGAAAATACAAGTCACTCTTGAATTCTTTTTTTTTTTTTTTTACTATATTAAGGTGTACAGATAAACAGTTTCTAGAGTCAGCAACTTAAGGTCCATCCAATGGGCGGGCTTTAACACTGAACTCATCCATATGCATGATGGCCAGCCTTTTTAGACACAGCAGGCGGGAGGAGACAGAAGAACAGACTGAGATATAAAGAGATTGCAATGCTACACAAAACAGAAGACTGGAAACCAAATGTCTTTTGTCCTCAAACACGAATTCTATATCTCTCTGCATCGCTCATTTCATTGCAACTGACTTTAAATTATTGCTTTCACAATTATGATATTATCTTTCTTTAACACATATTCATTAAGAGGGAGGTTTGGGGGACATAAATAAATGTTGTGGGTGAGAGCTGGCATAACTGCATAGGTAAGGAGATCCACTGCGTGTGCGGATGTGTTTGTGCCGTCAGTAAGGAATACAGGGGTCATGTGACGCACCGTGTCATTTATTTGTTTGACTTAGACGTTATTCACAGATATTACATAAATATAATATCTGTCCACACACACACACACACACCTGAGGAGAGAGAGGAGAGCCAGCTGGTGGTGTTGGTGGGTTCCAGGAAATTAAAGATAAATTCAAAGGACTAACGGTTTACCTCACTGTCTCATTGTTTCACAGTGTACGAGAGCAAAAGAAGTGCCGAACTGAAAGGTGACATTGACAGTGAAAAACTCCTAACCTATTTTTACTCTGATCATCACCCCTGTGGAATTCTGCATTCTCCTGTGCTAACCTTTATATATATGTTATTACCTTTAGTCCTCTTTTTTATGAATCTAGTCTGAGGAAATGGAGCAAACAGTCAAGCGACACTGATTAACACTGGGCAAGATTCCCACCTAAATTCGGACCTTTTGCTTTCAATAAAAAAGTCATATTCAGTGAATTAGCTTGCAGAGGTGAAGGAAATTATTGCAGTATGTTCACATTTTCATCCAAATATAGTGCACATTTTAACTACATTTTCAGATCTTACCCGAGGAGCGCAGGAAGCGGCCAGGCTCAAATGGTGTAAGTAAATCTAAAATGTATGTTGGAGAAAGGGGGCTTTAAGACTAATTAGTAAAAGTTTAAAATCACTTCTATACTTAATGGATAGCCAGTGTAGCATTGCAAGTGTGGGAGTTACATGGTCTTGTTTCTGGAGATGGGAAATGGCCTTTTGGCTGAGCCCTGAATATAGGGAATTACAGTAGTCCAGACATGATGGGAAAATAGCATGAAAGACTTTTTCAAGGTTTGCTTGAGATACAAAGAGTTTTACTTTTGCAATGTTTCTAATTTGATGGAAGCACAATTGCACAACCTTTGTTATTTTTATGTGGAAACAAGCTCAGAGTCAAAGATGAGACCCAAATTACAGGCAGAATGCTTTACTTTGGAGGACAGGCTCCGAAGGTTCTTTTTTAAGTCAAAGGTCAGGTTTGGGGATCCAAAAAAAAAGACAACAAACTTAATATCTGAGAGACAAAGCCATAACATGAGAGAGACTGTCACTACCAGTCAGCAGAACATTAAGTTGCGTGTCATCTGCATAGCTGTGGAAAGGATTGGATTGCGCTCTATATAACCGATCTGGAACAGTTAAAAACTACCTTAATCAGCCCCGATACTGATCTTTGAGATCGATAAGGGACATCGCTTTTAAATCTAGCATTTATTTTTCTTTAATATATTAATTTCAGAGATTATACAGTCTCCTCATTGCTCCATACAGATCTGATGTTTTCATCTGCCGTCATTTACGGCCTCTGCAAAAGCTTTGGTGGAACTTTGAGTCACCTACTTCATCTATGTCATGATTCATTTGCACTTTCTCTCACATTTTGCCTCTACAGCAATACACTAACTTTTTTTAGCAATATTTTTGCTGAACTCAAAAGAGTTATGGGAACCATTGCAATCACTCATTTCATAGAACTCTGGTGTGCGAAACAGTGATTAGGTGATGCAATCATTCAGTCATTTATCTGTTGCTTCCGGCTGTTAAATGAGGAAAATATGCTGCAATGTTCAGTAGTGGATGCTGCATTAAAAAAATTCTATTTTATTTGAATTTGTATCCCAGTTGAAGTAATGAATGAATGAAACACATACTGAACAAAATTCCCATACAGATGTAAACACATGGGAGGGAAGCTCTGTGGACAACTTAAGAGAATGTGTGCACATGTGCGATTGAGTGGAAGGAGCAGAGAGGTAAAGAGGATGGAGTGGGAGAAGCAAACAGTAATCACAAACTGCCACAGGCACTTATCCGTGGGCCACCTCAATAGAATTACACACTCACACACGCATACATGTTTATACATACCCTCACTTACATACACATGCAGACACACTTGGTTATCCACAAGCTCAAATGCTGTGCTGAGTCCTCGGCTGGACACATTAGGCTTGATCAGAAGAAGAACATAGAAAAGCGGGCCCATTTATTTTCAATCTGCTGGTGACATCAACAGGTAAACTGCTGTCGAGTGAAATTATTTACTGTCCTTGCCCAGGCATTCCACTTCGCTACTAGTTTCACTTCCAACACTGATGAGTCCCATGTGGAACATCTGCAATTATCAGTGGAAGACTCTGGGTGACAGAGAGAAACGGAAAGAAAGAAGGAAGGGAGAGCTCAAAGACAAAACATTTACAGACACAAATCGGATAAAGACAGAGCAACAAAGTCTTGCTGCCAAGCAGGCTGAAAGATAAAAACAAAGGATGTAAAAACAAGAATGTTTGAGCAAATGCAAGACAATGTTTAATGTTGCATGCAGCACTACTAAAATTTCATCAAACACATTGTTTATTTGGAATGTTTACGCCTTACTCATTGGTGCTTGTGGGCTAGCAGGGACACAGTTAAGTGACTGGTCATGTATATTAAGTGGTGCAATATGAGGTGCTGGTATTTGGGAGAAAAAGGATTAATCCCTGTGCTGAGAACAAACTGAAATGCTGGCTGGAGTCAAGACCTTAAGGTGTACAGCATCCCTAACTATGTGCACACACTGTACATACTACGCCCTACAGAAGCAGGGGGTGCAGGGGAGGCAACAGCCCGGGGTAACTTTTGGAGTCTGATATAATATTTTTATGAATAAATAATGCATGGGTCTGCACACCACCTGCCTCTGTGTGTATGATATATGAATCTCCTGAGGGCTTGACTTGTGACAATAATGGAGATGATGTTGATTTATACTAGTGGCAGGATGTGTTTTGGTTATAAACTGGATGTTTGTGGTTCGCTATTGTTTCATCCAATCACATGGCAGCAACATATAGGCATATAGACATGGTCAACAAGACCTGCTTAAGTTCTGGTTGTTGGTGCCAGACCGGCTGAGTATTTCAGAAACTGCTCATCTACTGGGATTTTCACACACAACCATCTCTAGGGTTTACAGAGGATGGTCTGAAAAGAGAAAATATCCAGTGAGCAGCAGCTCTCTGGGTGAAAGTGTCTTGTTGGTGCCTGAGGTCAGAGGAGAATGGCCAGACTGGTTCAAGATGATAGAAAGGCAACAGTAACTCAAATAACCACTGGTTACAACCAAGGTCTGCAGAAGACCATCTCTGAACCAACAACATGTCCAACCTTGAAGCAGATGGGCTACAGCAGCAGAAGACCACACCAGGTGCCACTCCTGTCAGCTAACAACAGGAAACTGAGGCTACAGTTCACACAGGCTCACCAAAACTGGACAATAGAAGATTGGAAAAACGTTGCCTGGTCTGATGAGTCTGGATTTCTGCTGCCACATTCAGATGGTAGGGTCAGAATTTGGTGTCAACAACATGAAAGCATGGATCCATCCTGCCTTGTATCAATGGTTCAGGCTGGTCGTGGTGGTGTAATGGTGTGGGGGATTAAAGAAAAAGGGGGGGGGGGTTAAATCTGTGATTGGGCCATCACAGGCATTTGGCCCCCCTCCGCTCTGTGGAGTTGTGCACTGAGAGGTCTTTTAAAGGTCTGGATCCACAGTGCAGAGAGAATAACCAAGAAACATCTCAGAAGTAGAAATTAACTAATAAACAGCTGTGCACTGTGCATTCCCCACAGCATGATGAATCACAAAATCAATGCAGTTTCATCTCCCCAAAACTAAAGGATAGAAAAGTCGTTCTGAACTGGACAGCTGATTTTCTTCGGCATAATAGATAGAATCTGTTGAAATGTGGCACCACTGTGATCTCCATGGACGACCAAGCAGCTTGGGTGAACTAACACAAGCCCACGAACCTGTTTCATTAAAGTCACTGCCAGCAACAAAGCTGTCCTAGCAGACACCAGATTGAGGGTAATTTTCTTAAAGGGCTCAAATTGCTCAGAGAAGGACCTGAGCACCAGAAGCTTCTGCTGCATGATAAAAGGGGCAAACAGTTGGCGTCTTTCACTTCTTGCCAAAATTGGTTCTTATTCTATAACTGTATCCAATGATCTGAATACTTTCATGTGGGAATTGAAAAGGTGGATGGACAGATTTGAATTGATCAAACAGGAAATGGGTCAAGCCCCCTCTCTTCACACAGCGCTGGAAAAAAGAGTAATCAATTTTGCTTTATAAACACAAGGTTGGACCAAGCCTGTGCACCTTGGCTTTGCTAGACCACTGAGGGCAGACAAATTCTCAAATTCTTCGGTGTATGCCATACAACATCCATATGCCATGAGACCAGCACCTGGCCTATGTATCGCTTGCCAGCCTAAGGTAATTGTGTTGTAGAACTGGGCCACATACCACGGTGCCATCATGCAGAGCCACCAGACATACTAATTCCCGTCTGATTTTCTCTCAGAAAGAAGGAGCCACCAGATTCCCTGGGGCCTTATCTAATGTGTCCACATCTGGTGTATGACTCAGGTGTTTTGACGAAGACAATGTTACTTCCTATAAAGGACAAAAACACAAACAGAATGACCTGGTGACTCTAGAAAACATTGTTTATGGTAATACATAAATCAAAAAGGGAAAAAAAAGAAAGTAATTTTGGGAGAGACGAACAAGGCGGACAGAGATCAGAGAAATCAAATCAGAAGTTAGAGGAAGGTAGTGAAGAAAGGGAAATAAGTAGAGAGAATTAGATTCAGAAAAACAGAAACAGGAAGACAATGGTTTGAAATACAGAGTAGAAAAAAAGAGAGGGGGAAAGAAGAAAAAAGACAAAGTGAAAACAAATTCAAAGAGAGAGACAGAGGACTGGGGGAAGAGAAGGTGTCTGTGCCCTCATCCTGTCGCCTGCTGTTTTAATTCGGGCTCTGGGTCATTAATCAGACTATCACAGCAAAGTCTGAGGGAATTAACCATCCGTACAGAACAGGAATTAAATACACACACGAGTACACACACACACACACACACACACACAAACCTGTGTGACTCTCACTCTCACATCACACAAACACACAACCTCACACACAGACGCCCACCACCACACAAGTTCTACATGAGCCTGCCCACACATACGGAGTGCTACACACACACACACACACACACACACACACACATTTTCTCCATTTTACACATGCTTAGACACACTTAAAACAAATGCAAACACATGCACAAGCGTGCAGAACTTATTTTCTAAACAACACGGTGTGAAATTAGAGTGCGCTGAGCCTCTGCTCTCACTCCCTGACCACAGAATAACAAGGAACATTAAGAAAAGAAGTGGGCCTTTACCACAACAAAAGATAACATACTCAATCCCACTGTGTGTGCAAACGGGAGGAAACTACAATGGCCGACAAAGACAGCCACGCTACAACAGCCCGATCCATTTCCATGAGGAGAAACGTGCTGCGGCTTTAGAGACAATGTCAAAAATCCAAAACAAATACATTAACAGCAAACATGCTGCTGAAACAACAGCTGTTGCTCTTTTACAGTACTGTATAAAACTAAGGCCAAATGTACTGTAAGAAAAAAAGAAGTACCTTTTTATGTTGCCTCTTTCTTTATTCCAAAAATCTTGTCTGGTCTCTCTCTTGGGTCAAATTAAGCTATTCCAATTAGCGTTCCTTGTAGAGCCGCGGAGAACTTCTGTATTTGTATTTTTTTTGACTTTGCATTGTTTCTGTATTTGCAGCGTGTTTGCTATTCATTTATTTGTTCTGGCTTTCTGCAGCATTTTATTTTCATTTGCAGCTCATTTCCATTGTGTATTTGTTTTGGATTTGCTTGTGTGTTTTTGAATTGCCGTTGTTTCTGAAGCTGCAGCACATTTCTCCGAATAGAAACGGTGTGTGTTGCAGCATGTTTGCACAAAACAAATGGGTCTTCACTCTCACTTCAAATATAATGTAACACAAGCTAGAACGTTAAGCAAATGGAGTGTTGGGATTCACTGGACCTCACAAATGATTTGTTCTTTAGTACAGTTGTAAACTGGACATGGAAAGGCTTTCACACAAAGTACAGTGTGCTAAAATGGCTGCTGTTGTCTCCTTTGTTCTTTGGAACAAAAGAAAAGCCATTTGAACTCCACCTCCCAGGACGCCTCACCTTTCACGCTTCAGTGAGAGTCAAGACAAGAAAAGAAGAATCTTTCTTGGTCTTCTCTCTCTTCTCATTGGACCTCCACAGAGGAGTGTTGTGGGTGCTAACTGGACTACGCTCTTCCCCTGCCTTGTCTCACCTCAGCTTCCAACAGGAGCTACAAACAAAGCTCTCTGATCTGAATGTGGTCTGCTCCCAGCAGACACAAAATAAAAGACTGAGAAAGTTAGTGCGTCAGACAGACAAGGGGTGCATCTATCTTTTTAAGTTGAAGGAGAACCAAGTCCTTAGCACCAAACCTCTAACTCTGCAATGATACTGAATGACCGGTCTCCTCCATCAGCACCTTTGGAACACAGCAAGGACCACATCTGGAGCCCCTTTTACTGAGCCCCGCTCGTCCAAAACAGAGAACCACGGCTTTTAAAAGCAAAGGTCTGTGTTCCCATATTGAAGCCATATTCTTGAAACCCATGCTTGGTGAATCATGGTCAGCCATAACCACCAGAGATTTCTGTTCAGCAGCACAGTGGTTAAATAATCACCATAGTTTTTAAAATTCGTCCTGAGGAAGACAATATATGTACCGAATCCATTTCAGTCTCTCCAATAGTACAGTAGTAAAAGTAATAGAGATATCGATAGCCTGTGCCAAAGCCAGACAGCCATACTGCTGACATGGCTAAATAGTTTGCACTGTCTTCTTCACAGTCATTGTAAGTCCTAGCTTGGCAGAGATAGCCTGATGCTATTTAAGGTAGTGAAGGAGAGCATGTTGCAATGCCCATGTGGTCTGAAATACAGTGAAACAAAAAGTAAAACTCATGAGGGCAGTAATAAGAAATGGTGATATGGATAATACAATTACAAGACATTAAGGGAGGGACAATGGCTCCACGGGTTCACTTATTATATATTATACAGGTTTGCCACGATCGGCCTGAGACATTCCTACATTTATGTCATGCATCTTTCCCAAGCCCAGGTGGATCCTTTACTTTGCCTTCTTGGTAACAAATATACAGTATGCATTTGTAGTATCTTCTGAATACAGCTCTGGCACAAGGCAGAGACAGGGAGGCTGAAACAGAGGAATTTAGCCATTTAAGGAAAAAAGAAAGATCCTGCTGCTTCAGTGCCTCCATCAGGGAAGACGTGGGCAGGGTGCTGTTGCTGACACATGGCTAGGGCTGTTGACTAGCAGCCACACATGGTGGGTTACCCCTTCCCAGATGGAGTTACCTCAGTCTGCGTTAGACAGTCTGACAAAATGGGAGGACATCCTTGTGTTACTCTGATTGACCTGCCATCAGTTACCATTCAGTCTCCACAGCTTACTGAGATGACCATGTGTAACACCCGACCACAGCACCAGTCTGTTCCACTGTTGTGGTGGCCAGTGCCTATTAGCTGGCATTGACTTGCCTTCATCCAGTAACACATTCACATGCTGCTACAGAGTAGGACCAACAGCAGTGGGAGAGAGATTGGGCCTCGAGAAAGAAACACACATATGAACAGATTTGTGTGTATGCCGCACGTACGAGCGATTTAAGATCATTTGTGGCATTCACCAATTTTCCCATACTTAACCAAGAAAATTGCTGAGTGGTCCAGACCGATCAGACAGTGTAACGGAAGAGACAGTCAGTCTGTCTTTCTTTACAGGGGAAAAGGGCCATTATCATCATGGATCACTAATTAAGTGAAAGGTTTTAAAGATATCATGAGGTTTTATTGGCATATCTGGCAGAGCAACATATACATTCCAGCAGTAGTTATTTAGGGTCTTGATGTGGGTTGCTGTCCAGTATCTTTGTTGCACCAGACAGTGTGACATCAACTTCTGTAAGCTATGATATTCTCTAATTAAATATATCTGTTACTTTAACATCTCTTTGACCTTCTCTCATATCAGTCATGGACGGCATTGCTTTGAAAGGATGCTTTTTAGCTTATTAAAGCTGAACTATGTATAACTGGACTATATTTTTTCCTTATTTCATGTGATTTAACACCACTACTGACACAAAATGTGTTATCTATTTGTCTGCCAATTTCCTAAAACCAGGACAACAAATGCCACTACTACTACGACATGTTTTGACTCTTGGGTATCACTTTTGTTGACGAAACTTGCCCTCAAACAGTAAGGAATACGTAAACTTGCATAGCAATTTTAGCAGAGTTGCTTATATGAATTATCACAGAGATCATTAGATAGGACAGAGCATCCCTATCATCCCTTTAAGATACATAGTCTAATGTAGAGGTTGAGGAGAGCCATGGCCACACTGACCCACTGCCGTCCTGACAAATCTTCATTTGAAGAGACTGTCGAAGACGTGCGGAATAATTGCATGTGATCAAATCATAAGCCAATGGTTGCCAGCATTTGTCTCAATATGCTCTAGCACGTCTGCCACTCACAAAGACAAAACATCATAGGATGAAAGCCAGAAGAGGATTTTGCATTTTAGAGGATGTAAATCTTCAAATCTATCCGCATCTGTCAGCGAGGGTCAAGTAGTTTATTTGTTAAAAAGGGTTAATCAAACAAATTGTTTAAAAGCTGTTGAGAACCCTCTTTCTGAAGCCACAGGGGAAAAACCGCCAGTTTATGTATCTGATCTTTGTCAGCTATTTACAGTCACAAAAATAACTATGAGGAGTTAGACAAGGGAATTGCACATGAAGGGATAATAAAAAAATACAATACAGTTGATTTAAAATAGAGGCTGAGTGGGAAGAAGAAAATGAGAGGTAAGGGATGAAGAGAAGCAGCAAGTGACAGAGGGATGACTGTTAGTGGGCATAAATGGACACAGCATGTACATGCCCACAACCCCAGGATCTCTCTCCAGGGGACTGTCATCATCAACCTATACAAAAGGGAAGAAAAGAGAAGTGTGCATTTGTAGATGTGCACACAGACTGTCGGATGCATTGTTAATGAAATGGCCACAGTCAGGCTGACCTTTGTAGCAGCTCATTCTTCACGTCACTGATTCAACCCACCTAACATACGCAACTGCGCGGAGCAGCACACACAAACACATATATCCGGATGCCGGTATAACTAATGCACATGCTTGCATGCAAATTTGCACCTGTCAGATATGCACGTCACAGTCAAATGCCACACAATCAGTCAGTCACAGATCTGAGGAACGTTGTGCCGCAATAAACGATGAGTGACAACTTTTGAGGTGACGGTTCCTTTCAAGGATTTCTGTCATTTAGCTCTATCAAGCACATCCTCGTGACACTGCAGACATAAGCAATTGCCTCTATGAAGCCATGGACACATCACACACACACATGCACAGAAACTATCCATCACAAGTGGTTGCCAGGGTAATATGGGTCATTGCTCCCTCAGCTATGTGCTCACTTCTGAGAGGCTGAAGGAGAGAGCGAGATAGAGGAATAAGAGCAACAAAAGAACAGATGGGATCAGGAAGCAGTGAAGGTGGTGGAGAGCTCTGGCACGGCTACTTTACCTGAGGACATGACTGTTTTATTTTTTTCAGTAACGCACTGGTTCTGCGACCACTTAGACCTCATTTCAACGTGCTACATGTGTCCTGTTGCCACTTCTAAGCTCATCCAAGCTGACTTGAAATGATAGGCAGTGTACCAATGTGAGCTGCATTTAACTACACTGATCACGTATAGAAACTTTCAAGCGTCTTTGTTTTTGTCTTGTCCATCCATCCATCCATTTTAAACCAGTTATTCGAGGCCCACTCACGGGGGCAGCAGGCTAAGCAAAGAACTACGGACACCGCTCTCCACGGCAACATTTTCCAGCTCCTCCTGGGGGATCCTGAGGCGTTCCCAGGCCAGACGAGGTATATAATCCTTCCAGCATGTCCTGGATCTGCCCTAGTGGCTCCTACCAGCTGGATGTGCCCAGACCAGAGGGAGGCGCCCAGGAGGCATCCTGATCAGATGCCCAAACCACATGAACTGGCCTCTTCAGACGTGAAGGAGCAGCAGCTCGACTCTGAGCCTCCTCCCCATGTCCGAGCTCCTTACCCTATCTCTAAGGCTGAGCCCAGCCACTCATCGGAGGAAACTATTTCGGCCGCTTGTATCAGCAACCTCATTCTTTCAGTCACTACCCAGAGCTCAATACCAAAGGTGAGGGTCAGGATGTAGATGGACCAATAAATCAAAAGCTTTGCCGAATGCTTTGCCTTCCACAAAATTACATTTGTTTTGTTTTGTTTTGACTGTTTTTGACTGCTTTTATGGGATCCTTAAACCAGGCTAATACATGAGTCAGTAAAATCTTCCCTCTCTCTGTAGAGAAGGATGATGCTGTTTGTGAACTATTCTTAGAGCAAATAACATTATCAAGGCCTACATGGAAAGGATAATTGCTGCAAAAGAAGGAAAAGATGCAGAGAAGGGAACACAGAGCAAGAAACTGAGATAAATAAGACATGTAGGTGTGTGTTGATGCTGTCATGCAGGAAAGAACGGACAGAATTTACCCAAAAGCCAGTAAGCCAAAAAAGAGATTTTGTTTGCTGTTCTAAATCAATTTTCTCATCCTAACTTGCTTTCTCCCATTTCTCCCCCCATGGATGTTATTATAAGACATTAATGAGGCTGTGCAAATCCTTTATGTGTTCCTTGTGTTCACAGGGTGGGCACACATTATTTATTAAATTGTGGATGGAAACGCACATCCAGCGAGACAAGTGCATGCATGACAAATTTAATTAAGATATTTTTAAAAAAAAAGCCCTTAGTTGTATGTCAGATCATCCTGCACCCCCACTTCCCTTTGTTTTAAGGTTAACAAGGGTAACAAGCCTACATTAATCATTCACTACGAACAAAACAAAGAAGCTGTTGAATCAGCCTCACAACAAAAGACTGAAAAGTGTTGTTTTTCCCTTTTGCTGTCACTCTATTGTATTTCTGTCATTGGATTTCTTAAATTTGATCTAGTTCAGTGCCTCAGAGCCAATCATATCCACTTCTTAAGTATCAGAATGATGTAATTTTGAGCTATGGTAGAATGGAAGTAATGTCAGTGCAATCTACGTTAGAACTCTTGTAATGAAGTTACATCAGAGTCCTGCAGTGGTCCAGTTTTGCAAATTTGCATCTACTAAGATCAGTTTGGGAACCAACCTGTTACCCCCAATTATATCCAAGTCAAATCCAGGCCTGCACCAACACGTTAATATCAGTCCCGTGACCCGACCCGTGACTTCACACACAGACTATTCTGTCATTTAATCCAAAGCGCTTAAATTTTTATGTGCACTTGGCTCATGTAACATGTATTCAGATCATAATTAACTGTAGCCTATTTGGCAAAATCAATAACCAACCACGTTGCTATGTTGGTTTAAGCTGGGTTCTTGGAGCATCAAAAAATCCTGCCCCCACTGCATCATACCTCCACCATAGCGTTCCTTTGTGCATACTTATCTGACACCGAGGGCCTCTGATCAAGCATCGGTATTTGACGAGTTAGGAGAGTTGTCAGTGCAGGACTTTGAACTGGCTAGTTGTCAACAGGGACTTGGTTTCGTATACGGAGGGTTGCCAGTTCAAGTTCTTGTCTGGACCAAGTATGGAGTGTGGACTGCTAGCTGGAGAGGTGCCAGTTCACCTCCTGGGAACTGCCGAGGTGTCCTTGAGCAAGGCACCAAACCCCCAACTGCTAGGGGTGCTCGTCCAAAGCAACCCCGTCGCTCTGACATCTCTCCATTTAATGCATGTATAGGTCCTGTTTGTGCATGTGTGTGTATTTCGGGCCTGTGTGTATATAACAGAGGGAAAATTTGAATTGGATTGGAATAATAAAGTATATCTTCTTTCTTCCTCTTCTTCATATTGATATGGTGGTTCACATAGTTAGACTGAATTTTCTTTAGTTTTGAAAGTAAAGTCAAAATACGATGTACTATAAAATATGTCAAACATGAGGGCTTAAGTTACAGGGTGGCTTGATCAATAACTTTGTAGTATTTCACTCTGAAGCTGCAATCTTGCATCACTGTTTTGGACTTGAAGTTATTATTTGTGGAGATGTATAAAGTTCCCAAACAACAAAATATGTTTTACTTAATGAATTATTGAAATGGGCTTTTGGGAAAGAGTCCCTGTGTCTCAATGCAAGATATTTTTTTGTGTTTTTACTGTAATGTTTTCTTTTATCCGTATACTTCCTGTGTGAGGATAAAGAGCCAAAAACTCAAGTAAAATGTTGTTAATGTAAATAGTTGTGTGTAATCACATGCTCACACATCATCCATTACACGCATACGCAGCTGTTGATGTGTTTAGACATGTACGCTGTTTGTGTGTTCATTTCACATTTCAAACACTATCTTCAGTTCTTCAATTGTTGCATTATTAATTGCATCCCTGTCTACCCTGATAATGGCTTGATCAAGGTGTGCATCTCACTTCCCTGTTTGAAATGAATTAAATTCACAATGAAAATCTGCCGTCATTCTCAATATCCTGCTCAACAAGCAGGCAAGCTGATGGGTGAAATGATTACAGGAGCCAAATAAAGTGTCGGGGAAAGTTATCCTGGCTCTTTTTAATAGGCAGATACTCTGATAGAAAGACACAGGAAATGCAACTCATTTATCTGTCAAAATGAAAGCCTAATTGAGTCAGATAATGAGATATTTAGGCTAATACAGGACAAAGTGTCTGGTTGAACACAAGCTGTGGGGAAGCGCAAGGACATTATTTTTGTGTAATGAAACACCTCGCCTTGTTGCCTTTTGCCCAACAAGCCAAGGTATTGAGCTCAATAATAGTAATAATTGCTGGCACCGCAATGTGGTCATTCAGGTAACTCGACAAAATTACACAGTCACAAAATGACATAACAGTCAAATAAACAGGCCGTAACACAATCAGACTGAAAAAAAAAAACAAAAACTGAAAAAAAAAAAAACAAAAACAAAAACCAAACAGCACGGGGTTAGCAGTTGCTGAGCTGTTCACAGAAGCCACACAATATTTTGTTTGTTTTGAAATATTACTTTCAGTGACTTTCCATAGCTTTGTTTTGTGTGGAGTTTTTTGAAGGTTATTTTGCACACTGACTCTAGACATGATGCACAATAAAAAAAAAATTAGGATATTTGATAAAAAATAAATGTAAATGGTAAATAGACTGAAAGTTTAGTTTATAGACAGTCTAAAATCAAGCCTCCAATTACCACAATGTGCCTGTATGCCTCCACGAATCAGCCAAGTTGCAGTTATAGTTTACATCAATGTCTGTCCTGACTCATGTGTGGCCATAACAGTTGACAATGTTTCAAACACACAACGCACATCTTAACCCTAGGGTTCATCCCAATACCCCTCCTTGACTTTTCTATCCTGTATCCTTGACCTGGAAATCGATTTACACCCGCCATATTGAAGGACGTCACGATTTGTTGAATGTGCTTGGGGGAGTCGAGAAGAGAGGTGGCTTTTAGAGGGGAGGGAGGCGAGGACACACGAGTGCAGTTTTTTACAGACCAACACACCCCATGATTGGATATCAGTTATTGATTGGACCACACAGTGCTACAGCTGACCAGACTGATTTGATACATCACAATGTGACTGGAGTTTCAAACCCAAGGAAAGACAGGAAAGAGATTAAACTTGTATGTCTGGTTGGTTGGTTGATGTATTGGTTGGTTGGTTGGTAGGTAGGTTGGTTGGTGTATTGGTTGGTTGGTTGGTTGATGTATTGGTTGGTTGGTTGGTTGGTTGGTAGGTAGGTAGGTAGGTAGGTTGGTTGGTGTATTGGTTGGTAGGTAGGTATACACATTATGTGTATGCAGACACAAACCACAGACTCCATTAAAAGTTTCTATAGTTGTTAATAAAGCCTTTCAAGCCTAATGGCAGCTGCTGCCATCATCAGAAACAGATGTCGCTTCATGTGATGCTTCAGAGGAAAAGACGTCTATTTCTCTAAAGGCATATATCCCTGTTTCTTCTCTCCTTGCATCTCATCCTAGCATCCCTCCCCTCTGTCTTACAAGGGCAGAGTTAAGACCCGAGGAAGAGACCCAAGTGAGGGAAACATGGATGCGAGATCAGGTATTGGGATGGACCTTTAGTGTCACAGAAGATCTATACAATCAGAAGAATTTCACGATGGACACTCAAGATAATATCACCAATTTAGTATCCAACCAGATATCACCCCTTCTGTTCCTGAGGTATGATGTTGAAAAATGGCCAGAAAAGTGTATTTGCAAAGTGCTGATGTGTGACCTTAGAGATATGAAATGCCATCACTCTATCATTTTATCCTACTAGACATTTGTTTGAAATGTTTTTATTATTAATGTTTGAATTCTTTTATGGCCAAAAACATGCTTTTTGAGCTTACAGTGACCTTTGACAACAAATTCCTATCAGTCCATCAGTGAGTCCAAGTAAGTAAACATTTGGGCCAAGTTTGAGGAAATTCCCACAAGGTCTTTGTGAGACACTGTGTTCACAAGAATTAGACAGACAGAAGGTCACAGCGGTCTTGATCTTTGACCACCAAATTTCTATCAATTATTTATTGAGTCCAAGTGAGCATTGGTGCCAAATTTGAGGAAATACCATTAAGGCCTCTTTGAGATATAACAAAAATGGGATGGACTGACAACCTTAAAACATTATGCCTCCAGTCACTGCTATCGCCAGCACAGAGGCATAGAAAACAAAATGAACATTTTCATATGTTTGTGAACGGATATTATCTCCTGATCGAAGATTTGAAAACTGGCTGAACCTGAATCTTCCAACCTTTTTTGCTACAGTAGAGCCATGATGAGATTAGAGGTGCAGAGTTAGCAAAAACAAATGGATCCCCTCCACCCAATTAGTGTTAACCCAGGCAATGGCATAAATAACAATGCTGCTGTGCGAGGTCACTCCGAGGATTCCCATCGCTGCTTACGTCAACAGATGGAAGCTAATGCCATGTGGAGCGTTACTTAAACAGGAAATCTAACAGTAGGATTTCCCTAATAAGCCAGTCTGTCCTTGAACCCTCTGAAGTATTGCCGTGCATCTCCAGCCCCCCGAGGGAAACATATGGTTCTTTTGAAGAACATGAGCGATGCTGATTATCATGTGACACAGCAACCCCCCCTCTCTCTGTCCCGCTTTGTCCTTGTACCTGTCTCTGTGTGTGAGCGTGGAACAGTGGATGTAAGAACCGTTCGTGTTTACCTTTAATTTTACATATGTCGTTCCAGTAAATACTGTGTGAATGTGTGTGTTTACATGCATATGTCACTTAGGCACAGATAAACACAGTCATCTTACACACTATTATGTTGTCTCTGCTATTTATTGACTCAAATATTTACTTTCAATTTCTCAAAAGTAAACATAGGGGAAACTGAACTGGATAGCTGGAACAAATCATTAGTGGCTAGACCGTCTCATTTGGAGAAAAGCATAAGTTTACGCCTTAACAACCAAGTTAGAAGAGACTTCTTAAAATAATGGGTGTGAAGTTCTGACTTTAAGACTCCTTAGTCAAACAGTAATTCAGCCAGCATTGGAGCACCAAAACAAATCAGTGAGAACTCTGAGGTCGTCTAGACGGCTGCCAAATTACTAGAAACAAATCACCGTCAGTTTGCACAACTCTCCATGATTTGGCCACAGTTATTTATTTATTTATTTTTTATACAGAAATTCAGTGGCACAAATTATTAATTCTACCCGTATGCAGAATATCTAACATTATTCAACGTTTAAAGTCCGCTTCTGTATTGATGCTTTATTTTACGTCCATTGAAACAGACCAGTACAATCCCAGTTCTGTATAACATTAACAAGGTACTGTGCTGTATGCTGGGAGGATCCGTGTGTGCATGTACCGAATCAATTAAATTATAGACATGTGGATGTTTACGCACACAAAGACAAACATAAGCCACACCCAGAGTCGCAGTGCCATCGCAGTCGGAGTCACACTCTAGTCTAACACTTCCAATAAATCCTCTTTCAAGGCACAAATGGAAATTTTCGAAGCGATCAGCATTTTGCTGCCTGGCTGAAATAAATGAGGAAGACCATAAATAGTCATGCAGTTCCATCTGAAAGGGTAATTGTTAAGTAATGGTATGCGTTGTGAGCACCACTTTGCTTCTTCCCAGAAGAAGAGGGCCGAAGATGAGGGGGGGGTTGTAATGTGTTACAGGGTACAGATGGAGCCGCATTTTTGATGGTAACTACGGCAAAAGAGAGGACAGGCAGACACATACAGTAGATTAATGGTTGCATTAATACCAACTCATGAAAGAGACTGAGAGGAAGAGAGCGTGAAAGCATCCCACTATTGACTATTTCTGTCCCAACATAGTAATAAACTGACAGATGGGAGAAGACAATGAACAACGGACAGAAAAAAAAAGGGAAACAGGGTAAAAGAAAATGCCAGTTGTTGATGGGGCAGAGGAGTGAGGCCGGACTTCAAGACAGACATACAGTGCATTCTTCTCTTGAGCAAGAGTTCAGGATTAAAAACTGTAAACATCGTGTGGTCACAAAATCTCCTGTTGCTTTGCAGTATATTGGGAGTGGAAAACACTGCCCTGACCTCGCCAGCTACCAGTCCACGCTCCATACTTGGTCCAGACAAGGACTTTAACTGGCAACCCTCCGGTTACCAAGCCAAGTCCCAATGGACTGAGCTAGTGCCAGAGTCCTGCACTGACAACACAGTCCCAACTGGTCAAATACTGACACTTGGTCAGAGGCCCTTGGTGTCAGATATGAATGCACAGATGACCCCTTTGGTGGTGGTATGAGAAACACTGGGGAACATCGTTTTCTAAGTGGCTGCAGACTGCATTTAAGGTCCGGTCACACTAGAAGTAAGTGGCACAGCAAAACTGATTCCTGTGTCTTCACAAAAGTTTTGTATTTTCATTCAAATGTGCATGTTAAACTTCCTGCAAAACATTTCTAATAATTATAATTATAAACTTTATTTGTCGAGAACTTTTTGAAACATAGTTAGAAAGTGCGCTGATGTAAGGTTATGATTTATAAAACCTTTATAGATTTTAAAATTAGGGAACAACAAACACAATTTTTACAAAATGTTAGCTCACGAATCCTGAACACACTCAGGTGGCAAATTAAAAATAAAGGCATAGTCACATTTCCTCTGTTTGACTTTCTGGAACATAGGGATCTACAAGTTTGCGCTGACCAATGCAGAACACTTGTTTTTCTGTAGTAATGTGAACGCCCCTTGAGGCTTTGTTCCAATATTGTTAAGCGCCTGAATCTTTTCATCAGGAGGTACAAAGAACCCTCTGTTTTTCTTTCTCTTTCTTACATACCCACACACATTCTCTTGCTCGCCACATCCTACCGAAGTTTACTTTGTATTATTTGTATTGCTGAAAAAGTGCTCAAGGCCACATTTCCACTGGCTCTTTCACTACAACTGTCCTTCAAGAGTATGGCCTCCAGGGTAAAAGTCCTCACATTTCCATCTTGTATTTGAGTTTTCTCTCATTGTCTGTCAGCAGTTCACTTCCCTGAGTCATAAGGTAGGCGTTATTCATGTCTGGAAGCAGTTCAGAGGGTCAAAATCTCAACTCCACAATCACTCATATGAGAACTCTCTCCAAATTATTTGAATACACAAATCATAGGTAGATACTGTGTCTTATCTGAGGGATTCAGTGTCTGAAAAACATCCATCCGTCCATCCGTGTGTCCCATGAAATCATTTTAGACACAGTTCCAGTAAGATATCATCTGTGCAAATTGTGCATAAAAATAAAAGGCTGTAATAATCAGCACCTGTATGATTGGGTAGCATTGAGCCATGTTTCCACCAAACGCTTTTGGTGTGGTACCTTAAGAACCAACAGTAACCATTCAGACATGGTACCTAGAGCCTAGCATTTCCAGCACAAACAGTACCCTTAAATGTGGGCGGGGTTGTTGTCGCTCACTGCTCCGTCCAGCACTCACTGTATTTCCCTCTTCATCAGTCTGCACCTCGTTTATCGTCCACAGAACGAGGCTGTACACTGACATTTTCAGAACAAAATAAAGCAGGCTGCAGTGAGAGTCTCTCTCCATGGGATATTTAAAATATCGAGTTTGTGCATTTAGTCCTTCCCAGGCAAGCTCAGGGGTTTAGTGTTGCCGGATCCCACAGGAACGCTCTGCGACAGGTTTTTTTTCTCCGAGTGAAGATTGGGATACATGCAATTCACATTACACCGTCAAAATTAACATTCATTCTTAAACTTTAAATTTTTAAAGTGTATGTCATCCAAGAGACACAATAACAACTAATGAAGTGGTCAAAGTTGTCACAATGAAATTTAAGGTGTGCTGATGGATTCTCATATCGTCAACCCATGCACTGAGCAACATTACAAGTTAACGTTCCACCTTTAAAGTCGCCGGCAGTCGGTCCAGTGAATTAAGTTGACACCAGCTGCTGCAAGAGGCAGCAAAACATCCCTTGATTTTATAGTTACAGTCTATTATGTAAAACTCTCCACAGTATGAACAGTGGTTACAGTGGTCAGTGCTGTTTACCAGGCAGTGATGTTCCCCCAGTATTTAAGGGGATATCTGGAATTTCCTCAAGCATCTTAGGTGAAACAGTCTCTGCTTTGCCTTACTAACCAGTGAGTAAACATGCAGTGCCCAGGTCAGGCCCTCAGTGATAGAGAAAGATGCACATTAATGCACACTGCATTTCAAGTAATTTTTCAACACCATTTGGATTTAAGTCTTTGGGTTTCCTCTGGCTCTTCTCCCACACAGTTATGGATATTTTTTTCTCTGACTTCAGATTCAGAACACGGGTGTGTAAATATTTGCCATGAGAGAAATTCTTCAAAATACAAGTTCACATTTTTTCTACACAACCTCAAGTGTTTATTATTTTTTTTATGTGACTTTAAATTCACCTTACGTGTATAAAAAATTTAAACATACAAGTTCAGATTTTTGTTCTCCAAGGTTTCACATCAAGTCTTCAAGCACTCACACTTTGCAACATGTTTATCTTCATACTCTCCCTCTGTCCTCCCCTCCTCTTCGATAATTTTCACCTGTTTAATCTTGCTCTTTCATCTTGCTTTTCCTTCATCTTCCTTACTCTGTTTTTTTCCTCAATCTACCTTTCCTTCTCTCCACGTTCCTTTTCCTCTTTCCTTTTTCTCTGGCACATGTAATGTCCTTGCATGTGACTCATTCGCACACTTCCTACTGTCAGCACTTCTCTGGGTAAATAAAGGAACTCACGTAGATACTAAATGTATATTCCTGAGTAAGCACTGACACCCATATGACGAGTTCTGACTCCAGCATATCCCATGTGCCTCCATGCGTAATGCTTACATACACACTTGTACTTTTCATCCACCCAGGAACGATTAGGGGCACGCTAGCTAAAAAGACACAGCTTTAAGACCGATTTAAAACCCTGTGTGTTGTACAGAAAATAGGCTATGGCAAACATGCTGATATTAAAAGGCCTGATATAAAGGATTTTCCATGATTTTCCATTGATACATAATTTAGAATTGTTAGCAGTCCAACAGCAGCCACCTTGTTAATCATATGGGAACATTTACAAGGTTTGTTTTTTGTTTTGTTTTGTTTTAAGTACTGTCAATTTAATATGTATCTGCATCTGTTGCTTTGGCACTAAATACCATTGTACTGGTTTGTGCAAATATTTTTTTCTTTCAATTAAAATTCAGCGCACTGTGCTACAGGCCAGTGCCTCCTCCTCCTCCTCCTCCTCTACACCTGGTAAGTGACACCACCGTATTTAAATGCAGCTGAAGTATTTGCAATTTGAAACCTGACACTGACGAAAGTTAACAACTTGAACTTGAGCCCAGCTTTCATTCAAAACCTGGAGTAAATCCTGCTTAAGATGTAGTACTCCTACCAAATGTTGCTGTGGCCTAACCCCTACTCCCCGCCAGTGTTAGTCTTGCACTGCTAATTATAACCATCCCTGTGCAACATTTAAAAAAAAAAAAAAAAAAACACATCCAAGCTGGTTGATGCAAAATCCTATTTGAAGGGAATTCATTTTCAGCAGCAGTGCAACAGAATCCTCACTCTGATGAATATGAAAGCAGCAACAACAACACATATCTACACACGACATGACAGCCGATTAACATGACAGACAGTAAATACAGTCAGAAGCTGAAGTCAGGAAATCAGTCAAAGAGAATCAATCTCTGGAAGCATCCTGTCTTGAGGAGGTGAAAAAGTCAACATGCTGATCACACGTGTTTGACATGTCATGTCATGGTGTGTCAGCTCAACATGAAATACGAATATAAATAGGTAGCCGTTTGCTGTGATGCTTCAGGGCAAACTTGAAATTGATTTATTCATCTGTATGCTGCTTGCTGACATACAGACATGTGTGGCCAAAGGCGTCTGCAGTTGTTCTGTACCATTTTACACCACAATGACCAATCGTGCCAATAACAACAAAGCTATGCTTCCATGTGTGGACATGTTTTTCTTGTGCTCTTTGTCCTTGAGCGTTTCCTGTCCTTTTCTACCTGCCTCCATTCCATGTACAAATGTGTGTTTTCATAACTTGAATTCTCAAAACTTGTAAATCAGCACGTTATATACAAGTGCAACAAGTTATTAGTAATGACTGCATTAGCTTTCTATAAATAATTACACTGAAAAGCACCTCTTTCAGAGTTACTCCTGAGAGGTGCCATTATTATAACATTCTTCATTACAACAAATAAGTTCATGGATGAAATGTGTACTATTATGCATGAGCACTTTTCTTTTATATCCCATTTTAACTGCATATGTTGGCAATGAGTGTATGAAGTGTATTCACAATTGTGAAGAATGTAAGTGGAATGGAGGCACTAATTTATTTATTTCTATTACTATTTATTACTTATTTTTATGTATGAGCCCAGTCCTTGAGCGCACCTGAATTTCATTATATTTTTGTACAATGACAATAAAGAAATCTGCATCTGAATCAAAACCACAAGGCCACTTTGGGTTCTTGACCTGCACTGTAGTATTTGATTCCCATCCTCATGTTTGCAATAGGCAGTGGCGATAGAAGTATCCAGATCTTGTACTGAAGAAAAAGCAGCAATACTGCAGTGTAAAGACACTCTGTTACAAGCACAAGATCTGCAAGTACAAGAGTATTAGCATGAGAACATACTCAGGGCCTGTCTCAATACCCACACTTCCCCTAGAAATACCCACTCGAACTTGGTTGTGCGCGTTCACGTTTAGGCTAGTTGTGTCCCAAAACAGAATTGAGGTAGTGGAAGTGGTTTCCAACACTTAAACCCGCCTTAGATTCGGAGGGAGCCCCGACCCACACTTTCAACGAAGTGGAGGATGAAAACACCTTGCGAAGTCAGCAACTTCGGCAAGTTTTGGAAAACAATTTGTTACTGTACGATCAGAATGTAAGCGATACAAACAACAGATGGTCGGACTAGCGTAAACTCATCAGCAACTCGGTTGAACCCAGCAGCAAAATATTTAAACAAATTGACATATCCGAACAAAATCGATCAGAACTAGAAGACGTCGTAGGCGCCTCCTGTTTTCAGCATTTCTTCTCCATTGATTCATCAGATGGAGAAGAGTAAACATAGCACACGCCACAACACAAGCGCTGGAGCCGGCAATTTCACTGCGTCGCTACTACGCGTGACGTATGCCTGCACGTTGGCCACGTTGAGTTCAAGTAGTGTCCCATTTCTTAGGAAAAGATCTCTACCCTAATATTTCTCACTTTCCCCATCAAGGGTTATCTCGCAAAGGAGGGCACTCAATACCAAGTGGAAGATATAAGGGGTAGAAATGGGACAGGCCCTTAACGTGCTATCAGTATTAAGCAGATTGTCCCTTTCCCAAAAATATATTTATGATATGTCGAAATTAGCAGAGATGCAAGGATTTATAGGTCAAACATCAGTATTGGCCAAAATTGGCCTGGAAAAAAAATAGCATTCATCAACAGCAGTGGCCGATGTTTTCCCGTTGTGTCACATTGATTCTTCACACACTATATATATAAATATACAAACAGATATTAGAGAGGGAATAGTTATATATCATAGATTAAAAAAGATTAATTTGTTAATGTCTTTCACATAAAATTTGTTGTGCTCATTCAAAATGAAGTGTAATGAAGGGCCGAATGATTTTAATCCAGTTTGGTTTTTTTTTGTTGTTTAATAATGAAGAATTATTCCTCACACATACTGTCCTGTACAAACAGACACATAAATATATTCACACAGATGTACATGGACACACTTACCTGCATGCAAACACTTTGGAAAAGCATTTCTGAGTGTTGTTTGTAGAATGCGGCTCATCCAGCCTGCAACACAATCACATACACCGAAACTTATAAAATCCTGAAATGTCCTTCAAAGCAGCCGGAGATAAATCGCCAAAAAGGGATTACAGTCCATCAGTGACATAAGCTTAGTGCCCATAGCAACGAGTTCCACATTTTTAGCGGCCCACAGATTCTTAATATATCATAAATTATAAATTAAATCAATGTATTTTTAGACTATTTTTATGGAAAGAATAAAAATCAGTACCTTTCATAATTCAATGACAGCCTTAAAATACAACTGGAGGAAGTTAAAGATGAGATGAGCACTGTGATACAAAAGGTCACGTCTCATATAGCAGCTAAAAAGGTCTGTAAGTGTTACTGGAGACGTAGATTTGGCATGGGTCACAAAGTAAGCGACATGATAGATCAGGTCTGAACAAAACATCTAACAATGACGGAAAACCACCACAGGTAAAGACAGCTCCTCAGTTAACTGTGTGATGTATGCTTCCAGTCTCACATTCAAGCAGCACACTGATAAAACTGTGCTTTTTGGCACATCATTTGGAAATTTATCTTCGCTACATGCTCCTTCAAATGCACACATATTCAGCTCTGCGATACATGAGTGCAGCTTTGTGACAGCAGACATGTTACATGTGGTTTCCATCATGTCAACAGTGTGACACCGACATTGACAGCTGGATTAATAGATGCTGAAGTAAAGCCCTAAAGACATTTCCTACATTCACTCAGCTACAAAAAGGTGGCAGATATGACATACAACTGTATTTACGGTAGCTGAGGTCACATCATCTCTTTGTTGGGTTGGTCTATTTGCACCAAGCCTGCAATGCAGAAACAGTATTGATGTAATGATGAATATTTTCTTTCATTTGTTTGGGTACAGTGAACATTCATAATTTAACCCTTGAGCTAGAAAGGTTAGCTTGATTCTGTATGACCTTATCCATATGTGTGTGTCCACACATTGATGCATATACAGTATGTGGCCTGCGATTGAACCGAAAAAATGCCAGGCTGCAAGAGAGCGTATTGTGACCTCCTTCCCTGTAATGAAATATTTTACAGATATCTAAACCAACAAGCTTTGGGGGGTGAGAAAAAAATCCTCTTTCCTCCTGTTTGTGTAACCATATGAAAAGACCATTAGATCAGCGATGTGTAACCGTGACTATATGGCCTTATCTTTGTTTACTTCACCCTGTGAGATTGATCCATATCAATCCCTCCCACACCCAACAATCCCAGCATCCTGCGCCAGATATCGACAAATAGATTGTGAGTCGTCGTGTTATTACAGTTTAATGTTGCTGGGGATGTGTGGCTCCGAACGCACGACTAAATCTGGGATTCCGAAGCAGGATTTACCCTTAAAATCTGATTTTAACCCCGTTTGACCTCCATTTTGATGGTGTTTTGCCATGTTGAGCTGATGATGTGGAAACTACGTCTGTGTTACGATGGGTGTTAAAATCAGATTTGTCTGGTTGCTCATGTCTAAATCCAGCCTGGAGCGGTTATGGGCTTCCTACTCTGGTCACCCCAGTGTCCAATTATACTCCTACCAGCACTAATACTGCTACAGAGAAGAGCAGAGAGCAGGCAGAGAGTGGGTTAGTGGGATGGGAGTCCAATACAGTCTGTTATAAATGTTTTGAACATGTAGGTGATGGAGAGTGACGAAGTTTGGTTTTTGTTTGTGTGCAGAGTGTGGAGGGGAGGTCCAGGCCTGGGTGCTTGTATCCATGCATATGCTTGTACTCTACATACACTTAGCTGCCAGTATATTAGGCAGCTTAAACTAATGCAGTCTAATACAAATGTCCTGCAACAAATCCTGCTTACATGAAGATTATAATGTTCACTTTGTAATCAGCGCTGGTGCCAGACAATTATCAGCATGCGGGCGAAGGGTTTTCAGGGGTGAGGACTCGTTTTTACATGGTCATAGATCGGACGTTTTATGTGAGAGGGACAGCAAGGGTGAGCAGGGTGTGCAGCCCCCAAAATAGAAAATCAATATGTGAGAGATGCGCAATGTTGATGTTGTGGCGGGCGGCTACAAATGAATGTCTGGGGAAACCCTGGGGTAAGTTCAGATTCACCAAAGTCACACAATAACACAAAGAAACTAAATGATCAAGGCAGTGGAAAAAAAAACTACACACATGACGTATCATCTGAAACATGGAAGTAGCTACATGCCCATTAGTCCACAGCGTCATTAACAGGCGGCTCGCTCAGTGTGTGACGTGCACTTGTAGATAAAATATAGGCCTATATTAATGAAGGTTCATTCGTACAACAATTTTTATGGACTTAGGGAGTATACAAGTAATTTTGACAACAGGCAGGTAAACCCACCTAATGCCAGCATTATGCTCATCATTGCTCTACAACTGGGCTGGAACTGGACTGATTCCTACACACTAGCCTCCTGCTTTCTGTAGGTGCACACATTACTGCAGGCCACCTTCTTTATATCATGAACATTTAGATACTAATTTATTTCCCGTAACCACTTATCCCGTTGGGGTTGTGGGGGCCTGGGGCCTATCCCACATTGGGCGAGAGGCAGGGTTCACCCTGGACAGGTCACCAGACTATCACAGGGCTGACACATAGAGACAAACAACCATTCACACTCACATTCACACCTGTGGACAATTTAGAGTCACCAGTTAACCTGCATGTCTTTGGACTGTGGGAGGAAGCTGGAAACCCCGGAGCAAACCTACAATGACATGGGGAGAACATGTAAACTCCGCACAGAAACCAGGAGCCCTCTTGCTATGAGGAGACAATGCTAACCACAAGCTGTGTTGGGTAACCAAAATTATGGCTTCTGGTTTTGTTGTGCCTTCCCAAGATTTCCAGTGGCCTCATCTGGCCTTTCCTATAAAACATGTTCTGGAGGGACCACAGTTTGAAGACAATGAAGATAGTGACAGATGCTTTTGGAAAATTTAAATCTAGTAAGTGCACCTCAGAAGTCGTCATTTTGTCATATAAACTACATTCATTTTAGCTAGTTGTATCCAATAAAATGGCCACTGACTGTATGTGTGTGTCTGCTTCTATGTATGTGTGTGTTTGCGTGTGCAGAAATGCCATCTGCTTTCTCACACAGACCTAAACAGAGAATCAATATACCACTGGGCCTGAAAGCTTCGGATGCCCTCCTTGATTGCCAGAGGGAGGCCGGTCTGTGCAGCAGAGGATGAACACTGGATCTGTTGTGATCAGTCGCTGCAGAGCTGTGAAGCTTTGTTGATGCAACATCACCACGAGAACAGTGCAGCTTTCTATTTATGTAATTAGACTTTCGTAGTCCCTGATATAGCCGATGATATTTCCTATGTTATCGTCCTGCAGTTGAGAGCAGTTTGGATGGGTACTGTTGGTATGAACATTTTAGAGGCAATAATTTATCAGCTGGAAAAAAGGTTGAGAGTGTGAATAAGTAAATTACAGACTGAATTGTGTGGGAATGTTCGCTATGTTCAGGTCATTTTCTCCAGTATTCTGACAAACACACACGGTAGCTCCGAGCGACTCAGATTAATTCTGTCACACCTTTGTTGTGAAGACACACACTCACGCTCCGCACTCACAGGTTTAATCTCCTGCAGAATGATTTCACACCCTGATTGTTTGCTTTCACTTTTTCTTTCTGTTGCTTGCATCACTTCCTTACTCAATTTCTGTCAGTCGCTCACTGAAACATCAACTGTGCTCTTCAGTTTTTAACCGGACAAAGACTAATTCTTCTACCAGAACCTTCTGCATCTCTCCCTCTCAAACACACACACACACACACACACACACACAAACATCACTTCCCTCACTCCATCCTCTGGTTGTTGTCACTGTGCTCATGCATATTCATGTACATCCCTGCGGCTGATTATCACTGTTTATTGCTTTGCCAGAACTTCCTTTCTCTCCGTTTCACTCAGAAAGTAATACAAACACAGCTGAAACACACATATGCACACACACACACAAACAGGGGAATGTTCTCCTCGTTGACAAGGCCACAAAAAGTCATAAAAGCATTATGTGAATGTGACCCAATATGGATCTTTGTACGATGAGCGTAAGGAAGATGAGCTGTAGTAGGGCTGGGCGATATATCAGTAGTTGCAGTCTATCGTGTGATATGAAGACAGCGCCTGGAGGCAGGTGACAGATGTGTTTTAAAAATACAGTGACGTATATAGACATTTTTTTTGTTTCAAACTACAATGGATTTAGGCCGACTTTTTAAGACTTTTTTTTAATGCCACTTGAATTGAAATTTAAGACCCAATGACGACACAATCAACACAAATGAAAAAAACTCCCTCATTTGATTTGTATGATTGGTGTTTTGTCACGGTGTTCAGACACCACAGTACCTCTGCTTGTGGCGAAGGCGTGCACCCGAACATTGTCCGTGGATTTGGTGCTGCTGTCCTGGTTGTTGATATCGGAGAGTAGAACAGAACTGGGAAATACCTGGCGTTTGTTGACAGCTCGACTTTGAGGCTTTGTGTTTCGTGCTGTGCATGATGGGACTCCACTGCCTTGACTCCCATCGTGCCGAGTTTGAAACATTTCTTGCACAAAATACACCGTGCCTCGTATAAATTGCCTGGTACCAGTTTCAGCCATCCAGAAAAATCTTTGTTGGATAAATTTACACTTTCCCAACGACGTGCATCTGCTCTGAGTCACGGCCGCAAACACATCACTGTTTTGTTGGTTCCGCTCTTGTGATTGAATTTTTGTCTATATCGCCAGTGTTTCCCATACATTGACAAGACTAGGGCGGCCCACCAAATTATGCCCAGATATAAAATGCCTCCGGTAAATGAATGTCACTTTGCAGCGCACTGGCTGGAGCGCCTACTGAGAATTCAAAAATGTTGAAATCTAGGCACATTCTGCCATTATAACTTGGCTCTCAGAATTCACCAGATAGATGCCTTTAAATCAAATATACACACAAGTTTCTCCGCGGACCACCCAAGAGGGTTCGGACCCCGCCCCCCATAGTCTCCAAAAATCCTGTGGGAAACACTAATCGCCCAAACCTAAGCTGTATAGAAACAAGACTTCCATAATCCCTTAATAGCATCATAAAAGTAAGATCCCCACAAAATAACAGGTACTGCAATACATTCCTAAATGCTGTTTTTACAAGATTATATATCATAGACCTTTTAACTGTCTGGATTCAGCATCACCACTGATGTCAAATAAGACATGGTAGATACACCAATTGCAAAATATCTGCATTTATTCAATTATTAATGATGGAAACACTCAAGGTGGGCATCACATGTAATGTTCACAATGTGTTTTGTGTTTTTGTTTGCAGGAAACGCCGTACAGTAATATACTCTCTCTTCTTTTAAAATTCAAAGATTGAAAACTGTTCCCCAGCAACTGTAAAGGACAGAAGAAAAAAATCACACACTGTAGGCAGAGCCTAGCAGCATGAGTCAGGCTGTTGATTCCCTTGTACAACAACCTTTTTTTTTCACGGCTCTAACAATAGCACCATTTCTCAGTGACCTCAGTTGTTCACTGATCTTCTGCCTCCCTCTTGTCTCTCCCTCTCGTTTTTGACTGCTCACCAGAGGATAATCATGTAAATGACTCTTACCTTTCATTCTGGGTCACTTCTACTGGGAGGGGATCGCAGGAACCACCTTCATGATATGACTCACCTCTACACCAGCTCAGGTACAAGTGAGGCTACCCCACTGTTGTTTTATGTCGGTGTGTGGATTGTGCATTTATTCATCACTCCGGCTTGCACACAGTGAAGCTGCTCGGCTGCTACATACATTACGTGCATCCATGCAGGGAAAGTGTGTTAAACGCAGTTTCACATCTTCGTGAGCGATTTCCTGTCGTCGTTTTTCGTATACGAACACTTTTCTCTCCCAAAAAACTGCTTTGTCACTTGTTTCATGACCTACACTGAATGTAACTTGATTGCAGGTGCAACAGACCATTGTGTTGTTAAATGAGTTGTGACCTGTCTCACAATCGCTTTCTTTATCTCTCACTCCTTCTCTCGCAGGCGCGTTCCATCCTGGACTGCTTGCTGTGAGTCCTTATGCTCAGGTTGGCTGGTCTGCCATAAAGACTTCATTTTCAAAAGGTTTGCCACTGTGATAAATCAGTGATCACATACTCATCCGCACACACGCACACACACACACAGTCAAACTGTCTGTGCTGACAGAGATAATGAGATTGAATTGAATCGTAAATGGGCACCGACAGAGGGATGTAGTAAGAAAGTAGTGAAAAACTGGATAGATTTTTGCTTGATAGATAGATATTCAACCTGCAAAAGTGGATTTACTCTTCTTTGGCCTCCAACTCTCATCCAATCTCCCAAGACTACACATCCCTCATCTCCTCATTCACTCTGTCGCTCTCTATTTCTCTCCCTATCTTGTTTGTACTCATTCTTGTGCAGCACTTTTCCAGCAGACTGATGCACATCAACATGGGTGCACAACAAGGAAGTACATATTAAATCCCCATCCACAGAATCACTGCTAATTAACAATAGTCCACTAACGAAGAGACTGACTCCCATTAATGTAAGGGTGTTTAAAACACATGAACTAAACTTGGGTATTGGTAGCCTGATAATTTTACTTCATACAAAGCCAATAGTGAAATAATACACCCAGACTTTGGTGGATGTGTTTCTCTAATCACAGCAAAGGGAAGGTAGGCAGGTGAAGAAAGAAATGAAATTTAAAAAAAGCTTCCTCTTGCAGTTTTATTTTTGACTTCGGAACAGGGAGGCCAGATCTAGGAGAGAAAGCATAATGCCATCTTTCAAAAGAAGACCAGAACAAGCAACTTGGAAAGTGACAAAGCAGGAAGCGTTGGGGCCGGTGTAAAAACAAATCAAACCAGTTTGACATTACAGCGAACACTAGACAAAGTTTTACCACAAGGTGCTGCAGGTGATTTAGCAGCATCTGACTATTGCCAAATGTTGGAGTTTTTTGTCCAAACTGAATCCATTATATACGCAGTTCTGCGCTCAGCTGTGTGCTCAAGATCATTCTGGAGAAAAAAAAGATGAGTAAGAAACTTACTTGCTATCTTCCTACATTTGTAATGTTACTTTTCAAACAGAAAAAACATATCTTATATTGTGATATTTGCTGGGAATGACATACAAGATAGCCAACAGCAAGTAGGTTGTTAACGATGGTTGGCAGAAACTTTAAACTCCCTTGCGATCTTCCTTCAGCCAGCTGCCACTTTATTTCGTTTTTTGGTACTTTAAAAGACAGGAGGCATCGTGTTGATAATTCCCCAACTCCATTGCACTTCATGAATCAGCTGCTCCTCATCCATTGCAGAACTTTCAAAGCAAGCGACAGGAATAAAGAGAAACAGGACATCCAACAACTGTTCAGCTCAAACGGCGCACCACTTAACTTGCACCCAGAAAGGTCACCTCTATCGTCAGCATCAAATACAAAAGGTTGCCATATCAGTGCAGTCTTCGTTTTCTTGAGAGACTCTGCCAACCCATCCTCTTGTCACCCAAAGAAAACTTTAACTTTCTAGTAAACAAACGCAATGTGTGCCGCTCCTCCCTCCTCCACTCAAATCCGATTGCCTTCATTTTGTGGTGCTCGGCTTGACAATAAATTGTGCATGGCCTGTCAGACACTAGTGGCTCTTTCCGCCATTTATAAATATAACATTATGTTTATCATGTTGTCAACCATTGGCACAGGTTGCTGATGTAGGCTATTTTTTAATTTGCCACAAAACGCCATAGTGACAAATGACAAATGCCACGGTTCAGCTGGTTTGTATAAAGTCAAACTGGTTTATTCTCATACCTGATCAAACTGGGAAAACCGGAAATAAATCCAACTAATATCACCCATCAAATTAAATGTAGTCTTCTAAGTAATCTAGTTCAACAGTTTTAAATAGGGATATCCCGATCCAGCTTTTTCACTTCGGATACCGATGTTACAGCCTTGAGTTTTGGCTGATACCAATACCAATCCGATCCAAGCGCGTATTATACATATTCACTTATTCTGTTGTCAGTCATGTTCGAAAAGGTTTGATCAAGCGATATTACTCTGACAAGAACAACTACTTAATCGGGTTAGTTAGAATCATCCACAACAGTTGGTATGAGAAACTGACCTGTTTATTGTGAACAGGGTTAAATAAACAAACTTTAAACTTGAACAGTGCTGGGCTGGCCGGAAAACCTGGATCGGATTCCATGAAAAACTGGATCGGAGTTCTTGGGTCGGCATTTTTCCAAGCAGTTGGATCCAATGCCGATGCACGTTTTTTGCTAATGTCGGCGGCCGATGCTGATCCGAATATTGGATCGGGACATCCCTAGTTTTAAAATCTCCTGTTATATTGATATTTTTCTTCTTTGCTTCAATAATGGCTTTTTCAACACAGATAAAAACAGTATAATTTAGACACCAAATGTATTATTTGCATCTAAAATAAGTTTCGGCGCCAAAAGAATAATACATGAATGATTAAAAAATCCCATTTAGTCGATGTCCCCCACAGTGTTGCATGATGGGAGAATACTGTTGCAAACATTTCTCCCACATACCCCTCAATTTTGAATTTGTTTCCGGTCCAGAAACATATAACTCATTCTTGATCATTATTGAACCTGAACAGAGCAGTTGGCCTCAAAATGTTTTTGGGAAGCTGTTTGTCTTTGGTCCCTCTGTGCAGTCTACTCAGTGGTTAGGTTGAATTGTGTTTTATCAGTCCATAGTATGTTCGTCTGATATCCCTTGATCCAGTTCCAAAGGTCCCAGCCCTGGACTTACCTTCTCTTTGTATTGACATATTAAGAATATCTTTGCTAAACCAACATGCCTGTTAATACCAACTTGTAAAAGGCATTATTGTACTGAAACATTATGTTTTTTTTCTTATTTTAATTTGCAGACATTCTGTTACGTGTTTATGTTTACCGGAAGAAAACACTGTAGTTCTCGCTCCGGATAACAAGATGCTTGACGACGCTGTTCTTAAAGCCTTTTCAGGCTTGTTTTGCTCATATTCTTGAAGCAGCAGTATGACAACAACCTTGTTCTGCTAATGCTTCATTTGTTGAGGAGGAGAAGGGAGGTAGAAGGTCGAAGAAGGGAGATAGAAGACCGTGTTTTGGCTTATGAAAACCGGTGAGTGCAACGAGTCCGCTCTATCTCAGCCCGTTGCTATGCACGCTATATACGTCATCGCGCCAGAAGGGCAAGGACACGAGCATGTGCAGACAGACCAGAACGAACTTGAAGAGGAAATGAGAGTTTACATGCAGACAATCGGAATGACAAACAGAATAAACCACCCCCTTTAATCGGATTTAATTTTCAATCGGAATGACCGTTTACATGACCACTTTTAATCGGAATGGCTTTCATTCCGAATGAAAGTGGAATTAAACTGTCCATGTAAATGCACTGAGTGTCTTATATTCTTGTTCAACTGTTGCTCAAAGTTATCTTTGCCCCCGCCTTTTTCATTAGTCAGTCTGGTTGAACTATTGTACAGTATTTTGTTCTCCATGTACAAAATCATTACTTTGTTTTCACGGCCTTCATACGAAATAACATCATTTGTGAAGAGGCCTTCCTGCAAACCTAAAAGGACGAAAGACTATTCAATTCTGAGTAGTCCCCTCAGCCATCTGTACTCAATCCAGCTTTTGTGGCAGTAGTGTGCAAAGTATACCTTGTTCGTCAGTGAATATAACAGTGTTGTGTAATAACCCTTAAGACATGACAGGCTCAATTACATACAGAAATGTTACACCAGTAATGACATGGGCTGCTAATTACACACACTAGTCTTAGCCGATGGCATCTCACATTTATAATCATTTTGGTGGTTATAGTTTGGTTAAACTGGCTTTTCCTCCTCAGAGAACCTGTCCCAGAGCCTGCATGCATCAGTATGCATTGTGTGGGCGGCTGTCAACGCTGAGCACTCAGACCAGCCCAGCGCTGGGAGTGGGCGTGTATTTCTGACTATTAGCCTAAGCTCCTTATGTCTGCCTAGTAAACTCAAGTGTTTCTGCTTTCCTGAAGACTTTGCAGAAATAATAGGTGATGCATGTGTAGTCAGAAACCACTGCAGATCTTGTTGACATCAAATCTGTACTGCATGTAAAAATAAAAAGCATATGCATCACCAATGGTGCATCACACTGGTAGTTACGTATGTGACTGTTCTTTGGCTCAATGTGAGGTATTTCTGCTAATTTTAGATTTGTGGGAATGCTTTGTGAAGAAGAGGTGGCAAGTATCGTATGGTTATCCCCACAGTGTCTGTGCCCCCGTGTCTGTGATGATGAATGGCAGTGAATAAATTAACACCACCACAGTACAGCCTCAAAAATCAACTGCATGAAAGCATCAGTAAAACAAATTAAAAACTTCTTAAATGCATCTATTGAGGAACTTGTACTGGAGAGTATTACTGTCCACAACTCAGCCATTCAGCATCTAAAATGTCAGTCCTATACAGAGATTTTGTCCAGCCATGAATCAAAACACTTACAGCGAGCTTCACATGTTGCACTAATGATGTCCACGAGGGCCGTTTCGTAGACATTTCTGTTTTCTGACATATGTTGTTAATTAAAATCAACTTCAAAAACAAAGGCAAAGGCTAGCTGAGGAGCAGTAATCAGTTATTAAATATTCAACATTTAATCAGTGTGTAATACATACTGTCTTCTGGTGTCAACACTAAACCTGGATAGTTATGTTCATTAGTGTGTTCTGTGCAATTGTGTCCAGGGAGATTATGCTAGCTCTTTCTGCTAATATAAGATGACACCCACACTCCAAGCCGCTCATATTACTGTATGAGTCATATTGTCCTTGCTATTTCCGTCTCAGCAGTGTGTGGTTGTGTTTGTTTGTGTGCATACGGCAAAGGTTTCACTTTATAATATTTGGCTTCAATTTATTCCTATGTCTTCTTAGAAAGCATCTCAATTATCTCCGTATTCTAACACGAAGGAAAGTGCAGAGTGCAGTCCATTAATATCATGAAATTTTAAGAAAAATGAGAGAGAAAAAATCAACAGGCCTGGCTGTGTGTGTATGTGTGACGCCTTCAGATGCCAGTACAAAGCACCACGCATCAAACACTTGAATGTCAGCCACTTGAAACTTCTGCATCTCCAACATACAAGATAATAATAATGATAAGTCACTGACTCAGAAGTATTGGAGGTAAGAGATTTTCCACAGCACATGCTATGCGTGCTCATACTGCTGATGTCTTAAATGGAACATTGCATGTGAAATCTTTGTTAAAAAATTGAAAAATCCATGTCGAAGAGGAAACAGGGAATTCACCATGCTTAACATGCAGAGCAGAGGAAGGCAAAGTCCTAAATATTTTAAGTACCGTATTCACTTCTGCTCACACTTTAATGAGAATGGCTTTGCAGGAAGTTTATTGACTCTTAGTATTTGCCCATTTCTGAAACAAAAATCAGCATCTGATATTTTGACTACTCACCTGGGGCACACACACAAACTGCACTTCTTTGTCACTTTATGCACACGCTCTGTATGTACACGGCATCACACACACACTCAGCCAATAAAGTCGAACATTTCAGCTAATAGCTTTTTTACTGGGCTCTGATGTGCAGGGACAGTACATGCAAATCATGTGCTTGTGTTTACATAAAGTGAGCTGTAGTTCCTGAGACAGTTGCAGTTGGATACTTCTGTTTGTACACTTACATGTAGTACACAGCATACGCTATTCACCTACTTGCATATAGTGCACAACTTTTCTTGTCTGAATCCAAACATGACAGTTGTGCACTTTACAGAAACAATGATTGCAAGGTCTGTCAGATCTTTATCTTCTGCTCAGGCCATTGCATCCGGCAGAGCATTATCGCCAACATCTGACGGACGATTGTCACTCACTAAAATATATGCCTGCTATATGTGTTTGTTTGCTTCCTTGCATCTTCTGTATTTATTGTATTAAAAATATGCACGATTCCATGACATGTTCTATATCTGTGAATGTCTGTGGCTGATACTGGCTGGCTCTATTACCAGCTAATCTACTGAGTTTATGTTGATGATTTAGCGAATATTTACAGCTTGTCAAGCAATCTGATAAAAGAATATAATACTAAAATCTTCTACACTGAAGACAACAATTTAACATGCATAAACACCAAATGTAACTTAACGCCTGCAGACCACGTAGTTTATGCCACAACACATGCCAATACATGTTGATAAAATGTGCCACTTTTAGCTAGCTACCAAGCTAACATTAGCATTCAGGGTGTTGGGTAACCATCCGGGTCGACCCGGTCTCATTCCGAAGTCATTGAATACTGGCAAAGACTTTCAAATCAGTACCGATGGCCGGGCGCCGTTAGTGTGTAATGGCATCTGACGGCATCAAGAGGAAATGTGGTTGGACAGCAATGTCAGTTAAGGGGGTGAGTAGGGCAGGTAGGAGGGGTCATGGATGGGTCCAACAATGACCAACTTTCACTCGGGAGGCTGGTGTTTGCTTCCTGTACAAATGTTAAGCCAAACTCTGTTATTTTTTTCTACACCCAACCACATGCTTTGGTTGCCTGAACCTAACCACATGTATGTGTTGGCTAAATGTAACTATGTGCTGTTGTTTAAGGAAACAAAAAAGTCAAATTGCAGCGTTGTACCGATGTTGTATGTCTATATTTTGAAAGAGACTGTATGCAAACTGTACATTTACTGTGAAAACAGAAGTGTATATCGAAGACGCAATGCATGTAACAGGCTGAAGTTGCCACAGCAGCCCAGAACATCAACAAAAGACACTCAAAGCTACCTTGCACATCATGTCACAGGAAAATTCCGCGACCAAGCAACGTTATGCAGCAAGGTTGGAGAGTGAATGTGTTGTCCAGATACTTTGGGGTTAAGTGACAAACAGTAAAAAGATGTAGAGAGAGAAAGAGAAAGGCAAAGTGATAATTGCATGGAAATGTGGGTGTCTGAGAGAAAGAAGGAGGGATAATCACAGAAGTTCAAGGTAAGAACATACGCAAACACAAAATGGAGAGGGGTTAATGCACAAAGACAACAAAAGCCATTGAAGCATAGAAAAGGTCAAGGGAAGTAAAAGAGAAAAGGAGAAGTACTGGAGATGTAATGAAGAGCGTGCTGAAGACAAGAACAAAGACCAAGACAGGAAAAAAATGGCACTGGAGCCATTAACCCGACTGTAGCCTGTGGTAAACTGAAACAAGAGAGAGAAGAGGAGTCTCATCACTTATCGATATGAGAATGCTGAAGGACATTGAAGATCAATGACGTATTCTCTCGATGTGCTTGCCCAAGTAGAACAAATGAAAGTATAAGTACATAAATATGTGTATAGTATATATATGCACGGGAGAAAAAAGTAAAGAATTAAAGCCAAAGAAAATAGTGGTTTGGGCAAGGGGTGGCTTGGTTGGAGTTGTTTTTAAGAAAAAATAAAAGATTGACTCAATGGGGGCAATTATGCTAAGGCAAAAGTGCTGATGTTCTCTGCTTTGCTTCCTAAAATAGGCGTCCTCAATTGTCATCTTCATCCGTTGGAAAATGTGTTTGTGTGTGTGTGTGTGTGTGAGGGAGAGAACAAGAGAGACAGAAAGGGCTGTTAATATGTCGGAGAGGTAGGTGACATCTTGAGAAGAGGATCCTGAAGTTGCTCAGGCGATCAGAGATCAGCATTCCTATCTTTATTTCTTCTCACTCTTTTTTTCTGCCATGACACTTTTACCACTCTCTCTCATGTCAGTCAGGAGCTTAAAATCAGTCAGTTGACTGGCAAATATGATATTAATTTACAGTAATTTCTGCTGCTGTTGGAGGAGTCATACAAGTCAGCCAGGCAAAAGCAATCTTTACTCACTCATCCATTCACTCAACCAGTTAGTTGGAGTAACATCCACATCATAGCCAGCCTGTCAGTAAGTATGTCACTCTGCCATCTAGTCTGTCAGTCAATGTGTTCACATTTCTGTCTATCTTTCTGTCTGTTCAGCTCATACAGAACTGCAACAAAGCACAAAGAGCACGGTAATCCACGCAATCTACTGGTAAAGTGCTGGCAAAGTGCTGGGGCTCAAATTGCCATTTACTTTCGTAGTCCCCACAGATTGGGTTTTTAGCCTTGTGTTCAAGAGTGCAAGGGCTGGAAGAGTGCTTGGAATGGAAAAGCAATTACTGGCTATCATGACTGTAGTAAGTATAATACTGACAGGGAACCAAATGCTGCAGTGGATTCCTCGGGCCAAATTCACAAAGGTTCTCCACATATTGATTTAAGGCACTGATCAGTGTAACTTAACCGTATGTTGTATGGCTTTGATGGCTGAGTAAGCCATTCAGAGTTAAAGCCTCACCTTACCCAGTCAACACCTGCGGTGCAGAGACCCAGGATGCAACTCTGCTGTCAAAAACAAGGGCGAACATGCAGAGAGAGAGAAGCAATATGATGCACGCCAAAAATACTGATATTCAGTGGACATAATGAACTACAATGAATCATCTATATATCCATACATCCTAAGTATGACAGCCACCCCTCTCTCCAGCAACGCTTTCCAGCTCCTCCTGGGTGATCCCGAGGTGTTCCCAGGCCAGACAAAATATATAATCCTTCCAGTGTGGTTCTATGTCTGCCCCGGGGCCTTCTACCAGTGGGACGTGCCCGGAACACCTCTAACAGAAGATGCCCAGGAGGCATCCTGATCAGATGCCCGAAACACCTCAAGTCACCCCTTTCGATACGAAGGAGCAGCGACTCCACCCCGAGCTCCCTCCAGATCACCCTATCTCTGTGGTTGAGCACAACCTACCTCAGGGGTATCACACTGCACAGCCTCCCTAGGAAAGTTTATTCTAGGGTGCTGGAAAGAAGGCTCAAACCGATTGACCTAGGATTCAGGAGGAGCAATGCGGATTCTGTCCTGGCCATTGAACAGTGGACGAGCTCTTTACTCTTGCAGGGCTGCTGAAGGGGTCATGGGAGTTTGCCCGTCCAGTCTTCATGTGCAGGAATACGGGGTATCGGGGTTGCTGCTAAGAGCCATCCAGTCCTTGTATAACTGGAGCTGTGTCCGCATACTTGGCACAAAGTCAAACACGTTTTCAGTGCCAGGGTTGTCCCTTGTCTAAGATCCTGTTTGTGATATTCATGGACATGATTTCAGGGCACAGCCGAGGGGAGGAAGGGGTTTGGTTTGGTGACGTCAGAATTGCATCTCTGCTTTTTGCAGATGATGCGGTTCTGTTGGCTTTATCACACCGTGACCTCCAGCATGCACTGGGGTGGTTTGCAACTTAGTGTGAAGGAGTAAGGATGAGAGTCAGCACCTCCAAGTCTGAGGCCATAGTTTTCTGCCAGAAAATGGTGAGTTACTCCCCCGAGAGAAAGTTTCTCGGGGTCTTTTTCATGAGTGAGGGTAGAAATGGAGCATGAGATAGATCGGCAGTTTGGTGCGGCATCTGCAGTGATGCTGGTGCTGTGCTGAAGTGTTGTGGTGAAGAGAGAGTTGAGCCAGAGGGCAAAGCTTTTGGTTTACTGGTCTATGTATGTCTAAACCCTCACCTATGGTCATGAGCTATGGGTAATGACCGCAAGCCCTCAAACTCCAGCTTTTCACCTCCACTATTCATATTTATTTTATGGAAATTCTCTGTAGCTGTGTAGGAGAAATTCTGATCATAATTACTGTTTATTGACAAAGATATAAAGTCATTGATTAGATTAAATTCCAATGTACAAAATGTCATCTAAGTTAAAGCAAAAATGATACAATATTGTAAAACCTAGCAACGTTTGGTATGTTTATTAATATAATTTGAAATACATTCCCTTATACAGAGTGAAAACTTTACAAGATCTAAAATGTATGAATTGTGTGCAAATAAGACTACAATAAGATAGTAGTACAATAAGGAATATATAATACGTGTGCCAAATGAAGAGCTAAATGCCATGCAATTTGAAAATGTTGCATTTTTGTAAAAAAATAAAGACAGAAAGAGCCATAGTAGAAGACAAAAACAAAAAACGGGGGGAAAAAGGAGTGCTGAAATTGGTATACATACAGCGAGTACAAGAGACACAGGCAGCGGTAGAAAAAGAGAGGACTTGGCATCTGAAAGTGTGAAGTTGTGACTCCGGGCACTGCCCAGACACTAACTGTGTGTGGGAGTGGTAGGTGTGGGGTTGGTCCTGAGGGTGGGCCCTAGGTAGGCTGGGGTCAGTGCTTTCATATCCCATTGGAGGAGAGAACGTATACTTCATGCCAGTACAGAGTATTGCTCAGGGCAATGACGTCGTTCAGGGACGGGAGTGACTTATACTGCTATATGCAGCAGTTTTTTTTTGTAAGTGTGTGTGTGTGTGTGTGTGTGTGTGTGTGGGCTATGAAGGTTTGTACATTGTTTCAGTACAGCTTGTTCCTGGTGGTTTCATAGTGACACTTAAAACCCATTAAACCGACGCCAGCTGCATGACTGTACCTGTGTGTGGATCAGTCTAACAGAGACTAGAAGGTGGACAAAAAGTGTTTTCATTAAATTAACTATGATTTAGCCAATTTTCATGGAGTGAAAAAGTAATACTCATTGCATCAGCAGTGCTTTGTTAACACTGGGTATGAAAGAACTGGCCCAGTATGACATAGTAAATGAGGAGGGCATCCACCTCTTATGTTGATTGAAGGTGTGCTTTTTAGTTTCAGAATCTTCTAAGTGTTCTTGAATTGCTTTCCCTACCCTGTGCATGCAGCACAGTAGATTGATTCAGCCATATCACCGACCTTTGCCTGTAAAATGTTTGGAATTGCTGCAAAACATCCATTACACAGTTGGGTCTTAAAGCCAAGCAATAGGTTATAGGTACAAAACACCTTCCAGCCAAGTCAATAGTTTCCATAATGCATGACTCTCAGGCTGCCATTGATCGCATCGCCTACTTTTAACTAGGGTCCTGTTTAAAAATCTCTAATATGTTCTCCTGCGTAATTTTTATGGATAAACTCTAATTTGTAGAAAATTAGTCCACATGCATTGGCAGAAGCTGTTTAATATCATTAATACCCTTTAGAAGGCCCTGGCCAGTAAACACAGGCAGACATCTTTAAACTTTATCAATATATGTTTAATGTTTATTAGAGTAAGAACAGCAACAAAATGGTGCTCACAACCATTCCTTACATAGTCTTCCACATCAGAACGCTCTCTCAAACATGAAAGTTGCCTTCAGAATTGCATTGTAATATTTCCTTCTGCTTTGCTACATCAGGTCATACACATGGAAATGCCGGCACACACACACAAAACACATCATATCTCTAAAGAACCCTCATACTGTACGCATAGCGGCCTGTAGATTCAAATATGAGCAAACAAAAAACATAGGCATTCCCACACACACACACATTCCATTGCAGTACAAACGCTGACATACATCTGCCCTTGTATGTCAGCGAAAGCACTTAATCTCTCCAGTGCGTAAAAGCAGAAAGTCTTTGTAATTCGATATGCTACAACAGAGTGACAGTGTAGACATCACAACAAAGATCCCAGCAATAGCTGACGTCTTTGATTCTTCACGTTTGACCTTCCACGGTCCTTTTACAGGCACATTATTGTTAGCGAGTCCTTCCGTAACCTTACAGGCACAGTCCGTGATTCAAATGTAAACCCACCAATGAAAATTCAAAATGTGACCTTGTATTACCCCCAGATGGAAATGCATGGATGAAAGCCAGCTATTTCAAACTAGTTCAGCATTTTAACTGTGTCAATATACATACGTGGTTTGTCTTTCAAGTGTCGATGGGTTTGAGTTAGTCTAATTCTATGTTCCACAGCCTTTCCTCTCTCGTAGCACAGTAGTCTCACCAACTAATTTCCACATCTCCACTCACTCATGACATTGTCAGATCACCTTTTTTATTTACTGCTGCCACACCAAATGTTATCCCCGGATTGCCAGCTCATGGGAGAGTGAATCCCACCATTCTGATACAGATGACTAGACTAGTCTCCTGGCTAACCTTACCAGCCCCATCGATGGCGAGATGGGAGCGCAGCCACAGGGATTTGCTGCTCCTTCCATTGGCTCCATTAGCATGCTCTCACAAAGTGGAAGCGAGGCCACCGGTGCCTCAGTGGCATCAAGTGGATGGTGTGCATGATAGCCCTTTTCAACTTCAGCACCCATTGGCCAGATGGCGGGACAGATTGATAGCAACAAAGGCCAAAGATGGCTGCGAGGGCTTTTTGTCGCCTCTGCCCTGGCCATGGATCTTCAAACTGAAATCACTCAGTTGCCACTTTATTAGGTATACCTTGTTAAAACTAATTAATACAAGTCATGCAATAAATCCTCCCATCATTAAGGTTATGGTTAAACTGTTTGAGAGAGGTGTTGATTCAACTGTATGAACATTTTGCAGGATGCAGTTTGTGTTGTTATTTATCTCACCCTTTTTGATATTCATAGAATGGACAAAATGATAGAAACACCTGAGACACAAGGTGTGGTGGATCTGCTGGGCACATGTCCTGGATAAGGTTAGATATGTCTGTTAAAGGAATCAATAATGGCTACTGCAAGAATGGACCTACAAGTTCAAGACCTACTTTGCCAAAAAGCTAGTCGCAATTATTCACAGTTAGATTCAGTGTAGCTTTACATAAATGCATGTGAGTGTTTTCCAGTCTATATTATCTCTTTTTTAGGATCATCCATAACATGATTTGTGTTGTCAGATGCTTTAAGTTCTCCATTAATGTGATGGCTGTGGATGCATAACCTAGGATAAAGGGTGATAAAAGAAGCAGTCAAATGAAGGCTAATGTCAGCGGCCATTTAATAGTCTTCATGTATTAATTTATTCAATCTCTGGAGATGCTAAAGAAATGAAAAGAGATGTTAAGAAAAGAAAATGTCAGTTTGAGTGATACTGTTCTGCTGTATCATGTTTGCTCACTGCTGCTAATGCTGCTGGTGGACACGACACCAGTGTTCATGGCTCTCTCTTTCAGCATACCCTCTTTATCTCGGTCAGACATTCAAAAACTGGCCAAAGCCCAGAGCTACTCTTGCCACATAGAGGTCAGTGAGTTGACCCAGTTCTTCCTGTATCTGGGTTCATTTCCTCTGTCAAAAACTGGGATGCAGGGGAAAACATGTCAGGGAGGAACTCAAAGAGAGAAAAACAATGCCATTCCCTCACATCTGCTCCTTACATCTTCCTCTGACACCGGGGGTAAATGTGTCCCCAAAAAGTAACAAAGACAGATTTTGTTGCTACATCTTAGTTTTTTAGTTGAGAAAACTTCATTGGCCTCTGAGGCACATAAAAAACACTGTGGTCAATAGAAGCTAAATAAAAAACGTAAACTTACTCTGTTTGAATCTATCAACTATCAAATCAAATAGCATTAAATGTACAACTTATGACTTACAGTAAGTGTGGGGGTGACTTACAGAGAACACCGTATACCAGACCCTCCACCCTCTGTCCTACAATTACATTTACTGCATTACACCGGCAACTTAGAGAATAAAGTTGCTCGCTGCCATAGAAGCTGGAAAGCACATGCATACTGGCACCTGTTATTGGTAAGTCAGTTACTCTCTGTATCTCTGTACTGCATTTTCAGTGAAATAATACCCAGGTTTTATCTAGTTATAAGCTCATGCAGACAAATCCAAATCAATACCCTACTCAGCAAAGAATAGGTGAATTCTTTTGCTTCCATCGTGTGCATGAAAACACTGAGCTAAATATGAAGGTCTGACTCACTTCATCACCTTGTGACTTTAATAATGGGTGTTTGAGTTTATGCCTGAAGCACAGTGACCAAGCAGAGTATTCTGGCCATTTAGGGTGATGCATGCAACTCTATTCATGCTCATCATAGTGCGAAAAACAAAAAACTGTGTACTAAAAATGCTGGATAATGTAGCAGCTTATGATAAATGTGCACCGCTTGGACAAAGCAACCAGGTGGAAATCTTTCTAAATGAGATGGAACTTCAGGGGCTATTGTTGTGCATATTTCAGACACATTTAAGTTTCAGCTGTTGTCTGTCATAAGTTTTCAAATGGTACCTCGGACATTTATTTGGTTTATGATCATCTGGCTGTCACAGCTAACACTCTGTCAGTGTAGCCTCTCTATCTCGGTCAAACTGACAAAAACTGGCCAAAACCCAGAGCTAATCTTGTCACGGAGATGTCAGGGAGATGACCCAGTTCTTCTGGTTTCTGGGTTCATTCCCTCTGTCAAAAACTGGGATGCAGGGCAAAACATGTCAAAAAGACACTAACAGGAGAAAAAAAAAAAAGCAATGCCATTGTCTTACATTGTCCTCTAACACCAACAATCTGATCACTGTGTATAACAGTGATCAGATTGTTGGTGTAACAGACCGTTTCTCACTGGATATGTGTACCAGAGCAGATGACCGTTTTGCCAAGCAACAGCACTCATTCATTTGGCAGATCTTAAAGCTGATCGTTAAAATCTCACCTGTAGTTCTCGCTGAAGAATAGACAATCCATGTTGACCACATCTCAGCAACCATTTTGTCATCCAGACTGTTTTAGCCTTCTGCTTTGTTATTTTTCTCTGGACCCCTCCCTAATCTGACCTCTGATGACATGTTTAGCCGCATGTCATCATTTAATCGCTGGCTGTCCAGGTGGTGTCCAGCAAACGATGTGGGTTTCGTTAATAATTGGCAAACTTTCTGGGGGAAACCTGGTCTCATTAGGAGAGACGGCATTCATCCCACTTTGGAATTAAATGCGGACTGTTAAATATCAGGTCTCTTTCATCTAAAGCAGTGTTAGTAAACGAATTAATATCAGATAATCATATTGATTTACTCAGTCTCACTGAAACCTGGCTGTGTCAAGATGAATATGTCAGTCTAAATGAATCCACTCCTCCCAGTCATAATAATACCCACATTCCTCGAGGCAGCGGCCGAGGAGGGGGAGTTGCAGCCATTTTTAACTCTAGTCTGTTAATCAGCGCCAAACCTAAACTAGATTATAATTCTTTTGAAAGCCTTGTTCTTAGTCTTTTACATCCGACCTGGAAAACCTCGCAGCCACTTTTATTTATTATTGTGTACCGTGCTCCTGGCCCGTATTCTGAATTTATATCTGAATTCTCAGAGTTTTTATCCAGTTTAGTTCTAAAATCAGATAAAGTTATTATTGTAGGCGACTTTAACATTCATGTCGACGTTGATAATGACTCCCTGGCTACCGCGTTTATCACATTATTAGACTCCATTGGCTTCAGTCAGGGTGTACGTGAACCCACTCACTGTTTTAACCATACCCTCGATCTAGTTCTGACGTATGGAATTGAAATTGATAACCTAACAGTCTTTCCACAAAATCCCTCGCTATCGGATCATTATTTGATTTAAAATCCTACTGTTAACTTATAAAGCTCTAAATGGTCAAGCTCCATCATATCTTAGAGAGCTCATAGTGCCTTATTATCCCACCAGAACTCTGCGCTCTGAGAACGCAGGGTTACTCGTGGTCCCTAAAGTCTCCAAAAGTAGATCAGGAGCCAGAGCCTTCAGCTATCAGGCTCCTCTCCTGTGGAATCATCTTCCTGTTACGGTCCGGGAGACAGACACCGTCTCCACATTTAAGGCTAGACTTAAGACTTTCCTCTTTGATAAAGCTTATAGTTAGGGCTGGCTCGGGCTTGCCTTGTACCAGCCCCTAGTTAGGCTGACTTAGGCCTAGTCAACCGGAGGACCACCTTTAATGCACCGGGCACCTTCTCTCTCTCTCTCTCTCTCTCTCTCTCTCGCTCTCGCTCTCGCTCTCTCTCTCTCTCCCTCTCTCTCTCGTATCCTATTACTGTATCTTTTTTACTCGGCCATTCTGGATGTCACTAACTCGGTTTCTTCTCCGGAGCCTTTGTGCTGCACTGTCTCTCAGGTTAACTCGTATTGCAGCGGTGCCTGGATAGTGTGACGTGTGTGGTTGTGCTGCTGCCGTGGTCCTGCCAGATGCCTCCTGCTGCTGCTGCTGCTGTCATCATTAATCATTAGTCATACTTCTACTGCTATTATAGACATATGATATTATCATACATGTAGACTGCCTGATACTAATATATACTTTCAACATGTTGTACCACAGTAGCCAGAACTATAACGACAGTATTATTACTTTCATGAATGTTGTTGTAAGCTACTGTCATTACCGAGGATGTCATACCGATTACTGTATTGTGTCATACAGATTACTGTTAATTTGTTATGCTGATCTGTTCTGTACGACATCTACTGCACGTCTGTCCGTCCTGGAAGAGGGATCCCTCCTCAGTTGCTCTTCCTGAGGTTTCTACCATTTTTTTCCCCCGGTAAAGGGGTTTTTTTGGGGAGTTTTTCCTTATCCGCTGTGAGGGTCTAAAGGACAGAGGGATGTCGTATGCTGTAAAGCCCTGTGAGGCAAATTGTATTTGTGATATTGGGCTTTATAAATAAAATTGATTGATTGATTGATTGATTATTTTTCATTTTTCTCATTGCAGAGGAAAGGTCTTCACTGGTCTACCCAGACCCAAGGACGCAAGACCAGACCCGGACCTGTACAGGTTTGAGTTTATGTTTTATTATTGTTGATTGGGTTCAGGCCGAGGACCATTTATCACCATGTGGGGCAACATATTGGAATTCAAGTTTTGAGGTATTTGGTCATATGTAGCTATATCTGATTGTCTCCATATCAACCATCCCTATACCCAAGTGGATTCGAGAAGACAAGTGATCGGCACCGATCAAGAGAGAAACGCATGAGCACTGTGTGCGTAACTTGCATAGTGATTAGGCTGATTTAGGAACAGATTACAAAAGCTAACAGGCATTACGCAGCAATGCCAACAAGTTGGATGCAAAGCAGAGAAAAGATGAATAGTTAGCCTGGGGATGTTCACAACATGGATTGACCTTGTAAAAAAACCCTGTGGACCTTTATGGACTAAAGGAATATAAATAATTGAGAAATGGACAGATATTTGGACGTTATGACCACTTCACGTAGACATAGGCAGTTAAGTCAAATTAACTGAACGTAATATGAAAAAACTAACCGAGCTAACCACATGTGCATGTCCCTGTTGACCAACATTTAAGCATTTCTATTTGTATGTGCAAACTATGCTGCTTAGAACTATTTCCACTATGGTCACTGGCAGGCGTTGAAGCAGCTCACATCACAATAACATGAGGAGGTGCATTGCTGTCTGGCATGATAATCTTAATAATATCCTGTAGTGTGTGATGTGCTATTGTTTTCAAATCTTGTAGCCCATGTTTGAGATTAGAGAGAAGAACATCTGTGTTTTTCCTTATGTGCATGCTCCAACCAGATTTCAAAACTGATTTATAAAAATCCTGTCGTCTGAGCACAGAAAGAGACTAGAATGTGCCAATAAATAAACAGATGTCAATTCATGTTACTTTCTCAACCCTTCATTCTAATACTTAATTTGAAATGTTGTTAATAGTTATATTAAAATTGCTACACAATAAATACAAGGCTTCAAATAGACCCGGTGATCGGTTAATGATACTGGCTGATACTGCTTCCATTGACAGGTGATCGGCCCCAAACATCCTGATCAGAGCACCCTCAAATGTGTGTAGATGTGTCACGAAAAAGCACAACAGAGTTCTACCACCTTACTCTTCCTTACACTCAGAAATGGCTGCTGTAGCTCTGATTCATCTGGATTTGGGCCAGTTTAATCCATATTTATACAGCGACCACCAGAGCACTCGCAAACTGCAGCTTAAAGGCTGTCTCGCCACCAGCCTACAATATCCCTTCTCCTGTGAGCATCACATGACATTGCTTTTATTCAGTTTTACTTGACGCACAGAGGAGAGAGAAAAACACACACTGACTTTTAGACATAAACAGGGCTCTAGACTTACTTTTTCCACTAGTAGCACTGGTGCTACTGAAACGTTTTAGGAGCACCACTTAAATCAACAAGCAACGCAACACATTCATGTTTTTATTCCATCTGACCTGTTTTACTGACAGTGTTTACAGACAGATTACAGACATATAACAATGTGCTGTTTTATTTTACAGTTAAAGTCACAAACCCTTCAATACTTGAAGTTGAAGGGAGCTGCTGTTTGCTGGTAAAATTACAAATGTTTACACCTCAAGTATTTGGAAGTATAGCTATTCCAAGGTGTACAAATGTTGTACAGTAATTGATACAGTAAAAAATGCTTGATTCTGAGTCTTGTCAGTCTATTCTCATTCAGAGTTGTCGTTAATTGAATTGTAATCATTATCATTTGTCATTTTTTCGAGTAATTTAGTCAAATTGCTTAATTTATAAGAGACACAGGTAACTTGTTTTATACTTCATGTAAATACAATCGATCTAATCTTATTTCTATATATGTATTTTGTATTATACTCTGTGTTAAAACCTCATTTTGAGAAGCAAACATCGTCATGTGTGTATCCTTGGCTGTTTGAATGCATTTGCCACAAAGGTCAGAATATAGGGGCACTCCAACTTAAGAAGCAGCTGGTTTGTCCACGGAGATGCAAGTAACGGCTAGCTTGATGCGGACACATTAGATGCTCCCTCTGGACGACTGAGAAGCACACAAGGACAGGATGTGATCCAACTTGGCTGACCAAGAAAAAGACTGCAGTCAAGCTAGTGGTCTCTCGAATCTCCATGGTCAAAGCAGCTGCTGCCAAAGTTGGAGACAGATGTAGTAACGTTCCTCGCAAAGCAGCACACACAAACCAATTCTTACTCCCTCCTGGCGTTTTCTCCTGATATGTGATGATGATTTCAACAAAACGAATGGAGACGGGTTATGGTACAAACTCTGCAGGCAGCCTCACCAACTAGACCAGAAGACTGTAACTTAATATATTTAACTTGCACATAGTTTTGAATTTTTGAAGTCTGCAGCGTGTTAGTGCACCCCGTTTCATCTTCCTTTCCTTCTGTTTAAGATGCCCAACTCTTGGGAAAGATGTTCAAGGCTAATGAAAGACAAAAGGCAAGAGAAAAGATAAAATCAAAAAAGTCGCTTTTATGAATTTCAACACCAGCTCACATTAAGGCTCCAACAAGTTTTCGCCTTCTCCCCACGTTTTCTCCCCTGATTGTCTCATTTCCCTCTGCTTTCTTTTCATGGACAAAAGCTGAGTTGGAATCCAACATTGATGAGGTGGTTGGCATTTACGCTTACAAGGCTAAATTTTAAATCATTAGTCTCTACCTCCCCTGCTGTGGGCGCGTATGTGTGTGATTTTTGTGTGTGTGTGTGTGTGTGTGTGTGTGTGTCTGGTTTCACCCCATCCTCACTAGACCTCTCTCCATCATTCTCTTTCTCCTTTTGCCATTGTAATTTACCCCAAAAACTCGTTGAGGCAGCAACTAATGTTCTCTCTCTCCGTCTCTCTTTCTCTCTAACTCTCCAGGGAGAGCGGTGTGTGAGAATTAGGTCTCTCAGCAGACATGTTGTGGGTATTTTTGCTCCGACAGTTTGGGGCTACAGCAAGCAGAGAGAGATAGTGGATGGAATGGTAGGCTTGGAGACACTGTATGTGTGTGTCGGTGTATGTGTGTGCAAGACGGGGAAAGAGAGAGAACGCAAAGAGAAAGAGAGGGAGAGCGTGCCACGCCACACAGGCTTTTGGCGAGGACACCATCTGGCCACGGGCTCAAAAACTCATCCAGCATGACTGCTGTTAGATCAACAAAACATGCATGCATGGAAGGTGCATTCACAGACAAACACAAGTGTGCACACACACAGGCTGCACACTAAACCACCCACCCATCCACCCACAAACACACACAAATGTAATAATCAGAAATTATTGTCTCATGAGGTCAATTATCTGATTGGGGTCTTTAAAGGTATGTGAAAGATGATGTGAAAGAGCTGCTTCTGAGGTCTTTACAGACAAATAAATCGGCAAATTTTCAAAACTGTGAAATGTCTTGTTAGTCTTGTATTGTTAGGCTGTGAAATATTATTAAATTGAAGTGTCTGTCAAATAGAATTCACATTAAATCAGGGCGGACTGTGGAATAGGCCCTTGATCTTGTAATTTAAGGCATAGTGAGAAGACAAAATGGAGGGCACGCTGGGAAAAGGTAGTTGTTATACCTCCATTCTCGACACATTCTCACTCTGACCTCGTCACATATCAGCTTATGGCCATGGACCTTCCATGTCCGGATACAACGTGAAAGGTACCCTGGGTGCGTTGACGTTCTGGAACACCACGTCAAGTTTCGTCTGTTACATGCACTGTCTTCTTTTAAGATACACTTTTGTTTACACAGGAATAGTACTGTATACATACAGTCTCTTGATGTTTGTTTTTTCCTCCAACAACTAACGCATGTGGTTGCGTTTAGGCAACAAAAACACATGGTTAGGTCTAGGGAAAAACTAACAGGGTTTGGCCTAAGAATTTTATGGAACGCAAACACTGTGCTCCTGGGTGAAAGTCTGTGTTTGTTGTACCCATCCACCAGCCCGTCCGCCCACCCTACTCAGACTTTCTCTGCCTTAACTTTAGTTCTTGTCCTGCCACATTTCCCCCTGATGCAGTAATTTAAAGAAGTGTTCAAAATATGGAGATATATATCATGTATCGTAAAATAGCCTACAAATATTGCAATATTACTTTCAAGCCATATTGTCCAGCCCTTGGATGCACCAATTTTGACTTTTCCAAAACCGTTCTACTATGTATAAAATATAGGTTATCATAATTCCCTTTCTAATATCTATTTTATCTTGCACTGCAAACATTAACACATTTATAAAACAACTGTATTTATTCAAATTTCTTGCCAAAAACTACATTTTACAAGATCACACTGAGCACATCATTGTAATTTTCCTTCGCCCAATACTAATTTTTACTGAACAGAGATTAAATGCATAATACCGAATAATGCGGAAGTGTTTGCTCAGCAGACCACACGGATTTTGGCTGCTAAACTCAGCAAATCGTCCAAATTTGAGGTAAGTTGTGCTAAGATAAAAATACATAGCAGCTTATTGGTTGCTTCCACTGCTAATATATCGGAACAGACTACATGTGAGGAAAATTGTCGAGTTTGTCCCGTTTTCACTACATTAGACAATAATGGCTTCAAATGAAAAATATTGTATTTAGGTGTAATATCGTAGAATTTCAAATTCCTGTGCATATACTTCAAATGCTTTGAAGTACAGAAGTATACAAATCCTTATATGATTGTAAATCTGATATTTGGTTCATTGAGTGCATTTTAATCAACACCTTTCTGTGTTGATAGGAGAAGCATTCTCATTGCTGAAGATCATCCCATATCATTCAGAGTACAAGCATCTATACATGGATGCAGTGAAACACAGGTGAGAAAATTCACAACCGTGAGTGGCTGTAAATAGGAAACAACACCTCTGCCGTGCAAAAAAAGGAACGAAAGGTGTTATGTTAAAAAATATAACTATACAGAAATAGAAATATGTATGTGCAGAGTAAGTGGGATCATCACCAGCCCTTGGGACTGTGCATTAAAATGATTTTGCAGTATTAAGCTGTATTTGAAATACTGTGATGGTGGAATATGTACAGAAACATATGGTGTTATTCAATTTCAAAGCCCTGTTTCAGCAATAATAGCATCGATAAAATAATCTACATGACAAGAGTGGAAAATTTGTTTGATTACCATTTTGAATTATGAGTGATGTCACTAATTTGCATCATACCTACATTTATATCTATTGTATGTGTTATATTCAAATATCCAGACAACAGAAAAACATTGGCTACTGCCATTGGTGGATGGCAGTCAACAATGCAAATATCTGCCACTACTGATGTTGAGCCGATAAATAAGAACACCCCTACTTCATTCATATCGCCGCTGGCAGACAGTTAAGGCCAAAAAACACCGGCCCCGTACAACGTGCGTCAAAACAGACGCCCCATTATTCTCTATTTACAAACCCACACCGGTGGCATGTCGATGAGCATTGACGTGACACGCCGCTGCACTTCACGGTATTGTCCTATCTTCCAGTGTCGCTGCCCTTGAAAAAGCGCTTCTTTTTCAGAGAAAAGTCTATTTTGTACTTCCCAGCTCCCGTGGTAGCAGCTCTGTTGAAGGGCAGAGAAGAAGAACTTTGCCGCCATCGATAATTTGTTTTACTGTCGTTATCGGTTGTTGTATTTTGGTACCGCCGTTGTCTGGTTGTGGTGGTCATCCTGTGTTGTGTGTTTTCTTTCTCTTCCTGCATCTTCTTCCTCGTCTTTTGTTCTAATTGGCGGTTGGCAACCAGCTAATCACATTACCCCCACCTAGCGGAGTGGAGTGTGCAACAGAATTCCAGTTGATGCCCCGCATCGTGACGCTTTCTGTGTGTGCTGGGGGCGGCACTTGACTCGCATCAATGACGCTGCTGGCATGTGACGCTGCCGGTGTGTTTTTGATTTTACTGTTAACCACGTTGACGCTACCACCTAGTTGGCTGTTCCCCTTTAAAGTGAATCAACCCCAAAATGTGCACCCCAGTGTAGTATGCTGTTGCAGTGCTACTTCACACATGACTTGGTGCAGCATTTTCTAGCTTAAACATCACATTAAAAAGGTATTAACACTACAAGACTTCAGTTATCTGCTTTTGAATGTCCTGATGTAACTTGTCCTAGTAACTAGTCCTCACTGGAACATTCAGTGTGATCTGTGCAAAATAGGCTATGCCTGTGTGTGTGCATGTACATTCGCTGTATCTAGGGACACAGACGACGCACAGGCAGAGACAGATGAAATGCAGTGACAGGGGCAGATAGGACAGTGTGCCCCATTAAATCACTATATTTAATTCTCTAATTATGCAAGCAGCTAATAAGAAACACCGCATTACCATGAGTACACTTCTCCTGGTGTCTTGTTGTTGGACTCTGTACAGTTACAGAATCAGACACCTTAAAAACAGTGACAACATTTTTCCTTAGTTTTATGATGGGAGGCTCTGTGATGGTATCTGAGGTCAGAATATAGACGCTATGAGGCTGTCCTTACAGTTCAATGTTCTCATGAGACACTGACATTGACTTTTTCCATCTCAATGTCAGATAGTCTGTGTGTGTATATGTGTGTGTTTGTGTGTGTGTGTGTGTGAGTGAGTGAGAGAGAGAGTGTGAGAGCACTTGTCTGCGTTTTTATATTTGGATGCTCTTTTGTCCTGAACTTCATTCGCACTGTTGGGCCAATCACTCAGACGTGACCACATTAAAGTGCTGCTCAGCGGCCAACACACACACACACACACACACACACACACACACACACTCACACAGACATTGCACACACACAGAGTTCATAAACTTAGGGAAAATTCACCAAAGCAAACCCCAGTGTGACATTTAACTTATTTCTGTGGCCCAGTATATTTGCAGTTGACTAATCCTGTGAGAATCCCCTTCTACAATAGAAACGTATAATACTTGGGTTGATATTAAAAGGAGCACATGGGGGTTTAGCTTAATTTCCACTAAGAATTTTTTCTCAAGGCTTCAATGTAGGGGAAGAAAATCTTTAGTGCTGCTAAAAATGAGAGCATTGTTCAAATTGAATACAAACATAAATTGATCTTTTCAAAGAATCTTTCAAGTTCTGTTTTCCAAGTCAAAGTTTTCCCCAGCCACTGCTTCTTAAAGCCTAGGCCAGACTACATTCTCACTTTTGAAACACATTGAAATTTCAAGGCCAGGCCATGAACTACAAAGAAAACTTTTAAAGTGAACGCTGCTGCAGATTCCTTATTCTCACACAATGCCCTTTATAGCCTTATCTATAGCTTTTTGCGGCTGTCAGTCAGCACGGCTAACACATTCCTCTTAATTAAAGTGAAATGCAAAATCCGCTGAATATCTTACAAGAAAATAAACATATCTAGTATGCCAATTGTCTTTGCGGTGTTGCTGCTTTGATTAAAGCTATATGCATCATTAAATAATGTTTTTTTTCCTTCTATTTTGCTCCTAAAGCACTGATAAACAACAACACTTTGTTTTGATATTTGTGTTGTTTTTTTTCTGTCCAGCAGCATCTGCAAATATTCTTTGGGCTTTCCATAAAATCTCTTGATCTCAAACATCAACAAAGCATGCAGCATTTCTCAAAATACAGACTGAGCTACAGTGTTATTAATTAAAAAACATGACAGTCATATTGTGTTCCTTGCTCAGGGGTGAGTGGACAGATCCACTACAAGAGATGAGATACACAGCGAGATGTCAAACTAATAAAGTATTTCTGGTCGGTGCTTTTCCTTCAGTGACTGAACATGCTTATTAGAGTACAAAATCCATTCAAGCAAGCAAGGTACAAGATGTTCTAAATCTACTGTTTTTTTATTTTATTTTTGTCAGCATACACTCAAAGCAATTATTCATGCACATCACATTATTTTCTTCCCACTATCTCCCTCTGTATGATTGAATCTGTCTGCTTTGAATGTAAGACACCTCAGACCAAGTCGCATCCTTATGGCTGCACGGAGGACTTCTGTCACATGGACAAGCACACAGTCAGCGCAGAGACAGACAGACATGAATGCATGCAGCCATCAGGTGGAGAGACTGGCAGGCAGGTGGTCCGATTGGCGGGCAGCCATCCGGAGATGTAAGTGGACAGCAAGAAAGGCAGACCGGCATTCAGACATATTGACTCCCGAGCAGTCAGGCAGACTGACAGGAGGAGAGACAGATAGATAGACAGACCGATAGATAGGGAATTATTTGACTGTGCCTCCAAACATCCCTTGTGGTCCACAAAGGACTTAGGCAGGTGGCATGAGGTATGTCACTGAAACCCCCCCTGATGACAAGCAGAGACGGGGTAATGGAAAGTTTCAAAAGGTGACAGCTAAAAAGAGGAAGGGAGTTTTTAATGGAAACCCAAACTTTTTCCCCTTTAACTTTTTCACTGGCTATAAGGTCACAGTTGACATAAAATGGTTATACTTTATTGACAAATTGAGATTTTAAAAGTGAGGAGTTCCTCTGTTTGGAGTAGTCATGGCTGTATTTTTACCCTATTTTGACCAACTGGATCTGGATGAGCCATTTGAATTTGTTCAAATGACGTTTTTCCAAACAACTTTTTATGTCGGGGCTTCAGGACACTTGAATCACTACGGACGAGCAGTATGGAGATGTTTTGTGGTTTCAATGATGTGTTTTTGGACGTATGAATCTGGGGCGCCCTAAGCCTCCATTACGTGGAGTTGTGTTGATAACCCCTCTCCCCTTGGATCTCTGCAAGTGAGGTTAGGACTCTGAAACTTCACGTGAGCCTCCATCAGCATATGGGTGAGTAGATAATGGCTGAATTTTCATTTTTGGGTGCACTATCCCTTTAAGGGCCATTAGTCGACTAGTCGCCTGCATGTTTATAGAATAAATTTGATTATTGATTTATATATTTTGGGCGGGTCAACACAATGGTTTGAGTTTAAGCCACTTCCTGTGTCTGTCCTTTCAAATTAAATTCCCACATGGTTCAGTCATATAGGTTTTTTGACATGGTGCAGCTCCTTATAGAGTTTGACACTTTATTTTTATTTTTTTTCTGCGTCTAAACGACCAATGAAATCTTGCTGACTAATGGCCTTTCTGGTCGACTAACGTTTGGACGACTATTGGGGGGCAGCCCTAGAAAAAACATTAGGTACTTTTGACCTCATCTTGACCACAACATGGCTGAGTTGGTGGAGGAAGAGTGTTTCGCAACTGGGGTATCATGTATAAATCATGTTAATTTTATTTATTTGTCTTATTTTAGCCTATTGCACATTGACGTTACAGTCTTTAACAAGAAAGCTAGTGGTATCTCATAAAGCCTGCTTCATGGTAGCTAACAGGGATATAACGAAACTCCAAATTCTTTACCCTAACCTCTGGGGCTGCCCCCTATAAGTTGAAGCCCCTCAGTCGACTGACCTTCTTCAAGTTTAGCTGTCGGGGTTTTTTGTTGTTGTTGTCAGTCAGTGTGCAATGTACTTCCTGGGACAGTTCGGTCCCCAGAAGTAGCTGCAGAGTCAACACTCATTGCTTTCACCTTGCTCGCCAGTGGTAAAATTATTACACTATGTCAAGTCATCCATCCACTTGCAATGGCTGCAGGAAGCTGCAGACCCAGGGTCAGTCTGAGTGAGATAGAGGCAGCTGCCTGGAGGATGAAAGTCTTTGCCCTGTCAGGCTCTGAGATAACACCCTCGCCTGCCTCCTGTTTAGAAGTACTGAATTTAAAGTTTACGTCAACTTCATGCAATACGGTCTCCAGCTTTTGTTTGATATCTAAGGTTGGCAAAAAAATACTGTTGGACATTTCCAACCTATTGTTAGCATAGTTAGCACACATTAACTTGGAGGGCTAACTCGGCTGGTTTACTCTATCACATGAACATGGCTGTCACCCTGTATATAACACCAAACCCTGTTCAAAAACCAAACAGTTAAAAAAATGATGATTGATAGTCTGTATTAAAAAAAGAAATGCATAGTCAAACATTCATATTGAACAGACTAATACTGTGGCAAAATTCTGAGTCAGGTACAGCCATTATGCCCCAGTCTCCAGCACGGAGTTTTTGCCTGATCACCACAGTGATGGCTGCACCACATACTGTAAAGCTTGAGTGACTGAATGACAACCCTCTGCTGGAAGAGCTTTATGGGTGCATCTCCTGTCTCTTTTCATTTCAGGGTGTGGCTGTGGTTGAGCAGTGCTGACAGCCATTTCCATCCCCATTGGTTGCGGCGCTGCTTGCTGTCTGTGATGACAGAGTTGTCACTGATGTCCTTTCATCATGCAGCGATGACCTTAAAAGGTCAGCGATGACTGAGTTGGCTTTAATGGCCATTACCACATCCAGACATATCAGTCAAATATTTTGACTGTGCTTTTCTTTGACTTCCCTTTTTGTTATCAACATTACAAATGCCTTCCACAATGACTGACATGCCAATTGACAAAAAAACAACAACAAAACATTATGTATCAGCTTTTCTTGAACCATCACCGTAGCTAGGGTTTAGCCAACCAAAACTATGGTGAAGACTATAATAAGATTTTAATTGTGATTAAGATAAACTACCATTGATTGTTGGTAGGAGATGCAGGTCCAAACATTTCCTCCCTCAAGTGTTTAATTGCAGTGTAACAACACTTCTGAGAGAGAACAGCCATTATTTGCTCTCTGCCACAAGACGTAGCTTGTCAGGAAAACATGTAAGACATGTGCTGACTGCTACTGTCGTTTTTCTGGTAAAGAGAGAGCACCTCTCTTCAAAAAGTGGAGTGCTGCTTATTATAATCTGGGAAATTTACCTCCCTGGATTAAATCTGAGGTGACAAGTCTTGATATGATCCACGATTCAGATCTGAGCTTCAAGTCCTACATTAAAAGGTGACGAAAATGTAATTTTGCCACCTCAGAAACATAGCAGAGGTGCAACCATTTCTACATGAAAAAGATGCAGAGAAATTGATTCATGCCTTTATTTCAAGCTGACTCCACTACTGCAACACACTTTTTACTGGCCTCCAAAAAACATTTCTAAGAGACTTTATGCCTATTCACAACGATGCAGTTCTGCTATTAACCAGAACCAAGAGGAGAGAGCAGGTCAGGCCAGTCTAAGCTGCTTTGCACTGGCTTCCTGTTACATTTAGAATTGATTTTAAGCTCCTCCTCCTTGTATATAAAGCCCTACATGGGCTAGGTTCCAAGCAACAGCCTGAGGAATATCGGGGATGCAGCCTTTGTCAATTACGCCCCAAAGCTGTGGAGCACACTACTATAGATATCAGGGAAGCTAGCTCGCTAAATATTATATAATATTTTAAAAGAAAGCTAAAAATGCATCTGTTTACTTTACTGTTTAACAAGCTCTGATTTTCCTGATTACAGGTCTGTGGTCTCTTCCATTCATTGTTTTCACCACTGCGATTGTTAAATTACGTTGGTGCTGCAAAGCCTAATAAAACTTCATCAGCTATGCAAATAAACTCCTCATGACTCATGATCTTTTGTTGTACCATCCCTATTTTTTTGTCACTCCCTCCCACAATTTTCATTTCAGAGCAAGGGCTTTTGTTTAGGCATGACACTCGTCAAACCCAAACCCAAACAGATCAATGTCCAATTTTTTGCTGTGTCACTCAAAGTGGAAAATCTAACTGGTGATCCCATTAGCCCTGATCTGTAATCGGAAGGTTACTACCCCTTCATTGTGACAAACTCTGGCCGATCCATGTCCCGCGAGCTGAATGAAGGGGTTGCAGTGGCCTTATGTCAGTCTGTCTGACATCAGCTGACAGGCTGAAGGAGTGAATGATGGCTTTTCATAAAGAAGAATGGCAGCTTTACAGACCACCAGCTGCTCCCAAACACTCATCTAACCTCTAATCCACTGCTTGTGTATGAAGGCGCACTTGCAGTACGCTTGCATGCGTTGGTGTGGACGGGCTCGGGTTGTGTGTAATTGCTTTATTTGTATATGGACAGCTTCAACTAAGCTGACAAATCAGATTGTTTGCATTGCAACGCACATTTGTAATGATGATGTCCCAACGTATTTGCTTATAAATGTATTCATTCATTAATTTTAATGTTTGGCTTGTGTTAGGATCTGATGCATATGCAGTATCTCTGAATCTGAGCTGATTTACCCAGCATTTGGGGAATCAATTTGAAATATTAAAAGAGAGGTTTCCATTTCGGATGACAGCAACAGTGCACATTCAGTCTCTTCCCAGATGATGAAAATCTCCTCATTTAGCCTACAGTATATTAATCCGCTGTGGTGTGTAAAAGTGGTAAATCTCAACAGGGGGTAACAAACGAGAGGAAGGTTTACTCATGTAATCCCTCAACAGGATAAATTTAGAAATAATCCTAAAGGTCAGTGGGCTCTATGTGTGGGGTTATAGAGAACCATTGCAGGGGCAAGATTTTTCTCACAAAAATGGCCACAGAGAGAGAACACATTGCAAAGGCTATTCACTTTTCTATGTCATCTGGAACTACCCCAGAATACTTTGATAATATAAAAGTCTGTCTCAATATCTTCAACTTTAGTTGCTCTTTCCTGCCCATTTTTCAAAGAATCTCCTGGTCATGTCTACCGAAGTTCTCCAAAGCAGCATTTGCTCTAGACGGGCCCTGACAGGCTTTATCTCAGCTGCCAGGGTCATCCTTCGCAACTGGAAAAGTGGGTTAAGTTAATGACAGCGAATGCATCATTTGAGTTAATGATAGCTGATCTGCATAACCTGTCGAGAATCATATTTGCTTGTCTGGAATCAGTTTTTGTCTTTTATAAAAAAGGACTAAACAAGTCGAGCCCGGTCTCACTCTGAAGTCACTGAAATCCGGCGCTTGGGCAGTGACTGGCGGCAGCAGACACCAGCGAAAAAAGGCGTCCTTTAAGATCAGGATGATACGCAGCCAGCTGCAGTTATAGTTTAACGGCACCTGGCAGTGTCAGGGGGATATGCGGCGGGACAAGGACAGAAGTGGCAAAAGTCAGAGTGAGGCAGGCGGGAGTGGTGGTGGATGGGTCCAACAAACACTGACTTTCACTTGAGAGAGCGGTGTTCACGTCCCGTAAGATTCTCCGACAAGGCGTCCCAGATGGTCAACAACCAGTGCACCCAGGGTACCTGCATGTCGTTTGTGGACCATGACCAAATGTCAATATGTGACAAGGTCCAAGTGAGAATGTTTTGACATGTCAAAGGAGTAAGACACTGTACTGAAATGAACTACAATGGTAACATGCAGATGGATGGAGTGGGCTTTTCGTTCTTTTGCTTTGGCTGTGTCATGGGACCTTTTTTTGTTTGTTTGTTTGTTTCCAGGCTTGATGTGCAGAATAGGTCACCTGATGATATAAGGATTAGTGCTGTGCTGATGGACTTTGGAATCATTGATGTTATGAATGCTGCAGAGATTATTTTTTGTTTAATCTGTGCCGTTTGTGCTTATGTTGATGTTCTTAAAATAGAAAAACCTCATTCATTCACTCATGGAGCCGATCCCCGCTGACACTATCACAGGGCTGACACAGAGACAGACAACCACTCACACTCACATTCACACCTATGGGTAATTTCAAGTCACCAATTAACCTGCATGTCTTTGGACTGTGGGAGGAAGCCGGAGTACCCTGAGAAAACCCACACTGACACGGGGAGAACATGTAAACACCACACAGAAGGGCTCCCCCACCTTGGAGTTTGAGCCAGGAACCCTCACTGCACCACTGTGCCACCCCATAAAAACCTCAATAAAAACTTAAATGACAAAAAAGAATCTCCTGGAAAATGCGAATCAAACCTTGTAGTATTAGGCAGCAGACTGTTTACACAAATCACATATGCTTTCTACTGTATTCTACTGTGCTAGAGTCCAAAGACAGTCACCACCGCAGCCTAATATCACAGCTTTACTGTAAATTGCCATAATTATGGGAGGGGAAAAAATCACTCTCTGTGTTCTAACCAGTAGGAGAAATCTCAACTTTTCACTGCAATCAGCCCCCCTCCTTGCAGAGCTGCGAGGACTGGGGGAATCGTGATGGTGTCTCAGTCGTGCTTGTGAGCTCTGGCTTGACTTGCTGCTCACAACACGGGCTTGTGTTGCCCGCTGGAGGCGAGGCGGGGGAAGGCACGCAAACGGAAGGCAAAGATGAGGCGCTCCGTGTTTCCCTCCACCACTCCCGCCCCCCCTGTAAGATAGCCGCGGCCACCCTCTTTGTCCCCACAGCAGAGAGGAGAGGTACTGGCAGGGTGAGGGCTGCCAACTCCACGGGTTTTTTTTGCTCGCCCAACTGCAGCCGAGGAAATGACCCTCAGCTGAAGAGTAGCACTGTGATCATCACTAAATAAATCTCAATAATATATAAATAAATAAAAGATATAAGAGCATGTAGAGAGAGTCGTCTTAGGTCCTGACTGTCATCCACAGGTCTGGCAGTCTCACCCACCCCGCACGGCGCGCTCCCCGACTCTCACTTATTTATTTATTTCTCCTTGGCGCGCGTCCCCGCTGCGAAAGCCGGAGCGCTCCTCGCTCTCCCCCTCTTCACTTCGCTTCCTCTCCTCCTCTCGACAGCATTCAGAACTATAGCGCAACCGTCCCCATCACTCTTTTCCTCCCCTCCTCCTCTCTTCTCTCTCTCACCGCCAGATCTCTCTCCACTGCGTCTCTCACCCCTTTGCCCCCCTCCTCCACCTCCCCGGCTCAGTCCCTCACTCCTCTGACGCACGACAGGGAAACGGACCCGAGGAAAGACAGAAAGAAAGACAGGAGGAATTAAAAAAAAAAAAAAAGAAAAGGGGAAAAAAAGAAAAGCAGCAGCTGACCCAATCGTCGATATGATCCAGAGACTCTTGCTACTGCTGCACCGGACAGAGACGCGGTCCTGAAGCCGAGAGGAGAGCACTCTCACCCGGCTACACTGTTGTTGAGCGCTCGCCCGAGGGGGGGCGGCGACGGCGGCGGAGGAGAAGAACGAGGAGGAGGAGGAGGAGGAGGAGGAGGAGGAGAGGGGAGGAAGAGGAAGCGGACGGGCACAAGTCGAGGGCTTGCATTTTAAGCAAACTGCTTAGAGAAAAAAAAGGAGACGAGAAAGAAGGGGAGAGAGTCAGAGTCACCGGAGAGCGAGAGTGGGAGAGATTGCATTCCTATCACGTCTTCATTTCTCCTCTCTTTTGCCTCAGCCACTGAGAGAGGGTGAGAGAAGGAGGGAGGGAGGGAAAGAAAGAGAGAACGAGATCTAACAAGATTCACACTAGTGGGCTTTTTTTCCCTGATGCTGTCCAATTGCAGTACCAAACTAAGGTGAGTGCTTAAGCTGTGTTGTGCTGGAGTGTTTAATGAGGGGGAATCTTATGCAGATATATATGTGTGTGTGTGTGTGTGTGTGTGTGTGTGTGTGTGTGTGTGTGTGTGTGTTCGTGTGCGTATTGGTGTCTGCATAGCCATGGACTTCAAAAAGGGGGACAACAAGCGCTCTCCATACATCGAGATAACGGATCGTAGGGATCCAGTCGACTGATCAATAGCCGTTTGTTCTTTATTCACCGTTTTCCTGCCAATGTCACGACGGAAAGGCTGCTGCATTATGCTTGGCATGTATTTCAACAAGCGCTCTGCTCTCTCCGCTGTATTGACAGCAAGGTTATTTTGGGGGAAATTTCAGTAAATGAGAGCGGGATTCTCGCTTAGACTGGAGCTTGTTAGATTGCCATCGTTTCACACTAACTTGATATAAATTCAAAGATTGGAGTGGTCTAATTAGACGTATTGAAATTGCCACTCACAACGAGCATCACTTTTAATTCATGTAAGTACAGAGAGCTGAGGAGAATCTCCCCCCAGCTTGGTTTTTGAAGCCATGGCTCATTCACATGCGCATCTCTCCCTCTCTCTTTCCTCCTCAATGCCCTGCTCTCTCTTTCCATCTCTCCCTCTCCGTTTCCTCTTGTTCCTCTAACGCCCCCCCCCCCCCCCCCTTCGTTTCTTGTTCTCTTTCCTACCACAGCCCGGCATCGGACGGTGAGCGGGACGCACCGGGCGACAACAGAACACATCGCAGGAGGATATGTGAAGTTGGAATCCCACTAAACTAAGTAGGTATAGCACCCGATTTGATACACCCCAAGGGAATATAACACGGCACGCATTGTTTTTTAATTGCTTGAAATGTCGTTGTTACTTTTTGTGACATCGCATCTGCGCTTTTTTTGATCTCTATCATGGAAGCGGAATCAATAAATCCTGGAGGATTACGCACGGAGAGGGCAACGAAAGCAGTGCATTTTACAGCGAGGGGATCGTGTTCAAGGATCCTTTTTTCCCCTCCTTGGCGCGTTTTACTGTCATGTCTTTTTTGGGGATTACAATATATTTCTATTTTTTCAACCTCTCTTCTCTTTTCCTTTTTCTGTCGCTGGGCTTTTTTGGTTTCAGCACCATGGACAGCGGCTCTGCTCGGGCACACGGTCCCAGCGCGTCTCCTCTGGATTTTCAGCACCTCCGTTTGAACGAACAGCGCTGTGTGTGCGTGTGTGTGTGCGTGTGTGTGTGTGTGAAAAGTCACAGCCTACAGAAAAGATATTAGGAGCTATGTGCGTGTATGTGTGTGACTTTTTTTTCCCCACTTAACACCATGGAGATACTGAACGGAATCAAAGCAGATTTTACGCATTATTATTATTATTATTATTATTATTATTATTATTATTATTTTGTTTTTGTTTGTTTATTTGGTTTTTCAATGATCCCATCTTCTGGCTATATATGTAATCATTTATTTCCAGGCCGGCCGCCGGATTCACTAAAACACAGCCTCATGAGCTCCTCGGAGCAGCAGCTTCGCCCACTGCGCTTTTCACTTGCACAGTTGTTCCTCTAATCCTCCAATGGCATCACCAATTAGGAAAGCCACAAGAAGTTGCATTGATTGTATTTTTGGCAGATGGCAGGTTCAATTACAGTGAGTAAGTCGACAGGTTTCCTATTTTTAGGGGTATTTTTTTCCGTGGGGCACTCAACCCAAGAAAACGCCGTGGGCGAAAAACCTCGGCTCTGCCGTTTTCTGAACGTCGGAGAGGAGACATTGGACCTTTCCCCTTTTATTTTTGTTATGTTTTTAACATCTCTACACTGGTAAATTTAGACCTTGCATCCTCTGCCAGTGTTTACATTTTTACCTTTTTTGATATCTGATTTCCATGAGCTACAAAGGGAGAATATATAAATGAATGTGTTGTATGAGATTAATTTTCACGAGATGGATGTTCAGCGCGTCCCTCGACAGTCCTCATATCTGCCCACTAATGGTCACCAAGCTGACACCTACTCCGTTCCCGTCCTCTCCCTGCGTTGGACCTTCCATGCACCTACTTTCATTTCCACCGCGCTTCTCTGGACTCTCATTTGCCGAAAGAGGGATTGAGGTCCCTGTTATGTAATAAATACAGCAGGGGGACGGTGTCTCCTCACCACTTACCTCACCCACCTGCTGTTGCCTTCCTTTATTCACGGTGATAAGCATCTCTGAGGTGATTTATTGCGACCTTACCAGCATGTCTGCTGTATAATAAATGACAGTCCCCCTCCCCATATACTGACGTTAAATGTCTGGATGCAGAGATTTGTTTGCGTTGCTGGGTATCATATTACCCATCCAAGAGTGCTGAGTTTATATTGTGTTTGAAATACCCAGCGATACTGCAACATTGAAAGTCCCCAATGTCATTCTATTATTCATTGGTATTCATTTCAAAGCTGTCTTCCATTCTACTGAAACTAATGCACCCTTCCTCTCTGTCTCTCCCACCTCTGCTTGTCTGTCTCTCACCTCAAACTTCACTTTGTGAGGGTGTGTGTACTCCTATGTGTATCCCCTACCCCCCCCATTCCCTCCCTTCTCTCCTTCCTCCCACCCATTCTCTCTCCCTCTGTCCTTTGTTGCAGTGCTGTGAAGTGGCTCTGTCCCTGGAGCCAAGACTTCATCCCCTTGGTGTCAGCGAGGATGCTGTGGGTTACCTTGCTGAGCACCATAGCCTTAGGATGGACCACCCCGATCCCACTGCTAGAGGACTCCGAGGAGATCGACGAGCCCTGCTTCGAGCCCTGCTACTGTGAGGTCAAAGAGGGCATCTTCCACGTCCACTGTGACAGCAAAGGATTTACAAATGTCAGCCAGATCTCCCAGATATGGAGCCGGCCCTTCAAGCTCAACCTGCAGAGAAACTCCATGAGGAAGCTTTACTTTAACAGCTTCCTCCATCTCAACAATGCCATATCCATTAACCTGGGTAATAACGCCTTGCAAGATATCCATGCGGGAGCATTCAATGGCTTAGGAATACTCAAACGGCTGTTCCTACATGAAAACAAGCTAGAAGTTTTCCGGAATGACACTTTTCTGGGGTTGGAGAGTTTAGAGTACCTCCAGGCGGACTACAATGTTATCAAACGGATTGAAAGTGGTGCATTCAGGCACCTTCACAAATTGAGAGTGCTCATATTAAATGACAATCTGATCCCCGTGCTCCCAAATTATCTTTTCCGGTCTGTGTCACTCAAAGTTCTGGACCTGAGAGGAAACAGACTAAAGACATTGCCGTACAAGGGCACGCTGGAGTACGTTGGGAGGAGCTTAATGGAAATTCAGCTGGAGGAGAACCCCTGGAACTGTGTGTGTGAGATTGTCCAGTTAAAAACCTGGCTGGAGAGAATCCCCTACACAGCTTTGGTTGGCGAGATCACATGTGAGTACCCATTCCACTTACACGGGAAAGACTTGCGGGAAATCAAGCGCAGTGAGCTCTGTCCGATGCTCTCCGATGCTGAGATCGAGGCCAAGCTGGGAATTCCCCGGCTCCCGTTCAACAATGAGAACACGTGGCCTACTAAACCTTCCTCCATGCTTTCCTCCTTTCACAACACAGCCTCCTCTGTGGAATACAAGGAAAGAGTCCCCAAGCCTACCAAACGACCTCGACCCACAAAGAACCCCCCAACTCCTCGTAGCATCTACCCAGGCATCAACCAGCCCCCTATCGCTGGCTACCAAACGAGGCCTCCCATCCCAATAATTTGTCCAGCCGGATGTACTTGCAACCTTCACATCAATGACCTGGGGCTAACAGTGAACTGTAAAGAGAAAGGCTTTCACAACATCTCGGAGCTCCTGCCTCGGCCCCTCAATGCCAAGAAGTTATATCTCAGTGGGAACCTAATACAGAAAATCTACCGCTCAGATTTCTGGAACTTCTCAAGTTTGGATTTACTGCATTTAGGGAATAACAGGATATCCTATGTCCAAGAGGGCGCCTTCATCAACCTGCCAAACTTGAAAAGTTTATATCTGAATGGGAATGACATTGAGAGACTCACCCCTGGGATGTTTCGGGGGCTTCAGATGTTGAGTTATCTTTACTTTGAGTATAATGTCATACGTGAGATACAACCCAACTCCTTCTCCCTAATGCCAAACCTCCAGCTGGTTTTCCTCAATGACAACCTGCTGCGCTCCCTCCCCAATGACGCCTTTGCTGGCACCAACCTTGCACGCCTCAACCTCCGCAACAACTACTTCCTTTCCCTGCCGGTGCGTGGCGTTCTGGAGCATCTGACCTCCATTGTCCAGATTGATCTCCATCAGAACCCTTGGGACTGCTCCTGTGATATTATCCCCCTAAAACAGTGGCTGGAGAAGCTTTCCTCAGTCATTGTGGTTGGAGATGTCATCTGCAAGACACCCGAGTTTGCTTTTGGGAAGGACCTGCGTTCACTGGAGGTTGAGGTCATCTGTCCTGAGCTTAAGTATTCTTCAGGCCCATCACCGGCCCTGCCTGGTGGGGATGACCTCACCACTGGGAGCTCTGACATGGGGGAGGCAGGTGGGCGAGGGGCTGTCCCACTATCTGTCCTCATCCTCAGCCTGCTCATCCTCTTTATCTCTGCTGTGTTTGTGGCTGCCGGGCTTTTTGCCTTTGTTCTTCGTCGCAGGAAGAAGCTTCCCTTCCGGAAACGTTCTGAGGTAGATCTGACGGGGATCCAAATGCAATGCAGGATTTTTGAGGACCCACCAAGGCAGAGCAGTGCTGGTAACACTGGCACACCAGAGAAACCAACACCCAGTATGCACACACACACTCACACTAGTCACACACATGCCCATGGTCATGTTTATGATTACATCCCCCACCCTGTGACTCAGATGTGTAATAACCCCATCTATAAGCCCAGAGAGGGGGAGATAGCAGAGGAAGACAGGGCGCAGTTTTCAGAGAAGAAAGACAATGGCAGCAGTAGCAACAGTAACTACAGAACCTTGTTAGAGAAAGAGAGAGAGTGGACCCTGGCCGTCTCCAACTCTCAACTCAACACTATCGTCACAGTTAACCACTCCACGGCTGACATGGGAGGATTTCATGAGAACGGAGGGCTCTGCCCTACAGTAATTGACAGTCAGAGGCCCACGCCAACAGTGGGCTTTGTAGACTGTTTGTATGGGACAGTACCCAAACTAAAGGACATGCATGTGGCGCATGCGCACCCACCAGGCATGCAGTACCCGGATTTGCAGCAGGATGCACGGCTGAAGGAGACATTGCTTTTCACGGCGGGGAAAGGCTGCTACCCCGACCCGTCCCAAAGCGATTACCTCGAGTTAAGGGCCAAACTTCAAACAAAGCCGGATTACCTCGAAGTCTTGGAAAAATCTTACCGGTTTTAACATCTCTAGCCCCTGGGGAAAAAAATATATACAAAATACAAAACCAACACATTCACTTTGCCACCCTCAAAACAAAAATCACCCAAAACCAATATAAAAAACAAACTGGGAAAAAGCAGCATGATATAAAATAAAATATTATATTACAGTTACAAAGTTTCCCCCCCAAATCACTTTGGAGGAGAGGCCATTCTCAGATATTTCAATGAAGTGCCTTTTTTTCAGAGTAGCCAGCAATGTCAACAGCCGTTATTTTTATAATATATAAATATCTCTATATGCCCAAGAGAGAGCAAAAGAGGAACGAGAGGGGCACCGGGGAATAAAACATACAAATCATCCTAAAATACATCTGTCACTAAAACCCCTTTTTATGGAGTTACCATGATGCGCAAGACGCACGGGAGCTGGACGTCTCCCTGACTTGGGGGTTTCCCTTCTGTCTCTTTTACCCCTGACTAGGATGTACAAACACCCGGAGGCCGTGCACATAAAGTTTGTAGGAAATGATGGAAAGAGAGAAAAAATACATATATTAAAATGAACTGCAGTTTGCTGCATGCACTCGCTTCAGTGCAGGAAGCGAGGGGATTTACTCAGAACTATCACATCACATTATGAACAGAGATACTGCAACGCATTTACAGTTCAGTGTTCTATTTAATTTTTATATCTTATTAATATGGTTATTACTATTAATGAGGACTTCTGTCTACATCAGGGTGCTTCTCGTAAAAAGGACGCGCCGACGCACGGATGGTAAAACATTTGTGAATATTATTATAAGACAACGCTCAAGGTTTTCTGGATATTTCCACGCACTTTGTTGACCCAACCCCTGCCCACCCCCCCACCCCTCCATTGCTTCTGGATTCCCCATCGTCACCCACTAACAGCTTTGTAGGAGGCACTTTTAATGTTTTCTCTCTCACAAAGATTTGAAGAAAAATGTGCATATATTTATTCTGTAATTTCAGTGAAGAATTTAATTGTAAAGGTAATGTTAAATCAATGTATAGTGATTATGCGTCTGGTATAGCCTTCTTAATAAAAACAAACTCTTCAATCAAATGATGAAAGGGTTGATGCCACGGGAACCTGTGTGTGGAGCACTATTGACAGGCTGTGTATTTGGTGTCTTGTGAAAACGGCATGTTGAGGCTGTGGCCAACCACCACTGAGGTAATGCTGCTGCAGATGGAAGAATAGCTACTGAACCAATAGAGTGCTGGACAGGAATGTAGTGGAGGGCAATAACATTTAAACTCAGTTCAGCTGCTAATTATTTTTGGATTAGTAATTTATTTGACATTATAGGAGAAGGGTGAGTTAAAAGGGCGAACTATGTTTTTATTCTGGCAAATATAATCGCTTTTTCTGTCTTTTGGTAGTTTGTTCTATGATCATCACCTGCTGGATATCATAGTGCACTATTTTATTTATTTGTTTATTTTTTTTGCCACTACATTACTGGTCCTAATCAGATGCAAGCTGAAGGTAAAAGATCCAGGAAATGCCAGAACAAGTCAAGTGAGATCTGCTGCTTTTAAAGAGGATGATACGACAGGATATACCAAATCAGTGAGGAAGGCTGCAATTTTAATTCTCTAAACGGGTATTGCTGATGTAGGCTAATCAACAGTAATTGAAAAGGGAAAATGGAAATCTGATTGGAAGTCGCTCTCTGAATTTGTGCATCCAATTTCTGACTCCCTCCATAGTAGCAATGTGGATTCAGTCCACCGGAGGGCGATAAAAAGGCGTTCAGATTCATTGGGCATTTAGCAGATTGGATGCAGTTCTAATGTAATGCACAAAATGTTTATCCTAAGAGATCATCATGTCTTGTATTCAGTATGAATTATTTTTGAAATATCTATATATACATATAAATATATATAAAACCTACAAGTGGCATAAGATAATTTTATTCATCCCAGCGCAGCTTCATCCATTATGCTCTTTTCTTTTGATTTTCTTGCTTTATGTCAACCAACTGTCTTGAAAATGGCAGAATGGAGCAGGTCACTCTAGCTGGATCAACACAATGAAGCATTATTTTCAAAAAAGCAAATCTAAAAAGAGCTGACCATTGATTTTGCATATTGGTTTTATCATTTTTAGATGGTTTATTCACATTGAAATCCCTTATAATTCAGTCCTCTACCACAGCAAGCATTAGTTGCTTAACTTTTTATCTGCTGTGATTTTATGATATCTCATATTTCTCTGTCCAAGCCTGATTCATGTTTGGGACCAAATAATACAAGCAGACAAAGGTTGAAGCGGCTGTGGAGTAAATATGGTGTTCCAGATACACATTAGTGCTATTGCTTTTTTTCTCTTTTCCTGAGGTGAAATTTTGATTTGGAAAAACATATGATGCAATCTTGATGTCTATAAATTTGTGAATATCTATGGAAAGGAGGGTGCATTTCTGTTTTGTTTTCAAATGGGCATGGGTATGCAGTTTGCTTTGATTTCAATAGTTTTACTAGGAGTGATGATCCTCAGTTGCAATTGGGTGTTCTAGTTGCTCATATGTGTCAACATACACTGAGTGGAAGACATGTAGCAAACCACATACTTCCCTGTACTATGGGAAGGCCCTTAGCTAGTTTAGAGCAGCCATCACCAGTATTGATCATCAATGATCCAGTCTATAAGCTTGCATAATATGAAACATTTGACCTTGTGTTGTATTCATTGTTTCATTTCTTTGACAATTATTGTTGCTATAATGAGTGAAGGTCACCTTCATTTAAAGCCTTTGTAAGCATGGTAGCATTACGTCCAGGCTCTTTGTTTTTTGAAAGTTTCACAATGCTGTACCCCCATGTTCTGCTGCCCCACTTCATTTCTCTGCTCTTTTTTATTTTACTTTACCACTTAAAATACTCTCTCACACACACACAGACATGTACAAATAAACCCACACATCCACACACACACACATCCACACACACACACACACACACACACACACACACACACACACACACACACACACACACGTTAAGCCTTCCTTTCCCTGACCAAGACGTTAGACTATATGGTCAGCATTTTCAGTGTGCACTCAGTTTGATTAAAAACATAATGCATTACTCTGTTAACCCTCACCATCACCCCCCAACCCCCCCAAATGAATAAATAAATAAAAGTTTTGGGATCATTGATGGTTTTTGCTATAGTCCCATATCTTGGTAAGCGTTTATCCTCCACCCCTTTCACCCACCCACCATAATATTCCACAAATGAGTGCTGGGCTTTGTCCCATTATACCATGCTGAGTGGTTTTATCCCAATAAATCCTCTTGTTATCCTGCACTACTATCTCCAAGTGATTTCATACTTTGGTGGAATATTAGATATGGGCAACTGACGGGATTGAAGGTTGGCTAAATGTTTCTTTTTTTTTTTTTTTTTCCTGTGTGTGTGTCGTTGAAATGTAAACACTCACTGCTTGTTTGAATCTCTCTCTATTCAGTCAGTGGTATTTGAATTTCGCAGTGGAGTTAACCTTTCCTTCAACATCTCTCTTGAGGTTTGTACGTTGGCAAGACTTCAGCACGGTAAATGCAGTGTGTGCCTTTCTTTCTGTCCTTGGCTTTCTCCGTGTCTCTGTCCCTACGACTTCCTCCTTTTTTTTTTGTTGTTGTTGCTGTCTTTCATGTCTTTCTTTCTGCACTGATGGTGAGTTTGTATCGTGATGCATTTTGTTTTTCCATTTTTGAAGTGAGCTTTGGCTGTGTTACAGGTCCCCATAGGCATACAGTCGGTCCAGGGTCAGCTGTGTTTCCTTGGTCTTAGTTTTAAGTATTTTAATGAGCAAGCAAAGAGAAACTTTTTGTAGATGTTGCCTAATTTTGGACTAATAACGGTCATAGTGTATCAACATTTGAAATCCTTCAGGAAACACAATGTCTACCAAGGCTCTCTTGCTCTGTCATGCATCTTTCACCCTCGCTTTAGGCTGTACTTCATTTACTAAGACATACTGTGTGTTGGATTAATGGTGATCGATTGTTTGATCAAGTGATGCAAACTCCAGTACCACTGTCGCTATGTTGTAAATGTTGAGCAAGCTTTTTCCGTGGAGTTGCTCTCCTTGTACTTAAGTTATATTAAGTGAATGCTCAGCACACTCTCCCTCAGGCATTTATCTAAAAGTCTTATTAGAACATAATGCAGAATATAATCCAGCAACGCATGCTTATTAAAACACACGTAATGACACATAATTCTATATCAATTGGCTGATTTAAACCTTAACCATGACATAGCTGTTTCAAATTAGCTCGTTTAAGAGATATGAGATACTGTAAGCCTATTAGAAAAGCTTCTGTAGGCTCTCACACCAGCTCAGGATTCGCTCTAGCCATTTGCTGTAAGTAAATATATCTTTTGTGTTGAGTGGAGGTGGTAACCTGGATGTGACTGTGCGAATTACAGGCACACTTTTTAGGTGGTCCCCAGGGATGTGGTTACATGTGTGGTGTGGTGTTGTATTTTCCTCTCTTGTTTTTTCGCTGAGGATATTTTTGGGCCTCTGGTTGTTGTTTGGCTGGTATGTGCCTGCACTGCATAGTGGAAGAGGGGAGCTGTCAGTCGTCTGTGCACCTATGTGTGTCTGAGTGTGCGCTGGCATGTGTGTGAGAGAGGATGCCAGACAGACGGATAAGTAGATAGATAGATATATCTGTCATTGTCTGTCACATGTTTGCTATCTGTTCTCTTGCTTTTCCTTGCTCCATCAGTGTGTGTTTGTTGACGGGTATTTGAGAGAGTCTTAATTAGCCAAGACATGATTTGGAATGGCAGCACGGCATGAATAGCGAGAGGAATAAAATGGGAGGAAGGGATCAGTTTGAGAGCACTATTGATGGGAGGGAGAGCACAGACAAGCGGCTTAGGGAAGGGTGAGAGAACATGGAGTTGTCAGTGGAGGATTGTGAAGGATGTGCCACTTAGAGAAAGTAGGGATTCTTCTTGCTCTTTTGTCGCTGAAAGAAGCCGTAATTGTCCAATTAACCAAACTGAGAGTCCAAAAAAAGCAGAGAGAGCATGTCGTGGAGGGACTGAGAGAGAAGGCTGTGACCACTTATATTTTTTTGCATTATGTGCACACGTGCATGTGTGTGCATTGCGTGTGTTACGCTTTCTCCGTTTGGGAAACAGGGAATTATCTCCAGTTTGCTGAAAAAGCCAATCTGTCTCCGACCATGGTGCTGAAGTTGCAGTATACTGCAGGTGCTGCATACAGAGAGGCACTCTCCACTTTTTGTGCATGCGTGTTTGTGTGTGGTGCAGAATGTGGGGGAAGGCTCTCTCTTGCCTGCGTGTGTCGAGGAGCTTATTTGAGTTCTGTGCGATTATGCTGATGGCTCAACTAACTTCTGGTTTTCTTTGCGGTGTGGTAAAGTGCTGTGTGTATCTTAGTGCAAAGACAGAGGAGCATGCAGTTTTTTCCTGTTTATATATATATATATTTATATATATGCACTACAAGGCTGAATACTGCACCAATTTAACGACTTGGACTGTGTGGATAATCCTCAGAGGACCGACTGTCACTTGACAGATTTGCCACACATTAGCCTAGCTGTTGCTAAAATTATGTTACAAGCATTTTAACAGGGACAAATTGTATATTGTGCAACGACACAGAAATAAAAGAGTGTCAAACCAGCAGCAGAAAACAGAACCACTCAGATTGCTACAGTTTTCTTGGTCCTGAGATCACAAGAAAGCCTTCAACACATCACTTGACTGTGCTGCAGTGCAGGAGCTCAACTGACCCAGTATGTTGAAAGCGAGGGAGGTGGAGGGAGGGGAGAAAGAGAGGGAGGAAAAAGGGGGTGCAGAAGGAAAGTGTGAGCGCGAGAGAGGGAGAGAAAGGGTGATTCTCAGCCCTCTGCTACTTCTGCTGCCGTCTGCGCTGTAAAGCTCTGCATTCGTATTGTTTGCCTAGTGAATTTTTGGGTCCCCGGAGATTGTGGCCCTCTCTCCTGTCTAAAAAAAAATACTGCAAGTTTGGGAAAAGTTAGAGTCATTTGTGCTGCTCAGCAGTGCGCTACAGTCTTAGCTCCTGTACGTAAGAAAGATTAGCAATCTGTGTCGTTATCACTCATTTCAGGGAAGGGGAGGGGAGGCATAATTTTGTAAAATAAAATATGGAGCATGGTGTCCCTGGCTGGTGTTCTGAATAGCCCATCTCTGTCTTTGTTCCGCAGTGTGGGGCCTACTTTGTGCTTTAGGATGGCCAGCAATGAATTTCCTGAGGACTCTTCTTCTTCTTCTCTCTTTCTACCCCTTCTCCGTCTTTATTTCTGCATTTAAACTGCAGTGAGCTCGGCCACTGATCTTTTTCCTCCATGTAACCATTACAAATGAGGTGACATTTGCACAAAGTCAATCATCTGTATCCTCCCCTGACTCCTAGTCTCATGTGGTTTAATATTCTTCTCTTCAGTTATTCCCTCTGCTGCACTTGTTTTAAACCCTCCAATCCGCTTTCTTTACACTTGTTTGTCTTTCCATCAGTTGTTCTCATCTCCATCTGTACATGTATCTCTTATTTACTACATTTACAAACAGCCAACTGTTGACCTGCTGACCTTGCTGCTGGTGTGTATGTTGTGCTCGGCTGGGTAATATTCCACTGACACCAGTTTAGTTCAGTCATGTATTTTGTGCTTTGCTTTCGCTGACATGGTGCAACTGCAGCTAGTCTCAAAGAACAAGGCAGTAGTATGTGTATGTGTGTTTGCGTGTGTGTGTGGCCATCTGTGTGTGTTAGTCAGGTGCATTGCTTTTTGGTGAGGGCTCCATGACATCTACAAGTGACCCGTGAGAATGGGCCAAACTGGTTGGAATAACAGTGTGACAGAGCAGGACAAGTATATGTGTGGCTCTTCTTTTCTTGAACATCCAAGGTTGAGCAGGGCTGAGAAATATATCAATATTATATTGATATCATGATATGGGACTAGGTATCGTCTTCGTAAGTGTTGTCTTTTCCTGGTTTAAAGGCTGCATTACAGTGACACTAGAGGTGTAGGAAAGAATCGATGCAGCAAAGTGCGATATTTTTGTTTGGCAACATTAACCCAAACCCAAGTATCGTTTTTTTTTATTATATAAATTATTACTTTATACTTTAGAACTAGTTCTTCTTTGGCTGTCTTTTAACATGCCATCTAAAGCCTTATTTGTAAATGCAACAATTAAAACAACTAAGCAGCACAAAAAAATGCAGATTTTGGTTTTATAACTCACTAGGGGTGGGGGAAATATCGATACAGCACAGTATTGCGATTTTTTTGTGTGGCAATATTGTATCATCACATCGTATCAATTTTCATATATGAAAAAAAAATATTAATATTACAAATACAAGTACAAAACTTTAGGTAGCGAGAATAATATAATAAATTGCTTTTCCAGTCCATTGGATACATTTTGCTGAAAGAAATGGCTGATCTGAGATAAACAAACTAAGAACATTAGCTTATTAGATGAAGCAGATGTTGACAAAGTTTTCCCTTGAGGGCATACTTTACAATTGAAAAATACTAAGCATACTGCAACATATTTAAAATCACAATTATAATGTATCGTGACTTAAGTATCGTGATAATATCGTATCGTGGATCCTCTGGTGACTCCCACCCCTATAACTCAATCTGAGTGTATCTGCCATTGATATAAACAAAAACAAAATTAGGGCTTGAGCTTTTAAGCATTGATTTCTGGATGTGTTGCACAGTTTCTGTTGCAAGCATAGGACATAAAAAGTGTCTTAAATTCTCAAAAAAATTTCCACCTTAACAACTACAACAGTGTCTAAAACAAAACAAAGCCCAACAAGAGAACGCGAATGAGTAACTTGAAAGACATATATTGAAGTTCAAAGCAATAGTCTGTCATTTTCTTATTTGATTTAACCAGGAAGTCCCATTGAGATTGAACATCTCTGGCTAAGGTAGCAGCCAATCAAAACACCTTTAAAACCCACAATATAACATCAACTCTTCAAACATGTGGCCTCTCGAGAAAAACAAGCACATCTCTATCACCACATTCTTCATGATGCCCTTAAATTCATCAATGGATATAAGCGTTTCTAATTTTAGATCTTTTTGAAGATTGTTCCATGTCCAAGGTGCACAGTAGGAGAATGCAGTTTTCCCCAGATGTGTTAAAGCCTGGTACATTGAAGAGCAACCACCTGGAGGAGCCCGTAGGTAGGCCGGAAGTTTGCCCAGTATTGCTGTATCTGCAAGTGGTCAATGACGTCCAACCCACCAAATCATCAAGAATTTTATTTTCAAGATTTCAAGATCGATAGTTCCATTATTCTAAACGCATACAATGTATTCTTATTAATGCAGCCCTGCTAAGTGCAACTCTGTCTGTAATAATTCCCAATATATCGCAATACATTTTATTGCAATACTTGATATACATTGTATCGTGGATCCTGTGGTGATTCCAACCCCTAAGTGAGACTGTTATATCTGCTCTATTATTTGCCTTTACCCACTTAGTCATTATATCCACATTACTGATGGTTATATATATTAAAACATCTTACTGAGTAAATATTTTTGAAACCTATCGAAGAATTTGGTTAGAAATATTGTGGTATTTGATGTTCTCCATATCACCCAGTCCTGGTTTTGAGTCTCTGTTATTAAAAGACTGCTGTTTGTTGTATTGCTGGCAAAGAAAAAGAAGAGTATCACTTTCAAAATAAGCATACTGATTGCTTTACAGTTTCTAGAGACAGGCTTAAACATTTAAACCTTTTGTGCATTATGATTTCCTTCCTTTACCTTTTGCTTTAAATTAAACTGCTTAACAAAATGTTCTCCTTAGGCCTAAACTGTTGAAGGTTGTATTTAGAGGAAATGCAGCTCAAAAGAAAAGAGCCTGGTGTCTCTTTTGTGCCTGCGTGTAGTGGTTTGACATTCAGCTGCTCGACTGAGATCGTGAATGGTTTTAGTTGGCCAAGGCCACCTGCTGGTGGCTGGTGTAGCTGATGTGCCTGCTTGTTTAAAGTGTATAATGCATCTTATGTAAAAACAGCCTTCAGGGGGTTCAGTGCTGTTGCAGATTTAGGATTGTTTGGTATTCAGAGATTTAGTGTAAGCAAGATCTAGCTGCTGATTTAGAAATAAAAGCATCAAAGCGTGTGTTAAATTTATGCCAATAAAAGCAGCCCTGAATAGCGCTGCGGACTGCTGTGCCAGCACACTCTACACATTTGAGTGACACTGGAATTGTGAATGGGGAGGAAAAGAAATAAGAGGGAAGCAGAGGTGATGACTGAAGACGAGACGATAAAAAGAGGAAGAGAGGGGAAGTGGAGTTGGTATGAAGGGAGAGGGCTGGGTCTCTTTCATTCTGCTCTTTGTCGGTGAGGACGAGTTGATCTTTGTGGCGCACTCATTGGCTGCTCTGATGGTTTGTGTGCCTGCAGATGGAACAACCCACACTAATGCTTCAAAACTGCAGCAAAGTACATTTGCATGTGAAATAAATTATTCATGTTTTCAGCGGGGTCAACATGATGCAATGCTGGCTTTATGAGGTCAAGTGAGGTGTAATGTCATATTGTACCTTGAGCTATATAAATATTGCTTTTATACATTGTTATGCATATGAATAAAATATACGGGTATTTGCTTACACACACACACACACACACACACACACACACACACAAACTTCTCCTCCGCAGCGAAAAAAACAGCAGGGATTTTAGACTGAGTAAAGCTGACTTACACTTTTTTTGTGTGGAATTGTATTTGTATTGCTAACAGTGCGTATCCCCTCTGTTTATGCGTGTGTGTGTGTGTGTGTGTGTGTGTGTGTGTGTGTGCGTTGCTGGCTCTGGCTGTTCGATCAGCTTGCTGACTTGCGTTAGCCCCAGGCTACAGTAGTGGCACAAAGAGAGGGCAAGTGGAGCAGGAGGAAGGAAGTGAGGGGAAAGAAGTGAAGAAGGAGGAGTGAGTTAGGACATGTGGCAAAAGACTTAGAGGACAGAGGTGCACTTAGTAGGGCTGCATTAGTAAGAATACACTATATGCATTTTGCAATAATGGAACTATCGATCTTGAAATAATGACACAGACTACTGCTTGGAACTTCAATTGATGTCCTTAAAGTTACTCATTGATGTTCTTTTGTTGAGCTGTGTTTTGTTTTAGACAGTTTTAGTTGTTCGGGTGAAAAATGGTTTTAAAATCTAAGGAACTTTTTATGTCGTGATTGCAACAGCAATTGCGTAACACACCCAAACATTAATGCTTAGAAGTAGGGATGCACGATATATATCGGGCCAATAAAGGAACATTTTAATTAATGTGGATTATTCTGATAATTAGGCCAGACTGCTTTTAAGGCAGCATCTACACACCCGACACAGTGGGCGGCGGTACATGTGCCTTTAAACTTGGTTTGCAAGCCGCCAATAAACACAGAGAAAGTACGCTGTCTCGAGGGCAAAGCATGTCGTGGTGTGGACGTCTTTCACAGTTCAAGATGAAAACAACAGGATTGCACTGAGCGTCTGATCTCTGGCTGCCTGAGGCAGGTTAGACGTAGTGCTGAAGGATCGTGTCCAGAGTGTTAGCACGAGCTAATTAGCAACAGCAGCTTACATCCAACACCAAGCTTTAAACTCTGTTTAAACTCTTATTAATAACTGCTAGCCTTGTGATGCTACAGTTAGCAATTATTTGTATCGCTACCTGGCGACCTAGTATGAAGTATGTCTCTGTGGCTGCGTGTGACATAGCTGCTTGTTTGTCTGAGCTGAGTGTTAATGTGTGAGGTCGCTCAAAATCGCATTGCTATTCTACTTGGCAGCTGTAGCTGTAGGACGGTGAGACGGCGCCTGGGTGTGTTTAACAAAATGCAGTGTGACGTCCTTGTATTTATTATCGTCATCTGTAGTTTAGGGTCATATGTGGGCAGCGGTGTTGAGGGTAGACCTAATGTTGGCAGGTATGGAAGAGTCCGTACTGTTGTTTGTTTTTGTTGTGTTATAGTGATGTCAGTTTGATTCGGTTAGATCACAACTACGGAATATTAAATCAGCCATATTTCCTCACTACATCTCAGCCTTTCTTACCCTACGGTGTACATAAACTACAGGTTATATACTTATTTATAAAGACAAAAATGTGAAATTATGGGTTATCGTATCGGTTGAAAAAATACATATTGGTGTATCCCTACTTAGATGCTCAATCCCTACTTTTGTTACTGATATATTCAGGGTGAGTTTTAAACCCTAAATCTGCATTTTTTGTGCTGCATTGTTGTTTTTAAATGTTGTATTTGCAAATATGACTGATGCAAAGTCATTAACAGCATCAGGAAGTAGAGGCAGCTTACAGTAGATACAGTAAGCCTGGCTTTAGATGGCATTTGAAAAGAAAGCTGACTAGTGACTACACGGTTGTGTTTTAATTTGTGGTCATTGGAGCTTTAAGGAAAACATTTTGTGCGTGTGTGTGTTTGTGTGTGTGTGTGTGAGAGAGAAGGCAGTCACTGCCTCTCAGACCACTGGCGTGTCCTCGCCCACTGACCTGATGTTAGCCAAACATTTCTGCTTGGTTTGAGAGCGTAATGATGTGTAGTGTGTCCCTATACTGTAAGTGTGTATGGTCATGACTGTGTATGTGTGTGTGTATGCAAAGTGTGTGTAATGATGTGGATCTGCTGTTGTGCTGGTGAGGGTGCTCTGTAACTACTACTACAGCAGAGAGAGGGGAGAGATTTATGGAGATTTTTGCCTAATGAGCAGGGATCACTTGCATTGTTAGCATTAGATCAACAATACGGGAGTTTGCTTAATTAAGGCCTGACTGCTTTTCGAGGATCAGCACTCACCCACGCAGACATACACACACACACACACACAAACACATGCCTCTGCATTTCTATAGGTAATGAGTATCTTAAGAGTCACAAATCCACAGCAACCTGGTGATATCTATAGCCTCACATTTAAGAAAGGAATTACTTTTAAATGTATTTTTACTGGAGATAATAGAGGGAAATTAGTCATGTGGATGTCATGGCAACCAGGTGGTGTCAGAATATGATTCGTATACATAGTGTACCACAAAGCAATGCAAAGGAATGTAACCTGTCCTAATGGCCCTGGTTTGCGATCCTCTGTATCTTTTCTTTGAGACAGTTTAATCCATATCACCACTGCCTTTTCTTCTCCCACCTACAATCGAGCACCTTGCCATGGTTCGGAATATGCATAAATTATCTCCTTAATTCGCTTACTACTCCCCAAAGCCCAAAAACAATAGATAAGACCATGACTGTCGCCAAGTAATCTGTAATACCATGCAAAGCACGGCCCCTTAGAACACGGGCAGAAAAGAAAACCAAAATTGTAGATGTGCTAATTTTGCAGAGGAAAAGGTTATTATCATGATTGGAATTTATAGAGCTCTGCCTGCGAGTGTGAACGTAGGAGGAGCATGTGTTTCTTCTTGCCACGGCTAAGCGATTGTATAATTTCTGCAGCGTGTAAAAAAAAAAAGAAGAAAAAAAAAAAAAAGACAGAAAAAACAGTCCCACCAACAGGAGAAAATTGACGTTAAACGCTTTGTTTCTTATTTAAAAAGCTCTCACTGATGTGTGTTGGTCTACTAGCTGCCTCTGTGTGTGTGTGTGTGTGTGTGTGTTTGTTTCTCCGAACAATGTCTAGAGAGTATGTGGGTTGTGGAGAGAATCCATAATGCAGCCCTATAATTCAGGCAGAATGCTGATTCACGGTCACAGGCAGGACAAAAGCCGTAGGTTTGCTGTTCGCACACTGTATGGGTGTAGGCTGCCTTTTTTGCAAATCAGCATGCGCCTTACATGTCTGCTTTGCTTGCAAGTGTACGGTGTATTTTTGAAGATCTTTTCTGTCACTGTATATTCCTGTGTTTCCCTGCAGGTGTATGTGTGTGTGTGTGTGTGTGTGTGTGGGCATTTGTGTGTGAGACGGGCACGCATGCGAGTGTGTGTGCACAAACAGACGCTGTCAGGCAGCGAGGGCAGCACCAGGCAGATCTCAGCTGTGTATGAGTGAAGCTGAGAACCCTTAAGGAAACACAACTAGACAGAGAAGAACAGAGAACCCTGCAGTGTGTGTCTGTGTGTGTGTGTGAGTGTGTGAGAGAGAGAGAGAGAGAGAGGGAGAGAGAGAGGGAGAGACGGCACAAGGGAGAGGGAGTTGAATAGTGAGATAGAAAAGCAGAGAGGGAAAAAAGCCCCCACCCACTTCCCCGTAAGCTGCTGTCACTCTTCTCTCCGCTATCTCCTCTTCCACCCTGGTCTTTTCTTTCTCTCCTTCCCTCCATCTTGCCCCCGAGAGGAGAGGGCAGAGTGTGATAAGAAACCAGGGGGGAGACTGATGAGATGGAGAGGTGAGGAGAAGAGAGGAGAGGATGGGAGATAAACAGGGTGCAGACAAGTGAAATTATAGACACCTAAAGAGAAGACTTAAAAAAAGAAGAAGGGGGGAGGGGGAGGGGAGAGGAGACAGTGAGGTAAAGGGTAGGAACTATTTTTAAATGTCTGATGTATGAGCATGCTTAACTGCTTCGACTGGGTAATTTTCCGGGATCCATGAATAATGCGGTTTTTCGAGAATGACTGAGCGGTGAAGAGGAGCGCCGAGCAGGTGATGGACAGGCGGGTGAGGAGGATGAACTGTAAAATGTAAAGCTGTAATACTGTACCTTCTATCAACGCCGAGTTGGGCGGTAATTTGGAATGGCACTCGAGGCAAGAGCCGGGCCGATTTATCATAATTTTCACTGGTCATTACACCAAATTATTTTGTATTTAAAGAAAAAAAAAAGACGTCACAGAGGAGAGATTGCTGCTTCGTTTAATTGGAGTATTTAGCATTTTTGCTAGCAACAGTCCTCCGAGTGGGGAAAGGAAAAGAGCAAGTAGTCAGGGAAAGAGGTGTGTGTGTGTGTGTGTGTGTAGCAGACTTGTTCTGTGGTTTCAGATACAAAAAGCAACCCCACCTTTCCCTCAGCCAGTCCATTGTTTTGTTGCATCTTCGAAGCAGCATCAAAGGTGGTGTCCCTCTTTCTCACCAGCCTCTCATTCACTGTCTCCTTTCTCTCCTTCACCTCACATCCTTATCCCTCCCTCCATCTCTTGGAGCAGCAGCAGCGCTTGATAGATCGTTCAGGTCGGTGGGGTTGACAGGCAGGTTGATGTAAGAGACAGAGAGACTGAGAGATGTGGCGTGCACGTGCGAGCGTGTGTGTGTGTGTGTGCTTGTGAGAAGAATGGAGAGAGGGGGAAAGGCAAGGTGGCTACCCCCATCCTCTCCTTCGCCTTCTCTTGCTGTTCCCATTCTTTGAACTTCTACAATCGTCTCATACTTTGACCCCGTCTGTTTTTCCCATCTTCCTCCCTCTTTATGTATCATATCGTGGTTTCACAGGGGTGTGTGGGAGCAGCAGTCGCTGGAGGCTAGAAAGAAAGGCCTGTGACCATGAGATTGCAGATAAAAAATCTCTGGCCTGGCAGGGAAGACATGGGCGGTGAATGTGAATGAAACATTATTACTTACTCACTAATTACACAAGGGTGATAACATTTAACCAAAAGAAGTTTGACATTTTGGGAAATACTATTTGCCTCTCTTGCTGAGAGTTTGATAAGAAGATTGATACCACTCTTGGGTTTGTACGGTAAATACGAAGATACAGCCAGGAGACAATTAGCTTCGCTTAGCAAAGAGCAGAAGCAGCTTTAAAGTAGTTAGCTTGGCTCCGTCCAAAGTTAAAACTAAAAGTTATTTTTTTTTGCCCAAGGATCAAAATATTCATGTTAAGTATTTAAAAAGGTTGTTCTACAAAGATTTATGTGCAGGGTTATGTCTTCAGTCTTCGTGCTAACCAAAGCTAATCTGTTGCTGGCAGTGGTTTATGTTTAGAGCAACAGTGTGTAAGATTTTTGGGGGTTAGGTGGGATCTAGTGGTGAGGACTGCAGATTGCAACCAGCTAAAACTTCTCCCAGTTAGGATTCCTTCAGTGTTCTGGAGGTTTTAACCAAGAGCCAAATTATCCACAGAGGTCTTTTGCTCTTAAAACCAATGGACCAGAGGCCTGTACTACGAAGCCAGTTCAACTTACCCAGGATGTCTTTTTTCGTTATCTGGCTTGACTAACCCTAACATCAGCCATCTGGATAACCGGAACTACAAAGCAGGTTAAAAACTAGTTCAGTCAACCTCTGGGTTTACCCATCCAGCCACGAGTGTGTTCATGTGACAGAGGCAGGGGTGACATCGTCAGAGCCATGACTGAAATAGGCTACTCCATATTATACGAAATGAAATGGTACCGAATGTGTCTCGGACCCTAAATCTTTCTAGATTTGGGTCTGGATTTCCAGGCTACATTCTCACCACACAGATGGACTAAAATAAACTCTGCATAAGTTAAAATACTGCACAAATCATGTGTTTAGTTTTGTTAGTGATCTCTGTTTGTTAGAAGCTCTGTTTTGAAACCAGTGGAAATAGAGCCCTGGAACAAGAAATGATTCTTTTGACCTATAACAATATAAACCACTTTTTTTTTATCTTTGACTCTTGGACTGTTGTCCATGGATACTTTTTCTTCAGTGATCTGATTGGTCAGAGGTCGGGGTGTTGACAGGCTGTGATGCCGAATTATCCTCAGAGCGTTCTTCCTATCCAAAACTAATGGACTCTGTGATTTAATCTGGCAAAAACACAGATCAATGTAGTTTTACTCCAAAATAGTCAGTGTTTTTCCAATGCTCTCATCGCGAAGGGACTTCTGAATATGGTTGCTGATTCAAAAATGCAAAAGGCCCTGTCAGTAGCCAGTGTTTAGCTTTTCTGTTCTGGGCCACCATAGAAACATGACAATGTAACATGGGAATCTTTGTAGATGGGGACCCGCTATTATATTCCATTTCTGCCAATATATCTCCCTAAATCCTACACACTGGGCCTTTAATGGACAGATGTGAGAGTGGTGTCAATCTTCTCATGTCAGGCTGCAAAAAAGTGCCACTATGTCTTTAGGTGTTCAGATTTGTACATAAAGGAAAATATTAAAAGGATAACCTACTTTAATGTCACATAGTTCTCTGCTTTGAATATTCCCTGTTCAAATACAGAATGAATCCCATTTTCTGTCATTGTATGCGTGGCTGGGAGCTATTGTATCGTCATTATGTGCTGTATTGCCCATTTACAACACGCAGGGCCTTTTATCCCACCATTACCACCTGATACCTCCCAATATTCATTTAGGCCTGAATGCTAGTTAGCTAATCACATTACAGCACATTACTTTAAAGGAATGTATTCCACCTTTAATTTCATCCTAAATCTCCTTACTTCACACAATTAACCCTTTGACACATGTAATCTCATGCATGAGATGTAAGTGCAGCCGTCTCCGCCGTGCTAAATCTCGCACGCAGTACTGAGCTTTTGGTGGAGCATTTATGTTGCAGTGAGTCAAACGAGGAGCAGAAAATTATTGATTACCTCCAGGGATGCTTAAGCCCACGTTCTGTGCCTGAAAGAGAAAATAGATCTTTAACGTCATAGAATGGGCTATATCTAGCATCTATATTCAGGCTTTTATCTTCGCTTTGCCCCACCATATCTAAGCCTGTGCTATCACACAGATGTTAAGCAGTCCTGAGTGTTTGCATCTTGATCATCTCAGTGGAGTGGAGAAGGAGCAGGACAAACAAATGCCTACTCCCCACTCTCGCTTCTTTCCTGATTCTGGACTCTTAACTGGATGAATAAACACTCAAGCATGCATGAGTAAACAAAGCCAGGGTCTTTAAAAAGGTTGGAGAGGACTGACACTGAGGTTGTTGTTGCCAGAAGCTGTAGGCTGTCTACGGCAGGCGGAGGAACTCTAAGCATGCGACAGTGGGTCACAAGATGGGATACATACAAAATAAATGTGTTTTTCTTGAGATTATTTTGGACATTTCTATATTTACAAGACAAATAAAAGAAAAAATGGAGACTTAGAGTGACAGGAAGTAGCATGACTGAGCTAAAATGACTCACATGTCCTACATTTCCCAATCAAGTTCAGTTCAGTGTGCTTCACTGTCACCATTACGCAATATCTTTTAAAGTTTGAAGACAGTGTAGATACATATCAAAGCAAAATGGTTTCACCTTGCAGACTTGTGCAGAGTGTCAATCAGTTTTTGTTTGTGAAGGCATGCACGTGTTTTTAAATCAGTGCAATATTATTCCTGATATTAGGACAGACAGAGAAAATGCATTCACTCCGTTTAACAAGGTTTTTGTATTCCTACCAAATGTACTCTCCCCCACAGTTTTCATTTTCTTCTGGGTGCCTAGACCTGATTCCGCGCATGTATGTGTACGTGAGGAGTCGATTCTCAACCCTGCATTAAAGGCCTGGGAGGGTATATGTGTGGAGGTAATAAGTCCAAACTGTAAAGGGACTGCCTGTGAGTCACTCAGTCATGAAAAGCGCAGACCTTGGTGATTGGATATGGCTGTTTCATGGGTTTCAGCAAAGTACTGATTTGGGACCTCTGTTTGAGATTTGGGTTTTTGCTCGTCAGTATGACAGCACACACTTCAGCAAAGCCAAATTCCTGCCTGTGTTCTCGGAGGAGATTTGAAATGGAAGGGGGGGGGGGTTGTTTTCTTTTCTAATTTTTAACCTTTCGCACCATCTTCGGCGAGAAAACATCAAAGTCACAGGCAGCAGCTTTCATACTGCAGTATTATTGTCTCACAAGTTTCCAATTTATATTAAGTTCGACGACGCTCCAGTGGTTTACGTCATTGCTTTTTAACAGTTTTTTTTTTCTTCTTCTTTTTAATTTGTGCTTTGATTCTCAAGTTTCAATCTTTGGCCTCTGCTATTCATGTATTGTCAAATTAATTGAAATTGGAAAGATGCTGTTGCTCTCATTTTGAATATGGTGAGTAGCAGTGACAGCATTATTTTGATTATTTGATAAAGTCAATTTTTGGTCAAAGTCGTTTTTTGACAGTCAGCTAAAGAAACAGAGAAGTCACTGTAGGCCTATGTAAGAGAAAGATGAAATGTCCTTGCTCATAGGGTGGTGTTTGGCAGAACGGTGGTGCAGCACTGTTGCCCAGGGTAGTGGGTTCGAACCCCAGGGTGGGGGAGCCCCTCTGTGCGGAGTTTGCATGTTCCCCCTGTGTCAGTGTGGGTTTTCTGTGGCTACTCCAGCTTCCTCCCACAGTCCAAAGACATGCAGGTTAACTGGTGACTCTAAATTGTCCGTAGGTGTGAATGTGAGTGTGAATGGTTGTGTGTCTCTATGTGTCAGCCCTGTGATAGTCTGGCGACCTGTCCAGGGTGTACCCTGCCTCTCGCCCAATGTCAGCTGGGATAGACTCCAGCCCCCCTGCATCCCCCAACAGGTTAAGCGGTTATGGAAAATGAATGATTTTTTTTTTTTTCTTGCTGTGATTCTCAAATTTGGCCTCTCCCATTCATGTTTTGTCAAATTAACTGAAATGTAAAAGATGCTGTCGTCTCATTTTGAATATGTTGACTAGCAGTGACAGCATTATTTTGCTGATTTGATCAAGTCAGTCTTGGTCAAAGATGTTTTTTGACAGGCCTATGGAAGAGAAAGAAGAAATATCCTTGCACATAGGTACGTGTGTGTGTGTGTGTGTGTGTGTGTGTGTGTGTGTGTGTGTGTGTGTGTGTGTGTGTGTGTGTGTGTGTGAGTGTGGGTGTGTGTGTGTGAGCACATGTTGTGGGTCTCAGATTAGATTGGTCTTGTGGGACCTCACTGAACCACTCCCCTGAATTGAACCAGACATCAGTAAAGCCTGACATAGCAAAGGGTTACTGCTGAGCTCGCACTGCTTTATTTATCACCTCCAAGTGAGTGTGTTTGTGTGTACGTATGTGTTCACATATTTTGGCCTCTCACGGAAGTGTGTGCATGTCTGTGTGTATGTGTATCAAAGAGAGCAGGAGAGGGAGGGCGAGTGGGAAACTTTGCGTGTCCACACACATGCACACATGTGTTTGAGACTCTGGACCCGGTCCAAGTTCTGTGTTTTCTCCTTCTCTTTTTATACATGATATTTCTTCCACAAGGACAACGATGAAGTCGGGAACGGAATTTTGATGAAGCGTGCGTGTTTATTTGCCTTTGTGTGTGTGCGTGCGAGTGTGTGTGTCTACGTATTTATAACACAAGGACAGCGATGCAGAGAGGCGCTGCATACTGATTAAGTGAAGTCGAAGAGAGGGCCTCTGTGTTGGCAGGCAGAGCCACGCAGCAACAACAAGTCATTCACCTAATTTAGGACACACACACACGCACACACACAGACATGTTTCACTCCAGAAATCTTTTCGGAGAGCTCTGCATGCAGACGCTGCGCCGCAAGCTGTTTTGAAAAGGACATTTTTGTCTCCAGCTGCAGTGATGTATGCTGTTTAACTTTCACAGGAGACTAATAGGTTTTTCTAATTATCGTTACATAGAAATAGAGATATGCCATAGCTCTCCGTGGCCTCTGATTCAGCAGAGAGGTCATTAAAGGATGGAGGAAGGACGGAAAAGAAAAGAGCAGAATGAAGGGAGGATAATGGATAGAGGGAGCGGTGAGAGACAGAGAGAGATTGAGAGGGAGGACGGGAAAGATCGATACAGTCTGTACTTTGAGAGCTAAAGATCTGCATATCACGGAATCGAGCGAGGGAGGAAAGTAGGTGTAGAAAAACAGAAACACACACACAGCAAGTTTGCACGTTTTGTTTCCTTGTGTTCGGAAGAGAAAGAGGGAGGAAGATACACGGGAGCAGGTGAGAGCAGGAGGGGGAGGGTGACAAAGTTAAGGGGACCCTTTAAGTCGTTTTAAGTGATAAGGAGAAGTATGCAACAATGACGTTTCTGAATGAAAGATAATGGAAGATACGCAGGGAGAAGCCGAGGGAAGAAAAGAGAACGAGAGTCACGCTGCTGGAGGAGTGAGAGTGACAGACCGAAAGGGGATTTGCAGTCTTTCTCCAAGATAAGCACACTGTTTTCTTTCTATCCTGCTAACCCTCGCACTCACGGTGGCACCATGTGCGAGCGTGCGCACGCATACACGTGCACAAGCGGGCACGCACACATAACCAACACCATTCTATTGCAGCAAGCTCTTGGCACCTGACAAAAGATCACCCGCTCAGAGTTGCCATGGCAACGAGGAGATTCGTTGTTGCTACCCGTACAGCCTGACTCCCAGCCTGATGAGAGAGAAGAAAGTGGCGGGGGGCAGGGGGGGGATAAAACAGCTAATTGAACTTTAAACGAGGATGTTAATTTGATTAGAAAAAGGAAATTGGAATCTCATGGTACAAAAAAAAAGCATATTTATTTGTTGAGTGGTTTTTAATTAATGTTTGACCAACATGTTGTTATTTAACAACATCGAGTGTTCGCTGCGGTTTGTTTGTTGTTCTGTCGGACACATTTATTATTTATTGGACCCTGTTGTGGTGCAGTGTAATCAGAGATCATGCCATCGCAGCCCATCCTCTCGCCCGATCAAAAATACTCCATCAGTAATGATTACAATTATTTGTTCTATATTAAGGCACGTCTTTTAACTTAAAACTTTCCATCAGTCCAATTCTGACACAAAAAAAAGGAGGCAATATATTCAATTTGTTCGTAGTTTCATTTGCATAGATGCATTAAGAGTTTTGGTCAAATGTTACTAATTTGGCTCCTCATTTAAATCTGTTTTATGATAAATGTGTTCTGATCTTTTTTTCTACTTCATTAAACATGGATTTTAGAGATAATGTTAAAAACAGTCCCATATCTTCTATGTCTGGTAAAAATAGGATTCATTTCTTGCATTAATAGTCTGCATAAGAATAGAAATATCATTGTATTTGCTGATATACTGCATATCTGCATCGGCTGGAGAGAATGAATGGAAGACAGTTCTCTTGAAGATAAATTACATAAGTTAATACATAATAATAAAATAGGAAGAAGGCTGCTAGACATCTTTGTGCAGCAATAATAAAGTTAAAGTTCATGAATAATCTAAAACGTCAATGTCATCTTCACATTTTCCAAGTTTGTGTAAAACTTTAACAGATGCGGCTCCTCTAAAGACACTCATAGAACCAGATAGATCGTGTCTCAGCAACTTGTCTAAAAGGTTCACGTAGTTTTTGATGTTTAGTTTGTCTTTTATCTTTCTCCGTCTTTTGAGTTTGCTTGACAGGCAGAGACATGATGAACGGGGAAAGTTGCTGTAAAACGCTCTGCAGGGATGCAACTGCGAAATTCAGCAATGCAGCAACATTGTCGAATGCTAGAAAAAGATCACACACATGTGGTGTTGCATGCAGAAAGCTCCACGCAGAAGGAAACTATGGAGGAGAAGATGTGATGCTGTGTTGCACTTAAAGGCCTGTGAAATCATGACAAGCTGTATTGATCACCACGGGAGGATCCTCTCTGCAGGCAGGCTGAGGGAGAGGATCAGCAGCACAACAGCACCTCTGGAGGGAACACTTCGGCAGATGTTTGCCGATGAAGGAACCAGGGCTGGGCGATATGACCTCAAACCAATATCAAGATTAAGGGAACTATTTACTCCGATTACGATTAATGAATGATTATTTTGTTTTTGGTTTATGCCCTCATAGTCTTTATTCTAATGAAAGAGTGCATGCCTTATTTTTGTGAATTTAAAATAACTGAAGGAAACACACACAGATGAACTATTAATGGTTATTTACTGAATATTTGGTGATTGAAATCAAAGCACACATCGCTTGAAATGAAATCGTCTCACGAAAAAGGTCACATTTCAGCATTAATGTAAAAAGCAAGTTCCCTAAAAAAGCAGAAAATAAATAAACTTGCATTTCTTGCAAAGAAAATAAATTACTTTAAATATGGTCACGTGAAAAGTAGAAACCAATAACTTTTGCTTCTTGTAAACAAATACATTTTTAAGATAATGCCATGTCAAAAGTAGAAAAAAAACTTGCATCACTTGCTTTTTACAACATGAGTTGTACATGTTTGGCACCGCTTGGTCAAAAACATAGTTGGTCTGAATAGTTTTTATACAGTTTTCAGATTTCATTTTCCCTCTGTTTGGTGTCATCTTCACAAAAGCCAAGATGTGCGATGGTCATGGCGTTTCTCTCTGGCACAAGCCAACACATTCTCACTCCGACCTCGTCACATATCGACGTTTGGTCATGGACTTTCCACATCAACATACGACGTGCAAGGTACCATGGGTACGTTGGTTGTTGACATTCTGCGACACCGTGTCGTGTGTTTGACAACAAATACACGTGGTTAGGTTTAGGAAAAAGGAACAGGGTATGGCTTTAGAGTCTTAAGGGACGCAAACACTGCTCTCTCGGGTGAAAGTCTGTGTTTTGTTGGACCCATCCATCACCCTTCCCTCCCGCCCCACTCGGGGTCTCGCCGCCTTAACTTTCGTCCTTGTCCTGCTGTGGTCCCCTCTGATGCCGCAGGGCCCCGTTAAATTATACCTCAAACAGCCGCGTATCATACCGATGTTAAAGGACACCTTTTTTCGTTGGTTTCTGATGCTGCAAGTCACTGCCCAAGCAGCGGATCCCGATGACTTCGGGGTGAGACCGGGTTCTACAAGCTGTTCATGTTGCTCAGTTGGCCCAGTGTTTGAGTTCTCCTCCATGTTGCTTCCAGGTTGCGGACTGGAAGGGGCGGAGTCTCGTGACTACACATGCGTTAGTGCGTTATAAAGAGGACAGTACAAGAAAACACACACAGTGAGGAAAGCATTAACAGAATTAAAAATAAACAAGTTTACTGGCATGGGCAAGATTACATCTGTTAGAGGTTCTGAATGTCGGCTTCGATTAATGTTCATTTAATTGCCCAGCCCTGGAAGGAAGTAAACCCAGGTTCACATCCGCTGACTGCCGGCCTGCCACCCGGCTAAATGCATGTCGATCAATCATTATGCATAAAACAAGCCCTGTCCATTAGTGCCCCAACAATTATGGCTAATGTTATCCTCCAAACTTCTGCCAACCAAGGTCAGTTTACTCTTCCTGAAAATCTCAGCGCCACTCATAACTCCAGATAAGATTGTTGTGGAGGTGATGGAGTGTTTTTTGCTGACCTCCGTCTGCATGATTGTGATGTTGGTCATGTTGCAGTGGGGATAACGAAGAAAATGTGCATTTACTAACAATGAACTAATGATCTACGGATGACTGTGAGTTTTTGTTTATCCTTTAATGGCATGACTATTATGCCATCGTCAGCACATTCAATTTAAGATAATTAGCTGTCAGCTTATATTAGCCTTTAAATCTGCTATGCAATCTGAGAGAACGATGGTGGTAAAGTGGGGAGTAGTCCAAGAACTAAAGAATCTTTTATGTGCACATGCACACAAAGAGAGACGCTGACACGCACACACAGCACGCTTTCCTCTTCTGCTCTGCACACAGATATGAAATAATGAAATATTGATACTCCGCAGACCGTGAGCAGCTCAGCAGCAGCAGTAAATTTGAGACCTCGACACATGAAAAGGGAGCGAGAACTTTTTTTTTTTTTTTTTTTTTTTTTTACCCCTCTCCTTTTTTTCTTTCTTTTCGGCTTTCTGTGCGGTACTCTACAACTCCACTGAACTCCAGGCCTTCACGAGTTCACAAGGTCACTGCCGGGTTTCACAACACCGCTGACATAAGACAGTGAGAAGGAGATATATTAGAAATATTCACACTTTGACCTTCTTTCGACAGATAGCAGCGACTGGTGAGCTTTGCACCGAGCGTGAATAACAACACACACAAATAAATAGAGGTTAATCATTATACCGGATCCGGCGCGCAGTGCATTTAAAGCAGCTATCAAAGCTTAACACTGGCAGTTGTTAGCAAACTCATTATTTTATGTGAGAGTGAGAGAGTGTGTGTGTGCATATGCCTGTGTGTGTGTGTGAGTCTATTCCTGTCAAAGCATGCAGAGCAGCAGCAGGGATGGATGACATTTCCCTTAGAAATGATGCAGCAGAAGCCTTATGTGTGTGTGTGTGTGTGTGTGTGTGTGTGTGTGATAGAGAGAGTAGAGAGAATAGAGTTGTGCTTATGCATTTTCCTCTTCATTCAATATGCTGTTTCTCCCCCATAGGGGTCTAACATCTGTGCCATGCTTATGGGGAATACTGCATAATGGGAACACTTAGATAGGCCACCTGCATATTATGGCTTGTGCAGTCATTGGTGATATAACAGTTACAAACACACACACAGAGAATCGCACACAGAGAACAACTGCAACACCCCAGTGTAATTGCTTGATGACTTTGTCTCCAAAGAGGTTGAATGACTATATCAACACAGACAGTTCATTGTTATGTTGCCACTTCCTCGGCTTGATGTCTGTGAGGCTGAAAGCAAAGATAATCATTTTTTCCACCACTAAACTTCATCCTGTGGCAGCAGTTTAACTCTGTCAGAAAGGGGGTTATCCCGTCGCACACCACAAGCCATACTACGACATGGTGCGGGTGATGCAGTGGGAGAGCCGGCACACTTTAATGGAAATCAGAAGCCAATAAAAGCAGCAATCAGTGTTGCTAATCACATCACTGAGACATTTGGAATATATGGTATCCATACTGTTGTCTGTGGTGCCAGCCTCATATGCCTGTAACATGCTTTCATTCTCACATACAAAAAGCTCAGGTTAATCAATATGGTGTTATCTGAGAGTTGAGTAGCATGATTTCATGGACTATAATTACCCCCAACACCCCACATTATCTTCCACCAGCAGCACATAGATGCTTGTTGAACCCTCTAGAGCTGCTTATAAAGGCCTGGTGTGTATCAATACACTGATCAGAAGAATATAGTGATGTTGCCCATCAAATTTAACAGCAGAACCTCAGTTACAAGGCTGTAAGAAAAAAAACAAAAAACAAAAACTTTTTGCATGCCCCAAACTCAGTTTTAACATCAACTAAATAAACAACAACAACAGCAACTAACACCAACAACTCTCGGTATATTTCGGGCTCAAACTCGACCACACGTTATTCAAAACGCACAACATTCATCTCAAATGAAAGCTGAGACTCCACTCTTTCCACATGTATACTCTCCTTTTAACCATCACAGAGCTACCGCCCAAAGAACAACATCAGAAATCTCTTTGCCAAAACATATATGTAATATGGCTCTTATCTTATTAATTTTGCCGTAAAATGCACATTCTGCTGTTGTTTCACACTCCGTTCGCGTACTTCCGGAAGTTGTCCGTCATTCAAATGAATCCGGGCGGAAAAAAAAGGTTCCAGGGGAACAAAAACAATGACCCCTCACAGCAGCCGACATCTCCCCACAACGCGTTCTGCTGACTCTGATTGGCTTACAGTGCTGTCAATCTCGTTTTGGTGGGTATAGCATTATTCTATTGGCTCTAACGAATCAAACGAGGTGTCAATCACTCAAATCGGCCAAGCCATGGGCCCTTCTAAAGCTCAGAATAGAAACTCAGGTTCAAATGTAGTAGGTGAATTGGTCAGTTTGTAGTGGGAAATGGTAAAAAAATGAAATAGACAGTTGTATGTGTATATCCTAAACATCAGTAGGGATTACAGAAACAAACAATGAAAGGTTTGTACATGAAAAAAAATCACATGCAAACATGGAGCAATTTTGGAGAGCTCGTCTGAATTTTCTGTACTAAAACCTCTCTTATATTGTTCTGCTTCACTTTATCAGAATCAACCGTTGCAGAGTTAATGTTCACATGTTGTACTACGATGTGATCGAGGTTTAGAGCTGCTGCTGCTGCATCATTCCAAAGGGATACTCATCCTGAAAATGCTTCTTTTTTTTCGGCTTACCTCAAAATATTTCATTTGTGCTGTGTGCCATCTTCATTTACTCCTCACATATAACACATATACTGATATTTACACATCTTAACAAATCTCACAAGTGTTCCCTTTACCATGACACCAAAAGTATTCAAATAGACCTTGTGGTTGCAGAGATGTATTCATTTCATTATGGGTATGCAATTTTTCGAGCAGAGGCCTATAAAACAGGCTTAGGGTTTATAGTAAGGGAACAGATTCCTTGAGAAAGAGTCTTTATCACTGGGGTTACGTTGGATGTGAAAATGCTGCAACACGAGGATACTGAAAGGAGATAGAAAGATGTGTCGATTGTCACATTGACATTTTGTTTTGCTAAGCAAATGCATAGAAGGTAAGTAGCAGACTCACTCTGGACTCAGCAGATTGCTGTGTTGAAACCTTGAGTCAACAAAACCCAACACTGCTACGGTACAAAGTCTCTGAGCAATGGCACCCATCCATGCAGTGAATTCACCAGTTTAGGGAAATTATATGTGGGGGAAACAAAATGGGCTGGTGTTTAGGATAGCTTCTGATGCACTGGATTCAACAGGTTACACATGTGAAGTGGAACTCCCAATGTGAAGAAGTGAATCAAGAAAGGAGGGGCTGCAGATCAAGTGCATAGAGAGGTGCACTGAGACAACAGCTGAATGCTTCGGACCCCAGCAGGTAACAGGGTTCAAACTTGCATGCACATATTATTACTGGGACAGAAAAACAAGTTAATAGTATTAATTGTGCCCTGAAGGAGAAACGAAGATCCTCCACTTTGGTTTCGGTGTGAATTATACATACATATACATATCAAATAGGTAGCCTACACTGCTACATGTAGCCACATGCAAACATGAGGGAAACCTAGAATCTTGGTTGTCAGTGTTGTTCATTTCCAGCTGAAACATGTCCAGTAGTGTTAAATTAGAAGCTTTTATTTTGTATCTTTAAGGGGAGACAGTGCCGTTATACACAGTCATTTCCTGGCTGCGAGTACACTACTACATGTATTCTAGGGCTGTCAAAATTGCTCAAAAATGACGTTCGAATATTCCTTTTAAAAATAACTCACAGTCCACAATAGGGCAAACTAATACAAGGAAACATACTTGTGTATGTATTAATACAAGGAAACATAACTACTTGTAAGTATTTTTTATTTCAACATAAATGTCTCTAAACATTTACACACCTACACATTAAAACACATAAAACAATTATCTATAACATTACGTTATAAACGACCGCGGACCTCTCGCTTTATCCAGCTGCAATGATGTGCAGAGACACTGAGATACAGAAGACCTGGAAATGCTGACCAATCAGAGCACCAGAACTGGGCTTCTTCAGGAGGAGGGTTTTAAAGAGGTCGACGCTAAAACAGGGTATCTCAGACAGAGGGTGAATGCAAGTGTTCCAGCACAGACAACATGAGGAAAATAAAGTGTTTTTGACCATTAAAGTAAGTAAACATGTTCTCGTGGAAACCCAAAATACACAAGCATTATATGTCCCCTTTTAAACACAGCTGCTAGCCTGCCACTAATACTCTTGGTGTTCAAACAAGCCAAACAAACCTTGAACCACAGTTTCATTTAAGAGAGCATTAATGTGAGGGGAAAAAATGAGTGATTCATGCACTCTTATTCAGCAGTTCAAGGGTAAAAATTACTGATTTGTGGAAACAAATTATTACAACGGCAGAGGAGTAGAAAGACTTGTAATTTTGTCAGAAGCATGGTGATTATTTTGACATAGTTTGTTTAGTGGTTTGTTTGGATGAATGCAGATGTAGCTCTCTTAAAGCATTAGACTGAGAGTATTCTTCCTGAGTGAACTTTTGCTATACCTTCATCCGCTCAATTATTAATAGACCTGGCATTTATCACTGGAAAAATAATTTAGTGAAGGGACACATAGTCAGAGAGCTGAGGCCAGATAAAAGTCAATATAAACACATTTATTATATTGAGACCTTGAGAGTGTTTTATTGTGCTTCAAAGAACAGTTACAATACGGAAATGTTGATGATAAAATGTTACAAAAGTCATGAAATAAGAAAGAAAGAAAAATAAAGATCCATATGTGATTAAGCGCTACAATGCTAAGACAAAGAAAGTGAAGCCTTTGGAATCATTTATGAATAAAACAGCAATACTATGTGATCTTCATCCAAGTCGCTATAACAAACAAATATACACACTATGTAAAACAACACACAAATTAAAAATCCCAATAGGAAGTTTGTATTTGTATGTAGGTGACCCCCTGCGCAAATGACCTCCACAAAAGCTACTACAAGATTTTCCCATCAATGAGTTGGAATCATAGTTAGTAGTTTGTTGTGCCTTGTTCTGCACAACACATGAAAATACTGGCTACTGACACTTATTTTGTCAAGCTAATGTACAAACATCCCTCGTTTTGCTTTAAAAAATGAAAAAAAATAAAATAAAATCTGAATATATTCAGGCCAAAGATTTGAGACAAGACGACTTGAAACAGGCAACTACTTACTGCGCACCATTCTGCAAGGTTCTAAAAACCTGCCAATTCACACCAGTGCAACGGGATGAGAAGGTGTATCATCTCTATGCACCTCCCTGTACTTTAGCTCTGATTTCCAGCTTTTCAGGCTTATTTTGTGGCTGAATAGAATTTCTAGCTTCTTGAAATCTGTACTGGGTTTAACAATCTGTCTACATACTGTATCTCAAAGTCACTGAGGTCACAATTTATGCACCACATTCTCAATCCGACCTCGTCATATATTGACGTTTGGTCATGGACCCCCCAGATAGTACCCAGGTACCCTGGGTGCATTGGTTGCTGACGTTCTGGGACACCGTGTCAAGTTATGCCTGTTACATGCAATTTCTTCTGTTTACACACAGTCTCTTTCAAAGTAAACACACTATGTCAGTACAGCAACACATATTATCACCTTTCAGTGAAGCCTGGAGTAGAGATCTCCATGATTTAAAGTTGTTTTGCTGCCCCCGGCCTTAAACAACCTTTAATAATTAAGAAAACAATGCACTCAAACACAAATTGATTACAAGTCCATGGGTGCTTTCAAACCTGCTCTGTTTGGTTCGATCCAACTCAAGTTTGTGTGGATCGTTCGGGCAGGTGCGAACACAGCAGTCACACGCCGGTGCGCATCAAAACAATGGCAGACCTTCTTGAAGAGGTGGTCTCAGTCCAGTTACAACCAAACTCTGGTGCGGTTTGTTTGTGGTGAGAACGTGTTCTGACCTCAATCTGAACCAAATGCAGTCACATGACACATTGTTTGGGTTAAACATGAGCGTGTTACAGTCCTGGAGGATTATTAATGTGCACCTCCTCCTGTACTGCCTTAAGATACTTCCTGGATGCTGTGAGAACACAAACCAACTCTCGGCAATTATGCAGCTTTGCTACAAAATTAGTCCCTGACTCGGACCAAAGCAAGCAGACTCTAGGTCTGAAAGCACCTTAAGTTTTAAGGACAGCTGCAGAGGTTGTGAGACGTAACACAAAAATGTCCTCAAATCCGTCAGAGATTCTGTAACATGAACAGAATAATGCCTCTCATGAAAGATATTCCTAAAACCTGAATATAACTAAACAATTTTATTTTAAAATGGTCAAAAAAAATTTCCCCTGGTCAATGTGAAGATGTGTTAAACACATACAAGAAACTGAAAGAACCTGACTTCACCTGAATGTTCAAGCAAATAATGGAATAAACAGACCAAAATAATTAAATTGTTTTAACGTAATTACATCAGTGGGACATAGTTTGTCCATTATTGTGACTTTAAAGAATATCAGACAACATTTTACAGCTAAATCTAAAGGAAACTCAAAGTGCTTCATTCATTTTTTCCTGGCACTGTAAATGATACCAGTGGAGAAACATTTTAGCAGTTAATAGCATCTCAGTTTATGCAGATCTGAAATCAAGGACACAATCCAGGTATTGATTCTCCAGAAAACTGGTGAGGGTTCCCAGTCTCTGATACACACAAATAGCAACACACACGCATGAACACACTTATATAATCTTGGTTGGTTGGCAGCTCTCAATGTTGAGTGCCTAGTCTTAAAGTGACTGGATCGATACAGGGGAGTGAATTGCCAATTTCAGTTTGTTCTATTGAAATCGGCTGGCGCTGCATTCTAGAGGGAGAGTACCTGAAATTGGCAGTGGCAGAGTGGTATTGGATCTGTAAGGAGAGAGAAAAGGAGTGAGCAGAATGATCAGAGACAGACGTGGACGCCTACATTTCTGTGCATGTACGTACACACCCGCAAGATGTTAAGTCATCATTGCACCCATGCATCTTAGCCAAATTATGGTAACTGTTATGAAAGCCCTTTGTCTTTCGCTGTCTCACCTAGATGGAACCACTCACACACACTCAACCAGAGCTCATCTTGGCTTCTTCGATCGCGCAGGCCAAGGCAATCAAGCTCTGTCCTGGAAGAGCAGATGATTGTGTCTCTAGATAGTGAATAGCTCATTCAGTTGATCCTCTCCATTCTGTTTATTGGGATTACATGGACCGACGCCATCACCAAACTACAGAGTGCCTTGGCACGGATGGATGTCTGGCCGTAGACACTGTACACATTTTAAACCGTAGCTTTGCAGTCCTTTCTAGCCTGACAAACTAAATCAACAGAAAGTGCAGAGTTGATCCAGCTCTGCCTTTGAAGGCAGCACAGACCCGGTGGTGCTGGACCACAGAACCTTCACTCTCTTTTGGCACTTCAAAAACCAGACCCAGGAAACTTCATGTTCGTGATATCATGTTCAGAAAGAAATGCCTGTTGCACAACTGGAGACTGCCTCCTGTCATATTTAATCTCTTTTCAAGACAGGACAAAAAGGACTCCCTGGAAAAAGAGATCTTGTACCTCATTGGGCCCCTTCCTGGCTTAATAAAGGATAAATAAAGATAAATAAATAAATCCGATTCAAGGCAGAAAGCCAACTGCCTGCTTCAGATTGCTGTGGGTCCCAACATCTCCCACATGCGTGTTGACCAAAGAGGAGGTTACTGTTGTTCATCATTGCTGCTGACCTGTTACATGATGATGATTGTGGCATTGTGTTAGTGTCACAACAGAGGGTGCAGTCATCTGTCTTCACCCACAAAGCCGAGAGAGCATTGTGACGAGACAAAGACTGTGTGAAATTGAGCAACAGTTACACGTAGTGACTACAGTTCTATGATTACAAGCAGAGCTCTGTACTCTGCTCTTATATTTCTTAAAGACTTATGTTCGAAACAAATGATGTGTTCAATAGGAATAGGAATTTTCCTAGTTGACCAATAGTCATCATTTAGGGACATTATTGGACCCACGTGTACAACATTAATTTAATTATTAATATATTTTGGGTGGGGAAACACAATGGTTTGAGTTGAAGGTGTGAGAAAGAATAGTATCAGTAACATTGTTAACACTGTGCTACATTACAGAGAAATACAAGCCGTACTAATGAACCTTCATTAATATAGGCCTATATTTTATCTACAAGTGCACGTCACACACTGAGCGAGCCGCCTGTTAATGACGCTGTGGGCTAATGGGCATGTAGCTACTTCCATGTTTCAGATGATACGTCATGTTTGTAGTCGACCAATGAAGATGAGTTTACATATCATCTAACATGATCAAATTTTCTGTATTTATCAGACTGAATATTTACAGAAGAAGGGAAAGATATCTGTTGGCTGTGACTGGTTTGTAACGTGACTCCTGTCTGACTGCTGAGCGTGGCCACTTCCTGTGTCAAATTAAATTGCCACACCATCCAGTCATATAGGCGTTGATTCATTTTGACGAGGTGCAGCTGCTAATAGGGTTTCATGTTTGTTTGTTTGTTTTCTTTTCTTTAGTGCAACTAAGCAACAAATGAAATCTGTCAACGACTAACATCTGGTCAACGTTTAGGGGGCAGCGCTAGTGTTCAAAGTGTTTATAGCTGTTCAGAATGGTCACTTTTAAAGGTGATGTGACAACCTGGTCATCATAAACCCCATTTACACCTGTCATTTCAAGGACCTCATAAAATCCAGATAAGATTATACACACTTTAATTTCACCACATTTCTAAATCTTTGTTGGCTAGATCACAAATCTGATTGCCACCAGTCTTGGTTTACCCCTGGTGCTTGCACATCAGGGTCTGCCCAAAGTAATGCACCTGAATTTGTTTGGTAATTTCCAAGAATGCTAAAAGAAGCCTAACCTCTGCGCTTATGCAATTTACAGTTCAGCTAATGTTAGCCAAAAACTGCAACATCACCTAACACAAACACACTAATGGACCGTATTTATGAACTATGAGCGAGATAAGGGACTTATCGCCTTCACTGACTCTAACTCACGCTGCTTACACACCCAGAGAGATCAATGCACCCTCACCTACATGATCAATCTGTGGTTGAACTGATTAGGGATCAGATAAACGCCACGGCAGCTATTTGATTGTACGTGTTGAACATGCTCGAGCTGATTTTACAGCTTTAATGAGTGAGAGAGCAGTCAACTTCGGTGTCATTTTTTGAGCTGCTGTTATCACAAGGGCAGAGGAGACAGCCAACGGATGTATTGTGGAAATCAGAAAGTGAGTGGCTATTTCCAGAGAGTACTTACTTACTTCCCAGTAGAAAATCTCTGATCAAGCATGTTCAGTTACCACACCTGACTGCTGCTACGTATAACAATACAGATGCAGAAATTGCTGTATCATCTGTTATATAATCATGCAATATTAAAATACACAAACAACTATGAAGCTTTGATCACAGTGGATTTCCAAGATATTACATTCAGATATTCTACTGAGTTGCTTCTTTCCATTGCAACCAACTAAATAGCATGTGTGCGTGTGTGTGTGTGTGTACGATTGGTGATGTGGTAACAGTGGGGTAAAGATTGCTCATGCTAAGTCACAGCTTACATAAAAAATACAAACAACAACACAACAGTCTTTGAGTAAATTACACCTGTACAAGTATGCACATCAATAAACACAAACACACACGTACACACACGGCTCTGTGGACTCAAACATGATAGCGGGATTGATTGTAACAAGCTGATATGGGGGATTTAAGGCTGCAGTTGTTTTCTCACACTGTAGATGGTTATCTTACATTTTATGACTTTGGGGTCTGCTTGCTCAGACTGTTAAACGTGTGCGTGCACACACACATATACGCACAAACTACGCAGCAAAGGAGTGGTGAGGCCCTATGACCACAACACATAAGTGGATTATAATGTGCTATCTCACTTGAACTCAGAAGCACTTTGCCCTGAACATCGGAGAGAGCCAAGGTAAGGCTGCAGCTGTGGGCTGTCTACCTGCTCAACTCAAAAAAATAATCATTAGTTTGTATTACACTTATATGCTAATGATGCAGCATGATTTACAATATGATGTTGTAGAATAGATTATTACTGTGATGCTAGTGAGAACTGCATCACAACTACTGCAGTCAAAAATCCAACTTGTTATAGATTCAGACTTGCTTTTGACTTTTTGTAGCTTGCAGATGTTTGCATTATGCTGCTCTATCCATATTACTGTGGACACACTGTGACCAAGTTTGTTAATGATAATGTTAGTTATGTGTAGCTCTTTGCCAGTAGAGTAAATAATCCACCGCCAATTGCAATGCAGCCCCGAGGAACAGATGTCTATGGAGGGTTTTGAATACTGATGTGTAGATTTTTTTATTCAGATGTACACTGCACTGATCCACTTTTTTTCCCCTTCTTTTTATTAATGTCAGTCCTCGACGTAATTACAGGTGACAAACCTCCTCTTGGGCTGACATTAACTTTTAAGGATATGTCTCAAAGTAACCATTGAACTCAAGGTATTAAGTAAAAGTTCAAATGAGATATCAGATCATTTTCTAAACTGCCTGCACTCATGGGAACCTCAACAGTGCAGCTATAAAGTGCCCCTGTTTTTTTTACAAGTGTGCGTTCATGTACACGAATCAGAGTGGGTGTGTGTCGGGAGAAGTAAAGCGATATGCCGTTATGGGTGGAAGCTATTTTTGGGCACTTAGGCTAAATGGAAGAAGAGAGAGGCTAAAAGGTTTGTACTGTATGAATGTGTTTGTTTGTGTGTCTCGGTGTTACAGTGCATGTTTGCAGGCGATTTTTTGGTGCTTCTGCATGGTGTGCAGGGGGGCATGCACACGTTTGACTCTCTGTCTCTCTCTTTGCCCTCGCCTGCTCTTCACAGCACATTAAACAGGATGGCTATAAGCCTCTCATTCACCCAAATAGACACATACCCACACACATACAGACATTCACCTTGTTTTTGTCTCCAAGAGTACATTGGAGTGAAGCCTAATTGCTTGAGTGATATGATGGGTGCCTTTGCAGAGACCGGGCCCGGCCTGTCGGGCAGTTTTGTCGACTCCCTGTTCCACTTTTTTAAAGTCTTGCTCTTTTTCTTGTTTTTCCTTTACGCTCTGATTTTATCAATTTAGTTTTTTTTTTTAACTTCAGAAAGCTTTTGCTGAGTCCAAAGTTAATGCAAGGAAAATATATGTGTGTTTACTATAGTTTGGCTGTTTTGTGCATGTGTGCGTGTGTGTGTCCCGCCAATGGGCCTCATTAAGCAGGGAAGTTTTTTGAGACCTCTGAGACCTTGCCTTTAGTAAACTTGGTGTCATTATTGGGTGTTAATGATGTTGGCCTTTGTAATCAGTCTCTGTGTATGTGTGTACGTGTGCGCTTGTGTATGTGTGTGTGTGTGTTAGATGGGGAGAAGGCGGTTCTCAGGTTTGGAGGTGACTCTCATGGTCATGTTCGCCTTGATGTCTGTGGTGGCCGTCACTCTCATAGTTCTATATGTCACTGGAGAACCTGGGGTCCTTAAAGATGGTAGGTGAACACGCTTACACACACATAAATGCATATGTAAACAAAAAATGAATAAAAAAATTAAAACATTAGCCCTAAACCTTCACCAAGTTCCCCTGTATTTGTGAAACGGTTAGATAGCTAGCTCATTGAAAAATCAACATATATTTAGTTGCATATTGTCGGAAATCAACAGACAGCAACTGGCAACTAATATATTATCAGCCATGATTTGAGGAACCTGGCACTTAACTTTTTATTATTTTGGAGGTGCCTGTCGAAAAACTTCCTCCAAATTAAAATTAAATAATTTAAATAATATTAAACAACACATAGAAGCATTCTTTGACAATCCTTTCGGCTTTACGGCATCATTTGTCAGTGCCTTCCAGTTTTAGTTTTCTTAAGAGACTAAAGCCCCGTTTCCACTGAGCAGTATGGTACAGTTTTTCTGTTTCCACTGTGAAAAGTTATGGATGGTACCAATGGAACTGTTCCGTGCAATCACCATTTTTGGTCCCCCCTCTGTTGGGGTACCAAACACACATATCTGGTACTAAAAGATGGAGGTACCAGGTATTCCAAAGGTACCATACCGAAAGTGTTAAACGGTGCATAACTCTGCCATGTCTCATTCCATCACCCCCAAAAAACACATGAACTAACTAGTAAACAAAAACAACATGCACTGCTCTCCCCTCCTCACACCTTTACTGAAATTTGACCCCCTTCATGTTGCCGTGCTCAGCTCAGCAGTAAATTGCGCATGGCCTGTCAGACACAAGTGGCTCCACTAGTCTGTTTATAAACATATACTTATAATGGTGATCATGTTGCTTATAACTAATGCAATACAAGTTGGGTATACCGCCATGATGCCGTGCCAGAATGTGTCATCACAACAAATGCTAGCTCAGCTGGTTCGGTATAAAATTCAAACCAGTTTAAGCTGGTACACCGGACCCGGCTGACAAAACCCAAAATCAACTTAACTCTTGTCCCACCTTGCACATGAGGGATGTTGATCCATGACAAAAATCACCTTGTCTTCCTTTGCTCTCATCATCACTACAGCCACCACAGGGCTTTGAAATGACTCGTCATGTTGTTTCTCTCATTGGGGGGGAACTATCAGGTCATTGCTCACAAAGATATGAACCTTAAATGAGTCTATTCAGTAGTTTATCATGGTAAGATTGGGTTTTCACTTTGATTTTCTGTGTTGAGTAAACATTTCATCTTTTGGCAGAAGCTACTGAAGCATTCGTTCCTCAGTGTCCCACCATTCCTCTGGCTGAGAGAGTGGACTGTTACCCTGATGCTGGAGCCTCAAAGGTATGAGTCATCATCATCATTTCCAAAAATGCAGAAATTAAGTTTGTGGAGACGGTTCGTCCATGGACGGTAAACAGATTTGGCATCGAGGTGGCGTCGACGATTACGCAATGACTGGTTCTTCTAACAGCTTAATTCTTACTCTTAGAAATCATAATCTTTGACATTATCAATTGTGACAGGACTTTTACTGTGATTATATTTATTTGTAAGATAGCGATGATGATGATAGTGGCAGCAATGACAATAATGGTAATGTGGATGATGATAATGACACCAACATCATCCTCTCTACTCGAACAGCAAGGATGTGAGCGGCGTGGATGCTGCTGGAGCCCACTGGACGAGAGAAATGTTCCCTGGTGTTTCTTCTCAACCAACCATGGATACACAGTGCAATCAGTGGAGGAGCCAAATCCTTACGGTAAATCCCCATTTCCTCTCTCTGTGCCCTGCACTCCCGCTCATGAGGTCTCTGACTGGTGGAAACATCCAGCTTTCTGTTTAGCTTGTTTTCTAAATCTAACTGCTCCGCATTCCTTCAACCTGTCTGTCTACCTGTCTGTCTTTCTCACATAGTTTTTCTTTTTATACTTACTTTGCCTGAGGCATGCTTTCCTGTGAAATATGACATGGATGGCATATCAGAAAACATGATTGACTTTGTAGCATGCAGGTTTTTCCATTTTCTGCTTGATTTCACTGCCTCATGTGAACTCACTTATTGTGTAAAAGCAAAGAAGAAACATTTTATCATCAAGTCTGAACGGCGACATTTTCCATCACATTGTTCGAAGAACTTTTTTATTAAAGACAAAAAAAAAAAACAAAAAAAAAAAAACTATTCTGGAGCTTGTTTTGTGTTGAACTTGAAAAGTGACAAATGCTTAGATAGGCTAAATGTTACTCAACAGGGACTTTAACCAATACAGAAAAATGAAAGCGCTCCTTCTTATATAATTTTAACTGTGTTCAAATATGTTTCCATGCATCCTGACATAGTATTGCTTAAGGCTACAATGCAAATTACCCACATTTAACTCAGAGGCAACTGTGGACTCTGTGAGCATACTGCACCCTTTGATCATACTGGTAAATGGATAACCTGGGAATGCATCTGCGTTTGAAGGAACTCTCATCCCAGTTCACCTGATGGATTTGAAGCGTGGCGTTTTAACTCAGGACTGTTGCAGTTATTGTTATTGTTATGCAGTTTACCCACTGTTGTAGGGAACATGTATTTGTCATGATTATTAAATGTTTTGTTTCTCAATGCATTTATGTTGCCATAACTAATGTCGCTTATGCACAGCTCATTCAACAGTTACTCTCTAGAGCTTGGATGTCAGCGGGGCCTGTTGTGTTCATTAATAAACCATTCACGTTTATGAACTCTTGAATATTAATACTGGATATCAGTCAGAGATGTTATATTAAAGGAATAGTTTGACACAACCCCCTGTGAAACCACAATGTGATGTTGTAACAATAAAATACTTGGCCAGTGTCCCCAGTATGGTACAATTTAGCATCTGTGTGACAGGACTTCCCCCCCAACTCCAATGTAAACCCGTCCGTGTGATTATAAGACACTCAAAACAACCGACAGTTTAAAGGGACAGCATATACTTTGTGCCACTCAAAGCCACGTGTTTTGTAGCGACACACAGTGGTGTAGTGGAGGGCGTACTCAGGTATATGGGGTATACCCACTTCTTTTTCTATCCAGTTACAGTAAACCCACCTATCAGCTAAAAAGCCATTGTAATACATATGAGAGTATGCCCACTTCCTTATTGATAACCTACCTACCTAGTCGTACACCCACCTCATCAACTACCACTACACAAGTGGGGACACACCACTGCCCCTCTGGCCACGCTTGTGCCACTCAAAGCTGGGTGTATTTAAGTGACATCCATGATCTTTTCCTAACCATTACCGAGTACTTTTTTCCCTGAACAAGTGGTTCCCAACTGGTCCAGCCTCAGGGTCCAGATTTCTCCTTAGTCATTAGTTCAAGGTCCACACAGTTTATTATATTCTAAATCATACTCATGTTTGGCCATGTCGCTGAGCTAGTTTGCTGTCTCTGTGAAATAGCTTTCTGTTAATAAAAGCTCTGTACCATAAATTCACTGTACTTCAAAATAAAGTGTGTTTTTTGTCAAACTTGGCACATTTGCAAGTGACTTGCAGTCCATTGAGAATGGACCTGTGACCTACTAGTTGGGAACCACTGGTCTAAACTTAACCGCTGACCACTTACGTTAGTCACCTCAAGTGAGTAACGTCAAACATGATGGTTTCCTAAACATATGTTGACTAAACCTAACCGTTGACCCCCTCTTACCAGGACGTTTGTGCCAATCAGAGCAGGGTTTTGTTTTTTTTAGCGACATCCACAGTCTTTTCCTAAACATAACCAAGCACTTTTGCTGCCTAAATTGAACTGCCGACCCCTTCAGTGTCAAGATACAGATATAGTAATATACAGGTATGAATCATTTCAGCTAACTATCAACAAGAGAGGGAATATTATTATTTCCCATTAAACTTTAAACCCCTAAAAAAATGGGGTCCAGATTTCTCCTTAGTAATTAGTTCCTGGTCTACACAGCTAAATATATTCAGCGTCACTCTTAAGTTTGGCCATGTCATCGAGCTAGTTTGGAGTCTGTTAGTTGCTTACTCTACAGCAGGAAATGGCTCTTCAAAATAAAAGCTCTGTACTGGAAATTCACTGTACTTCAAAACAGTGTGTTTTTCACAAACTGGACACATTTGCGAGTCACTTGAAGTCCATTCAGAACGGACCCAATACCCACTTTTGGACAGCAACCCACCAGCTGTCGAAGAAACAACATGCTAATATTATCACCGTACTGGCTGACTTGTTTCTTGCTTTGACTAAAACAATGACCAAAACACTGTCACTATAATTCATTATATTATAATTTCTTCATAATAAGAAAACTTTTTTGTGTCATTTCATCTTTATTTTGGAAGTTAAGATGCAAAATGTGGTTTACTTCTTAAAATGAACATTTCACCTGTAATATAACCTTTAATAACCTTGTGTCTTGTCTTTAATTTTGCAGTAAGGAAAGCCCAGCTGAAGAGAATGGCCTCTCCTTCCTTATTTGGGGCTGATATAGAGGAGCTGTCATTTCACGCGGAAATGCAGTCAAATAATCGACTCCATTTCAAGGTACACACTAACAGACACCATCTCTGTTAAACACCTTCTTTGCGTGCACACAACTTCACACTCACATCCACACGTACACATTTAGACATCAACAGGGCAAAATGTGAGATAAATCTAGTCGGGTTGAATTACTTCCTAAAGTCGTTTTTTATCAAAGCATGTCCAACACGAATGTTGCACAGAACAAAATGGGACAGAAATAGCGATGTGCACTACAAAGTACGAACATGACCGTGAGATATGAGGCCACACTCACACAGCCTGTGCGGTTGTTTCTCTCCTCTGTCTCTCTTCTCCTCAGATCTATGATGCCCACAGGCAGAGGTTTGAAGTCCCCCATGAGCACATCAGCAGCCTCAACAGTAACCCCTCCAGCCCCATCAGTAACACACTGGAGATGACACCCAAACCCTTTGGCCTCACTGTGCGCAGGAAGGAAAACAAAAAAGTCCTGTGAGTGCACACTGTGTTAGTGTGTGTGTGTGTGTGTTTATTGTGTATTTGTGTTGAAAGGGGACAGGGTTGTTTATAAGAACTACAATATCACATTGTTTGCCATGTGGACAGTGGAGGAAAAGACAGCAGCACATACTGTGTGTATTCAACAAAATAAAATGTGCATGGAGGCACGTACTATATATTTACTGAGTATTAGATAATGCAAATACTGGAAACACAGTGTATACACTGTATGGCTGTACCCGTAGGGAAGGATGGTGGTTGAAGCATGTACTGTAGCAGGGGATTGTTATAGTGAGTTTTATTAAGATGATGCTGTGAGCTATGTTCACAGTGGACTGTGCGGATGTAATTCTTGGGGCGAAATACAGTAAGAGCCATTGTAAAACAATCTGAGCTGCTGAATATTTGATTCTGTGTTTGGCCTCCTTCTCCTCCTCCAGTTGCTCGTCAGCCTTCTCACAATCACCTTATGATTAGAATTGAAAACTGTCAATATATCAACATCGATTTTAAAGCAATTACGTCAGAAATCCTCTGCACTGGTCAGTGGGTCACATAATTCCATTGTCCTGCATTATTACCACATAATGACATGTAACTCGTTGCCATGTTACATGTTAGTTTCCTACAGCAACAAGTAATTACATTCATGTCAGGCAGGCTACTTGGTTAGCCCATGGCGACAACACAGTGATCAATTACCCCTCAGAGCTGCAAACACACATGCACACGCACACACTTACTATTAATAACTTAAAAGGCATTAAAACATTATTGTTGTTGACGCTATAGAGAATATGGCACTTTGTGAAACACGGCTTGTGAGGGCACATTAACAACACTGCAATAATTACTACTAGGATGTGATGCACAGGGTGCAATGTCATATATGTGGTGTTTTGTACATCACTGTTTTCTGTTGTTTTGAATTAGAGCTTATTGCCATTTATGGCCCACAAGGATTTTTCCTGCAAGGCAAACATTTATCTTAAATCTAGATGACCCATTGGATTTTATTGGATGGTGAAATCCTGTTAGGGGTGACGGAAGGCTGAAGCCTATCCCAGCTGACACTGGGTGAGAGGCGGGGTACACCTTGGACAGGTCGCCAGACTATTCACACTCACATTCACACCTATGGGCAAATTAGGGTCACCAATTAACCTGCACGTCTTTGGACTGTGGGAAGAAGCCGGAGTACCCAGAGAGAACTCACAGTGACACTTGGTGCGGTTACATGATGGCTTCTCATTCAGAATGAAATAAATCTGAATGAAATCATTCGGAAATTAAAGTTTTTCCAGGTAGTTTACATGGGAAATATTCATTCCGAATGAGGGTTTACACGGGAGATCAGTTTAATCGCCTTTATTCGGGTCCGCACAAGGACAGGGAAGGTTTCTGATTGGATAGGGGGCGGGGTGGATGTTATGTGTTTACGTTTACTGGAAGAAAACATTGCAGTCCTCACTCCGGATAACAAGATGCTTGACAACGTTGCTCTTAGTGCCTTTTTCTGGCTTGTTTTGCTTATATTCTTGAAGCAGCAGTACGACAACAACCTTGTTCTGCTAATGCTTCATCTGTTGAGGAGGAGAAGGGAGGTAGAAGACCGAGTCTGACTGCTCTATCTCAGCCCGTTGCCACATACCGGTTGCGCACGCTATATACGTCATCAAGCCAGAAGGGCAAGGAAACAAGTATGCGCAGAAAGACCAGAATTACAGAATTACAGAATATTCCAGCCCCGTACATCAGAATGAATTTTCAATCGCATTGGCCATTTTCATTCTGAATTAGGTGTTTACAAGATCACTTTTAATAGGAATGAACTTTCATTCCGAATGAAAAGGGAATTAAACTGTCCATGTAAACCCACTCACTGAGAGAACATGCAAATTTTGCTCAGAAGGGCTCAGAAGGACGGCATGGTGGTGGAGCCCCTTAGACTTGGATGTAATCCAAAAATGACTATTAAATAGATTAAATATCTGAGTTTTTACACTGTCATGTGATATAAGAACATTTCACAATGCATTCTTTCAATCTTTGCCTTGCCTCACTTACTGGTGTATTGAGAGGCATTGTATTTCTCAACACTGCACATGACCTTGAACCAGAGGTGCTGAGATTGCTCTAGAGATTAGCAGCTATTTAAATTGCGCTAACTGTATTTTCCTTTCATGACCCTGGCTTCACAGTGTCACATGGTATGTGAGTAACCATTATCACCGTGTTTGTGGTGTATTCAGGTGAGAGGTCAGACTTTGGGTTTATAAGAGCTTCTGTGTTGGTTAAGATTATACTTTATTACTTCCAGAGGGTTTATTCTTCACTGCATTATACTCATCCCATTGAGCACCACCTGGGAACTCACTTTACTTCTGAGATAAGTGCGATGGTCTGGCCAGTCACAGGAACACAAAAACCTACATTGACACCCACTAACCAAATCAAATCATCAAGTGTTCCTTTGCATTTAAGTAGAACACAGGCATCTACTGAAGGAGGGCTAGCAGATGACCACGAGTGAGTTTTGAATGGCTAAATAATGTATTGTATCCATAGATCATAAAATTCAACAATTTTGTAGTCAATAATAAAAGTTAACTGAATGACTAGACAAAAAGCATAATTATAAATATTAGATATAAATCACGATATCATCATTATAAAATCATCATCAGTGCAGGTCATGTGTGTGTCTCCATTAAATCAGACCATATAAGCCAGCTTGAAAAGGTGTGTTTTCAGATGGGATTTGAAAGTGGGAAGGGAGTCAATATTGTGAATGTCATGGGGGCGGAGTTCCAGAGGCAGGGGCAGAATGGCTAAAGGCTCTAGCCCCAATGGTGATGTGAGCTGGGGTGCAGAATTGCTTAATGATATTTAACCTATTACAGGAAAATAATTAATAAGTGGCAACAGGTAAAATCGTGCAATTGCTCAACATTTTTTAAGTGCATGCTATTAATTTAATTGTTTTCTTTATTTGTATTAAAAACCGTTTGACGTTTGGTAACCTCTGCATGCCTGCTTTGATGTTATCAGTTGTCGCTTCTTTTTTTGTGGTCTGATATTTTTACAATCACATGAGCAGCACATTGCCAATGGAAAGTTGATCGAGTATAGAGATAACAAGGTTTATAGACTTACTTTTAATACAATGAAAATTTAATTGTAGCAATATTTAAATATTTATTAAGGTTTCCTTACTGAAGATACCCAAAGTTAAGGACAGAGTGACAGTGCACACACTGTAATACTACTCACCATCATGCTGCCCTTTGACCTTTCTCGTCGGCATACGGAGATTCTCAACTCGTAATAAAATCTCAATAATAGACTAATTTATTGAACAGGAATTAAGCCACTTCTGTTGTCATCCAAGTGATTTAATGTGCTTGTTTTTTAACATTTAAAAACAAATCTATAAAAGGTTATATGCATTGCACAAAGTACATATTAAATGAAAATGCTGAGGCTAACACAAGAAAGTTTAATAGATAACCGTTTTCACTGTGGTCCTCAAGCATAAGACTCAACTCTGATTGACAGCCAGAAGTTAAACTATCGTCATCATGTGATTGAGAACGAATGTAGCAGTCTTTATTTTAGTCTATTTGGGTGTTTCAGTGTTATCATGACTATTCAATAACTGTGTATTTACAACCTTTACTTGTATATTTTGTCTCTATATCTTTGTTTTGTCAGCTGGCTGCAGCTAAAGCAAGCTCAGTATTCCAACTACTAGTGTATGTCTTTTTGAAGGCTTGAGAAATGCTACCCAGAGGGCTTATTAGAGCTTGATGGGATGGTCTGTCTTCCCCTTGTTTTTTCCTTTTTCTTTCTACAACTCAACTCCCCCACACGTCCTCGTCTCGTTCCCACTCCCACTCTCCCTTCTCGTTGCATCTCACTCTTACTTCCTTCCTTACCTCTTCGTCTCTCACATTCTCACTCTCACCTGCTCTCATGGTGCCACGTCCCTTTGCACTCTCACATCAGTCCGTCTTCTCACTTCCCCGCGGTGACCTGTTCTTTGGTTTTTGTCTCCTGTTCTTTTTTGTTTTTTTCAAACACGTTCAGGTTTGACACCACAATGGCTCCGCTGGTGTTCGCAGACCAGTACCTACAGCTGTCTGCTAAGCTTCCATCCCATAACATTTACGGCTTGGGAGAGCATGTGCACAGACAGTATCGCCATGACACCAACTGGAAGACGTGGCCCATCTTCACTAGAGACGCTTTCCCTAATGGGGTGAGAAACACACATGCACGCACAGCTGGATAAGATTAAATGAATAAACACGTTTTTAATGCCACACACTTGCACATGCAGATGTATGTAAACATATCACAAATCCAGTGTATCTGCATCTTCACAACCCCTATAATGTGTTTATGTTCTTGGTAAATGTTGTACTGGACAGATTGTGTGCTTAAAGGCTTACACTTGACAGGTCTACCTTGGATGTGTGTGTGTTGAAGTGCCGTGTTTATGTGTCGTGTTTACGTGTGCTCCCAACATGTGTATTCTCCTTCCCAAAGGGCTTATAATTGAATGCCTTGTAAGCTGATTAGGCAGTGAAGTCACCCCTTTAGCTTCAATAAGTCTCTCACGCCCCTCCTGCGCCTCACACCTCTTCTCTATATCCCCTCATCCCTCTGTCTTTCTGCCTTCCCTGCAGGGAACACATAACCTCTACGGACACTATCCCTTCTTCCTCTGTCTGGAAGACGAGAGTGGAAAGTCATTCGGGGTCTTTCTCATGAACAGCAATGCTATGGGTGAGGATAAACACACACGCAAACACACATTCTGGGAGACAGAAACACATGAATACATCCATGTGCAAGCACAACAACACCGTCCTCAGGGATACCCAAACACATGTTCTAAAAGGACTGCAGTAGAGTGTCTAAAATATGTATTAATAAATAAAAAAGAAGACCATGTAATAAACAGGCACCCAAAATATTATAAAAATCCATTTTCAAAGTGGTTCAAGGACACATGAGCCATCAGTTCTGCCTCGTCCTCCTAACACAAATGGATGTTCTGTTGCTTCAATCAAAAAATTGTGCTGACAAATCAAAGAGAATATTGCATGGCTGTTTTATTCCATGAAGGCCATGACTGAAAGCAATGGGAATGCCCGCCGACATGTTTCTCTTGCTCACGTCTATAGTCTCCTGATATAAAAGATTTCTCTTGCCTTTCATGGATTGTCTCGACTGATACACGGATGATGTATGCTTGGTTAAGTGTGAACCAAAAGTCTGCAGAATTTAAAAAATATATCTCAAAATAGAGGTTCTTCTTGTTGTTTGAGAGGGCATTTTAGGGTGACGATTTATTGTTGAGAAAGGTACCAGGATTAAGTTTGCAGCATTTCTGATTTTTGGGTCTTTTTTCAGAGGTGACTTTGCAGCCCGCTCCCGCTGTGACCTACAGGACCATCGGAGGAGTCCTTGACTTCTACATTCTGTTCGGAGACACGCCAGAACAAGTGGTGCAGGAGTTCCTTGTGGTGAGGCGCACAGAAATACTTTTTTCTTATTTATTTATTTTTTCAAAGGGTATATTCTAAGGTTGTCAAAAATATCTATACTTCAATACTTTTTCAATACACGAAAAAAATATACAATCAGATTTTCAACCCAAGGCTGCACAGACTAAATCATGAGGAAGAAAAGCAACTGGTCCTCAACCTGTATAACCATGGTACTGAAATAGGCTATACAATACTAGGGCTGGGCGATTTGTCCTGAAAATTATATCATGATTTTTTTCAGCCATATCTCGATACATAATATATATCTTGATATTTTTGTTAAATCTCCTCAAAATTATTTTATTAATGGGAGACAAAACCAAATACTCTCACTGATGTGACAAAGTCGTACTGTAAAAGCACTAACTATTGTAAAAAAAAAAAAAAAAAAAAAAAGACAAACAGTGGCAAGACTACAAACTATGAGTGTTTTTTGACGTGTTTTCGTCGTGTTTTCACCAAACACATGGCATAAAAACTCCCCTAAAACACCGCTAAATCACTCCAACTTGCACTCTCCTCGTCAGCTGTCACTCTCCCTCCCCTCCTCCACAGGTAATGACGTCACTACCGTAATGTACGTATATCAATTGAAAGCTCCGCTTCTCAAATTTCAGAATCCGGTAATTTGAAATATAAATATAAAAATAAAATTAAAATCAATTATGAGTTTTCCACATCAATGCTTGTATCATTCAAGACAGAATCTCGATGCATCTAAAAATCAATTTTTTCCCCCCTACCCCTAATGTTTATTGGGTGAATTTAGCAGTCTGTAATGATTTGGTACTGCGAATGATAACACGAATGCTAATGCTAGTTTGCTAACTAGCTAATTTGCGGTCATCATTTCCAGTGAGTGCACAACGGCTGTGTTTGGTTTGAGACAACACAACCCTGTCGAAATTCGCGCACTACGCTAATGAGTATATAATGCACCTAGTATACTACATAGAAGTGTACTAACGGAAATATGTGATTTGAGACAAACCATATGCTACCTACTGTATATAAGAATATAAAGGGAATGTTTTCTGGGTAGGTCTGTTGAGCCAAAGTGGCTTGTGAGTTGCCTTGGCACAGAGACTGCATTAACAGTACATCCAATTTTGTTGTCTAGCTCACTGGCAGGCCTGTCATTCCTCCCTACTGGTCCCTGGGTTTCCAGCTTTCTCGGTGGGATTACGGCAGCCTGAGCGAGGTCAAGAAAACGGTTGAGAGGAACCGTGCCGTGGCCCTCCCATATGTAAGATCCTGTCTGCATGCTTTTCTGGTATTTGTCTGTACAGTGCCCTAGGGTGTCTATATGCAGCATGTCTGACAATCTGTCAATCTGAAATTGCTTTTAATGCTTTAAGTGGCATTGCAGTGTGTGATTTTATGTTCATATTCTTGTGATAAAAAATGTTAAATGACTGTTTTTACACATTAAAAAAATATAAGTATCCATGATATATCATGGATTTCAGGTGCATGAATCTCTTCACGTTCGGCACTTTCACAATTATTATCTCAGCTATGTGTTCAATTCTCAAGCATCTAAAGTCTTTATTCATACAGTGTTTATTATCGCAATCTAAATGCACAATAAAATCATAACAGACTAGGTGTAAGGTGGGACTGTAAGTTCTCCGATCCATTCATTCCGCTCTGATGCCTCGACAAAGAAAAACAGGCAATCTGTTACTGAGAAACTATGTGACAAAACCCACCCATAGTACCACAAGCACTGCAATTATTATCAATCAACAACAGACATTAAAATGTGTCATTGATTTTCTTTGCAAAGCAAGGAATGCAAATTGAGGACAAAACAGAAGCAGGTGTTTGAATCTGACCTTAAATGCCAAACGTTGAGGGGTATTTTAAGGATGCTTTTCAAAGACCAAATGTCTTAGTCATGTGACAATGCATAGTACATGCAGTGGGGGATTTCTTTCGCTGCTACCACAGCTGGAAATCGATACCCCTTGTTAAATTTGAACCGCTCATGCACTACTGTGTGGTTCCAGAGGCAAGAGCCTTAACCACTACACTATCTGTGAAGACGTGATATGAAGGTTGAAGCAGGAGTTCGACAGACAGTCAGAGTGATAGGGATGGCCTTTAGCTTAGACGGGGTAATCCAGCTTTCTGTCAAATAATGGAGAGTCTGCTGGGCTCTATAGGTTCAATCCCGGGACAACTATTTTTCAAGCGTCACTGAATGTTAGTGCTGATCAAAGATCAATCGACCGAGTTCCTTTCATTATCTCATTCATCCTGATCTGAATGTTAAAACTACTCCAACACCTCTTCCCTTCTGAGACACTTGATAAATACCAGTTCTGGTTGACATTTTCTTGGGAATGAGCCTCACCGCTTATCTTTGTCTAGGCTTGCGAATAGTAACTGTAAGAAGTCCCTTCCAAACAGAGTAATGATGTTTGATGTCCTTTCCATTCCTTAATTACGAAGGTAAACTCCTGATCTGAATATTTATCCGTCCCCAATAAGACACTTCAACAGTATCACAACTCAGCAAAGACTGTACCAATCAAGGGCACGGTTTGAACTTTGTAATATTTAAAGATCAAATGCAAACAAATTTCCGACCCATCTCAATATTTCTCTCTGATATTCTCCAATCTCTCCTTCATATCCGAAGACATTAGGATGCAGCTGCCTCCTCTCCTGCCCTACTCAGGGACATATTTGATAACCATTAGATAGACCACAGAGGGCATTATCACATTCTCCCTAATATGTCTGGAGCTGATTACCATTAGAGGAAGGATCTGGCAGAGCCTTCCAAACCATCTGCTCTATCGATATGAAGTAGATTTTGGCAGACAACAGACAGACAGAGAGCAAGCATAAAGTCACACCCTGAGTAAAAAAAAAAGAATGTGCTAACATTCCCATTGTCCTCCCAAGGTTTAGCAGCACATTAGCCAAGTTGTTAGCACTCACGTCAGGTCTCCAAAATTTCAGAAAAGGCAGGTCAGACAAGCTAGCAGTTTTTCTTTTCTTGTCTTGCTTTTTTTTCTCCTAGTGAGGCTCAGTGCAAATGCTTAATAGTGTGTTTATTAGCAATGCTGCGATGGGAATATAATGTGTTTAGGGAAAGTGTTCAAGTCATATTGAAGATGCTGAATTTTGAGTGGATATGTTCGAGTTAAGCACAGAAGTGGAGGCATGAGTGGGTAACTTTAAAAAGACATTAAGAGTCATTTTTAATTCCTTGCGTTAATGCAAGATGCAAATATTATTTTAATACATGGAAGCCATGCCAGTATTTTAGCATTTCCAATTAGGCTTTGAATATCTAATGGCATCTAACCTGTTTGAAGTAAACTCTTCAAGGTATTCCTGCGACATGCAGTATTCCAAAGGGTTTTTTCAAAGCAAGGCTCGGACTTACTTTTTTGTAAATAATTTGATTTATTTCCTCCCTGATCTAAATATTAAGAGGAATTTTTACGCGCACGAGGTGCTCATAGTATTTTCTTCTTCCTTTGCAGGACATTCAGTACACTGACATCGACTACATGGAGGATAAGAAAGATTTCACTTATGACAAAGTCAAGTTCACCGAGCTGCCTCAGTTCGCTGACTACCTTCACGAGAAAGGACAGAGATACATCCTCATCCTGGTAAGAAGCAAGCGATGTTTGTGTCTGACATATTAACAGTCGATATAACCTTTAAACATCCCTGTGCAACCACAAAGCAACACGTTACTTTAATTTTCTGGGTCCTTTATTGTTTGGCAGTATTTTCAATCTTATATTACTGACCAAATATTGGCTGCTATGTCAGGTTGCTACACTCCAGCTGCAGTGAAGCTTGATAGATATATATATTTTAGAACAATAGGAGCTTGTTGTCATATAAAACAATGAACGTTAAAAAACACTGCCAATTTATGTGTTATTGTTTCAGGCATAAAACTCAGAGAGGTGCCATTTAAACATGATGCAACGTTATGTTCTTTTGCTTTGGTCAGGTGCACAAACCATCCAGCGAAATACAGCACTTCAAAATTTATTATGTCGGCAGCTTTGCTTTAGTTTCAGCAAATGCATCAGATGGCTGTTCTTCATTTCTTGCATTTGTGTTCTTTCATATTCTTATGACTGTATTCTTTTGCCCTACAGGACCCTGCAATAGCTACCAGTAAGAGGGTAGGGAATGCTCCATATGAGTCCTACGACCGTGGAACTGCGAAGAACGCCTGGGTCACTGAATCGGACGGAAAGACTCCTCTGTTAGGAGAGGTGAGCTGCATCTGGGTGTGAGAGAGAACTGGAAACAATACACTTAGTAGCGCATTGATTAGATACTTATCTCCAGTCAGGCAAAGACTTCCCTCCTCCAGATGGTAATGCCACTTTAACACCATGCTTCCATCCCACGTATGTCCAGTGTCTGTACCTTGTGTAAATGGCTTGTCACAGTGATGTTCTGGTCACTGGGTCGTGAAGTCCTACATGGTAAAGCTTAATGTTGCGATGCACAAGTCAAATGTAGGGGTTAAGTGTAAGAGGGGTGCTGGTCATTATATATGGTCGTATATTCATACACTTAAGAAAAAAGAAGAAGAAAAAGAAAAAGCCACAAGGCAAAAGTAAGAGCACTTAGAGTAGGTGCACTCTCAGTTTCACTTCAGTGATACAATTGGCATCAGGCATGAGTGACACAAGTTGAATGTGACATGACTGTTGCCATATGCACCAAGTCTGACATGTCAGGAACTGACAACTGATGAGATTTTTTTCACACAACAGCAGATGGCGTTTACTCAGAATAACGTGGTTAAAAGAACATATTTAGTCAGCAGTGGTGTTGAAGCAGCTTGTGCCAAGGCTAGTCTAGAGTCTAGAATACGCTTTAAAACCTCTTGTTAGATTGAACACTAATGTTGGATAAATTCTCCTGTTACATTCAGTGACAGGTTAGGGGAAAATGGTCATTACTTTTGGGCTCATTTGTAAACCCTATAACCATGGTATGCAGACACTATAAGTACAGTGATGATTACGTCATGCTTCCACTCCAGGGCTGTAGTCAACCAAAGAAAATCTAGGTCGACTGGAATTCTACCTACTCTTAACTGCATGTTATCTCTAAATGAATTGAATTAAGCGCCGTGCACTGAGTGGACTCAATCTGATAGCACTGTGTTTCCACCAGACTGTTAAATCTGCATATTTTTTTATATTCCTTACAATCAGGCAACTATCACATCCCACATGTACAGGTGTTGAAAAACAATAGAAGAGAAATTAAAATTTTCATCACGGTACAATATTATAGTGATTCTTTGGACAACTGCAGTCAGTCTGGATTCTGTGCCACCCCAAAACATTTCCAGTCATTGAAATCTAATCAGGGCCAATCAGGGATATGCACCATAGCTGACAATAAAAGCAGCCAATCAGGGTTTATGTTGTAGCTGATGACATAAAATGCAGGCCGCAGCTTGCGTTTTTACCGTTCTTCTGACTGGATTTGGCAAAAGCTTGATTTATCAACTGGCTCTGTTCGTTGATGAAGAAGATGTTCCCCAGTGCTTTGGTACACTGATTGGGGTGTCAAGGGGTGTACTCCTGCCCACTAAAATTGTTTGGGGCGGCACCGAGTCCGGACTGATACAGACAGCAAAACAGAATGTTGAGCTCATGTCATCAGGATGGTCTTACCAGGCTACGCGATCAATACAAGACAATATCAGTAAATATCCTCATTGTCTTTTTCTTGGCAGCTTGCCAACGTCTGCCTGGCGCTAGGCCAATAGCACTGTTTGAATATTCAGAAAGGAGGTGTGCTTGGGCGGAAATGGTGACACAGAGATATGGTAATTTCAAAATAAAGGCGTATCTTAAAGATAATGATATGCATCGATGTTTCACCTTGTGTTGATGCTGGATTGTTGATTATTGAATAGATATATCAATTCAGATGGATGTATGGGTACAAGCCTAGAAGTAAATACTGCTGGTCACACAGATTGACGGGTCCATCTTCTTCCCTTGATCCTGAGCAAATACTCTGCCTTGTATGCTATGCCTCTTCCTATGCTCCTTGGTGGGCTTTTTCAGGGAAGCGCTTGGGGTTTTCAGCTCGACAAAAACATTTTGGTGTAGACATAATCATCAATGATCAAGACAACACTTGTGATTGTCTGACCGACGAAGATGTGGTCTGACAAGAGCATATCAACCAACCAAATGACCAACCGACCAATATGTGCCGGCCTAATCCATTCTACTTTATACCAGTCGTAAAGGCCTTGAAAGTGTTTTTATGGTATGGGAATTGCTTTGAGCCCCATGTTTTGCCTTCAGCACCAACTGAGCCTTGTTTTGGATATCAATGTTGTGGCTACGGTACAAGTTCAAAGTCTTGCTTTTGTGAAATTAGTACTAAAGACGATTCTAGGAGCATTGCATTAAGATCAATCCAAAAAATCCATGCAATACAAGGCAATGAGCCTGAGGATAGCCATCAAAGAATCATCATAAATTGAGAAACATATTGGTGAGATTCCTCCTGAATGTATTCAGGACCTTGCTGAATCCCTGACTCATAGAAGTTAAACTGCGCTGAAGGTCTGTTTAACCAATGAGTATTTGAGCCTCTGGATTATACAATATGTCGTGCGACATAAGCATAAATATGTGCTCGCTGTGTGTATGCAAGGGCACTCCGCTTTCTCCATCAAACTGTAATATTCCCTAATGGAAGTTCAAGCCTCTGCTATGTTATTTTTTGATCCTTCTCCCCACAGAGCACGTGTTTAAAAAGCTCTCCCCTGCAGAGAGGTGGAGGTGGGGGGTAAAAGTCTGTTGCTCCCATGCTTTTATAGTGTTGCTTTTGATTACGCACACGATTAGGCGCAGTCCCTCGGCTAATCGCTTTTTCATGCTGTTTATAACAGGTCAAACATATGCATTGATTCCGCATTAGTGTTTAATCTTAAAATGTTCTGCATCAACGCATCACAGATTAGGTGTGTGTGTGTGTGTGTGTGTGTGTGTGTGTGTGGGAGAGACAGAGAGGGAAGGGAAAAAGTCAGTCTGTGCGCCTGCATCTATGTTTACCCTTTTCTCCAAATGAGAAGCTATTCCTGGTTGTTTGCGCTTTTTGTCAGTGCACGCATGTGTACTGTACGATTATAATTGATTCCAGTTTATTTCCATATGAATATATGTGTCCTGATTATGGAAACAGTGGGGTCTTTGTGAAACGACCCTTTGTGGTGGCGGTGTCAGTAATAAAGGAGATACAGAGACAGGCTGGTAGTTATTCCGCTTTTAGGACGGCTAATTGCTCGCAAAGATGAGGATAAAAGCTTTTCCTGGTGGCCCATATGTTTCAGCGTGCTAGTGAAATCATAGCAGGACCTCAGTCGCACAGATGAACATTTCTGTTCGGAGCACAGAGGCAAAAAAATGGATGGGAGTAAACAAAGTGGCAGGGAGAGAGGGGAGTCTATGTGGCTTTAAAAGGTAGGAATGACAGACAGAAACATGGGCGGAGAAACAGGCAGGTGCAGGAAGACAGACAGTCACAAATAATAGATTAGAGAGCAATGTACAGGGAGACGGACTGGCTGTCTTTAGGAGTGGTGGAGTGACAGGGAGGTACACAGGAAGTCAGCCGCAGTGAGACAAGAGACAAAAAGACAGATTATCAGGCAAAAAAGGGACAGAGGAGATGGAAGGTGGAAAGAGACTCTGGAGCGGAGGCAGGCAGAGGGACAGATAGAGACAAGCAGAGGAAAAGACAGACAGGTAATGGCATAGATAGGCAGACTGACAGACAGAAGAGCATAAAAAAACAGACAAATAGACATAAAGATAGAGTGAGATATGCAGCTACAAATGCCAGCAGATTTGTTGAAAGCATTTCCCGGGGTGTCAGTATTAGTAAGCAGCTGGAGACGTCAAAAAGACAAAAATCTGGAGTTAAAAGACGGAAGAAATGACTGGGAAAAGGAAAGATGGCAACTGCGAGGGACTATCAATAAGCTCTGACCTTGGAGTTCTGACCACCTGCCAAAAACATCTGCCTGTAAATCTATGTGTGTGTGTGTGTGTGTGTGTGTGCGTGTGTGCGGGCATGTGAGCGTACATAAGTATGATTCATGTCTTTGCTACAAAGTGTGTTGTAAAGTTATTGGCAGAGGAAGTAAAGGTAAAAGATAGCTAGCATGGAGCAACCTTGAGATTTAATATCTACTGTGCTCTACACAGGGTACACACACAGAAGCGCGCGCGCACACACACACACACATACGCGCACACACGAAATCTCCGCCTTTCCCCGTGGATTAATCATTTTTCTCAATACATGTCATTAAGGACGACTTCTAACACACAGTCACGTCCAGAGATTTCTATTGCATTATCGATTTCTTCTCTCCTCTGTTCTCTTCTTCAACTCCTCCGTCTCTCTCTATCCCCTTTCTCCTTCCTCCCTCCCTCATCAATCCCGCCCCCTCCCCTGCTTCATCTCTCTTCTGTTCTCCTTTCTTTGTCACTTCCCCATCTCTACGCTGTGTCTCTGACATTTCCATGGGCCTAGTTTTTGCTTCAGTGGAGCTCTCTACGCCTACACCATCTTAGCCAATCATGCCCCATCATGTTGTTTACATGTACGCTACTGTGTAGGCTCGCTTCTCGCCTAATTAAAGACATGTTGAAGATGCTTTTCAAACTGAAATGAAAAAAGGGATTAAAAAAAAAAAAAAAACGTCCTGTCAAAAGAGTACAACACTGTGCTTTGCCAAAACAATACCTGAACTGAAGACTGTCAGCGGGGAGGCTCGCATAGTGATGCCAAACTAATGTTCTCAGAGTTTTACTCCAAAACTATTAAAAAGTGCTTGTAAAAGCATAACTCACATTCTCCCTCCCCTCTCAGGTGTGGCCAGGAGAGACTGTGTTTCCAGACTACACCAGCCAAAACTGCATCGACTGGTGGGTTGATGAGTATGAGCGATTCTCCAGGGAGATCAAACACGATGCCCTCTGGATTGTAAGTCAATTTTAAATACACAAAATGAAGGTGTGGATTTGCTGATTAGCTGCTCGCCGACCGAAAATCCAGAAAGTGACATTATTTCGCAGCCAATTACGCTCACACCGGGGCAGTGAGCTTAAATTTTTTTTTTTTTTTTTTTGTAATTTTCGGTAGCAATTACTTCGCTGCGGGCTGAACATTGGAGTCCAATAAATAGCACCAAACACAGGCTGACACAAAAAGCAGGCTGAAATTCATATTATGCTGTTAATGGTTCCTCAGCTGAAAATTTGGATTTGGCTCACTCATTACTCGAGGTGTTTGCGACAACAAACACACACACAAACGCACAATTTCACATCTTACTTCAAACACCTCAGCTCAACCCAGGTCACTTTGTGTTTACCACGGGGGAAAAAAATAGTGGATGTAAATAAATCTTTTCAGCATGAGATCACCTTAATAGAAGAACCTTGGATTCACAATGGTGTTATGGCATTTTGTAAATAATCATCATTATAAGTTAAAATGATTCATTTAAACTTGATTGTGTTTCATCAAACGATGTCCTCTGATGCACTTGCAGGACATGAATGAGGTGGCTAATTTCAAAAAAGGATCAAATAAGGGCTGCGCTGACAACAACCTCAACTACCCTCCCTACACTCCAAGTAAGAATTTTTAATATGTTAGGCACCACAATTGTACCAGATATGTGCTGTTCTTGTTTCAATTACAGATTCACCAATATGATATGTACTGTTATGTTTTGCTCCCATTGCTGCACAGCCAATTGCTCCATTGGAGACAGATAAAGGGATTGATTGATTTATTGATTGATGAATTTTGTCAACCGACACTGATAATGCTTCTCATGGCCAATAACTGATAGGATAACAAATAATTTCACATTTTTGTATTTTAAAGAGAAGTGTATAACCTGTAGTTTATGTACAACTGAAGGTAAGAAAGATGAAGATGTAGTGAGAAAATATGGATGATCTATTATTATTCCATAGCCCTGACCTACCAATCAAGCTGACATGGTTAAAGGCGCTGTATGTAAGAATGTGGCCATTCTTACATGGCCGTGGTCGTGAGTATATAATAATAATATCCGCAATATCTAATAATAAAAATGGTTGAGTCTCAAAACTTTCTCATGGCAGCATTCTTTGAAAGTTTGTCCTTGCTTAAAAACATTCATAAATCTACATCCAGTTTTACAAAGAAATAGAGGATATGATGGGCTTGCAGCCTGTAGCCCGAATGCTGTGCACGAGTTGATAAATCCACCACAATAGCTCATAAAGTAAGTTCAGGTCCAGAGGAAAATTCATCTAAAGTAGTGGGTCCCTGGTGAGGAATTCTGAAAATGACTCTTCTGCCATGTCTTTTATTCCGACTGTGTCCCAGACAGGATGATCATAACTGGAAAAGGCATGCTCCCCTGATGCCACCTTTTTATTGCACTCCTCCTTAGTCATCCTCTCCCTCCATTGCTCTTTCTGTCTCTCATTTCCTCATTGTTCCCACTTCCTATTGCAGTATACATCAATGTCTCTCCTTCCTTCTGTCCCTTTCTTCCTCTTTCACTCACCACATGCTATATTTTGTATTCATTCCATACCTCCTCTAACCTTCGCCCCATGTCTTTACCTCCTTCATCTTTTCTCTCCCCCCAGAGATTCTGGATGAGGTGCTGTACAGTAAGACTCTGTGTATGGATGCCAAGCAGGCCTGGGGGGACCACTATGATGTCCACAGTCTGTATGGGTACTCTATGGTGCTGGCGACAGAAAAGTGAGTGCATTCACAATGATAGAAGAACTCTGGCCAGCTTGTACTACGGAGGCCAACTTGCTGCCACCTCTTCAGAGCAATGAGGCACTGGCACGCTCAGAATTCACTGTGTAATGTCAAAACAGTGCGGCACACAAAATCTTTAAAGCGAGTGTAGTAGAATCAGAGGATATTGGGAAATGGCAACAGAATTATGGAGTGGAAAAAAAAAAGTGCAACAGAGAAATCTGTCAGTTCGATGCAGTCCAGTGACTTATGTCCTCTGCTAAATCACAGCTTGTGACTCTTGCGGACCATTTGCAAGTTGGATCCCATGTGATAAGTGCAGAAATATGTTTTAATGAGCCTGGCTCCCAGGGTGAGTGAATGAAATTCTCATCTGGGTCTGGCGCTGAAACGGTTTAAGGGCCCATTACTTACACAAGCCTACAGAGAGGCATCAATGTGATTATAGGTTATAATAATTGAAATATGGAAATTGATGAAGCAGTAAGTAGGTTAAAGTTGATTTGTACTTTATTCATACATATATAGGCAGGGAACTCATAAATTGGTATTGTAATCGGTTTAGAGAACTACACGGACATCTGCAAGTTGAGAGCACACGCGAACTTGAGTGCAAACATTTGGCTCGTTATACCAGTTCAGTATATGCATAATGCCTCTGTGCATGCAGGTGGCAAACCAGTTTTTGTATATCCTATAATCAAGTTATGCTAATGGATGTAAAGCCCATTAAGTTACATTAAGTATGCTACATAAAGTTTGCCTCGCCTCTGTAACTGTGCTCAGGTACCACACAAATGATGATGTTATTATGAGTGAGATGGGTCTGAAATGCAGCTAATCCCCGTTTTCATCACAAAATCCCAAACAAGCACAGAGCAATTTGGAAAGAGAATAGCAGAAGAGGTTTAGAGGAGCACATTAGACTCATCCCTCAAAGATTATCAAAACAGTATAGTCAAGATAGGCAGCCTGGCACATGAGCAAGTGCTGCACAAAACACAAACCACTTAAATGTCACGGAGGTATAAACACTGCAGTCACATTTATCTTAGTACAGGAATTTATATATTCTCTCAGCCCCCAGCTAGTCATTTCACACAAGGCTAAAGTTGGCATCAGTTGCCAGAATTTTAATATGCACTAATGGTGATGGTATGGGAAATTGCATCAATTAGAAAGCAGCACATACCTGCACTAATGGGTTTTTGGCTGATGGAAAATAACACCCCGTGAAACTAAACAAATGCAATCCACAGCCCTTGATGCGGAAAAGTGTCATATGTTAAGGTTAAAAGTCACAAAATTGATAACGTTCAACTTTCTCGATAGGTTACAGTATATCTCACATCGTTATTGAAGAGACTCCACCACCTTTCCCTCCCAAGTGGGATTCACTGCAGCTATTTTCTGCTGATTCATCACTGCCACAAGCTTTCAGATGTATCTCAGATGCCAATAAAATAATCACTGCATTTGAATAAAATGCCACTGTAACCTTTCAGGTGTTACTGTTTTCTCGACTGTCGCCTCAGCACTGCTTAGTACAGTGTCTGCAGAGGCAGAAGAAGAGATTATTGCACAAAGATATTATTATGGCACTGTATTCTGTACAGCATTTTTTATGTTCTTTGTGACATCTTAAAGGTTGCAATGACATTTGGCTGCAAGACCGCCCACTGATCATCTTTGATATATACAGGGAGGAAGGCTTCTCGCTTTTCTGTGTGGCTGTAACGTAAAGACATGCATGGCACATTGATATAAAGGGAAAAGTGTGCAGTTTAAATTGTCAGATCTTATATTGTTGGGGCCTCCTGTTGTTCATATTTCAGCAGTAAAATGACAATTTAAAAGTTCCCCAGGTACGGTAGGTGTAGCAGTGTTTTCCACAGAATTAGAATCTGTGTGTGGAGGCAGCTGCAAACTCAACCCAGCGCAATGAATGGTTAAGTTTCACTTTCACTGCACCTGGCATTACGCTTTGTGCTTCAAGAGTGTGGTGAAATGAATAACCAAACAGCATATAGGCCTATTTTCCAACTGCATTTCTAAAATAGAAAATCAATGCATGACGGGAGATGTTTTTATTGGGGCAGACTGCCACAAATAAATTAATGTGCAGGAAATCCTGGGCAGTTAGTTGACTAATAGATTAAACGTTGCAACCCTTGCTAATCGGCATCAGGAATACTAGTCGGTTAAAGACAATATTAAAAATATTATTATCTTATGCCCCCCTGTCTGCCCAATGAAAATTCGTGATTTATTTTCCTAAATAACATGGTTTTCAATACATTTTATTTGGTAACTTTGATTGAGTTAGTTGTCATATTTTGTCGAATAATGTGCAATGTTCAAAATACATGATGCAAAGTGCCACACCATTGACCTTTCAATAAGCCCCGCCCCTTTGTGATGGTCTGACAACCTATCATATTTTCAGTAAAATGAAAGAGTGATTCCAGAGAGAAGCAGACAGAGGGGTCTACAGTCTGTTTGAAGGATATATCCAGGATGTCAAACTGGCTCAGCAGCAACAACAGGTTAAAAAGACAAAGATAGTTAGAAGCTAAAGCCGAACTATAGGCTACAGATCACAGTGTAAAAGTGAACCACCACATCACTGCTGATCAACACACAAGACAATGAATATAAAGGGAAACTTTGCTGATATTGAACCACCTGTGTGGCATCACAGTGTGTGCAGATGAACAGTGTTTGGCTTCACCCCCGTGCCGCTGCCAGCACCCGGACCTCCACCACCTGGCGGCCAGGGATCTCTGGGGGAAGTCAAACAATGTTCATCTGCACACACTGCGATGACACACAGCTGGTTGAATATCAGCAAAGTTTCCCTGCTTTCCTTCACTGGTTCCTGTACAGCAGGGTTGGCCTTTGATTCACTGTTATAATCATTAAAAAGCAAAAGCAGCATGTGTATACATTCAGTAGGCTATATCTTCAGTAGCTAGCTAGCTAACCCTACACTGTTCAGGGTTTGATTCTGGTTTTGGAACAGGGAAGAAACTTATATCTTTTTACAACCTCTCCAGGTAACGAGTATCATTAATACATGACATTAATTTAGCTCTAAATCCACAAAACCAGCCTGAAAATGAAGGAAATCTGAAACGACTGCTTTAGAGTCAATGGAGCACAGCTGTGTTGTCGGACTGTGGTCTGATCTGGCCCAATGCTACGTTATGATAGGCCAGCCTGTGTCCAGGGGCTAAATTGAGCTCATTGTTTTCTGAATGTTCTTTAACTTTTCCACTCGTTGACTAGTCTTAGTATAAACTTCCATTTAAACTCATGGGGAAAAAAGTCATTCAGAATATCCCTAGTATGGTGAAGAGCTTTCACTGAAACCCAACTCTAGCTTGCTTTTATTAATGGCACTTCCTGCTATAGTATTACCCATCACAACATACACGGGTGACAAAGACATATGCACAAAAGGAAAGCATAATTCTTACATACACATGTTCACACACTAACACATACATGGGCACGTGCATAAGCACTGGGGACCATTAAAAACAAGCCCTCTGAAGTGGACTTGCTGACTCACTCCTTTGGTAATGAAGCTAGCTCATCTTTCTTTTGTCTCCTCCTTCTCCTCCCTCCCTTTCCTCTCTCTGTCCACTAATTAAAATGTATTATTGGCAGGAGACACATTGCGTAAACATCATCAGGGTTTCATATTGTCATGGAGATCAATGCCTCTTCGATTTCCCTCATCAAACAAAATAATAATGTACAATGGGGAAGGAAAAGTACAACTAGCTCTGGCTTTGTCCCCATCTAATATCTATATCTGGCTCTGCTGTGTGACCATGTATGTGTATATGTGTTTGATTTCTGTTTCTCCCTTGTGCTGTTTGAGTCACCCTTCCTCTCTGTCCCGTGTCCTTTTTTATCTCAACGACCTCTTTCTTTCTCTCCTCCTCTCGCTCCTCGCTGCCTCCTCTCCCTCCCACAGAGCTCTGCAGCGTGCGTTTGGAGGAAACCGTACCCTGATGTTGACCCGCTCCTCCTTCCCAGGTGTGGGAAAATATTCGGGTCACTGGCTGGGGGACAATGCTGCCAACTGGAACGACATAAAATGGGCCATCCCTGGCATGCTAGAGTTTGGGCTCTTTGGGGTTCCCTATGTGAGTAGCAAACCTTCACGGAAGGGCAAATACTGTTCATGTTACGCTTAAAGTTAAGTGAGTTTGACAGGAAAAAAATGCTTCTACCTGGTTGCAATGACAGGGCTTAAAAGAACTGTAAGGAGTAATCTCTTCAGGTTTTCACTTGAACTACAGATTCAAACACAGTGGCGCAAAATTCAGGTTTAACATTTTAATTTGGGCCTCGTTTCAAGCCTTTTTTACCGAGATCGTCACAGCATGCGTGCAGAGGAAAAAGTCATGTTTTGTTTGATTTCAACTGCCCATGAATGTAAGGGGAAAAAACTCCAGGCACCCAAGACCTCTTTAGCAAATATCCATTAACACAGGCACATTTCACTCGAGGCTCAGATCCCCCTCAGATACGTCTCATGAAAGAGACAGAAATGCTGTTAGGTACGTAGAACACTTACATCATACAAAAAGACCTTGTAACAAATCTTGGAAAGTTAGCCACAGACAGTTGTAGCTGGTACTACGTGTCTCAGTTTAGTTAACACGTAGTTCTGGCATTAAGAAGATTTCCCCTTTTGCCTTTTTCCAGAGGATTCAGCTGCTAATTGAGATCTATGTTCAGGCGTAAGCATAAAGACAGAAGGGCAGGCAAGAAAAAGTGTGCCTGGAACAAGATCCATTAAAACGTCTGGTAGAACACAGGTTCTCTTTGTGGGAACCATGTTCACACACACACACACACAAAACAAAAACAAAAAAACAACACACAGCTAGTCCATACCCGAGCACTCTGCACTGCATACATGTGTGTATCTGTAGTGCAAACAGCAGTAAGAAAACAACAGGGAGTCAAGCGCACACAAACACACACACACCTCCAGCTGTGCACATCGGGTGGTCTTATAGATGCCAACTACATCCTGGTGGGACTGTGTCAAGCAGATTTTCGGAACCTCAGCACACACGCGCGCACGCACACTCACACACACAAACAAACAGAGGGAGACGGAAAGAGCGAGCAGGAGAAATGGGGTTTGGATCGATCCCCTCCCATTGAGTCTGTTGTAAAATGTGGCCAGTAGTAAACAATAGAAAGCAAGAAGTCTCTGCGGACTGGCCTTTGACTGAAGTCTCTTTCTTGGACTCCATTGTGCAATTAATGTAAATAAAGATCACTGCCCACATCTACTGTCTGCCAGTAAATCTTGACTGAATTGAACAGACATCAAGGGAGCCATTTTAAAAGACAAATATGTGGCCGGCTGTCACGTCGCAGTTAGTTTTTTGCGACTGCAGAAGATTTGTCGATCTCAAATTCAGCGTTTTCCTCCTGAAGGTGCCTGGATTGACACTTGTAATGTATGTAGGTCCACACAGACCTTTACTTTATTTCAGTCTCAACATACAATCTATAGCTGGAATCCACAGCATCCGTTTTTCTCATCCGTTTGTCAAACGGCACGCCAACTGTACAATCCCAATACAATGAATTCAACATTTCAGACATTAATAGAAATACACTGTAGGTTCTGGCTGAATGTCAAGCTGTCGTCCCCTCCTGTGTGTCAGATTGGAGCCGACATCTGTGGATTCTTTGACGACTCCAGTGAAGAGTTATGCCGTCGCTGGATGCAGGTGGGAGCTTTCTATCCCTTCAGCCGGAACCACAACGCTCAGGGCTACAAGGTACTGTAAAGGCGTTTTGTTCTCCAATTTCATATTAGACTGTCAGTTTTAGATTTATGTATCACACTGCTTTTGTTTGGTCTAAAGTGCTGCGGGGTATACCCTTCATTTCATAACACTGCATAGGTGCATTAAAACGCCAAGCGGTTAAAAATAGAAACTTCTTTCAGTATCCATGGAGATTGTCATCATACCAGCACTAGTACAACTGTGCTGTAAAATGGGAGCAGTGGGACCTCTGATTTTGGGTTTAACACTGGGAATGTTAGCTGTAGAAAATCCATTATAGCTGCAGTGGGTATTGGAACATCTGAGCCTGAAGTAAAACGAAGCTCACAAGCTCAGCGCCAGACTGATGCTCATCAAAGAGGTTGAGATTTTACACTTTAGTAAAAGGATAACGTTGATGCTAAATTATGTTAAATTACTGTAATATGATGTGCCATATGGCGGATACACGGCCAACATATTGTAAAATATCAAGGCAATCTCAGCTTAGGTGGCCCCCATAGGCATCAGGGTAGCGTTATTTCTCTCCACTCATACACAGCGCCACCTCCTACAACTCCAGCTGTGGCTCTGGTTGTGTGATGATGTGTTAACAGAAAAACAAAGACAGAAAAGAAAGGTACTCCTGTAATTGATTATTCACCCCCCTTTTATGTAAAAGCAGCTTTTCATTTCAAGAGGACAACAAGGGTTGCAACAGTATAGGATTTTCATGGTACAATAACTGACGACAATGCAACTGTTTTACAGTATATGGTAATACACAGTCGTTATTATCAGTCACAATGACCCTTGGTTGAATAAAGGCAGGCAGGAGACGAGGACAGAAGATGCATGCCCAGGTGACATTCTCCATCTGTTTCAAGGTATACCGCTGCAACCTAATAACTATTGAGCGTGATGAATTTTTTTTTTTGTAAAGGTATTTTTGGGGCATTTTGGCCTTTAATTGATAGGACAGACAAGTGTGAAAGGGGGAGAGAGAGGGAGTGGCATGCAGCAAAGGGCCACAGGCTGGAGTTGAACCCGGGCTGCTGCGGCAACAGCCTTGTACATGGGGCGCCTGCTTTACCACGAAGCCACCGACGCCCCAGGGTTTTTTTGTTTTTTTTAATATTTTAGTTTACATCCATCATTCTTGTAGCCTTCAAGGGATTCTTACATTATCCAACTGTATACACTGAATAAAAAATTAAAAGGAAAGTTTTCAACATCTCGTCAAATGTGCTTCATACGTCTATGGCCTGGCACCTTTTCCTAAAATCTGCCAAATCTCAACAGTCATGGTTAGCCTTGAGTCTCCTTAGTGAGGCTAGCTACTGCTACAGATTTGTTTGCTTACACCACTAATGCTGCAAAGCAGCAACTTTGATGTAAAACCTATTAATGAATGCGCATTTAGAGCTTTTAGGAATGTTTATTGGCTAATTTAGATTAAAAAGGCTGCGTTGCCATCACTATAAAGCATAAATATGTATTGCAGATTTTTTGATAGTAAAGGTTGCTGACCCCTGATGTAATGTTAGCTCATGAGTGGGTTGAAACACTGCCTCTGGCTGACTTTGTTTGATGTAAATGTAAATGAGAGCCCTGTAAAATGGTCTTACATATTCACTTGATGACACTATGGTAAAAGACTGAGGCTAAAGCAAACAGGTCCCATGTAAAAATGTCTTTAAAAAGTTGATGATCTTTGATGATGTGGAAATAAAGAATCAGCATTAGCATGTACTGCAGAGTAGAGCTATTTAGACCTGGTGTTATCAGTACAATAAGAAAAACGTTTGTGGTGAGAACGTGTTCCGACCTCGATCCGAACCAGCTGCAGTCACATGACACATTGTTTGGGTTAAACATGAGCATGTTACAGTCCTGGAGGATTATTAATGTGCACCTCCTCCTGTACTGCCTTAATATGCACATTCAGCACATCCAATGCATCAAAACATTGTTTTCTAGTTGGAGCCGCGCCTCGTTTTCAAACTGTATGCTTTGACTAAAATGAACAATGACAGCAATATAGTCCACGATGAGCAGCGCTAAAATCAACCTGCGTAGTTGTCCCTCCATTGTGACATTAGAAAGTGTCACATTTGTCTTGCAAGTGTACTCTTCTTCAACGTTTTATTTACTTCCTGGATTTTTCCCACATGGAAATTCTGACGAATCAAGAGCAGCTTTCAATAATATTCTTCCCTGATTCAGACCAAAGCAAGACAACTCTGGGTCTGAAAGCACCCTAAAACTCCACAAAATAATGTATGAAATTCATCTGTCCTTAAAAGTGACACTGGGTTACTTCTGCAGGTAGTTAAGTTGACAGGCAGACATGTTCACATTTGTAGCATATGTTGGGACAGACCATTCCTTACAGTGTTGATCTTTTACTTTTACATTTTGGAAAGGGCAAAACAAACTCTTTACAGTATTGTTTTTAGTACAACCATGGGCCCTCTGCTCCATAATGCAGCGGCCTGCCTTAACTAGTTGAGGGTGCCAAGCAAAATCTGAATGCTTGCTTGCAGACCAGATTAACGACGACAAACACTCTAAACACGTATTATAATGATAATAAAAATGATGATCATGATGAAGATAGTGATATTTATGTTTATCTCCAACAAGCACACTATAAATGTAAATGTCAGATCGGATCAAATGTCACAGAGAGACACAGGGAAAGCACCCACTGGGCCTACAACAGTGTTTATATTGATGCTACATACTGAGCTATTATTGCAGATGAACACAAATAACTCGGTGGAGAAAAGTCTGTCTGCAGCATTGAATAGCGTGAAAATTGATGCCCTCGCAACATTCTTCATGTGACATTTCCACGCTCATCACTGCTGCAAAAATAGCACAGCGTTGAGGTAATGCTGTCGGGTCGGGGTGGGGGTGAGTAAGACATGGTGTGTGTTGGAAGGAGGAAGGGGGAAGCGGGTTGTATTTGCTGGAGGACAGGGACATGATGATGATGAATCTGAAGTACGATTTCCACTAAACGAGACAGCTAATGTGTGACCTTTGCTTTGCCCTAATCATGGCTCTCATCACACGGCCATGCAGGCCAGTCCAAACACACACGCACACGCAGGCACACACACACGCAGTCCTCATCACACTCTCCGAGGTGCTGAGGGCATAAATGATTAGCCAGATGAGAGGAGCACGGCCTGTTAGCAGCTAATCACCCTCTCACTCTCCACTATCATAGAAATTAAATCATACTTCTGTTTCTTTCTCACACACCCCCCCCCCCCCCCCCCCCCCCCTTTATTTCTTTCTCTCAAGTTCTCTCGCTCTTATTCTCTTTGCAAACACTGCTTTTAGATTAGTCTTATGTAAAGTTAATTTCCCATTTTAATCTTTATAAATAAGGTTAATGTCCATTTATTCATCATGAATAAATTGATAGTGGAAAATGAAAGTTTGTCTTCCTTCCTCTCTTTCCTCTCTCTTCAAGTCCGTCCCTCCAATTCAAGTTCTCCGTTTCATCTCTCCATCTCTTTCCCCACATGCAGACAAATCAGATTTTTTCTTCTCTCGTGTTCATCCGCCTCATCTTTCTGTCTCCAGCCCCAGGATCCAGCTGTGTACGGCCCCGACTCAACGCTGGTGAGGAGCTCTAAACATTACCTGAGGATACGATACACACTTCTGCCTTACCTCTACACACTCTTCTACAAAGCCCACACCACAGGGGAGACTGTCGTACGTCCCGTCATGCATGAGTAAGTCATTCAAAATATTGTCAGTGTACCGTCCTCATAACATCAGTTCAGACAGGGACACTCGCATTAAGAAATTGACCATTTATAGCGAACGTTATTTTTGTTGGAAAGGGCTCTGCTGATCGAGGGAGCTGTCAAAGCATCGGACCAGTGACAAGGAGTCATCTGAGGGAGTTAGTCCCAGGGGCGTAGTGTAGGCAGTGTGGTTGCATGAGGTGGGGGGACCCAGAGAGAGAGAGTGGGCCTTCCAATAATGTGTTGGGTTGAGAATTATTCCAAATAAACTATAAAAAACTCTTAAAATTAAAAATTAAATTAATTAAATCAATAATGTCTCATTTTCTTTGGTAGTTTTTGTGATATACAGATATAAAACTTGCAGAAAAGACTCCCGCACACGGTCTAACTTGCAAAAATAATGATTATAATGCTGCTGCAATGTTTCGGTGACCAGGCAAACACACTGTTTCTACAGGTTTCATTCTTCTCGTCCCTCTCCTACACATCTGTTTGAAAACAGATGTGCAAAATATTCCTTCATTTTGATATACAGATATGCAGTGATGACTGCTAGGTAATATGTATGTTAATGTTATCCACTGTCAAGTCTCCGATCATGTGATGAGACGCTATAATAATAATAATAATAATAATAATAATAATAATAATAATAATATCAATAATAATAATAATAATAATAATAATAATAATAATAATAATAATGATAATAATAATAATGACTGGAGGACGCAGAGAAAGGTCCATAGCATACTACATAAAAACAGACAATCTTCTACGTAAAAAGGCACAGTATAATAAATACAATATGTATATAAAAAAAGACAAGACATGCCCAACACTACATTATGCAAGTTCATATAAAAAGACAAAATTCAATCAACTGCACTCACAAGCTGGAGAGCGAGTGGTCCCACAGTCTCAATGAAAGCCTGACTAAGCTCAGCTCAAGGTTGGCTAAAGCCTGGATGATACCATTTTCTGAGACAGAGAGTCTGCACATATCAATATAAGAGCAGGGCAGGCAGACATACCAACATTTACAAACACTTGGCACTGGCACTGCACCATCATGGAAGCATAAGAAGCAGTTTCATTCCATCATTACAGGCCACATTAAATCTTTGCATGTTGCTCCTCTTATGGGAGCACCACAAGTGTGCAGTATACAGCGGGGTACAAAATGCTCTAAAAAGAGCCATCTGGCGTGTGCATACAACTTACAGCACTGTCTGTGGACATCTTTATCATCAGATAAATCACTGGCTGAGATATTTAACTTCATACAAACTTTAAGAGCAACACCAGATTGGAAGAACTCAGGAAATGTTCTGTCTTCTTCACTTCTAACAACCATAATGTTAAACTCATTGGCATTATATCTGAGGTCAGTGTGTCCATGAAAGCATCCCACCACAATCCATCATAACTACCTTACACCACTGGCTAGTCCCCGATAATAAACACATACATGAACATCAATCACCGATAAATCATCAATATACAATGTCACACAGGAGGATGTTGGGGTGGTGGGGCTGTGGCAGCAAACAGCAGTGGCAAGCCAGGCCTCAAGGAGCATAACGCCATGACGATATAAATGACCAGTGTCAAGTCCCAAATGATCTTTGTGGCATGCATGAGGTAAAAACACTTCAAAGCTCCAGAGGAAGAAGAGCCCTAAATCAACTCAGGCCACACAGAAGCACCAGGAGGGCAGTCACAAGTCAACACCACATTAACCCATCTAAACTTCATTTTTGATTAACAATAATGCAAATTAATACACACTCATTGCAAATAAATACACAGAGATTTCAAATGCACATATCCAGCAGCACAGCAGATTGCAAACAGCCAGCAGCACAACATCACATGCAGAGGCCATGAATGCCAATGATTCATGCACATCACAAACTGAATGACCATCAGCAACAACAGCAAAGCTGCACCCAGACATAGCCAACAACAGCCATAGCTAGCTCACTGGCATTACTAAGCAAACACAACCTGAAGCGACCTCAAAGCAACAAGCGACAGACACTTACCTCCACCCCGGTATCGTGGAGGTGAGCAGCCTGCTGACAGAGTCATCCTGGTCCCACAGCAAACACAGGAACACTTCTGTGGTGGCACCTGAGGGAGAAGCTGTTTGACAACCAGCTGAGCGCACGCGGTGCGCAGCCAGTATTTACTCTCCGAGGTCAGTTGCGCCACCAAACGCGTTGACAAACAGGTTGTAATGTCCGCGCTGTGCACCTGCGTGAACATGATTGGACTTCATTCACAGGATGAGCCAATCATTGTAAAGCATACGTCAAACACCTGACGCCAATGAAGCAATACGAGCGCGACTTCAGTGCTCAGCTCAGCATTAATAAATGACTAAATAACTAATAAATAAATAAGATTTAGGGGTGCAATCCTTGTACATCCTTACCATTTTTGTTTTATTCTAACAACATGCACATCTCTGCAACAAATGGACAGTTATTGTTTTTTTCCAGAACTGACCTTTCTTCTACAATTGCATTAAGAAGTGGTGGAAGTGAAATGTTACAACATACCCTATGGGTGGTGCTAATTGCTGGAAAAGTCTGTTTAACACAATGAATTCAATAGAAAATGTGCTATATGTGCTTTTTTTTATCAACTCTAATTTGAAAAATCTTGGATCAATAATGATTTACGAGGATGCAAACAGCGTTAATTTCATGTGTAGCATACCAGCATGCATGCTGCAGTAAACAGACATTTATTTAGTGAATGAGGATGTGGTGCTTTTACTCAGTGAATCTAGTCTAAACTTTGTTTTGTTAGCCAGAAGATCAGTAAAAAGATGTCTACTGGATTACACTCTTTTCTCTGTCACTCCCAAGGTTCTTCTCTGACAGCACCACCTGGACCGTGGACCGCCAGTTCCTGTGGGGAAAACACCTGCTCATCACACCTGTACTAGACCCGGTCAGACAACACTTACAAAAAAAGAAAAAGAAAAAACATCCCAGATCTATCTCTCTCTCTCTCTATCTCTCTCTCACACACACACACACACACACACACACACACACACACACACACACACACACACATGTATATGAATGTGCTCCTTCAAGTAAATGCACTCAATGAAAATGTACTTGCAGCTCCTGTATCATATCTAACACAGTAACTTCACTATACTACTGTATGCAGTGCATATAGACACGTGTGTGTAGTACACAGAGAAATGTGTCTTGCAGACGAGATGATCAGTTACTCACGCACGCACTCAAGCAGTCATACACACGCACACCCTGACCTCCACTGGGAAAACATGACATGGGATTTTCTTTGTTGCCCTCCCCTCCTCTCATCCCTCTTTCTTCTCTCTTTCATATCCTCCCTCTTTTCTCTCAGCTCTAATGAGAGCACTGACCTCATTACTAGCAGATTAGAAGTGTAGATAGAAGTGTGTATGTGTGTTTGTGCATGTTTGTCTCAGTGTGTGTGTGCGTGTGTGTGTGTATCCGTGAGCCTGTGTGTACTTGTGAATGTGCGTGCCTGTACGTGCAAGTGTATGCGTGCATACACAGCGATTGCGGTCATGTCAAAGTGGCCTGATTAATAAGCAATTTAGCATGGCCTCTTGTGAATTACAGAATAGTGGAAAGCGAATTGGATTCATAGTGGGGCCGGGGATAAAGTAACTTCAATCAGTGTGATTGTGGAAAAGTTTCTAATACGAGAAGTGGAGGGGTTTATGCTTGCAGTGCCTCAGGGTTCAAGCTGTCCTAAGGGTGGGGACAAGGAAGGGCCATGAGGTGACTATGAAGGTTGTTATTTCTGCTAATCAGAAATATAAACACGACAAACAAATAGCAGTCAAAAGTGCACCTACAGTGGGACCTTTCAAGGCCAGAGGCACTGCTAAGCTGGAGTGCAGCTGGAAACAGGATAGGATGAAAAGAAATCCATTATTGGTGAGTGTGTTGGGGGCTGACAACAATTATGACCAATTGCTCGTTTTCTTTCTCTTTTAAAACAATGTGCTCGGCATCATCAAAGTGGCCCCATAATTGAATTGCGAGAAATGTCTGCAAAAGAAATGCATCCCCAAGGAGACAAATTACGACCTTGCTTTTGATGGTGCAGAAATGTCATTAATGAATTCACAATGCATTAAGATAAACTTATTCAGAAATGTTGCTTACCATGTTGCTGTCACGTGGAAACTCTTTAAATGACACTGTGACCATGTGCAGAGACAGTTTGGTTGTATGGCTGCAGCTAATAGCCAGTCCCCGACATGTACAGACGAAGCATTCAGCCTTACAATCCTCACTTAATGCATCATGGCCCATTCTGACAGCTATGTTAGAAACCAGTCAGTCATACTGCAGCCACATGTGCAGTATACAGTTGGAAAATATGTTTTTTTATTCTCTCTGCTTGAGGGAGTTCGGATTTTAAATCAATTTGGCCAGCATATCATCCACAAACAGAGTTTGTAAGCTGTAACAGTTGTCTGCCTGCCCAGAATTTAGGTAAAACCAAACCCCAGCAAAACACCAAAGATGCACCGTGCTGCTTGATCAATACTAACAATCGATACTTACAAGACCCCACATGAACCTCCCCTCCCACTTGTGCTTACAGAAGTTCATGGTTAGCTGAAAAATACCAAAGAGGTCCAAGGTAGTAAACAAAAACAACTGAGTCTGACAGAAGTAGATAGATAGAAAGACAGATAGATACAGAGCTGCTGCTCTGTTTAATCTGTCTGTTAATCAGTCTACGGTGCAACATCAGTCTATATGTTGCACATGCTACGCTAAATCAGTCTGTGAGATGAATGAAATTACAGCAGCACACATACAATACTGTGGGCCTTTTTCATTGTCACTGTTGGCCGTGCCAAGTCAAGCCATGCTGCACCAAATTGCGCTTTCATTATCAGTTAAGAAGTTGTGTTAAGTCACTGCTTGAAAACTCATTTCCTTATTTTGCTGCTTCACAATAAAAGCTTTTACATAACAAAATAATAATAATAAATAAATAATAACTTTTATTGTGAAGAGTCTAGAGGAAATGAAATGTGTTTATCACCAAATTAGCAGAACTTTATTAGTAGTTTAGTAGGGAGAGTGAAAGCAGAAACAGCCACAGTGAGATGTTGACGAAGAGCTGCTCTTCCTGCACCTCTGCAAACAGCTCACCTCCAACAGGTGAACTTCTTTTACCTGCCCTGTTGTGGAAAAACACATGCAACAAATTAACAGGGGACTTTAGCTATGGATCAGCTTGAAACTGAACTTGAAGCTCATTTCATAGAATATACCGATATATATGTCATGTATCGCAATTCAGCCGGATAAGATATGAATGTTTGTCCATATCGCCCAGCGTTAATAGATTGATTAATTAATCAATTTTAGGTTTATGAAAGGAAATGTCTAAGTTGTAAAGTATGACTTTTCTTATTCACATTTAATGTTTCTTTTAAATTACAAAACCTGGCCTGTTGTGTTTTGACATGGCAGCCCTAATCTGTAAAAAGTACCATAGCAGCACAGCTAAGCACACTGACACCAGCTTTAGAAGTATTTCGGACCACCGCTACGTCACATGAAAAGGATTTTTTTTCTCCAAATGACAGATCTCATGTGGCTGAATATTCATCTTTTGTGGTGAAAGGGTGCTGCTGAGCGGCGGCGATGTGGTTTAAGCCAGGGTGAGGGCAGGCATTAAGAACAGAGAGCGCCCACGATCTGTTCCAGATGCATCAGGCTGTGAAGGGCCCCGTGAAGAGATAGTGTCAGCTTCTTGAGTGAGGTCACAGGCTGATCTTTAACAACCCTTCACATCCTACACTCACTTTTCTTTTCTTTTCTTTTTTTTTCATTATTCTCATATCTCTCTGTCTCTTTCTATTTATCGCTGTGTCCGCCCGCCTCTCCCTTTTCTCTAATGATGCTCTCGCGCTATCATTCAGATCAGTCGATGCTTTAACCTTGATCTCTGTGATAAACTGGGGAGATCTCCTGCACTCTCCCTCTCTCTATCATCCCCTCTGGTCTTCATCCATGCTTCCACTCTCCCCCCCCCCCCCCCCTCCCCTCTTGCCCATTACTCCCTTTACTTTTTAGCTCATCCTTTCATCAAACGTTGGCTCCCTTATCTCATCTGCATTCTCTTAATCAGCTGCTGTCAACTCACCCTTGTGATCCCATTTCATTTCATCCCCCCCCCCAAACCCCCCCTTCACTCTCTCTCACTGCCTCTCTCATCTACCTCAGCTACCATCTGATCATTCTGCCAGTATGAATCTTTAGCCCACCTGATCAAATCTTACCTTATGGCTAACAGAGCTTCAGTAGTCTAAATGAGGATACAGGCCTCATGGCTTGTCCCTCTCAATCACAGTTAGCAGCCATGCTAAGTCCTGCAGTCCCTTCCCATTAGTCAGTGGGGTGAGTGATAGGCGCCGCGAGCAAATCAGACACCAGAAAACGAGGTGTAGGGGGGAGCATCCATTTCCCCAGGCTGTCATCCCACAGGCTGTGCAGCGGTTGTGACAGGTGATACGCCTCAAACTGTGAATGTGGCCCCCAAAGAGGACACTCATTTGATTAGCAGGCCATTATAGCAATATGTCTCCATCGTATTGTACTCTTTGCAGAGTTTCACATGAACTTTTCGAGGGTTTTGCATTTCAAATTTGCTCTCATTTGCCTCTGTTTATTTATCCTTTGTTCCGTATTCTCTTACCTGTTTGTTCTTTCTTGGCTTCCTGTCAACCCTCTTTCTTGTTCCTAATAACAGGTCTCAGAGGGCCACGAAATAGGACATGTTACTGAAAAGAGAGAGGGAGAGAGAAAGGGGAGAGATGTTGGTGCCATCGTTGCCTTTGACAGACGGCCTTGGCCTACACGGCTGACATAGTGTATTTCACAATTTGGCCTGTTTTGAGAAGGACCTCTAGTTCGCTCTTTCTCTTGCTGTGCTCTCTCTGTGTTTATCTCCCTCTCCCCCTCTGTTCTGCCCTGTCAGAAAGAGCAGGGAAGTGACAACGCTATCAAAGGCTTGGCGCTCTTCTATTGATTGCTCCTGTCTGTCCACCACCTTAAGCTATCAAAGGCTGTCACCTATCAGTCGTCGCTTGATGCTGTCTTTTCCATCATCTGTTGCCTCATAGCACTGTAGACTGAAATGTCACAAGGGCTTTGTGGAAACTTTATATCAGATGGAAGGCAGTTTTGAAATAACTCTCCTTGATGGAAACATTTTATCTTCTTCTTATTTATGATTAAGTTGCAGTGATTTATAGCGACAAGAAATATCCACGTTTTCCTTTGTGGTGTATTGTTGCTTTTCTCCTCATGTTTAGCCTTGTGAGATTAAAGTGTCAGGAGTGGTGCAGTGAGGTAAAGCTGGTGTTACTGGCTGCGAACACAAATCAAACACAGACGTGCTTTCACACGAAACACAAAGCTGACACCTTTTGTTGTGTACTCCACAAATCAGAGGTATATAGTGTTGTATTTAAGGGCAACAACAAACGTTTAGATTTGTTCAGGTATGCAGACATCTAAAGACATATGTTGTTTTTGTTCTCTGCAGGGTATGGACAGGGTGCGGGCATATGTCCCAGATGCTGTGTGGTATGACTATGAGACGGTAAGATTATATACTGCTTACTTTAAGAAAACACTGAGCAAAAATTTGAACGCAGCACTTTTGTTTTTGCTCCCGTTTGCTCCAGTGAAAGATCTAAGACTTCTTTTATGTGCTTCTTTTCTTTTACATTTCTCTCAAATTTTCATCACAAATGTGATTAAATGTGCACTTCTCCTTTTTCAAGATAATCCATCCACCTGACAGGTATGGCAAATCAAGATGCTGATTAAACATCATCACTACATAAGGTGTGCCTTGGGATAACCACAGTTAAGGGCCACTCTAAAACACAATGCCACAGATGTCAGATGTTTTGAGGGAGCATGCCATTGGCATGCTGACTGCAGGAATGCCCACCAGTGCTGTTGTCCATGAAGTGAATGTTGATTTCACTACCATAGGCCATAATTTGGTGGTGCATCTGTAAGAAAAATGCTGAGTGCGGTTGTGTGTGTGTTTAGGTCATATTTTCTGGGAATCCAAAGTTCTTCGTGCGCCGATATTTTCCTTTCCTCTTTGTCTCTCTCTCAGAACTGGCATCAACAGCCATCCTTACTGCCAAACTGGACACATCTGTCCCACCTGTCAGGTCACCCTAACCCAGCACGTTCTACTTTGTTTGACCTCCCAAGGCTTGACTTACGCACGAACTACTCAAATTATCAAAACACCTTTTATGGGTCCTTTTGCTGCCAAATCTGATATTTGACCAGCTGCTTTCCAAACCTTGAGTAACTGTCTATCTTTAGTATGACATGATACATTATCTGCCTCTACACGTCCAACCGACTTCATGACAGCAGACCACATGTAACGACACCAGCTCAGGGCCTCCACATCCAGCGTCTTGAGCCCGGTCTCACCAACGAAAAAAGCTGTCCTTCAACGTCGGCATGATATGCGGACAGTTGTCGATATAGTTTATCCTGCCGGCAGGCTTCAGGGGAGAACACAGCAGGACAAGGACGAAAGTAGTGAAAGTCCAAATAGGGCGGGCGGGATGGGTCCAACAAACACAGACTTTCACCAGAGAGGAGCAGTGTTGGCGTCCCATAAGATTCTAAAGCCTGCTTTAGTTTGTTGTTGAAGAAAAACAAATGTCACTTCTGGGTGTACTGACGCAGTGAGACTGTATGTAAATGGTAAATTTCCAGTGAAAACGAAAGTGTATCTTGAAAGAAGAGAACTGGACATGGTGTCCCAGTAAGATAACAACCAATGCATCCAAGATACCTTCCATGTCGTATGTGGAGGTCGGAGTGAGAATGTTTTGGCGTCTTCACCTGGAAGATCATGTGAGACCACCCACCTGACCAGCTAATGCAACTATTGGTTTGCACAACTTAAGAAACCATCTCAGGGGAGCTCATCTGCATGCTCGTTGTCCTCACCAGGATCTCGACCTGACCACAGTTCATCAACGTAAACATCTTGTGCAGTTGTGAGGCCGGTTGGATGTACTACCAAAATCATGGAAACATTATTGGAGAAAACGTATAGCAGTGAAAAGAACATTCAGTTCCCAGGCAGCAGCTCTGGTGGACATTCCTGCAGTCAGTATTGCCAATGGTACACTCCCTCAAAACTGATAACATTTGTGGCGTTGTGTTGTGTGATCAAACTGCATGTTTTAGAGTGGCCCTTTATTGTGATCATGCTAAGGCACACCTGTGTTGTAATGATGCTGTCTTGATCTCGATATGCCACACCTGTCAGGTGGATTATCTTGAAAAAAAGATGCGATCACTAACAGATTTTTAAAACAAATTACCAAACTTTGAGAGAACTATAGATCTACCTACCTTGACTGAATCATCTCCTGCTAACACAGACACACATAACTCGACCTGTACACATGTGCAGATGCACAGACATGACTGTAATGACTGACACACGTGCACTGTAGATAGTGTCTTTCCTGGTTTACTTGTCAGTAGACTTAATTTGATTGATGGAGACTACTCTTTAACTTAAACCCGTGAAAAATGGAAGCAAAAACCAAGGTGTTGCTTTTAATTCTTTGTTCAATACTTTCCTCTAAAGCACATCCTTTTCCTCTTCAGGTGAAAAATTATCAACAGTTGCTTTAGATGCAGATTAATTCATACCCTTACCGCAGACATTGCAAACACTTTAGCTCTTCAGGTTCCAATTGTTGCTGAAATATTTCATTTAATTGAAAAGGAACTTAATGTACAATGCAATGAATGTTCTCCAAGTAAAGTGCACCTAATGTGAATACCACTTCTCTTTCCTTTGATGGCCATAGAGAGAAAATATGTGATTGTGAGTTTGTGTTTTTTTCTGTACCCATTTTACATGCATGAAGAAGACAGGATATTAAAAGCACATTTCAATAAAATAAATTCCGATTCAAAACCACAAGATGCAAAAAAAAAAAAAAATACCAGAGTTGAATCAGCATCTCTCTGATACAGCCTTAAGAAACTGAACATCATAAGCCTTATAAATATGATAAACAGGAAATGGCATGACAAATAGGCTGAACAGGATTAATTGCAGGCTTGCTGTGTGAGAATGCATTATTTTATAAAGGTGCACCTGATAAATTGGTAACCCAAATGTGTAGCACTCAACAAAAAACACTGCAAGAAGGCCTTATAATTGTTATGTTACATTAGCGGAATTAACACACACACAAAGAGCATGTATCACATGAAAGTCTTTGCCTCGAGTTCTTTGTTTGAGACTGAGAGACGAGAGCGATAAGACAGAGCGAGCGTGAGGACAAAGATAGAGTGAAAGAGGGGACATCCAAGAGAGGAGAGAGACTATCTCCCTGACAGAGAGATAAAAGAGGTGTTGAGCTCCTTTGGGACCTTATTTGGGCGTCACAGTGGCGATGTAAAGCGCCCACTGATCAGATGAACGATTAGATTGGCTGCCTTGCCGCCGGCCCCTTGTCCTGGTTGGTCCCCTGTGATTATCTGGGTAGGAGGATGGAAGGGTTGAAGAGGCGGGGGTCATGGAGAGAGAGGAGAGCAGGGACAAGAGAGAAGATAAGAAGAAGAAAAAGGGGGATGGCATTAACGGTATGTAAAGGAATGGCAAGATGGGAGGATTAGCCAGGAGGAATAGGGAGAAGAAGAGAAGACAAGGCTAGAGAAGACCTCCTTAAGGCAGACAATGAGGGGGTGATACGATCTGAAATTGCTTGTAGACGCTCCACTAACTCCAGCCCACACACTCGCCCATACTCTACTGTACTGCATAAAGTGGTACACGCACACACATTCTCACACGCACACACACCTCCATGGGAATGGATGAAAATGGGATACAAAAAAAAAAAAAAAAGAATTAGAGCACCACAAGAGAGAATAACATGACGGGGAGAGGGAAGTAGGTAGAAGGAGAATGAGAGGAGATGGAGAGAAGAGAGTTTTAAATTGTTTTAGGCTGGTCTGAGGATTCAGTCCTCAGGGGATCAGAAATTAACTGCGCTCTATCGGGGCCCTCCGAGAAACGAGCAGAGAGTGAGAGACACACAAGAAGGGAGAAAGAAATGTGTCTCCTCATCTCAAATAAGCGCATCTCATTAGAACAGAAAATTATGATTATTATATGGTTATGATGCAAAAAAAAAACATATATGAAATCGCCCTCAACTGTATTAGTCACGGCATTCTCCAAACTATTTGTAAACATTTCAAAAATCCAACTGTGATTAAACCCATTCTTCTAAATGAGGCTTTCGGCCCTGATCACAGAAAGCGTTTTGTAGGCTACAAAATGCCAGGCGCGCCACACTGCCTTCTCTTTAATTGAATGCCACTAGTAAAAAAAAAAATGAAATTGTTGCCAGGCAACCATGTTATCAGTTTACTGTTTATCTATTTTAGTTATTTGACAGTAATCCGGAGCTAGTTACTTAAACAGACAGGCAGAGGGTACTTCCTGTAGCTCTGGTTGAGAGTGAGAGGCTGTCAGCAAAATTTTGAGCACAGGGAAACGGAGTTCTGTGTGGGTACATGAAACCCACAAAAAAGAAGGTGGATCACGGGGAGTACCACCAGTTGGTCCAGGAGCTTCTCCTCCATGATGGCTGTGTCCAGAATATTTTAGGATGACTCGGGCAGTTTGACAACCTGCTGTCTATCGTCAGGCCGTATAGCTCTGGGTATCCAGCAACCGCTACCACCAGCTTCCCCTCCATTGTTCACCAACTGTAAACATGTTGTTGTGACCACTACAGAAGGCCCGCCTCTCAAATCTTCCCATTGGACAATGGGAAAAAAAAGATGACCAAAAAAAGAGATGACTTGGGGTGTTCTTTTGCTTTGAGTTGAAGTCTTTTCAATCCGAGGAGTTCAGAGCGATCCAGCAAAAATTCCAGATGCCTAAAGCGCAGAAACTTGAGGTGCGTCACAATGCAAAAAACGCAAGCAAAACGCTTCACTCTTATTGAAAAACAATTAAAAAATCAGTCTAAAAGGTGGGTTAGACAAACAGAACCAATTCTACCACTCATTGTCACATCTTATCCATCCCATCATCTGTTAAGGCTGTCTGCTCTGATTGTTTTGAGCTTGCCTTTTCTGAGAATGGTGTCCATGCTGTGTGTTGAGGTGAGCCTCCTCCACCCAAAATGCTATCAAAACTTTTGTTTGTGATTGCCAACACAGCCTCCCTAATTCCTGATTGGGAAAGAGACAGAAATGAAGCATGGGGAAGCATCATCACAGTGATGAGATTATCACACAACCTCTGTGTGGGACAAAATATGACCGGAAATTTGAGGTGAATTTTTTAATTGACAAATAAAGGACATGACAGATTTGATAAAGATCACAGGCGACCTCTAACATTATTTCAAACTACTTCCTGTGTGAATAGAGCTCTAGGTTTTCAGATGTCCCTCTCTGAAATTTCTGCCACAATCTCAACAAGTTAAGATAAATAGAATTTTATTTGTGGAGCTCACAGGTTTTAAAATTATGATGCGATGTGCATAATCCACAAACTTCACAGTGAACAGAAATCATACTGTAGGCACTATGTTTCAGTAGAAAGTTGCTCCAATGAAAAGCTTGCACAGTGAAGTCTGCAAAGAGTCCAGATTAAAGAAAACCACTGCTGTCCACATAGCTAGATACCACTGGGGGTAAATGAGAAAAAATGTAGTGAATGTTTTATGCAAGCCGGTTCTTCAAGACATTTTTTTTTGAATAACTTTTTGAATTATTCTGCTTATGCAATGAAACATCATGCAACAACTCATGCAATCAAGATCAAGTAGCTCAAGTAATTGTAAGAGTGGAGTGTGTAGCTGAGACGGCCAAAGATCATCATCAGTGTATAGGTTTACTATGCTTTTGTAACGCAAGATTAAGTGTAGTATCCTGTGTTCACTGTGGCTGATTGCAAAGCAGCGTTGGAGCCATTAAATGTCGTAGCAGGGTTGCAGACCCAGACTAATAGCTGATCCATTTGCACCAATGGCAAACACAGGTTTGCCTCTGCCTCAGAATAACTCCATCGTAGAGACAGCAATTTCACGCAAGCCCAAAGCCGGTATCTTCCAGCCCAGGCTTGTGCGCAATTATGGTCACTGTCCTAACCTTGAAATGGGCGACATGGAGATTGTCTTGCCCACTGAGCATCACATGAGGTAATTTAATAGATTCTGTTCTCTTACCAATCAGATGGAACAACTGGCGCACCGCAGAAATCATGTTGATATGTATCTGCCGGCTGACAAGCTTGGTTTGCACATCAGAGGTGGTGCGATCCTCCCCACGCAGAGACCGAATGTCACCACCACATACAGGTACACACACACATACACAGTTAACACCTCATTGTTTTGATTTCAACAAGAGAAGCTAAGGCGATATACATATACAGATCAATCAACACTTTTTCCACACAAGTGCACATGATCATAAATGCATCAGATTTTACCTCCTGTTTTATTTGATTAATGTGCAGAGATATTGTAGTCATTTGATTCACTAAATTGTAATTACAGGAGCGTATGGTGTTTGTACTTTAGCCTGTGTTTATGTGTATATCTCTAGTCGACGTAACCCCATGGGTTTGATCGTCGCTCTTGATGACAACAACAAGGCAGCCGGGGAGCTATTCTGGGATGATGGAGATTCCAGAGGTATTGTGTGCTAAATGTGTCAGTGTGTGTGTGTGTGTGTGTGTGTGAGAGAGACAGGATCATCCGTATCTTGTTATTACCACTCATTACAGGCTTCTTTTTTTACGAGCATCAAATTGAAGCTCTTATCTTGTTTAAGCACAAAGCATCACACGAGTCAGTGTGACTGTTCAAACACTGTCAGCTCACACACATTAACAAGTGAAGGTCAGTCACTCTGCTGTGTAACACTACATCAGATGCCAAACCGCAGTCGTAAACATTAACATCTGCTCTTTTTTTTTTTTTTAATTTCCCTTCACAGAAACTGTTGAAACAGGCAATCACATCCACTACGACTTCAACGTTGACTATGTAAGTTTCCTTCACATGTATCCACACCATCCTTAAAAGCCGGCCCTCGTATTCCTTCTGATCTGAACTCAAGTTCAAAGTTCAAAACCACCGGAGACTTCAGACTTTTCCTGTCCATAACACCAAGTGGAATTGATCCATGTTACGCCGCTGGAGCTTTGTTGGATCAAGTACTCTGTGTTCCTGCTTGACACAGAGCTGAGAATTGCCTTGCATGTTTAATGTATGATGGTGATGTTCTTCCTGTATGTAAGCATTACACTGGGATGTGGGGGGGTTTACAGACAGGAAATCTATCGGAGCAGCTGTTTGACTGATGGACAACAGTTGTGGGAGTTTATAAGCTGGTTGCTTAACTTGGAATGCGTGATACCAGCAAGTGATGCTAATTGGAATAGACTCCATCAATCTATCCTCCTATCTACTCAAAACAGCCAGAGAGAAAAGAAATGTTGAACTGCTGTGTTGAAGAATTTAAATTCAGCAGTTTTACTCAGCATTTTAGTTAGCACAAAGTTCAAAGTCATTTATTTTTTAATGTGCAACTGCAAGAGCAGTCATTGGCGTTGGAAAAACTCCCTTAAAAAATAAAATTAAAAAATAAAATAAAAATAAAAACAAAATAAAAAAAGTTTAAAAAATATATTTAATTATATATAAATGTATAACAAAAAAATATATAATATTAGAAATCTAAAGAGTATAACCAAAAAAAAAAAAAATCTAAGTATAGGGATAAGAAGTAATGCAACTTAAATTAAATATAAATAAATTACTAAGTAAACCAGTATGAATAGACAGAATGTAACATCAGTGTACTGTTGTAAAATGTATATGCATAACAGGAGCGTAAATAAATATGTCTATACAGAGGAGCAAACAGTTCACTTTAAAGCCAGGTAAAGTGACAGTTAGGAATATAATGACATGTCCTCTGCTTTATAGGGAGTGCTGAAGATGCAGGTGACTCATGCCGGCTACAAGGACCCAAACAACCTCAAGTTTGAGGACATTACTATCCTTGGTGTGCCTCATCCTCCAGTCTCTGTCTCTGTGACTCACGTTAGCAGTGGAACTTCTGGAAACTGGACCGTCCCTGTGCCGAACACCGGCATACAGTATGATGAAGCCAAAAAGGTAAACATGCCACAGCAAAGCACGTACAGACAGGGGAGGTAATCAGTGCACAACACAGTTCAACACTCCAGCAAAGCCTCTCCACCAAGTCCTTAGAAGCCCGGTTGGTTTGGTAGGCCGAACCAGGCCTGGAGGCAGACAAGTGAGCGATGAGGCAGGCAAGGGTACTGTGCAGGAGGCAGGGGATGTAATTGTTGAGGCAATGGATCCACAACCAGCTAAGTAAACAGTCAAAAAAGACAAACCAGTAGGGGACAGGCAGAAGGTAGGCCGAGGCCAGGCAGAGGGTCAAGAAGCAGGCAGGTCAGAGGCAGGCCAGGTCGACTTTGGCGACTGTAAGTAAAGAGGAACAGGTGAACTGAGTTGCCTTGATGAGGTGGCATGACTGAAGCCGAGGCACGGAAAACCAGGGTGAATGGAAAATTATAGACTGAGAGTTGGGTGACTGGACATGCAGAACTGTGACAACAGAGCTAAACAGAGCGTGAATTTTCCATGTCTGCAAAACATGTTAATAGGCAACTATTTGCCAACAAGTTTGCCATATCAGCTTTATACTGTAATTATATGTCAGTGATATGTTTATAGCCTGTTCTGCCACCTCCAAGTGGCCTAACAATTATGTATTACTGCTTAAAAAATAAATAATTTTTGTCGTTTTCATGCATTCGTAGTATTAAGTTAACCACAGTTGGGAATGCTGAATTGCATGATTGACATCAGTATGTAAAGCTGAATAAATAATTGAATAATAAGCCTGAGGTGGTCATAAAATATGACAAACTTCAATACATATTCTTAAGTATTTCCAATGCTGGGAAAACCTTGCTGTGCTGATGCAGGACAGATGCAGTGTGGATGAGTACTACAGTGGCTACTCGTGCAGGTGCCCGCCATTTGTTTCAATAAACCAGGAATGAAACCATTACTGTACATTTCAAGGTTAGCCTCTAAGTGTAAGAAATGATAACAATTTATATTAGGAGGATCATAAAAGTGTGTGTGTGTGTCAGATAGCAAAGGAAAGAGTAGGAAAGAATGACTGAGCAATTGTCCTCCAGTAAGTGCCTGGGGTTATGAGCAAACGGGAAGAGTCTATAAAGTATCAAGGGGTCCAGTTAAGTATTACTATAGAGACTTCCTTTGCGCTCTTGTGTATATTTGCGTGCACGCATGTGTGCATGTGTGCGTGGCCGGGGGCTATGCTTGTGTAAATCCTCAAGGTCTCCCTGGTCACACACACAAGCGTGCATTTATCAAATGACTCTCAGCGGTAATCATTTCCTGGGGGTGAAGGGTAAATGTGCTGTTAAACCTAAACCCTGGCTTGTCATGTCCATCAGTCTTTGTATGCCTAGTCGGAGTGGGCCTTGAACATAGCTCACAGCCGCCAAACATCATTAGTTCCATACGCGCTTAAATAGAACAGTACTTTACGACACATGAGGCACGTTGGCTCTCTGTATTTTATTTATTTTTTTGACTGGATTGCATTATTCTTTTTTTAAAACCACTTCCTGCCTGCTACATTGCCTTAGTGCCTTCTGTTTTGTTCACAGTGCATGTCCGAGTGCCCAATTTTTCATCCATTCTCTTCTTCCTTTTCCTCCTCTGTCAACCTGCAGTCTCTTCTCCTTTCTAAATTAGCATTGCATGTCCTGCTAGATGCATTTTACACAATAGAACTGATGAAGCGTTATTCTGAAATAAAATGACAATCAGGAAAAAGACTGATGAAGATCCCGGAAGTCTACTCACCAGCTGAGGATGTATCAGATGGCGACTGCGGTGACTAGAGTGAAAGGGGCTCCCAGAGACTTGGTGTTAGAATGACTCACAATTCCCGGCAGAGGCTGTTGAGACAGCGAGAGAAATTAACAGCTGTGTCTTAATTGGTAGCACACGCAACGTCAAGCACACATTCTGTCTCAAGGAAGCACGTCTTGGCTTTCTTGAGACAACTTAGGAAGAATGATCCCACACTGGCACCCCTGGATTTAATAATCACTCCGTGGTCCCACCTTTATCCTCTTCTTCCGTTAATCACACACAGGTTATGTTCCTACGTGGGCTCTCTCTGACTGTTGGGGAGTCCTATCTGGTGCAGTGGGAACTGGAGCCGAAGGAGAGCAAACGCTTTGACTGCCATCCAGAGGAGCATGCAGATGAGGCTAAATGCAAGGCCAGAGGCTGCATCTGGGAGGTGAGGGGTGACACAGATGAGGTTCACATGCAAAACAAAAAAAAAAATCTGTTTTCTCTCACTAAACAACTGGATTGTTTTTAGAAATCTGCAAAAATCTGATATGCTTTCTGTCCCCATCAGCCAACCAACATTGAACGTGCTCCATGGTGCTTCTATCCAGACGACTATGGCTACTCCATCACAACATCTGAAGAAACAAACTCAGGCATCACAGTTGATATCACTCGGAACAAGAAGTACAGGAGCAGCGGTCGTCCAGATTCACCAGACATTGACAAGCTCCGTGTTGAGATCAGATACCACAGCAGAGACATGCTGCAGTTCAAGGTGTGTGTTTGTGCCAGTAGTGGTGCATTCTCTTGTACATCATGACTATTTTTGCTTTATTTCCATGCATTGTTTGTTTGCGCTCCCTCCCTGTCCAGATCTGGGACCCAGCCACAGATCGTTACGAGGTTCCAGTGCCACTGTCACTTCCCACTGTTCCTGAGACTGACGAGAGCAGGAGGCTTTACAGGGTCGAAATTACCAAGAACCCATTCGGCATCCAGGTCATAAGGAAAAGCACAGGAACCAAGATGTGAGTGTTTCAGTTGTACAAGTGGCTCAGGTGGGCAGAGGTTGTTGCTATGTGTTCAAGACATTTTATTCTGTATTTTGAATGTTGGGTTTATTACTGTTGTTTTCGGGGTATCTGTCCTCAACCTTTCTGAAAAAACAATCTGTGTCCATGAAGTTAGCTTTTAATGTTAATGTTGTTTTTAATGTTCTAATGTTGTAAAGTTCCAGTTTCACATTTGGATTTTTTAATTCTAAAAAAAAGAGAAAAATCTTACTATATAATGACGAAAACGCTTTCTTTGGGTGTATCTGTGTGTGTGTCTGTCTGTGTGTGTGTCTGTGTGTGTGTGTGTGTGTGTGTGTGTGTGTGTGTGTGTGTGTGTGTGTGTTCCACGTTTTTCCCCTCACTGACTTGGTCAATCCATGTGAAATTTGGCACAGTGGTGGAGGGTCATGGGAGGATGCCAATGAAGCAATATTACATCAATTGGCCGATCTGCATGAAACTGGGTGAACATAATCTAGGGACCAATATCTAAAGTTCCCTCTTGGCAAAAGTTGGAAAACTTACTAAAACTGAGCTTCTATAAGGCAATGAATATTGCGGAGGGCGTGGCTCATCACATAAAGGTGTATAACATCTCAAGGGTTTCACCCATCACCACGCAACTTTGTAGACATATGACCACACATAATCTGAGGGGACCCCTCCATTATTGACCCCATCAAACAAAATGGGGGCGCTAGAGAGCTAATTTCTTATCTAGGCCTAACCGCCATATTGATTTTTACTAAACTTGGTAGATATGTTGAACAGGACGCCTCAAGGTGACTGGAGAAATTTAACTCTAATTGGCAACTGGGTGGCGCTATAACAACAGAAAAATGCTTAAAAATGGCTAAAATGCGACCGATCACTGTGGCTCCCCCTGTGGACCAGTGTTGTTGTTTTTTTTTTTGGTTTTTTAATTTCTGTATGACTAAGTCATGGTATGGTATGCTGTGCATAATCACGGAAACTGTCAGTGTGTCATTCTGTCAGTCAGTCATTCTGTCTGTCCCACGTTTTTCTACTCACTGACGTGGTCAATCTATGAGAAACTGCACATAGGCATTGAGGATTGGCATAGGTAGAAGGTGACAAAGCTACCAATGGGTATGGACTAATAAGTAATATTTTCAATTAATGCTGATGTGTTCAATAATGACTCCTTGTTATTGGGGCCTCTTTAAGAAGATGGTGGTGTTTAATATATGATCAAATGATAGACTGTCCTGATCATTAAGGTAAATTGATATGCATCCCATGCTATATTTTGTCTCCACAAGCACAAAGCAATCCCTCCTCATTGTCCCTGAAATTGGCCCCTTCAGGGTGGTGATTCACCAGGCAATTTTAGGCAATATACATGCTCCCGTTAACAAGCAATAAAGTGAGACATGGGATAAAAACTCTATTCAACTATTTCCAGGCAAGAAACTCTTTTCTTCCTGTGAGATTAAAGTAACAATGCTGAGTCAACTCCTCTGGCACTGTTACCCAATCAGATAGGCTCAGGAAAGTTGCCCAGTGTATCAACGCCTAAAGTAGTTTCCTCTTGTTCAGCAATCACGATGATGTCACACAAAGCAGTGGAGCGTCAGAGAGTCTTTTCAAAGCATATCTTTAAGCAAGGGTGACATTATTTTGCAGTTAAGCCTTCCATGTCTTTTTTTTCAGAAGTGTCAGTTGAAATTTTACTAATTAAAATTTATGAAGTATGTTGAAGGGATGCCTGCAGTTCCTGCGGGTTATTATGCTTATTTGTGTCAAACATATTGTGAATAACTCCCTTTGACAATAATTCCCTCTCCTCCTCTCTCTCCATCCTTTATTGATTTAATCCTCTGTCACTTTTCTCAGTTGGGACTCCTCTGTGCCAGGTTTCACATTCTCAGACATGTTCATCCAAGTGTCTACTCGACTGCCGTCAGAGTTTGTCTACGGTTTTGGAGAGACGGAGCATCCTACCTACAAACACAATCTCAACTATCACACCTGGGGCATGTTCTCCAAGGACCAGCCTCCTGGTGTAAGTATCACACTGAAGCACATGCATGCACACACGTGAAAACATCGGTGCAGCACTCGTCCTTATCGGATGCATCTGTTGTGTCACACTGCCTTGATGCATAGCTCGCTAACATGGCATCTGTTTAAAAGACTGTTTGACTGGTCAGGATTTCCAAGAACAAATTTTGACATTGATCTAGAAATGTTTTCCCACATCCTTTTCAAAGCATTGGCATCTTCCATCAAAACCAATTTTGTGCTTGTTATTGCATATGCAGCAAAGCGCCCTGCACTGAATGTCTTTATCATCACACCCTCTAGAGACTGCAGAGGTGACTTGTAAACAACCTTCCAGCACAGTATGTAAACTTGTCTTTCTCACATTCGTGTCACTTTGATGTGGCGCCGTTGATATGAGCAGCAGTTATAGAGTGTCATCGTGTTTTCCCTACTGGTGTCAAGGCCAGACAGGATGAGGTTTCCACCTGCATCAGCATTATCAAGCCTAATTGCTGAGCTGTCAAGACAGCTCCACAGGGTTCAGACAAATGTTATGGGGCCCCTCGGAGAGCAAGGGAATTAGAGTTAGGAGGAAAAAAATAAGAAGGGAAAGCGGATGAAAATGAGAAAAAAAAGTATAGAGCAGACAGGGTGACATGGACTCTGTATTTACGCAGTCTTTGATATACTAATATTAAACCGGATGAGACAACACTTTAAATAGGAGTTTGCGACTTAAATACATTTTTAGGTCAGAGTCAGAGAAATCACAGTCACACTAATACGTGAAGCATGAAATTCTAGTCACATTACTCGGAGAATAACTACATTTTTTAAATTAACAAATTATATTTAAAGTCACGTTATTACAATATTAATTGATCATATAGTAGTCTATAGTGTTACAAATACAATACAGTAATTGTCCTCTTGAGCCCCTGAAAAATCTATGACAGTTTCTGGCACACCACAAACCCAAACTACGAGGCAGCAGTAGTTGTAATGTGAAAAGACATGGAAAGATTGAGTGTGAACAACTGACAGTAGCAGTAATAAAAATACTACGACTCATTCATATCTGTCACTCTCAGTTGCCTCTGGTGCACCTGCTAAGGCCTCAAGTCTTGCCTGGCAGTGAAGGTGGAGACTTGGGCATTTGAAGTCACTGTGTCAGCTGGTTAAAAGAAAAGACATTAAATGGTCGTGCGGGTGAATCGCAGGCCGTGTTAAAGCTAAAACAGGGTGTTAACTTGTGTCTTAAAGGAACACTTCACCCGCATAATGGTCATCTGTGTATCAGTTACTCACCCTGTCATGTTGGATTCTTGAAGAAAACTTTTCTCACGTGCCTCCACAGTGAGTGAAGGATCGAAAAATGGAAAAAAAAATCTGGATGAAGTGGCGTAAAAGGGAGGGGGGCATTTAACAACAGCAAAACTTGATCAAAACATCTGTTTACAAACTGTTACACAACTCATGGCGTGTAATTCAAGTCTAAGTCTAAACATTATTATTTAACACACTGCAAGTGAGAAAAACAACAAGTTTTCATCAAAAATTCAACATAACACGAGCTGAGTAGCGCCTTTGATAAACCTATGATCATTTTGTGGGTGAAGTATGCCCTCAGGACCTGGTTCTTCAACAGGGGTCAGCAAACCCTAGGGGCTCCTCAAAGTTAGTGCAGTCGGGGTGCCGAATTACTGCTCGATAATTTAAGTATGTATTTATTTATTTTCTCCCAAAACGATCTAAAAATACACATTTACATAAATTCAACACATTATTAATACAGATAAATTGGCCTATTCATAAAACCCATTTCATTTACAGTACACAACTTTAATGACAGGCTAACTGTTACCCATGAATCGCTGTACAATCATGTGATTGTACAGCTAATGCTAAATTACTGTGCAGCAATGTTTTTCGGACTCTGCAGCACCTATATATATAACGACAAGGTGAACCAGTTACATACTTTTGCAACATATTGACAGGTTAGCTTTATTATTATTCCAAGTAAACAGACATTCTTGTGAGCCACAGTGAATCGCTTTGCAAGTTTTTGAAACTCTCACCATAATGCATTTGGCCATGCTGCAACTGCTGCTGACTTGGGCAAGTGCAAACGAGGGAAGACCTGAAATCTTTTAGTTTTAAACAATATATGTAAAAAGGGGGTCCCTGTTTCATCTCTGTTCCAATGTGTCTCTAGCCTGAAAAAGGTTGAAGACCACTGTTTTAAGTCGCAGAAAGCACTATCCAGGTAACTGACAGCACAGGCCAAAAAATGTTCCTCCGAAACACACAAGGACCTTTTTTTCATATGTTACCTCACACAGTGACAGCTTACCTGCTCCGAACCGTAGTTGGAAACACGCGGGCTTATTAACATTCAATTAGCTTTACGTGTTTTTAGCTGGTAACTAGCTTCTAGCGCTCTGGACTACTCTGTCGAGGGAAGGATGGTGAGGCGTTCGGGAGCTGCTAGCTTTACTGACTAACAAACAATTACACAGAAACAAAGATATCATTTCAAAAGAACAGACAAAAACCCAGCAGGATACTAAACAAAGTGAACGCAAGACATACGCAGTGCAGAGCATATCATCTGATTTTGCTCTCATGGGTCTTTTTTGTTCAAAATCTGCAGACATAGCCACAAGGATACACAAATGCAGCAACATGAAAGAGGAATATGTTCTGAGGTTGAATACTTGATAGTTGAGGAAAACTTAGACTTTGTAGTGTACTCTGGGGGGATATCTCCAGTCATTAACTAGGTTGTGTGCCATAGAATATAAAGGAGAATATAAATATGAAATTTTATAAGGCACAGACTAAATTGCTTATTTCAAATCCTGTTTTATTCAGAGGAGTCTTCACAGTTGAACTATTACAATCTATGCAAATGCACCCACGATGAGTGTGTCTGTGTCCATACATGTTCACTGGGAGGGAAGAGTCAAGAAAGACCGACAGGGAGAGACCAAGAGAACACTGTCACTAGCTGTCACTCTTTGTTAGTGGATGAGCTAATGACCTTTCTCCTCCTTGAGTCAGGCCATCGCACCATGTAGCAGGGCCACAAGGACACACACACACGCACACACACACACACACACACGGCAAGAGAACGACACATCCAGACGAAGATGACACAGAGACAGAGCCAGTCCTCAGAGCCATTATATTACAGTTTAACAACTTCTTATGAACTAGAAGTGGAGGAGGCTGATGGAGTGTGACGTGCCCATGAGTTTTAGTTGCAGGGTTGGTGACATCTGAAAGTGGCAGATTTCCTGTCCCTCGCCACCTTTCTATCTGTTCCTCTTAGCCCGGTCCGTCTCGTTCCATCGTCATCTAAACTCTGAAGACAACAGTGGGACCATCACAGTCGTTACTGAAGGAGCACAGCTCTGAAACTCAACTCATTCCCACTAGAACAATATATTGTTATATATGCATAATTACTGAAGCACGCTGCAGTAAACATTTATTAACATGTAAGAAATTCTCACAGAAAAAAAAAGTCTGCCTTCAGCAGATTTAAATGGAACAGTGTATAAGATTTGGGGGATTTAGTGGCATCTAGTGGTGAGGATTGCAGATTGCAACCAACTGAAATTTCTACTGGTTAAAATTGTGTTAATGTTTATTCTTTAGGAGGTTTTTACAGAGTCAAATTATCAGCAGAGGTCTCTTCATCTCCAAAAAAAAAAAAAAAAAAAAAAGATTTGGTTATTTAGATTTAGTAAAAACACTAAACAAAACAGTTTCACGTTGAAAAAATCTGCGTCTTTCTGACACTCTTGTTGCAGGGGGGCTGCGAACTACTGTTGCTAATGCTAAAATTCAAATGACCCTATCTAGAACCAGTGTTTGATTTGTCTGTTCTGCTTTTTCCATTTCCACTGTGAAAAGTTGTGGATGGTACCAATTCAACCATTCTTAATCATCCCCATTTTTGGTCCTTCCTCTGTTGGGGTACCTAGCACACAGATCTGGTACTAGAAGGTGGAGCTGTGAACACTGCAGTCCGTTGATTGGTCAATAGCAGATGGTCACTCTGCTCTGCCCCACCAACATTCGGTACTGTTTGAAGTGGAAATAGGTGGACCTGGGTCTAGGTACCATGTCTGAAGGGTTACTTTTGGTTCCAAAGGTACCATACCCAAAGTGTTTAGTTAAAACGGGGCTTAAGGTAACAAAAACAAAGCTATTCTAATTTCCAGGTAATAATGCACTAAAAAAAACATTTATTAAATTATCTTCCATTTCTGCCATTGTATCCCCCTAAATCCTCCCCACTGGACCTTTAAGGAGGCATTATATACTATTTTTGAAAAACCACATTAGCCAAGCTGAGCCTGATAACCTCTACACTTCAGTTTTGTCAATATTTTTATTGATCTGCAGGCTACATTTAGGACTTCCTGATACTGTTATAGCACCCAACTGCAGCTCAGATACTTGCCCCAGTTCTCCGTTGATGTCTTCAAACTTAAGCAAGAGGAATTTTTGAGGGATTTTGGAGTACTTTGGGTGCTATAACACAGAAAGTATACTGTTTATTTCAATACATGTTTCAGTCAGTGCATATTCATTTGCATAGAGGATAGTTGTACGAATATTTTTCCCCCTGCTTTTGGGGAAACAGTTGAATGTGGACAGCACTGGGAGCAGGCCCATTGAGCAGCGTTGTTGTCATACCTGTGAGAAATGCCCTGTCAGGTGTAGAGAAAAATGCTCATGAATAACAAAGTGGCGCACAAGCAAACATTACAGTCGTCTGAGCCAGAGAACAGACCAATTCTTCAATCAACATTCACCCGTCTCACACTTTCTCCCTCATTCTCACTCTCTGTCTCTCTGCTACAGTACAAGATGAATTGCTACGGAGTGCATCCCTTCTATATGGGCCTTGAAACCACTTCTGATGCTCATGGGGTGCTGCTGCTGAACAGCAATGCCATGGGTGAGAGAAACGCTTGCACAAAGACATACATGCTTGTACATGCACATACGCCATATGCAAATGCAACCCACCACTTCCACACACACACATGATCACACTCTATTAATTCATTTGTTTATTTGATAGGGACACAGCACATTTAAGATCCAGTTCGGCCCACTAGATGACTTTATACAACTAATACTGGTGAACTTGTAAGGCTGTTGAGAGGTGCCAGGTTTCAGGAGCAAGTTAAAGAGCTAATAAACACTAGCTATCTGAAATAACAATGAATACTTACTGTGGTCATATTTAAAGACATTGAACATATTTTTCTGAGGATATCTTAGGCTGATCATCATTTGTTTTCTAAATAGATGGTTATTATGGTCTGGTACCCTGAAAATCCAGAGTTCTCGCGAGAGCACAATTTGAATTTGCTCAGCGAGTCACTCTGGCAATCTGTAATGACGCTCATTACCCATGCCGTTGGAGCCGAGCTGCACCAATCACATCGGCGTATCTGATATAGGCGGGCCAGAGGCGAGCTAAATAGATGACGACAGCGCTGTGACGGCGAAATCCGGAATCAGTCAGGCAACATTGCGAGATGGCTACGGATGAACACCAGTTGTTTGAAATGGCTTTGGCCGCTACAATGAACAAGTTAGACTTGGGTTTTTTTCTAAAAGAGGAACAGAAGACGGCGCTTGAGTGTTTCCTTCGCAAGAAGGACGTTTTTGCTGACCGGATACGGGAAGAGTCTACTACCAGTTAGCTCTGCTGGTAGATTAGAGTCTGGATACGTCACCCTGTGTATTGTTCTGATTGGTCGTAGTGTTATCCAATTGCATGCAGTGATATTTTCAAATGCATGTTTGGTGCCGCCCCTCAAGTTAGGCCATTTTCATTACTCATGGCCAGACCCGAAATCTTTCTAGATCTGGGTCTGGATTTCCAGGCTACTGGTCCGGCCCACTTGAGATCAAATAGGGCTGTATGTGGCCCGTGACCTAAAATGAGTTTGACACCCCTGCCTTAAGCCATTGTTTGAAATGGATCTTAAAAGTGGGATGTGTACGGCACTCCCATTGAGCAAGCAGTAGGCCATTTCAATATGTACTTCCCTTCACTGACAGCACAGTTTGTTCAAATGAGGTGCACCTATATGGCACCTCACATAATTACATATGAAGGAGACGACTTTCCATAGTTTGAGCAAATGTCATTTGACAGGGAGTCTTATATAAGGCCAGGACAGCACAATGCACACTTTCTACTCATCTCTGCCTTTGTATCTTTACAGACATAACAGTAACACACTTTAAAAAACAGGCAAATTAACATGCATTACACATACACACACGTACTGCTGTGCTTATACATTTCACATTTTGCAAGAGCTGAGTTATTCATTTTGCATAAAGCTCTTCTAAAGCAATTTCATGTGGTCTAATTTAACTGTCTTCTTGAAAAAGTTGAAGAAATGCCAAGGTTTTTTTTTTTTTTAATGCAGTTATCTTAAAGAGGCTCATACTGTATATCTATGTTGTTCCACATCTCTTCCTGCCTCCCCACTCTGTTTGCTTAGTCTTCAAGTGCTAAAACATGCATGTGGCACACATCCTAAATGAGAACGGACACATAATGTACATACTACTTCGTATTCATTTTTAATGTTATTTGCTTTGTGTCCAGATGTCACTTTCCAGCCTACTCCAGCTTTAACTTACCGAACTCTGGGAGGCATCCTGGATTTCTACATGGTCCTGGGACCTACGCCTGAAATGGTGGTGCAGGAGTACACTGCAGTAAGTCTTCTCGGACTTGCGGCCTGCTTGTGTGTGTAACTGTGTGCATTCGTGTGTGCTCCTGCGCCTGTGCGTGTGTGTGTTTTGTGTCTGGCCCTGGGCCGCTGTTGATGGACTGCAGCAGCTGGGAGTTCCTCGCTTCATTGCGCTCTCTCATTTAGCCTATCTAAACACACACACACGCACACACACATACACACACACACAGACAATCAAACAAACACTTTATGGACGCCGTCCCGTTTTCCTGCAAAACAGCTTTTTCTGTGCTGAACTGTTTTGACTTCCTTGTTTGTTTTTCTTCTTAACAGCTGATTGGACGACCTGTTCTACCTGCCTATTGGTCCCTTGGGTTCCAGCTCTGTCGCTATGGTTACGCCAACGACACAGAGATAGCAGAGCTATACAGAGACATGAGGGCAGCGGGTATACCCTATGTAAGTTCCTGGACAAATACCTTTTTGAATATTTAAATTAAAGATAACAGCAGCAACAGACACAAGAGTACCGAACACAAAATAAAAATAAAAATAATAATAAATAAGTAAATACATTAAAAAACACCACAAGAAAACCTAAGTCCTCATCCCTTATGTTATAGAATAAGAGAATATTTTGGGACACACTGCCGACTTGCAACATATACATTTATATTTCAGTATGTTTTCTTGCTTCTGCCGAAACACTGATTTCATCCCAACACAAGGAATCATGTTATTGTCCTCATACATACAGATCAATCTACAATCTGATAGCTTCTTCTTGTCCACTGTAGGTCATACACTATAGAGACATGCACTCAGTGGAATAGACTGAGCTCAATCCAACACAATATCTACCCATATATTACCACAGAATCCACTGTATGCGGACAATAACTACATAAAACTAAGTTGGATGAAATAAGTTATTGGGATAAAGCAAAATAGAGACATTGACTTCATGGATTACTTTGATTTAACCTAATAAAATATGACCTCTAATATCATTTGAAATCCATTCAATTGTAGGTTTCACATCGCCTCCAGACATTTCCCGTTTGTACCAGAACCTGTAATTTTCTCTGACAGTAAAATCTGGGGTTCACGTTTGAATAACAATATTCATCTGGGACAGCATTGTGTCTGACATGGAAACAGACCAGGATCCCATCCTCTTCATCATGCAGAACGGAACACAAGAATTTCCATCGATAATCAAGTGATCCCCTGAATGTGCTTTCACAAAGGCCTAACCTGCAAGGCGCTGACGCCAGCCAAAAAGAACCCTGCATCATTAACTGGAATAAAAGAAGCAGAAAATACAGCTGCTAACAAAAGCTACACAGCAGCTAAATTAACAGAATGAATTCCCCAGTGTTTCTCAACCTGGGGGTCCTGACCCCCCAAGGGGGTCGCAAGATAATTTCTGGGGTTGCCAGATAGTTGTGGAGAAAAAAAATTAAATAACATATTTGGGACTGGGGAAATCTTTTTGAATTACTCTGCCTGTACCAGTGATATAATTAGCTTTAGAGAAAATTGTATTGAGTGTGGTTGTGAGAGTCAGTGGCGGCCTTCATGTCATTCACCAGCTTACAAAGTGCCTTCAACAGCTCGTCCAGGCTGATGGGAGCATCTGGGAGGTCCCTCCTGTTTGCTTCAGGAGCGCTGGAGAGATGCAACCAAATATTCCTGTGAATCATATTTTACATGTGCATGCATTGATATGAGTAAAGGAGGTTTGGGGAGGGCCTATTCACAGGCCCTTTTAGGGGCCCAGCCACTGTGACTAATGTTAGCGGCCAAAAATCCACAGTGCCAGGAGCACATCGGTCAACGCCTAGGTGCTAACTGTTAAAACTAAACAAAACTATTATTATCACAGGACAACATTATTATTATTTATTTATTTTATGTATTTTAAACAGAGCATTCACAATGAATACTCAGAAATCAGCAGGGGCAGGTGCATAGAAACAGCTGTTTACATTGGTTTGCAGGTCTTTCTCTTTTTCATGTGTCTATTAAACTTCTCTATATTTTAATACTATAAACAGAATCAAACCTACACACGCATCCCCTAATTGAGCTATTATCTTCACCTTTTCACAGCAAAACGCCCACTTGCTTAGCTGTGGGGCTTACAGTAATCATATGACACAATATTTAGACACCAAAACACATTAAACCACATGCCAGCATACAGTGCATCGACCTGTAGATTTGGGGCTAAAATATATATATTTAAAAAAAGAGGTGCAAACAGTTTATAAGCAGCTAATGTGTTTGCATCAAGGTGTTGTGCGAACATAACCTCCCCGCTCTCATATCTCAAGTGTTGCATACCATATGTTAAGAGAGATTTCCACATTTATTAGATGGAATCTCAACACTAACAAAATGTGCAGTGGGAGTTCACAGTTGCACAGAATCCCTTAAAAGGTTTCCTTTGTTAAGGAAAAATGTTAACTCACAGAGATGTTAGAGAGGTACAAGTTTCCATGGGGATTGTTTGTTTGACTGGACTCACACTTGTGATGTCTATTATCGTCGCACAAAGTTGGCGTATGGTTAGATATTGGAAAAATGGCATAAGAAAAGAAGACAAGAAAACCATATAGGAAAAGATTCAGAAAGCAACTGTAGGAAGAAATTGCAATGAAAATTAATTCAGTCAAATCTATGGTGTAAAATCAAAAGTGTGTCCATCGGGTTCTCCTGGTCACAGAACACTCTTCTCGGGGTGTGTTTGTTTTTTTCCACCTATCGCCATAAACTCGGTCATGTTGCAGTTAAGAGGTTCTGTTTTAGATTGCCACCTTGCTTTGGTTGCTTTGGTGTTGTGTGCAACGGTCTAGGGGTTCTTTAAGTTTAACACACAAGGAGAAATCCCTAAATACTTCAGTGAACACTTAAAGGAAACCTTAAGGAGAAGACTTAAGGGTGTTTCCAACACATTCTCACTCCAACCTCATCACATATTGACGTTTTGGTCATGAACTTTCCACGTCCACATACGACGTGAAAGGTACTCTGGGTGCTTTGGTTGTTGACGTTCTGGGACACCGTGTGAAGGTCTCTTCTTTCAAGATACACTTCATTTTCACAGGAAATTTAACGTTAACATACATTATCTTTCAAAATAAACACACAACACAGCTAATTGACATTTTGTTCTCCTTCAACAACAAACACATGGTTGGGTTTAGGCAACAGGTGTAGGAAAAAAGAAGGAGGGTTTGGCTTTAGAATTTCACGGTACGCAAACACTGCTCTCCCGGGTGAAAGTCGATGTTTGTTGAACTCATCCACCACCCCTTCCCACCTGCCACACTCGGATTTTTGCCACCTTAACTTTCAAGTTTGGGAGCTGAAGATCTATGTCTCTTACAGTGATTTTGTTATGCCGATGGCTCATTTAATACAGGAAGATATTATGCTTCAGATTATTCCTCTGTGTATCAATTCCTGATGATATTTTTGACAAAAAAAAGTTTGTTTACCTCGAGTTCATTTGAGTTTGAATTTCTGTCTGCTGCAGGATGTGCAGTATGCCGACATTGACTACATGGAACGTCAGCTGAACTTTGTTCTGGACCCAGAGTTTGATGGACTGCCTGCCCTGGTTAAACGCATGAGGGGAGAGGGCATGAGGTTCATTTTCATTCTGGTAATGGCATTATGTCATAAACTATTGATACAGTCACATGACTGGGTACCCAAGGATCAGCAACTATAGGGCAGGTGTAAATTTTACATAGAGACATTAGAAATAAAGCTGAATGTTAAATTACTGAGTCACCAGCCAGTCTCTACGACATACTAAAGAGTTGTGTGTATTTAATTCCAGGATCCAGCCATCTCAGGCAATGAGACACGTCATTACCCTGCCTTTGTGAGAGGTAAAGCAGCGGATGTCTTCATTAAGTGGCCCCAAAACATCAGTGATGAAATTGTGTGGGGGAAGGTAAGAGGGGTTGGATGTGGATTTTTGTGGGATGAGATCAAAAACAACAGACTAAATAATGTGTATGGTAGTACGGTATAATTTCTACATAATGTGTTTGTTTTTTGGCAGGTTTGGCCAGATTACCCCAATGTCATAGTAGATGAAAGTCTGGACTGGGATACTCAAGTAAAGGTACAATATATTCTATATTACTATGACACATAACACTTCCTGTATTCACATATTCTATTCATAAAGTGCATGAGATGTTTAAGACTTGGTTGGGCAGTTAATTTTTCATTTGACTGTCTCATTTCTAGTTGTACAGGGCGTACACAGCATTCCCCGACTTCTTCCGCAATGAAACAGCAGCGTGGTGGCAACAAGAAATCAAGGACTTCTATGAGAACACAACATTTGATGGCCTTTGGATTGTGAGTGACCTGAATGAAAACATTTTAATAAAATCATTACCTCATCCTGCGGGATTTTCTTTTCACTTTTAATTTCTGTGTCATCTGTAGGACATGAATGAGCCTGCCAGTTTTGTCCACGGCACAGTCGGAGGAAAGTGTCTTGGCAATCCTCTTCTAGAGTACCCTCCGTATATGCCACGTAAGACACACAATCCTATGTTTTGTTCTTCTTATGTTGTGATTAGAATGTAAAGCCATGATGTCAACATTAGGAGTATGCCTGCAAATACTTTGAGGTGTTTGTTTTCATGTGTGCGTCATCCTTAAAGCGCTGGAGTCCAAACATCTTGGCTTAAACCATAAGACCCTGTGCATGAACAGCGAGCAGATACTCAGCGATGGAACCAGAGTCAGACACTACGATGTCCACAACCTCTACGGCTGGTCACACACCAAGCCTACCTATGAGTAAGTGAATTATATTTATTTTCCTGTCTATCTGTGTCCATATAAATGTGTTTGCATTGCCTAATAGGTGAGATTAAGCCTAATAAGCCAATCCTGTATCATCTGAGTACAGTCAGAAAAGGAAAAGAGAAGCGGAAGAGCGCAGCAGCTATCATCACAAAAGCTTTTAGGAGGAAATTGCAGCCACAGGAAACTGATATCTTCCAGCTATCAACAGAAATACAGTCTCATCAAATCTTTCTGATAATAATCACTAATGTGAGACTGTATTGGGCCTTGTGGTGAAATTTCCCTCTCACCACAGGGAGGCCAGATTGCAGAGTAAGCTACAGAAGTGCCCAGGGATGCTCGGCACCACTGGGCCTTGAGCCCAGGTGCTTTATTGTAGGAATTGTTTCATTTTTAGCACCGTGCTGAATTTAACAATCGCAATTAATTGGCTAATTCGCTTCCAAAATGAATGTACTTTATTTAAGGGGGGAGAAGACACTTTTACACTCTATGTGTTGTGAGATTATCTATGTCTCTGTGTTATTTGGAGGAGTAAAACAAAAGTCTCTCTTCTCTTTGCAGCGCCCTGCTGAACGTAACAGGTAAAAGAGGCATAGTGGTGACAAGGTCCACTTATCCCTCTAGTGGAAAATGGGCTGGACACTGGCTGGGAGACAACGATGCAAAGTGGGACCAGCTATACAAATCCATTATAGGTACATACAGGCATACACAGAACATGTATGAGAAGGGGCTGATGTGACAACTCAATCATCAAAATAAAAGTTGGCATTGTACGCTTCTGCAACCACAGATAAGTAAAAATTGTGTGTTATTTTGGAGCAAATGCACTCACCGGCCACTTTATTAGGTACACCCATTCAACTGCTTGTTAATGCAAATAGCTAATCAGCCAATCGCATGGCAGTGACTGTCGAGCTGCTGAAGTTCAAACCGAGCATCAGAATAGGGAAGAAAGGTGATTTAAGTGACTTTGAACGTGGCATGGTTGTTGGTCTGAGTATTCTACTGGGATTTTTCACACACTACCATCTCTAGGGTTTACAGAGGATGGTCCCAAAAAGAGAAAATATCCAGTGAGCAGCAGTTCTCTGGGTGAAAATGCCTTGTTGATGCCAGAGGTCAGAGGAGAATGGCCAGACTGGTTCAAGATGATAGAAAGAAAACAGTCACCAGATCTCAGTCCAATAGAGCACCTTTGGGAAGTGGTGGAAAGGGAGATTAGCATCATGGATGTGCAGCCGACAAATCTGCAGCAAGTGTGTGATGCTATCATGTCACCGTACAAATGCAACATATCTTTGTTTTGCAGGAACGTACAATGCCATTCTTCTGGTAACTAGGCTGGGTGTGGTCAATGACATGCTTGCAATCTGTGCAATGTAAAGAAGAAAAAGGAGTCTTTGTTCTTTTTACATAACTCCCCATTTCCTCCCATTTCCAGGCATGATGGAGTTCAGTCTGTTTGGCATCCCTTACGTAAGTATCATCATCTGATCTTGGTTTTGACAAGACATAATCTTATTGATGTGACCTTGTCCTCTCTAAGTAGATTACAGCAGCCTGAGTGATGTTATTTTGTTTGCTAGACCCTTTGATCAAAGGACATCTTGAGATACAATGTGAAGCATGTCATTACAAGCCCCACTCCAACCGACAGGCCCAACGTTAGTCTGTCATGACTGATAAAAACTTAAATAAAACTTACATTTTTATACTGCTGTCCTGGCTTGCTCTGACTTTGCTAGTTTGCCCCACTGTCTCTTTGTGTTTCTCTCTCCCCTGCATACTGTCCTTCTGTCGTCTCTCATCTCCTCGGTGTGTCTAATAATAATTATAACCTGACACCTCATCGATCCCTATATGGTAAATCATTTGCATGGCCCTGATAAAGCCACGGGGTCAGATACACAACATCGCTCACTCCTGCGGTGTCTTGCTCAAGGACACATCAGAAACATGATGCATGCAACAACAGTAGAGTGATGCCAGTTACTGCGGTTGAAGGGTGCTCTTTATAGTCACACCTGCACCCTGGTGCCCATCTATCTGTCCATCTCTGTTTCCCCACACACAGACACACAGACGCTGACACTTTTTCGGTTGTCCCTCTTTTTCAGACGGGTGCAGACATATGTGGGTTCTTTAATGAAGCGAACTATGAGATGTGTCTTCGCTGGATGCAGCTGGGTGCCTTCTATCCATACTCACGCAACCACAACGGCAAGGGCAACAAAGTGAGTTAAAACAGACCATTTGCTTATCTTTTACTCACTGTAGTACCTTGAATTCATAAAGCCAACACTGCCTCCACAGTGAAGAGAGAATCCGAAAAACATGAACATTCTTCATGAATTGAGGCAAAAGGAGTCCTAATTTAACAACAGCAACACTAAATCAAAACACAACCTCTCTAACACATACATTTTTGGTGAAACCTTGTGATTTAAAACACTTCCACACAAACAGCGTCACACACAGACGAGTAGCACACCTGGGCATGCACAAGCATTTAAATTCAGCTTGAGTAGAGTTCAAACACACAGGGCAAAGTTGTCTTTACAAAGTCAAGGTAACAAGCGGTGACTAACTGCTTTGAAAGAAAAGTCATTGTGCAGGTGAAGTTTTCCTTTCGGCCAACAAAATTATGTGAAATTTTTTGCAGCCACAAACATTTGTCAGGGTTTGCTGTAATGCTGGATTCTGCTCCTGATATGGGAATTCTTACCAAATTTTACTCCCGTTTCCTGGGAGAAATACCTGAGCCTCAAAGAGCAATTCTCATTCAGTAGTTCTGGCTGAACAGTGTACCAAATGGCTGCATGCTTCAGATTTTTTTTTTTTCTGCCACTTCATGCAGTATAACCCACGATCAAATTTAAGATAGTGCGCCATCTTATAACTACTTTGACATATTAAACCTTGTAATGGTGAAACAACATTATCCTGCTGAGACCCTGTGACCTCATATGAGGACATCATATTGGGTTAACTTGAGCTTACACTTCACTCTACTTAACTTTGACATATTGTCCTTGTTTGTGGACACTTTTTGTGCCATCTAGAGCACAATACACATACAAGATGGCAGCCATCTCCGCGAAGTCAGCCAAGTCTGCAGCCGATCCCGAAAGTGGACAAAATACAAAACACAAACCTGATCACATTTTATGGTTGAAAGTTGTTTCTCTCTGATTCATTTATGATTTATATGGCACCTCAAAACAGCTTCTGTGATTGATCCTGCAACACTAGCAGTCTCCAGGTCCACATTTTGCCATGATGACACATGCACTGACTCACATGGTGACAAAAAATACCAGCTGTTGCAATGCTGTCACGGCTGGTAAAAACAATTGGATGATTGGCTGACACTGTGTTTTTCCTCCCCAAAGTCAGTGCACTTTTTAAGGGGAATTCTTCTGCTCCCAATAATGTAGTGAATATGAAAGAATAACACTAGAAAATCTTTCAATAAATCTGTTTAAAACCACATCCTTGCAATCCCATGGAAAGTTTGATACAGGATATTCCCACAAAGTAATACTTTCAGAAACAAATGTTTGCAACCCAATATGCATTCTCTCCGCACAAGGAGTCAAATGCTTTCAAAATGTACAAAAGCTGATTTCACAGATTTTCAAAATCTGCTCGAGCTATCATGTTCATCTGCTCTGGAAATAGGGTCTGCATGAATATACCTGCACAAAGAAAAACATTTACCAACACTACTATTGTTTGCAAAAAGTACAATCTAAATTGCTTTCTCTGCCCATCTCTCTCTTAATCTGCGTCTGACATACACAAACACACAAACAGATAGACCTGTTTGGTGGTGTAGTGTCGGTGGCATTCATTCTAGCGGTGACCTTTAAGAGCGTTGGAACACATCTGAGAAATCCAATAACGCCCGTCCGGAGATCGATCCCACCGGGCGAACTTTCTCTGCACTGGAGTCTGCAATACTAGACAGGACATAGTTGTGTGTATGTGTGTGGCTGTGTGTGTGTGTGTGTGTCTGTGCCTGTGCTTTTTAACGGCATGGAGTGGGGATATAATTGAATTCTCAAGGTGATCTGGGCACCACTGCACACCACCTAACCTCCACTCCACACACACATGCACCCCATGATTCCAATCATTTAATAATGGCTTGCAAATGGGTGTTTAAACATGGAGAAAATTGACAGAAAGAAAACACACACACACACACACACACACGGCAGGAGAGAGGGCGGCAGAAAATGACAGTTTGCGAGTCAGGAAGACAAAAAGTAAAAAGGGATAGAGATAGAACTGGCGGAAGAGCAGTACAGGTATTTATATCAAATAGGAGAAAAAGAACAGAGGGATCGAGAGGTGAAATACTGACAGGCAAATACAGATAAAGGAATAGGGAGGGGAAGAGGAGTTCAGAGGCTATGTGGCAGAGAAAGAGAAAAAATGATGAGGGATACAACTGGCGGAGAATAAAACAAGATGGCAATTTAGCAAGTTAAATGGTGGTGACACAGAGTGGTGATAAGGACTTGAGAGCTGGGACGAGGCTGAATAAACAATTCCCCGATTTTGAAACACCTGTGATCAAGTGAGAAGAAGGATGTGAGAGTGGAGGGTGCTCGGCGAGAGGAGAAGAAAGAAAAAAATGCACAAACCGGGACTGAGAGATGGAAGAAAAGGGAATCAAGGTCAGCTATTTATGTAGTCTACTGTAAAAACTGTATTATTTTTTCAGTCAGCCATATAAAATCCCCAATCATCAGACAGTTAGTGACTGTAACCTCGGGTCTGCTTAACAAGGCGTTTGACAACAAAGTATTAACACCACAAACCAGACCGGAGGGTACACAAGGTCAGAGACAGCGGAGAGAGAAAGAGAGAGGAGAGTTTTTGCAGAGTCATTCCCAGAGCTCCGTCACGCCTAGTGTCTCTTTGCCCTCAGACAACTTTCAGTGTTGACCTTGGGATAATTTTCACTGCAACAGCAATATGCTGCAGTGTTCACAGTCATATCAGAACAATGCAATATTAATTAAACAAGATATATACTCTCTGCCAATTGTTTCAGCAGCAACGTCATATTCCAGCCAAGCATAGTGTTATTCACCCAAAGGGACATATTATTGTTCATCTAAATATATTTTCTTTTTATGATGTGTGCTCTGCAATGCAAAACAGAAACTCAAAGGTTTATGAGATGGGTGAGGGAGTAGATTCCAGACAGATAAATGAAGAGAAAGACCAAGCGGAGGAGAGAAAAGATGAGCAGGGCTGACACAGCCAGATAACCTCGTTTTTCCTTGAAGCCGCGCACGCAAAAATGCACGCACACACATACGGATCTGTCTACAATCAGTGTGTGTCACAAGGCCTTTTGCCACTATCAATGTGGCCATAAATTAGGTGAATTCGTGAGATGGATTCTCTGTCTGCTTCTCACTCTTCAGCACTCCTCGCTCTCATCTCTTCATCAATCCCTCCTCTGGTTTTTCACAGATGAAAAGTCTACCTTGAGGGCCCGACAGACACTTGTATAACTGTCAAGTCATGCAGGATTTGTGCGACTGAATGTTAAAAAGTATAAAGCGAGTTTTTGGTTTTTGATTATACTGGTGGTGATCTTACATCTTACATAATGATCAGCATCAACACCAAAATCATTTTGATGTGCACGCTCAAATAATATTAATAAACATTATTTATTTGACAAAACGGGGTGAAAAGAACACTATATGTCCATATTTGCGCACTTAACAACAAAAAATATAATTTTGGTTATTGCAGATGAGTATGCCCTTATTTATCCATGTCCACATCCCACAAATACATCAATCAACTAATACCTATTTACTGCAGGAGCATAAATTGATTCCTGATTTCTTTTAAAATAATTATCATAAAGTATTATTCGATTTTATCTTTTGTTTTTCGTCTTTTTGTTAGTTTTTCAAACCTAAAAATTAACTGTGAAAAATCCTGAGCGCAAGGGGATGTCTTCAGTCTGACCAGTAGTCAGATATATGTCTTGAAAACAAAAGCAACTAGAAAAGCACTCAGAGAGTGCAGACCTCCTCCAAGTAGGTGATATTCCCTCCCCCTCTGCATCAGATTTTGCAGCCTGCATCACAATTAAATTATTTGCATCACTATCATTATTAGGTTATATATGCCTTCACCATGGAGACACTGTGGTGTATTTATTTTGTTCTTATTTTGTACCGACACAGAATATAATATGTTTTAGACTTTAGACTTACAGCAATATTTAGCAAGTAGAACTAGATGTGCTTTCCGGCAACCGGATGGCGCTATTTTCACCGTCTTCAGAAACTGGAATTGCTGCTGAGGCTGTTAGACGATAGATTTTATTTATTATTTTATCCACTTTGCTTCAACTGATCACCACTAAAATTATATCATCTGTTCCTTGTCCCATTATCCACCTTTCCTGAAAATTTCATCAAAATCCAAACAACTTTTTGAGTTATTTTGCAGACAATCAGACAAACAGACCAATGCTGGCAAAAACATAACCTCCTTGGCAGAGGTAACTAGTCATCACATGCAAAGTTGAAACTAAAAACTTATTGCTTTGCTTTTGAAAGAAAGGGGCAGAATGACAGTACAGGGCACAACATCAACATTAATGAGAGCAGGAAACTCAACTTACTTCTGAGCTTTGTGATAGAATGAAGAAATTCCTACAGGAATTTCCAAACATGAGGCAACATATCATTAATGCTGCAACCAATCCCATGACTATCCAGCTTTTCACAAAACTGACTGCCTTGATTAATGCAGGGTGAGGAACACAGCGCTAAACTACATGTCACCTGTCTAACCACACCTGTTTACTTCACATACTGTATTTCTCTGGTGCATAAGCTGCCAACAAATTCTGCAACTCTTGGGACATAGTTTGAGTTCTGCCGTTATCGAAGGCAAGACTGAGCACTGATACAGTTCTCACAGTCCAGGTGTCAGTATTGTGCAAGAGCAGCAGTCATGTTTGAGTTTGGTGTATCACAATGGAAAGGAATGGCCATGAAGCAGAGCTAACAATGACATCAGTCCACGTCAGTAGACATTTCCACATTTGCTTCGCATGTAATCTCATTCATTCATTCATTTCCTGTTAACTGCTTATCCTGTTTGGGGTCGTGGGGAGGGGCTGGAGCCTATCTCAGCTGACATTGGGTGAGAGGCAGGGTACACCCTGGACAGGTCGCCAGACTATCACAGGGTTGACACATAGAGACAGACAACCATTCACGCTCACATTCACACCTACGGACAATTTAGAGTCACCAGTTAACCTGCATGTCTTTGGACTGTGGGAGGAAGCTGGAGTACCTGGAGAAAACCCACGCTGACATGGAGAGAACATGCAAACTCTGCACAGAAGGGCTTCCCCACACCGGGGTTTGATCCCCCCACCCCCGGTTCTTCAAGGGCTTTTTTTCTGTTAGCATTCACACAGACAGTAGGACCGCTGAAGTGGCACACTGTAGGCCAGCTAGCAGTTTGCATAGCAACTTCACTTTTGTTTTGATCAAAATCGTGTTGCATTTTAAAATCACATCACATTTATGGTCTATTATTTTTGTTAAGAGCTGCTGTTTGTGGTTTGCATCCTCAGTTTTTTACATGGCCTATGGGTTTTTCAAAATGGCGCTTGCCAGAGCTGCACTGGCTGTGTTTGATTGATCACCGTACACCTACGCCACTCAAGGTCCCTCCTGTGCTGGGAGAGTACCTACTCTGAAAAAGGAACTACAAAGTCTCTCAAAACATCTACAGTCCTTTTTCAACCGCTTATCCAAAGCCGTGTTGCAGGGGCAGCAGGCTTAGCAGAGTATTCCAGATGTCCCTCTCCTCAGCAACGCCTCAGCCACTTGTATCCGCGACCTCATTCTTTCGGTCACTACCCAGCTCATGACCATAGGTGAGGGGTTGAGATGTAGATGGACCAATAAATCAAAAGCTTTGCCTTCCAGCTCAGCTCTCACTACAACACAATGGTATGGCACAGCACCTGCATCACCGTAGATGCTGCACCAAACTGCCGATCCATCTCACGCTCCATTCTACCCTCACTCATGAACAAGACCCTTAGATACTTGAACTCCCTCTAAAAACCACTATTGTTCCTGTTCTTGCGGTGTGGACAAAATAAAAATGTGGGTTCTTGCAATTTCACTGTGGCCAGTTGACAAAGTTGTTTGTCTGTGTTCAACCATTTCTGATCGGCAACAGTAATGTCAATGGTTTCTTTGCAGAGCTAATATGTCCTCTTGCTGTGTTAGAATAACACTGCAATCTCTACGCTGTATGTAGCCAGTGTCATATTTATCAGTGATTGCAACAAGGTCAGAATGTTTCTAAAATGCATCGTCCTTCACTAAATCATTTGGGATACAAAGAAATTCTCCTTTACCCAGTTGCTGAGTATCTACAGGCAACACATGACACACATGGATACAGATGACTGGCATTAAGATGAGAGAAAAAAAGAGAGGGGTGTATTAATAGATTACATTTGAAAATAACCAAAATTGACTTGAGCGTGAAGCTCTACGCAGCAGAACCAAAGCCAGCCCCGAAACATGAAACTTTGTCTGGACTCATTCAGTTCAGGTTGGGTAGTGAAATCGTACCCTTGACCTCCGACTGTATCTGTCCTCTCTCTAATTGTGAAAGCTAGGCAAGCTCATACTTGCTCATACAAATTCATTTGATCAGTCTCACTCTTTCTATCTCTTTCTTACACGCACACACACACCCACAACTTACCATGATAATTACTTCTTAACAAATCTGATTGTAAGGCATGAGGGTGCAAAAGCAGGGTTACTAAAAAGGGAGGCTGGTAGAAGAACTCCTGGGTTTCCAGGTAATTACAATCTTGTAAATTTCCTCAGAAAATTAAATGATAATCTGGTAAACTCCTCAGGTCATAAGATAATGGAAATGTTCTGTATTCAATCGTGTGCTGTTAGGCCTGTACTTAGTAACCACTGGGCTACAGTTAATAACTATTATCAAATCTGACCCAGCTAAATTGCAGCTGGGAAGAAAATGTCTGTCATTTTTATTGCTCTCTGTGATGATTTTATGATAATATCTTGTGTTTTTTTCCCTTCGTAAATTGAAAGACAGGAGACACGTACACACAGATTTACACTTAACTGCATAACACACTGAGAGAAGCTGTGCAAACACATGCATACACACAGTTGTAATTATGCAAATGCGGTACCCACTACACACATGGTATCATAGGGAGGAGCATATGGAGATGACACGCTTCAGCTGAAAATCTTCATGATCCTCAGTGTGTGTGTGTGTGTGTGTGTGTGTGTGTGTGTACTTGACCAGACTGATGATTGTCCTCACTACAGTTCCAGAAAATGAGCTAATACATTTAGATTGGCCCATATCTACAAAATGACAGTACACCGTGTCCTCGTTTTCTGTCCTTGTCTCTTAAGGGGACGTTACGCTTGTTGCCAATTAAAAATGAGGTAAATGTCAGTACAGTGTGGGGCAGAGTACTTTGGGCATCATTTATCAGTGTAAATGCATGCAGGCCATTGAGTATTTCTGGCATGCTGCAAAGTAGCAAGTGCTCCCGTCAGTCTCTTTTCATGCCCGCTAACATTTTAAAGTTATTCATTTTCAGCATGTTGTGAAATCCAAATAGGAAAGAGTCAACTCTTGAAACACAGTGACAAGATAAGAGAGAGGCAGCTGTGTGTAAATGTACATTTATTTCACGGACAAATGTAAAAGTAATACATTCATACTCCGCTGGCTTTTCCTGCAGAGCCCTGCACGTCTGTGTGTATCTGTGCTTGTAACTGAGAGAAATGAACCATAGACAGAGCTTTTGAAATGTACATCTATTGAAACAGTGAATTTGTTTACTCAACCACTGAGCACTTGTCTCTTGCTACAAGTAAACAATCTCAGTCAGTGGGTGTTGTACAGGTATTTTTACTTTTTATATTTTTGCATTCTCTAAAGCAGGTTGTCCACCTATACGTCAATGAGAGGATCACCTGATAAACAGAATTATTCAGTGAATACTGCTCAAAGATCTCACCATAAAGTGTGTGCTGCCAGTTGACCACTCATTCAACACCCCCCCAAACACTGATTGTCCAATCACAGCTTAGCAACCATAACTATGCATGGCAGGTCTATCAAGCTTTGGATTTGTTCACATGTTGAAGCTTGCATGGCATGCATGGGACTCTAAAGTCCCTTTCCCAATGCACAATAAAACCCTCTAATACTTGCTAACATCTGGCATTAGTATTCAATGGGAAAGGTTACAATGGGCATTCATTCCCGGAACAACTGACTTTGCAGTGGCTACAGGTATTTATTGGCTCCAACTCACATTGACTCATTGAGTCTGTTTTCAAAGTAGTTCTTTAAAATCAATCAAACTTAGCGTGCGCTGAATTTGAAAGAAAGACTGAATAAGTAACAGATATAAAAAAGAAGTAACCAGGGTCAGTTTTACTGGCCTCCATGCTGCTTTCTGCTCTTTACTAACCTGTAATCTTGTGCTATCTTTACGTCAAATGTTACACACCAGGGAAAAACAAACGAAAAAACCCAAAACAAACTAAAAGGCAGACTTGTCTACACCCAGCTCTCATGTACTGGTAATGGGAAAGGAGTCTATAGCCTATTTTTAGTGGGTTTCCATGCATTCCTAAAACCCACTTCAGTCAGGAACACGTAAGTCAAAGAAAACTTTATTTCCATTCACAGTATTATATTTGGCGGTATGTTCTGGGGCCTCTCTGCCTTTCCTAAGCCTACACAGAACACCTCTTTCACGTGTCTATGTGGAAAGCCTTAAGGCAGAGAGAGCACACCTCCCCTTCCATCATTCAGCTGCTCCATCAGTTGATTGGGCTGTTTGAGATCAGCAGATGTAGCTGGGATGTGAGCTGAGCTTGACGTCGTGTCCTGCCTGAACTAACGCTATGCTCAGTTTACATGGACCACTTTTGCTGGAAAAAGGCATAAAAGTGATACTCGTCATTTTGCCTTACAAAAGCCAAAACACAAGGATTGAATTAAGCAGCGGCATTTCCTGAAAGCTGTTCCTGGAGAGTTAAGAACTTTAGTGGCATTGACATGCTCTGGAATAGATTCAGAGTAGTTTACACTCTGTACATCTGCCTATGATACTTGTCCTTCCAGCTTGAAAAATGGATGATCTTTATAACTGTAAATTGTACATGTGCTGCACAGGAGCACAAAGCTAGACAGGTGTAGCAACGGTAACTAAGGGGGCGGTGCTCAGCGTACGGTCAATTGTGAGCGACAAAATAAGTGAAAAGTTCACAAGGCAGAAAAGTAGAAACCCTCTTTCAACACACACTGTTGTCACAATAAATAATGAAGACACATTTAGATTTTAATATGCTTATCATATACCCGTCCATATTCAACACTTCTATACTCTTTTCCTTTCAGAGACAAGATCCTGTTGCTTGGGATGCCGCCTTCGCTGAGGCATCCCGTGACGTCCTGAACATCCGTTACACCCTCCTGCCCTACCTGTACACACTGATGTTTGAGGCTCATACCGAAGGAAGCACAGTAGTTAGACCTCTCTTGCACGAGTAAGCACAACACACACACACACACACACACACACACACACACACACACACACACGGGTCTTATCTTTTCTGCTAACATCATAGCTCGAGCGTTACTAGTAATCACTTAATGAAATCGTCTAGTTATTACCAGGATGGATCTTTTCTTGATTCGCTGGCAAGATAACCAGATTTTATACCACGCTGCTTCTCATTAGCATGCAGAATATCACATGTGGTGGACTAAAAACCAATTTAAGCAGAGCTTTTATTTAAGTGCTCTAACACGTTTTCTGCACCACTGTTTTAATGCCCAACTCATTTTTAACTAGTTGAAATGTTACCAACAAAGCCTCCCTTATCAGCTACAGATGTGAACTTGAATGGGAGATTTAAAAATGAAACATATCCATAAACGTTGCAGTGAAGTTAAACAACCTGGTTTGTGACTTTTGCTCATTTAAAAAACTTAACAGAGCAGTGTTGTCCCTGCCGCAGCAGCCGCCATTAAGAAGCCCTTGAGCAAGGCACTTTCTGTCTCAATCCCACTGAGACTATGTAGAGGCCAGCCGTAGTTGACTGTGGCTATACTTGGCAGCTCCCAGATGTGAATGTGTGGAACTGTATGAAAAAACAACAACATATTTATTCATTTTAAGAGACTCTTATAAAGTCACAGATGGTATTTAAGGAGCTGGCAGGATGAGTCTGGCAGGGATATTTGGCTTGCATCTTCAAACCATTGAATTCTGAATGAGTACTTGAACAGTCGTCTGGGCTGAGGACACAGGAGAGAGCGTTAGGAACGTTTTTCTTTTCAGTCAGGTTTAATGGCGTCTGTGCTGCTGTATCACAGGTTTGTGGATGATAAAACCACATGGGACATACACAAGCAATTCCTCTGGGGACCTGCTCTACTCATCACTCCTGCCCTCGACCAGGTACACACACAAACTCCAGCTTTCTTGTGCTCTTTTATTTACGTATATCATTATACATTAAAAACATATGACAGATGCAACTTTTCAATCATTTCAGGGAGAGCTGCCAGACAATGTAATCTGCCTATATATATCTTCCTTTTGCTTGGACTCCATCTCTTGATTAACTGACTTTGTGATTGACAGGGAGCCAGGAGTGTGGATGGCTATGTTCCTAATGCACGCTGGTATGACTTCCACACGGTGAGTTCAAGTCCATAACAACCAGAAAACAATCTGAAAAGCAACATTTCCATTGAATCCAAAGCCTGCCCAGTCTTATCGAAGGCATTGCACGCCATGAAAATGCACCTACACATTCAAGCACATCCCTGGTGCACCAGTACAGTAGATAACACTGAAGAATAATTACACTATCTATTATTGAAAGAGATAACACATCTGACTGGCTGATTAGTGTACGCACAACATCTGAAATTATGTGTAACATTTTATCTTGAAGATGCAAAGCACTGCGTCTATGAGGTATTATAATGTGTAATTAGTTCTACAAATGATTTTCAGAGAAATTAACACGTAGACAGACCACAACAAGACCACATCTACAACAAAAACCCAAATGACAATATTAACAAGAGACATCTTTGACAACATCATTACAGAGTTGCAGCTCAACAACGGCAGAAGGCGCCTTGATGACAAAAACAAACATCCAATCACTCTGTCTCTTTCTAGCTAGGGGACTTCCCATCTGTTAGACAGCATCATAAAGCCAAACAAAACTTAAGAAACAACAATTTAAGCGGGGGGACATGGGGTGGTAGAGAGGAGCGGTTACCTCCATTAAACCTGTCCATTCAGCACACAGAGAGGTGCAGGCTGTTAGAAAAAGGGCCAAGGACAAAGTGGAAAATACTGGCAGAAAGATGTTTGCAAAGAGTTCTTTCGGCCTGTGATAAAGTACCAAAATGTTTCAGATGTAGCCCTTATAGATGTCACATATAGACCCTTTTAGGGCCGGCGTCACAATGACGTCAGTTTGTTAGCTGGAGGCGAAACACGACTCGCCACCACAGAGCTGTAAGCTACATAGGAGTCTTACAGTGTTGTCTTGTTGTGTTACTGGGAGCCAGAATAGAAGGAGTCATGGCTCAAGACTTAGATTTTATCACATACGAGCCACTACTGTCCGCCAACAAAAACGAAGACTGTAGTTAATTGTGATAAGACGAAAGGACTGGACGGAAGCAATCAGCAAAAATGCTCACATGAGCAGTGCTCACTTCATATCAGGTTAGGGAGAAAGTATTTCCTGTTGTAGGGATGAATAATGTTATGTGTATTAAGGGGTATCATGTCCACCTCATCAGAAACTGGGGAGGTATTAAGAGGAATGTTGGATTTCTCCGTAACGCTAGTGTTTTAGTTAGCGTAAGCTTCGATAGCAAATCAAACTGGAGGGAACCGTTCAAGTGTCGTCCTCCTTTGTAAGATTGACATAGTTATAAAACACAAAACTTCCTGTGACGTCATCAATCCACCGAGTGAGGACATACAGGTCGGCCAGTGGCCTGTGTGTTGTGTGATTTACTGGGACAAAATTGCCAAATTCCTACAAAAGAATTACTGAATTAAACAAAGGTTATTTCCTATAGTATTTAAATTATTTTAATAGTATTCAATTGTTGCTGCTTTCATCAGGCCCAATATGTTGGAGTGCGTGGGAAAATGGTCAGCATGCCCACACCACTGGACCATATAAACCTTCATATCAGAGGGGGGTATATCTTACCGTGGCAGAAACCAGAGAACACCACATACTACAGGTAAGGGCACACACATCATGGCTGATACATCATGACAGCACACAGCTACAAGTCAGCATCCTGGGTGTTAAGTGTGAAGTGTGTGTGTGTTTTCCATCTGTTTGTGCGTCAAGGCCTGCACATGAGATAGAATGCTGGGCAAAGGGGGGCACTTTTTTTGTATGACCAGCACTCATCAAAATGAATACCATCTATGATCGTCAATGTGAGTTAGAGAAAGAGGCAGTGAGAATGAGAGGGAGAGACAGTTGGAGGGTGATGAGTGCTCCGGCAGAGGTGAGATCAGGTGGATCCCCCCAGCAGGAATGTTAATGTATTTGTCCTCAGCAGCAGGTATAAATAGATGTTGTCCTTTAGCAATCTGCCATAACCCTCTCTACCCATTTTGTTTCAGTCGCAAAAATCCTTTAGGACTGATCGTTGCCCTGAGCGACACGGGAACTGCTCAAGGATCGTTCTTCTGGGACAATGGAGAAGGAATAGGTAAGTGAAAGGTCACCCTTGAACATCCACCCACACACACACACACACACACACACACAGAATAGAAAGTCATTTCAATGTTTTTACATCTGTATTTATGCGCTGATTATTAATGATAATTACTTTTCCCTCAAAAGAGTTAGTGCAGGTAATTTCCTGAAGGTGATACATGCTAATATCTTGACTATAAGACATTACATTATAAGGGAGGATAGATGGTAGACAGGCTGTCATGCACAAACACATTTTGATTTTTAGTAGGGCTGTCAATTGATTAAAGTATTTAATTGTGATTGCACGATGCTCGCGATTAATCGCAAATTAATCACACATTTTTTTTATCTGTTCTGAATGCACCTTAAAAGGGATATTTTTCAAGTTTCTAACTCTCTAATCAAAATGGGAGTGGACAAATATGCTCGCTTTATGCAAATGTGTGTTATATTATCATTGCAACAATCCAGGACAATGACAAATACTGTCAAGAATATTCTGCAGAATAACCTCAAAGGTACTGCATGCTCAAAACATATGCTAAAGCATACCATGGCAAATTTAAGCCCAACAAGCACACTCTGTCAAACTGACTGTTCTGTAGAGAAATGATGGCTTGTTGGATGCTATGTGCAACGCAAGGCGTATGCTCGAACTGGAGCTGCCTGGCCGCTACAGCCATGTTGCGTCCACATCAGTGGTCATTGTGCTGACTTTATGTACTACACTGTCCCACTGTCTAGCTATTTGTGGTTGCTACATGCATTGGCAAAGTGCCTGTCTTTAAACCAGTCGAAGCATGTGACCAAAGTTCCCACTGTGGGTCAAAATAATGTGCCGTGACCCCGAGATAACTGTGATTACTGAGAGAAGTCAAATAGTCTCAGATGAGCGCAACCATGTTTCTCTGTCCCAGCGTCTCCTCCACTTAAGCTCCCTCGTCTTCATAGAAGTTGTTTCTTGGTTGGCTCTCGAAGGCAATTCATACGTGCAGTCTTTGGATGTCATGCAAATTATTTCAAGCAGACCCACGTCCTCCACAATGTTAACCAGCCTGCAAGCTGTAGCCACCCATTTAGCGAGATTGCTGGTGAAAGTTTGTCGCTTGTAGAGTTGTTCAGGTGTCCCTGGTGCAAACTATCCAGCGTGGTCTGCCTTTGGTGAGGGGTCAAAAGGCTCTCTGCATCAGCTGTGTGGCTGGCCACCAAGTGGTATTTGAGACTCAATGTACTTCTGTGGTAACTCAGTTCACACCAACAGTAAATGCAGACAGCTTTGGTCTTGTGGAGAGAAACATCTGGCAGAGCTTTGAAGCTGAACTTGCAATTCAAGAGACCCCTTTCTTTATCCATTTCTTCTCATGGAGGTTTGTTCCTGCTTGTTATCCACAACGTTACTGCTGCATTGCTTCCTGATTGTCCAAAGTATGTTTTTTTGGGGGGATTTTTAGCACTTTTTTTCTTTTGAGCCTTCAAATTAAGAACAAAAAAAATTGTTGGATGAAAGTAACCAAACACCAAACATGTGACCTGAACCCTTTCATAAATGGTGAACACTGCAGCGGAGAGCTGTTTAAAAGCCATGTTATTGTATATGCAGGGTTTCGATGTTAAAGTTGCATTCAAGTCACTGCAGTGGACCTTAGTGTGTCATGCTGTACGTTGCCACCAACTGGCCAGGTGTTGTCAGTGCAACACTAATCTTTGAAAAACCAAGATGGCCAACAAAATGCAAGAAATTTTGTGCCCCTCAAAATCTTGCCAGTCCTTATATAATCGGAGCGCCTGGCAGTTACATAAAATCTGGAAAAATCAAGTAACATCTAAAGGGTAATACAGCCGTTAAATTTTCCAAATATTGATTATATGCTGTGAGGAAAGTCAATAGTATTATTACAACCTGTTCTTTAAAATACTTCAGTTGCAGTTGGATTCTTTGGTTGTAAATCAACTGATTTGATTGACTGACGTATGGAAATGTATGGAAAAATGTAATGACAGCGAGTCATAGACTGACTGAACGTGGAAAAACTGTTGAAATTGTGCTTTTTTTCTTAAGATATCACAGGCTGTTCATCATCTGTTCATAAATGGATTTTTTTTTTAAATGTACTTGTCCATTTCACTAAAAGAAAATGAAAAATGTGAAGGTTGTCATTATTTCCAGGTAATCATAGAGTGGTTTTACTGGTCCGGCCCACGTAAGATCAAATACGGCCGAATAAGATCCATGAACGAAAATGAGTTTGACACACCTGATATAGGAAAAGTTTTGGAAATCAGGAAAGGGAGATCCACATGAATGCCTACAGCCCAGTCTTACACTCATGTACAGTATTTTTTTTTTTTAACTGAATATGAATTCCTTCATTCATACCATCAGATACACACAGACAACTACAACACAGTCTTCTCTGCACTCCCTCACTCGTCACACACAGACACACACACACACACTGATATACGAACAGAATCCGCCTCTGAAGTGCTTCTGTGAGAAGATGCACTCCTCTGTGAAAGGCGTGTTTGTGTTGGGACAAAGAAGAGAGGGAGAGATAGAGAGAGAACGAGGGATGACAGAGAAGGGGAGTGACAGAAACTATTACAGTAATTCCCCATGTCGCTGCCTGGAGATATGCTCTCCATCACTCCTCTTTTATCTGCTCCCTCGCTCCTCTCTTCTGCGTCTCCCTGTCTGTCTGCGGCGTAGCCTCCCTATGTCTTTCTTGTTTGCTCTGCCTCTCGCTGCAGCGCCTGCTTACCTGTATTATCTGCTTTTCTTGAGTTCTACATGTTTGAGTTTCACTTCAGAGGGTTAGCTGTTCACTCTGCTGTCAGTCAGGCTGGCTCATCTGCACACTAGTTACTCACTCATCAGTTTCATTCAAGCAGTCCGATGTTCACTCGACCATGCAGCCAATTAATTATTCAGCCTTTCATATGGTTAAGCAGCATAGCTACTCAATTATTTATTTTACTACCCCAATTCCATTATTTGATCATTTAATCAACCAGTAATAAGTTGAAGTAATGCTGTGTGATGAGTCAATGCATGGATGATTAGTGAGTCAGTACTGTGTGGTATTAACTCATCCATCCACTTACTCTGCCAGGCAGCTACTCTAAGTTTCATTCAGTCTTTTAAGCAAACCTTCACTCATTCATGCACCTCATCAGGTGGTATTTATTTCAGATGAAACCCACACATCCATACAATCCCTTGTTTATTCACTTGTGCCCAATCTCTGTCATTCATTCAGGTAGTCACACACCAATTTTCTCTCTGCCTCCTTTGCCTCCATGTCTCGCTCTGTATGTAATTCACTCTCGTTTTCTCTCCTCAGACACAGTCGAGCGAGAGCAATATCTGCTGACCTCCTTCGAAGCCACACCGGTGAGTTCAAGGGCCAAGTGCATGTCATGTCTTTTTTTTTTTTTTTTTTTTTTTTTTATCATTATTGTTATTAATGCAGCGAGCTGGAGAATAAGCTCATGCTTTACCATGCCATACCATACCATGGGCTGTGGTAGGCCGGTGTCAAAGGCCAACTGTTGGAAGCCATTAGTACAGATTTATTTCGTACTCTGAGGTGGTGATTTGAATTCAGCTATTACCCCCTTTTGGCTGAGACAAAGTTCTCACTGTAAAAAAATCTCCTTTTGACACCTGTATCAAAGTCATGACATGCACATGCCCCTGTTGACAAATCAGTTAATAATAGTAGTTATCAGTTATTGTCCACAGGGGTGGGTTTACACAAGTGGGCCTTAGATTTCTGGCCCATACTCACTTGGAACCCAGGTAGCCCTAGCATAACCCACTTGGGTAAACCCACTTATATTGGAAATTGGGATGAAGCCAATATGGAACCTGTGCACAATCCTATGTAGGGCCCATTTATCAGCCCATTCACTACTCACATGGCCCTCACATACAAATATTGGTTGGGGCATTCCAAATTTAACAGTAAGAGTTTAAAGCCTTTTGTTCTGCGCCATCACCAAGCCGACAGCCCTAATGAAGTCACAGTGTCACCGTCATCAGGTGCTAGGCTTTTGTTGTGCACACACCTGTGTGGTACTTGCATGGCTCCAAGAGACCGTGCTCTTGCGGAGGTGGTTAGAGTGGAGCAGCTGTGGTTGTGTTTATGCAGATCATCCAGTGCGCTTCTGGTACTTGTTTTGGCACAAAATTGCACTTATATTTCCGCCTGCTCAGGCAGCCTCTTATCACAAACACAAATAGCAATTTTGTGGCTTTAGTTGGCAAAAGCACAAACAGTGATTCCAAAATGACAAAAAAAAAAAATCCTCTTTCTTGTATGTTCCACTTTTTTCAGCTTGTACTGATTTAAAGGTGTGTTAAAGTACAGCTTTCAGTGTGGTTAAAACTGAGTGATGCTCATCCACAGATGCTTCCTTTAGTAGACTGAATAGCTGCAGCCACCATCCACAATTAACAATAATATGTGCTCCATCTACGTGGTGGAACATGGCAAGGGGTGCAACGACAAAGTAACACTAAAGTGCATAAAAAGATCTGCCTGACAAAGCCACAAACATTGCTTTGTGTGCTTGCATTTGTACAAAGAGCTGGTCTTAGAGGCAGAAAATTAATGTGCAATTTAATGCCAAAATGAGTACCAAAATTGCACCATGCAACCCGATCAATACAGCCTCAGCTGTGTCACCCCACAGACCTTGGCACATGCCTTTTTATGTGGAACCATGACATTACCAATCAGTTAAAAAAATAGATGCATAAAGAAGAACAACAAACATGAAATTGCCTGTGTTTGCGCCTCTGCTGCACAAAACGAGAGCCCTAAGAGTTTGTGTTGTATGTGCCCAAGTCTTATGGCTAATTTCAGAGAAGAGAGTGTTTACCAGGCCACAGTTTGATCACATTTTGAGTCAGACATGACAGAAACCCCCTAATCACTGGGACTAATGGGACTAACCCAGCCCTATTTGCTTCTTAGCCAGGCAAAGGCTCACAATCACACACACAGGCACACATTAATGAGCACATGCTTAATCACAAACACGCGCACACACACACATATATGCACACATCTACAGTATACACATACCCACATAGAGCTACCATGGCCAAACATCTGTGGCTGTCCTCTGCCTACCATCAGGCTCATTCCAAAGCAATTTCACACAGCGATAAAACAGGCACACTGTCTGACAGCCAAAGGGAGAACAGAGAGCGGGAGAGGGTAGAGCGTAAGTGTGTGTGTTTTTGTGATTGAATGCGCTCTTGTGTGTGCATGTGCATGGTGTATGTGTGAACAGGCAGATGTGAGAAGATGAGGATAAGTTGGGCAATGAGGCCAGTGCTGCCTGGCAGATTAGCAGATCGTATGCCACTTTGGATGGCTATCTGAATGTAGATGTGTGTGTGTGAGTGTGTTTGTGTGGCTTCCCGTAGCTCCATTTGAGTTCTGGACCTTCACTGCGAGTTCCTTTTTTTTTTCTTTTTCTTTTTTTCAAAGTGAGAACATTTTACTCTTCCCTATTTCTTAAGGGGCTGTCAGTACTTCGGTTCGTTGATAATCAGCGACCTTAGACATCCGTGTGTGTGTCTCTCACACCATGAGCATAATAAAAGCATGGATATAAACTATTCAGACAATCAAACTCTCCCTGCAGAAGAGTATCTACTTAAAGCAAAGCATGGAGTAAAAATTGTAATATGGTGGATATAAAACCAACGATATAGAGAAAGATACTCAAATGTTAAATCTCACTCAGTAAAGAGATGAAGCATTAAGCAGAATAGATATTACTTAATATGAATCAAGTGCATGATTTCTGGTGTCTACTTCCAATAACCCTGTCTTTTTGTTTCCCCCCTCTATCTCCTGCACTTTCACCACCAGAACAACTTGACCAGTCATGTCGTCCGCAATGGCCTTACCCCCGAGGACCGGTTGATTCTGGGTGAGGTGAAGGTTTGGGGCGCAGGAAGTGTTAGGATCACTGGGGTGACCCTGATAGACGGAGCTGGAACGGTGCATCCACTGACCCCAGAGCACAACGTTGAGACTCAGGTCAGTAATTGCAGTCGTAGCTGTCTATGTATCTGATTTTAATTAGTACATAGCACTAACACACATAACATAGTGACATGCTCCCCCTAAGTTTTCATATAGGTTCAATATTGTGAGATGTTAATTAGTCCCTCCAGGATTTTGTGGGCTGGTTTTGAGATAGTTGAGGCCTGAACTGCCTGATTTCAGAGCAGCTAATCTATTTGTGATGGGGAGGGGGTTAGGGGCTAACAGCTGATCAGCACTGATCATCCGTTGCTGCCGTTCAACATAGCACCAAAAGATCACCTTCATAAGCTGCTCTATGCCTGCTCTCTGTCCAGTTAGCACGAGCTAACACAGCGGCGACGGCTAACATCCAACACCGAGCCATTGAACAGTCCAAACAATTTTACAGCGACACCAAAATGGCTCAACTTTATCGTTACACCATTAACGTTAGAAACTGCACTCAAGTATCATCTTCACTTTCTCCTGCTCTCTGCCCAGTTAGCACGAGCTAACACAGCAGCAGCAGCAGCAGCGGCTAACATCCAACACCAAGCCATTAAACGGTCCCAACAATTTCACAGCGACACCCAAATCTCTCAACTCTGTCGTTACACCATTAACGTTATAACCACTGGGCTGACGTAGAGCTTACGGTCCTGCAGCTGTAGTCCCATAATAAACCAAGAGAGAGGGGCAAGGAGGGGCTGAGTGAATGATGAAACAAGATTTCACCTGGTTAAAACAATCATATTAGCAGTAAAGTTGGGATGGTTGGACAAAATTGCAAGGTCCTGGAGATTACACAAGGATTGGGTGAATTTGCGTTATTTTTTGTGAACGCAGCATCAAAATATTCTGGAGGTATTGCTTCAATCTTTCCGCCATTTTGCACCAGCTTCATCATGATTAGCACATCTCAGCAGACCGCTGGCCAACATCACCAAACACAGGAAATCATCTATGAAGACAAATGTCAGTTTCTGGCTGTTTCTGGTTTTATTTGTGCACACAGTTGCAGACAACAACTGACTGATAATATGTGGTGTTTCCTGCTTACTTGTTTTTTTTTAATGTTTTTATTTAATGGTAAATTAAACAAATGACATCATAATGTAGCTTTAAAGCCACAGAAAAACTGAAAAATGTTTCTATTTTCCAATTCACAGTGAAAGTGCCTCACAGCATTGGCTTAAAATTGACTTTAGACATTGTTATTCAATAACTTTATTTTGTCGCATAGTCTTATTCACTGATCATTAAGAACATAAATACCAGACTGAGGCATCCGCCTCTGGGATGGGAAACTTTGTATAAACTAATACACATATTCAGCTGCAACCCACAAGTGCACTCAGCCACATTTCTGCTCTAATAACCCCATAATAAACATATTAATCACTGTATAATATGCATACAGTGTCATTGCATTCAATACTTCACTTTACATAATACTACAGTAGCTCAGTCAGCCTCTTTCATCATGACATGCACACTGTTCATAAACACACCCCTGCCTTCATGTAGATTGAGCATTTCCCTGCCAGTCAAAAACTGTCACTATAACAAACAAAACAAGACATAAAAAAAAAAACCTCAGGTTCCCAACCCGACCCCTGCTGTGCCACACTTTGTCATCTAATAGCTGTAATCAACTCTGCATTCCCCCTGACACTGTTGTTTGTAATGAACACAGAGCTGAAGACTTGACTCAGGACAACGATGTTAAAGCTGCTCATGTAAAATGATTGTCATTTCCTCTTGCTCGCTCCATCATCTGCTCCAATGGTTCAGCGGCAAGAAATGTGATAGAGAATCAGGAGGTACTGTGTACACAAGGCCAAGCCACATGGCCTGTCACGGTACTTGCTACATGATGATTCATTTGTCCAGCGCCGTCTTTAGTGGCCACTGTGACAGTGGGACACTGGCATATTGTCAACCCAAGGAAATTCCTGAAGTGTCTACGAGTCAGTCTCCTCTGTAAGATCACAGGGTCAAGGTCAACAACAGCTGCTAGAAGAGTTTCAGTGTTTGCACAAGGACACTTCAGTAAGGTGGATGTTTACCAAAACAGGGCCTGAGCTCAGGTCATTGCTAGTTTATTCAGAGAGGGTAGGTATACGAATCCTGAAAAGTTTATAACATACAAGGAGAAACTTAAAAAGAGTACAACATGAAAAATATTTTAAGTGTTTGGGGTGGAGGATGGGTGACATGGAGGTTTAAAGTCTGACTATGTGATGCAGGAGACAACAGAAAGACAAGGCCAAGTTTAAGAAGACAGCATATGTTCCCTCTCCTCATATGGCCTGTGATAAAATATTCCTGTCGAGGTTGTGTACTGTACTCAGTGCACTTATCGGGAGCATGAAAATGATAGCTACGGCAGCTCCATAAATAATTGTAGGTGAAAAAGCCCGGAAGCCTTTGATTTATACTGTTCTTGGAGAAGACGGACAGGGAGAGGCAAGAAGAGACGGCAAGAATTGCAGATGAAGAAAGTCAGAATGACAGAAGGATTTTGCCAGTGTGTGGGTGTGTGTGTGTGTGTGTGTGTGTGTGTGTGTGTGTGTTGGGGATGCAAGGGTGGGTAGAGAATAATGAAAAGACAGAAAGACAGTCCATCTTTGGAAAGGAGAGAAGGAAGGACAGAGAGCAGCGAAGAGAGGGAGAGAATGCATCACAGAAAACAGATGGAGAGAGAAATAGAGAGGTGAAAGAGATAAACAGGAAGAATGAAAGCTGGGCGGCGGGGGGGGGGGGGGGGGGGGAGGAAGGGCAGAGAGGAAGGAGAGAGAGGGAATGAGGATGACACAGTACGCGCATGGTAATAAGTGGTTTTTCAGTGCGAGACAATCCATTCATCTCCTTAAATATTGTCTGATAGGGTAACAACTTGAAAGAAGCAGTAAGCAGCTGGCACTGTGTCATTTAAATACAGTGAGGTGGGAAAGCTATTTCTGTCTGGTACAGGACGTTTTGTTCTGAATCTATTCATGCTGTCATTTACAATATATCATCACATGTACAAGCCCGGGCTTGTGTAACTTTTCTGGGGACCCATGCTGTTTATATGACATAAATGGAATTGGATTATTTTCTTGTAAACCAGTTCTGTACATTTCCACACATTTGTCACATTTAGTAGACTTAAGATGTGAAGGAAGTTACAAAACAAGGAGCATGTTGCATTTATCTATCCGTTATACGTGCCTGCTTATGCTGCTCAGGGTTGCAGGGTGGTTAGCTCATGCAGAATGCATTGGGCAAGCCACAAGTCTTTCTTAGGCTAACATGTTAAGTGTATAGACAGGCAACTATTTACACTTACATCCATCCCTACAGGCAATTTAGGCTGCTTTCAGACCTAGAGTTGTCTTGCTTTGGTCTGAATCAGGGACTAATTTTGTTAAAGAGTTGTATAACTGCCGAGAGCTGGTTTGTGTTCTCACGGCAGCATTTACAAGCGGCCTTGCACAAAAAAGCTGCTCTTGAAAAATCCAGGACGTAAAGCAAACGTTGAAGAAGAGTACACTTGCAAGATAAATGTGACACTTTCTAATGTCACAATGGAGGGACAACTACGCAGGTTGATTTTAGCGCTGCTCATCGTGGACTATATTGCTGTCATTGTTCATTTTAGTCAAAGCATACAGTTTAAAAACGAGGCGCGGCTCCAACTAGAAAACAATGTTTTGATGCATTGGATGTGCTGAATGTGCATATTAAGGCAGTACAGGAGGAGGTGCACATTAATAATCCTCCAGGACTGTAACATGCTCATGTTTAACCCAAAACAATTGCAGCTGGTTCAGATCGAGGTTGGAACACGTTGTCACCACAAACAAACCGCACCAGAGTTTGGTTGTAACCAGGACCTTCTTGAAGAGGTGGTCTCGGTCTGGCTCCATTGGTGTGCACCCGAATGCGATTGCTGTGTTCAGCCCTGCTGGAAGTAACCACACTTTGGGGGCAAACGAACCTCAGTTTGATTGCACCAAACCACACAGGGCAGGTGTGACAGCACCCTTAGAGTCACTATTTTACCCAACTTGAATGTCTTGGGATATGAGGCCATTATAGACAGCAAACCATAAACTCAGAAATTACTTACTCTCTTTTCTATGTACAGTATGTTCCATCCCTCTCCTGCACATACATTTTTTACATACATTACTTATACATGGCCTTCACTACAACATAAAAACAGGTAACAGAAGTAAAACAGATGTGACAGGGGAGGTCAAGAAGCCAAGGCTTTAAACAGTCAAGAATCTCTGCTTCTTTTTCTCTGACTTTATTGTGATGACAGTTTATTTTTATATTTTTCAAAATAATCTTTTCAGAAGAGTCTCTTGAATTCCATGTCTGTAGATACAATATTAGAGAAAATACTGACATGGTTTCTCAAAAACGTGCATACTTATGCTCATATTGTTTTTCTTGTGTCTGTAGGAGCTGATTGTAGATGCTACTTCAAAGTCTGTTCATGTGGATCAGCCTTTCTCCATGAGTTGGACGACCGGCGCCTGATCAACTGAGTGCAGTTTTTGTGTTTTTACTGGTTAATAATTAATATACCTGTATATAATGGTCCATTATGGCGGAAAGTAAATGCAATGGTTTTTGAACATGACATCATTTTAATGTACTCCTCTCTTCATTGATGAGCTGACCTGTAAATGCTATATTTGGTTTCATGTCACAACCAAACTAAAGCATTTTTTTTTTTTTTTTTACATTGCTGTGCCATTAAACCTTCAGTAACATTACATCAGATTGAGTACAGGCAGAATGAAGACCAATATATGTCATGTTTTTACAATAAATCTCTTTGGATGGTAACTGTGTTGTGTTTCAATCAGTTCAAAACTTAAAATATTAAGTCCTGTCAGTGGTTTAATAATATCCCAGTGATGAACAGGGTGGTATGTGGGACAAAAGGAGAAATGGAGGGGGAGAAAGCAAATAAACGACTGAATTCAGATGGGTGTGAGATGGAAACAAACTTGTTATATTTGATAAGATTATATTTTTAAAACAGTGTCACATGATCAAATCACATGATCTGTTAGGTGACCACCATTGGCTGTAGAAGTGTGTCTCCTTATCTCGTTCATGTCTGATGAAGGCCTGGCGCCTCAAACGTCACATGTAATACGATTAAAATCTCCTAAAGTAGCAGTTTCTGGTGTGCACACCTGTTTTTTGTATTTGTTCTTCTGCCCAGCACCCAGTATTTATTGCTTTTGGATGTGCGTGCTGTTTTTTGAGTCTCAAGAGGATATTTTTAGCCACTGAGCTCTTTAGCAGAAACAGTTTGCAATGTTTGTGTTACTGTTCGCAAGCACACGGTAAACATAATTTGTTCTTTCAGCACTGAGTTGTGTTGTTAATGTGTAAACTGGCTAATTAGTGCCTTGAATCCGTCCTGTTCGTCTTTTGGTTTCCCTTTGTGAATAATCAATACAGACTGCAAATATGAAGAATTATTTCCTCTCACGCAGGTGCAGAATGTGAGTGCTTGTTGCCGTTGGCTGTCATCTTTGCGATGTGTTCAGGTGTTGGCCAAGACACAGACGGCACAATAGTCCTCAAAACTAGTTTTTAGATGTCAGTGTGATGTGTCTGGGCCCTTAGGGAGTAAATAGAATAATGTCATGTTACACTACATGTAATACATTCTAGACTTTGAGAAAATGTTATCCAACTGCAGTTATTGTCACAGTATCTATTGGCTGTTGGAGGAAAGATTTGTTAACCTTATTTGTGTCCACAACACATTACCTGCAGAGTGAGTAATTTTATGAAATTGTTCTGGCCCTTTTTTCACCACACAGAAGCATCAGTAGGCAACCAACTGCTGTGCAAAACGAGTGAACAGGTGTTTATAATAAAATGACAGACAGCCAGAGCTAATGACCGGTGGAAGGAAACACATGCAACATCTCAAAAAGTCTGCTTTTGATCATTTGGAAATGCTTTGATTCCGGAGACACATGATGCCTTGATTGATCCCCTGCAGCACACCAGTTGCCAACAGAGTGACAATGTCTAAAATGGGGTTATTATGCGCAGCTTAAATTTTTAAACACATTTCGAGCCGTTGGCAAAGTTCAGTATGCATGAGCACTTGCGTGATCCGACTGTTGCACATATGCATCTGGACATGTATGGATGTGCCAGAAACCAGACACAAATTATAGCTCTCACCTGCGGCGAGCTGTCTACCTGTGCTTTGTCTCGTCCCATTACTTCCCCATATAATGATACAGTCATCCATTATTCAGCCTGCAGTAAATGTAATGATATCAATTTAGCCATGGGCACCTCAAATTGATTTCCACTCTAATCGCCACTGCACGGGTAGAAACATACAGGGGGGTTCACCGCTGGATGGTGGATGTGTGTGTTTGTGTCTCTGCATTTCTGTGATTGTTGTCTGAAAAGTTTAGATTTGTGATGATTCACTCCAGTCCCTGTCTTCAGGTAATATGTGATTTTGAAAAGAAAAAGTTCTCTGTTTTGACTTTTGAAAACAAAGCCAGCCACCCACGAGTGCCAGCAGGACTAATTGAGCAGGTGATCTGTCGAGGCATTTTTCCTGGATTCATACCGAAGTCATAACACTGCCGGTGGAAGAAATCGAAGAGGAGAGGAGAGAAAACTCTGAAACAATCTTTTATCTGTTCCTCCACATTTCTACACTAGTGGATTCAGGTTTTATCAATTGTTATAAGAAAAAACAATATTACATCTCTAATCTTGCTGGAGAAAGAAACTTGATAATGAATGCCCCCTGACATTATCATCATAAGAAATTGTTCCTGTGAGTTTTTTCTTCTTCTTCTGTCAAAAACATGTATAAACTACCTCAACAGACAACAGCATGGGGCAGTCAAATCTGGCTTTCTTCTTCGACATAAAGAGGATCTCACATGCTTGGATGTGTTTTTGGCTCAAACGTTTTGAGGAAGAAATCTTTCTTTATGCATGAATTAGTGTCTAAATATATGAGTGTAGGCTGTAGCCTATGACAAAATTTGACCTGAATCATCTGCGGCAAGTGAGAGTGTGTGTTAAAAGTAAGCAGATAACAACAAAGACTGGAAGAGAAAATTGGTATACCTCGAAAAAGCATCACTTATGCATTTAACTGTACTGCTATAAAGCACTAACAGCAAGGAATATGGGGCAGCATTTGCTGGTCTGTTACTGGGCCCATACAATCCAACTGACTGTCATCAGTTATTAAATATCAATGGCAATTCAGTCAGGAACACTTTAGTCAAAGAAAACTTAATTTCCAGTTGCAGTGGACTGCCTTTCATCGAGCCTACACGGAAAGCATCTTCCACATGTCTACGTGGAAAGCACAGGGCGGAGAGTGCTCTCCTCTCTGCCCTTCCATGTGCAGAAGAGGAAAGCCTGAGGCCAAAAAATGCACACCACTCTGCCCTTCCATGCACCTACATGGAGGGAGAGCAGCAGCAAAGACCCCCTGGGAACAGAACAGAACAGAGCAGCATCAATGACAAACAGAAATGACACTGATAAGTCAGACACAGCATGAAAAGGAGGAGCTGGGGTGGAGGCAGGTTACAAAGCAGTTTGCAGAGGAAGCAGCAACAGTAGGCAGGCCAGAGCAGTTTAAATAGGGCGCCCTGAATGACATTTGCCAATTGGTTGCACAGAAAGGAATCATGTGATCTATCAGCTGACTCCCTTCCATCAATCAGCTGCTTTGTTAGTTTATGCCTACATATTACTGTGATTTAGCAGTATGCTCCTGTAAAATGACTATATTCAATTGTAACCCCACAGTTAAAGCCCCTTAAATTACTGTGGTATAACAACTGTAACTTTACAGTTAAACTCTATATACAGTATATACTTTATATATTCTGGTGATTTAGCAGTGTATTTCTGTAAAATTACTATGTTTACCTGCATACATTTTAAAATAAAGTTCTGAATACGGTAAAATATCACAGTCGTAGCTTTCAAGGTGATAATAATGTAATTTATTGTGAAATATTACAGTTACATATTGTAACTTTCTGGAAATAATTTGCAGTGTGTGCTGCTAACTGGGGACTGTACATTCAATATGACTGACAAGCCCGTGGGTCAGCTCTACTTCTGCATCATGTTGGACTGAGGGCAGACTGGACACTACAGTGACTCACTATTGCCTTTTGAGGTGCGAGTAGTATTAGCATGCTCATTTCAGGAAATATCTCTGCAACACAAAACATTGACATCTTTGACACAATGTCAAAACTGTCTTCACATTCGCTCCATTATAATGTTTTCAGATCTGGTCATTTCTTTCAAATTACACCTTTAAAACTAGATATGAAACATGATTTTCACATGACTGATGAGTTCATTGATGAGACTGACAAACTCTTCCAAGTAATACATTAAAAAACCTTCCGTCTTTCCTCAAAGTGAAATAATGTGGCCCAACACTTTTCACAGAAAGTCTCATTTATATCTTATTGTCCATAGATCAATGTGTTTTTCTCTGACTTTCTGAAAGGGAACCCATCTTACCAGACGACATGCTTTTAAATGAGCTGCAGTAACAATGTGTCTTTGTTACCAGGGTGACTGACAGATACAAGTGTGTCACAGATGAAGGGGGAAACAAAGAGATAAAACAACATGAGAGAAAGAGGGAAAACACTTTGACAACTTCAAAGACTGTCAGATGTGACGTGTGTGTGCGTGTGTGTGTGTGTGTATGCGTGAATACGTGTTGATATACTTGTGTATCCTTGTGCATGTTAGTGTGTATGAGTTATTTCTTGACTTTGTGCACATGCCCTTAACATGAACTAGGAGGAGCCATGCAATTCAAAAGTCACCTTTACGGGTTACATATATTAACTGAAATGATTGAGCGTTGGGCGATTGTTGGTTCTGTGTATCTGTGTGCATGCTTATGTAACAGTCATATAGTAAAACCTTTTTGTGCGTAAGCTGCCACCTGCATGAATTCTACATTTCAATATTCTTTTTTGAAGAAACAGGCTGCATCTTGATAATATGAGTCACACAGAGTGAGGAAAAACTCCTAATAGCGCCCTTACCCTGTCATATAGGTAAGAGAAAAATCATGCAAATGCAGACTGTAAAAGTCTCCTTGTCTTTCTCTCTCTCACACACACACACCATTTTCTGTCATCCTGTCATTTTGTTAATACAGCAACTGTGTCGACAGCCCAGAAGCACCCCACCTGACCAGATCCTCACAGCCATCTTCACCATTTGACACACACCCACGCTCCCACTAACACACGCACACAGACACACAGTGTAAAAACCGTTTGTCATGAAGCATTCCATGCTCCAGCTATGCAATTTTCCTCTAACCTTTACTAATCTGCCGCTCATTAAGGGCAGCCATGCACACCAACAAGTCACATATACCTGCCCCCTGGGAGCCCACTATGCTAACTAGTGTTCCTGCACTGCATTAAAGGTGGTTCCTGACCTAGACTGACAACAAAATGAAAATCCTCCTGAAATCCTTAAAAGATAAAGACAAAAGAAAGAAGAGGAAACCTCAGGGGAGGCTATTCAAAGAGAGATTCTCCCTCCCCCGACAGCGGGGGGTGCAAAAGGAGCCATAGGCGAAAAAAAAAAAACATTCTCAAAGAAATCTTCTTTAAAATCGTTAACTTACTTTGTATTTCGCACCCCCTCGGCTGATTTACGTCTGCCATTTCTTGACATTCTCATCCCATTCTTTCATTTCATCCTTATTTGTCAGCCCGCCTTTGAAGTAAACAGGATTTTTTTTTTTGCCTCTACCTCCTCCACTATCATACATAAATATCTGGCTGAAATGCCACTTTTCTCCTTTTGTTACAAACTCCAAGTTGCAGATGAAGATCTCGTACAGAAATGTTAAGCTGCTGACGGAGTAACGACACTTGTGTCTGTTTTTGTTTGCACTTTTTCCACTCTGCTGCCTGATTTTAAGGCTAGTTAAATCACATTGAGATTAATGATATTTCGCACGGGCAGACTGCGAGCGGCTTGTTGTGATAGTAAGATACATAAATTATTGACATTAACAACCCAGCCCAACGCTGATAATATGATTGACTGTATAAACCGAGAGGATCAAAGCAATTGTGCATCAGACATACTTAATTAAAAACACTGAATCATCTAAGGGGAACGTTTAAGACAAAAGGCGCATATAAAGGTGCGACAATGACACAGATGATAAATGGTATTCATTCAGATCAGCATCAAAAGGCAAAGGCAAAAGCAAAAAAGCATAAATCTGCAGAGAGCACTTGACAGCCATTTTATTTTAGAGTGAATGACTATAATTAATAAATGCCATTAAAACACATCTGTCGACACCCGCGGTACCCCTTCAGGTGGCATGGCAATCATAACTGCGACGATCACCATCATCATCATGATCATGACTGTCATCACTCTTAAAATGTCTCAGTCCAGAGCCAGACTTCCCTCATGAGAAACAAGCAAAGGAAAATGAACATTTCTTGAATAAGCTGTATGAAATTTTTATAAGTGCTGAGTAGTCGAGTCAATCTGATTCAAAAAAGGCCCGGCATAGGAGAAATTGTAATAGAAATGCTTCATAGTTTTTATACCTCTTAGTACCCTCCTGCATCATATATAAAAAGTGTTCCTTTGTGAAGCAAAGTTTCAACATGCTACAGTTACATAGTCTGGGAATCATGTTAATATTAGTTTAAATGATAACTACTGACAGAAACTTGTTCAGCATGTTGATAATCCTAATATATCATACCTGGGTGGAGACAAAAAGTAAACAGGACGGTGCAGTCTGCTGCTGTTTTAACAAAGTGTGTGCAAGCCAGATAAGTTTAGTGAGGTAGATTGTCATTTTGGGGTATGGGTACCCCTTAAGTGCACATATACAGTCAAAACAGCTCATATCTGATGGTTAAATGTGGAAGAACATCCTAGAAAACTAATGTTTAGACATAAATTACATGAAAATATGTTCATGTTCAAAAGGAGACGTGCACTTCCTTGTGTGATCCTGGGACAGAATTGCCCCGAATTTCGAGCCCTGAACTCACCTCAATCCACTATGTATATAATGGTATCCTTTTAATATGTTATTTCACTGTCCCAAGAGGTCACAAAAAACTTTGAATGATTACTGTTGCAATTTTCCCCGGGTCAAACCACAGACTGGACTAGAGGTTAAAAAGGAATCTATGTACCATTATTTTCTGTGTATTTGACATCGTTCTATCCAGCTGTCTAACAAATGCTTGCTTCTAACAGACTGACTTGCTAATAGTTAGTAATTTTGGCTAGTAACTGGCTCATGGGTGAACAAGAGACCAACTGTTTCTGTTTGCTTTGGAATTACTTACCAACCAATTACGCACCAAGCTAACAATAAGCCTGAGGTGGAGTCAAATCAACAAAATGATGGATCAGATGTTTCCCGTGTTAGTCCTTAATTGCTGCAAAGGATGGTGAAATTGCAGGGATGTTTATGAGTCAGTGCAAACTGAGAAAGAAAAATATATATATATATATATATTTTTTTTTTCTGGTTAGAGCATTGAGGGGAATGAAAAGACGTTTCTTTCTGGCAGACGGCAGATTGTGGATTAAGCACCAAAGGATGGCCACACGCACACATCTTCACAAATCACATCAAATGGCACAACGGCACACCCACGCACTTACACACTCACACAAACATTCCTTACAAATCAAATCAAAAACAGGGCATGCACGGAGGAAGAGTGCTTTGCCAATTGGCCAGACCATCCACGCAGAAAAGGATTTAAATATCACTGGAAATGGGGCCAGTGTGATTGCATCACTTCCGGTTCAGCAGAGCTAGTCAAATGCCTCTGGTGGCCAAGTAATTCAATACGCAAGATATTATACACAAGGTCACAAATCAGCCTGCGCGCGGGATCACCAGCTAAATTCAAATCAAGCTCGCCCGGCAGTGCTGTCGAGGGTATATGCATTTAGACTAAATACAGTCTGCCCTTGAGTGTTTACACATCAGCTTAATTACATGCAATATATTTAAAGGCTCACACTTACTGCCCTTAACTCCTGAATTACAAATTTTATGCCCAAGCCGGCCTCATCTGAATATGTGAGAGAGCATGTGACAGCTGCTCCCTGTAGCTGTCAGCTGATAAAATGGAGACAAGAAAGAAGAAGACCAATAAACGAATGAATAATCCCTGCTCATTATGTATGCAGAGTGGGCGGTGAGATCTCTGCTTATTGTGGGTTTGCCTCCATTTTTTCCCTCTTCTCTTTAGTCACGGCACCACAATAAAAACAAGTGGACTGAAGCATCCACCTCTAGTTTCACTGTAGATTACAATCACCCCCAGTGACACACACATGATTCATTCACACACTTGACACACTTGTGTGGGCCTGGGCTAATTAATGTTAGAGGGAAATACGTTACCAGTTGAAAAGTGTAGGAAAGGCCTGCGTCCGTGATGCATGGTAGTAATTGCCGAGCTAAAATGAGAAAGTGTCATTTAGTTTGTGAATAAATGCTGCCATGACAACACACATTGCACCTGACTGACATTTATAAAGGACACACTGGGTTTGCTCTCCTCATTTCTCATTCCACACTTATGTCGTAGACACACACAGGCCTATACGCTGGTAAATACCAATTGTGTATTCATAGTGCAATTATGGGCTAAATATGTAAGCATGGACATTGATTAGTGTTTGTCCTACATGTTACTCATCCAGAGACAATAAATCAAAAGGAGGAATTGACGTTTTAACCTACTAACTCATTGCTCTTTAAGAAGATGAATGACGCTGAGAGAGAGAAAAGAGAAGAGAAAAAGAAGGACAAACAGAGACGGAAATTACAGCAACTTAAAAAAATTAATTAAGTAAAAACAAACAAAAAGAAAAGCCATTTTTTCCATTTACAGCACTATATTTGGCAGTATGGCTCTGACCTGGGGTCAGTATTCATCAACCATATAATGCCAGACCTTTACTGCACTACAGTCCATTCTCTCTTTACAGGACAAGACAACACACAACAGTAACCTCGTCACATTAAACTGAAATGATTATGGGGACGAAATCACAGTAACTGCTCTTATCTTGTACTTTGTCATTTAATATATTTTTCATTGATTTCACAAAAATAGTAATTAGTTTAAACAAACTCAGGACAACCCAGAACATTGAACACTAAAAAGGTCCCGAAAAGTGGACCTTTTTTTGAATACGAGCCGTCTTGCACACAGCTGATGATAGCAAATTCGAGAGTTCCCCCGGAAGGACAGATTACCATCACAGAACAATACAGTCGATGATGACAAATTGAGAGTGATCACTGAGAGTGCATGGGGAAAGATGAGAAATGAGAGTAGAAAGCAAGAGATGGAAGATGAGAGATGGGGAGCACTGACATGGTGAGGGAGCGGGTCAGGGAGAATAAAGGAGGGTGGATGAGAGTCAGGAATATACTGAGTAGGAGGGATGGATGAAGGGAAACAGAGGGGAGGGGAGGGTCCTCTTGCTAGAATAGTTCTGATTGAGGTCAGTTTTCCCACCAGATGAGACTCCACTTTAATCACCCTCCGTCGGTCTCATCACCATGGAGGGGCTGGCCTCATCAGGGAGAGAGGAGAGACAGTGCTTAGAGAAAGAGAGAGACGGGGAGAGAAAGAGAGATATCGACAAGAGAAATACAAATTACGAAGGGAGAGACACATACAAAATGTGAGCGGGATGTGCTGAATAAGAGAGTAGGGAAGGCAGATTTACAATGAGAGAAATGGAAAGCAAAGGACAAAGTGACAAAGAGAAAGAAATGCATATGCTGCAGGATATACAACGTTGGACCAATTCAGAATAGGAAGGGGTGCACAGAATATGAAACAGAGAGAGGAAAAAGTTTTTTAAAGAAATTGACTAACACAGTTTCAGCATTATAAATAGTAAGGCATCCAACTGAACGGAGAAAAAAAGAAATGAAGAAAGCCTCGGATACAATAATAGTAGAAGGAGAAGATTTATAGTTTGTGTACACAAGAGGAAGAAGATTAAGAGAAGGGGTAGAAGAGAGACTAGCTGGGAGGAATACTGAGATAAAGAGGCTAACTGACTGAGAGGGACTGAGTTCAAACCCAAGCTCAATAGACTACTACCCCCTCAAACCCTGCTGGCTGGCCTCCACACTTATTTATTGTTGGTTTGATTAATGATACATGCGCATATCTTCCCTCATCAAAGTGTAGCTGTGTTCTACCATCACTAGGAAGCGTTGAAGGGACTGGATATTATTCTACATTCAGTACATAAGTGTCGTACTTATTTTAAGCTACTAGTACTTGTTTTGTTCTTTTTATTTCTATTCCAATACATTCAGGGGAAAAATATTTTACTTTTTCCTCCACTACATTCACCTTAAATTAGCATACACAATGTAATGTATGATTAGTCGTTTTATAGATAATGTCACCCAACAGTTAAATTTAAATCCACCGTGACCAACTACCACATTAAAGTTAATGCCACTTACCCATTCAAGCATTTCTGATTAACCCATTGACCACTTCCTGCCTGGCACTAAATGCCACACAGACACATTTACTGACTAGCTGGGGAACAAAGTGAAGCACTCTGGGGCTTAAGACAAGGATATTTCCCTCAGGAGTTTGTGGAGACCAAAACAGAGCTAAAAGAAGAGTGAATATTGCTCTCCAGGTGGCCAGCAACAAAACTCCACACAATACCTGTTTATTTAGTAGCGGATGGTACGTCAGTGTTGTGTTCTCAAACATCTTCCACCACCGTTGGAGATCATTTACAGGCAAATGTCTCCCTATTTTTTAACAGTCTTACTGCACAAACACTGCACTTCACTGCAACTGAAACCAATCTCAAATGACTTCATTTAAATGGCAGTTTTGTGAATTGCTTGCTGGTTTGGAAAAATGTATTCATTAAAAAAAAAAAGAACACTACAGTTTTCAGTGTTTGAGGGAAAACCCACCACCAGATTTACACAAAAAACTGTTAATGTAAAATCCCCCTGAGCGAAAAGCCAGCCTGTACCGCTGCAAGGATAAAAATGGAGATAGGCGAACAAAGAGAGATCAGAGAGAGGAGGGGAGAAATAGATGAGAAGACAGGATTCTGGTTTCAGCATGAGGTCTTCCATCTGTCTGCAGCCGGAGTGACACCTGCTTAGCTTTGATTCAAAATTGCACACTGAGCTTAAACAGGCGGCACACATTTTGAACAAAGGGTAATTGATTTCAAAAGATAGTTCGGGACTGTTTGTATTTTAGCAAATTTTAGTTTAGAAAATAGTGCATTAGCTGTGGTAGTACTAATGGCAGAAGGATGGTGTGTGTGGGATTACCTTTGTGTAAACTACAATTCTTATATTTATTAATTATGGAACATGTCGCTGAGTGCACCAATGTGGCTCACTAATGTCTTAAGCCTGATTTATGGTCGTGCGTTGAATCGACGACGTCGCTACGTTGTAGGGTACGGGGCTACGCAGGAGGCTCGCCGTAGCCCCCGGCGTAGCCTGACGTGCACCTCCCCAAAAATGTAACTACGCGTCGAGGCAACGCAGACCCAGCGCAGACCGGCATGGCTGTGATTGGTTTACTTGGTAGCAACGCATTTCCGGTTCCGTATTTCCAGGTTCCGCCATCCCCGCCATCTTTAAACATCTTCTGTTGCAATGTAGATGTTGCAGTGTTAACGCTCATTATATATATGCCATTATGCTCAACGTTCAATACGGATACGGCCAGAGCCGTCTGTCCGTGCTCCGCGTTCATTTCTCTGTGACCAGAAAAGCCAGAAGCTAAACAAAGAATCAACTAGAGACGACGATAACCACTCAGGAAAGGAATGCAGCCTCCTACCGCTCTGGCGGTGAATTGCAGTGACGGAGAAGTTCGAAGGGTTCAAGACGGTGTCACAGCAACCACGTAGCGACATTGTCAATTCAAGGCACTACCATAAATCAGGCTTTATTAATCATTCGTTTTTGGAAAACAACAAAAGTGAATTGCACAGAGGAATATACAATATCAATACAATATCAGACATTAGCAACACGTATAATATTTGTTAGAAGGATCAATTTTTTGTTGGTCTTGGTCTTATTTGACAGCAAAAATCCAAAATATTGCCAGCCTGTTTTGTTAATAACAGCTGATTTATAGATTTGCCATTTCATTTCAGAAAATCAACAACATAGAATATGTCGTAGAATATGTGCTTGATTAACAGCCAGGCACACCTACTGCAGCCTAATAGTCTAACGGCAAGTCGAAGGGTGCTTTCAGACCTAGAGTTGTCTTGCTTTGGTCTGAATCAGGGACTAATTTTGTTACAAAGTTGCATAATTTCCTAGAGTTGGTTTGTATTCTCACGGCAGCATTTATAAGTGGACCAGATTTAATGCCTGCGCAAGAAAGCTGCTCTTGATTGGTCAGAATTTCCATGAGGGAAAAATCCAGGAGGAAAACAAAACGTTGAAGAAAAGTACACTTGCAAGTTAAATGTGACACTTTCTAATGTCACAATGGGGGGACAACTACGCAGGTTGATTTTAGCGCTGCTCATCGTGGACTATATTGCTGTCATTGTTCATTTTAGTCAAACCATACAGTTTGTAAACGAGGCGCGGCTCCAACTAGAAAACAATGTTTTGATGCATTGGATGTGCTGAATGTGCATATTAAGGCAGTACAGGAGGAGGTGCACATTAATAATCCTCCAGGACTGTAACATGCTCAAACAATGCATAATGCGACTGCAGTTGGTTCGGATCGAGGTCAGAACATCATGTTCTCACCACAAACGAACCGCACCAGAGTTTGTTTGTGACCGGACCGAGACCGCCTCTTCAAGAAGGTCAGTCTCACCGAGTGAAATTGCTGTGTTCACACCTGCCCAAACAAACTTGAATTTGATTAAATCAAACCAAAAATGTGAAAGCACCCTAAAGAGGAAAAGGGGTTAGGGTGGTGAAGTTCTCCTCCACCTGCAGAGACGCAGGATTCCATGTGGCCATGTTCACAGGTTGGAAGCCACCAAAGGTTTCCATCCTTGTCCTTATAGTGTGGACTCTTTCCACTTGGCAGGGGAGCTTACAGTACATAGTAGAGGGTGGCATATGGGGAGATGACGACATAGAATCTGCATCATGCCCTCCATGTGAAGCTCATTCCTGATTAGAAGTGGATGATGACTTGCCATGAGTCATGCGGATATTCTCCGCTCTTATGAACAGCAGAAAAGCAAAGACAAGAGGTATTTCACATCACACCAATCACTAGCAAGCGAGTGGTGGCCCTTCCTCTTCATCCCCTGTGTGTGCATTATATAAGACAGCTTTGCCTTCAGTGCTATAGTTGGAGTTGAACCCCTGCAGGATCTGTTGTCCTACACCTCCATACCCTCCAACACACAGTCTAATAACATCCTCATCACTTAAACCCCCTGGCTCTCCGATCCTGATGAAAGTAATAGCCGAGATGGTGACGATGACCAAATCCTTCCGAAATGGCGCTGCGACATCACAGGACGGTAAAGTCGAACAAGTGCTTGTTGTGGATTTACAGCACAAACTTTGTGAACCTTCTTCAAGGGGTCACACAATCAGCCAGCTGAAAACAATCTGCTTGTTTTTTTCCTTGCTGACCTTGAATTGCTGACCTTGAGTATACAGTGTGGTACTGGTTATTGGGAGGTTGTTATTATTAATACAACTATTAAACTAGAAGCTAATTTTTTTAAACGCCGAAATATTATAATCAAAAAGGCGAGGGAGAAAATAACTAAATGATCCTACCAAACAATGATAGTCTGATGTAGATGTTTGACTGACTGCTAAAAACATTGGGTTGAGTTCACTGAGCTATATGGGTTTGACTTTATGACAAAGGACATCAGTGTATTTCCATGGATGACTATCTGCTTAGGGATGTTTACGTGATTTTATGCATGGCTTGTAATGCATGTGGCACATGGCTTTGTTTCTATATATGGCTGTGTGTGTACCTTTGTCACTGTTAATTGAGCTAACAATCAAACACTGTGTTAGTCTTAATACACAACACAGTTAAACAGTTTTTTGGCACTATAAGTGACACAAGTCTTCAGTCAAACTACAATTCACAAAACACTCGGAAACTGATTTTATATGTGTGTGCAGATGTGTATAGTGAGAGTGTGCTCTTGCATATAAATGCAAGTGTGTGTGTGCGGCCTGTGTGCGACCCTGGTTTAACCTTGGGGCAAGTGTCATCCAAGAGATAGATCGGTTTGGGAGGAATCGCAGGCCCCGCAGACACATTAAGGGAGTGCAGCTTCACTGAAGGATTACTCTGCACAGCAGGAGCCTGCCTTTAAATGTGTTAGCATAATGCTAGAGACAGCCAGGGAAAGAGAGAGGAGTCGAAAGAAGACCAGAGAAACACAGAGAGGACAAAGAGACACTTTCTCTGAAAAGGAACGGAAAATGACAAGAGAACCATTCTGAACCGAAAGACATAAAGTCTGTGAAATTTAAAAAGGTCCGCAAGATGTGCTGATGTAAGATATATAATCTTGTCCATATGGGGACGAGATTACACATCGCACCATGTTACACAAATAAAGAAAAGTAGTTTGGATGATAATTGTGTGAGCCGTCTTCAGAGCTCTATAATTAGAGCTCACAGTTACCTTAAGGAGACAATTACATGGTGTGATTTATTCGTGCTCCCTTTTAGCTCTTCCTCACGCTCTTTACAGAATGATATACTTTGTTTCCAAGGATCTTTGTGATCATTCTTTCAAAAAAGAAAATGTTTTTATTGCACTTATTCAGGTAATCTGTACAAAAGGAACACAGCACATGGGCAAACAGTAATTAAAAGAACAAGTAGGTGAGGTGAAGTTAGACATAAATATTGTAGTTACTTGACAGTAATTAGTATCTAGTTCCTAAAATGTTCAGGCAGAGGGTACTTGCTCAGTGAATAGTTTGTTGGGCTCAGGGAAACGGAGATCTGTGTGGGTACATGAGAGCCTAAAAAAGAGGGTGGATCATGGGGAGTACCACCAGTTGGTCCAGGAGCTTCGCATCCATGAGTCAGGGGCAGTTTGACAACCTGCTGTCTATTGTCAGGCCGTATAGCTCTGGGTATCCAACAACCGCTACCACCAGTTTCTCCTCCATTGTTTACCAACTGTAAACTTGTTGTCGTGACCACAAGAGAAGACCCACCACCTCTCAAATCATCCAACTGGACAATGGGAAAAAAGATATTTTCAACGTGAGGAGTTCAGAGCGCTCCAGCAAAAACCCCAGGATGTGCTTTCTGTGTGAAGAGGGCCTTACTCCATCAACCACACGTAAGGTTGTTAAAGTCGTCCAGGAAGGGCTGCTATGCCTTGTAGTATGCCTTGTGATATCTCAGCTCTTCTAGCTTTAGGTGTGCCATCACCTCTTTGACCCAGTGGGCACGTGAAGTTGTCCCTGTCCTTCCACTTCAGAAGAATTCGTCTGCGGGCCAGAAGGGATGCAAAAGCCATGAAGTTTGATTGCCTACTTGAAAAGGACTTCTGGAGCTACTCCAAACAAAGCCATTATGGGGTTCGGTGGTATATTACGACCGTACAACTGTGAAAGAGTTTCAAATACAGATGACCAAAATAGGGCAATGGAATGACAGCAGATGTGGTATAGGGTAGCAGGGGCAGCATGACAGGTGGGGTCAACCTCAGGGTACAGGTCAAGTCTGCTTCTGTAGAGATGTAAACGGTGGAACAAGTGAATTATTGGTATATAACATGCCTCACACAAATTGATGACTTGTTTATTCCCTCAGCAGCAGATTGCCAGGTCTTATCAGGTAACCTCATTCCCGATTCTTCTTCCCAAGCAGCCTTCAGATGGTTAAGAGAGGGGCTGGAGATATTTTGAATCATATCATACAGTCTTGTATAACACAGTCATCCATCCAACCCCTGCACAGAGATGCTGGGAAGGAGGTAAAGTTCTTCTGGTATAGTCTCTAATTTGTAGGTATCTAAAAAAAAAGCTTCCTTAGGATGTCATATATTTTTTATCCAAATGGTCAAAGGAAGAAAAAACACAATTATGGAAGAGGTCGGCAAAATATTCCAGGTCCTTTCGGAACCACAGGTGAAATGCTGAGTCTAAAAGCGCAGGTTGTGGACCATGGGGGTTGATGGGATGATTTGTTTCAATCCAGAATGTATCCTCTACTGACCACCAGGGTGGTCGAGTGGTGCTTTCTGCTAAGTGGCACAAAGTAATGAGGCAGGGTCCCAAAAAAGAACTCTTTATACTTAAACTACAACATTGTGTTTTCTATCTTTCTTTTTTTTTACTAGTTTGTTTTTAAAAATGACTCATGGAAGCATTCTCTGCTGCTCCATGATTGAGGAATGGTTACGCCCGGGCAATTAGTTTGTTCAAGATAGGGAAAAGTGGGTCATACTGCAGCAAGGTTGATAAGTAGTTGAGTTTATATATTTTTGGCATGAGTTTGCATGCAAAATAAAATACTTAATTGTTTTTTTTTAAATGAAAATTGGCCTATCATTGATAAGCAATTTAAAACAATACCTTAATTCACCTTCCTATGTCCTTGTGTGTTCGAACACCATGATGTATAATGAAAGTATAATGGGTATCTTTTGCCTGTAGCTCAAAATTTGGCACATTTGTCATATTTATAACGTCAAAGCCTAAATTTCCTTTGTTTACATGTCTGGTGTGAATATTACTCATCTTTTCTTTACCATCTGCCCAATATCCCTGATGTTTGTTAGTGCAAATGAAGTGTGGGAATCCAGTGAACTCCGTTCATATGTTTTGGACCGAGCAAGTGGTGCGTTGCTATATGGAGCATTAATTAGCTGCCAGGCAAACAACTGGTGGTTAGTATTGATGTGACAAATAGTATGAGCACATGTTACTGCACTTGTAATCCCAATGAGACAGGCTCGTGTGTGTGTGTGTGTGAACTGTTGGACCACCCATTGGCAATGCGGTGGCAAACTGATCGTGTGCATTAAGTATAGGCAGTCACAATCTATGTGACACAAGCAATCTTATTTGAAATCTAGCTTGCATGCAACTGCGGTATATGTGAGAGGAGCTAATGTGTGACTGTAATTGCATTGTGGGAGTTAAAGCAAATGCCAGTTTCCATCATGCATGAATAAGAGATGTAAACATCTGGTTGTGTGCAAGTGTGAATGGATTCGTGTTTGCATTTGTGTGGATACATACAGTAGGGGCATTTATTTTAGTGGATTTAAAACAGCAAATTAAATTCTCTGCTATTCATAAATTTAACTTGACTTGAAGGCCACAGTGATATAATGAGTAGAAGGCTGAAATTGTGAAAGGCCGGCTTGGGTTTGCTGCTGTTTTCCCACACAAGTTGTTGATGCCGTTGAACACTGTTGTTGGAGAAGACAACATTTGAGTTGTAATCCTTATGATTCGGATGCCAATTGATTTTATCTCCAGGTCTGAAAAGTGAAGTCAATGTGAAAATGCCTTAAACCTGCATTCTTTCTATTGACCATGGGAGCGACTCCACTGGTTGCAAAAATAATTTTGATTGTATAAACGTCTATGCATAAATGAACCTGCTTCTCACTTGATTTTATCACCTCACTACAAAACATTCTTGTAATGAGTTTATGGTCTTAATCAGTAGTTGCAGTTCTTCTTTAATACAGCATTATGGTCATGTTGTAAATTATGGACCCATTTATAGTAAAATAGAGGATAAAGCAGGGTGTTGGTGAAGACTCTCAGTCATCCAGGTCGTGGTTATCTTGGGTGCTTTTCTGTAGGCCAGTGGTTCCCAACCAGAGGGTCGCTGTCCCAAAGTGGGTCATTATTCATTCTGAATGGACCACAAGTGACTCACTATTGTGCCAAGTACAGTGAATTTCTGGCAGAGCTTCCTGCCGTCTCCTGCGCTGTGCCATGTGCTTGTGGAGTGCTTGTTTTGTTTCACCAATGTACAAATCTGTGTGTTCCTGGCTGCAATGGATTGCATACACTACATAAAAGCAGAGTAATGCAGTGTATGCAGTCTTCAAGACACTCAAGCAAGTCCAGCTGCCTACAATATAGCACTTAAGATAAAATGGGGTTTAGTGTGTGGCTACCTTGTGATTGATAAGTTGCTATCATGGCTCCACTCTCTTGTCCAAATATGGTCACTTCTGGCTCAAAACTAAAAACAAGATGGTGATGGATAAAATGCCAAAAATGAGTCCACACACCAATGGCTGATGACCTTATATACTGTTTATTGTGACACCTGTGGTTACTGTTGTAACAGGAAGTGTAGCTCTACAGCAAACAGTCCTTGACTGGTTATTGTGTCAGAAATACAACAAAAAGGCAACTGGTGTATCACACTGTTAATAATGAAGTTGGTAAAAAATAATAGTAATTTCAATTTAATTTCATGCTGCACACAGCACAGGTCGTTTTTCACAAAACAGCAGGGCATGATAAAGTTCGTTACCAGCACTTCATCTAACAGCTCACCCTAGCTGCTCCTTTTTTGCTACCTCTCTACAATCAGGGTTGGATTTCCTGAAAACCTTTCACCGTCATCATCATCACCACTCTATCATACCCACATCCGCACTCTCAGGTCTTCCTCTTCCGTCCACCTCACTGTCCCGCCAACCCGCCTGACCATGGGAGCTAGGACCTTCAGTCACTCTGCCCTCTGGAACTAACTCCCACGGACATTATAGCACCGCTTTTAAATCTTGCTTCAAAACTCACCTCTTTCAAATAGCTTTTTCAGTTGACTCCCGTCCATCTAGCCACACGTCCACTTTATACACAGAATTTTATTCACTGTTAACTTGTTTTGCTGAATATTTAATTGTTGTTGCTATTTTATAATTTATCTACTTTTATGTTACTTTATTCCTAACCTCGCTGACTTTTTGAATCTGCTGTCTCTATATTTGCCTGTAAGATGACCTTGAGTGTCTTGAAAGATGCCTTTAAAAAATTTCTTATCATTATTATTATTTTCATTATGAAAATCACAACTTTTCGCAGATTGAAGAAAGGCTCAGTGATCTTTTTTCATTCTAATAACACACATCTATTAAAAGCTTCTCGCCACGGCCATCGCTCGCTTTCTATCACAATATAGTATGAATGTAGAATGTAAATAGTCAGCGGAATATAATTAAAGCATGACACTATCTGATCACATACAATATATCCATCTTGAGTTGTGGCTATAAATCACAACCTGTGCTGCATCTGTGACCTAACGCTCTTTTACCCCTTGCATCAATAATAAACCCTATCCAAAAATCCAAACAAGGGACTTTTTTATTACATATGAACCTACCCATCAATCTGACTGTAGATTTTACTGTAAAAAAAGGAGGCCTCTGCTTGTATATGATTGCTCATGTCTTGTATGTGAGTGTCCAACATGTCATTTCACATCAGGCAGCAGCCTTATAGAGTAAGACATAATGCACTAGCAGTGTAATATGTATTGTTGAATAAAACCTTTTTTTTTTTTTTCTAATACATGGCTGTCACAGCAGCTTATGGGAAAATGGCTTGGTCTCTCTCACACACACACACACGGGCACGCACACACACAAATGCACACACGCAAACATGCACTTGCACTGTAAGCTTTTGAGTGAGTGCTGTCCAAGGTGCTGAGAGTTAAGCTCCTCTTGGCGTTGGCTGTATCACCGAGGCTGCCACTGGCCATGGTGCTGAAGTGGCAAAGTGTGCTTGTGTGCCAGTGTGTGTGTGGTGTGTGTACATCGCAGCCTTTGTAACAGGTATGTGCCATTCCTGTGAGGTGGTGATTTCAGGTCACAACTGCCCCTTTTCAGCTCTGCCAATCCCAAACAGTTTCTCCCTCAAAGAGACTCAGACTAGAAAGAGAATAATCTCATAGAGACGAGGACTTTTCCAACCTTTTCACAAAGCCACTTGACGTGTGCATAAAAGAAAATATATATACCTAATATAAAAGTCATATGCTCCCATGCCCTCCTGTACACACACACACACACACCCTCCTACCGAGGCTCTCTATAGTACTGCAGTTCACCTGTTTAAAAGGCACCCAAGCCAAAAGACAGGCATCTGGTGGAAAGAGATAAAGACAAGATGTCCTCTGACACCCTGACCCTTGGCATCTCTTTCGTTTCATCGGCCCTTCCCAATCCCATCCACCCCACTCCATCATCCTGAAAAGGCATCACTCAGGTGTTTGACAGCAAATCAGGATAAATGGCAGACTTAGACTGTCCGTTCAGTTTCCTTTTGGCCTCCTATAGAAAACTCAAGCTGGCGGAGGGAGGAAAAGAAATGAAAGATGCACATCTGAATAATGCAACAGGCTTGGGGGGGGGGGGGGGCAGTAGGGAGGAAAAGGAGAGACAGATAGATAGATGATTGACAGAGGGAGGGGAAAGATGGGAACAGAGCAGGAGGCAGAGTAAGTGAGTTATGAACAGGGTTAGAGAGTGAGAGAGACGAACGGTAAGGAAGAACAGAAGGGTAAACAGAGAAAAGAAAGGAGGATGGAAATAGAGATAAGAGGGAAAGTGAAAGAGGAATGGGGAGGAGATATGGCAGATAATCTAGGAGGCAACAACTCTGTTCCACTTTTGGCAACAAGACTGCAGAGCGGAGAACGAACAGAGGACAACATTGATATTCCCTTCTTCTGTCTGCCATGTTCTCTTCTTTTCTCATCGTAGCTTGTTGTCATTCTTGATGTGCCTCGCTTTTTTGTGGTTTTTCAATTGTTTGTGGCTTTTCAATCACACCTATTTCAATACCCAGCTCTCCTTTTGCATTCCTTATCTTGCAAGGCGTCTCTGGCCCTCACTGACTCCACATCTCTCTCTGTGCCTAAGTGCCTCTTCTCTGTCGTCATCCTGCAGTGCATTCCTGCTCCTCATATGCACTCCTTTGTCTGGCAGCCGCACAGTGATGACTAAAATTATGGACCTCTATCGATTTTGTGCGTCTGCAGACTGTTTAAGCACTGTTTTGACTAACTCTGCGTGTGCCAAAGAGGAAAAGAAAATAAGAAAGCACGAGTCTGTCCGCGAGTCTCTTTACATGTTAGCGCATGTGTGTGCCTATTGTTTGTTTTGATTCATCTGTCGCATTTCAAAAGCCAGGGCAATACAACAAAGCAAACACTGTGCTAGGTGGAGGAAAAAAAACTTATAAAGGTGTCCACAGGACAAAAAAAATAGCAATGGCATGTTAAATATACAATGAAAACAAGTGCAAAGGGTAGCCGGGCTTGCACCTGTGAGGTAATTAGTACAGCAATGTACAGTAACACAGTCCTGACCTTTTCCTGAGCTGTGTCAGTGCGCATCGCTCACGCATACAGCTCTGTTTATGGATCAGCAGGAGAGCTGATGTATGTCGAGTAAAGCAATGATACGAACAGTGTTGCAGACCTGTCAGAAATATTTTGCACTGGTAATGCTGTCATGAAGACACAGTTAGGACACACTACAGTGTGAAATACACAAAGTGTCTACATGCAGAGTAGAGTATACCCTGTGTACGTGCATACACCACTGATTACATCCCTGTTGACAGAGTGATCGAAGAGCTGATGTATATTGATTGAACAGCAGATGATGAAGTGAATACCTGTCATGAATATGTTTTACACAATGAAATGTGTTTCATTGCTATGGACCAAGAAGCTAACACTGCCGTCAGCTCTATTTTCTCTGTAGTTTTATATTCAGCATCATCTGGAGAACAATTTCCAGAAGTCTGACAGTCTCTTTTTTCTTACCGTCCTGTTTCTTATTATCCTGTGTTTCTCTAAATTAAGAGTTACAATTCTTTTATGTGTCGATTTTTATGCAAAAATATGAGAAAAGAGAGACTGAGAGGGACCAGGGGGGATGTAGATTGAGGGGACATCACGCTGAATAATGCAATAACAGACGCCATGGGCTACTTGTTGTCATTATTTATTTATTTATTTTCCTGGAAGAACAGTGCATCCATTCCTCTTCTCAGGCAATTACTTTTAATTGGATAACCTTTTCGTTTGCTGAAGAGCACTATTTTTAACTTAGAAAGCACAAGGTGTTGAAGCGCCATGCTTTCCCTCAGGAATAGCTCACTACACAGATAGGTAGACTGAAGAGGGGAGTCTCTGTTAATATGGAAAGGAGATGCAAGAAGTGGGAGGGAGACAGGGAGAAGCACACACATCAAACAGATGGAAATTCCTTGTTTAGGGTGATTTCATATGGAAAAAAAAGGAGAGTAGAATAAAGTTTTGAAGGAAAGAGATAACAAAAACATTCACTCTTAATACATATGGAGCATCTCCACCTCAATGAATAAAAGTAGGAATTCATAACAACAAAGTTTTATGATTCGTGATAAGCAGTGATATTATCGGCCAGACGGAGGTATTTCTTACCTGGAAGGACTGACAGTGATAAGAGACTCAAATCTTCTTTTCAAGTCTCTCAGTGATGTTTGGGGATGAATATGACATTACTGACTTCTGAGATTTTTTTTTTTAAGATAATACAGTATGTTAACTCTTGGGTGCTTGTGAATTGTATTTCATGTAATTAAACGTTGAATTCAATCAGCATAAAAGTTTGTCTGTACTGTGTCTTACGTAATGTTTGCACCTTTATAGAAAAACAGAAGTACAACTTTATTTGACCATTGTATTCATAACTCTCTCCTCTTTGTAATAATTTAAGGAACCATAGACTGCATGCTAAAGCGGCTAACCTTTAGCATCCAGCAGTCAAAACTTCTACATTTGATATAATGGATAACTGAGCCGTTCTGTACATGTATGCTATATGTGTCACTGGGAAAAATATCGAGAGAGACAGATAGCAGGAGCCTGTGCCAAGAAAATGTTCAACACTCTGTGAGATACATTGGTGGATGTCATTTGCTATTCACCATGCATCAGTTGAATTGGACTGTTTAGTCAATTTGTATGCTATGTGTCAGTTCACATTGTTTGGTGCAACCTGCGTCTGCTGCCATAGGCTTTCAAATCAGCCAACAAATCAAATCCCAGACACAGTTGGCTCAGATGTTTGTGCTTAAACTTTAGTTTGTAGATCAAAGATTTTTTTAGTTATTGCCTCTTATTACTGGTATGATACACTGCAGTACAGTTGGCACACCACAGTTCAAGATCAACTCCAAAATTACCCCAGAACAGCCTGAGAAAGGTTACTAAGACCAAGGAGTTGCAAAATGTTAACACATGTTGAGAAAAGACACAAATGCCCCTGTCAATGCTGCAGAACTAACTGCAAACACAGGAATCATGTGTCCTTCAGACTGCCATAGAATGACGAGATAAGTAGTGCTTAGTACAACATGCATTTACTTCAGTTTCAAGATATATTGCAGGTAAAACAGCCTTATGTTGGAGGCTTATGTAGACTGGCGGTTTGCCACTAAGTAGGAAACAGGCCAAGTGCGAACAAAATACAGATTTTGTTGTGTTTTGGGCAACCCCACTAGCAGTTGACAAGGCATGAAATCAGAAGGAAAGGGCTACAAATAAACTAAGCTGTTGTGATCTTGTTCTCTGGCCTGCCTTTAGTGTGTTTTCAGGATTATACTATCTTTTCTGCAGCACTCTCCAAACTGTTGATGCTTCTCTTCTTTTCTCTTTTCATTTGACACAGCAATAGATACTATTAAATCGACACATTTGATTGTAACTTTTTTTTCCCTTTTCCCCTATGTTTTGTGCCTGACTCAATGGGCCAAACGGGACAGTATAGGAAAATATAAAGATGGTGGTTGTTTATCTTTATTTCAGCTTCGTCAAAGGCCCTGCAGATGATCTGTGGGTAAATATAGCCATGAGAGAAACCTGACGCAACCGTTATTGGGGATAAAAGAAAGGCATCGCTGTCTAGCATCTGCGTAAGTGTAGGCATACATTATAAAGCTATTCGTAATAAGTTTGGTGTTATATTAAAGTCAGAATGTGTTTGTTCTTCAGACTGGAAATACAAATGACCTTTTGTTTTAAATGTCACTTTACTATGGTGAACCTTTGCATGATGATTGTTCAAATGCCAATGGCTCAACTGGCATGGAGGCGGGTTCCTTATTGCAACCGTCCATTTCTGTTGAATAGTGAAAGAAACTTGTTTGTCACATGCCTTTGGTGGAAAAAGAATCGATAAATGTTGAAAATTCTTGACGAATTATAGCAACAGGGGTTTGCGTTTACCAGCAGCATAATTGTTTCAAAACATTTGTTCACAAACTCACACAACTTGTGCAGTTTAGGTGTCATTTATCCAATAGTTTGCTCCGTACGTCCCAAACAGACAGGCCTTTACAATGGGGAACTGAACAGAAGTGAAACTTAATCAATGCTGTCTTCAAAGCAAGATCCCATTGACTTAATTTGACCTTGCTGAACACTGCTGCTCTACCATAGCCTCAATCAGTTAGTTCAGTTTTCTCCATTTTTGGATTCTTCGTTCACCTCAAAGTTTTCTGCATGAATTCAACATGACACGGGTGAGTTACTGAAATACAAATGGTCATTTGTACTTCCTTAAAATGCCACTTATATTTATATGAGCCACAATGCACTGCAGAGGCGGTATACTGTAGGATATGAAACAAATAAATTCATTTGAGTATCAAAATTGAATTTCATTCCATGTCAAATGTAGAAAACGTTATGGTAACATATTTAAAGTATTACATCATATTTTCCCTTGCGTCTCAGCAAATATGCATACTTCCTGTAATAACAACCTTTTTTTGTGAGAACATTCTCAGCTTTAAACGTTATAATATGTAGACTATGCTGTGTGCAGTAGTGCTACAAAGAACAGGTGTGTTCGGTGTCTTTATGCCTGTTGACAATTTCCCAAAAACGATTGGTTTAAGGATCCAAACATAAAAAATTTATAAAAACTTTTAAGTGTCTCTGTGTTTTTTCGGCATGTGATCATTTGTGTATGTGGTCGTGTGAATGTTTACAATTGTTCCAAAAACTGAGTTGATTGACAGTCATGTGTATAGAGTGGCAGACGGGCTGCATGCTGAGTTGACTGCATTCAGGTTTATTAAATTTGAAATCAATTGAAAAGAAAATAGACGATCAAATACAATTGAAATGGCAACAAAAATATTGATCAGCAGGTCTCATAATTTGTGTTCCTATATTTCAAAGGAATCACAAATAGAGAAAGCAATGTATACTTGTTGAGTGATGGGTGCATTTTGCTGTTTGCTTTTGTTTTTCAAATGTTTTTCTGCAGCGTGTTTTTTCCCATTTTCCGATAATGAGCCAAGTTGGGGTTTGTGAGGAGCTTCTTCATCAACTTGTTGAATCACTATAACGTATTTGAAAGTATCCTTATTTTGACAGATCTGCCATTGTAGCAGTGACAGGTCAAAACAGAGTAATGTTTTTTATTTTTTCATTTATTTATTGCAAGATAAGGTCTTAACACTGGCTTTACTTGGCTTCCATGTCACTTACACTGTCTCTAGAGTAGCAGTGGCAGTTGTGCAGGAGTTTTATGCAATTATCCATGTTTGAAAGTGTATTGCTTAGGAATGCCCAACAAGTTGCAAAGTACCATGCTCACAGATGAATATCCAGGTCACTGCACTCAGCTGGATGGCCATTTGTTAGCCTCAAGGTGGCATTACTATTTATCAAGCTGAAGTCGTGTTAGTTAATTGCTCAGCCTTGTACCTTCTATCTGTTTCTTTCTGTCTTTTACTCTCTTCCCTGCAGGCCAGCTGATGATAGGCTGTGTGTGTGTGTGTGTGTGTGTGTGTGTGAGATGGGGAACAGACCTGTGTTTGTGATTGGCCTGTGTGCTATGTGAAATGTTTTTGTCCTTTTGTTCCCATGTACGTGTGCGACCTGAATGCAGGTGTTTGTGTGATAATCCAGGTTTGTACATATGCAACATTTCAGAAGCTGCTCTTTCAGCAAAGCCTTTGATTATAATCTGTCTGCTGCTTTCATCTGTGTGATCCTGAGTGCACTGAGGGTGCAGATGTTTGTTTTACTCGAGCGCCGTTCATTGCTGCGCCTTTGGCACACTACTGTAGCTACATTTTATTGTGTGTGAACTTGTTTGAATTGATTATCGAGAGTGTATACATGCAGTCGTTCTCTGGAGTTAGGATAAGAATTGCAAAACATAAACGGTGCGTTCCTTTCCTTTCATTTTATAGGCATTAGGAGCAGTGTTCTTTGTCTTTCTCTCTACCAAACAGGCACACTGACACAGACGCACACATACAGTAAATATCACAGACTCTGCAGATTGGGGTCTATAGGCCTCTGCTATTCTATTTCACACAGGCTAGTCTCTTTAAAAGCACTTTTGAGGTTTGACCGCTGTGGATCAAAACTTTGAAGATTTGTATGTATGTGACCAGCCAATCAGAACCAATTCAATCCCATGGGAGCTGCCCATATAAATTGGCAAAGATCAACCCATTTCTCATCCACTTTCCTTCAGTAACAGCAGATGACAATATAACTGAAAATGGGTTTGTCTAATTCAGGGGTTGGCGACCTTTTTGTCATGAAGTGCCATTTTAAATTTCCTCGTTAATCAGTGTGCCATATCAATATAAAGTCAATCGCTCGCTCTTCAAAATGCTCCATAAAAACTTTGGCTGTGTCCTCAGCATATGTTGTTTGAGGCATTTGTTTTATTGACCGCCAACTGTGGTATGTCATTCACATCCATGCTCTCTCATCAAGGGCAACGCTAAAGTTGCAAAGTTGTGGATTGGTGCATGCAGCACGAAACTCTTGTGTTCCTTTTTTCCCTCGCCAGCAGTTTGAGTCATGGGTCTATAACTGATCAGTCGATCCATTCAGAGCCGGTCTGATCAGATCGGTGGATGTGAGGAGCAGCTGTTTGTGAGTGAAAACAAACTTTTAGACCCAACACAATAAGCAGTTAAGATTCACTTTCACTGCGCCTGGCGTTTTGCTGCTCCATCTGTGCCCAGAGTACACGTGCAATGAATAAGCAAGCAGTAGCCCATATATATTCCAACAGCACTCCTAATGAACAGTCCAGCTCCAAAAAATAGAAAATCAATACGTGGCGGCAGATGTTGTTATCATGATGGGCCGCCAAAAATAAATAAATGTGTTGGAAACCCTGCACTTAAACGTTTCAAAAAACTCTCTTGCATACTTATTGGTACTGTGCTATTAGATGAGCTATGGTGTGCCAGTGGTGGCACACATACCCAAGGTTACTGAACCCTGGTCTAATGCATATGTAACTGTTCACATGTAACTGTGATTTTATGTGACTCAGCGCCAGGGGTGTAAATATAGACAGTCCTGGCAGTTGCACTGGGGCCATGGTGGAGGGGGCTGTAGAGACATCAAGTTTTGGGAAAAACAGGCCCCTGCACTTGGTACAGATTGCCACCTTGGCATTCCTGTGTTCAAAGACATGCTATATGCCCTTGAAAAGGCCAGCCCACCTCTGTCATCATTATTCTACATAAACTTAAAAAACAGTTTTCAATTAAATCAATCATCTCTTATTTTCTTTGGTATTTTTGTCATTTACAGACATGCAGTGATGATTGCCAGGTAATATGTGTGTTGATGTTGTCCAGTGTGAATTTTTTACTTCATCATGTGACGGGGCGTTATGATATACGGTTGCAAGTTTAGGCGCAAAATCTGTCAAGACTGACAAGCCGAGCACATCTGCAAGCTGTGCCAGCAGTCATGCTTTTCAAACATAAAACTGTGTGTATGTTTGTGCATGTGTGCGCGTGTGCTTCATAACTGGCAACTAGCAACTAGTGTGCACTTAGGCCTGTAATAATAGCGTGCACTGGGGCACGTCATAACTACTTCAACGCCACTGCTTAGTGCTTAGCAATCTGGCTTCCAAGGACAGGCCAGACTGTGCCTGGCAGCGGTGGGCATTTTCTCCTCAAATTGCAATGTGCATGCCACTGCATCAGACCCACCACTTACTGCTCTGTAATGTGATGGTGGAATGTCACATCAAAATGCCTGCGTCACTATGACAACCTTGTAACATCACTAAACAAATATATTCCTATGGTCTTACTAGTTTGTGTCCTAATGTGCATTGCAGGGGTGGGAATTAGCAGTCTCTCTTGGCTCATCCACTCAGTGCTATTAGGTACTTGGATTTGCCTTCTTTAGGATACAATTAAAGGTCATTAGCCATTTGTATCACACAGATGAGTCGATCAATAGCTACAATCAGCTTTATCCCTGAATAGCACAGATACTGATGACAGGAATAAATATTGGATTGTCTAAAATAAACTGTTGCATGGGATATCTCTCACCTGACTGATATCGCTTCGGCTGAAATGGTTCCTCTAAATTTACATTAAGGAAATCAATTTATAAATGATGTGTTGCAACAACCTTGAGTAAACAGCAACACACGCTGTATTCACACCCGAATACGTGTGGAACCGCAGAGTATATAAGGCAGTACACAAAACACCATCCTGTCCTCTTCAGCCATCTGTCCACTGATCTGCTTTCTCCACAGGTGGAGTCACTGCTTCAGGAACTTTATCAGGACCTCAGTGACACCCATACATACAGCAGTGTTCAGTATCCACCAGCGTGCAAGGCCTGCTGTTGCCCAAGTTTAGGCACCAGCAGCAGTGGGATCACTTCAGACACCTTGACGTGACGCTTTGAAGCCCCCCTCCAACCTCCAACAGTCGGCTTTGTTTGTCAGTGACGATGACATCTTGCGAGAGTCCACTGCCAACATCTCTTCGTTGGGACTTTCCGCCAGTGATGACCATTGCAATCATGTTCAACTGCTAACAATATGGGTGTGCCAGGCATTTACTGGTTTTTACTGGGCTTTATGGAGGGTTTTTTATATGGCTACTCCACAGAGGCAAAAAGGTTGCGGTGACTAGCCTTTAGGCAGTCCGGATCAGTGTGGCTGGGTTGACGTTAGGTCGCAACAAGACATTTAATTATCGGGCTCCACCCACTGTACCCATAGAGTTGTAGAATGTTCTTCAGTCAAACCTTATGATTTATAAACATATCGTTGAGTTTTTTTGTTTTTGTTTTTTTTGTTTGTTTTGTTATTGCGGTCCTTTATAGAAGAATGTGGCTTGTAAAAACATTGATTTCATTGACTCACAACCCTGCACAGACTAAACTGGTTTTAATAAGCAGGGTAAGGTTTTGGCATGGGTGGTTGCACAGTGATAAGCTGACATGGGGGATCATCACGAGGAAACGAGGAAATGTTTGGATCTTTTATACTCTGTGTGGTTTCTCCTCACAGCAAACCAATAGTCGCCCAAACTGTAGGAGGCAGTGTATCGCAAACTCATGTTTAACTCACATCTACAACATGGTTCTCCACTCATCAGTGTTAGTGTAGTTAGAAAATGTCAGATGTGCACGGACAGGCGAAAAAACCTGCTGCAAAGGACCCCTGCGGACAGTTGTGCCTGATGCTGTGACGTCACCTTGGCCGTGAGGATGCGTCAAGCGTGAATCAAGACCTCATTTTCACTGACATTAAAGTGCAGTCAGGCAGCAAAGTATATGTTAGCTTACGGGAGTGTGTGTGTCGTATGTGTAAGATGTGTCTTTATCTACTGTGCAAATGTGACTCAGAGACACAGGCTGAGTGGATATTATCTACTGAAGACTTCACAAACTAAGTTCAAAGTAAACTGATCACTCATAATGCCAAAGAAAAGATGCAAAAAGCTTAACCAAGTGAGAGGCTGAAAATACTCAAACTGGGAAAATTTGGTCCGCAGCAATGAATACAGGATGTACGTATATAGCTGCAATGTTCTGGCAGGAGCATGCTGCCCTCGGCTTATATAAACTACTGATGACGATCCGCCACAGGTGTGCTCACAGCAGTAGTCCACTGACGACATTGCACGCAGGTGTGCTTCTCCTTCCATGGAAAGCAGTCAACGAGAGAGAGCCAAAATACACCAGGCACACAGAATTCAAACTAAAAGGAGGCTTAAAAACAAATAGATGACACACTCACTCAGGGGCTCATGGGGTGGGATCGTGACTGTGAGTGTTCACTTTACTAAGCCCAGTAATCCACAAATCAAGTTTTACACTGTTTAAAGAAACAGGGCTGTTAATGGTGACAGCCAGGACTTGTGTGATGTTCATAATAGATGTGTACGCTGAGATGACCTAAAAAACAATGTACTGCCAACATTAAAGCAAGTTCTGAGTTTTCAGTTCTCTTTTTCTTTACTATTATTATCAAAGGAGTACACTTTGTTTTTAAGTCTTTTATCTCTTTGTAGCCTACTTTCTTTTGGTCTTACATCTCTTTGTCTCCTGCTCACAATTACTGCCCTGCAACTGTTGCTCGACTTTGCATTGTGAACTTATAATAACTTCTGTATAAATGTAAATTTTGACTCGGTGACTGTATGACAGCCTCTCTGCCTGAACGCATAGATATCTTTAATTATATACTTCATGTGAGGAAAATGTATGTATTTCAGGAGTGCTGGAATGTGCAGCTGAACACTTAAAAATTCATTATGTTCCACTAAAGCTGTGAGACGGGTCACAGTTACATGCCTCGCAGAGTTTTCTTCATAACGTTCAATTTCACTATGAAAGGTCAGGGCAAACACTTACACAAAGCATCGCTAATTGAAGTGAACTGAAAAGGGAGTGCATTAGAGACACTAAACTGGATGGAGAGTGTGTGTGCACGAAACAGTGTGTGTCTATGTGTATGTCGCTGGGAGTGGAAGCGGGGAGGGTTATTTCTGGGTGAGTGCACGGGGTGTGCAACTCTGTGAGCGCCAGTGTGCGTTTCCATGTGTGCGTCCGCGCCTGTGTGTTTGCGTGTCGGTGTGTGTAATTGGCCTGACGTGGTTTGTGTATTTCAGCCCAGGGGAGGTAAGTTATTGGACTGACCTCTGTAGTGTGACAACAGTAAAGTCTGAGGCAATCTAAAGGCCCAAACATCAGCAGCCACCAGCAACCAAAACACATTAAAGATTAAAGCAGTCGCTCAGAACAAAGCCACTGGTGTGTGGTTTGTTAAAAGCGGACTTTGTGTGTGCCGTTGGTTCCGTTGGGGCCGGTGGGGGGTGCTGTATGTGTCTGTGAACGTGTATGTGCATGTGCATGTGTGTGTTGGGGAATTCGAGTCACTGTTGTGTGGTTTGCTAGTGTAGACGGATATTTGTGAGTGTTGCCGAATCCATGGTGGCCACTTTGAAAGCCACTTATGAAAATACTGGTTTGTCTGCATGTGTGTGTGTGTGTGTGTGTGTGTGTGTGTGTGTAGGTGTGTGTGTGTGTGTGTGTGTGTGTGTGTGTGTGTGTTGGAGTGCTTCTATTAGTTTGTGTGGCTTTTGTTCAACTTACAAGGGAACATTCAGTGATCTAGGCAGTGTAATATGCTTCCAAAATTATCTCAATGGTCTGTTCTGTTCTTGGTCCCTGAGAATGTTTTTGATGATGAAAAGGTATACATGTTAAAGCAGCAGGCATACATCTCTGCTTCAGTTAGAGACATTTTGATAGCCACAGTGACTGATGAGGCCTGTGTGTGTGTGTGTGTGTGTGTGTGTGTGTGTGTGTGTGTGTGTGTGTGTGTGTGTGTGTGTGTGTGTGTGTGTGTGTGTGTGTGTGTGTATGTCTCATGAAGGAGATGATGTTGGCAGGGCTGAAGGCAGATAACACCTCCTTGTTAACTTGGAATCTGTCCCCTTGTTAACAAGATCTAAAGAGGAAAGTTGACTGAAAACAACCTTGTCTCCCTTGTTAAAATGGAATCCAATGGCACATTTTTGTGTGTGTCAGTTGAGTGTATGCATTGTTGGCCGCGCATGTCTTAGTTTCTGTTTTTTAGATGCGCGGTGTGATAGGAGGCAATGTCTCCATGTGAGAAAGAAAACAAAGTCAAACTGGAGAAGGAAGTAAAATAAGGAAGGGCAAAAATGCGCTGTGATTGACAGGGGAAGGAAAGAAGGGAAACACTGGAGCAAATGCAGTATAATAAGACATCAAACAGGCAGGATGTCAAAGTTACTGCAAGGACAAATCACAACAGAGATAAAGGCACAAAACTGGACAGATGCAACAGTGAAGATATGAGGATATGGCAGAATACAAAATAAGACTAAATTAAAGATACTTTACTTTTCTGACAGAAGACGCTCAACTGTAAAGACTGACTTTACGTATAACGACAATAATCAATCCATATTTTGGGTTTAGGATGGTATTACATTAACTGATTATTGCCAGGATGTCAGCAAAGATATTTCTCTCCTTTCTATTAATAAGCACAAGCTAATGACGTTGTGTCTAAAAGCCCAGATTAACCAAGCGGCAAAGGAAGGCTGAGTGTTGCTTTGCCTCTTGTTGCCTGTGTCTCGGACTAAATGTTGCACTTGAACACACTGCAAAGACTACAGCCAATGGCCAACTAGCAAGTGTGTTGTGCACATGCCTGAGTGGAAGTCACTCTCAATACCAGCAGGTGGCGGAAGTCTGTATCCATCATTCACAACATATATACAGTATATTTTTATTTATTCATATCAAATAACAACTGACAACCGACTCATGAAATATTAACAATATATAACATAAATTTAACAAAATTATTCGAGAATTCATCTTAAACTTTTTAAAATGACTTCAAAGCACCAATAACACATTCGTTTAAATGGGAAATAATGTAGGATAATGCAAGATAATGTAATGTGTCACACAATTATGATTTCCATGCACGAACAGCGACAAACAAGCTCTCCATGAAAGTTTTAATATCAAATTAATAATAATATTATATTTAAATAAATTGCATTTTTTAGGTAGCGTTTGCCTCTATCGGGAAATGGCTGCGCACAACATACTGACACAGTCAATTAAAATCCATTCATAACTTTTTGTGTAGGCCCAGTTGAATATTGCAATAATAATGTGTGGTTATCACAAAATCCCACGGCACACCATTTGAGAACCACGGATATAAGTTGTCAAAAGATAAAGAAAAAAAAGGGGGGAAGGTATTGGGCTGGTGTTTGCCCCTGGTTGGACAAAAAATATAAAATCCATCCATCCATCCATCATCTGTAACTGATTATACTATCCAGGGTTGCGCTGGGGCTTGGGTCTATCCCAGTTGACATTGGGCAAAGGCAGGTACACCCTTGACAGGTCGCCAGTCAATCCAAACACACATAAATTGATTTAGCAAAATCTAAAATACACAAAGAGACATAAGAAAATGAGAAGATACACTGGGAGAGCACCAGAGAACAGATAGTGTTTCACCACAATATTCTCCATTGCTCCAAACCTCTCAACTAGTATCTTAATGCAGTATTAATGACTTACCTGTGGGTGCGTATGCGTTTTTGTGTGATTTTGCTTGTGTGTGTGTGTGTGTGTGTGTGTGTGTGTGTGTGTGTGTGTGTGTGTGTGTGTGTGAGAGAGAACCCACGCCTGAAGGCTGCTAAAGGGGGTTCCGTCCCTGCATGAACAAACTGTGTTTCTACTTGTGTCTGAACCTATAATCCACAGCTGAACACGCTGAAATTGCAAAGTGATGTTAGTGAGCCAATGTTGTTGGGACAAAATGATGTTACTATGTACATTTACTGCAGTACTGTACTCATGGACGGATTAGTGAATGGGCCCAGGAGCGCAGTGTGTCAGGGGCCGCCTGGCTTTCACCTGCAAAATATCACTCAGCATCTACTGACCAGTAAGAGACTGACCAAAATTAGACTCAAAGGAACTGCAAGGAGACACAAAATGACCTTGAAGAGACACAAAACCCCCAAAAGATGGATGATGTTGACAGATGGATGCAAAACAAACAAAACAAAAAAAAGGCAAAACCACAAAGTTTGTGTGTCTTTCTCCAAGGTTATAGCGGTGTATATTGCATATCTGTGCTCAGGGGCCCACTGTCTCATAATCTTCCTGTGTCTGTACGTACTGTAGGTACAACATTGCAGGTACCAGTGTTTTATTTCCATTCTCTGCTACTTTCTACTTCACGTCATTTGAGAGGTGATGTACTTTTTACCCCACGACAACTATTTGACAATTTAGTTACATGTTACTTATCCATTTATTCTGTTGGGGGTAGCGGGGGCTGGAGCCTATCCCCTGGACAGACTATCACAGGGCTGACACATAGAGACAGACGGTGATGGGTAGGTTGATAACCTGCTGGATGAAATAGACCATCACATTAGACATCAAAAAAAAAAAATCAATATGACAAATTGATCTCCACTAAAGTGTGTTTTAATTCATCTTAAATCAAATTATCTAACTCACGAATCAAATTGATAGAGGGGAAAACTAAGTATCACCAATCAATCAACACATCATATTAAGTTTAATCTGGTCCTTTAATTTGCACTCTCTAAAGATTGAAATTTCTATTAAACCTGAACTTGAGCACAAATGTGAATAAACAATATTTTAATATCAAAGGCATTAACCGAGGAATTAATCATTCCTATTTTTATCTTATTTGTTAGTTTTATTAATTAATTAATTCATATATTTATCAACACTAATGGTTTTGAATTAGAACATGTCACAATAAACTATATTTGTAAACATCTTTAAGACGCTAAGCTATTAACAAACAGAAACGCGACTAAACGTGAATGATCAAAAATTTAAAGCGCAGTCACACACACACACACCGTAATGAATGAATTACGCCTTATGGAGCGGGGCAGACCTAAATGGCTCTCCTTCTACACAAACCACTCTAGCGCATCGTATACATTCACAAATAATAATGATTGTCTACATACCGATAGCGTCTCTGTGCTCATCTGAACATTGTTGCACCCAAACTTTCCTCGGCTCGTTTCTCACTGCGGCAGCACGCCTAACTGACTACAGACAGAAGGACGTGCACCTGTCCGCTCACACCTAATCAGGAAGACCGCTCTCTCCCTCTCTCGCCCACCTGCACATACCCGCTGTCATCTCTGCTTCACTCTATCATTATTATTTTTTACAGGATTATCTTATTATTTAACTACATTGACCGGGAGAAATAAATGAATAAATAAATAATAATGTCTCAATTTTTTTTTTTCTTTTTACAACTTAACAATGCTGCTAACATGTTAGCACATTGGTAGACACAGGTTGTATTTGAAATGGATGTTAAAAGGATGTTAAAAGTAAATTAAATCTTTTTAATCTGGCTTTTGTGGGGTAACATTACAGTCTTGATTTTTAAGTTTTAACATCATTTTTTTTTTACCTTATTTTATCCCACCTATTTATTTTTATTTCATTTTATTTATTTACTTTCTTTATATTCTGTGGACTTTTAATCACCTCTTTTGTTATTTTGTTCTGTTTTGTTTGGTTTAATTTTTCAGTATTTATTGCATTATTGTTGTAATTTTCTAGTCTTGCAAAACTTTATGTTTAGTTGTTTATGTTATCCTTCAAATTGTGTTCGTGTCAATCCAATTTTGCGAAGCCAAGCACTTTGGGCTGCACGTTTGTATGAGTGGTGCTATATAAATACAACTGAGTTGAGTTGAATGTTTTTATTATGAAGATGTGTCACAATATGACAAATGTATACATATAAACTTGTTTTGGTAAAATTAAAATTTTCAGTGAATTATTAACTCAACACAGCAACAATAAAATTACTTTGGATTCTCACAAGGTAATTCTACTAGAGGTTGTTTGTGTAACACAGGAGTAAGTCTGCCTAATAATGAGTGCTGTTATTGTTATACTTCATTGATAATACTCCTTACTTCTACTCAACTTGAGTTTTGAATGCACGTGTTGTAGTTAAAGTGAAGGACCTGAATACTTTCCCACCACTGGTTTTCCCCTGTACACTTTGTCCAACTGTTTGGGTTGAATCCAGCTAAAAAGCTTCTACTCACTCTGTGGTAAACATGGATAGGATACACTGGGTGAACAAAGACACACATAAACACACAGACAGAGACAGAGAGAGAAACACACACACAGTACATGGTTATTGATCTTGCAGTTTGTCAGAGTTGTGATGGGTTATGAGGGATGTGGATGCTGTACTGATCTGGCGGGCCACTTGCCATCTATCACTTCAGTAGTTTCACTATCACTCACAAGCATGCTCCCACACACACACACACACACACACACACACACACACACACACACACACACACACACACACACATACACTGTTTTGATTCTTGGTGCATATTCACTCACATAATAAAGCACATTCACTCACAGTCAACACACCACGCTCTCACAAACTGAAACAATCACACTGAACTGAAAACAACAACCGTCAGACACACGGTTATTCTGCTCCACCTCTCCTCCACAGGCCAACTTTCATTTTGAAAACAGGGCATCCTACTTCAAGACAAATCTCCGCAGCTAGAAACTTTTGTACACATAAATCTCCAAAACTTTGCCAACACCTCTCACTCACTCCTCTCCTCCCTCTAACCTCCCATCCCCCTCCACTGTATTCAGGTGTAACTGATGCCAGCATCACACTAATGGAGCTTTGGATGGGAGGAGGGGAAAAAGGGGAAGGGACGGGTTATAGATGGATATGGGGTTAGGTTGGAGGCAAAGGAGGCAGAGGATGAGAATGAATTCAGGGAGATGACAAGAGGGATACAGGGAGGCGAAAGTGGGACTGCGCAGGAATGAATCAGAGAGGTAGTCTGCGCCTTCAGCAACCAGAGGCACACTGATCGATACAAAGAATATTTCTGCAAGTCCATTCTTCTACCTGCTATATCTGTCTTTATTTGTTTCCGTGACCTCTCCCTCCAGTTTCTGTGACCTCTTTATTTACTGACTGCATCTTCTTCTTTCGAGTGTGTCTGTGTATGCATGTATGTGTGTGTGTATGACTTAGGTTACCCTTTGGGACACATTTAAGACTAAAGACCAAATAATTGGGCTTGTCTTGTCCAGTTAGTCCCTTGGCTAACTGCTGCCCCTCGAACTCAGACTGGTCAATCATAGTGTAGTACTGGCCAGCTCTGACAAGTGTCCCACAACTACACAGCTGTGCTCCATAGAATCTCATGCAACTGTTTCAGATTTCCTTCATTTTGACGGAGCATCACAAGGGGGCAGAGCACAATGAAAGGTCACTTGAGGACAAAATGCTGTGTGCCCAGTTGGGGGAGAGCTGAGGTCTGGGAAAGCAGTCAAGGTTAGGCTTAAGGTTAGCAAGTATCGGTTAGGGTTATGAATGCAGGTCTATGTAATTTCCCTAGAAGTGACATAAGTACAGTAAAACGTCAATTAAAAGCCTGGTCTCAATTAAAGGCCCAGTCCCTTTTGCTACCCCGGTGTGGCTTCACATTTCGACAAATATACGCCTGTTTCAATTAGATGCCTGGTCTGGCTCTAAAGCAGTTCAGTTTTTGTTTTTATAGAACTGCTTCGGATTTATAAAAGTGAGTTGTTGGCAACCTCAAACTATGTGTCCATTCCTCCATTACCCTGTAAGTTATTCAAATTCCTTTAGTCTGTAAGGGTCCGCAGATTAAAAGAATCACAAGGGATTGTCATAAAAAAAAAAAAAAACTAATTCAAGTTGTGAGTATTGATTTAACAGGATAAAGTGGTGTTGTGTCGGTGCCGTAATCCTGGATTGCGAGGGAATGTGTGTTACAGTTCAAGGTTTGCAAAAGTTAGTAATGAAGATGCTGGGTGAATTCCATTTTATAGAAATAATAATAAGAAGAAGACTTGCAAGTTATTGTGGAATAAAGGTCAGCTGGTATCAGGACTAAAGAAGCAACCTGAAACTCAATTTCTGCCGGAGACAACATTTAATGGGAGGTTGTATCACATTCATCAGGTTTAAATTTGCTTCTTGGTTGTTCTCGCTGTAACTTTGACCCGGGATGTCTATTGTTAAACAAATCACATATTAGCAGTGCAGATGCTCTCATCAATGACACAGAAGATCTGTAAAAAAAAATAAATAAAACTAATTCTTTTTATTAACTGATATGGGCAGGCAAGTTTTGTTTGGAAAAGCTCGCACCATATTGACTGTTTACGCTTGGCTGCGGTTTGGCTTCATGGCTTCCTGTACCGTCCCTGTTGGGACTTCAGACAGGTGTGTATGTGCATGTGTTTGTCAGACTTTGTGAGTGTGAGAGAGGGAGAGGAAGAGACGGCGAGAAGCCGACTCAGAGAATTGATTTCTGTATGAATGCTGGGGATTGATTTGCGTGTCTGTGTTTAAAATGCCTCTGTGTGAAAAGTGTCTGCAAATCAATATCAGAGAGTCAGATATTCCAAACTTAATTGCTGCTGGATGTGTTATCATGTGATTCAGGTGCACGTGTGTGTGTGTTCAAATAATGAGTGTGGGTCTGTGTGTCATGGGTAGACTCATACCCTGCCATGCTTTCCTTTTTCTCTCTGTTTCCTGTTCTGTCTCAATCCCACATCGCATGACTCCCGCACACACAGACACACATGCATGCAAAGGCACGCAAAACAACTGATCACACACACAAAGTCTCCAGAGCTCTGTGCCAACAGACCGTCAGCAACTGCTCTTGTTTACGCTGGAGATGAATGAGACAGATCGTTGCTCAACTTGCCTAAATAGTTCCCCAAACACCAAGACAGGTGGTGTGTATGTGTCTGTGGTGTGTGTGTGTGTGTTTGGGGAATGTGTGCATATGTGTGTGTACGTGGTTAGCGGGTGGTTGCAGAGAGTGTGTGGTTGCATGTATGTTTCAAAGATCTAGTGGCAGGTGGCACCATTTCATTGTTTGTTTTTGCTCCCGTCTCTCACGACTCCCCTCATTTCCTCTCCCTTTTCCTCTCCTCCTTCTCACCTTCCCCGCTCCCTCTTTTCCTCTCTCTTAAGAAGTGCAATTCTTAATTTGAAAACAAAACTGAGGTATTCCATACCTAGCAATTTCCCGGAGAAGCATGTCAAACATTCATTTTGAGTAAAAATGTAAATGTGGCCCCAATCCAATCGCTGTAATTGCAAGTGGTTAGTTAAAATTGCAGTGGAGCTGATACGAAGAAGACGCTGCTGCTCATTTGGAGTCTGGTGAGGAAGGGAGAACATTTTTATATCCTCAAGTATATAGAATATTAACTAAAGAGGCAAGTAAATGTGGAAAAAAATTACTCTTTCCCTGTTGCTAAAAGAAATGTGGTGTTAGAAAAAGTAGCTGCGAAGACGAACACAACCGGAAAACAAGAGATCTGTAGAGGATCTGAAAAAAAAAAGATAGCGAGATGTGAAATGAAGGCGAAAGCTGCATTTAACAACAGATCAATATGGTTGACTGGGCAAGGACCGCCAGAGACTTAACCCCAATAAAGGGAAAGTTAAAGTATAATTTTCTGAGTCACAGCTAATAGATCTGCCAGGAATCAATAAACTTGACTTGAAAAAGAAAAGAAGCCCAAAATTAAGACCAGATACATGTGTACATGCACATACATGACAATACAGTGCACAACAGTACACAACCCATCTGTCAACCCTGTGTTAGAAGACTGCATCATATTTTAACCCCCAATCCATACAACCCAACAAGTCATTGGATCCAATAACAGTCCTACTGTTACTGGCACTTCTGTGTTGGTTTGTGTTGGTGTGGCCCATTCTTGTGGGCGGCTGTGGCTCAGGGGGTAGAATTGTCGTCCATTAAACAGAGGGTCATTTGTTTGATCCCTGGCCCCTGCAGTTTACATGTTGAAGTGTCCTTGGAAAAGATGCCGAACTCCAAACTGCTCCCTGTGGCTGTGCTATCAGAGTGTGTGTGTCAATGCATATTGCTCTTGATGATGAGGTGGCATCTTCCAGGGTAACCTTTGCGACCAGCGTATGAACGTGCATGTGTGAATGCTGGGTTGTGTTGCAAAGTGTTTGTCTATTTACCATTCGAGTTCATTCTCTATTTACTTCCTTAAAGGATAACATATGAAATGACTCAGTGGTACTTTTCCACTGTGTTGTACAGCAGCACTGCTTCTAGCATCGGTGTGCTCTTCCTTAAATAGCTGCAACATGACTTGATGGACAGTTGCACCAACATGCAAACAAAGACCCACTGAAGACGCATGATTCTGTTTAACGTCTTAGATGCACTTTACAAAATGTCTGCTCTCAGCAAACACGAGCCCAAATAAATCAACAAAAGAATTTGTACTTCAAAACCCTTCTACTCCATTGATTGGCATTTGAAACACACTAGGAGGAAATCAATGGACATCTAGCCTTTGTTTGTAATTGTTTGACTCAAAACCCTGGGGAGCAAAGTTACTTGTTGGCGTACTTTGCCATCTTTTATGCATTCTGAGGTTTTCATCTATTGTCTGAGAGTTTAATATGACAAAGGCTGCGTTGTTAAGGTGTATTTTATGGCTATATGGGCCAGTATGTGTTGTTTACCTCTTCCAGGGGACTATTTTAAGACAGCATCAAAAAGCCTGTTCACAAATCAATGAGAGATGATTTGATCATACACAAACACAAGATAAGAAGCCTGAGTAACATGATTTTAAGAAAGGACACGGCTGTTAAAATAAGATTTTTAGAGTTATTATCCTTAATCCACATCTGTGCAACCACCCTTTTAGCAGCAGCACTCAACTCCCATGACACATTAGCAACATTACACAATACTGTCCCAAAAACTAACTTAATAGACTGCATTTAGAGCACATCCTTGGGGTAAATGTGTTTGTGTGTGTGTCTCTGCGCATCTGCAGGTGTGTACGTGTGTGTGTGTGTGAGTGAATATCATTACTGTACGAAACTTGTGAGAGACTAAGTGTGTGTGTGTGTGCGACCCTGGAAGGAGCAGAAAGCAGGTCGTGTTCCTGGCTGTCAGTCCTTGTTACTCTGCATCTTTTCTATCCATGAAATATTCACACCAATTACAATGAGACCTCATCAACTATTTACAGCGAACCTGCGCACACCTCAGAGCACAGAGACTTGTGATGTTAAATGAATAAGTGAAGGAATACTGAATCGTCTTTTTCAGACCATCAATAATGCAGTAATTTACATTTTGTATTAAACAATGCAGGGATGATGTCGAATAAAAAGTGCTAATAAAGATTCACATTCGGAGTGTGTCAAGAAATTGCCCTTTAGGTAGCAGACAGTCTTTTTACCTTGATTCTTAGGAATAATTCTGGAACAACCAGCCCCCCTGCTGCTCGAGTGTGTTTCAAAGCTGCAGTGCAGTGTGCTTATGCTGTTGAATATCTTATTTTTGGTTGCAGAAGTGAATTCAGGAGTATTGCTCTGCGATTACATTCTTTAACTAGAGGGCTTGGAATTCAAGAAACTGTGTCTGCAAGCATCCTCCTTACCTAAGTGTACTTTAGCGAGACACCATTAAAGGAGCAGTTCACCCCCAAATCAAAATACTTATCTTTCCTATTACCTGTAGTGCTATTTATCAGTCTAGGTTGTTGTCAAGTTGGAGATATCGGCTGTAGAGATGTCTGCCTTCCCCCCAGTATAACAGAACTAGATGGCACTCAGCTTGTGGCGCTCAAAGCACCAAAAAATAAACTTGAAAACCTCAACAGCAATGTCAACAGAAATCATGACCTGGTTACTGAAGATAATCCCCAGAACTTCTTGTGAGCAGTTTCATGGAGGAACTATTTCCTTTCTACTGAAATACACTTGCCAACAGTATCACCGATCAGAACGGGGCATGTATCTACTCACAGACGAGAGGCTTGTGATCATGACAGTGCTACATTAATGCCATCCTCTGTAGCTGTGCTGTAGTGTTAGATAATTAAAGCGCTGTTTCCACTGAGCAGTACAGTACGGTTCAGTTCGGCATGTTTTTTTTCTGTTTCCACTGTGTGGAAAAGTTGTGGATGGTGCCAATGGAACTGTTCCGTACCGTCCCCATTTTTGGTCCCCCCTCTGTTGGGGTACCTAGCACACAGATCTGGTACTAAAAGGTGGGGCTGTGAACACTGCAGTCTGTTGATTGGTCAATAGAGGGCTGAGTTGTGGCTGGTTTTGAGGCTCATTTAACCACTGTTCATAATGTGTAGTTTTCTTACTGTAACTATAAAATGAAAGGATGTTTTGCGGCCTCTTGCAGCAGCTGGAGTCAGAGAAAAAATAACTTATTTCACTGGGCCGACTGCCGGCAACTTTTAAGCTGAACCATTAACTTGTAATGTTGCTCAATGCATGAGCTGACAATGTGATCAATTAGCACGCCATCAATTTCACTGTGACAACTTTGACCATCACTTTAGTTTTTAAATGACAAACAATTTTAGTAATGAGTGGATCTTCAAGCGTTTAAAAATATATATTAATTTTGACCGGATTTTGTGAATTGCATGTATTAGAATCCTCACTCGAAAAAAAAAAAAGCATCGTGGAGCGTTGTTCCTGTGGGCTCCAGCAACACTAAACCCCTGAGCTTGCCTTAGAACGACTAAATACACAGGCCTGTTTTTTTTAAATATCCCATGGAGAGAGACTCTCACTGCAGCCTGTTTTATTTCAGTCAGAAAATGACGGCTTGCAGCCTCGTTCTGTGGACAATAAACAAGGTACAGCCTGATAAAAGACGAAATACAGTGACAACAACCCCACTAACATTTAAGAGTACTGTTTGCGGTGGAAACGCTAGGGACTAGGTACCATGTCTGAAGGGTTACTTTTGGTTCCAAAGATACCGTACTGAAAGCGTTTGATAGAAACTGGGCTGAAGTGAAACTCTTGATTTTGGAAGACCAGTACAGTGATAGGGTGGGCAAGTGTAGTTCAGTTGAAAGAAAATGGCTCCTATATGAATTTGCTCACCACAAGGTCTGTGAATTATCTTGAGTAACCAGTTCATGATTTCCGGAAAGAGACAGCAATGTGGGTGGATAAAATATAACATAAGTAAGTTGAACAAAGAATCCAATGACGAGGAAAACATGTCGGGTATTACAAAAAACTGAGGAAAAACAGACAATGTGACTTGATTTTCTTTGTCTCTCATTTTGTGGTTGGATTGAGTAAAAAAAAACACTCAAGCCATTTTCAGTTCCTTCTAATACTTTCAGAATTCTGTGCTCTTTCCCAAAGAGTCAGGGAGTTTTATATGCTCCTTCTGGCAAAGTGATACAAATTATTCGACAACTACAGCAGCGGTGTCTTTTTAAGCCGCGATGAAAACTAGGCCGTAGGCAGAAAAAGACAGACAGATAAGGACTGAAATGAAGAGGGAAATCAGGTGGCACAGCAGACAGAGAGACAGACGGAGGGAAGGGGGTAAAGCAAGTAGTAGACCAAGACAGAAAAAAAGTGACAAAGTTAGAGGGAAGAGAGAGGAAGAGAACGGGGAGGAGGCATGTGACAGGCAAGACTGGCACCATTACAGGGATAGAGCGCAGTGTAAGTGACAACAGCGCTACGGAGCAGTTACTTAAGCTTGGGTATATAGAGCATGGTGACAATGTTATTAAGCAATCCTTGTTTTTTTTTACTGTAATAGACCTCACTGTGGCCTGCACCCATCTGAGACAGTCAGCTATTGCAGTAAATATTGCAGATGCATGCACACACTTACACTGATAAACACACAAAAGGAATTACATCAGCACACACATGCTCATACACAGTAGTATGCAAGCACACATTCAAATCCTCTGGTTTGTGACATATCCCCACAGTCACACCTAGACAAACACACACAAGCTAACACGTGCACACACACACTGCAGCACACAAACATCCTCATTCACATGCTCAATTGCTGCCTCGATCTTTGACACACAGCTGCACCCCAGCCAGGCAGCGAGCTGTTGTATGTGTCCATCTGCAGTGAGCATTTATGACAGATGGGAGACACTTTGAAGAGCCATTGGCCATTACACTTCCCAAAGGAGCAACTACCTGGAACGACAAATCACTCCTCTGTTCATTTCTCCTCCTCCCCTTTTTTCCTTCCCTCTCCACAGGCACCTGCCACAGCAGGGGAGAGATTTAACACGACACACCGCTGTAAATGACAAAACCGTCAGGCACATGAGAAGAGAAAAAAAACTGGAGGAAGGGTGGATGGGAAACGGGGATTTAGATGTACTGGCAGACGAGGGAGAGAGAGAGGCAAAATAAACTAGAGGGAGGAAGATATCCAGCCAAAGATACGTACAGTGGATATGCATTATCCATGACGTGAAAAAACTGGGCACCGCTTTCGAAAATGAACACAAGCAGAGAGAAGCCAAGCAGAACCAGTGAATAAGAAATGTAAAGAAAGGACGGAAACATGGAAAAAGAAGGGGGATTATAAAGTCTGTAACTGATTACATATGGTATACTTTGGGGTTTTGCAACAACCAAATGTGAGTGTGAACCTGCAAAAAAAAAAGCATTGGTCTCAGTGAGGCTTCGCTGTCAAAATAAAGCTTAAAAAACTGGCATCGTCTTTGCCATGAACTCACATCATCAAAGGGAGTGTTAGTGGCGATCAAACGCAGCAGCACAATTTTCTTGTCAGGAATTACTGTAACTGTGCAGCCTCTGTGTGCACTTTCAGTGGCTTTCAGAGTGAATTACATGTTAATAAATCAATAAATCCCAAGTATGACTTGAATGTGAGTTGCTCAAGCTGGACAATAATAATTAATAAAATCAAGTGATGAAGATTATGCAAAACTGGACTTTTGTGAAAGGGGATGCCACAGAAACCCAAAGTTTTCACTAAGCCCCACCCCTTTATAATGGCCTGACAAGCTGTCAGAGTAAGCATGGAGCCCACACTGTAACTAACTGCACTCCCTGAAGAAATATTATCATATTTTTTGTAAAAATGAAACAGTGATTCCAGAGAGAAGCAGACAGAGGGGTCTACAGTGTGTGTTTGAAGGATATATCCAGGATGTCAAACTGACTCAGCAGCAACAACAGGTTAAAAAGACAAAGACAGTTAGAAGCTAAAGCCGAACTATAGGCTACAGATCACAGTGTAAAAGTGAACCACCACATCACTGCTGATCAACACACAAGACAATGTATATAAAGGGAAACTTTGCTGGTATTCAACCAGCTGTGTGGTATCACAGTGTGTGCAGATGAACAGTGTTTGGCTTCACCCTCGTGCTGCTGCCAGCACCTGAACCTCCGCTGTTATATGGGCAGGGATCTCTGAGGAAGGTCAAACAACGTTCATCTGCGCACACTGCGATGACACACAGCTGGTTGAATATCAGCAAAGTGTCCCTGCTTCCCCTCACTGGTTCCTGTACAGCAGGGTTGGACTTTTTGCAAAAGCAGCATGTGTATACATTCAGTAGGCTATATCTTCAGTAGCTAGCTAGCTAACCCTACACTTTTCAGAGTTTCGATTTTGGTTTTGGAACAGGGTAGAAACGTATATCTTTTTCCAACTTCTCCAGATAACGAGTATCATTAATACACGACGTGCCCCAGGCACAACATTCAGCTCCAAATCCACAAAACCAGCCTGAAAATGAAGGAAATCTGTTGTTGTTGGACCCTGAGCTAAGACGGCCCAATGCTACGTTATGATCGGCCAGTCTGTGTCCGGAGGCGGGACTTAGCGCAGGGTCAGTTATAGGCACTGGCTGTGAGTTGCTATCGTGATCATAATATGAACATATTCTTCAAAACCAAAACTGTGTCTCACCTACCTGTCAGCTGTAAAAAATAAAATAATTTTTTTTTATGAGTTTGATTAATGATACAGTGTGTATGATCCAATTACCAGAGGTCATGTAATCTCCTCAGCTGGCCTTTCTTATGGCCCTGCTATTGAAAAAACAGCAAACTGTGAATATGCAATTGGATTAGTGGTCCACATTAGAATTAAGTTGTGCATAGGTTAACAATAAGCAAATCAATGCAAAGCCTTCACAAGCCAATGATTCCTAAAGAGTTTGTGTGTGAGTGTAATGATGTGAGAGCATGTGACAGAGAGAAAGCGATGGTTGAGAGGTGAAGATGGCCAAAGTGACAGAGACAGATAGAGATTTCAAAAGGCTACCGTCTCTTATCAGCAAAGGTCACTCAAGCAATTACGTGACACATTGATTTATATCCCCTGAGGCCAACACACCACTAAAGCAAGCACAACACACAAACACACAAGCGCACACACTCAAATACACACACAGGGACCTGGTATCAATCTGTCGCCCAGCCCTAATTATTATTGTTTTCTGTGGAAGTCTTGTGGTTGGCTCAGATCATTAAGGTCTTGGCCACTGGGATGGGACTGTTTTTAGTATCTTCACTAGCTCTTTCCCACAATCTGACAAGTCAGTCCATTCATCACATAAAACATCCGTCACTCACTCCTTGCAGCCGGCAGCTCTCCTGCGGCCCTTTGTTTACTGAATTTATGTTTAACAAAACAGGGAAGAGGCCGTGTCTCTTTGCTCTTCTGCTCTCTCAGTCATATAGAAAATGTATGTGCATGTGTGTCCAGGATTTCCAGTGATAGATGTTTAAATTGCTGAAGCGACAGTTGATAAGATCACGAGCACTAGTTGAATTGGATTGGAGGAAAATTTCTCTTGCATCAGGACACATTACTCCTGCTAATGAAATACAGAGAACATGTTTTATTTATTTATTTTTGATAATTCATTTAAAGAGGCAGCTTAGCTATAAAGCAGAGTTGTCACTGTACTAGACACCTCAATGTTGTAACTTTCTACAGTTGTAAAATCCTGTCTCATGCAGTGTTATGTGGCGTTTTGACACCTGATAAGCCTAAAACTTTGTGGATATTTAACCCAAACTGGACTTCCTGGATCCTGTTTCATTTCCCATCAGTACCTGGAGTAACTCGCCCCATCATCTTGGCCCCATGTGACTCTATTGTCACATCAGTGGAGAGAGAGAGCTGTGCTTAGGCACATCTGTGTATTGAGCTAAATGCTATCATCAGCATGCTAACATACAATGACATTTCTAACATGCTGATGTTTTAGCATTCACCATCGTAATTTAACACAATTACCATGCAGCAGTGGTTCAGTCTGGGACACCATGTTAAGTTCTGCCTGTTCCATGCGTTGTCTGTTTTCAAAATACACTTCGTTTTTACAGGAAATGTACAGTTTGCATACAGTCTCTTTCAAAATAAATGCGCTACATTGGTACAACATTGTGGATTGACAGTTTTTTGCCTTCAACAACAAACGCACATGGTTATGTTTACCCAACACACGCATGTGGTTGGGTTTAGGAAACAAAATCATGAGGTTGGGTTGAGGAAAAAGGAACAGGGTTTGGTTTACAGTCTTAGGGAATGCAAACACTGGTGTCCGAGGTGAAAGTTGATGGGTGTTGGACCCGATGCCGTTGGGCGCCATTAAACAATAACGGCGACCAGCTGTGTATCATGCCGGCTGTCAACACAGTCTTCTTCTCCCTCTAACATTTCATAATTAGCACTAAATACAGTACTGCTGAAGCTGATAAGTATCTGATCATAGATACAACACAAAGCCAAAGTTTGATTGACTAGTGGCGCTAAATAAAAAGGACTGCTAAAGCCAAGAGGATTCACCATTTGGGAGACAGGAATGTTGACAACAATTTTATTTATTTTTTGTCAAGCCATCTTGTAGCAGATATCTGTACCCAGTTCTTCCAAAAGTTGTTGAGATATTTCAGTCTCTACCAAAGTGGCAGACTGACATTGCCATTCCCAGAGGCGTACTGCTAATGTCTCTTAGCCAGCCAGCTGTAATTTAGGGTAATAAATACAGTTTTATGCTTAGAAAACACTAACAACAGACTGAACGCCAGCTTTGTAAATCAGGGCCTGAATTGAGCATCTTAGAATCCCCACCTGTATTAGCCAGAAGACAACAATATAACAACAAACATAGTCAAAAGGAGATACGAAAAGAACGCCATTCAAAGTTTAGTTTCATTTTTATCTCAGTAAGGAGGTCTTGGAAAAGTCTGAATTAGGCTCCCAGGTTGTTGCTCCAAAATGCCATGTCCAAAGTCTAAAGCTTGTCATCCTATACCATTAGCTGCATGTGGCACCACAGCACAAACTTCCAAGTACCTTCTCTCAGATTCAATCAAACCATTTTCAGCCACATTTCTCCACCACGCTCCCCAGGGCAAAATGTGTGTACTCACCAGGAGGCAAAGTAATTCTGCTCTGCCACCAAGCCAAAACTAGCCTCCTGGATGAGTGTGCACATACACACACTCTAAAAAGCATGTGTGTGTGTGTGCGCGCTTGCATGCATACACACGCCAACCAAATGGTTTATTAAACATTGCTGTCTCCTGCAGTGAGCCCTGGTTTTCCAGGGCGTCTGTTCTTCTTGGCACTCCACACACAACCAGCACACGGGAGACTTTAGACACACACACACATACAGTCATCACTGGATACCAGACAAGCACACAAACACACAACTTGAGCTCATTTAGATTAATGATGAGTAAATGTACATATCTCATAGACACACAATAGCGCACTTGCAATCAGCAATGCCCATACAACTGGGTTCTGACCGCGCACACACACACACACACACACACACACACACACACACACACACACACACACAGTCACTCCAGGTGACTGTATTTCATATGACATAATTACCTGAGGCAGTGTTAAACAATTACTGAGCCTTTGAATGGATTTAATTGACTTGTGGAGAAGGCACTTCACTTTCAACTGATTCATTAGGCAAAAACAATGGACAACTAATTGAATTTAAGCTCCAAATGCAAATAGGTGAAAAAGCAATAAGTGTCCATACTCAGCCACCCCTGCATGCACACACCAACTAAAGCACGCACACACTGACTGCAACTGGCTGCAATCACAAGGAAGGGGGGTTGTTTTTAACACACTGAGGGCCATATTTATGTTCAGGACAAAAACAGGTCACATTGTGCTGCCCATTTTATTGAATTTTCCCTAATGATCAACATGGACAAAAATTACTGCCTGATGCGTTGCCTGATGCAAAACTGGGAAGAAAAAGACCTTTCAAACATCACTCAGCTCCACCTGGGAAAAAATTTCTAATACTGCTGCAGGGGTAATTACATGAATAAAAGAGTAATGAAAAGGAATGTATGTATGACATGATAAGATGAGTAAAACAGCTGACAGGGTTTGATAAACCACATTCAAGTCACCACACCTGATGGTTAGAGGACTGAGAGTCAGACAGACCCATCCAGAATGGAGTGTTGGGTCCTGCAGAAGCCAGTGGATGGTGTAGATGGTGTTAATACAGCTCATGTCTCACTATCATATAGAGGTAATGCAGCCAAATGCACAAAATAAATGTCTTGACAGAAAAGTGTGAGTGGTAGCCTGTGTGATACCACAGTTTATGCCAAGTTCAACTTTAGGTTTAAAAAAAAAAAACACAAATCAATCATAATTAATTAATTAATTCTTAAGTAATTCAGTCCAACACCAACTTGTTGCACTGTACATTTCAAAAATAGCTGCTACAAACACAGTTGGAAATTTCTTAAACCCTGGTTAAAAAAAAAACACTTTTATCACTACAAAAACTTGGAAATTTCCTGAACTCTTGTTTACAAAGAGAAAATCTGGTTTGGTCGCTACAAACATGGCTGGAAATGTCCCGATCACTCGTTACGGACAAATATCTGCTTTCATTGTTACAAACGCTGCTAGAAATGTCCCAAAGTTTTTAAAAAAGTACCTCAATTTTTCTCTGCTGCTTCACTGCTGTCTTGCCTCAGTCTCATGTCATCCACCATCTCCTCCTCCACCTGATGAGTAACTTAGCTCATTTAGATGTACTCTGAACTACATTACTTTCAAAATATTGATATGATACATATGAAATGTATAAATGTAAGATATCTGTAGTTTGCAAAAACGTATAATGCCAAAATTTTATCCTTAAAACTGGGCTGACAACTCCTATATTGTTGGACTTTGCCAATGGAGACGTTAAAGTAATAATTTCAACCAGGGCATATGAAGGTTTTCTCCAAGCCTTGCTGCTTACCTTGCTCTGCAGAGGGAGAAGTGGTGCAGGGGGATGCAGGAAGGGAAGTTTTAGCCATCCTCCTACTTGGCCCAGGTCAACAGTGCAATACACTCTCAGCCATATAAATCTCTACAAAATCACAAACAAACAAACAAAACATATTATTTCTGTGTATATTCTTAAATTACTCGACACATCTAAATGTGAATAAAAAAAGTTTCATTTTGAAAAGTTCCAATGCTTTGTTTTAAGAAATGTGCATAGTCAAAGCATCATTATGCACACTGGATCTACTGTTGTTATGGAATAACCTCATAACTGTGTGTGCTATATTTGCTAATGTAATGCAGATCAGCAGGGGTGTTGGAGATGATGACATCTTGGGAACATGTTAGAAGACAATTTGGCAAAAGTTGAAATTAAAATAAAGAATTTTCTCAACGTCTGCAGTTGCTGTGCCTGCAGGTAAAGATTAGTGTGCATGAGAAGGACTGGATTCTGATTGTGATGCACAAGAACCAATCTTAGTATTCTACAGTAAAATGCAATATATGCACACACCATATATACAAACACAACCCTTATACAGTACGCATGGCAAGAATTTTCAGCAAATATACAGTGGTTCACCATACAGCTAATCTGAGGGAATACAATTGTTCTGCAGATATTGCTTACAATACTTTGTGTTTTCTCATTTGCAATTCTGCTCTCTGCTAGTTAATTTCTGCAGCGGGTCTAAGAAACACATCAAATCTGTCCATGGAATTGGATTCTAAGTTCAATTTGCTCTGTAGAATTACTGTTTGCCATCTCAGCTGGGTGGGATTCTTTCCATTCCCGTAACCCCCCCCCCCCCTTGATTGTGTTGTAATAGAGTTGTCAGAGGGGAGAGTGGGGTTTGGTGGTAAAGTCCTAGGCACACAATGTACTACTATCTGGTAAACCCTGGGGGGGAAATGTACATTTGTGGAAATACTTTCGAACTTTTCCTCTCCGGTGCCATTTTGGCAGAACAAAAAAAAGAATGCTGGGCAGACTGTGGCAAATATTAGCAAAGTGTAATGAACCCTTCAGAGATTTAAATATTGCTTTCTAGTTGTGTAATTCCAAAGATTTGTTCAAACCCTTTTGTCCTTTCCAGTATTTTTACTTTTATTTATTTATTTTTTTGTTTTTCCATAATACAATCATTTAAATGTCTGTCAGAGAATATGATGACAAAAAAGATGTGTAGAATATCATGTAATAGCTTAAGTGGAACAAACTATGTTACTTTATATAACTGGTTACAAACATGTGTCTCTGCTGTATAATGTGTCACAGATCATATAGCAGTGCCTCTATATGATCTGTGGAGTGGAATAATTGGTATTACATGATTAACTGATGTAATTGGTCTGCCTGTCATTGTTGATTGCTGCACCAGGAGACAGCTGAGTGTGATTGGCCTCCCTGTGAGAGAGACATCCTCTTGCTATGTGTGATCGTGCACGTAGGTGTGTGTGTGTGTGTGTGTGTGTGTGCACGTGTGTGCACTTGCATCCGCAAGCAGCAATAACATTACTCTGCTGTAATATATATTCAGATGCAATGTGAAATATGAGAAGGAAATAAATCATATTTGATATATCCATCATAACCAGGAATTGACTAAATAAGTGAGAAGGAAGGCGGCGCGATGCATGGATGAGCGAGGGTTGTTTTTTTTTTTTTTTCACTTTATTTTCCCCCCGCTGTAATTCTCATTGCTCTACTTCTTTATGGACATTTCACTGACGGCTCAAGCCATCGTGAGGCCATGCATCAAATAAGGGATCCACTTTTCAATAAAGCCAAATCAATGTTCACTTGGGTATGAATTCGGAGAAGTGAGTTTATTGAAAAGCACTGGCGCGTACAGGAAAGTTCTCACGCATAATGCAAAATAAAATGGGCCAGTGTGAAATTAAAATGGGCAAAAGTGTGAGGAATTTTGGAGGTGCACACTGAACTCTTTGGGCACTGTTATACTCCTGAGATTTAAAGGATGTAAGTAGCAGATTATGTTGGCTTTACGAGAAAAAGTCCCTACAAGTCAGTCAGTCAGCACTGTATTGATTTTGAGATTATGTTATTTGGAAAGTAGAAGTGAAGGAATGGTTGAGTGCAACTACTGTGATGCATGTGCAGACCAAACACACCATATGTCTCCTTTTAAATTTACAAAAATGTAATTACAAGAAAAGATAACTTTGATGGCTATAAAACATTAATCCCTGCATCCCTATGGGACTGCAGACATGCCACATTCATTGTTTTTGATGAAGATGCATAGACGCAATTTTTCAATGCGCGACAGCTGCGTCTTGAGATAAATAAAGTTCAAGCAGCAGCGTGCACTGCATGTCATATGATGAGGAACAACCAGTCATAGCCGGCAGATATCTCTCCTTCCCTCCGTAAATATCAGTCCGTCATAAATATCAAGAAGTTGGTTATTTTAGTGCAGGGCTGCCAGAGCTTTACATCTGTGTTAACTTAGCTCAAACTTAATTTAAACCTGCTTTCTGAGGTTTTTAGAGGAGGGAGGCATTTACTGAAATAAAATTAGCTTAACGAATAATCATGCTTTGTGGAACAACTTTCCGAGTGTCCTGTTGGCCCTCTGTTGTATAACATCCTGGTATTTTGCATGTTTGATGGATGCTGCGAAAGAAAATATAAAATCTGTACACCTTCAATACAAACTGAAAATCAGCTGCTGGTTTTGTAAACTTAAAGAAATATATTTTGTCTTTGGGGTTAGAATGTGAATACTATTTATTACATTTCAGTGCTGCAGTCGTCTTCAGCTATTCTAATTTGTCCATTGGCTGTTTCATTTTGTTCCATCTTAGTACAGGACTGTAATCAAATGATTTTATAATGGCTAACATATTTATAGAAAAAATAAATTAAAAAAAACCTGACACAGACATTTAATTTAAGTTGCTCAAACTCCAATACACGACAAAGTAAAAACTAAACTAAAAGCAGAGCTGCTAGTGTGATATGACCATTGACCGTAGTTTATTTACATGCTTACACACAGTTTTAAATGTGCCCATTTGAAAAGGGTAATGAGCAAACGTTATAAGTATCAACACTGTAACACTGCAGAACACAGTGGGGTTTATTTATGATGACCTGTAAATTAACTGGATTTTTTTTCTAATTGGAATAAATTCAACTTGTTGTTGCAGCAGGGAAACAAAGGAACATAGGGGTGCTAAAAGAGGCAAAGTCTGAGGGAGAGGTGTCATGCCAGAAGTCTGACTCACTAATTGGTCTACAGTAAATTAGCTGTGAACTTCTGACACACATTTTTGTGCTGCTGTATTCACAGAAAGCCTACTGATCAGGGGCGCCGCCAGGGATTTTGGGCCCCATGAAAAGAATTTTTACCGGGCCCTATACACAGCTGGCTGTGAGGCCGTCGAAATTTTTTTATGTTATTTTACATAAAACTATGCATTTTGATGGTATTTTTGACTATCATTCCCATATTTGTGAAAAAAGAACAATCTCTTCCTGGAATGCCACATTCCTCCCTGACAAACCTGAAGAGGATCCTGGACCTGGCTCTGTAGAGTGTATGTGACATAGCCTACATAAATTATATAGTATTTCCTATAATGTAGCCTAACTATTCTAATAGCATCATAGCCACCGTTTCAGGTGGCCTCCCACCATTTTGTTTGCTTTCAGTGATTTGACCAATAATAACAAAAGAAAATGTGATTTTCACTAACAATCCCCCACTGCTCACTGTTTCCTCTTGTAGGTCTAATTTATCTCCAAAACTGTAGACTCACAGGTGATATACTGTCGACCCTTTGCTTCTTTCTCCTCTCCTAGCTTCCTTTCTTTCTGTTTTTGGCTACCTGATTTTTGAGGCATATTGCCGTCGCCTCCTTACCCGCTGTCTGTGACAAATTACCAGCGCACTGCAGCTGATCCAGTCTGACTGAACCATTTTATGTAAATAGAGAGGGCGGGTGTTAATGTTTCCAAAAGAAGTAAAGTTGTTGTTCGCAGTACATTGTAAATAAAATATATTTGTGATTATTAGTTAGTTAATAACTTAGTGTCATATTATTTTTTGTCAGTATTATAATTTTATTAGGCCCCTCTTAATCATGGACCCCTAGAATCCTTCTCCTTTTTCCCCCCTTTTCGGCACCCCAGTTTTGAGGCATACTGCTGTCTCCTCCGCTTTGCCCGCTGTGGCGCTGTCTGTGACAAATCGCCTGTGCGCTACCTGCAGCTGATCCAGTCGGACTGAACCATTTTACGTAAATAGAGGGGGGGAAGGGGGGGGCCTGCAGGGGTTGATGCTTCCAAAACAAATAAAGGTATTGTTACCAGGACATGGAAAATAAAACATGTGTGATTATATGTTAGTTAATAACTTAGTGTCATTATTTTTTTCTGTATTATAATTTCATCATCATTAGGGGCCTCTCTGGGCCCCCCTCCATCATGGGCCCCTAGAATCCGTCTCCTTTACCCCCCCTTTACGGCGCCCCAGCTACTGATGCTCGTTTACAATGAGATGCTACATTCACACAAGATAATCAATATATTTATGATATTAGCACTTAAGGTGCAGTGAAATTAGAAGGATGGTTAGACCATGGGCCACAATGTGACCATTAAAAAAACATTTATGTTTTAACGTATTGTGTTTGAAAAAAGATGTCAGACGCACACTCTAAGACTCGATGCAAAAATATTTTCTTTTATTCAAGAACCAACGTTTCGGAAACGTTGGTCTTAAAATCATTTTTAACAAATTAATTTGGCTTTTTACAAAACCTTTCCAACAATGAAAGATGCTCACTAGATGGTCCAATTAAAGACTGAAACATATGCATTCCTTTGCTTTAAATACACCTATTAAACTCTTGAGAACACATGACATGAGCACATGAATTAAAACAATATTGTATTATTGCATTACACATATACACACACACTGCACACAGCAGGCTAATACTGTAAGCACAGCACAGTGAGCATTAGGCTACTGTCAGGGAGCATGAACCTTTTCAGAAACAGAGAGGAAATGGAGCGAGGTGATCTGAATAAAAGGTGATTATGCATAAGAACAATGGTTTTACATCTTTTATTTTTCATTTCCACTTCAATAACAAAACTCTGGGATGAAAAAAAACCTGTCATGATTCTTACTTCAGAGCTCTTTCCATGTTTTTTTTTTTTTTGTTCTTGATTTCTGGCAGCCTAGGGCAACAGAATACGGTATGTGTAGCAGTGATTCTGTTTATTACAGCTGTCAGTCATCACTGTAATTATCAGCAGCAATAGGGAACTGCCTACACACACCATGACACACACACACACACACACGTACACATGCATAATCAATCATGTGTAATTATGGTGTATAGAGAAAAATATCTAGCAGTCAGAAACATTTCTGCATAGAGAGAGTCACAGTATGACAGAATAATAACCATCATTAAGGTGTAAAGACAGAGGTTTGTAGTTCTAACAAATCTCGCTTCCTCTACCCATCATTAACTCAACTGTGTAGGTGTGTATGTTCATGTGCACGGACCTGTGTGTCTGCGCTCATGTTTGACTGCACATAAGCTTGAAAGTGAGACTGTGAGATTTCATGATGTATGATGTCAGACTTTATTTGTGTGGATCCATCAGGGAACAAGAAGCATGTTTCCGTTGCTTCCTATTGTAGCTGTGTCGTGTTGGTTTCCTCTCACTGGCATCCACTTTATTTAGAAATACTTATTCTAATTTTAATGAGTAGGTAGATGAGCAAACTGAGCAATTAGTGTTAGTACTCGAGCCAGGTCAATTCCCTCTGATTATGAATCAAGTTGAGGAAATGGAAAATTTTCATATCACAAAAGTATAATGAGGACGGTTGTTATGTTTACAAAGACAGACCGAACTGATCACAACGAGTACTAATTCCTATAAAAAAATCAAAGTGGTGTGTAGGTGTGTGTCTGTGCGCGTGGTCACACAGTTTACTTTCCTACATATGTTACTTATTTGGATATCTCCTCATGCATTAGTGTAGTGTGTGTGTGGGGGGGGTGCACTGAGTGAGTTTCCCTTTGTTGGACATGAAGGGTAATTGCAGCTTTTGTTGACTGTTGGAGGCAGGTGGTGAGCCATCTGGTGACGGCAGGTAAGAGAGAAGGATGGAGGGGCTTCGGGGACAGAGGAATGCTGAGTGGCGGAAGAAGGGCTAGATGCACCCCTCCATCAATCACACATGGATGAACAGCAGGCACAGGGGCGATGGGAGAGAGCGGAGGATGGGGTGAGGACAGAGGAGAGAATGAGAGATAGAGATAAAAGAGGTGTTGAGTTACTTTGAGAGTTGTCTGATCAGTATGTATGGACATGCGCGCGTGTGTGGCCTTGTACCTGCTTGTGTGACAACTAAGGAATAATGAGATAGAAAGACACAGAGGGAAGGACAGAACACACAGAGATAGCAGTCTACATTCATAAATACTGGTAATATGAGGTTACATATTGTAACCCCAGTTCTATGAGCAAGGAGGGCACTGTCTATTTGCCACACTGTCAGGATTATGAAACAGTTTGCTGCTTAGCAGTTAGCTGGTAAGACTCTTGCACTGATACAACTGAAGTTGTGATCCTTTTCACAAAGGCTACACCCTTTAATGAGCTTTACAGGCCCAGTTGCTCTACCACATGCCAGAGCCAAAGTTTTGCACCCTGACTGATTCAATGAGAAGAAATCAGGCCAGAGAAAGTCTCAAGCTCCCAGACAGAATTTAGTAAGAGGGGGGAGTTTGGTATTTCTGCTGGTGTCTGACTTCTTTGTTGTCCAGTTCCCTAATGACTTGTCAGTGCAAAACACACACCAAAGATGAGCCAAACTTGATGAAGTACTGACGCACCAAGTCATCAGTAAATGTGACTGTATGTCTAAGAATGCTTTCAGACCTAGACTTTGCTTGCTTTGGTTTGAATCAGGGACTAAAGTTGCCTATGCCCAAAGCCGGTTCGTGCTCTCACGGAAGCATTTACTAGTGGACTAGATTAAATGCCTTGTGTGAGAAAGCTGCTCTTGATTGGTCAGAATTTCCATGCGGGAAAAATCCAGGAAGTAAACCAAACGTTGAAGAAGAGTACACTTGCAAGATAAATGTGACACTTTCTAATGTGACAATGGAGGGACAACTACGCAGGTTGATTTTAGCGCTGCTCATCGTGGACTATATTGCTGTCATTGTTCATTTTAGTCAAAGCATACAGTTTGAAAACGAGGCGCGGCTCCAACTAGAAAACAATATTTTGATGCATTGATGTGCTGAATGTGCATATTAAGGCAGTACAGGAGGAGGTGCACATTAATAATCCTCCAGGACTGTAACATGCTCATGTTTAACCCAAACAATGTGTCATGTGACTGCAGCTGGTTCGGATCCAGGTTGGAACACATTCTCACTACAAACGTACCGCACCGAAATGGAAGTGCCACAAAACACAAATCTTCTATTGGGCGCTGCTGACTACCTGTCAGTGCACAAGCTAAGCAACTGTGCTAGTCACACTGGATGCAAGTTCAAACTGGACGCCAGCCTGGATGCCCGGCTCTCGGTCTGCAGCAATAGTTTTGGTGTCTGGTCTATTTTGTATGTGAGCTGCAAATGAATCTTGCAATATATAAAGATATTATACACGACACAACCAAAAATACATGGGATTCGAAAAGAGGAGAGGTGCAGCATCACTTGCTGACCAATGCAGAAAAATGTGGTCATAATAATAATAAAAAAAACAACAATAATAGTACGCCAAACACAAGAGCAAAAATGAAAGGAAGAAATCTTACAAATAAACAAAACACACGCTGAATGTATTCTCACAGGGAAACCCATAACATTCCCAGTGTCCTACATACACAGCTTCACCACTCTCTGCTGAAGAAGGCGCAGACGGAGCTGCAGAGCTGAACCAGTTGCGTTACTAAAAAACAAAACAAAACAAACAAACAAAAACAACTGAGGTAAAACCAATGGATATGAAGACAAGGACTGGAGCCTGCAGCATGGACACACACAAAACCACATGGAGAATAAACAAATGGAGGTGTAGAGATGCGTAGTGACAAAACACATGAAGGTGTAGAGACAAAACAGCAGGTACAACAGGAAGTGGAGGCCGGGACGATGGAGCAAGCCACCACCATGATGCACAGTCTGGCACACAGGCGCTAGAGAGCGGAGACGCGCAGACAGCGGGAGCGGGTGCAAACAGCCAGACTATGACGCCACCCTGTAATCAGGGCATTGGTGAGTCATTAAACGCAGCCCCATGATAATTAATGGGCAGAAAAAAAAACACCTCTCTCTAACATAGTAGCCGAATCACCATGTCACTATGTCTGTGAAGCCTGACAGCAACACATGAAATGTAGTGACCTAATATTGGCTCATCTTTGGTATCTGCCGATGACACCATGCAAAGTACACCAGGTGCAGAGGATGGTGACACAGTCTGTAAAGAGATAGAGATTGATGTTACCTGATGAAACCTGTATCTGCTGTAAAGATATATTAAAGACAGCCCCCTCGGATAATTAATGCCACCTGAGTGCAGCAGGAAGATATGTGTGTGTGTGTGTGTGTGTGAGCACAGTGTATCCACTTTGGTTCCTTCAATTACTGCAATGGATCATTGGAGAAGCATTTATACCAAGGTCTCTACAACAGCGATCCACATCTGGAAGAAGGGCATTTAAAAACAGAGACTATTAAGCTGGCGCACATGGATTTGCATGCATTAATGTGCAGTTTGCATTCATACAAAGTCTGTGCATATCTGTATTCGTGTGTGAATGTGCCGCACAGTCACACTACCATGTCACTGTCACAATCCTTCGGGGATAAGGGCTCCTTTTCTAGACACAGTCGACCCAGTTAAATTAATCTAATTGCAAGATAGGGTAGTGCAAAACTGCCACAAAAATCTGCAACAGCGAGGAGTTGTGAGATCAAATGAAGTTACAGTTTAAATGGCTCAATTAGCCATTGTGCTCTGACTGGTGAGCACAGTAGAGCTGAATTGCTCTAATGATGGGAAAAAGTAGACTTTTGCATACACATTCTTTCAGACACATGCACAACTACTACAAGTAGAGATACTGCAATCCTGGAGGCTCTGTGTGTGCCTGCACTTAGTTTGCATATGAGATACAGTGCTAGCTACATGGAAGCGTATAGAATATATATGTAACTCACAAGTCTGGACATGCATTTTCAATTTCCTTTGGAGATACTTACACTGCAGTTATGTCTCTTTCCTTACACGTGACTGTATTATAAGATACAGCCCACTGATATATTACAAAACGTTGGAAAGCTCTCTCAGTCTCTTCTCTCAAAAGCTGACCTTCATCACATGAAGACAATGTATGCAACGTGTTATTGTGTCATACACTGTTGTAGTCAATACACCCTCACACTGTCTACACTCCTGAAATATAGCCATCTTAAATGGATTTAAAGTATGTGCACTGTTTCTCCTAAGAGCCTCCAAAGTCCCACATAAAATGAATGTCATTTCCCAAATTGAGTGAGGTGTCACCAATCAGGCGTGTGTTGACACCAGAGATTATTTCTGGCTTTATGCAAATGCAGCCTAGAGATGTTTGGATATTAGCGGTATTTCACTCTTGCTGAACTTTGCATGGCAGGTCCTTGATTGGCAGAGCAGTTATGAATAAATATGCATAAAAATTGTGTGTTGGGACTGGTAGCCAGGTGAGGAGAGAGGAGGGAATGGGGAGGTGGATAAATGGGTAGATGATAGCAGGGAAGGGGGGAAAATGAAAGAAAAGGAGAGGGGAGGGATGCAGGAAAGACGTTAAAAACGTACTTTAGGATATTTACATGTCTGTTGTTGTGTTGTCAGTAGGGCTGCCCCCTAATTGTCTACCTAACATTAGTTGACCAGAAAGGTTATTATTTGGCAAAGTCATTCGTCGCTTAGCCACAGCAAAAAAAAAAAAAAAGACAAATGTGAATTAGCAGCTGCACCTTTTCAAAATAAATGGAAACCTATATGACTGGACCATGTGGGAATTTAACTTTAAAGAACATCTGTCCCATGGACGACAGGCCTACACACTTAAAAACAGCACCTGGAAGAAGATCAGCTCTGCTCTCAGGATTTCAGGTAAATAGACTATATGATGCTTGTTAAGGTTGCCTAGCAACCTCAGACGCAACCTTCTGCAACATTCGTGAAAGCTGGAACGAAAAAAGGCACAAGAGTAGTGCCCAGCGCCCGACCTCGCATTTTCCAGTTGGTTAAAGCCGCAGCGTGTATACGGCCCCTAATTTCCATCCAAAATGTGGGATCATTTTGAGAAGGTGAAGGAGGAACCCAAGGTGATATGTAAACTCATCTTCATTGGTCGACTACAAACATGACGTATCATCTGAAACATGGAAGTAGCTACATGCCCATTAGCCCACAGCGTCATTAACAGGCGGCTCGCTCAGTGTGTGACGTGCACTTGTAGATAAAATATAGGCCTATATTAATGAAGGTTCATTAGTACGGTTTTGTATTTCTCTGTAATGTAGCACAGTGTTAACAATGTTACTGATACTATTCTTTCTCACACCTTCAACTCAAACCATTGTGTTGCCCCGCACAAAATATATCATTTAACAATTGAATTAACATCTTAAGATTTGCAAAGCTAAACAAATGATCGTTATCTTGTATAAACTTAAGTTACAGCCCAGTTAGCATCTCATTGTTGTGCAGGTCACATGTCTTACAGTGTTACGACCCAAGTCAAGGTTGGAAAGTCCATCATTTTCTTAAGTATATGTATCTGTGTTACAGTAGAGAGGAAAAAGAAAAAAAGAAAAACGTGTTATGTGCCTCCGCAAGCACTTTCATCCCCATCGTTTTTCATCCATACTGTACATCCACATATGCATCCACCATCCATGCCTTTACTCCTGTTCTCTTCAGGAGCTGAAAGATGATTCAGTGGATTCTGTAGCTTTGATGTGCCAAGGGGTACCCAGAACAGACAGCTCCCATATGTATAGCCTGATAGTTATGTATCCCCTGCTTCCATACAGCTGTCCCATGGTACAGATGAGAGAGACAAGACAAGCCATATGGGAAAAGTTATGACACAAGTCATCATCAAACAACTGACTGGCTGTATGAATGCCTCTCCGTATATCTGTCACAGTTTTTCTATCTGTCTCCTCCTTTGTCTCCCTCCCGCTCTTGGCCGTTTAGTTCAGCTGTCTGTTTGTATGTACGGTTTGTACGTATGTGTTTTGACAGCGATGCCTTGCACCGCTCGTAGCAGCGGCATCAATATCCCTGCATTACAACTGCGCCAAGCACGGGGCACACTGAAAACCAAGAAGCTCATGGCACACGAGGGAAATGGGGAGCTGCCATGACTTGCAGCTCAACAGGTCACGCGGCTGACAGCAATCCTTTGTCAGAGCTATTACAGAAGACCACCTACAGTTCTGCAACACCAGGGGAGTCGAGACTACAGATTCACAATGTACCATGTTCGCCCTCTACGCACAAGCACTCCTACCTCTGGGCTGCTCTGTAAACAAATGAATAAAGAGGCCCTGGATTGTCACCTCTTTCCAAATTTACCGACCTACAAGCAGTTTGCCAACTTTCCCTCAGTTGATTTATAATCACGGTAAAATGGAATTTCCTGTCTGCTGTCTGCTTTGCTGACCCTCTTGTGTATTACTACAGGGAGCTGCATCAAACCTATGTGGCAGCCTCGCAATCATTGTGAACTTGGTTGCTTTATTAAATTCACTTTTGTTGAGTTTTTGCTGGTTTCATTGGTCATTTGCTGTTAAACTGTTTAGTATAACACTTTGCTGGCCACCATTTATGTCAATGGAAATGGTAGGTTAGACATTTCTCTCAGTATAGTGCTGCAAACACCAACATAAGCCTATCTAAATCCATTTTCTCTGAAAGTTGTTCAGTTTAGGGGCTTCCTTCCCTGTCCATCCCCCAGCTGCTCGGTGGGGGGGTCTCATGAACACAGAGTGAATGGCAGGTTGCCTCTAGCCCCGGGCTCTCCTGCCAGCTATTTGAAAGTTCACAGCAGTCATGTGGTAGAAATAAAGTGTCTCTTTAGTTACCAGAGGGAAAGTTCTGTTTGGTCCCTTACTTTGTGACATTCAAACTCACTCAAATCTCACTTTATGTCACACACCATTTCAAAGCTGTTTTAAAAGTAGCACTATACCTGAAGGCCTAAAAAGTATGCTAAAAAGTCAAATAAACAAACAGAACAGGTCTGCATACTTTTGCACAAACCTGAATGAGATGATTTAAGTCTACTTTAGTCATTTTTTCCACTTCAGGAAAGACCAACTCCACAACATACACAAGTTCAATCAGGAAGACTTTCTTTATGCTACATCCATTCACAATCTCTCTCTATCCACTCCCACCACTTCGACCAATCGGCTGATTATAGATGTTCCCTCTGTTCCCTCGATTTGCCAATCGAACTTTGCCACAATATTTTCAGCCATTCATTTTGCCACTGCCAAACTTTAAATCTGTTCTCCTCTCTGCTCCTGTCAGCTGTCATTTTGGACAGAATCGCTGCACCCTTCAAACCTCGACATGAAAATTATGAAAAGGCAAAAGCAGCAAAACTTAATTTGTAAAGTAACTAGTGAGTAAAGCTATCAGATGAATGTAGTGGAGTAGAGGTAGACAGTAGCCATGTTTCCATCAGCCTAGATGCGCATCGGAAAATTATGATGGAAACGCCAAAAATTCGATTTAAAATCCCCTGATTCACTCAAACTAAAATACGCTCGCTTTAGCCAGGTTTTGGTTGATTCGAAAAAATGTTGATTCGCAAAACGGGGGATGGAAACAGTTATGTTCGAATTAAGTCTGATGTAGCGCACCTGTCTCCATGGTGATATCCACACTCCGGGTCGGGAAGGTGGTAATGCATTTACAAGCTGGTTGCCAACCGCCAGAAAACGTAGAAGAAGAAGAATGTGAGACTTGAGTTCATAGTTTTCACCAAAGTCCGTACATTTAATGGAAACACACAGGATTCGTATTTCTAGTTTAGGAAGTTAGTTTTGGAAAACAATTTGTGACTGTACGATCAGACTTGCTTGACTTACAGCAAGGACTTGGGCCTTGCTTAAGACTTGCACATGTGTAACCTACTCCCACCTCTGCAAAGTAAATGCATATTATCTGCTTCATAACATCGTGCATCCGTTTCAGTGGCGAATACAAGAACTTGACAATGCAGTTTCAAGCCTTGAGATGAAAAGGCAAAATTAAATGACTTGCTCCGATATACTTTTTGTGCAAGGTGCATACACACACATGCATACACACACAAACTCATACCCACACTCAGGCCAAGGGAGTTAATGAATAGAGTTGGGGTTGATGGTGGCAGTCAGTGTATATGTAGCTGTCACACAGCGTTAGTGTTAGCACTGGGGTCAAGCGTAGCCAGAATGAGCTCTGACTTCCTCTGAGTTAACACCAGCTCATTAGTCAAGTAGAGCAGGGCAGTCACACCTCAACACACACACTAATTCCTTCTGTCTCTTTCTCTGCCCCTCGCTCCCTGTCTGTCTTCCTATGTCTGCTTGTTGGTCCGTCTTTCTCTCTCTCTCTCTTTCTCTCTCTCTCTCTCTCTCTCTCTCTCTCACTCACACACACACACACACACACACACTCACACACAGGCAGTAACCCATGAAGACTCTCACACTTTCTAAACAGATAAAGTTTGTTTACCAAGCATAAGTAATGCAATGCAAGCATTTAGTATTAGTTAAATGAGATGGAAACTGAAAGTACTGGATTTATATAACTACTTATGCAGTGCTTAATATTCAATTAACCCATTCTATCTCTTTCAATAGAGGCCCTGAGCGATGCAGCCGCTCAGTCCTCCATAGCCCTTGATCCATGGTTTAATGCACATATGATTATTCTCTATCAACATAATGGATTTCTCTCCTAAACATCCCCTCCATTAGCACAGCTCGTCTTTGTCATACGCCCCGCCCAACATCATTTAACCCATTTTAATTTCCCTCTTCTCCCAAGACCACACTCATATCGATCACAGCAGTCCTGACGTAAACTGTCTACAGAGGCACCCTTTATGATTATTATAATATTGCCTTTCATTATGCTTCAGTGTTCCCCCGCTCCTTCATGCACCATCACCAGCATCATGGAGGGTTCACTGCGCTATCTTCAAGTCCATCTTCCCACCTCCATGAACCCACTAACAGCATTACTCAACCACTTAACAAGAAATATTTCAGCTGGCGCTAAATTATATTATGGCAAATAAACACATAAGTAATAAGTCTCAGTCATCTCCGGGGTCTTTCTTCCACACACAGACACTTGCACAGACTGTATGAGCACAGAAAATATTTGATTTGCTTGCTAGTTGGTGTTATTTAAGTTCTGCGCTCAGTGAATACAAAAAAATAGCCTTCAGTCTCCCACTTTCACTTGTTTCTTTTCTTTCTGTTGCTCTTCCTGTCTTCTGTCTCTCCAACATCCCACCAGACTTCTCTTTTTTTCTTTACCTGTGCTCTCTCTCCTGTGCTTTCTCTCTTTTTTTCATGTCTCTATCTCCTTCCTCTCCCAGTGACTTTGTCCATGCTAATCCAAATAGGTAGTTAATTATAGACTGCAGGTCTAATGGCATGAAGTAATTATAGAACTCCAATGAGAATTCACTGGTCACCTCCACCTGCTCTCTCCCTCACTCCAACACATCAATCCACATTTATCACTCTCTCTTTCTCTCCCCATGTCTGCTTCTCTTTTTCCATATCCATCCCTTCATCCAAATATCCCTCTATACATCTCTGCCATATCTTTGTTTAGAAAATACAAAAAGAGACATTAAGCCAATGTGCCACAGTAGTTATGAATAAAAGCATTTGGAATTTTGTTTGGGCGCTACATAAAGGCATTTAAAATAGGTAGTACAGACTTGGTTTAAGAAAACATGGCGTTTCATACATCTATTCCATTTAAAGTACCGAGGTATGACTCACTGTACTGACATTTAATGCCAGTACATTAATTACCCTAATGCAGGATGATTTATACTTCTACGTCAAATTGACACCGTACCTACATAGGCTCTAAGGCGTAGGCTGACGTGCACCTCCCCAGAAATGTATGCGTCATGGTAACGCAGACCTCCTGTCTATTTTTGTAAGCTGAAACCATTTCCCTCAGTGGAAATTAAGCTTTTATTTGCTTTTATTTCACAGATAAGAAACAATAAATTGTGAAGACAATAAATCAGAAAAGCATTTTAAGTCTTGTGTGTGATTTATCCCAGCTGAGCAGAGGACATCTTCACTTGTCACTAGGCTAATTTATACAATATAAAATGCCATAGGCTTGTGCTAACAACATTGGCACGTTATATTTGCTTGGACAATGTCTTAAACGACGGTTGTTGTGTCAGTGAACCTTGTGAGTTGTAATGGAGCCGAATTTTGTAGCATTACCTTTGTGAAATGTTGTTGTTGTCCCTGGTTTCATATGAGTAGGGAAAAGTCCTTTAGCCACTAGGCTAATTTATGCAACGTAAAATGCCATAGGCTTGTGCTAATAACGTTAGCATTCTGTATTTGTGGGGAAAATGTGTCTAGCAAAACATAGATGCTGTGAGTTATAGTGAAGACAATTTGTGTACTTGTGTTTGAAATTGTCTCTATTAAGGCATGTTTAATGTGTGTTTTGGGTGCATTCAATCAACTAAACTCTACAGCACTTCACAGAAACCCCGACGCCAACTGGTGGTTTGGAGGTGTAACAGCAGTGACACAGGCACAGCATTATACAAGTATACATGGCCACGTGTGTTGGCTACGCCGTAGGCTCTGCACTGAGCTGATCCACTTAAGTGTCTAAACTGTAAAGTTTTGGAAAGCATCAATGTGTTTTGTAGCAATTTAATTTTTTAAGATAATTTTTGCGGGTGGGGGCATTTTGCCTTTAATGGACAGGACAGGTAAGCGTGAAAGGGGGAGAGAGGAGGGGGATGGCATGCAGCAAGGGCCACAGGCTTGATTCAAACCCGGGCCGCTGCGGCAACAGCCTTGTACATGAGGCGCCTGCTCTACCACTAAGCCACCGACGCCCCATAACAATTTCATTTTTATAGGAATTTGCAACAAGTGTAAATTTTGGCCGCATTTAGCAGGAAAGGTTTTGAGGCTTACAAAAACAATAGTATTCTTCGTCTGGGGACAATAAATAATTGAAGGGAAATGTCATGGCAGTTCGGCCAGGAGATGTTGAGATATAATGCCTTTGTCCAGAGAATTGAACGGATGCACCAACCCGCTGAAATGAATCCTCACCTAAGGCCAGTAATATATTATTCTTATATACTTTTGGGACATTATGTACTGTACATGAAGTGGGATCAGTATGATACAGTGTGCTGAAACAGTAAAAACAACAAACTTTCACTGTGTGGAGGTGAAGTCCAGATTCTGCTGTTGAGAAGTGCTGATTTTGTTTGTCAGGTTGAACTTGTGCTGTTAACAATACCAATGTCATCATTTATTGTATATGTTTATCCCTGTTTCTTGCTGCTAGATACCAACAATAACAAGATGATAATGAGATGAAATAACAACCAAAAACAAAACGCTGGGTTCTCTGTCATCTTTGCTGTAGTCTGAACTTGAAGGTTTCACTTTTAACAAAGGCAGTGACTCTGAACTTCTGATAACTTGGTGTCTTTAATGAGGAGATTGTCTTCGTTTGGATCGGACGGTACTTTGGTCAGTGTTTGTGGGGCACATTTGCAACTACCACAGTTAACCTCCAGTTTGTTTTTGTTAGACAATTAGTCGTGAAACTCAGTTACAAAGCTTTTTAGGGGGACAACAAAGAACTGGCAAATTAAGCCTGTCTTTGCCAAACCTTGCTATAAGGAAGATCTGGCTGTGAGACCACCTGAAGCTCACATACAGGCATAAACTTTTTAATAGCATCCAAACGTATGAGGTTTTGTTTGTTTGTAAAATTACCATAATGGGCCTGGAGTCTGAAACTAACAGTGGAGATATAATCTAGTATAATATCTTTCCAACCGTCTGAGTGAATCTGTGGAAGAATAGGCCTGTTTGTCCAAATAACAGGTCTGTAATTGTATCTAAGCATTCTGTTTCTGACTGCATTTGATGTTAAATTAATACATAACACATCATGCATGAATACTGGGCTGTCAAGCATTTTAGAAACCTGACAACTCTCTCTCTCTCTCTCACACTCACACTCACACTCACACACACACACACACACACACACACACCTACAAAGTGTGCAAATTGAGATACATGCTTTATTAGGGCTATCCCCAGCTAAGAATTTTCCTAGTCGACCAATAGTCGTCATTTAGGGCCATAAATCAGCTAATCACCCGAATGTTTATGATATTAATGATATATTTTGGGTGGGGCAACGCAATGGTTTGAATTGAAGGTGTGAGAAAGAATAGTATCAGTAACATTGTCAACACTGTGCTACATTACAGAGAAATACAAAACCGTACTAATGAACCTTCATTAATATAGGCCTATATTTTATCTACAAGTGCACGTCACACACTGAGCGAGCCGCCTGTTAATGACGCTGTGGGCTAATGGGCATGTAGCTACTTCCATGTTTCAGATGATGTCACGTCATGTTTGTAGTCGACCAATGAAGATGAGTTTACATATCACCTTGGGTTCATCCTTCACCTTCTCAAAATGATCCCACACTTTGGATTTCCTGCCCGACATGTTATTAACTAGCCTGTGGAATAACCGCAGGTACCAGCCCTGGAAATTAGGAGCCGTACACATGCCGCGTCTTTAACTACCTGTAAATGCGAGGTCAGATGCTGGGCGCTACTCTTGTGCCTGTTTTGTGCCAGCTTTTAAGAGCATGGTGGCAGGTTGCGTCTGAGGTTGCTTAGCCACCTTAACAAGCATTGTATAGCCAGTTTACCTGAAACCCTGAGTGCAGAGCTGATCATCTTCCAGGAGCTGTTTATAGTGTGTAGGCCTATCATCTGTAGGACAGATGTAAAGCCCTAGGTAGCCCTGCACTAACATGATCAACTTCTCTGTGTCTATCAACCTGGGTTTCTGGGACTAAGTGACCAATGAAATCTAATGACCTTTCTGGTCGACTAATGTTTAGTTGACTTTTAGGGGGCTGCCCTACCATAGATAGATTATATAATAATTCATGGACTTCCTCATTGCAAGGGATGTGTAGGACATACTGTATGTTTTAGTCAATTCTGTATCATCTGTGAACGCAGCAGCCCAACTTGAAAACTCTCAGGAGAATAAAAAAAAAACCTCCTTCTCTGACAGCTGGGGCTTTCTTAAAGAGGGTTCATAAGGAACAGATCAATAGTTGGCTAAACAGTAATAAGGATGATAACTATGTGGAGGCGGATCTTTTAGTGATAGTGACTTTAATTTGATTTTTTTTTAATATCCTTGGAGTTGTTTACGTTGAAAAAAAAAAGGTAAGAAGTCTTGTAAAGGATTCATTCATCACTTTAAATGGATTAGGACCACTAAGAGAACGTTTCTTTCATCATTTCAATACGTGAAGACACATTTATTTTCACCATGGCGAGAGGGAGCTTGTATAAGAAACAGAAATATACTAGAACACTAGGCAATATGGTAATGTAGTATTATTATTATTATTATTATTATTACTATTTACTCCACAATCAGCATAATAGTTATTGAAAGCTTTTTACATATCATGAATTCCATGTGACTCATCTTTCTTCCTATCAACATTAATGAATCATGCATATACATATACAACATTCAGTGCTCATCAAATAATATCTATACATCGCAGAGTACACAGACTAACAATAAAAAAATGTGTGGAGTAAAAAAAAAAAAGAAAGTTTAAAATAAAATATATGTCAAAAAATAACCTTGCAACAGTTTGTAAGCTACACATATTTGTTCTTAGCATTTTAATATAAAAAACACTTAACATGCTTCTTATTTTTATTCCACAGCAGCCACCTGCACTCATTTGCAGTGATTACCGTATGTTCCTTCATAAGTATTCAGTTAATTTGCAACACAAAATAATGCTTGTCAAAAATTACTCACTGGAGGCGCGTATCAGTTTCATGAAGCTGTTGACTTTGTCTCAAGTGTAAATGCTTGATTGTGATGTGGAAAGACTTCACTCCTGATGCGAGACCTACCCTGGGTTAAGTGGGATGTCTCCTTCCTTTCCCTGTGGGGTGAAGTTCAATAAATGATGCTCAACAGTGAAAACTCTTAGTACTCTGAAAGCCTGTGTGTGTCTTTGTGCATGCATACACAGGGTGTATTCAGCTGGAAATGACTTGAATTAGAACTGACGCTGTGCACTTTTTGAGACTTGGTTATGTGGTTTGTTTGACTAAAGGACATTCTCATGCACACCTAGCTGCATGCTTACACTGCTAAAGATACAATACTGCAGAAAAATATACAGTGGCAGCCCTCATTGAAGCCATGTTAAAACTGCATATACTTTTCAGCAATCCATCTTTTTTGGAGACGCAGAGGTCTACATCTGCCGGTAAGAAACAATATTCCTAAATGTCACCTTTTCAAAGATTTTCCATCAATTAATCAAGCTCAGGAGTTTTATTCCACTGACCTTTACAGTTAAGGCCAATTAAAATGATTAAGGCATGATATATTTTCCTGTACCTCGTACAGCAGCACGCAGATCATTTATCTTTCCTTGACACTTTTCATTGAAACAGATGTGAAACTTGGCTAACTACTTTTACAGCATGCTGAGATTCCTTACAAGACAGATATGTCTATCCCTTACATTATGTACAACTGTTTAAATTGTTTTTCACTTCATCCCAAGCAGATGATGTTGGCTTAGGATGTGAAGGCTGATGGGCCACTGAGAAAAATATATAGCCTATACATTCCTGGCAACATCTTGATATTATTGACAGTATAACACAAAGTCAGTGAAACTTCAGGGATATCTATCTGTCCATGTTTTACATGTGGTGACCACAGACACTTCCTTTCTCCTTATCCTTCCTGACGGATTCTTCTCTAGTTTTGTGTTCTGCTAGTGTAACTACTGGTAGCATGAGGCAGTACCTGCAGTTTGCACAGGTAGTCCAGCTCCATCCATATGTGCGGTCACAAGAAGTTTTGCTGTGTCTCCCAGCACAGTCTCAAGAGCATGGAGGAGACAAGGAGAGCTGGGCAGGGTCGTAGAAGGGCATCAGCCCAGCAGCAGGACTGGTATCTGCTCTTTTGTGTGAGGAGGAACAGGAGGAGCACTGCCATAGTCCTACAAAATGACCTCCAGCAGGCTACTGGTGTGCATGTTTCTGACCAAACTGTCAGAAACAGACTCCATGAGGGTGGCATGAGGGCCAGACGTCCTCTAGTGGGAACTGTGCTCGCAGCCCAGCACCGTGCAGCTTGATCGGCATTCCCCAGAGAACACGAGAATTGGCAGGTCCATCACTGGTGCCCGGTTCTCTTCACAGATGAGAGCAGGTTCACACTGATCACATGTGACAGGCGTGAAAGAGTTTGGAGACGCCGTGGTGAACATTATGCTGCCTGTGACATCACCCAGCATGACCGGTTTGGCAGTGGGCCAGTGATGGTCTGGGGAGGCATATCCTTGGAGGGTCGCACAGACCTTCATGTCATAGCCAGCAGTACCCTGACTGCTGTTAGGTACCGGGATGAAATTCTCAAAGCGATTGTCAGACCTCATGCTGGAGCATTGGGCCCTGGCTTCCTCCTGGTGCAGGACACTGGCCGGCCCCATGTGGCCAGAGTGTGCAGGCCGTTCCTGGATGATGAAGACATTGATGCCACTGACTGGCCGTCTTGTTCCGCTGATCTAAATCCAATTAAGCACGTATGGGACGTTATGTATCGGTGCATCTGACACCACCAAGTACCCCCACAGACTGTCCAGGAGCACGCTGATGCCCTGATCCAGGTCTGAGAGGAGATCCCCCAGGACACCATCCGCTGACTCATCAGGAGCATGCCCAGATGTCGTCGGAGTGCACACAGGCACACGGGGGCCATAGATATTAGTGAGTTGGAATAGGTGTTGCTGTGATAACATTCACGCAAGTTGGATCAACCGGTGATTTCAGTTTTTTCTTACTTTGATTTTCGGTGTGATTTTGAATGCAAGTTTCAGTTTCTACTGACCGTCGTTACATCATTTTGTTCTCAATAAATTACACAATGTACATTAGTAAAGATTGAATTGAAGTTGAATCATTTGTATATCAAGATCTGATGTTAGATTTGAGTGCTCCCTCATTTATTTATTTATTGTTGAGTAGTGTATGCGCCTCATGTCATGGCTTATTGTCCGTCTGGAAATTTGTAGATAGCAAGGTAACAAGTCAGCGGTGATTTTAGGTTCACTGTGACGCTGAATTAATGCTCTACTTATCCTTACGGGCTGGAAGTTTACCAGGTTGTCACTACACACAACATTACAACAGCACACTTGTAACATGCAATGTTCACACCTGGCAGAGTGTTATTTATTCCAAAATATGATCCTGTTATGCACTGTTTTTCTACTCTCCAAACAGCCTGTGTTGGTGATGTGCTCATCAAAGCCCCATCTTCTTGTTTGTTGTTGACAGGAGTGGAGCCATTGTATTCTCTGATAGTGTCCACAGAGCACAGGGCTGTCTGTGTGTAGACTTAGCTGATTACTTTTTACAGGTCAATTTTACAATTACAAGTACAGGCAATTACTTTTAAGAGCCACCTTTTCAACTCTTTAGCACCTGCAACAATGTGTCAGAGTTGTTAGCCAACCAAATGCGCTGATTAACATCAAGCTACTACTGCCCTTAAAGTTAGAGGTCTCTGTCTCTACACAACACACCAGGTAAATGTGAGCACACACACTAACGCATACACACACTGTGCTCAAATACACTGCTCCACACATACAGTAGATTTGCTCAGAATGCTCGAGGTTCAGCATGCAGAGTCCTGGGATTACAAGAGAAATATAGTTTGAAAAAAGAGAAGTAAAAGAGATATCCACATGCTATATTCCCCTTTTATAAAAACTTTTTTTTTTTTACCCGCGGATATACATTGTGTTTACCCCACACAAACACACACACACACACACATTACACTCTCCATCCTTCTTAGCTCCCTTCCTCCTCCCTACTGCCCAGATTTGTGTGGTATCCCTCCATAATTCCCATTATGGTGGTGTCAGGTTTGGTGCAGAAGCATCTGAGTGGCTTAGCTGTCTTAGCGGCAGCATTCCAAACCAGCTTTACTGTTCCTCTCCCAGGGCAATCCCGATCCAAACAGAGACTTTGGCTTGTACACCACTGGCAGTGCCACCCACAGTCCAACACCAGCCTGTCAGCTACAGTAACTGAAGAAGTTTGGTTTGGTTTGGAAAGACAATGGCATTTGATACGTTAATATGTTAGACACATTTTGATTTCATTTAAAGAGTTCAGTCTTGACGTTGTTAGATCTTTGTGCTGCATTCAACACAGTCAACCATATTACTAGGGAGACTGGATGGATTTTCTGGGTAGGTAAACAGTTACTACTTTGTGTTGATCGGTAACACATCTGAGCATACAAAAACAACGGACTACCCCAGGTTCTGTTCATCTACATGCTAGCTCAGATTGTGGAAAACAACAAAATGTCCCACGATAATGATGCAGATAATACATAGATTTCCACCACATAACAATATCACCAAGTGTCTATGGGCTGATACAAGCACTGTGTGAGTGCATTAAAAAATCAGTGATTGCATGCGCCAAAATGTTCTCCAGTTAAAAGATAAAGCTGAAATAATTCATTGTAGAGCCAGAGGAGATTGATTAATTCAGGGCATGATTGATGTTTAAGAACTCAAACTCAGGTGGACTCTGATGCAAACGTTAGATATTAACAAGAATTGAGTTTCTATGCACCGCATATGGAACAAACCCCAAGAAACCTTGAAGTGCACTCAAACTCGCAGTTCATTTCCGTCGGGGCTTAAGACTTTTCTGTTTGCCTTTGCCTTTTATTTAATTAAGTGTGGGAGTGTTCATTCACATTTAGCACGGCTCTGTAGCTGAACTGTAATTTTCATTATCTATCTTATTTGATTTTAGGTTATTGCTGATCTTCTTTTTTATTTTTACTTGTTTTAAATACATACCTATATGTCTTTTTATAGCGTCTTCTTATATTGCCTTTTGTTTCTTTTATATCTTGTCCTAATGCCTGTTGTGTATTAGAAAGCTACAACTCGACTTGCCTTCCTTTTATTGTAAATGTATTGTGTGTCATTCGTCAACTGAAATGATTCCCCAAGGACCATTAGTAAGCGATCTAGAGCTTCTGACGGCATCGCACAATCCTCCAAAGCAAACCCCAAAGCTCCAGAATAACAAATAAGTAGACCTAATGGTGATATTGTTTTATCAACATTTTCAAGGATGACTTTGTTGACTTATGCTTTCATTAGTTAATGCCCTTCATGTCTTTTGTATGGTAACTACTGGCTGTCACTGTTGGGAATACTAGAATACACTGCAAGGCATTCCCATATGTACAATGAGAGCAACACAATAACCCCTACCACCCTAAACAGAACTCCAGTGTGATGACATTGTGGTGTGTAATATGTACCAACAGGATTCTCAGGCCCAGCTCTCTGCCACTATCCAACTGCTACTGCTGGAGTTTTCACCTTATGAGGATAAAGATATTTCTATGTTGTTAAGTGTGATCAAAAAATGTTTTCGCACCCTCCTCTGCTGTGGCGACATCATGTACTCCAGACACCCTAATGAACATGTTCGTGAGGCAACATGGGTGGAGTGAAAACAGATGTTCTGCACTTTACACCACTTTCTGTCTCAACACCGGCAACCAAGGTGTGGAGAAAAGCACGGCTGCTGTCAGTAACTTATCCTATCCTTTGACCTTATACCCTGCAGAGCGCAGAGCTGGGCGGTCGGGGAGTACTGGCATGTAACTCTAGCTGACCTGTTGGTCAATTTGGTCTTTCCCTGCGTCTGCACCGAGGGCTGGTGAAAAGAATAGGGGGGAAAGACTCACTGTGTGGAATACAATGTTAGTGTTTCTTATCAGCTGTCTTAATACCAAAGGGCATTGTTTTGCAAGTCACAAATAAGTCTCAAGTCTTTGCAGTACACTCGAATCCTGAGTCCCAAGCCAAGGCTAACAAATTCCAAGTCAAGCCCCAAGTGCTAAGCTTTGAGTTTCGAGTCCTAAACAAATCATGATAGTGCCCTGTGCCCTTCATGAAATGTTATGCCATTTTAACAACAGAATAATGACATACTACATTTACAAATATTATGAATGCTTTAAAAAAATGTTTTCGTTATAACCTGTTTGTTTTTTTTCATTTATGTGACTGCATGTTTTATTTTGAAATGAAACAAAAATATAAATGTTAACATTTTTATGTATTTTTAAGTCAAAAGGCTCATATCTAAGTAAAGTCACGAATCATCGGTGTTGCAATCAAGAGTCTGAAGTCATCAAATATGTGACTTGAGTTTGATTCAAGTCCAAGTAATGTGACTTGATTCCACACCTCTGCTTTATACATGCAAATTTAGGTTGTGGGAATTTGACTTATCCTTTTATTACACACCTCTAGTGATCTAAAAACTAAAGTTATAATGTCAGTATTGCTAACAACATCACAGTTTATAGATTCATCTCTGTGTCTTGATTATGCAAGTCCTCAGCAAGAGAATAAATTAAAGAATGTGCGTTTTGTTTCTGTTAATTAACATCACAAATCAACCTGTAAATATGAAAAAGAAGTGATTCGTGAAGTCAGTAATAAAAGACAATTTGCCACAAATTATACAAGAATCTAATATGTGTTTGTGTGTGAGTGCGTGCATGCATGTGTGTCAATGTCTCTTGGTCTAAGTGTATATATATATATATATATATATATATATGTGTGTGTGTGTGTGTGTGTGTGTGTGTATGTGAGAAAGAAAGAAAGGGAGAGAGGCAGAGAGACTGAGTGTGAGACAGAGATGGATGGAGTTCTGGTATAAAAACTAAAGTTAAATGTCACACCTGTCTGTCACAACACACCTGCTCTCACTGATGCGTCTGCTCTGACAGGCTGACATTTACACACCTCAACAGACCAACACACACGTGTATCCACACAGACACACACACACACACACATTTACACACGTGCACAAATGCATGCATTCACAGGCGAAAGGGCCACATACCAAAAGGTGAAATCTAAGCACCCGCACATATCAGTGTTCAAGACTCATTTCAGGGTAATTGTTCTTTCTTTTATACTCTACATGTAGATTCTCAAGTTTAAATGCCCCTCCAATAGGTCCTGCTTCCCATTATAATTCATTTACATTTCCATAACTACTGATTGTGCAACAATGACAGTCTGGTTGTTACCTGAAATATTGCATCTTTACATTTTATGTAGGCATTTATATATACTATTTATATATACTATGGTGGTTGATCTCATTATTTGCTTGGGGTTAGCTGCTAACTGCTACTATCTGCTTGGCAATGGGTTACATGCATAAAATGTTGTAAAAACGTCACGCCCAACCCATCCATGGTCCCATTGCGCCAGCTGTCTATTTTACACAGACATCAATTCCATGGTGTTACTACTTCCACTGCTTGCTTAAAGGCAAGACAACCCTGTCCCCCATCGCATGATTGTGCCTTTGATACACATAAAGGAAAGGCAGAATAATGGTGCAGCATTCCCACATTGAACAGGCAATGGCAACTGACTATAATTTTTCACACAAGGTTTACCACTTTTCTTGATGTGTGCTGTCACTCTGCTGCCTTTGACCACATTTTGCAGCCTGTGCAGGCAGATTTGAACATCCGTGCTTCAGCATGGTGTCAATCCAATCACTAACATTAAGTGATGTTTTTAAGAGCCCACACATACTCCCACCACTGGGTTCTCCAAGGTCTCCTTGGCTCTTTAAGGCACATACTGCATAGCAATAAAAGCACTTTGTAGACCTTTTTATGCCAATGTATGCTGACAACACGGTTTTCTTCTTGTTTGCTTTCTGAAATTCAGGTGGCATATCTTCAGTATGTGAATAGCTTGCAGATAGTCCTTGTGGGGCAACCTCGCCAAGACTGAGATGCTCAAATTGCATGAAAACAAGGTGAGTTCACTGACCTCTCAGTGTCATGCTCCATATATGGACAGAGTTTGAACTATCCTACTCTCTGGCAGAGCCCATGTGCCACAGATGCTAATAAAGCATAGATGAGATGATTGCCTTAGCGCCCTGCTGGCCAGCATTACACTTAATTGCTTGCCAGATGATCTTGAAATCTTTGCAAACATTCAACCTGCTCTTTTGCTCTCTCTACTGTCTCCTTGTTGTAGTTTACATTATTCAACATCAAGTACCAATGTACCTTCGGGCTATGGTGAGATCCTACTTTCTGCCCTGCTACTTGTAGTTTGCATTGAAATTTTCAATATGCATAATCACACATATTCTTACAAAGAACTGCATATCATATTGTATATTGGCTGGTGTTTGCATTTGTTTAAAATGTTAAGGATGGCAGGTATGATTTCATCTTTTGTTCCTCTGTCTTACCCATTGAGGAGTCAACACTAATTTAGTCACAAAAAGAAGAGACATAAATTCACCCCTCTCAATACGCACATATGCACACAATCATATTCTATTTGTTATCTTAAGAATGTGTCATGCCTCTCGGGAGTGTTTAGTGAGACAGGCAACACTGTCATTTACTGTAAAAGGATTTGACAGCTGCCGCAGTGTTTCAGTCTCTTTCTACCTTTCTGTCTCTTCCTTTTCTAAACCTGTATTGTCCTTTTTGTATACCCTGAAAGCCAATGCATCTTATCTGAAGCAGTATCAAGACTGAAATGCCAAGACCTGTGACCAAAAGAGGTTTAGGTCGTCCTTTTCACATCTCTTGAAGTTCTGAGATGTCCATAATGAAAAAAACAAAGCATAAAACAAAAAAAATGTGCATAACGGTATACACAGCCATATTCTAATTAAAAATGAATTCAAGGCATTACTTAAGGTATTAGAATATATTTGCCACAACTGTGGGCTTTACTGCCTCAAGCAAGGGAGTTCAAGTATCCTGGGGTCTTGTTCACGAGTGAGGGTAGAATGGAGCGTCAGATGGATCGGCGGTTTGGTGCGGCTTCTGCAGTGATGCGGGGGCTGTGCTTGACTATTGTTGTGAAGAGGGAGCTGAGCCAGAAGGTGAAGCTTTTGATTTACTGGTCCATCTACATCGCAACCCTCACCTATGGTCATGAGCTCTGGGTAGTGACCGAAAGAATGAGATCGCAGATACAAGAGGCCAAAATGAGATTCCTGTGGCTGGGCTCAGTCTTAGAGATAGGGTGAGGAGCTCGGACATCCGGAGGCACCTCGGAGTGGAGCCGCTGCACCTTCACGTCAAAAGGGGTCACATGAGTGGGTTCGGGCATCTGATCAGGATGTCTCCTGGGCACCTCCCCTGAGAGGTGTTCCAGGCACGTCCCACTGGTAGGAGGCTCTGGGGCAGACCCAGAACACACTGGAGGGATTGCATATCTCATCTGGCCTGGGAGCATCTTGAGGTCCCCCAGGAGGAGCTGGAAAGCGTTGCTGTGGAGAGCGACTTCAGGGGTGCTTTGCTTGGCCTGCTGCCACCACGACTTGGCCCTGGATAAGCAGATGAAAATGGATAGATGGATGGATGTGGGCATTGTGCAGCAGCTTGGGTTCATCAGTATCACCTCTGAGATACATGCCTTGACAAAAAGTGGGGGAAGTTGAGCATAGTGTGACAAGGATCTGTGGCAAGGAATGGTGTGCACACTCTCCTACACACTACCAGGATGAAAACTGTTCCTGCCTTTGTTCTGTCTCCATGTGGAGTATTCATGAGCAGTAGATCAATGGGTTAGCAGTTTTGTGTACTCCTCACTGGGAATCCACGGAGGGCCACAAAACATATTCTCCAGGATGAGGGTATGATCCAAATATCACCACCGGCATTGCTAACTGTCATGCCTCTTTGCTTGTGGGGCTTTTTGTGGTCACTCCACTGGAGTGTCGTAATACACAATTGCGTGCTTTAATATTTTCTGTGAGACGGCAGACCACATGGGATAAGGTCTCCTCCAGTATTGATATTATTGCTTACAGTTCTTAGTTGCCATGGTGATATTACCAAAGGATTCAAAGAACTCAGTGGCAAACGTGGGTTGGAATACTTTTACTAGACAAAAGAATACCCACTCTGGATTCTTCCATGACTGCTGAAATCAGAAGACTTACTGTATATCTGCACACAAGCAGAAACAACACAGAATATTTTTCATGTATATGCACGCCAAAAACGAATCAGTGTGTATTGGACACAGGCTATCAGTGTCTAAAAATTCAGATCAAAACTGAATCCTGAAGCAGGTAGAAACCCTGTGAACACTCCATTATATGATGGATGGACAGCACCTACAGTACAGTGCATTAGAGGGTTACGGCAGGGCACAAGCTGCAGTCTATTGGCAGCCTCCCGCAGCTCTCAGGTGTCTGTCTGGCTGAACCAGCTGAGTCTCTGGCAGCACATGGTGAAGTTGACAGGGGGCACTGGCTGGAGTTGGCTTCACAGAGGTCTCAGCTGGCAATAAGCTGCTGCACCAATGTTCTGGGAGGTTCCCACTTGGGATTGAAATGTTGTTTTATGGTCTAATAAATGTGTTGATGCAACTCTCATCTTTTGATGTTCCTTGGAATAATGTTCATCACCAGACAAAAGCGCATTGTAATTAGTTTTAAACCTGTCACTTGATTTGTAAATACACACTTTTTGATGGACTTAATGAACTGCCAAAGTACACAGAGTCAGATACAAGTACGGCACACAGTTTTAATTGTGTTTCAATTGGGAAAAATTGCTGCAGTCACAAGCTGACATTAGGATGTGTTACTGTGGTTACCAAATGATTTGCATAAATACATAAGTTGCTTATACAAATCAATGTAAGACTGTTTATATATACATTTCCTGTCACTGTCCTGTCATTTCTTGACAGTGACAGGAAAAGAGACATAGCTAGAGTTATGGGATGGAAAATGTATGGGAAAAGCTTAAGCTTATCTCAGTGTGATCGCTCCCTTAAGGCAGATTGCTACATTCTTATGACTGCCCCTGTCCTGGTCAATACCTCAGTAGTAGTAAGCATTATCATGAGCTGATGATGCAACAAGCATCACCCAGTGCAGCTTAAGTTTTGGTTTCAGAAAGGTGACAGGTTGGGAATGTCTAGCATTACCTTCCATTGTGCTGCTGTTGAACATTTGTGTCAGTAGCCCACAGTTTCTGCTTACAAGACATTTCGTTTTGGCTTCTGCTAGTGGTGCAAAGAAAGATGAACCAGTTTGGCTCTGTGTTGTCTTTCTTGCAGTGTCTACTGGTGAGCTGTCTGTCATACAGTATGCAGCACTACAGTCAACAGTCGTTCAGCCACCACCACCAGTTGTCATTGGTACAAGCTGTGAATAGGATTTACTGATGTCCAGACTGTTCACATTGTTTTCAATGTCCAAACACTCTCTCTAGTAATACATCACAGCCATATCTGTCACAGGACTATTTTTGACAGAGTGATTTTACAGTGCAACAGGAGAAGGGTCCTTTCCTTCTCTTTATTTTGCTTGCAATGCGAACACAGCGACAGAGATTTCTCTTGCCATGAGTTTTATAAAGTCCTTTTGTAACCTCCATGTTGCTGCATCCATCTTGATTCTAAAGGATATACAGCAAAACTAAATCATTTGCAGCAATAATGCAATTTAATGTCACTGTGTTGTAGGCTGAGCCAAGGGGCTCTGGTCGATCATGTTCGCAAGCTTGTCAATGTAAATGTTCAAACACATTGGACTACAGCCCAGTATCGCACAATGACCTTGACTGAAAAAGGGTAATTCAATTTTACCTTCAATGTGGCCCTGCATTCAATACTAGCAAACACATATTTTATGATATTGTATTGATGGTTTTACGAGCATCAGGATTAAGGTTAACCTTAATTAACCTTCACACAGTAGGTATGAGGTACTTAAATATAGCCTGGGAAACAGACAAATCTGTGAGCTCAGGTTTGATTTGCTCTAGCAGATACGTCTGCTCGCCCTTCCATTCAGACAGATTTCCACCTGACCTTGCCTGGTTTTGACAAAATGAAAATTGTTGATCAAATATGGGGCATGATTCAGACAATGGCTGACCACTTGCAGTGCCTTTGCACAACACAAAATCTGTGATGATGTCATTTTTGGCTTGCATACTCTTGTAACAGGGACACCACAACGTGCAAAAACCTAGCTTATGCTCCTTTCACATTGCAACACAGTAACGACCCTGACAACCTGCATGAGCATTCCCCCGAAAAGCAAAGTATTTTAAAGGCTGCTTCTGCTGCTACAGTCCATGACTGCGATGACAAGCATGATGTTTCAGTGAGCACTGGCAGAAGTGCAAGCTAGATTTAAGCCTCATACTGTAGCAAGACAACAAATCACTGAAATTACCAAAGATTTTTACATATCATCCGAAGTTTAATGAAAATATTATCCCAGGCCTAGTGCTTCTTCTGGTTGTCCTTATAAGTTGCTAGGACCATAAATCCAGGTATTCACACATCAGCATTATCAGCTCCTCTATCTTGTCTTCTTTCTGCCTCCTTGATGCCCGCTATGTGATTGGCCAAAGCCAGGCAGCAACCACCAGAAGTTCAACATGGTGAACTTGGGGCAACAGAGCAAAATCTGCGTGCATGAACTTGGGGAGCAAACAGTTCATACTCCTATTATTGTGTTGGAAACTACTTCCTCTCTACCACTTCCCTGTCATAAAAGCAACTGGAGATGGCAGCAGGGTAAAGGCATCTTTAGTAAAGAGGAGCACTGTTGTGGCAATTTCTAAAACAACCAAATTCGCTGCAGCTGATGTGGAACTTCGATTTGAAGTACCGTTTTAAAATTCTGATAGCAAAAATGGCAACTCTCCTCACAGACGTATTGGTGCTACACCATCACAGTTCATCGCAGCATGTTGTAGTTTGTGTACATTTGTTTGTCACTTAGTGCTACCTCACATGTTTTGTTGCACCGATCGGCTGCAGGTTTATCCAACTGCATCCAGAGGCATTTTGGTGTACAGTTATTGATAATGCCATTTTGAAATCAAAAAGCAAGTGAGAGGTTCTAGACTAAGTCACATTTGCAATTTGGTCTGTCGATGTTCGGCCAAATCAAATAAGTAAGTGGGGCTTTTACCTGATAGTTATTAGTGAGGTCTATGTGGCTGGAGCAGTGACCTTTTTTTATTACCTATTACCAATGATTGTAATGTTGCAACTACAAGATCATTTATGAGTAGCGATAAACCATCTCGTCAAGGACAACAGGGTAGTTTATTTTGCATGGGTTGATAAAGATCATTCTACATCCGCCAGTGGGTTAATCATCCATTCTGATAACTATAAATAAAAACACATGATTCCTCACAGTCTATTTTGCCCAGGTGTAATATGATTCATATTGTACCAAATTTTCTCCCATCACTGAGACAGTCTAACTATTTATTGATCAGCCACTGCAGGGAAAAAACAAGCTTTTTCCCTGACCCTCTCATTTCCTTAAATGTCACAGCAAAGGTCAGAGGTGAAATTATTTAGCATTTCCTGTCATGGCACTGTGTTTTATACTTGGTAAATAGAATACACTCCACAACACATTAATATGTTGGAAATCTGAATACCGTAGAGAGTCGTTCCATCTTTACATATTAAATATATTTTTTCTTGAATTGAATGTGCTGTAGTCATAAATTGTGTTCCCTCCTAAAAACAAACGGAGGGCATTTATTATGCAAGAACGATGATGCAATTTCAGAGGCATATTGCTTTTCCTAATGACTGCTAGTCTCTCACTGTCTCCATTTCCCTAGCGACTCTCTGCGTTGACAATGTGCCCTCTCAGCCTTTCACCATACTTTGCTTCTGTGCATGTGTGAGTTTATAAAAAAGACAGATACAGAACGAAACATGCAGAAAATGAACAGCGTTGTGGGCACATAAATACAAAACAGTGGCTCTGATTAAAAATGCATCCTTTTATTACCCTGTTAATTTCCCATCAACGCTGAGGATCATAAAGCTATCCATCGCCACACAGAAAGCTGCAATGAACTATCACTGGAAGACTAACGTTGGCTGGCAGAAACACAACCTTTACAGACATGACAATAACTACAAAACAATTACAGAATCTTCTAAAAGCAGTCCTTGGGTGACAAAGGACCTGGCAGCGACTGTGAATGAAAAGAACATTGCATATTCCGAGGTGATAAGGTTGCAGACAGACTTATATAAAACAGATAAAGAAGGCTAAAGAGGTATAGTGTAGAGGGAAAGAATGTGTCTCAGGCTGACATCACATCAGACATCAGTCAGTTTCTTTCATTCCCAAAAGAAACTTTGTCAGTATCTCAGGCCTACTCAACTTCAGTCGGAGGAGGCTGATGCAGATGATTTCCAAAAAAACACCACCATGTGAGAAAACCTTCCAAAATCAGTCACTTCTTGGCTGTTAAACTTCACATTATATTCCAAATATCACTTTAGATCACCTTAAGAAGGTCTGAAAAGTCACCTGAACAGCATCAGGTTCATTTAGAAAACATCAAGGGGTTGATGATGATGCAGCACTCACGCTATTACATCCCACCTGGAGCATCCGAGACACTGATGCCAGAGTAGTTTTTTGTGGACTTCCCCACTGACTGCAACACAGAGCTGCCTAATTTAGTCGGAGAAAAAGTGTAGCGAGTGTGTTTAAATCCACGCCCCAACATCTGGGTTATTTAACCAGTACTTGACAGGCAGCAGTGATTTGGAGTAAATGTTTTGCTAAGCTCTATCAGAACCACCTCCACTGGATCACCACAGGTTATATCACCTGTGCTCTTCACCTTGTGCACAGAAAACTGCAAGATGCTTCTCATTAATTATCAGACACACAGAGTGGTGCACGGCAAACCACATGGACCAATCTGTCCTGCAGACTACAGACATGGTCAAGGACTGAAGTTGTTCAGCCTTACATCCCAACACAAGTAGTTAATAGCTAAATGATGAGTTACAGAGTATTACCGTGAACTCACATTGAAAACCAACACTCAAAATGCCGAAGTATTCAGATCCTTTACTCGATTAAACTATGCAAGATTTATCTGTGCAATATACTTAAAGTATCAAAAGAAAAGTACTCATTCTATAGGAAAAAAAATGCCACTTGAGATTGGCGACATGGTAGCGCAGTGGTTAGCAAGGTTGCATCAGAGCGAAAGGGTTCCTGGTCCTGACACGGGGTAGTGGATTCCAACCCCGGGGTGGGGAGTCCTTCTATGCAAGTTTCAAGATATTGAACATTGTGCTAAATATTGTCAATCAGCAGCTTCAGTTCAAAAGAATCTGTGTCAGGAAATGTGTGGATAACTGCACATGTAATGGCAGTGAGAAGTAGACTGACTGAGTGTGGAGATAGACTGTATTTTTCTTCAGACATCTCAGGCTGTTCATCTGTGTTGTAAAAGGATGAATGTCTGCAGAATGTACTTGTATTTCTTTACACAAAAAAAGGGAAAATATTGGAACTAATGGTATTTATAGGTTATTGTGCGATGTTTTTTTTTGGACAGGGAGGATCAGATAAGAAATACAGTGGAGTGAGATGGAGTGGATTAGACATAGTTTCAAAAAATAGAAATACTCAAGTAAAGTACAAGTACCTCAATTTGTGCTTCCTTGAGAAAAGTACTTAGTTGAATTCCACCGCTGTCAAAATGTCAACAGCCCCGCATTTTCCTCAGAAACTTCAGAAAGCTCTCCGAATAGTTGCTCATCTCATTATAATACCATGGTCTGCACTGTGCAACCTCACCGCAAACCCCAGTTAGATCATTAGGATTTGCAGTGAAATCATTTGCAAAGACCTTGCATAGCTGAACAGAATATAAAATAAAAAAGACTATGAAGAAGGGGTCACAGATCTCATCAGACTCTACACTACACACACACACACACACACACACACACACACACACACACACACACACACACACACACACACACACACACACACACACACACTGCATAACCAGTACAAGCTTTTTCCCTCCAGGTTCACCTTACACTATAGACTAAATGAGCCATATCTGCCTTTGTGGCATCCCTTAACTAACTCATGACTTGAGGCTATATGGACTAGGGAGGGGGGAGCGGGAGGTTCAGTTATTTGCACTATGCTGTTTTAATTCAATACTTAGTAATCTTGATAATATATTTTATATGCTTTATATAGCTCTAAATGTTCATATGAATCTTATGTGCAAAGTAAGCCTTAATCTAGTCATTTTGTCCTGTGCAAATGTTTATGGGTTTAACCTTCTGGCAGTCCATCGTAGTCAAAGATGACGTGGCTTCCATACAGCTGTGGTGAACTTGACAGTGGCTATCGTTGCTGGCGGCGATTGCAACGGCACGTGACTATGAAGCCCGATCATAGAGCCACATATCCTGCCACAGTGAGGACACGTGAGGCTTGGATCAGGAGGCTGGGATGGTACTGGATCAGCATGAGCTTGTCTTCGCTGGCGTCGGATCCTCTGTTGTTGGTTGCGACTCCAAGTGCATGATCCCATCGTGACATAGAGAGCACCATAAGGTCTTTTTCCACCGCAGGAACTTTGGAGTAATTTTACGGGGTCGGGGACGTTGGGACAGGACAGAACTTTTACAGGGGCTAAACAAGTCCCTGCCTCGGAGTAGGTACTCAGAACGGCCCCCAAAAAATTCTGGCTGGGGTTTTGGGTTTACTTGGTGCTGATTGGATATACTCAACGCGGGATGGGACGTCAAAAGAAATAGCCGGCATTTTAAAACTCAGCAGACGAGGGTTAGCTTGTTCACAGCTTCCACCGCCATGTAAACAAAGAGACACACCACAAACACAGCAACCACCTCAGCTCCTTCCATGTTGATTATCGTCTTTCTTATGTCTGCTTTCTTCTTCTTACTTCTGCTTCTTCTTCTTTGTTTCTTTGCCAGAGCCCAGTAACTTCACAGGAACCTTCCTCCTAGTCCGCCGCACAGTGGAGACACAGCGGTTGAGAGGGCCGAGCGAGAGGACGTTCCTGTAAAGTTCCAGCCCCCCAAATAGTACCAGGAACGTCTTCAGTGAAAACAGGCCTATAGTGGTTGGTTAGCTGCAGACTCTAGGTTGTTGGGTGTGATGTTGCACCTCTTTAATGTCCCCTTCAGCTGGTCTTTAAACCGCTGCTTTTGTCCTCCGAGCTTTCTGCTGGCTGACAGGAGCTGTCCATAAAGCACCTGACGGGGCAAACGGCATCCAGGCATCCGGATGGTATGGCCGACCCACCGGAGTTGCCTCTGTGCCAAAATTGCCTCGATGCTTATGGACTCGGCGCAATGTAAAATGTCCATATGAGGAACACTGTTCTGCCAGGTGATGCCAAGGATGCGTTGGAGGCTTCTGATGTTAAATGCACGTGTTGTAATAACAACCACAACAAAAAACAGTCACCTGTAACTGATTTTAAATCAAACATGTTTCAGAGACAATACATGTTACATTCAACATGTTTAACGTGTTAATTTTTTCCAGCTTTTAAGCAGAGAGAAAATGTGGCAGCATTACTACTGAGTCAGCTGTATGGCATCTGGCTGGTCTGTGTGGATCTATTACTATGAAAAAGATGTTAATCTGCCCTCTTTCCTCGGGTCCTGTTGGTAAACTGTGGGAATGGAATGCATACTTTATGGAAATGGACGACGTGTTTATGAAAGATGAGTATTCAAAGGGAGGACACACTGAGAAACAGATAACTCCTCTCTTATCTGGACCAAACACATGTTATCCATTTCGCAAAATATCTGTCAATGTGATGTGCATGGACAAAGTGTGTGTGTGTGTGTGTGTGTGTGTGGAGAAAGAAAAAGATGCCCAGTCAGTGAGTGTGTCGGGCAGGCGGGATAAATAATAAATATATCTGGGAACCAAAATTGTGAAATAATGAATTGCATTAATTTTACTCTATTCCTTATTTTGACATTTTATTTCAATATTTGTATTTTGCATAGTTGTGTACGGCGCAGCAAATCAGTAAAATACACACACATGCACACACACACACACACACACACACACAAAATAAATATTTACAGGCAACAGCGCACTCAGGTGCCTTGATAAATTTACCTAAGAACTATTTTGAAAACACTTTCCAGGGGGAATTTCCACTCAAGGATTGAAAGGCTTTTTTCACTAGTAATGTTCATCTCCTGCTGGGAAAGATGTGAGGTTCACCTCTATCTGAAATCACTGATAAAGCATGCTCAGTCATGTTGCAGTGCACTGTAGCATTCCCTATTGCAGCACTGTAATGCCATGTAGACACTGATGTACTTCAAAATCTTCATAAAACTGTAGTTATCCTCAGTGCAGGTTTAAAGCATTAACACATCTTTCTTTAGTATGTGTCAATGAACAATGGCAAACTTCCCTCCATCGTACCAGTGGACAGATCTATCTCTCATATCAAATGTGGCACAAGGGTTCCCTCCAAAATTCAGATGTGTGCCTCTGTGTGAATGTCAGGGTAATGGCCGGTAAGTGTAGCTAAGGCTAGATAGCTTGCAAATGATTTTTTTTTTCTTCAGTTGCCTGAGACTGGTATTTTCCCAAGGCTCTGCCTGAAAGACGGAGAGTCACTCGCGGAGCAACATTTTATCCACAACACATCCAGCCACAAGCTTCATTACTTCTTTGTAGCCTGCAGCTGCCCATGAGTAAAAATCAAGTTTTGGTTGTGAAGCTAGTATAGGGCTACAGCTGACCTCCAGGGCCGAGGAGGGCTCAGCTTTGGTGGGGTATATTTCTTGGAGATTCATGTTGCGCTGTCGAGCGTACGTGTTTCAGATCGGAGGTTTGAGGACATGTTTTACACAGCGAAAAGAGTTTTTGTACGACTACCAGGAGGGTTTATTGGTCTGGTGTGGCACAGTGCATCCTGGTAGTTGTAGGCTTGTTACATCTTGAGCAAAAGCAAATGCCACAGTCCTTTCCTTCAGTTTTCCCTGGTCATGTTGAACCATTGTCAAAAGTACTTGCATTTAGACAGCCAAGTTTTATGAAAAGACCATTGTTCCAGCAATGAAATATTTGTGCATGTGTGTTTTGGGCATCATGGGAATTTATATTGAATATGTATGGCAATATCACAGTAGTGAATTACCTTGAATTTTGGTATATTTGATTCAATATTTAGCTATTTACATACTGTAGTGCTGATACAGGTAGAAGCAACTTGAAAAAGTAACATGTTGTTTCACAGTGACTATTCAGCTAGTATGTGCTGGTCTAGGCATGTGTGTGTGTGTGTGTGTGTGTGTTTGTCTGTACTGTACAGAGTGAGAGAAAATTAGCTTTTAGTTTTATTTATCTTTATGCCAGCGTGTCTGTCTCTGTATGTGGGCCTGAGTGTGTTTGTATGAAAGGAGGGAGAGTGACTGAGTGCGTGTGTGCGTCCCTTCCCACCCGCCTTCAGCCATGTTCTGGATCAAACATTCCATCTGCTCACTACTGTCCTGCTGTGTCCTGCAGCAGGTACTCTCTCTCTCCGTCTCTCTCTCTCTCTCACACACACACACATATACGTGCGCACACACAAATACTTTCTTCCACTTCTGCCTACAACTTGCCATGACATGTACATGCACTAGATTCTCCCAAACAACACACACACACACACACACACACACACACACACGAATGTGTCAATCATCAATCCCACTCCATGCAGAGTGACAGTCGCAGATTGAGCTGCAGCTAGCCAGAGGGCCCAAAGCCAGGCATGGGTGGACATAAACACACATACACACACATACATACACACAAACACACTCTCCCAGTATCCTATCCAGCCGTCCCCCAGCAGTGACTCAGATGCAACTAGCCTATCTCCAGGCTCTGGGGATGAAGAGCCCAGCCTCCACAGAAAGGAGAGATATGAGCTCAGGGAGCTTTGCTGATCCGCAGCGTCAAGCTCGTGCTCGATTTATCTGTCTGTCTTTCTATCTGTGCTCAGACAGACAGACGGACTGTTCCACAAGCCAACTAGCCCAAGGGTGTAAAAGAGGGGCAAATGGAAATAAAGTAAGAGCATGAATTTTTTAAAGGCCTGCAAACAGGGAGTGAAAATATAAGTGGTCTGAGTATTCCAAGGTCATGGAGAATACTTTTCAGTCTGTTTGAATTTATTTAAACATGTGGAAGGTGATACGTCTGAAAATGGTTCGGCATTATTTAAAAAAAAAAAAAATGTTGGTTCATCTGTAATGTTCTGTGTTGCCCTGTCACTTTCACGTGGATTGGAATCTGCAAATGGTGTCGCGTCACACGCTTCAAACCTTTGCCACTCGACTCTGTGGATACTTTGTTGTTGGAATTAGATTTTCCAACCTTTGTCATGCAGTGCCTCAGTCAGAACTTTCTTATGAGGATCCCCCAGACACCTCAACTTCTTCCCACATACTGCAGCCCCAGGAAACAGATCACCACTGCTCCAGAAAGTAAGACACATCAAAGACACTTGGACTATCATACCACAATACCATAGGCTCATACAACTGTGGCCAAGGGGCCAAGGAAAGTACAGCAACCTTTGGGGTCATACGTTCCCTAGAGAGAGAGAGCGCATCAGAAGACAGAGTTCAGTGAAGCATTGTATGTGTGTGTGTAATGTGTATGAGGCTGTGGATGCTCTATACAGTGGCTGGTGGGAGCAAAGCATATATATACTGTCTGCTGTAACCCTGTGGCTTGAATGCCATGTTAGTGTAATCCATAAGGGCTCGTGGACAAGGGTGTGTGCATGTAGAGTACAGCATATATCTTTTCAGCAAGGTTTAAGGATGTGTGCGAATGGTTTTATCTCTTACTTTGTGCTTAAATATGTGTGCAATAGCATTTAAGGCAAATAGGCCAGGTTCTCTCTTGGGGCTCGGACTGAAGGCCCAGATGCAGGCAGCAGCCTTGCAAATTCCAAGATTGGGCTCTCCAGAGGCCGATGGCACAAATGGTCTGGCAGCAGCCCCCACAGCTCCTCACACTGGCTACAGATGTAGCAATCAAAAGTCCCACTTTAAACATTATTTATGACAGAGACATTGCCGCAGACACTTGTTTGATTATTGATTTTATTTATTTACGCTCTCGGCTGCCAGGAAAGTCTTGTGATCAAACAGTTCCACTCTGAACAGTGCTGAAAAAACAAATTGCAAAGGCAGAGTGGCTGCTGGACTAATGGAAGAGGTTTCCAGAAGGTGGAAAATGGGCAACTGATGTGATGGCTACCACTGTTAGATGGGAATAAGAGTGGATATGCCTCCTACGTTGCAAGTTCGGAGGGGGACTAATTGGCAGAGAAATATTGAATTACACTCACAAACACACACACACACAAAAGGAAGCTCTAATGCATAATAGACGTATAATACCAGGGCTGTTCTGAAATGAGTAAATAAGTAAATCATGCAAAATTTGGCTTTCAATTTTAATTTATCCTAACCAAAACACTCTAAATTGACTTTGAAGTACCTTTTTGGATGATAGCTTGGGTATAACTAAATTACAGTGCTCACCTAGGCTCAGTACCGTATAATAGCTACATTGAAGTACATGTCAGACACATCAGGATTAACAACCTGCACCATTTCTCTTTCTCTCTAGGAAGGAAGGAAGAACCCTATTATTTTGTGTGTCTGAGACACCGGCAATGTTTTGCTCTGTAAAACTGAACTGTGCAGGAAAAGGTGAAATGTTAATTTTTTTTCTCATAAGTATCATAATTTCACACTAAAATTTAGACACAATAATAAGTCCCTCAGGCTACAATGACATGGTGCCAATAACCTAACCCTGTGGTTTCTGCTCACATCAGATCTTTGAATGACTCATAGGATAAAAAATAAATCTTTATGTAATGTTTAAATGTAGTTTATCACTAGTAATGGGGGCTAAATGGCAAGGTAAGGCTAGGGGGGAAAAAAACCTGATAACATCTCTGGGTTGGGAGTGAGTTACTGCCTCAATCGAGGGAGTTCAAGTATGCCGGGGTCTTGTTCAAGAGTGAGGGTAAAATGGAGCGTGAGATGGATCAGCGGTTTGGTGCGGTGTCTGCAGTGATGCGGGCGCTGTGCTGGACCATCGTGGTGAAGACGGAGCTGAGCCAGAAGGCAAAGCTTTCTATTTACTGGTCCATCTATGTCCCAACCTTCACCTATGGTCATGAGGTCTGGGTAGTGATTGAAAGAATGAGCAGGATCCAAGCAACCAAAATTAGTTTGCTTCAAAGGGTGGCTGGGTTCAGCCTTAGAGATAGGGTAAGGAGCTTGGACGAAAGGAGGGAGCTCGGAGTGGAGATGTTGCCCCTGTGTATTAAAAGTGGTCAATGGAGGTGGTTCAGGTTCATCTGATCAAGATGCCTCCTGGGCACTTCCCGTTGGAGGTGTTCCGGGCACGTCCCACTGGTAGGACGCCCCAGGGTTGACCCAGAACAAGCTGGAGGGATTACATATTTCATTTGGCCTGGAAACACCTTGGGGTCCCCCAGGAGGAACTGGAAAGCGTTGCTGGGGAGAGGGACATCTGGGGTGCTTTGCTTGGCCTGCTGCCCCCGCTACCCGGCCCTGGATAAGTGGATGAAAATGGATGGATGGATAACATCGACAGTCAGTGCACTTCCAGGTCAACTATCGTCAAATCTATAATGGTCTTACCTCATCAAATTACCTTTTAATTATGCTAAAGTACAACTTCGTCATGACATTCCAGCATGGCACTCAAGAGGTCACAAGTTGAAACCCCTCAGCTCCTCATGTCCAACATCAAATGTTTACTTAAGAGTGAATTATGTAGGTTCTCAAGGCAGAATTTCCTTCACATAAAAGCATTTTGCTGTATATCCAGAAGGCAACATACCTATATAAGAAATGCAGTATTTAAACACTGAAAAAGAGAAACTTTGATTTCATTTCCGTTGCCATTCAGTTCACTTTAGCTCCATTGTGTTCCATGAAGAAAAATGTGTATTTAGTGCTGGTAAAAAGTACATATAATCTTCATATGATTCAAATTGTGGTTTTGATTTACTAAAAGCAAGTCTTAAGATAATCAAGATGAGAAACGGGGAAATAAAGGCACTAGTGGAGGGCTTAATGGACACTGTGTTAAAGGAGAATAGATACATTAATGAATGAATGTATGAATAGAGAGAAGAGATGGTAAAGAATGGGTAAAGGGGAGACACTGAGGGAGAGAGTGAAGAAGAGGATTAGTCCCTGATGGAAACTGCTGTGGTTTCCCATCTGCTGTGCATCTTTTAACCTTGCGTGCCCCAACCAAAAATAGATTAGTTTGCAATGTTTAATGCATGTGGATGTACATAATAGAGCCGGAAAAAAGCCAAGAGACAAAGACAGGGAGAGAGCATAATCTTAATATTTTGTGCACCTATTCAAGACATGCATGCAGACATAAATTATTAATACCGGCACAACATGTCTGTACTTGTACGTAAGTGTAAGCCAGTGCATACATGAAATCACTGCATATATTCGCTTTGGTTTGTGAGGTCTTGCCTGCGCTGCTGTCCTTGCCTCATGGCGAGGTTAAACACTGAGCATTAGAACCATGTGTTCTCATTACATTATAGGATGAGTAATACTTGGCAGTGGCTGCTGCAGTTCAACTTTACTGTTACTGCCATGTGCACTCATCGTCTCTGTCGTCATTACAGTCGTCACTGCCAATGAAAACCTCACTGATGTTTTTTATATTATTTTTATTTTTGTCTTTCTGGGTGCATTCATTGTCGTTGTCACCAGTTGTCATAATTACAGTCATCTCATCTGTCTCTGTCACCTACACGATCCTCATCTCTTCATCAACGCTTGCACTGTAGAGGGTGTAATTATTCATCTTGTCAACATAACTATCATTGTCATTGCCATTCCATCATCATTGCTGTCACTTAATGAGTGGATTTCTATTATTATTATTCTCTTATTAATTACTATGCAGTGCCCCTTTTGAAAACCATTTTCACAAAATAATACCCACTTATCAGTGTGATCATTTGTGAAGTGAATACTTTTTTTTTTTTTTTTAATTTGTGGAGCTCAAAGTGTTCATTAGTTTAAATTTAAAAAGTTTTTCCCCAGTTGTAGACGTCATAAAGTTTGAGTGACAAGAATGTTTGCAAAATTCGTTGTCTTCAGTTGAAGTTGATGCTTTAGATCCCAGCCATATAACAGAGTTTACTCTGACATATCTTAAATCTTTGACTTGCTTGGAAAATCTATTGAGCAGGATTTGGATTTTCCATATTTGCTGATTAATCTCAGTGTATGCATATTACTAATCATATCTCAGTTTACATAATTGTTTATATCTTTGCCTTTTCACTTGTTGGATTGATTGATTGCCCAATACCCAGTTGCTGTTTGAGGCAATAATAATCATTATAGTAATGAATGAATGAATGGATGACTTTATTTCAAACCAAAAATAAGAAAATCGTAACAGAAAACAAACAAGAAAAAGATAACAGTGTTTGAAAAGGAGCTTGTAGAAGTAAAACTTATATGTCCCTACCCCTTTCTTACATTTCTTATTTTAACTCGTGTATTATTTCAACAAATTCCCAAATTTATTTACAACTAATATACAACCATCCCCAGTTTATTTACCACCCAATTAAAGAAATGAGTAATAAACCCAGTTTATTTGGAGTTCAAGTACCACCCAGTGTTACAAAATAAATATGCACTCTCCTAACACAACCTTTCCTCATTTATATACTTGCCAACATTTTGTATAGTTTTTAGAATTAATTTATATCTATCTTTGTTTCAAATTATCATGCAGTTCATTCCACAACTCCACCCCATTAATCTGAAATACACAGATTATTCTTAGCTTAGTTAAATAAATTATCCTCTTAAATTATAACTCCCTCCCTGTCACAAAGCATCTTGTGAATGTTTCATGGAAGTGAATTATTTCATAAACATGATTATTGCCATTTTAAGTTTGACCAGATCTAAAAATTTAAATGCATGTGACTTTAAAAACAGTGTGTTAGTGTGTTCCCTGTACCCCACATTGTGTACTATCCTGATTGCTCTCTTTTGAAAGATGTATAATGGTTTTAAGTTGCTTTGGTGGCCCCAGACTTTCACACAGTAAATTAAAATGTGGTCGTACAAGTGAAGAATACAGAATGTGCAATAATAATGTGTAATAATAATAATCATCATCATAATTGTCATCGTCCTCATCATCAACATTAGCACCAGTTGACATCTGCACAGCAACGACCCTAAGTACCAATCGCTCAGCCAATATACACCGTAAATACACCAATATTTTCATTGCAAAGAATGTGTGCTTCAGGTTCAAATTTAATTACATTCTCAAAAATAAAAAAATAAAAAACTAACCTTTTCCTTGGAACATTTCCTGTGGCCATGTCTACCATTTCCACTCTGCTTCTCTTCTAATTCACAAATGCTGCCTGGGTCGCTTGGAGAATTTAGCAACATGACGTGACAATTTTCCCAAAAACATGAAAAGCCACTAAGTTTCACAGAGAGTGTTATCCCCGATTAAAGATGTACAATTTCAGGGAAGAGCAGAAGGCTTTTGCATAGCTCTTCCTCTCCCTGCAGTAAAATGGTGATGTTTTTATGAGTCTGATGAATATTTTAACTTTTGGGGCAATTACATGACTCTAAATGAGAAGAAGCATACTTCAGCTAAGCTAAAATATGCAGCAGCTGTGAAAGACATGATGAGGAGTGCCAAACAAGTGGCATTTGTCTGACGTAAACACCTCTAATACACACTACGTTAATTGCCCTTCTATTGTGTTGCTCTGTTTTGTCTGAACTTCATGCACTAACAAAAGGGGGTGGAAAGCTTTTCATTTTTTAGTATTTACAGTCCTCTTTCTCTCTCTTGTTGTGGTACACCTGTTGGAGATTAAAATGTTAGCGCTAAAGAAATCAATTTTAATAAAATCATGAGGATGGGATTTCTTTACAGCTTATTAATTGCTCAAAGGTCAGATCGACACAAAAATTCTGAATTCTCTAAATTGTGTCTTAATTATTTATTCCCCCTATAGTTTGATTCAGAGCTGTTATCACTGATTAAATGCCACAATAATTAACAGCTTAACACCTACACTGTACAATTAATGGATTTTTTTTCTCTCAGACACCTGCCATCATATTTTCTTAATATACAGTATTTCACTTGAGTCAAGACAGCTTAGATTTTACACATGCTTTAGGTTACAGTATAGTCAGCAGTAATTATCATAATGTCACACAACTCATTAGGGTGCATAATTTCAATTCGATAAAACTGGAACATAATAAAAACATTTTACATCTTTCTGTTTACCTGTCACTTTTTCTTCCTCTTTTGTCTCTCTCTCTCTTTTTTTTTTTTTTTTTTTTACAATACACACCCAAACACACACTGCAGAAGCAATATCATTTCACTTGGTCTGTGACCCATGGGGTTCCTCGCTAACCCTCCTGTCACTCATATCTGCAACAAACAAAAAAGAAACCTCAACAAAGTATCGAGTAAGCAGTTTTTATTCTGCTGACCACAATGCCCCTCCACTAAGGCCAATCAGACTGGGATGAGTTACTGGATGTCATGGACCCACACAAACATGCCCAACTCCGTGTGTGTGCATGCACACCTGCTAGCGTATGTGTGTGTGTGTGTGTGTGTGTGTGCATGTGTGTGCCTGCACAGAGGGAACTGCTCTATGTCAAGACAAAAAGAGATATGGCATACTGTGAGAAAACACACACACACACACACACATACAGAGTAAAACTTATGCCTCCTCACTATATTGTAAAGTCGTGGTATTGGTTTTGTAGGCTTTTGGGGTTATACTGGATTTATTTTGTTGTGTTTGCAGGGTGGAGACATTAGCATAATCTGGGTCAAAGCCTATGAATGAGGATGTGGATGCATGTTTTACTCTTCTCCCCAAAGACTACAGCACAGCCCAGTTCATACATTATTCACTTGACTACAAGTGTCTCTAAGAAGAGATGGTGAAAGAGAAAGTGAGAGAGAGAGAGAGAGAGAGAAAGCGAGATGTGCAGACGGAAAGAAAGATGACAAAAAATTCAGCCAAAAATAGAACGTCCTCAAGACAGACATGAGGGCAGAGGTCCTGTTGTCATTTGGGGACAAAATGAACGCTCAATTTACATGTACAAACAAACAAGCCAGCTCTGATTAAGAAGCAATTAATACTGTTTCATTTTTGTCAAAAGTTGGGACGCTGGAATTATAAACTCTGCTCTGCTTCTCAGCCCCATCACAAATCTCACAAAGGGCAACAAAAATGCCACGAGCAGTGACCACAACAAACAACCCACAAAACACTTAATAGCGCAGCACTTTACGTGTCAAAAGTTGACATTCAACTGATCAAACATTCTGCACTTGCAGTTTTTCCTTTATTTTTTTTTTTTTTACTACAATCTTCAAGTGATGGGTTGAATACTATGAGACTTCATCAGAATATCCACTCTTAGATTATTTTTCACTCTGACACTGCATTCAGCTGAGGAGTCAATGGATTGGCACAAAGAGACTGGCTGAGCAAATACTGGCCTGTATAGAGGGTTACTACGTCTCCATTGCAATCTTGAGCTATGGTTATAATGTGTATTGAAATGCAGGTATTTCCTTTAAGGACAGAGACCTTTCTTTAGAACCACTAGTCAGTCTGATTTGTTCCAAGAGTAAAATCCAGGCGATTCCTATTAAAGATCTTTTCATTGAACTCTTTTTATATGCTGCTGACATCCTACTAATACTACAAAACTCCAAATTCCATCTTATTCATGTCTAGTTAACCAAAAGCTTTAGCCAGCTATCAGGCTGTGAGATCAATTGTGGGAAATCTACACCAATGCTTTTGAACAGACACTGCCACACTGCTCAGAGCACCTCCCCCTCAGTGGTCTCCAGATGGCATTAAATATGTGGGTATCACCCTCAAATCAGATCTTAAAAAACAAAGTTTCAGTAAAAGTGACAACATTTTCAGAAAGATTACTAAAGATTTGGAAAGAGAAAAATACCTGCCACTCTTGCTCTGGGGTAAAATAGACCCATTAAAAATCAATGTCCTCCCACGACTAATTTATATTATTAGTGCCCTCCCACTCCCTTTTGATGAAGTGTAACTCAGCTCGCTAGCTGTTTTTTCGGCCTCTGGATTTAAAACTGTTATTTCATTTTAAAGCCAATATTAGCTGATACCGATGGCATGACAATATTATTCTGCATCCCTACCATTTTCAACAGTTTGGAAATCATAATTGAACCTTGCAATAAATGAGAATGCATGCGTAACTACAGTAGCTGTACACAACAAAAACAGTGACAGCTCAAAATGCTCAGGCTTAAAACTGCATGACTAAATTTAACTATAATTTCATTGAACAAAACTAGACGTAAATGTCTTTAGTTGTTGTTGACTAAAACTAAAACTAACAAAAGTCAAATGACTTAAATTTGACTAAAACTAGATAACACTGACTAAGACTAACACAAATCTAAAGCAGGTGCCAAAGTTAAAACTGCTATTACTTGTTTATAATTCATAATTCATTAAGATCAACATGGCAACATCAAAGCAAGGTTGTTTGGTTTGTTAATAACAAAATATGTTTGTACTGTGTTGCTTGTCAGTGTCGTAAGGTCTGTTGTCACTGTTGGTTAATTACTGCCAAACATTCTCAACAAATGACTACTAACTGCAGTAAAAGTTGATATTTTAAACTGTGTGTGTGTGTGTGTGTGTGTGTGTGTGTGTGTGTGTGTGTGTGTGTGTGTGTGTGTGTTGACAATTCAAGGCAGTCTTTTCAATGTAGAAAATTCAATTTCAGCTAAAGTACATGGTATGTACTTAATGATTTGTGTGTGTGTGTGTGTGTGTGTGTGTGTGTGTGTGTGTGTGTGTGTGTGTGTGTGTGTGTGTGTGTGTGTGTGTCTGTGTGTGTGTGTGTGTGTGTGTGTGTGTGTGTGTGTGTGTGTGTGTGTGTGTCAGTGTATATAAGTCTGTGAGTGTGTGAAGAAATGGGGAAAAAAATCTGCTTATTACAGACAAAGGAAAAATGTCAGCAGGCTTTTTTTTTTTTTTGCACCCAGCTGCATTTCTTAGCCTTTTCTGACCAATATTAGATTTCTGCCTCCATTCAAAAATAACTGCAGATATTTTCCAGGTCTCCTCTCTTTTTAGCTGAGAGTTTCTGCAGGCTGGAATCCATTGTTTTGAAGTTGTCCTGGATGGATTCCAGACTGCTACGACCGCAGAAAGGGGTGTCACGAGCAAACATTCAGAGAAATGTCTACAGTATGTGTGTATGTATGCATGCATGACGTCATATTCAGTTAATACACAGTATGTATGTGAACATAGTTTGCATATTATAGAGTATGTGCAAGTATAAGTGCAGGATATGCATGTTTGTATGTATGGAATGAAGAGGCTATAAATAGGTCTAAATCATGCTGCCTGGCATGGCAAGGACGTGCGTCATCACATATAACATGTTCTAAATGAAGGAGGAGGAAAGGCCCTGACACCAGCCTGTACACATCTGACCAGAACACACTGAACACACACACACACACGTTTGTCTAAAAGATTTATACTGAGTGTAATTCAATGAATATTTGGTGTCTACAGGTTCCTGGGTCTGCCTGTGTGTGTCTGTGTGTGTGTTATTGGTCCATGCATCTTTTGCTTTCCCTGCTTGTGCCGCAGACCCTATTGCATTATTGTAATTTACTTAGTCTAATGCAATAACAGTTGTACCATCCCTTAGAGTGATTCACCATGCATCGGATTGTCTCGTCCGCAAGCAAAACCAGTTGTCTGTGTATGTGTGTGTGTATATGTGGTGTGTCCATATAGGCAATTCCAATATAAGCAATGCCAAACCTTCCAATATAGCAGCATTCAGTTTCTGTATGAGAACATGGTATATGCTTTGCGTGGTTGTTGCAAACTGTATTCAGTGCATGTAGAATAAGCTGAATAATACAAGCAGTATGAGAGACTGATGATATCGAAATATATTATAGTGTATGAAAAAAAAAAGTCATGTATGAGGATGTCATGTATGTATGGCATTCTTATACTCACACCATACGTCCTAACACACTGTACGGCACTGAGATGCACTGAACTCATCAAGACTACTACACGGAATTTAATGGAGGCAATTTATTTAGTATTAATGCTTTCTGCTTGCCAATGTGCCACCCATCTGCTTATGTTATAAACTTACGAGGGCATCTGTTTGAAATAAAATTCCACTAAATGAGTAAAAAAACAGTTTACTTAGCTCCATATATATGGTGGGCATCTCTCCGCCCACGGCTGAACTCTCTCTACATCCTAGACGTGCGCTGCAAATGAGCGGACATATTGAGTTCCAAATAATGAATGAATGAATGGGTAAATATTAGTTTGTGTGCGTGTGAGCGCCCAGTGCCAACAAAAGTAAAGCTGCTGTGATAAAGACATCATCACAACACAATGTGTGTGGGCCATCTGTGTTTCTTCTGTCAGCCTGGATTGAACACACAATGACTCAAACAGTGAGTGTGAGATTTCTTTTGATTTCTTTGTCTGTACACTCCAAAAAATAATTCACTGGTTCAACTTAACAAAATTAGGTAACGGTTTGCATGCTTTTTTTTGAGTAGTTTCAACTCTGGCATTACTGAGTCAGTCTGATGGGTCTCATATCATAATCTGACAAACTAAATCAGTTAAGTACAACCAACGTGATTTGCTTTGACCTTGAAAAGCTTGATTAAGTTTAACCAACTTAATTTTTATCCAAAAGTTGTGGTGATATTTAGCGGTCAATTTGTTTTATGTAAGATATTCTAACTTATTTATTTTAATTCGATCCAACTCAAAAAAGGTTTTGAAATAAGTTGTCAACAAACATAATATTTCTATGCTAGAAAACGTCCTTATTATATGCCTTATACACAAACCCCATGAATAATTTTTTATAGTGTGTGAGGTTAATATTTTTTAGATGTATATTCAGTGTTCAGATAAATAATAAATCTTAAAAACAACAGGTTGTCAGTATTGCCAGTTGTAATTATTATCATTATTAATCATCTATTAATTTGTTTGGCTTATGTGTGATCTGCTTTCCAATGGATCTTTTTTTTCGTTTGCACCTGCATTAACTTACTTTGTAGGCAACTGGGGGAAATGGACAAGCTGTAAACACAAACACCGGCAAAATGTTGAAATGTTGCACTTGTTAGCAAACAGTTCCCTACTTAAACATCCAGGAGATGAGAGGCAACATTATCATTCCTCTGTAGTCATGTTTCTGGCCACCTGACTAATGCAAGTCCATTAGTCACTGTCTTTTACCTCTGTTTTTGGTCTCTACCGTCTTCTGAAGGAAAAATCTGTCTCTTTATTTGCTAAACGCTCCATTATGTTTACAAGCGTGTAGCTACCTTTGTGAACAGTGGGTTAAAAAAAAGCTACCTTCTGAAAACTGCACTACTGAGAACATTGAGACTGAACTATAACAGTAAGGTTGCAGAAGTGTAGCGCCCACCCTCTGGTTCCCCCCGTCTAACATCATTAGCTTTGTCCCTGTTGCTAGCATTTTTTATTGAGCCGGTACCATTCGATGCGAGATGCTGGCCCAGCCACCTCCATGTTGAAAACCATATCCAGACAACTCATGCACAATGAACTAGAGCTCCATTAAACAAAAGAATTATATTAGTTGTGAGTCGGTGTAATCTCAGACTTTGCATCCAGTTTGGTGGTAGAAAACTATGTCAAAGGGCATTGGATCATAAATAACTGTTGCCAACAACAACGCTCTAAAAATGTGTTCAGAGAAACTGGCAGTGGTCTCCTCTTCTCTCGTGGCTCTTTACATTTGGCCCCTCACTTTAACCGTAGGCGGCACATTACCACAGCACCCCTCCCACTCCTTGACACAATCTAAAGGGTCTTTCTGATCTTCAGAACATACGGGAACCCTGAAGACTCTAAATCAGGCCTTACCTGTAGAGTTGAAGCACGAGTGAAACTGCAAGGCAGAAAGCAAATACAGAGCAGACATTTTCCTGCAGATCATTTGTGCATCTGACACGCACAAGTTACCGTTCACGCTCCTCGAAGAATAGTTTTGTGCTTGAATGTATCTGCTATGTCGACCACACTTTAATGTTCAGTCTTGCATTTACTAACAGCATGTCATAGGTCCCAGGTTTTTTTAGTATTGAATGCATATGACATGACACACTCTGGAGATGGATTCTATTCTATCTATGACTGTCAAGAGGTCACTATCTACAGGACTACACACCCTACACGCAGAGACATGAATAGATAGCAGCCAAAATCAGTTTGGTAGCTGGTGGACAAACATCAGCAAAGACTGTGTGAGACAGGCAGCACTGAAGGTAAGAGCATATATTTGTGTGTGTGTGTGTGTGTGTGTGTGTGTGTGGGTGCGTGTGTTTGTGTTTGCATGCACCAGTGTGTTTCAGGTGAATCCCGTCTCTCATGTCTGGAGGCCTCCGTCATTGTCACTCCGGCCCATTCCATATTTCTCCTGCCTATGCACCTGGGACGTTTTATTTTATTTGCCTGCCATAGACCAAGGTCTAGATGATTGATCGACCCACATCAGCCTCTCTCCTACCATTTATCAAATGGCCGGTGTTTAGGATAGGTAACTTTCATGCACACACACACACACACACACATACACACCAACCCTAACTCTAATCTAAACCCAATGACGGCTGGGATCGTATGGGTTATGCTGAATGCAGTTTGGGTTAAAACACATTCAGGACACAACAGAGGGTCTGAAACACAGTGTTTCTATTTTGCAGTGGCACAGTTCAGTTTATGTTTTTGTACACTTGCATTTAGTGTTTTGTATATGTGTGTGTGAGTGTGTGTGTGTGAGAGAGAGAGACAGAGAGAGAGAGAGAGAGAGAGAGAGAGAGAACTGGGCATACTGAATAGTGTTTTTTACTCCAATGTCCCCGTGCTGGTGCCAAAACATGCAGCTTAGGTCGGAGTCTTGCAGAGACGGAATAAATTACAGCATCACTGTTCTAAATGCCAAGTGTTTATCAGCCATTTATGCCTAATAACCTACACTTCATCACTATAAAATCTAAACTGCGAGCCAACGCTGAGAGTGATATTAAAATGGAGAGGGATTCGAGAGACAGCTCATTCATTTATGTTATTTTTAGCAACTACAGTGCTAAATGAGCGTTGCGTGCAATATTGCTTTATCCACGGCAAGTTTAAAGATAACAGCCAAGCAGTTCACACAAACGGGGAAAAGAGGGTGATGGAAAGATGAAGAGAGGGACTGGTGAAGGAGAAGAGTGGCATAGAGGAAGAAAAATGGGAGTTACGTAGTGGAAGGCACACTCATTCTTGAGGCTCGATTTATACTCTGAAGTGCTTAAAGAAGATATGTCACTGAAGATGTGTGGCTAGATGAGTATCAGGTGGCATGAGTGACAGCGGAAAGAATGCGAGTAAGGTGTGACTAACACAACAGGGAAATATAGCGTAGGGAGGGGAACATATACGGAAGGTAATAATGTCAATATTATTGATTGAAAAAACTGCATTGTTGAAATAACAGACCAATTACTAAGCTGCCCCTGACTGAGAATATTTCTAGTCGACCAATAGTCGTGATTTAGGGCCATTAGTCGACGAGTCACCCGCATGTTTATATTAATTTAATTATTAAATGATATATTTTGGGCGGGGCAACACAATGGCTTGAGTTGAAGGTGTGAGAAAGAATAGTATCAGTAACATTGTTAACACTGTGCTACATTACAGAGAAATACAAAACCGTACTAATGAACCTTCATTAATATAGGCCTATATTTTATCTACAAGTGCACGTCACACACTGAGCGAGCCGCCTCTTACTGACGCTGTGGGCTAATGGGCATGTAGCTACTTCCATGTTTCAGATGATACGTCATGTTTGTAGTCGACCAATGAAGATGAGTTTACATATCACCTTGGGTTCGTCCTTCACCTTCTTAAAATTATCCCACACTTTGGATTTCTGACTGCTGAGCATGGCTACTTCCTGTGCCTGTCCTTTCAAATTAAAGTCCCACATGGTCCATTCATATAGGTTTTGGTTTGTTTTGACAAGGCACAGCTCCTAATAGAGTTTCACATTTGTTTATTTTATTTTCTATTTTATTTTTTTTCTGCAACTAAGCAACCAATGAAATCTTGCTGACTAATGACCTTTTTGGGCGACTATGAGGGGGCAGCCCTACCAATTACAACAAGTAAAAAGGTGAAAGCCTAATGTTGTAACCTCAACAGTTTGTAGATTCTCTTCTTTTTCAACCAGCCCACCCCTTGCTAATAAATTGTCTAAAAAAAGGAAACTGCACCAAAATAAAAAGCAACAATGTTCCCTCTGAGTTAGTACAAAAAAAGCCCTGCGCTGTTACATCAAAAGACACAGCACCCACTCCTCTTCATCCCTCCTCATCACCACTTTAGTACAGTGCTGTTAATGAAACATAGTCTGTCCTGAGGTTAAACGACAGCTGTATTAGTATGTGAGGCTTGTCATGTTCCATGAGTGTGTTTTGACATAAGAGGTGCAGAAAAGGTGCCAAGCAACAAATGGGAGTCAACAGGAACAAGGGAACAGGCAGTGTTCAAGCAGCCACTTAGTGTGAAGAGTCATTAATAGGCAATGACAAGGCTGCGTAGAGTGGATCTCTCCGCCTGTGTTACTGGCCTGAAGGAACATCAAGCTGAGCATTTATACACTGAATTACTTTATACAGTTAGACAAGCAGACAGGGAGATTCTGCTCGCTGTTATTATGCTTTTGTCAATGTCAAATTTCTGATGAGATGATCCCTTATACTTAAACGGATTTGTGGTTGACTACAGGCCACAGTGGAAGGAAAATAGCTGAAAAGAAGTGGGTAGTTCTTAATGTTCTCAGGTGTCCTCACACAACCCGAGTGTAAAACATGTGGTTATGTTTAGGCATAAAACTATGGCCCTGTTTTATGTAACGTTATGTCGTGAGCACAATAAAATATACTCAGAAGCAAAGTATATTATTTTTCAACCTGGACCCTAGTTTCCTGTGTAAATTTGTCAAAGAGACTGAAGTGAACAATTTTTTGGAATTTCTGATTTTGACTTTTTGGAATTGTTCCAGTATTGAGGGAGCGGGCAGCGGCCGACAGCTGTAGAAGGAGCTGCAATGGAGGCACACTGGGCAATTAAACATCATCACTGTATGTCCCTTCAAAGCGGTTATTTTTTTCCAAAGAGCAGCTCAGATTGTTATTATTAAGTGTCTAAGCCACATTGTTGAAATCAGATAAATAATCGTCTGTGATATTGAAAATCTATTACACATCACTAAAATACATTTTCTATAAACTACACAGGTTATTATTCTCTCTCCAGATCTCACTCATGTTTCCACTATTGCTGCATTGCAACTAGTGTGATATTTCGGAAAGAGACTCCTGCTTAACAAGACAATAACAAAACAGAACAGATCAAGTAAAAGGTAAGTAAGGTCCGAAATAAGGTCCGAAATTATCCTTTCACTGTCACTCGCATGATACAAGTCCTTGTGCACTAATTCCACAATTGAGAGCTGTACATGCAGCTGTGAGCAAGAAACAAAACATAGAGAGGTAAAGAATGGCACCTGTGTGTTCACACAACAGCCATCACGCTTGAGAGAGTGTCTGCTCTGCGAGCACTGAACGTTCACACAGGTTCAATCTGCTCTCAAAGTTGTGTCCTGCTTGCGCAAATCAATCTGACTTTTGACACATTCAGTGGCAGAAATCAAGGATGGCACTGGACCTTACATGACTGGTCACTTTCAACGCAATAACACCCCCAAGAACCTCCCTGTACCTTGATTGACAGCCGTCGTTACAGGAAACCTGGAGTTTTTAACACAGAACAAGAGGAAGAGTTCCTGTTGTCTTTACTGGCGATGTAGTGCAACATTGTGCTGTAAATAAAGGAAAATATATGAGTTTATCTTGTCTGCTCAGTTGTTGGGATATGTGCAGTGCTTTTGAAATGACAGTAAAATATTTCTCATATAGACCAACCTTTAAAATTGCATTCAGTCATGGCATATTATTTATTCACCATAATACTTGGAATGAGTGGCATAAGCTGGTTTCTACCAGTATAGACACAACTGGAATAGACATCGAGCAATTTTCTCACTATGATCTATCTTTGGATAGTCTGAAATGACAATGTATGTATGTATTGATCATATCTGATATAGTTTTAGTGTAAATTCTAACATTGGTGTGAATATTAATATGCGTTCTAATCCCAAGTCGTCACATGTTGTTGCTTCATCAATGGCCTCTAAATATTACGCGTGAGATATCCCTCTGAGTCTGCTGTTGACATGCATACAGGATTTTACATTGATCCAACAGCATGCCGCTCTCTCCGGACATGCCACCCTAAATCACCGGCATATAGGCCAACTTATGGATTTGTCAGACTGGTGGCTAACAATAGATATATTAGCTAAGGCTAACTGAGCTCTTATATTAGCTTTGGGTACATTGGCAAGGATAGGCCTATATGAAATTATTTTACTGTCACTTCAAAAGCATTGCACATATCCCAACAATGAAATTGAAGAGATAAACTCATACATTCCTTTATTAACAGCACAATGTTGTGCTACACTGTCAATAAAGGTGACAGGAACTCTTCTTCTTCTGCGGTAAAAACTTGGTTTCCTGTAATGACAGCTGTCAGTCAAGGAGATTCATGTGGGTGTGATTGCATTGAAGGCGACCAATCAAAAGATGCCCAGTGCCGCCCTTGGTTTCCGCCCACAATCGGTCAAAAGTCAGGTTGACTTGTGCGAGCAGGACTCAACTTTGGGAGCAGACTAAACCCGTGTGAGCGTATGTGTCCTTCAGCACAATTCTGAACATGCTTCTCTTGCAAGCATGGTGGCAGCTCAGTGCACTTGCTGCATGGTCCTACCCACAGGTGCTATTCGGCAGCAGCAGCAGCTCAGTCCATAGGGACTTGGGTTGGGAGCCGGGGGTCGCATGTTCAAGTCCCTGTCCAGACCAAATATGGAGCGTGGACTGGTAGCTGGAGAGGTGCCAGTTCACCTCCTGGGCACTGCCAAGGTGCCCTTGAGCAAGGCACCGAACCCGTCCAACCGCTCACTCTGACATCTCTCCACTTTGTGCATGTATAGGTCCTGTTTGTGCATGTGTGTGTCTTTCGGACCTGTGTGTTAATGACAAAAAGAGTAAAAAATGGAATTTCCCCTCAGGGGGATTAATAAAGTATATAAAAAAAATAACTGTTTTTTTGCTCACAGCTGCCTTTACAGCTATCAGTCACTGAATAAGTGCGCAAGGACTTGCGAGTAGCAATTAATTTATGTATGTGAACCCACTTAGTTAGAGTTAAGGAAAGATCAGGTTTTGGCTTAACATACCCAGTTTGTTTGCCACAAATAAGGCTGGACACATGTTGTTAAAAAAATACCCCTATTGTACCAACAAATAGGCTGTAAATGTCCCGACATGATATTAAAAATACTTATATGTTGTTCAAAGAACTGAAGATCACCGGTGCACAGCTGTGCCTCTCTCCAGGGTGCCAGCAAGTGCAGGATAATCCACATGAACAAAAGAAGGAAATTAAAGTTATTGGGGTGTGCTGGAGGTTTGATTTCCTCTTTCATTTATGTTAAAAATCCCCGCTTTTGTTGTTTGTTGGTCTCAGACAGTAGTCAGCTGCTGTCACATGGGTGTCATGTCATCCTCCAACCCCTCCTCAGTGCATAAACATGTAATCTGAACACTTCACTTTAAAAATGTTGATATGATACATAGAAAACGTATCCATAGTTTGCTCCGGCGACTGGGCAACGGTATGCTCTGAATTGAAGACTAATCATGTAAACTGGTGTATCTTTCATCCAGAGTACAACAAGGTCACAGTGGTTGCTGTAGTATACATTTGTATTACTGATTAAATGCCTCTGCTATAAATTCTCAAGTGGTGCAAGGTCCTGGATTTATCTCACCATGACAACACAACAGTGTCAGTGGTAGTTGAGCTTAAGTGTGGCTACGTACCCAGGAGAAATGGGTGTATTTTGTTCACCTGCACGTACCCTTGAAAACCCAGTTGGCTGAAGAGGATCCACAGACAATCAATAGGCAGAGTAGCATGTGGGCAGAGATTACTCTGGATAATGATGACAATAAAAGGATTGAGGAGAATAAAGATTGGGGGGGGGGGGTGAAGGCTGGAGAGACGGGACGGGGGCACGAGATGCTTAAACATTAACAGTCTGGAGTCAAAGTCACCTTCATTATGCTATCACGATCTTAATGTCTTTGTTACATTACATAAATATACTCTATGGCAACCGCCCTCTGTCTTGAAAGATGTTGGGGACATTTGGGGAAAATACTGCCACCAGAGCTTCTCATTCGACCACAGCCGGAAAGTGAATGCACTTTGTGTGTGTGTGTGTGTGTGTGTGTGTGTGTGTGTGTGTGTGTGTGTGCATTTATGAGCGTAGTGCAATGTGCCCATGAAACTAAACCCCTTTTACTGAAGCTGCTGATGTTGTGTAACAGAGTACAACAACCAGCTGTGCATCGGATGCCAACAGTGTTGTGTATTTTAGCTCGAGTGGACATAATGCGCCGATTACATCATTTTATTTTGCCACCCTGCATGTCCTCCTGCTGCTCAGTTTTCTCTTTTTTTTCCTCCTCTCTCTTAACACGTCTTTCCCTCCCTCTTTTTCCTTCAGTCGGTTAGCACAGCAGCTTCATTTGAGCTCATTATATTCTTGTTTGGTGGTTCGAGCATGTTGCAGTGGTTCAATGCCAGCTCTGTAATGTGTTATCAGGGATCTGCCCATGCCTGTCACTGTGAAGATAGATTGAGTCAGAAGATAAATAAGAAAGGCAGGGAGGAGAGTAAGCTGTGGGTTTCATCAGTATGACAATTAACACAATTGTTGTCATTTTTTAAATGGTACACTACGCAGGATTTTCCTAAAAACAATGTGTGTGGACTCATACAAAAGTAATCCCTCTCAATCATCAATTATGACTCACTTGAAGTGTTTGTCAGGGTATTTATCCGCACAGATCCTGCCCCTGCCTGTATTTTCTTATTTTCTTCTTGTTTTTTTCTTTGGCTGGACATCCATCGACAACAACCTTGAGGCAGTTGTGTGTAGTCAGTACCAGCAAGCAGGTGAAGTCAACGCTTTATGGAAAGGTAGTGACCAGGCGCCAGACAGCAAACACACATTCAATAAGAAGCTCTGAAAATTGTAAACATGGAGCCGAAAAAATGTAAATTATGGAAGGTGAAACACCAAGCAGGCAGAGCTTGTTCCAAAAAAAAGTGTGAATCTGAGGTTGGCTTTGGACGGGTAGGTGTTGTTTCACATTGGATGGTTAGGTGTTGGTAGTTAGCTTGGTTTGCTGAAGTATCGGCTTGTTTTTGTTTTTGTTTTTGTTTTTACCACTAAGGCAACATTCCTACATTAGTACCCTGCAGTGTACTTACAAGTTACTAAGCTGCAAAGCTCAGTTCGACCTCAAATACATGGAAAACACGTTTCCACATTGCTACAGTTGGATTTTATAACACTGTTCTGAAGTCTATGGTTTTCTGAAACGTCCTCTCGCTCGGCCCTCTCAACTGCTGTGTCTCCACAGAGAGAGAGCACAGGAGGAGGAAGGTGTAAAATTACCGGGCTCTGGATGTGATGCAATTGTTGCGTGACCATTTTGACCGGGGCTACGCGGCAAAGAAACAAAGAAGAAGAACAACAAAGAAGAAGAAGCAGAAGTAAGAAGAAGAAAGCAGACATAAGAAAGACGATAATCAACATGAAAGAAGCTGAGGTGGTTGCTAGGTTTCTGGCGTGTCTCTTTGCTGACCCTGCTAACCCTCTTCTGCTGAGTTTTAAAAAGGCCGGCTATTTTGTCGCTTTTTTTTTTTTGACGTCACATCCCGCCTTGAGTATATCATATCAGCACCAAGTAAACCCCAAGCCAGGAGTTTTTAGGGGTCGTTCTGAGTACCTACTCCGAGGCAGGGACTTGTTTAGCCCCTGTAAAAGTTCCGGATCTCTGTCCTTCAGGGGTGGTTCCTGCGGTGGAGACACGCACTAACGGCCCCGGCCCCGTAAAATTACCCCGAAGTTCCTGCGGTGGAAACGGGCCTATAGTAAAAGGTCTCGCGTAGAACTTGAGGGTGAAATCTGCTCCGTCCTTCAACAGAGTCATTCAAGTAAAACAACTCTGTAAGGGAAAACTTCAATGTAAGACAAACGCATTAGAGTCCATTCTAACACTGATTAAAGCTGTAAGTAGCAATTACACCATCCCGCAAACGAGGGTGCCAGGGGGATGCCGGTGGGACTTAGATGGTACCTGCATGGAGTATTTTTGTACTAGAAATTATGTATCACAAATTGCGTACTACTTCCTGGTTCTTCTATGTGACACTAGAGAACACACACTGATTATACATCATGTTGCTGTATATCATGCGTAGACCACAACATGTAAATTTCATTGAAACCAAATGATCTTTGTCACATATGGCTGACCTCCTGTTGTCAGTAGGTGGCCTTATAAGTATGAGTCAGTCAATATGGGCTTGTAGATGTCTTCAGGCCTGAACTTTTATCCAGCATGTGAAATTTGGGGCAGATCGGCCTGTGTAAAATCAAGCTACAACAGCTTCTTGTGTTATGTCGAAACATCAAATTTGCCACACCGTCACGGCAACACTGTTCGATGAAAACTCACAGCCTTCACTATAAAGTATCATCAAGGTCTCAAGGCTTTTCTGCTCACACTTGAGGTGACTCTGGTCATCTTGCTCGGAGAAGTACATCTAAATATAAAACAGGTCATTTCCTGTTGCCAGTAGTTGGCGCTCTGACTTTAACTCAATAGTTACATGTAGATTTCTTCAGGCCAGGGCTCTTATCACACCTGAAGTTTGGGGCATGGAGCATGTTCATTGGAGTCATAAACTACTGCCGAGGTTTTGGGATGTTACATGAGCCTGAATCTTCATACCTCAAGGTGAAACATACTTTGTAGAAATTCTCCAGGGGGCCCTATGGAGCCATTTTGTTACACCCAAGCACACAACCCATAAAATATCTTATTGTTCTACCAGTTCTGATGCGTGTGCAAAGTTTTGTGACTTCTTAAGCATCTTTGGCCCCTCGAAAATGCAATTATTTTTGTGACATTATTTTAACAGGATCCTTGCATAGGTTGGTGCTAGGGTCCTAACAGAACACCTTTCTGTAATATTGTTCACCTTCATGTTTTAGAGAAAAAAAAACTGATTCTAATGGAGGACGGTGAAATGAAAGAGCAGTGTAAAATGTTAAAAGTAATATAAAAAATGAATAAATAAAATCAATATTTTATACATTACATTATTAAATTATTTAGCTGACATTTTTATTAAAAGTTACTTATACTACGTGCTTTCAACCATGTCAGCACAACCCCAAAAAGTTTAAGAATTGTCTGAGTACATCAGCTTCATCAAATGTACAATCCACTTCAAACGCTACATTTAGAGACAAGAGGAAATAAAAAGGGACTTTATTATTAGTATTATTATTGTTGTTGTTATTATTATTATTATTATTATTATTATTATTATTATTATTATTATTATTATTATTATTATTATTACCATTAATAGTTTATTATCACTACTTTTCTATTGGCCAATAATCTGAACGGATAATAATCTGAACGGATGAGTTTTTCAGTCTGCAGTGGAACGATGTATCAAGTAACAGTGTGAAGAAAAAGTGCTACAAGGGCTGATTGTGTTAATGAACCTATAAAGAATTATCACCTGACTGTGCAGCTTCCCTTGGCTTCATGCAGATTTATAGAGAGTTTAGCTCATTGTTTCTGTGTTTGGTCTGTAAATTCTTTCGGTTCACTCTCACTGCGGTCATTGTGTTTTCGGCCAGAGCAGACAGCAGTATGCTGCAACAAAGCTCTAAAAATCTACTGAACGCAACTTCTGAAGGCGTAATATGCAGCTGTAAGCTAACACGTTTGCAATATCAACCACCTGCAGTTTGATATACAGTATTAACACTTGCTTTCACTGCTGCCAGGAAGTGCTGGTTTAATGACAGAAGGCTGGAGAGGCAATTGTGTAATCACATGTATGTGTAGCTTCAGTGATCATTTTGTGAGCTTGATGTATCCAGGTTTGGCATCTTTGTGATCCCGGCTTAATTATTTGCAGTGTCATTTTGTTTGTTTGTTGGTGTTTTGGATCACAATACAAACCAAAACTGTTCTCTTGATTACAACAAAAATACAGCAGCTTTGATGTGATGACAATCAACACACTAAGACAGTTTTTGAGGTTGCTTTCTGGTCTCCATAATGTGTCTTGCTGTAGCCTGGTGACATTACAGAAATGATAATGTGCTTATGTCTAAATTTGGCACTTTAGGCTGCTGTTAATTAGCTGCTGATGACTAGTGGCACACCATCAGTCCCTGTAAGAATACATTAGGAGTACTGCTCGCTGATTTGGATCCTCTAGGCTGCAGATCCACTTGGAGTATAGTGGACCCGATTGAGTTTGGTCTGTATGGATTGTCCCTGCCTCCACCCACTCTGCTACCTGGTAGGAGCTGCATTTTTTTTAGTTTTATTTAAACAATCCAAATCCAAATACACAACTATGATGAAAAAAGGAAGGAAAGACAAAAAATCACAAAGAAAACACCAAATCAACGACAAAACAAACAATCAAAAACAACTAAATAATGATATCATTACCATCCTCCTAAACTTGGCCTTAATCTATTCCATCCTTTTTCACAGTCCTTAAATTCCCCCAGCCTCATAGAAACTGGGCCTTCTAATACAAAGAAATGTTTTAAAAAGGAAAGAAACAGGGGAATGTCAATTGCTCTTTTCCTTTTGATTCAAAAATAAATCTTTTTTCCTAATTATATAACAGGATTTAAAATGCCAGGACAATCATTTCTTAATTCACTGAGCATTATTGTTTGGGGGCACATGGTTAAAAAAAAAATCATATTTGATGCAAACCATGTTTTGATAGTCATCCAAAAAGTTGCCACATGAGGACAGAACTAAAATAAAGAATCTATAGCAGCTTTATAAAGTAGATGCATTGTTAGGTGCATTGTTTGCAGAGCTCGTCACTTGGCTCCTTGCCTCCCTCCCTTGCACATGCCTTTACACTTTTAAGGAGGTCTAAAGTGGTTGAGAGAAGATCTGATTGGGTTGCACAGTGTGATTCACAACAGTAATTATTCTCCACCGCAGCTCAGCCAGTGAGAATATCTGGTGGCTTGGTGACTGCTGGCTTTCCTCAGATTGCATCTTGAGACAATTGCATCTAGTCAAAGGTTCGGTGTGTGTAGGCAGCCCTAGTGGGCATGTTAATCCTGTTTTTCAGGGACTGACGTGCATGTGGAATGGGCTGCCTTCTTGCCTTTCAGATGCAATCAGAGGTGAGCGTGGCATTTGCCTGCCAATGATTTTGTGTGAGATCAAAAACAGTTAATTCAGCCAGCGAGCAGAATGAGCATCTGACTTTATCCCCTTTGGGCTTGCTCAAGGGGCAAAGCGTGTGTTAAACGGAACAAAGGTTATGACTGTAACTGTAGTTCTATGACAACTAGTGCAGTGCTCAAACTTTGTCACTCCTCCTCCTCTCAAGTTGCTGACTTTGTAGAAGACAACTTAGGCTATTTGTGAGTCCATAAAGCTTGTTAGAGGGTGCCTGCACTAATAAAACTAGGGTTACAATGTGTAAGCAACACAGGCAAGGCAAGACAAGAAGTACCGTGACTAGAAATGAAGTAATAATAAATGTACCATTAAATATATTCTCAAAAGGGGAAAAAGCTCTTCCTCTCTCTCTTTTTCCTGTATTTTTTCCTTCTTCCTCTCAGTGGCTCTACACTGGGACCAATCAGTGTATTTTTGCTGAGGTGCAAGACTGTGTGTACGTGAGCGTGTGTGCTCAACACTCTGGGGAGTTGTTTAAGGTATCAGAGGCGGGAGCGTTCTGAGCTAAACCCTTTGAAGTAACTCATCTGGATGTCAGAGGACACCATTAGATTGTCTAATGTGTGTATATGAGTGTGTGCGTACTGTATATGTGGAGCTGGAATGGAGTTGAACGTCACAAGTGTACATATCATTTGTGCAGAGTGTGTTTACATGCATATTTGTACAGTATGCCCTCGTTTAAATATGTGGGACACATGCAGAAATCATTCTTAAATGTAACGTACACTGTGCGTTGACACCCGGCGTGAGTCTGATTGTATGTGTGTGCCCATGCATATAAGCTCTATGAGCAATTTCCTTGACCAAAGTAACCTTTGAAGTTTCTATCATTAATTAACAACTTCAGACATTTTTTTTTTTTCTGAGTCAAAACTTCCACCAAGTTAATTCTTTCAACTGCAAAGTAAAATAGAAAGAGAAATGCAAGGTCTCAGATACTGACGATGTTGCTACATTTTCAATGATATTAATCACATTTGAATGACTGTATGAATTCAGTTTTGAGGAGGAAGGTACGTCCAGGGTTGTGAAAACATACTGCAGTATTCACAATTTGCAATTAATCTGTATGCTTTGGTTTTTTATTGCTCTATTGAAAGCCTAATAAAAAGTGAATACTCTTCTATATTTTTTCCAGCACCTCCTCAAAGCTTCTTTGTTTTGTTTGAGCACTCCAACAAAGTGAAACTGCGTTCACATTTTCCATCTGGCTAGATCAGTTACTCAAACCTACTCATTGCAAAAGAAAGCCAATGGAGAATTTATTATAGCATTGGTTGGATGAGGCAACAAACAAAACCGCGTAAAGCGCCTCACATATAAACTGTTTCTTTTACTAATTTGCAATTAAACACATAATACACAGCATCTCCTGAGATGCCACTGTGAAGCAGAGAGGGGTAAGCGAAGAAAAATGACAGAACAGCCCTTTACAATCCGGACAGGAGAGGAACGTGGAGAGTGAGAGGAGATAGATCAGGCACGCCTTTGTGGCTCAAGGTTTACTTCAATTATGGACATTTCTGCTCCAAAATTTTATAGGAAAAAACATAAAGTCAAAAGTAAAATGAGCAGTAGTTACAAACAAGGAGCAGCTGGACAGTTTGAACGTTTCTGGATGACAAAGCTTCTTGAAGATATGTACTGATCCCTGGTGCAGGTGGGAAAAAGGGTCTCTTCATCTAATTCTGGAATCTGTTTGGATGCATTGGTGGGAATCTTCGCTGTGGCCATCAGATCATGTTGCTTGCGCTGCCCTCTCCTAGCTTCTCTTAAAGAAATATCTGCCACTTGGTATTGAGTGCCCTCCTTTGCGAGATAACCCTTGATGAGGGAAGTGAGAAATATTAGGGTAGAGATCTTTCCCTAAGAAATGGGACACCACTTCATGCAAATTGCCGTGGCCGACGTGCAGGCATCCATCACGTGTAGTAGCGACGCAATGAAAATGCCGGCTCCAGCGCTTGTGTTGTGGCGTGTGCTATGTTTATTCTTCTCCGTCTGATGAATCAATGGAGAAGAAATGCTGAAAACAGGAGGCGCCTACGACGTCTTCTAGTTCTGATCGATTTTGTTCGGGTAAGTCGATTTGTTTAAATATTTTGATGCTGTGTTCAACCGAGTTGCTGATGAGTTTACGCTAGTCCGACCATCTGTTGTTTGTATAGCCTACATTCTGATCGTACAGTAACAAATTGATCTGTGGGTCGGGGCTCCCTTGGGATCTAAGGCGTGTTTTAAGTGTTGGAAACCACTTCCACTACCTCATTTCTGTTTTTGGACACAACTAGCCTAATCGTGAACGCGCACAACCAAGTGCAAGTGGGTATTTCTAGGGGAAGTGTGGGTATTCGGACAGGCCCTTACTTTCACCCTAATTTACATTACTCCTCCTCAGTCATACCCCCACACACATGCTGAACTGGACTGGATTAGACTGAATGGCATACCCCATCCCCACTTCACCCCTGTGGATTTTGTTTTATTTTTTAATTAATAGGAAATTTAACCTCAATCATCTGATTTGAGTCTGTTTTGGGTTGCGTATAAAGAGGTTTAATTGAAAAATGAAATGATAGTTTGTGTTTTCCCTTCGGGTTTGGACACTAACTATCCAGGCTAATTCCCCAACTAGTTTAAATGAATATTTTTGTAAAAATGTTAATTTAAGATTGTGCTCACTCTCCTGTCTGGTGCTCCACTTATACTTTGCTCATTTGGGGATAAATCTGTGCTACAGCTGTGTTGTAGGAAAGCAATAACAAACAATACCTATGACCATGTACGCGCATGCATCCATGGGTTCATGCATTCACTCACACACAACCTCACAAACATTTGTCACTAGTACAATGACACCTCCCTAAGACAACCTCTTCATGAGTTATGAAGGTGGAAGTGGCAAAATGGTGTGTGTGTGTGTGTGTGTGTGTGTGTGTGTGTGTGTGTGCGTGTATATGTGCATGTCTGTGAATCCATTTGAAAGGTATGTGCCTTTTTCGCTATAGGCTTCCTCTCCTTTTAGCCAACTGGCATGAATACAAACAGAAATCTTCACACACACACACGCAAACACTTGGCCAAATTTCTGCCTCCTAGGAAAAAACAATGACTGCCAAAGGGTGGGGAATTTTTTGTGAACTGACTGACCGACCAAACAAACAACAAACAGAGTGACCTATAGAGCTGCTGGCTACAGCTGAATGAGCATACAAAACTAAGTCCGTTTTATGCAGACTCTAAAGTTATATGAAATCATTAATATAGGAGACATCCTCTTGAGACACTTTTTGTTTTCTATTCACTGGATAATCGTGAATATAACTGCAAAAATGTGCTGGCTTTGCTGCCTTTAGCTTGTGCTTATGCCAAAGTTTACACGGAAATGGAGCCATGTGTGTTTGGGTTGGGGAAATGATCTGGGGTCTGGAGTTTTGCTGGTTTGTAAACCTTAAAAGAACCTAGCAGCTTGCGATGCTCATCGGACCCTGATATATATCATTATTTCCTACAACATTCCTCTCCTCCAGCTACTTAGCATTCCTCCTCAGTGTGTGAGGGATAATCTCCCATACTACTTTAGTGTCAAACATTTGTCATCATCTGTCAAATGCCGGAACCATTCACTGTTTTTGAACAATTTATCCCACTGGAAACACCCACTGAACACCTTTCAGCTTTGTGCAAGATATAAACTGCTGTGACAGTGGTTTATAAGTTTGTACTGCATTTGTTTTTGAAACATATCTAGCCTATACAAACACACTTTATAACCATGCAATGTGCACATCCTGACACACACTTTGAAACACCTGATACTCAAGGTTGTTGCTACATTTCGAGGGCCAAGTGGTAGTGGGCAATGGCTAGGGGTAGGGCCAAGGGCTAAGCGGAGGTGTACAAGGGGGGTATTTGGATTGGGCCTTAGTCTGTCACCAGAAACAAGTGGGAAAGGTGCAGAGAAGTAGACATGGAAAAATGAGACAGAAATATGGAGGCAACTTTAACAAAACAAACAAAATGCAATAATATCCATGCAAACATGAGACTGAAATAGAAGCAAAAAAAAGCACTTACAAACAAAGTAAATCTTTATGGACGGACACTTGATCCTTTAGGCGTTATTTGCAAAGTGAGGTGAATCATAGCCAGAGTCTGTGGTATAGTGTACATCCTACTGCTGACCAATCTGTGAGGATATCTTAAGCCTGGGGGAGGTGAGAATAGACCCTATATCCACCACAATTACTGTCCAAAGTCCACAGGAGGAGAGTGGGCTGGGGAGAAATGGACAGGAGCAGGAGAGAAAGGTGTGGGGGTGGAAGCCTGAGAGCAGATAGGCTTAATAGGAGTGAAAGTCGATGATTGAGATTACAGGTGTGGGGTGTATTATGCAAGATTAAAATGGCCGCATAGCTGCTTTACATTAGTTAATAGGAGAAAGTGACAGGGTGGGAGTGAATCTCTACAATCTGATATGCTTGGGTAACTTCAATAGATTAAGTTCTTAATAGATAATCTAACTGGTTAATTAGTACACTGATTAATCTGCTAATAGATTATAATTTCAGATCATGTGTTATCACTTTTGCAGCTCCCTTGACACCTTTGATCCCACATAGCACTTTCATGTAAATGACGTGAAGGTCAGTGAAGCGTGTCTACAGTACTGGGATCCAGGTGCCTCACATTTACAACTCGGCTGTAAAGTGACATCTTGTGGATATTATCTCTTCGAATACACACGTAATTAAATGAAATGGGATAAACTAAGATACAAATATAAAGCAAGGTAGCTAAGCAAATATAGCAAAACATAATTTCTATAATCCTACTAGATATTGGAATTAACAAGAGCGAAGTCGTGAAGCAGTGGCGGCCCTAGCACATTTGACTTTTTAATGAGCACAAATTCAATAATACACATTTATGACTTAACCTTTAAAGCTACTCTTACCTTTCTTGCATTTCACACAGCACTCCCTAGGCCTACTCCCCCCTCCTCCATTACGGGGACAGTGATGTCTGATGAGTTTTATAATAGAAAACGTAAACGCTAACGTTAGATAGTACTGGTGACTGGCAGCAAACAAGGAAGATAATACAGAGGCTCAGGCAACTTAGGCTACAGTAGGCTAACTGTTAGCAACTGGATGCTGTGTTGTCATATAACATTATAGCCTGTGTTACATTAGAGGCAAACTAAAAATACCTCAGGATGATGCTCAGGATGAAGCTGCATCAGTCTACGCCATCGCTCAAAAGCAGAGCCGATGTTGACCCAAGTTTTGGCTCTTGCAGCATCAAGCTCTCTCTTAGTGTTAGCTTTTTCTGCTATGTTCTTTCTTTTGCCAACTGATTTCCCAGTTGGATCGGCTAGAGGTGCAATCGGTGGTCCACGTTTGTCTGCCATTGTTACTGAGGAAAGGTTATATCCACAAGCATCTCTGTTATTAGTTTATATCCACAAGTGTCCCTGTTACTAGCCTTTTTACTATATGTGATACACCATTATTCAAAGACTTTTTGTCGTTTTGACACGATAAGCATACAGCATGTTTTGGGGTTCACGTGACGTCGGATCACTCGCCCATCTCCTGCAGAGAGCACATATATTGTAAGGAGCTGGAGAGGGGGGCCAGGGGCGGCAGGTAGGCTTTGCTTTGTATGTGGCCTTATTTAATATTTCAAAATAATACTAGTAAAAGTATTAATAAAGAATCGTAAAATATAAACATTTTGATTTTGTTGTCCCTCCCCCATTAGTGGCAATGTCATGCAGTCTTCAAAACCATACAGATACTGTACATAAACAGTCTATTCCAGCTAGTGGCTCAACCCACCTGTGGAATGAAGCTTTGAAGCCTTTTAACAAACTGTATGTGTTCGTGTGTTGTATATGTCTGGAGGAAATTGTTGTGGAGGGTTGCACTTGCTTATAATGGATTGTAGACAATGGAAAACAGAAGTCTGAAAGGTCACCTTTACAGGATTGCAGATTAACCATATACTGGATACAAAGAACTCCCTGTGAACCAAGCTATTTGGCCTGTGAATGGGTCGTTGAACCTTCTTAGTTCATAATAACTACCTATAAAAACTGGAAAGTTGCTTCGGACAGCAGGGGCGGACTACCAAACTATCCGTGTTCGAACGCATTAGGACAAAGAGAAACAAACATGAAAGAGCAATGTGAAGAGAAAAAGAGTTACAGTGAGTGTAAGAGAGTGAGACAGAGTGAGGGGGAAAACAGGAGAGATGTCCCATCCTATTACGAGTCCCTCGCTGGTAAAGCACTGAGGTTTGGTCTGTGAATTATGAATAGAAATATATCAAATATGGATGGGTCCCTCCCTACTGTATAGCAATGGGGTGAATGCGGCGCGTCCGTCTGTCTTGCAGTCTGTATACACATAAACACACTCCAACACATACAAACAACAAAACAAGGAAAGAAACATCCAAATGCAATATAAAGGACACAATTTGAAATTTGAAATGATTTTGAAATTAAAAGCCTTGTTTCATTTGAATAATGCATACCAACATAAATTACGTAATATATCATGAATGGTAGTTTTAGGGTTCATATACAGTTATTGTCACAAGGGCAGATTGCCAATTCAATCCTTGTGCGCGCTCACACTACACTGACTGGGATGAAAGATGCATAGCACATGAAGGCAATTCTTCTGCAGAAGGACATGAAGTCCATGCCCGGTTTTTGCACCACGGTACTTCTGAAAAAGACAAAGCCGAGAGGTATTGAATTTAACCTGATGATGCATTCCAAAAAAAATTCAGAGCAAAATTAAGGTTATTTTTCTCTAAATAACTGATTATAGTAAGTCTTTAAAAAAAGCATTTGAATGAACATAGCAAGACACAAATAAACCCAGAGCTGAGCAATATATTGATATTACATCAGTATCATGATATGAGACTAGATATCTTACATGGTAAGCGCTGTCATGCCTGGTTTTAAAGGCTGCATTAGAATAAAATGATGATTTTTTCTTAACTTTCCAGACCGTTCTAGTTGTTCTATTATTTGCCTATACCCACTTAGTTATTATATCTATATTACAGATGATTGTTATCAAAAAAAATCCTATTGTGTGAATATGTTGTGAAAGCACCAACCCTAAAATAGTGATATTGAGGTATTTGGTCAAAAATATTGTTGTTGGATCCATAACATAGTTTTTGTTTGTTTATTTTAACCTTATCTAAACACAAGGTAGATATAAATATACACATAAAGTTATGAAACTGAACACAGGGTGGCCCATTTATGTGTGAGGTGCATATAGGTAAGCTCCAGGTAATGGGAATCAGGTGTGTGGAATGGGAAGCAAACCATGTAATGTAAGTATGTCGTATAAGCATGAAGTATAGACGTGGAAAACTGAATTTGCTGTTTTATTCTTAGCTCAGAACACTCAGAACAAGTTAACCCATTCACCCCACAGTGGCTTGTTTAGACATTTTGTTTAAAGGTCACCACAATTGTGATATCTGATTATCTTCATGTTGCCCTGACCTAAATGAACCACGTGTATAATCAGTTTATCAGTTTATCTACAGGTGTGTACTCAATACTGGTACCGGCCAACTGTAAGCAGTAATCAAAGCATGCATTTTGGAAATAAGATATACTACCCAGATATAAACCAAAGAAAAGTGAAACAATGCATTTTGAAATAAGTTTAGTTTAGTCTATTTACGTAGGGACAGTGCAAATTAATAAATACACATGGTATAAAAATACCAGAATTAGCCAAAGGGCTTTTTTTCATCTGTAGTCCTTTGCCCAAGATGTTATGCAAGGCTTTCTAAAATACAACAAAGCACAGAAAAGCAAAATGAGGAATTTGGTCATAAACCTAAGTATAGGACAGATTAAAATTTTGACCGCATGGTAGGACCAGATGGAAAGTCATTCACCAAAGTCATCCAGATTTGTCTTGGATATACCACATTTCATAGTCATCAATCCAAACATTTTTAAGAAATTCATGAAAACCAAGGGTGTTAACCTCATGGTGGCGCTAGAAGAAATGTCAGGGGAGTACTAAAATCAGTAGGATTCATCCTCTGGGGTGCATGCATGTCTGTACAAAAGTACGTTGCAATCTAGCCGACAGTTAGGTTGATATTTCAGTCTGGACATAAGAGGTGAATAGACTCATAACAGACCTACAATGCCATTCCAACAGCCGTGACACCAGCATCTCTGAAGAGTGAAAAAGGAAAGGACTAAAGTATGATAAACTAAGAGAATACAAAATCAGGAAAAGGTTATGCATGTTTCAAAAGTGCTGCATGCTGCAAACTGTATTTGGGTGGTATAATCCATTCCCTGGAGATCTTTTATAAACATCAACAGGAAGTTTTGGGTTTCATCAAGTGTAGCTTAACATTTAGAAAGCACAGCGAAGTGGATGGCCATTAACCAAATGAGAGCAGAGGCTCACAGCAACAGAGTAATGGGTATAACATAACAGCTGTTTTTGCTGATATGTAATAATGTTTCCGAAATGTAAATTATGCTGAATTTACAATGCAAACCACTTATGTGAATGTGCTACCGATTATGTTTTTCACCTTGATTCTCCTGGTCGTTCTTTGGCTTTTATGCGCTGAGTAGACTATGGCTATTATTTGACACCCAGCCCTTGGTCAAGTGTTAAATTCTACTTGAGAATAAACGGTATGTCTGGACAAAATGCATTTATTACACACTTGGTTAGCACACAATTATGATAATATTTGCTCACCATGAGCCTATCCAATCAATGGTTAATTATTGCCACTTAAATATACAGCAGAGGCAGAGAATGAGTCTGGTTCATAATTAAACATTGACCTTAATGTAACAATTCAGTCATGGTAGCCTCCTTCACTTTGTCCCTCCAGAAAAGCTCTTGTCTCCTCTGTCTGGAACTCTGCTCCACTCGACTGTCATGGCTTCTTGCCAGTGCAAACATATGCTATTATGCCATTAAGTACTTGCACAAAGTATTGTCACTTTACAGTCACATAAACGGTGGATGCAGTATGTCTAGGCAGCACAGACCTATTGTACATGCACACGTACACTCACTGGCCACTTTATTAGGTACACCTGTGCAACTGCTCGTTAATGCAAATAGCTAATCAGTAAATCACGTGGCAGCAAACATGGTAAAGGCGACCTGCTGAAGGGTACAATCTGAACGGGCTCACCAAAACTGGACAATAGAAGACTCCAATGGCCTCCACAGTCACCAGATCTCAGTCTAATAGAGCACCTTTGGGATGTGGTGGAACGGGAGATTCACATCATGGATGTGCAGCCGACAAATCTGCAGCAACTGTGTGATACTATCATGTCAATATGGACCAACATCTCTGAGGAACGTTTCCAGCACCTATGCCATGAAAAATTACAGCAGTTTTGAAGGCACAAGGGGTCCAAACTGGTACAAGCAATGTGTACCTAATAAAGTGGCCAGTGAGTGTGAATAAACAACATACTATGCAGGATCTCTGTACAGCATCCTTTGATGATGCTTTCATTTTGTTATTTTGTTCTCAATCTCTGTCGCTTTCTCCATGTATTAAATTCTGTAGGGCTTCAATGTAACCCGAGAGTGTTACCTCACAAACATGTATACCTGTTCTGTTGACTGCTAATCATAATAGGAAAAAAAAAAAACAATCAATAATTAAAAGGGGTAAATGTACTGTTCATACTTAATTTATTTTTTTAATCCACCATTGAGACGATAAATTCCTTGGAAAATACTAAGCAATGGTGTATATATTATATAATTTTACAAATGCTTTCAGGGCACACTTTCTCTTTTCCCTTTTGTTATTAAGCAATGATATAATAGTGCAGCAATTAAAGTCAAAGGGATTAGATGTGCTACAACACTATTAATACCTAAATCAAAGAGGGACCAGAGACAGATGAGCAATTATTGCCGTTTAAGTCTGCTAAACAATGATGAGGAAAAGAAGAATTTCTGCAATTAAATGGTAATGCCCTCCATTGGTCTTCATATCAGGAAGATGATTATTAAAGCACGAGAACCCAAATGAGCTCCGACATCTAGAGGTAGTAGTGTTGCTGGATTCAGTAAAGTTAAGGAAACAATAGAGTGGCCATACCTGATTCATACAATAAGGAAGGTTAAAGTGATGTTCAATCCAAAATGGATTAATGTACTTTACCATTAACTGGGAACTGATGGTATAGTATTTAGTATAACTGCCCTATCACACTCACACAAACAACACAGCAGGACTTTACAAGGTTTCCTATATTGTGATTAATTACCAAAGCAAGACTCTACGCTGATGACATTCTTTTAAGACTATCCTAACCCTTCTCGATACAATGACATCAGGGTGAATTGCCCAGATACAAAATCTGGTCCAGGTCCATATTGACTACACTTCATTTTTTTCTAGGTAAAATAAGGTATTTCATATATTGTCATTTAACTTGCAGTTTTAACTTCATCACTTTGAGGAAAAGCTTTATTTCTTAATTTATATTTTCATCCAAAATAGTGCACAGTTCCAAAGTTCCCCAAGTAACTGTTCAGGAAATCAACAGCAAAAAGTCACACTGAGTGTCCCTGAAACTTTTAAAAGCCTACTCTATATATCAGGTAATGTAATGCAGAGCTCTGTCAGTAGTGTAAAACACTGACCCAGATGCATGGCTTTTGTTTTAAATGTCAAAAGAATATAGATATATTGAAGGATAGAGAGTAACTCCAGCTTCTTGAGTTGGTAGTGAAAGACTTAGTTCAGATCAAGAGACTTGTGTCATGATGGGCAGATTTTTTGGGGGGGGTAAATCCAAAGTCTGGTCTGTGAAATACAGCAGAGTATTAGGACCACTGTTATAAAATAAGAAGTTACTTCTCCAAACAGAAGACAGAGTCTTCATGTTTACCCTCTGCAGCAACACCAGTTGCAAAGGTCTGGGTGAAGGTAAATATAGCCTAGACCAGCAAGTGTGGTGATTATTAAATACTCTCAGCGAGTCACAGGCAATTATGCATGGTTGTTAGCACAACTGTTTACCTTCATTAAATTGAAAACACCAGGCTGCTACAGTATAACCATATAGACCTCTTCACACACCAGACTGGTCAGTTATAACTCTCTATATTCTGTCTTCTTGTTGTTGTTTAATGAAGAAGACATCCAGTTTCCAGGGTGTCAACTTTCCAACTTTATTTTTGGCCAAAATAGCGTCTCATGTTATGACCTTGAAACACATTGCAGTGCAAATGCTGTTGTGTGACAATAACTACTAAACTACGTGACCACATATGTGGTGAGATACATTAGAATGATTGCTGTCGTACTCCATCTGTCTTTGGGTGCACATACGTGGTGATGTGCATTCATGTTGTGACGATCTGAACCATCCAGACATTCCCTGAGGTAAAGCTTTCTGTTGAGCTCGTTATCATGTTTAACGGTGGCACAGCTGTTTCAGAGCTACGAGACCAGCGATGTGATTGGCTGAGCGACTATTTAACAATCACCACACCCACTGATCTAGGCTATACTCACGTTCACCAAGCCTTTTGCAAGTTGCATTGCAGCAGAAGGTGCGCATGGAGACTCAAAATATATCCTAGGAGAACGCAAAATATTTTTTTCACCCACCTTTTTTTTCTTTCTCCGTCATGTCCAATCCATGTGCATGTGTGTTGACCTGGTAAGGATAACACTGAATGACAAAGTTGATCTACAGGAGAATAACACCATTCAGCCACGACATTAAAACCACTGACAGGTGAAGTGAACAACATTGATCATGTTGTTACTACGCAATGTTCTGCTGGGAAACCCGGGGTCCTGGCGTTCATGTGGATGCCCCTGCCACACTCCACCCATCCAAACACCACTGCAGACCAATGTTATTAGCTCCACTAGCCAGTGGTTGTTATGTTTTGGCAGAATGAGTTATATTTTGAATTGTCATATGATGCCTGAATTTTGAATTTTTGACATTTGTACCATAAATTGATGCACCATAAGGCACTAATTAGTGCATGAAACTTACCCAGAATTCAGGAAATGAAATGTCTGTGACTCAAAACTTCCTAGTGGGGCTGGCAGAACCACCCACTTACAGTGTACAAGTCCAAGTTGCAAGTCCTAATTTTACCAACCCCTGTCCAGGTCTCAAGTCTACAACCTTGCTATCTACTCATCCTCTCCCTCACTCTTACTCTCTCTGATTTCATCCTGAACCTTGGGTTCCCTGGGGAAAAGGAAAAGGCAAGGAATTGGAAAAAGCATGGAAGGCTGAGTTTCGCATCTGTGACTTGTCAAATATTCATGTCTACTCCGTGCAATCCATACCTGCACTACATCCAAATTGTGACACACAGTATGTGCATTTTGAGCTAGCTTCTTTACTGTAGCACTCCTGTCACACATGTCATCTATATCTTACCAGCACTATGTAAAATACAGAAAATGTATATATATATATATATATATCCCTCTCATTCTAGCACTAGTAATCTGAACTCCCTGGGTCTGGAGATGGTTCTCACAGATTTCACACATCGCCCATGGCATGCTTCAGTCCTTATTAGGACTAGAGTTCCATGCTAACTACAGTTGTAACATGTCAAATCAATTTATTCTTTCGGTGCTACCGAGTGTACTCTCCGTCAAGTACCGCAAAGATCACTGGAGTGTGGATACCACAAAGATTATCTGTTGGCTTCACTTAAAATCGTCATTATAGGTGCTCACATGCCTTGCACACATCTGTAAGGTGCCTTTAAGGTGCTGTGGAATTTGAGTTATTGAGATATGTGTGAGTGAGTCATATGTATGCTTCTGCATCTGACACAAAACCCCTGAGAAATCGAATGTCACATTAACATGCAACATGTATTAGCATTTAAGCATCATGTAGTTTTCTGATCTTTAAATCTTTTGACCAATTTTCAGTGTTTTTTCCTTCTCACTCACTCACTCACTCACACACAGTTACACAAACATATAAATGCACTCAGGCATATGCGATTTATCAGTTTAGTCTTATGTGGAAGCACATTCTAAAACTGCATTCTTATGTGTGTGTGTGTGTGTGTGTGTGTGTGAGACAGAGAGAGAATGAAAGAGAGAGTGTGCTTGTGAGTGTGCATACATAGTAGCATCTTACACTTACACAGGCATGTTTTTGGAGATTCTGGTGGACATTGATTGATAATGGCACAGCACCACCTTGGGGTAGACAATGAAGTGATATAAACCACACACACACACACACACACACACACACACACTGACACAGACACGTTTACAGCCAGCTTTCCCAACAACTAATTTTCTGTAATTGAAGAATGCGTGTAATATATCCTCATCACCAAGCAAATGAGAGAGACGAAGAAAAATGACAGTGGAAAAAGACATGAGAGAAGGCGAGGGTGCATTTGAATCACTTTGCATGGGGTTTGAAACCAATGCATTCACACAGTGCAGTAAATTAAGTTATTTTTTCTTCACCTGTGTTCTTCTCAAAACATCACAGCCTCGCAAAGCAGGGGGGCGAGGGGGCATTCGATTATTTTGAATTAATCAAAAAACTGTAAACACTTTCAACCTAAAGGAACAAAACAAAACAACGACTACAAGTTAATATATGAGAATTTCCAGATGCCGTCTTCTGCTGTCGGCTGCATCACAGGACTGCATCGTCTCTTGGCTACAAGCCTCTGTCTTACTTCCTCCCCAGTGTGTTATCACAACTCTATACACACTTTTATCTGTCTCTGTTACACTGGGGATATTTAGAGATGTTCTTTCCTTTCATTCCGGAAAAGAGTCGCATTGGAATGGGTGACATCAACCGGAACACCAGTGCCAATCTCAATCTGACCTTCCGATACCGGATTCCTGCGGAAATACAATTATAATTAAATCTTTATCTTCCCTCCTGACTCTCACAATGATTAAATTGCAGTTGGGGGTATGTAGTTCTGTGACTGCTTCCGCCTAATGTGATGCAACCTATTTCTATGTTATTTATTTATAAATTCTGCCCTAGACAGTGAGTTACATTTTTTGCTGGAGTTATTATGCCTCATCTTCACTAAATGAGCTGGAATGGGTATCTCAAGCTAAATGAGCCTACAGTAAGCATGCTGAATGATAGGCCAGCCGGCGCCAGCAGTTAATCTTCTCTATTATGCAGGGGACAAAAGTTTTAAAAGAAAAATAAATCTATTTTCAAAACTGAATTCAAACAGAGGAATATGTTAATAATGCTGTTATGATACTCAAATAACTTGTATGGAAGTCCTGAAAGGCATGACCACATACAGTATTTATTAATAATTCATTTAGCTATCTCCTTGCGAGTTAGTATGATTGATTGATGTCCGCTGGCCATTCTGTTACTGCATCTCTTCCAGGTGGTGTTTGTAGGATCCCCTGCAGGTGCAGTGTGTAGAGTTCTAGGGATATCTACCTATATTTGTCAAATTATTTCTTTCAAAGACAGGTGGGGGTTGTTTTGTTGACCTGACTGTTAGACTTTGTCAGAGCAGTGAGGCTTGGTGAGGGTAGCTTTGCCCTCCTGCCCTTCCCACAGAAGGGTGCTAGAGCAATGGCCTGCATCTTTATGTGACCCCAAGCTATGGCCTTGTGTCATGTTGGTCTCACAACAGGGAGTACAGGAATCGATCTTTACCGTTTCATGCCTTTAGAGTCTTTGTGAAATACAGTAAAGCAATGGTTGCAAACCTTAAAAGGTAACTTTGGTATTTTTCAGCCTGGACCCTTTGATCCCATGTTTTGTGTCCAAGTGACTAATGGGAAAAACAATTTTTGAAACTGGCTCAGCATTAAGCAACAGCAGGAGTGAAAACAGGCTGCAATGTGACCATCACACTGTTAATTTACATCCACTAAAAGTGCTTGTTTTTTTGCCACTGACATGTCTAAGAGTCTGACAACATTAAGAAAGGATGTCTCAACAGATAGACCTCTTTGTGGAAGAGCAAAATCTGTTCTGTCAAACCAAAAGCATTCCAAAAATTGCCATTGCCAAACCCACCAGATGACTCAATATGAATAAACAGCAATTTCAACACGTAGATCAAGCATATCACATCTAACTGGGAGAATTAAGGAATTATTTCAACCAAACCAGAGCTGGTGATTGTTAGAACAGTGAAAAGACAAACCAAGACAGCTTTTGTTAGTTTTATTTTGTTTCTGTCAGCTTTGAATAAAGTGTGTTTTAGGATGATAAAAATGACTGTTTATTTGGTTTGGCAGTCGTGATTTTGGAGCAGTTTAAAGGTCCTTCCCTGTAGGAATCCTTTCCATAATGTTGCCAGGCACTTAGAATAACAACCCCGATATTGCAGCCTGTTTAGCCACTGTCATTTGCAGCAGTCTCGCTCAATACTGGGCAAGTTTTAAAAACAATTCGTCTCGATTAGTCACTTACTGAGACACAAAAACATGGGAAAATAGGGCCCAGATTGAAAAACACCAACGTTACCCTTTAACCCTAGCTCTGTGAAAAAAGACAACACTCTTTTACATTGTCACTGCTTGAGTCCTTGAGTTGTGCAAATGCAGTCTCAGAAGTTAATAGCTAATGGATATTGTTGTTCATTCTGGACAAACTTTGACTTTGACCAAATTGGACCCAAAGGTTTCTCTGTCTCACTATACAAAAGAAAATAACGTTCACAAACAGTTTTCGGTATCTAGGGCCTGCCGATAAATGCTGACATAATGGGGTTTACATCTGTACAGAATGGCCACAAAATATCCATGTGCCATGGAGGTGTGAAACACTCCATGTTGGCTGTACTAGAAGAAAAGCATATAATCCACTTATTCAAATCATTCACTCCACAAACTGTAAATAATGTGTCCAGGGTAATTGTTCCTGCACGTGATACCATCCATCATGCAAAAAATCTAGATATGGAGCAATTTCAAGGCTTTTCACTTGACTCCTAATACTGTTGGGACACTGCTGGACTCCACATATGATTTGTTCACTTGCACAACTTTATACTGGACATGGAAAGGCTTTAAAAATAAATACAGTGAGCTTAAAAAGCCGTTGTTGTCTCCTGTGTTCATCAGACAAAAGAATGCCATGTGAACTCAACTACCCAAGGTGCCTCAACTTTCACACTTCAGTATGAATGCTGCCCATGGACACAGTCCTCAAACTTGATTGGGCACTACTGTCATAAGCCCTTTTTAGGAATTATGCAAATTTGCAGGAAAGCCCGATCAGTCTTTTTTCAGCAGTGGCAGTATAAAAACAAAATTGGGGAGTACGGCAAAATGCCGCCGCAATTCCTTGTCTCCCCAGTTGCTTATCTTTACAGTGTCTGTCAGGTTTGCGTTTCCCTCTTGCTACTAGCTGCTTGCTAATTCCTGCTATCAGCTGTTTGCTGTTTATCCACCGCCAGTGGGTCGCATGTGCGGCGTCATCAACAGCTGCTCCCACACGTCTTCAACAGCCCCTCCCGTTGCGGAAGGCCACCTCGGTCTTTTTAAACTAAAAGGGTTCCACCAATATGACTACCCTATGAGGCGGAAAATTGGGCACCTCGGATCAACTCGCCAATCTGGTTGTGTGTGTCTAAATGCTCCCAGCTTGCCGGCAAAACGGCCCAACATTCGCGGAAAATCTGGCAGTGTAAAAGGGGCTACAGTGACACGTGACCCTGTGATATCACCAAGCCAGCAAACCTCAGCCTCTAGGCTTAGTATCTCTCTCTTACTCCTGGACCACCAGAAAGGAGGCTTGTGGGTTCTGGAGGACGTGCTAGGCCCTGTCTGCATGCTCACAGCGGGAAAAAAACCTCTGCCCTGCATGTGTCCAGCTCTCAGCACATGGGCAGTTTGACTGAAACCAGAACTCTCCAAACTTGAAGTGACAAGTTGTGCCTACAGCTAACAAAGGGTTTGCACGCTAACATTTTAAGTAAAGACAAACAAAGCCAAGTTAGCACTAAACTGCAAATTCTGTAAGGACACACCAAGAGAACACATTCCTCTGCATTACTGGAACACAACACAACCCTCTTCTTAAAAGCCAGGCTTATTTGCAACAGACAACACAAGCAGCATGAAAAAGCAACACTTCCCTCCATTCTTGGACTGGGAAAGTAACAACTGGGCATAGCATTAGTACAGTTGTACAGGCTAAGCAAGACTGTTTAACTTTGTCAGTTTTGATTTAATACTATTCAATGAGTTATCATAGCAGCTTAATATCATTTTAACTAACCCAGGCACCGTATATGCATCATAGATCATTTACACATTTGCTCACTTCGAGGGGGAACTCAAACTTCTCCTACTTCTCCAAATGTTACTTTGTTCTGACTAACCCAATGTTGTTGGGTTGAACCTCCCCTGACCTCTGAGGTAATTTTTGATTCAGCCATTTTCTTTATAGTTTGCTGTTGTCAGCCATTTTGTTTTGTAGGCCAGTTTGCGCCTTTCTTTCTTTCTTTGTGAATAAGTACATTTGAAATCATACCTGCTGTCTTTTTGATATTGCAAAAGTGTGAATGAATAGACAGCCACTGCTATGTCAAGAACTCAAAAATCCTCCAATCTTTACTATTAATATGGTAATTTTGGTTATAGTTATTAATTGAATTGTTAATCAGAGTCCCGAATTAATAGTTTTGTGTATTATATGAGACTGATTCCATAAAGTGTCATTATATAGCATTTCGGGAATGGTACTGAATAAGGTGATTTAATGTAAATTGAGTCATGCTGTTTAACATAATTAATAATCATAATTTTTTCCGATAACCATTTTGATATTTTAAACCATGAATTTCCAACCCATTGCAAGGTAAAGTTCCAACAATAAATAATCCTACTGACTAATTTTCAAGAACCTTGTGTGAACATAAGCGTGAGAGTATTTAGCACAATAAGAGAGACATTTGCATTTCCCTAGGAAACGTACAGGGAGGAACCATAAGGTAAATGATGGCTAACAATCTATTGTAGGTGATATAGTAATTTTCTCAGCCTTGACGCTGAATGTGAAATATCCATCAAAGTTAACAAAGGAAGAGTTACCATCTGGGCTTATTGTCTGCTGTCAAAGACATACACGCTTCAGCTACCAATGGCAGGCTGTTGCTCACTCCCCTTCTGTCTCTGTCTTCTCCTCTTCTCTCTCCATCTCTCCATTTCATGCTTTATTCACATGCTATCTCTTTCTCCCCTTCTTTCCCTTTGTTGCTCTCCCCCCTCCTTTCCTTCTGCCTCTGCCAGGCATTGAAGAGGGATGATTACTAAATGATTGCTGGCTAGATGATTGAATGGCACAGTTGACATTTTCCCCATCAGTACTATACAGTGGGAAAGGGGATATCCGCACTGACCTTCCCCTCCAGCATTATGTATTGTGTGCAGCTATTGTAGTTGGCTGCTTTCTTCTCATCATACTCCCCTGACTTCTGAGGGACGGGGTTGTTACAGACCCACTGATGTTGACCCCAGTCCTTGCTGGTTGGTTGCACCTGTGTGTACTACATGTGTGTATGTACTGGACAATGTCTGCGTTTCATGCCGTACTGTGTAGATATGAATGAGAGAATGTTTTTAAGGAGCAGTGGGTAGGATTTAAGCAACACATTCTTACTCCTAACTCGCTAGTTTTGGCAGCTTGGTCAGTTGCCCTACACTTCAGACTGTGACACTATAGGTACCCCTCTAGCATCAGCTCAAAACATATCAGTTTCCATGTCAATTTTTGCTAGTTACATGGTGCAGTAGCTCTGAAAATACACTTTCATCTACAGGAAATGCAGGTTTGCCTACTGTTTAGGCAGCAAAACTACTTGGTTAGGCTCAGGGGAAAAAAAACACGGTTTGGGTTAAAATAACTGTTTGTTACATAACAGTAACTTGTTGAGTATGTCGCGTGACAGGTACATCATGTGACGTACACTTCATATGTCACATGCTGTTAACTAGTCACAGTGCTAATTAAATTCAAAGTTCGCTTTTTGGTTCACACAAGACACAAACATCAGATTCCTGGGTGAAAGTCCTGTGTGTGTTTGGCCCATCCACCACCACCAACCCCCCACCCTACCTAGAGGTTCATGTTCTTTTTGTGGGTTTACACTGTAGTAAGTTGAAAGCCTGGTGCATCATATACAGACGCTATAGGATGCCTTGTGCATCGGTATCAGAAACTGAGGGCCACTGACTAGGTTGCCGTACCTGATGAGCTGGAAATGAGAACTGGCTGAGTGAGGTGGTTCTACTGGCAGATATTAGTATAATATTAATAACTATGTTTTCTTTAGGGTAAAATCACCTGTAATTAAGACATGTTATGTTTCCGTAAGTTTAGAATGAGCTGTTTATATCTATAAAGGGAGAAGATCCTCTTTCATAGAGCCCACCATGTTACACCACCATGTTTCTACAAAAGCCCAGAAAGGACACTCCAAACACTACATTCAGAGAGGCCCCTGGTGTTACCACAAGTGTTCAATGAGGTTGAGGTCAGGACTGCTGGCAGGCCATTCCATCCTCTCCACTCCCAAACTCTGGAGGTAGTCACTGATAAACCCCACTCTGTGGGGGTGAGCATTGTCATCTTGGAGGATCGCATTTCGGTCCCAGACTGTGATGATATGGGATTGCCACTGGTTGCAGAACTTTATCTCAATATCTCTCTGCATTGAGATTGCCTCCAATGAGGTGCTGACAATCAGGCACCTGATTGTCAGCACCTGGGTGTAACAGAGGCTCAAAACAAGAGTCAATAGCAACAGCAAAAAAAGCCGTTTGGCACTGGCAGAGAAGATTTGGCAAATTTTTCATGGGCGCAACCTACATACTCAGCTCTGCTGCTCATCCCACACATGCATGTTCCTTACAAATGTGGCACCATTTCAAAGGGAAATAAACAGGCTTTCCAACGGTATAAGATGTATTGCCGAGAAGCATTGTTACAGCAAAGAAATAATCTACCAAACACAAATTCCCTTACTTTTTGTGCTTAGTTCATATGGGACAGGCTGGTAATTCTTTTCACACCAAACTGCTGGTCAGCAAAGATCAGGAAATACAATTAAATTGTTTATTCAAACCAGTATGAATATTGCTTGTTTAAAAAATTAGGCTTCAGATAATATAATAATTATGAATTATTCATTTGATCAAGCCCCGGCAGACAGCGCATCAGAGAGAGTCAAAGTTACAGCTCTTAAGGATTACGGCACCCGGCATCCCGACACAACCCCACTCAAAACATTTTGATTCTTTTGATCTGAGGACCCTTACAGACTAAAGGAATTTGAATAACTTACAGGGTAATTGAGGAATGGACACATAATTTGAGGTAGCAAAAAAAAGGGTTTTATACATACTTCTATTTAAAAACAAAGAAAAAAGAAAAGAAAAAAAACTTAAAAAAAACTTAAAACCAGACCAGCCGTTTAATTGAGATAGGCGATTATTTGTCAAATGTATAGCCATTCTGGGCTACTGAAAGGAACTAGGTATTTAATTGGGACCAGGCTTTTAACTGAAGTTTTACAGTATGTTTGAATATAAATAACCATCCATATGTAGCAGCTGGGTGCCAGGACATAAACTTTGTTGACAAATCTTCTGCTGTTTAAATTGCAGACAGAAAAACTCCTTGCAATACTTCCCAAGGTATTCTGGCAGAGTTGTTTTCTAGCAAACTGTATACAGGACAAATCCCAGCTAGTGGTTGCTGCATCCCTGAAAAATATGCCAAGGTAATTCACTGTCCCCAGGCTAGACAAAATAAAAGGAAATAAATATATAAAGTATGATAAAAAAAAACTAAAATATATGTATGCCTTTGAATTACTGTATCCATCGTGTATGATAATCACTTGTTTACTCAAAATATATGTATGCAACACATCAAAGTCTTTTTTTTAACGTTTTCTGTCATTTTCTGTCAAGACTTTCAGTCACTTATCCTGTGTACTTATGAAATCTTTCCTCTTCTCCCACCCCCACCAATACCTTGCTCTTTCAACTTCACATATTGATGCATTGCTGGTAATTTTCATCCCTAGCACTTCCTCTAAGGCAAATCTGTCAGAGCCTGAGGCGAAGTCCATCTCTCTGTCCTGTCTCGGTAAGAAAAATAAAACACCTCTTTACTTAATTACGCCAACCATACCTTTCTAACTTTTCCAGAGATGCTCTCTACTCTGACACACATTCGAAGCAAAGATAAACTTTAATTATACACGCATTAATGTATAGACAATTTCCCCAGCTGCCAGGATATGGAGGGTTTTATTGTTTTATTCCTGTCCCTCTCCGCTCCGTATGGGAACTTGTGTGTATTAATTACAGTTTGTAAATGAAGCTGTAATCTATCTTTTAAATGAACAGCTGTCTGAATGCCTGGTGGGATGCTCCCAGGTGAGCTTTCTTTATGTCCCCCACACCGTCTAGAGATATTTATTCAGATGGAAGACAACAAATGATGATGGGCTATCATCTATCATGATCAACGTTAATTTAAAGGAACAGAACACTCCCTGATTGTCGGTACAGCATCTAATAGCGCTCTCAGAGCCTCAAATTTTGCTCTTGATGTGAGTGTGATGTTGAAAGTCATCATTCCAAATTTGAAAAGAGAAAATAGGGAAAGCTATTCAACCCTGTTGACGGACCAGGACATCAACATTGGACGATTCTGCCAAACCCAAGGTTTTTAATAGCACTTTCTCCCTAAAAAAAGGATTAAATAATTTTTACCTGCTATCTTTCCTATGTGTATGCATGCTTACATAATTGTTTGTATGTATATTTACATCTCCATCGAGTTATGCAAACTCTGTCTCTGTTTGCTTACATATCTATGTCTCCTCGTGTCATTTAGTATTCTATCTTGAGTGTGTCTGTGTGGCCCTCTTCCTTCCCTTTCTTTCCTCCCCTCCGCCGCCGTATTTTTCTTATCTGATGATGTTATCCGATGAGCAGCCAAATCTCCAGTAGTGCAAATCTACCCCAAGGGAATCCTGACACCTTGTTATCATAGCACATGCAGAGCAGCAGCTATAGCGTCCTCTCTACATGACATTCTCTTACCCAGGAGGAGACAGAAGAATAGAGTACAGCGACAGAGGATGGGGAGAGAAAGAGGGAAGCAGTGTTTAGTGTGTGTGAGAGGGAGAGGGGAGGGGAGCGGTTTCAAACTTCCATTTATGAGGTACACATTTAGCCTTCACACAGTGGCCTGGAGGGATTTCGAGGCCTGGCTTTCTTCTCCCTCGTCTGTGTGTTTGCCTGTTCATTGCCTTTGTTCTTACTCTCTTCCAAACTGACCCCCTTCATTTCTCATCTTTCTTTGCCTCTTCTGTTCTTTTTACCCTTGGTCTGATTGTCTTCTTAATTTCTGGCATCTTTGGAAATCCATCAGGCAGGGGGTCTCTTTTCTACTTTTACCTATCTTTTTTTTTTTAAATTTCACATGTAAACATTGTCCCATTTCAAACCCATTGACAAACTTGGTACTTGCTATGTAGAACTGATAAAACCTATGTAAATGGAAAACTAGAGTTCGCAAAAACACATCCATTTTTTTCCACCCCTCTTTTTCCAAATCCATCCCACTCTCTTTTTCTCTTTCCAATGCATGTGGTGACTTCTGTACGGTCCAATTTGGTAACCATCTGTCTCGTTTTGAGGGGGCTACTTTGGCTCTACACATTGATGATGATTGAATGATACCAGATCAGTTTCCAGGCAGTTATAGTAACGCCGGAATGACTCTGGAAGGCAAACCAGTGCAGCCACTGTTGACTGATACTCTTTCATTTCTACCAACACGTCCACTTATTCAGTGCCATGTCATAGCAGCTCAGATATAGCTGCCATTACACACATCTCTTCATCTGATTCCCTCTTTTAATCAGTCTATTCTTGGTTGATTGAAATTGAACTTGATTAATCTTCAGCACATACTCTGAGAAACATGTCTTTTTGTTAACTGCAGTTTTTTCTTCTTACCCATTCAGGCCCCTGAACAAGAATGCTTCTTTATTACACGGCGACTGATTCCACCACCATGCATGTCTTTTAACAGACAGTCATTATGGTGGTTATTTTGTACTCAGCTTACATTTAACCCTCCTTCATTACCCATCAACCAAACACACTACTTACTAGTATTTTAAAGCCAATTAAACACTCTTAATATGAGAGGAGCTCCGCTGGTGGACCCAACTTTAAAAACAAAGCCCTGATTAAAGGCATACAAGAGCGAAGGCTCTCGACAAATGCACAGGAGAAAAAAGGCAAAGAGAGGAAGGGGGTGGGGGGAGACAAGAGAAAAACAAGAATAAAATGGGAGGATTACCACGGCACCCCCGTCAGCGAAATGTTTGATTTAGTTTGGTTCTGGCCACTTAAGCCCCGTGTTAGGCCTATTGTTTCCCTAAGCCAATGCTGTAATCCCCTACTGCAGTGGAGAGAGAGGTGAAAAAGGAAAAGAGGCGAATCAGAGAAGAGGGACACGGGCAAGAGTATAGCCACAGTTAAAAAAAAAAAAAAAGAGGAGACCTACAAAAGGTAAAAAGGCAGAAGATGAGGGAAGAAGAGAGAAGGGGCATTCCCAATTTGTGAAAAAACAACAACAAAAAAACACAGAATGCTACAGATACAGACTTAAGTGCTGCTTCCATCCCCAGCCTGTCAGCTTTCTTCTCAAACTCTTTTCACAGTCACTATCATTCTGTCTTTTTTTCACCCCCCCTTTCATGTCTTCATTTCATTTCTGCCGAATAGTGGAAGCTAGCGCCTCTCCCTGTCTCCCAACTACAAAAGCTGCGAGAAACAATCTCCTCTTTCTTTTTGCACTCTTGCGCCTTCTTTTGGTTTCCTGTCTTTCTTTTAATGGGGTTAATCAGTAAAACTCAAAGTCACATCCCAGCTAGAAGTAATTAAGTTGTCAAAATAGGCTTCTTTAAACTTCTCTCTACTTCTGATGGTGGAACACTCATTCTCTACCTCCTGCTGGTCCATTAGCTTATTTTTTATTACCCATCATTAACTCAGTGTTGACATATTGTTCATTCTGCGTACATGTTTATGTGCGCGGGGATGCATTTGTGTCCTCAGGCTTGCTTATTCATCTGACCCATGAAGTTTCTAGAATATCTGCATTGGAAAACAGTCAAAATCAGGGGTGCGGACACACAAGTAACACTGGAACACACACTCAGGGTGAGGCCAAAGATGAGAGAAGAGAGGAGAGAAACGAAGAGACAGAGGGAAGAGAAAAAAGGAGGAGTAGAGCTGGATAGCACGGGAAAATTGAGCTGTATTAAACCATAATCCGGTTAGTGACGGCTGGGTGTAATCTCACTCATTAATAACATACTCCCGGTCTAATCTACAAACCATCAAAAGAGAGAAAATTTTCCATGGAGAAGCTGAGTTGCTTTTAGCGAATTTATGAGGATTCTTGATGCCTCATTTTCACAGACGTCAAACGTCAGACAGGTTGACAGTTTGGCAGGCGGAGAGGAAAAAAATAAATAACGCTCATTGGAATTACAAACAGCCCCGAATCCTGATTCCCAGTAATTAGTGGGGATAAACAAACTGTAGCATAATAAATGCCAACTAATACATCAGTGAAAAGTGAAGGGTTATCCTTGTGAAGGACTCAGAGGAAAATATACACAGTTGTCCTACTTTGTCTCAAAATTTACATCTCCATTTTGATTGTATTTTATTTTTGTTGGTGAAAACAGGTGACAACAATGAATGTAACTGTCACAAGTAATTAAGGGGAGTAGGTGTGGCAGGGAAAGTAGAGAAGGACATCTGTGACAAAATGTATTATCTTATGACACAATGTTTATATTATGTAAATATGCAAATATTTTTGGGGGCCATTTACTGCGTCACTATGCACACACAGACACACACACCTTTTAGTTTCTCTCTGTCTTTCACCCTCTGACCACTGTTCCATACATCCATCCATTTCCAACTGCTTATCCGAAGCTAAGTCGCAGGAGCAGCAGACCGAGCAAAGCATTCCAGACGTTCCTCTCCCCAGCAAAGCTCTCCAGCTCCTTCTGGGTGACCCCGAGGCTTTCCGAGGTCAGATGAGATATGTAGTCCCTCAAGCCTGTTCTGGGTCTGACCCTGGGCCTCCTATATGCCTGGAACACGTCTAACAGGGGGCGCTCAGGAGGCATCCTGATCAGAAGTCCGAACCACCTCAACTGACCCCTTTTGACACGAAGGAGCAGTGGCTCTACTCTGAGCTCCCTCCGGATGTCCATGCTCCTTACCCTATCTCTAAGGCAGAGCCCAGCAACCCTTCTAAGGAAACAAATTTTGGATGCTTGTATCCGCGACCTCATTCTTTGGTCGCTACCCAGAGCTCATGACCATAGGTGAGGGTTGGAACGTAGATGGACCAGTAAACCGAAAGCTCTCTCTACACCACGATGGTCCAGCACAGCGCCTGCATCACTGCAGACTCTGCGCCAAACCGCTGATCCATCTCACACTCCATTCTACCCTCACTCGTGAACAAGACTCCAAGATACTTGAACTCTGTCGCTTGAGGCAGTAACTCACTCCCAACCCGGAAGGGACAATCAGTTGTTTTCCCGCGGAGAACCATGGCCTAAGATTTGGAAGTGCTGGTTCACATCCCGACAGCTTCACGCTGCAAACAGCCCCAGTGCATGCTGGAGATCAGTGTGATAAAGCAATAAAGCAGAGATGCAGCTCTGAGGTCACCAAACCGGACCCCTTCCTCCCCCAGCAGTGCCTTGAGACCCTGTCTATGAATATCACCAACAGTATCAGAGACAAAAGGACAGCCCTGTGAGATGTGAACAGGTGTTCACATTCCTGTTTATGTGAGCATCCTTTTTCTTGCATCCCCCTCTCTGTCTTCCTGACCTGCCAAACAATATGCATCTGGTAATCCCATATACAACACAACAAAGGGTCCCCAAGTTTATGCATAGTCTCCGAAGGTGACGCACACTTGATTTCAATTTCATTCCTCTGACACAAATTGAACTTGTCCATGTAATATAACAGCAGGAACACACTCTGGCATGGACACACAAAAAAACACTGTCACAGTCACATTCCCTTTCTCTCTTACACAGGCAGGTGCATGGACTCACACAAACACAAATTGGGCTTGTCTGTAACAAAAGCGGTCCAGATGCGAGCAGCACAAGCCACTTGGTTGGCTGTAGGCATTAGGAAATCCAATATGGATGTGTTAAATGAACGCGAGCAGAGACGGAGAGAGCAAGCGGGCGGCGGTGCAGAGGGGAGGGAGGGAGCGAGGGACACAGACAGGAAGGCAGGCAGCTTGTTGATTACTCTGGTGTTTAACATTAGGAAATGCCAGAATGGAAATGGTGCTCATATCACCCTGTCAATTGCCTTGTTAGCTACAGCCAGAGAGAGTGAGAACAGGCGACTGGGTGGAAAAATCAGTTTTCTGAAGTGGTTGGTTTAAATTTCCATTTGTCTCAGCAGGGTTTGGGAGGTAGGGGGTTTGAAAGTGGTTATAATATGAAAACCCTATGGTGTGGCCTTCACACACACACACACACACTCGCTCACACACACATACCAGCATTCCACTCGGAAATATTTACACACAAACCCACGAGCACAGATCCCCAAAAACAGCACACAAGTATACCCCCAACTGGGAACACTTGCACACAATCTATCCCTCACACACCCGCTGTCCCTCCGTCGCTGTCTTGCCAATCTGCAGACTCAATTCCCTGCAGTTCATTCCGCTGTGACACCTGTTGGTGAGGAGAGGTGAATCGAGCAATGGAACATTCCACAATGAGACGAGAGAAAAGAGATAACCGCCGATTGCGAGCAGAGGGGGGAGAACGTCTGCGGTCATGATGAGGTCACCGAATACCTGCCAAAGCAAATCTACCAGACTCAATGTACCGGTGGTAGAAGGGCACTCCAGGTTTAATGGATGTGTAAAAATGGATTCAAGGTAACTCTTTGGTGACTCACAATGGCAAATGTGCCATGAATGAAAGTGCTGAAAAATGGTGGAGTGAGTTGGGGATTTCTGTGATGGAATGAAAGCTTAAAATACAATTTTGTGTGCGAGCCTGAACACACCATATTTGAACCAGATTAACTTAAAAAGAAATACATTCAGCTGCCAGTTTATTAGGTACACCTACAGTTGCTAAAACTAACGCAGTCTACAAAATAAGTCGTAAAGATTAATCATGAGGGATTTATTTCAGGATTGTAGCTCGATGTACCTCATAAACTGGATAGTCTTAGTTATCAGTGGACTCAGAGAGCAGGTGAGGTTCAATTTAGAATATTCTGTACATTATATGGTTTAAATAAATCAATAATTCATTCAGAAATAATGAATGAGACACATTAATAATAGCATACTTGCCTAAAGCCACTACATCTTAAACTAATAAGACACCTGTATGTGCTCCAGGTGCTGCTGAATAGCTTCAACAGGAGAGTTTGATATAATGGGCTCCTGCACAATTTAAATTGTGTGAAGAAGACTTTTTAGCAGGTAGAAATAAAAAAAAAATATGCAGCTAAGACTTCATGATAATCAGTATTTCACACAAAGACGGGCGTCATTTCAAACTGCACTTGGTTGCTCATCAAATGTATCACGTGTCTCTTTTCCATATACTCGTGTTATTTCCATGTCATCCTTCACTGTGCAGGGGCAGATCACTCACCATACTGTGTCGAAGCCGTCCAGAGAAACTGTTCCTCCGTGAAACCCTCCACATTGCAGCCCCTCTGCTCTTGACTCCTCTTCAAGCCACACCAACACCTCTTTACTTACAGAACTACCAACAATAGCTGCTAATATAGCCACTGGACTGAAAGCCAATTTACATGAAAGCCTGTTATCCTAAAAACAAATGGCCATCACTTCAAATAAGCATGTGGCTTATGCAGAATGATGTTATCGTATCTTCCTACCATGGCAATCATTAGTGACTCAAAGCTCGCTCCGGTATGTCATTGTTTTTTCCCCCAAATGTCTGTTTCTGAAACGTGACGTCAAATCGCCAGTGGCTGGTTTTAGAACATAAGGCATGTCGCCTGTTTCTACAGCCAGTCGGCTTGTGGTGAAGTCCACTGGTCAAGTCAAAATGACACTGTGTTCACTTGCTGCTGCAGCAGGTGCTCCATCCACGCCAAGCCCTCTGTTGCCATCCACACGGTGGGCCGGGGTCAGACTGTGGGTCGCTGCTGCTGCTCGCTGTATGTGCTTAAACCCCCTAACACACACACACACACACACACACACTCATTGACTGATTAACTGGCGCTGGTTATTTATATTATTGTGGCAGATTTGTTATGAATACAGTCCACCTGATGCTCGTTTTATGTTTTTCACCATTTTATTACAACTACAGATCTCTCACTGTCATTATCCTGATTCACATCCACAGCCACACATTAAGAAGCTACAAATTATATTCAGCCACAAAATAAGCCTGTAAAGCTGGAAATCAGAACAGAAGTACAGAGAGCTGTTGCATAGAGATGATACACTGTCTCATACAGTTGCATTGGTGTGAACCAGCAGGTCTTTGGAACATTGCAGAATGGCGGACCGCAAGTAGATGCCTGTTTCATCTGGCTGTGAATCTTTGGTCTGAACTGGGCTTAAGGCCACAGTGATGCACTAGTTCTTTCAAATGTCAGTAAAGTTGCGCCTTTAGTAAATGTCTTTTTTTCAAAAAGTGATAAATAGAAGAGCAGTTGGGTAAGTACATTTCTAACATCTTCAACTACAATACAAACAACAACCTAAAAAATAAAGTATTCTCCTCTGTGTACCCCCTTACACTGCAGTCCAGGGAACACAAATGAAATACGGGAGGTCACACTGAGTGCATTGCTGGACCAGACAGGACATTTCACGTGATTCACTTGCCTTTAGCCAATGACTTTTATTAGGCAAAGTTTTGTACAGTTAAAACCTGGGGGTAAATATGTGCCTTACTCGAGAGTGAAACAGGATATTTATATGTACTTAAAGTATTTCAACACAACGCACACAAGCTCTCAAAGTATTTTGTTAGGCTATAAATTACAACTTATTTTTTCTGTCATTAAATACAAATCTGAAATACATTCAATTGAAATACTGCCCGTCATGGATTTCACATAACCATTTCAACTCTCTAGGAATGACTGATTTCTATTTCATTGCCGGATCATGACCTTTATCTACGTCAAATACCTCATCAAAAGCCTATGGGGACAGATGTTCATAAACATCACAAGGACAGCGGTCTATAATAATGATAACAAGACGGAACACAATCTTCCCCATGGGTTGTCCTCCTATGACAAACCTTCGTTCATACTTACCCTCTGGAGGTAAAGTCACAGTCTTGAGCAGCAGTAATAAATGTCCCTGGCTTTGGTAGCTATGACTGCGAAGGGACACTAATAGCCCCTTAAGTAATAATCATGCCATTGGGATGGTACCTCAAGGGGGCCGGTAATCATGTTGACTCAAAGGTAATTATGATATTGCCATTGCTTTTCTCCGCCGGTCACAAGTGTCCTTCATCATCAATATTTTTTTTTTTTTCTGCTTTTGCTTTTCTTTGATCTTATGCTTCTTATCAGTCCTCTATTTTTATCTCTCTTCTTCTCATGGTCTTTACAAAAAAATAATAATAACTTTCAGCTTGATTCCATTAACATACAGAGACTTGGCACACACACACACACACAGACACGCGACTCACACTGCCAATGAGGTAAACACAGTCCAATAATTATGGATGTGGTTTGCCGTGGATGTGACACCTGTGTCCCGCCTCCTGTGTCTCTTTGGATTGGACAGCTGTGCTAACAGTACTACTGTGCCAGAGTGCACACATACACACACACACACATACACACACACACACACACTTGACAGCACAGTTGAGGAAAAAGCATGCACACATACAAAACACACTAAACAGAACAAAAATAGGCAGTTAAAATGAAAACTCTTGTTTTTTCCATACAAGTTATTTATATATCAGAGTATCCACATCACTGGAAATAATTCAAGCCTTAAAGCTGACTGGTTTGGCTGCCCTCCAAGAATTGTCTTCCTGTACTGTGTGCACAAAAACCACACACAGCCTGAATTGACAAGAGGACCTATTCCTATTCAAATTATAATAACTGAATAGTAGCCAAGCACACACACAAAAGCAGGCATGCAAGAACATATTTTGTTGTCCTTACAGCTACTAGACGTACCAAAATCCTCACAGATCATTTTAACTTCTCGTGTGTAGCAGCTTTTCTCACGTTTATCGCACTGTTTAGTTCAGATAATTCCCTCAAACCTTTGAATTGAACTTCTGATTTACCGAACTTGAAAGAGATTGTTCTTAAGAGCTTGATTAGTCTCGCATAATGTGGTGTATCGTTCCACTGCATGTTATAATTTGCTTGGTACTACTATGCTTCTGTTTAATGCTATTCATATAATGTAATTCATTTGTTTCCAACGAATACATGTGAAAATAAATTGTCAAATAAAATCTAGTATGCAGTATACTGTCATTTAAAATGGAACTGCTTTACATGAGGTTTCCAATCGCTACATCCACACACGCACAAGCCTATTTAAACAAGAAAACAATTGCTTTTTGAATCTGTAAGTGTGTTTCACATGCCCACTTAGGCTTTAATTTATTACACCAGATGCCAGCCCTTGAACAAAGTATACTGTTTACCATTGCCCAGGCATGTTGGATCACATTAAAAAATGTCACAGATTTTGAATTGCTGTCATGGTTTCAATTTCCTGTGACTATAATTGGGCCTTTAAATATCTATTTGGGATCACATACAGGAAGCATGAGAAATGGGGGCGATATGACACAAAAGAAACACTGAATCGCTACACGCTCCAGGGGTGCTGTGTCCTATAGCTGAACCTCACCTTTGAAGCCTGATATACATTCATTTTTGTATGAAAATGAAGAACAGAAAGTACCTAATGTTATAGTCTATGTATTTGCAAATTGCTAACACTTGTTATATGACTATTACTTAATAAAATATTCTATGCAGCTATGCTTGGGTCCAATAGTAACTTCAAAAAACTCAACACTTTTTTCAATCACGACAACTGAGATCAACTCTAAGGTCTTGAATAAAAAAGAATAGGGAAAAAATGAAAACATTTCTAAACTGGTCCATACCCATTGAGTGCACAGTTGCGCACGTGCAGTTTCACATGGTGTGTGTTTGGGATACAGGTCATAGGAAATTGCAGATTAAATAGTCAACTGAACCCATTAAGAAGAGCAATGTATTCAGACAGAGTTTCTGTGAATTTGATAGTATGATTGCTTTATTGAAAGTACAGTAGTACCATTGCCAATAGTGGGATAGTTACTGTACATTAGTAGTTGAAGTAGCACGTTGAAAGGCAGATAGTTAAAGTCATTGCCTTATAGAAGCTCAGTTTTGGTAAGTTTTCCAACTTTTGCCAAGAGGGAACTTTAGATATTGGTCCCTAGATTATGTTCACCCAGTTTCATGCAGATCGCTCAAACTTCCTAGGAAGAGATCGAGTTTAAGTGTTTTTCAAAAAATTCAAACTGGCGGTAAATCTATATAACTGGAAGTTATGGGTTCTTGAGGCAAATTTGTTCCTCATGAGGAGAGGCATCTCTGTGCAAAGTTTCATGTCTCTATGACATACGAGGCATGAGATATGCCCATTCAAAGTTTGCAATTTCAATTGGTTGCTATAGCGCCCCCCTTTGGCCAACTGATGTAATATTGCTTCATTTGCATCCTCCCATGACCCTCTACCACTGTGCCAAATCTAACATGGATTGACCAAGTCAGTGAGGAGAAAAACATGGAACAGACACACAGACAGAGTTTCGTCATTATATAGTAAGATATTTAAATGTGGTTGATATTTGTGACATTCTGAAACCTTTCTCTCTGGTCCAGGAGTAAGATGAAACAAGATTAGTCTGCCTGCTCAAAAGTACATGTTCTCATATTTAATTACCTTCATCACGACCAATCCACCAACCATTACAGCACTCGTAGATTCAATAAATCAATGTCTGAAAACTCATATCCCAAGGTAATTCTTAGTTATCACCTTTGTGCATGTGCTTTCACACAATAATGTTGCAATGGGCAGCTGGGACACTTATCCACTAATTATAACCACGTTTCTTTTTTGCATGTTTGATCTCTGAAATGACATGAACGCAACATAAATCAAATGAGTCACTGCTAATGTGATATGCACGTCCATGGTGGTGAACTCCAAGTGAACTTTGTGTGCGTGTTAGCATGCTAACGAGCATGGCAGTGTGAACATGCTGATGTTAAAGCAGCAGTTAACCCCAAAGTCCAAAACCTAAATGTTTTTCTTCTTACCTGTGAAGCCATGAATGCTAGATTGTTTAGGTGTGAGTTGTTCAGTGTTGGAGATAAAACTAAATTTTAATGGAATTCTAATAGACTTTAATGCCACATTCATCCATTCACACTCTTATTCATACACTGGTAGCTGAGGCTATACCACCTGCTACCCAGTTAACCTTTCACATGCACTCATAAACCATTGGTAGACCCACTGGGAGCAATTTCAGGCTCAGTACCTTGCCAAAGGACACTTTAACATACAGACTTGAAGAGCCAGGGATCAAACCGCTGATATTCTGATTGGTGGACAGCCCGCTCTACCTCCTAAGCCAACAGGAGTGTCTCTTCAGAAATCATGACCCAGTTACTCAAGATAATCCACAGACCTTGGTGTGAGTATTTTCTTTCTACCAAACTACACCCGCTGTAAATGACCCCAATGTTCAGTAGTTGACACGTTAAATTTGCATTTGTACCGTGTTTATGTTATGCTATTATGCTGTTTCACGTGAACAAAGGAAGTGCTTTAATTTTGAAGGGTCAGTAGACAGAGGTTACAGATGGAAATTAGCAAAAGGTAAACAGTGCAGCAAAGTAAGTAAGATGGAGATAAACAACACAAAAAAGAAAGACATAATAAGAATGAACAGGAAGTATCCAACAGTCGAGAGGGCAACAAGGTACCACCTGCATTCATTTGTGTCTAATTGTCTAATACTTTTATGTTTTTGGTATGATTGCGAACTTCCTCAGATAAGTTCAATGCATTGTTTGTCTACTGTTTATTTAATTTCTGTTCAGCTCTTATGTTGGTCAGTGGCACTGACTGAGAACTGAATAAACTGCATTAGATCATCAGTCAAGATGATCATTTCGACTGGGCTGCTACACCTGGCAACTCTGGGACAGGGACGCATGCATCTACTGCTAGCTCACCTAGCACCACTGCTAGCTAACATTGCAGCTCAGCAGAGGAGGAAATGTCATGAGCCCGAGCCTCTTGTCTACCAGTAGATGCACTTCCTTCTGTGCTAAAGGTGACAGATGTAATTCAGTCGCAATAAAGTAGTTTCTACATGAAACTGCTCACAAGGTCTGTTGATTATTTTGAGCAATCTGCTCATGATTTCTGAAAAGACAGATTGCTGTTGAGTTTGTCAAAGTCATTTATTTTTGGCTCTTTGAGCACAAGCTGGGTGCCATCTAGTTCCATTATATTGGAGAGAAGGCAGACATCTCTGAAGCTGATATCTCCAACATTCGGCAACTGACACCAGAACAATCTAGACTGATAAATAGCACTACAGGTAAGGTTTGGGGATAAACTGTCCCATAATGCAGGTATAATGTTCACCATCTTGGTTTAGTGTGTTAGCATGCTTATATTGCTATTTAGCAAAGACTGTCATTTGTACTGGATGTATAAGATTTTCTGACTTAATGGTGGCACTAAATGGGAAGTCATGAGATCACCAAGGTTATACCAATTAATCCAGAGGGGGGGAAATTATGACTACCAAATTCCACGGCAATCCATTCAATCGTTGTTGAAATATCCCATGCAAAACCACTAATGTGAACATAAGGGTGGCACGAGAGGTAAAGTAAGGGGATAACCAAAGTCAATAGAGTCATTCCTTAAGAAACATGGATATTTGTACCAAATTACATGGGAATAATAAATTATTGAGATAGTTTGGACCAAAATTGTTGACCGACCTGCCAACAGACTTGTAGACTTAGCAACTAAAACATAAAATAAAAGATGGCGACTACACAAAAGTTTGTTTTTTTAGGAAGAAAAAAGTATACTCTTAATATTTACCACCTGGAAGCTCTGTCTCAGCACAGCAATCAAAGTGCACTGCAAAATATACATGTTGTACTTGCTTGAACCTATCTGAGGCTCCCATAGAGCATCATATACTCTTTATAGCGCCTCCAATGAGAGCTTGGAGAAGTCAGTCTTTATAGTTTAAGGAAGTGAAGGGAAATGAAAAATGACCTGAGTTAATACAACAGAAAAGTCTGAGAAAAAAAATATAAAAGCCTTAGTACATTTCTCTATGTGAGGCTTTTGATAACAAGAACTTTATTCACTATTTTGCGTGAATTCTCCTTCAAAGTAAGGTCAAAGTGGATTTGAAGACTACTGAGGAAATCTAAACCTAAAGAAATCTCTCTTTGAAAAATAAACCTGAAGAAGGTGAGAAAAAAGAGAAGCAGAAACATGAAGAAGAAGAAAAAAAGAAACTGTGTGGGTTTGGAAGTAGTTATTAGTGATGAAAAACAAGCATTTGATTTTTGAGAGGGACTGAAGAAAAACCCTCTTGAAGTACGAAACTAAAGAATCCAGCACATGAATGACTATACTTCTCTTTGAGGCAGGCAAACAGGAAATCTCTCTTCAGGCCATTTGACAACATAAATCAACCGGTAGGACATGCACCTGTACCTGTGTGTGTCCTCACACTCACCTGAAGACACATTTAATCCATCAAAAGACATAAATCCACAGCAAAAAGTCAGGTAGCTATCCCCAAAGTTTTAAAGCAGCTTCCAATATGAATGATTTAGGAGACAGAACTTCTCTTTTAGGACTACAATAAAACCCAAGTGTCATTTCCATCAAACAGCCTGGCTGGAGACTGACAGTCTCCCTCCTCCATTTAGCATCATAAAGTACATCACTTTAATGCAGACTTTTCCTGACACAAGCCCTTAGTCTATATCTTTATCTTTGTCTCCTTTCTCAGGCCTCCTGCAGCCTTTCTGTCCGCCACCGCACGCTTGATACTTAAAAGGTTTTACTGTTGCAATAAACCAATATGCACTTTGTATAAGTTTTGCAAGTCAGCTCTCCACTGAATCTGACTTAATACTGATACCTTTATCACACAGGCAAAGGTAGACACAAGCAAATGACTTAATATTAAAAGTACGAAACAATCCAGGTTCAGACTTTTAACAATATATCTGGTGAGAAAGTTCACATTTTGGTTAAAGCTTGTTCCTGGCATTTAAAAATGGTGCCATATGCTATATGTGTCCTCAATAAGGCAAAACATTTACATCATGGTTTCCTTTTTTGTTTTTGTTTTATAAATAGTCAGTGGCTATCTAAAATAAAATTATTTGCTTTTTCCACATGAGCTATAAAATCTTTAAATACACTTTAAAAAGGATTTAATCAAATGATAACTGCCCTTGATATTTTTGACAGATACGGAATAATGATTGCTATATTATATACATGTTGATACTGTCCAATGTCAAGTCTCCATTTATGTCAAGACTATACATGTACAATAACGTGCACTAGGGCCCGTCACAGTAGTGTGCACTGGGGCCTGTTGTAACTCTCTTACACCACTGGTTCCTGGTGTGCTTGTGGAAAAGCGCATATTTGATTTTTGGAGGTGATGTGGATTATATATGAAGTTACATGTAGCCGCTGCTAAGCACAAAGCCTAGAAACAGCTAGCTTGGGTCTGTAGAAACATAAGTTTAAAAACAACAATTTAGAATTCAGAGGGAAGTTTTGGGAAAATTTATCAAGTTCAAAGTCTTGACTATTAAACCTTGCATTAGGCCAACCTCCCAGTGATTTAACTTTTTGTTGAATAGCACACATGATGGATGTCAGAGGTAAGATCTGATGGAGCTGACAAAAGTTACATATTTTTATAAGTTTAATAGTTAGTAGCTATTTTATTTTCAAAAGTTGTTTAGAGTTTTCTTAATGCCAGTCAAAATACTTATTTTTAAACCATAATTTTTTATTTTGCTTTGATTTACAAGGGTGACATGTTATGGTTGAGATACACCACATAGCAATATTATTTAATGAATTCATCAAAATTAAAAAACATACCAGTACTTGAGCAGCAATCCTGCCATTTTGTAAACCAGCAATTGAGACAGAAGTCCTTAGAACATAGCTAAGTCCTTTTATGCCTGATTAAATCATGTTTTTTGTAGAAATTTGACAGGGTTGACAAAAATCTGGGACAAATCTTTAAAGGGTGAACATTTTCATTAAATGTTCACCCTTTTAATGAAAATGTGCTACCAGGACATACTGTTAGTGCTAGATTTTGAAGGCTTTTAATACATTTTTAATTTTTGGAAGGTATGAATTGTTGTTTAGAAGTAAAAAAAAAAAAAAAAATGAAAGCAGATTAATTAAAACATTTTATAAATTAGATTTATTTCATAATTATTAATCCTTTATAAAAAAAACTGTTGCACTACCCCACAAACAAAATTAATTAGTTGTTATTTTAAATTCTTTAAAGATGTTTTATTCTATTTTATTTTTTTTGTAGGACATGATTTATTCCAGTTTTCAAGAATGGATGCATTACAACTCCTTTCACACAACAGATGAGTAACGATAGCTAGTCTATGTTGGTCTAATTCTAACTCAACAGGATTTGTAATGCTAACCTTCAGATATAGCCTTAATTTTAGTGACATGATTGTGATCATCTTTTATTAAAAAACATACATAAGAGAGTAATAACAATCTGCAATAATGGCACTGGTTGTCTTTTTAATTAAAAAATAACACCCCCCAAAACACACCCTCACTTCATTGATAATACCCACTCACAGTGGCTCTAAATCTCTTCCTTCTTGTTTGACGCCTAATGGCTTGATTCCAGATTCTTTCCTTGTGACAGCAAGGACAAGAAGAGCAGTGTTTGTCTCTTATTGGGCCAAACTCCAAACATAGAGCTATTAATTAAAGTGGATCAAACTCCTGGTCTGTCCTGCTTTTACACATGTGTGTATATATCTTATTGACGGGCCTAAATTTTGTCTCATTTTGCTCCCCACTGCATGGACGATCCCTATCGGAACTTTTAATTTACCAGCATATTAGAATCTGTAGATTTTAATTATTATATCAACAGTGCCGATCAGTGGAGTTCAAAGGGGGGAGAAAAAGGGAAACGGTTGATGAGAAGATGGTGTGAAGGAGCAAGGGCAGAGTCTGAAGAAATGAGAAGAGAAGCTTCAAGGTGGGAGGGATCAAAGGATTAGACTCTCTAATCGGATTAATTGATTGAAATAATTGGTCTGGTCCCAGTCTTTGTTAATCTGCAATGTCTCTATGATGTTTACTGATGGCAGGATTTGTTGACATGCCATGTGTAATGTCTCGATTGCTGTGGCACATTAGCATTTTAGCACTGTACTGTAAAAAATATTCCAAACAACACCTCTATCACCTTTTATGCACAATCTGTATCCTGTATCTCAATCTATTTCACCAGCTCCTCCCATCACCCATTTCCCACTTCTGAAGTGGATATGATACTGTAGATGTAATCAGTAAATCTGAGGACACACTCAAGGATTATTGGGCCAATTTACACCAGATTTGCTCATCCTGACAGCTGGAGGGGATATCTTGATCAGAGGCTTCGTCGGAACTGATTGTCGGCACAGATTATCTGGTAATGTGAGGATTTCATAGATTCAGTCCCAACCACCCCAATCGATTTGCAAGCTGATATGAGCCGTCCTGATAATATCGCTTGTTGATATTAAGAGCATGACATCTGCACTGGTCCTACAGCGTGAGATAATTTATTTCGGGAGCAATCGACCAAAACTTGATGTGTAGAAATGGTCAATTTTTGGATGTCTGTGGTGACACCCCAACACACTTTTATTTCCTTGAGATTCACTCCCGGCATCATTTATGTTTCAGAGGCAGGGAGTTAACCACAGAGTCACGACTCATAGTTATTTGCGAGACACAGATTTGAGTGACATATTTTGTTGAAATTAAAATCTTCTAATATACCCGAAACATCACACCTGTGTTTACTTGGTCTGTCTGTATCAGAGAAAGAACAGACGCTGTAAATATTTGTTTAACACCTCCTCTATTTCTCCCAGCGTGACAAACACTGGAAATGTAAACTGTTTGGCAGATGGCAACATCAAAATTCAGAGCAAAGACTTTTGTGTTTTCAATAAAATTCCTCTGCAATCAATGTGACGTATCAAAGTAGGGTGGAAGGAATTTTTATGAGAAATTCTGTTTCGAAATGAGATTTTTGGGTGTAATGTGTATTGATTTGCTAATTTCTCTGTGATGCATTGTATGCACGCTTACAAGAAACTCTTTATCTTGCACTGCTTTTGAATTGTGTTCCCCTGTATTGTAGTTGGCAAAGTTTCCTTACATACACAAGGGATATGATAAAAAGAAAAACAGCCATTCCTCAGACTTGGAATAGCTAGATATTTTTGATGCATGTCTTTGTTTGCAAACCAATTTCCCCAAAGCCAAAGTGCTACCGGAGAAAACAGAAACCATTTCCCTCCAAGTGGTGTTCCATGGATTTACGAGAGGCGCCGAGCAATTTATAGCTCGGCATGACAAAAGGAGAAATGGGTCTGTGTAAGCACACAGCTTTACACGTTTGATGGAGTTGAGAATGTAAAGAGTTTGGATTGTGAATATTCATTCCGGGGACACACACCATCTATCTGTCTGGCAGACCACAGGGTGGATATCAACTCCCTTGTTTTATCATCTGTGGTGCATCTTGTCTTGGGGCGGTCTCTCCCTCCCTCTCCCTTTCTCTTTAAAGTTCTGTCGTCATTCCGAGCCGGAATTGTCTGTGTCCGATGGAAGTGCCTCTATCTGACCCAGATCATCGGAATGAGTTTTCTCACTGCAAGCATTCTGGAGACAATTCCCTGGCCGAGGAATGGAAATAAACCATTGGCTGAAACATCAGATAAGCGAGAAACAATCAGTCATTGTATGTGTGTAAACATGCATTTGTGAGTTTGTGTGTGTGTGTATGTGTGTGTGTGTGTGCGTGCGTGCGTGCACCTTCGCTTGAGAGCGCTTGTTGCTTGCATGCAGGCCCACATGTGTGCATGTGTCGGTGTGTGATGAAGTACCACAGATCCTATCTGGCTAATTCCTCTGTTGGGCCTTTGACTAGGCTGAGTGCATCTCCATGGTAATTTTGCCCTCAGTATGTTTGTCCTCCTCACAACTGAGACACAGAAAAAAAAATAACAAAGGCAGTGAAGGGAAAAGGGGATAAGAGAAAGGCAGGATACACACACACACATACACACACACACTTGGGGGGGAAATGAATACTGAGAGCATGTTAATGTTATCGGATGTTGTGGAGTGCAGGTGATCAAGCCCAGAGGAGTCAGTGGGAGTCCAAGCAGATTGTGTCGTCTGTGTGTGTGTGTGTGTGTGTGTGTGCTTGAGTTTTATCAGTGCTAGGAAACCTGGTAATGGCGAGTGTGTGGATTACACAATCATTATGTTCAACTTCCTCTCCTTAGCACATGCTGAGTGGAAATTGTTTCCCACTAGGCATGGCAGAACACACGCAAATACTCACACAAAGCCTGCAAATTTACACAAATCTCACAGTGGTGGAAGGTAAATTACTTAAAATGTTGAAATATTAATTGTACAATTGATCTTTTGATAAGCTCCGCCCCTTTCTGATGGTCACACTGTAACCTCTAGAAACATTTCCATATTTTTGGAAAAATGAAACAGTGATTGCAGAGAGAAGCAGACAGAGGGGTCGACAGTCTGTGTTGAAGGATATATCCAGGATGTCAAACTGACTCAGCAGCAACAACAGGTTAAAAAGACAAAGATAGTTGTCTCCACCACCGCACACACTGCGATGACACACAGCTGGTTGAATATCAGCAAAGTTTCCCTGCTTCCCTTCACTGGTTCCTGTACAACGGTCTTTTTGCAAAAGCAGCATGTGTATACATTCAGTAGGCTATATCTTCAGTAGCTAGCTAGCTAACCCTACACTTTTCAGGGTTTGATTTTGGTTTTGGAACAGGGAAGAAACGTATATCTTTTTCCAACCTCTCCAGGTAATGAGTATCATTAATACATGACATTAATTTAGCTCCAAATCCAAAAAACCAGGGAGCAGGACTTAGCAAAGGATCAAATGTATTGTCCAGGTTACTTTCCCAAACTGCCACTCAGGAGAGTTTCAGCTCCACAATGACTGCAGATGATGAATGTCACATGCACACAAATTCTGGATAAACTTCTATCAAACTTTCAAACTATTTCCCCTCACAGTGCAGAGTCCAAGTAAAGTTTCCAAGACTGGCTCTAAAATGCTAAAATCCATCTATATATAAATTACTGCACACCTGTGCCTGTAAAGAGCATGTCAACCTAAGTCACAAAAAAATATATGTATTTTCCCCACTTGTCCCTTGTGGTGCCTGGCCACACAGGCAGTTTTAATTTTATGAGCCAAGGTTTTGATATATCTGCCTCTGCAACTCATGCCAAAGTCCCAGCACAACAGAAGAGAAGTGAATTTTGTTTGAGCAGCTGAAAACCCCCCAAAATTACATTTGAAACCTCCAGAGTAGCGTGTCTTTCCAGAAACAATGTCCTCTGTACTATAGATAATACAGATATAGATGAGATAGATAATATAGATATTTCAATATACGCTCACTGGCCACTTTATTAGGTACACCATGCTCGTACCAGGTTGGACCCCTTTTGCCTTCAGAACTGCCTTAATTTTTGGTGTCATAGATTCAACAAGGAGCTGGAAACATTCCTCAGAGAGTTTGGTCCATATTGACATGATAGCATCACACAGTTGCTGCAGATTTGTCGGCTGCACATCCATGATGTGAATCTCCCGTTGCACCACATCCCAAAGGTGCTCTATTGGACTGAGATCTGGTGACTGTGGAGGCCATTGGAGTACAGTGAACTCACTGTCATGTTCAAGAAACCAGTTTGAGATGATTTGAGCTTTGAGACATGGTGCGTTATCCTGCTGGAAGTAGCCATCAGAAGATGGGTACACTGTGGTCATAAAGGGATGGACACGGTCAGCAACAGGTAGGCTGCACCGACAACCATGCCACATTTAAAGTCACTTAAATCACCTTTCTGCCCCATTCTGATGCTCGGTTTGAACTTCAGCAGGTCGTCTTGACCATGTCTACATGTCTAAATGCATTAAGTTTCTGCCATGATTGGCCGATTAGGTATAAGAAACAGGTGTACCTAATAAAGTGGCCGGTGAGTATTTCAATAATTCATACTGGTGCATAAAATTATAATTTTGTCCATAAAATATCTTTTTCATATGTAATTTGGGTGAAACAAGATGTTAATAGTGTGAGTAATGATCAGGTCATGTTGTAAATGTCAGTAATCTGTGTGTCACAGAGGCACCCACTCCAGGACTAAAGATTGTCAGCAGAGTGACGTCATTGTTCCTTTATCAAAAGCTAAAGCGGTGGGCGTCCTTGTTGGCGAGAAACATGTAACTGCAACATCCACTGTTTGATTCCAGCTGGAGGCTTTTATTGCATATCATCGCCTTCTTTTTTCCATTTACCCTTTTACTAGACCATCCATCCTCTCGACTGCTTATCCTGCTCAGGGTTATTTTTGCTAATGTACCTGAATTTTGTATCTGTAGAATTACCACAAGAGGCTTTTGGATGTGCTGCCTCCTCTCCTATCCAGATCGTTCTGAGCTGAATGGATAATGTGTGAATGACATTACAAATTATGAATTTTGAATTGAAACAGTCATTGGAGCCAAGCCCTTATCATGCAGACACAAGAGCAGAGCTACTCCTGAAAAGAGACTCTTACACAGAAGAGCTCTCAATCTATCCAAAAGCACATGCAGATATAATATAGGTGCAATTTAGAGCGGCATTTCATTGATGTCATTTACAAACCTTGTATCTCCTATTTAGCCATTTTATAAGTGAAAGGATTTTGTGCCCACACAAATGGCCTGGGAAATATCAGCTTTAGTACTGGTTACTAATGTTAACTTCCAAATTTAAAAACCACAAATGTCTACTTCATGGTGGTGGAGGAAGTCAAACATCATCAAAGGAACAAGGATTCATCCTGTGGGCACCACGGACACCTCTATCAAATTTCACAGCAATCCATCCAACATTTGCCATCCCAAGAGCCGCAGCTAGCGTGGCTAAAACCCAAACATCTGCTAGCTATATTGTCACATGTTGTTTTTCCATGTGTTTTGGAAAGAAATGAACCCAGAGACTCCAAGTGGGCCGTGTCAATTTTGCAAACCTTATGTCTTTCTATGCCGTCGACTGTGGCCAGCTACATGTACAGATGTTGAGATCAACTGCGGGTTGACTCGTGCAGATGTGTGTGCGGTGTAATTCAGACATCAAACTGACAGCTTGGCAGCTCGAGGTGTTCAACCAACTGTGCCGCTGTCACAGGTTCAGGCCTGGCTGCGTCGATGCAGCACACACGACCGACGTAAGGAAAAACAAAAAGATAACACAGAAGCGCTGCTGCAAGTGTGCAGATCTGATCCGTCTCCCGATGCGTCGTCTGAAGGTGCGGGTTCAATTACTGGAATGTAAGCATGTGTGAAAGACACCTCAAAACGTTCCATGTCAAGGGTTTAATTGCTTATATGTTACACCCACTGATCTGTGTATGTGTGGGTGTGTGTGTGTCTATTTATGTCAACTGTTGCTATTGTACATTCACCACCATGACAGTTAAATATGCAGAAGACGTGTCAGGATTTAATTGTTCACACTGTGACGCTCTCATCTTCAAGCTGATTTGACTCCACTTCAGCAGTGAAAAGTTCGTCAGTGGGAAATACACTGTATGACAGGCTCATCTATTTGCCATAATGATGAGCTAGAAGCTGTCATTAAATCCCAGTGTTCCTCTTTTTCAATTGTTTAAGACTCTAAATACTTTACTTTCAACTTCACATTGAATCATCTTTCTTTGACGGTTAGGAATGACTGGTTTCAGGCAAAATATCCACACACATTGATCCAAATGTCAGCGTAGGAGATGGACAGGCGTGAAATAAAGTACATTTCCTTTGTAGGTTTGTTGACAGTATGTTTTACATGGCGTAGTTGATGATACTGTCGTCTGTTTTTTTATGTCCTTGAATTCCTAGAAGAGGCAAATAGACTTGGATGGATGGCCTTTTGGCAGCTGTCCTGTCAAGCGACACAAATGTTATTTCTGTCATGACGGTGGGCCTGAAGTGATACAAACTGACGGATTTACATAACAGCCGCGTTCAGATTTTTGTTGGACGGATACACTCTCATCCTCTCCTTGCTTTAGCAGAACACAAATACAGGAATCGAAAGGAGCTGTGATCATATTTCATCAGTCTTCAGTTGATTATAGACTATTTTAATGTAGTGACGACCTGTGTTGACATGATGACGTGGTGTTGAAATAGAGAATAATCAGCATTTTCTAATTTACAGATTTTGATTTACAGTCTTGTGCATAGCCACTTTATGTCTCGAGAACATGGCCACAAAGACTTTTAAAAGGCTGGCATCCATACATTGGTGGCCAAGGTGACCATACAAGGTGCCACCTGCTACTCAGCATCTTGCTCAAGGATACGTTGACATGCAGACCAGAGGAGCCAGGGATTGAACCGCTGATCTTCCGATTAGTGGATGACTCACTCTGCTTTCTGAGCCACAGCCGCCCCAGTAAGTGTAGTAATAGATCTATTTGTTGCATTTATTATATGGCTCTTAAATCAACACAGTCATCAGATTCAGACTGTTAAGACTCTCCGAAAATTGCTTTTGCAGATGCTGTACTTCCTCAAAGCGTCTGTTTGCCATCATAACATTTTACATCTTGCAAATCTTCAGTTTTTGAGTAGTTGACATAGTGTAATAAACTATATTACAACACCGTCCCATAAGGTCTGGCCTTTATGGAAACTGTTACAACTTTTAATGCCAGAAATCCATCACAAAAATGCTCAAACTCTACGTTAACAGCATTAAAAGATTGATAATTGAGGGGGTTGTGGGTCTTTCGCCCTTTCCCCAGCCAACACACTCAAGAACACATACACACACACACACACACACACATGCACACAGCCCTACCTTGAGGGTGTGTGATGCATGCAGTCAGGCCTGATAAATGGAAGTGTCTAGGAAGAGGAATGAGTTGGTGCCTTGACCTCCCTCCTGGCATGGGCATCCTTCTCTAGACTGCCTTATCACCAGACAAATGGTCACAATGGTACACCCATCACTCCCCAAAATATGTGCACTTCTAAAGTAGCCCACCAAGTATTCAAGCCATCACCCTTTAAAAAGAATGCCCAAGATCATACACAAAGGACATGCTGCTTCTCACTTCTTAAAGGATTTTGCTGAAAACAGCTTCAGATAAATGGTCTCAACCACACTCCGGTGCCAGCGGTCCTTTTCTTTCTGAGTAGACTAAAACTGTAGGAACTTTCATTTTCAATAATTCTATTCAAGTGTATGAGGCTTTAAGGGTAAAAAAAAGTTTTTCAATCAATGTTTTTTTAATAAAACTAACTCTACTGGATTTTTAACGTTTATTTAAAAGCACATAGTGGATTAACCCTCGTCCTGCCGAGCACTTCATAAAATGTTCAAAATCAGTGCAGCGGAATAATTAATACTTAAATCAGAGCTTGTTATGAAAGCTAGGTTGCTAACATCAACTGTTTTGCTGTTCAGAAAGGAGACCCTCATAGAAATCTGATAATGTCTTGAGATTAAATTTTCAACAGATAAATAATCTATTAAAATTCATTATTGCTATCTGGATTTTTACTAAAAACAGCTTTTATTTTCTTAACAGTGGCTTGTGGTTCAATTGATGAATTAATTCCAAAACACATTCTTATGCAACATATCCTCGTACAATAGTTTGTATATTTAAGAAAATGCACATGCAGCGGTTTGCATGAAATATTAACAAGCTTGTGCAAAACAAATTACTGCCCGTATCGGTTAGGTTCAGGAAAAGAATCACACTTGTTGACATACTAAACATGAAGTTATGTACTTGAGGTAACATGAAGACATGACTCAAAGTTCACTTGATTTCACATGGGACATGAACAGCAGTCTCCTGGGTGAAAGTCCTGTGTCTGTCTGACCTATCCACCACCCCTTCAACCCATCCATTTTCCATCCATTTTTGTAGCGGGGGTACGAAAGGGAGCTGGAGCCTATCCCTATGGGCGAGAGGCAGGGTACACCCTGGACAGGTCACCAGACTATCACAGGGCTGACACATAGAGACAGACACATTCACACTCACATTCACACCTACGGACAATTTGGAGTCACCAATTAACCTGCATGTCTTTGGACTGTGGGAGGAAGCCGGAGTCCCCAGAGAAAACGCATGCTGTCACGAGGAGAACATGTAAACTCCGCACAGAAGCACTCCCTGGGAACCCTCTTGAACCCTCTGATGCTGAGGGCCACTTACCAAGTGTCAGTATTTGAGAAGTGGCGGTGGGAACATGTTTCATTCCTTTCATTCAAAATATTGCAAACATATAATATACCACGTTTCTAAGGATGATTTGCGAGCCATGAGGATGCTTTTGAGCCACTGTACTATTACAGTCCTGAAACACTTTCTCATAACATTTCTTCTGACATTAAATTGTCCGTAAGGTAACAAGTGACAGGGACTCTGAAAAGATCAAGTGAAATGAATTTGAAATAATATAACAATTTTGTCCTCAAGTGTCCTTTACGTGTGATGGAGAGATTGTCTACAGTGTGAGTGAGTAAGTAAGTGAGTGACAGAGGGAGCGTGTGTGTGTGTGTGTGAGGGAGTGAGAGAGAGATGGCTGGCAGTTGGTTCACCTTTTAGATTTAATAATTCATCTCTCAAATGGATCAATAAAAAGATAGTTCACTGAAATGCTACTCTCCCTTTCAGCACTTAAACTATTAGAAGAGTGTGTGTTTGTGTGTGAGTGTATGCTTTTGCAGTGCGTGTGTACGTGCATCAAGTTATACAATTTATTTGTATTTGTAAAATCACGTTCACACAGTAAACATAAAAGTATTTGTATATGCGGGCATGCCAGCATAAGTACAGATGTGTGTGTGTGTGTGTGTGTGTGTGTGTGTGTGTTGAATGTGCAGAGACTGTGACCTCATATTTGAGGACTCCTCCATCTCAGTCAGACGACTGAGTGTGCCACATTAAAAATATTCCTCCTGGCCAAAACTGAAATCTGGAAAGGTTCCATTGCTCTTCCCTGGCCTCATCAGTAAATTGAAGGAGGCTGTATGAGACATTATTACATAAACATTTGTGTGTGTGTGCATGCATGTGTATCTATCATGTGTCCTTTTATCCTTTTTGCCACTCTATATCAAGGGTGATGCAGCACATAAATAGACAGGTTTTAGTTTAAAACAAAATGCACAATTTTTATTCTTTGCAATAACATGGTGACTTTCATTTCACAAATACTCTGATACTGACAGTGGTGCCCCCAGAATTTCTTTCTTAGGGGTTGCCAGAAAGGGCCACTGAAAATCTTGTGGCAGCACACCAAAACCTAAAGCCATAATTATATTTCAGGAATTTTATTATGCTGTCAAGTATATAGAGTAGTTGAAATCTATGTCAAATTAAAGTTAAGGAATTACATACTGATATACGCTCACCCGCCACTTTATTAGGTACACCTTACAAGCACCAGGTTTCCTGGTCTTAGCTGACAGGAGAGGCACCTGGTATGGTCATGTGCTGCTGTAGTCCAATTACTGTTGCCTTTCTATCATCTTGAACCAGTCTGGCCATTCTCCTCTGACCTCTGGCATCAACAAGGCATTTTCACCCAGCTCACTGGGTCAGCTCACAGCTGGATATTTTCTCTCTTTGGGACCATCGGGTCGTCTTGACCATGTCTACATGCCTAAATGCATTGAGTTGCTGCCACGTGATTCGATGATTAGCTATTTGCAGTAACAAGCAGTTAAACTGGTGTACCTAATAAAGTGGCCCCCTTTGAAAATAGCCATGCCAGTTGTTCCATGAACACAGTTTGGACTGTTATTTAGCCCCCTTCCTGAAAAGCTTGCTTGGTACCAATGGATGCCTTAGGTTGTCTGGCTCCACACAATAACACTACCTTAGCTTAACAAATGTCATAACCTCTTATGTACAGCATCTGTTTCAGGTCCCCCTGGCCCCCCAGCTGGATACTGAACTGGCCCATTGCTGTCCTTTGCTCTCTGCTCTGCTCTCCCTCTCCCATGCAAAGCACAATCAAAACTAATGACTCCACAACAGCTGACTCACCTGAAGAGAGGCATCTTCAAAGAGACACTCAGAGGCACGAAATAACCAAGGAATATAGGTCAGACAAAATTAGATAGATAGATAGATAGATAGATAGATAGATAGATAGATAGATAGATAGATAGATAGATAGATAGATAGATAGATAGATAGATAGATAGATAGATAGATAGATAGATAGATATTGATATAATCCAGCATCTGAATCAGCATCTAAATCAAAAGGTCATCAAATGTTAGGAAAAGGTTAAGACAGATGATGCATCGCTGCCCGACCTGAGCACGATTGGACACAACAGTCAGTCAGCGGAGCAGCAGACAATGTGTGAAGCATTCATGAGTTTTACTGTTACTAGTAAAATATGCTCTATAAAATTCTGTTGTTAGTCATGCTCCCATAAAGCTCAGTTTTACTCCTGAGACACAAATACAGTATGCATACTGCCACTTCAACACCAATACACACACACACACACACACACACACACACACACACACACACACACACACACACACACACACACACACACACACACACAGAGACAACCAATCAATTTACTGTTATGTTGTTTTGTTGGCTATCTATGTCATTCTTTTTGTGTGGTCATATACAGATCCTTGTAAACAATAAATTTTCTTCCGGAAAACACTGGGCTACAGGAGAGCACAAGCCCAAACACACACCAGAGTTCAGGTCACAGTGTGGGCTAACGGGCCAATAAGTCATTTTAAGTGTGGACAGTAAATTTCTCTGGAGTTATGAGAGACAATGAAAAATATCTGCTTTTACATGAGGTCAAAGGTCACAGTAGTTCTTCTGTGAGGCAGCCATTTAGCTCTGCTTACAGGCAGGGTTTAGTTTAATGTAGGGCGAGTTTTCTGCAGAACCAGAAACAAAACAAGTCTCGCATTCTTCTTCTTCTACCTTTTCTGGCGGTTGGCAACCAGCCTGTAAATGCATTACCACCTTCCCGACCCGGAGTGTGGATATCACCATGGAGAGAGGTGCACTACGTCAGACTTATTTCGAACACAACTGTTTCCATCCCCCATCTTGCAAATCAACATTTTTTTGAATCAACCAAAACCCGGCTAAAGCAAGCGTATTTTAGTTTGTGCGAATCAGGGGATTTTAATTTGAATTTTGGCGTTTCCATCATAATTTCCTGATGCGATACTTCTAGATGTGCATCTAAACAGGCTGATGGAAACATGGCTTGTGTCACTCTGCAGTTACACCTCCAAAACATTAGTCGGCGGCGGAGGTTTCTGTGAGGTGCAAATGAGGAGGACAAATCGCTTTCACTATTACTGGACTGCTGGACACATTTTCCCCACAAATAAAACATGCTAATGTTTTTTGCACAAGCATATGTCATTTTAAATTGTATAAATTAGCCTAGCAGCTAGCAGACTTTCTACTCATATGAAGCCAGGGACAACAGCAACATTCAACAAAGGTAATGTTACAAAATCCAGCTCCATTACAACTCACAAGGTTCACTGACAAACAACTGTCTTATACTAAACACATTTTCCAAACAAATACAACATGCTGACATTATTAGCACAAGCCTATGACATTTTACATTGTGTAAATTAGCCTAGTGACAGAAGTATAAATCCTGCATAACAGTTCAAAACCCAAAGATATTCAATTTATAAAAGAGGCAAATGAGAAACTGGTATCAGAAAACATTTATGCTTAATAGTAAACTTAAAAAGTGCATTTTAAGTAAAATTGTTGCTGAATGATTTTCTGACAATCAAATGATCTGCTCTGAAATGCACTTTATTGTAAATATCCACACGTTAACACTAACTGCTGTAACTGGTATGTGGTCTCACAAATCAAAGGGGAATATTCGTATTTGTCTGGTGTCTTGCAGGATGTGCAGGATAAATAAAATACAATACAGTTCATTCATGAGCCGTTTTCCCTAGATAAGATCTAATGAAAATCCAGGGTCCATTATCTCCATGGTCATATTCACAAAGAGCCAAAGCTTCCTGTTCCATTGATAATATATCCATGATGTCTTTTAACCAATTATCTATTTTTGAATTTCCAATTCATCATACTGATACGTTTAACTGACATAAAAGCTAGAGCAATAATGTGGTGTGTAAGCTTCAACTGTATATTTTCTATCCTTGTGCCAAAGAGGCAGACTGATGGACACTGAGGTATTTTCACATCCAGAGTAGAAGACAATTTTAATATAACCTTGTCCCAAAAACATCTCACTGACGGGCAATGCCACAACAGATGCATGAGTGATCCTGCCTCACAGCCATGCCAACATAAATGTGAAAGGGAGTGATGAACAATCTTTACAGGAAACTTTTTTTTAGGCAGTTTAATAAATTGACTTTTATGGCAAAACCCAGCATTGCCAGTAACTTCCAGAATATCTTGCTGTTAGTTTTGGTCTCGGGTTCTTGATCTCTTGAACTTGAATTTGGCTCTGATCTAAAAAGGGTTCAAGCTTTTATGCATGAACCAGTCTATGTATACAGAGTTTCTGAAAAGATTGGTATCTTGATTTAATGACCTGTGTTTCAGATCTATTTGTATCACTCTGCACACATACTGATGACGTGGTGAGAAAGGTTTTTTAATTTGTATTTTGAAATTTTGTACTACATAGGTACTTAAAAAATAACAGGTACTTTAATCCATGATACACAAAATTAAAGATCTATTATTGCCTATGATGGGTGCAAGCATTTGTCCACCTTAAGGTTCCCTGACATGAAATGCATGAAACGCCGAAGGAGGAGAGGAGGAAGAAAGGGGGAGAGGAGCGGAAATGTTATGCCCTGTCGCAGATTATATAATTCAACCCCAGACAAGCAACGCTGTTATCTGTGAGAAATCTGTCACATGGCACAACAAATACACACATGCATGCACAAATGCACCCACAAAGCCTTGAGGATGATTTGGAAAAAAAAAAAAAAAAAAAGATTCACAGAGACATGCACACTCACACACACACACACACACACACACACACACACTCTAGGAAAGGGCCTAAATAAATCCAATAAAAAAATTCAAAATCTATTACTCAGACTGGAAGCTGAGAGCCCACATAGGCATTAGTGCGCATACACACAAGCAAAGTCATACAGATGCAACACCACACGCGCATATACACACACATACACACACAGGGGATGACAGAGTGGCCCGGAGCTGTCATGGGAGAGTGGGCTGTCATTTGGAGAGGTGAGCTGGGGGACCAGGAGAAAGGGATGGAGCAGAGAGAAGAGAAAAGGCGAGCAGCAGTCGGGGTAGAGAGCAAGAACTCAGGAAAAAAAGCAAGGGATTGGGGATAAAAAAAAGACTGTGAGAAAACATGATTTACTTGAACAATGGTACAGATAGTTAGAGGAATTAGTTCGGCGGAAGAGCCGTGACTGCAGTTGAGGGAGATCAAAAGGAGACGAGAGACAAGGGGAGTGGGAAGAGATCAAGTCGGGAAAGAAACCACAATTGATAGGTAGAAAAGGGATGCCTCAGCAAGACACTTCCCCACTGATATATACACTTGAGGGTACTGGATATTCAGCCTGATGTATTAGCCTACTGCTGCGCCACAAAAAGTTATGTATTGACATCCTGAAGAGTGTGGAATTGAAAACTAATTGCAGACTATCCCCAACAGGGAAACCATTTAGGCCCATTTCAAAGAAGATTTACTTTGAAAATCAATATGTTGGTTTTTACCTTTTAAAAAGACCCTGCACCTTGATACCTTAACAACTCTGTGAATGAAGTCATATGTGTTAAACTCTGCAACCTACTACAAAAAATGCGTAGATTTTAAAAGCAGGGACATCAAAGGTAACGATAAATTGGTGTACAGTAATCATATCCAGAAATCATATCATATCATACACAGACCTCTGGCCCGTGACATGTGCACCAATCATCTGCATCCAAATGTATTTGCGTTATAGTGAGTGGACACAGCCAAAAAAAACATCTAAGGCACATTCATCAGTAAAAAAGAACCCCAAAGACATGATCTGCTGCTTTTGTCACAACTTTATTTTTCAAGATAGGATGAGGAGGCATTCTCGGAACCCATCGGCTCTATTCGGCGTCTGACTTCCGGCAGACGGCGATACAGCCTCTGGGGGCAGACCCCCGATTTTTTGGCATTCCGGTTTGATTTGGGCGGAGGAGGCGAATTCCCGTTTCCGACTTCCGTTTATATATAAGTAAATATGCTGAACCATTGCGATAGATTCAGAGTTTGCAGTGACGCCAGTTATGTTCCACCTCGTTAGTTCAACGCACGGATCATTTAACCTGGCAACAACTGCAGCCGGCTCAAACATGATTGGTCAATATCACGCGGGCTACAAACAGCCTACAATCGGAAACCAGGGCTCTGCATGACTCATTTGAAAGGCAGGTCAAATGTATTGGCTTTGTCATATGCCATGCAGTGCACAGGCGGAGCATGGGCTGATGTGGAAATTTTTTGTCAGCTGTACACAGTTGAAGCAGAGCCATGAGCTGATTCCTCAAGGTCACGGCTAAATTTTTTCAGTCAGTCGATCGAAATGTGTATTGTCTACCCAACTAGTATGTTAGTGCTGCAAACATGCTGACTTGTGTGTGTGTGTTTGTGAGAACGACAGAGAGCGAGAGAGAAGCAATCAAAACTTTTGAACCATCATAAACCGTTTTTGCAGATTTTGACTTTAAAGCTCTTTTTTAGACGTCTGTCTCTACATTTTTGCAAACCGCAGCTCCGCTAGCAAACAGACTTCTACCTGCCACAGAGCCGCAGAGTGCCACAGACCAATGGGCCGTTTTATTGTCTACTTTACTTAAACAGTATGAGCAGTAAGGTCGCGGCTTGACAATCGGACCATACAGTGTGAGCACGTAAATCATGAGCTTTGGCTTTACATCGCAGATGATTTACTCGTACAGTGGGAGTTGGAATTAAACAACATTTCTGAAGAGGCTCAAATAATACAGCGTATGCCCAGTGTAAATTAATCATTAAGTGATTTTGTGGAACGCACCAGGTGAAGAAATCAAACAAAGATATCAGACAGTTTAAACAGAGGTACAAAGACAGCATCTTCACAAGGAATAGAAATTATTAGAGGGAATGTAAAGCTCACTCAGGGTACTTGGGGGTAGTGCTGGGCAAGCATGTGGCTTCTTCCTACTCCTTTTCAGACATATAGCAGCTTCAGCTAAATGAAACCACATGAAAACTAGCCTTGTGTTTGAGACTGAATGCTCAATGACCGAAAACAAGATTGAGAGTTATCACGATATTTGCTTTGGAATTAATTTTGTAACTTTTATTAAGGTTTAAAAGTTCAGCTGCGGCTTTGACTTTGCCTCTATTTTAGGCTCTGCACACTCACACACACACACACATGTTCAGTTATTCAGGCTACTGTAATGAGACCTCTGCTCGAAGCTCCAAGTCACCAAACTCATCAGCCAATAGCAACTACTAAGTGGATCAATCCTGGTGTGTCCATGCTCACCCTGTCTTTTAAACAAGTTCTACTCACAAGTGAACCGTGTGTGTGTGTGTGGAGCCTGTAAATGACAGTGTTAATTAAAATTCAATATCCACAAAGTAAACAAATCTGTGTCACCTATGTGTCAGCAATAACATTCAATAATCTGATACTGGTAATCCTAAAAACTAAGCAGCTATCTGCAGGTCATTATCCTGTAGGTAAACACAGGTCACAGTCACACTGAGTCTTGCTACAATCAGACTGAGACTCACGAGCCGACATGTTGCTGCACAGCTCTGCTCTGTTTCTGTGGTTCCAGGCTTTTACATCACCTCTCACAAGCTTGAAGTGTGCAACAGCATGGAACGTGCATCGCTTGAACTTGAAAGTGGTTCAACCGCCTCACTTTTCGCTGTCTTCTGTGGTAGCGAGAGCAACAGTTACTGCAGATCTGTTGGTTGTCTTACCTCTGAGAGAATGCAAAGCCGCGTTGTTGTCAGCGTGACAGAGCCGACGTTCAGCCATGGACGCAGATTTCAAAGATTAGAACGGGAAACTGCAAACTGGCAAGTGTCGGATCTGAGAAACGTGTGTGATGTGGATTTATTTGTACTGTATGTGTCTGTATATTTTATATGTGCAGGGGAAGTGCGTGTGTGTGTGTGCCAGTGTACGTACAGTATATAAGCTCTTTCATCTTTTTTCTCTGCTTAGATCTGCAATCTAGAGTGACCTTTTGTTTATAAAAGCCGGGGCCGTTGTGGATTTTTGACTTCAAATGATGGGTTAGACACAAAGCCTTAAGCAACTTACTGACACGGAATCTACAGTTCACTCTGTTTACCCACTGTAACTGTGAGTAAATACTGTGAGATTTTATGCAGTTTCTCTCTTTGTATGTGTGTATGGATGTGTGCATAAAGGGCCTTTGGAGACTGAACCGACAAATCTTGCTTTTCTATGCAAATACTGTGCAAAGACCTACAACAAAGACACATACAAACAAATCTACCCTGAAAAGGATAAATAAAAGTAAGTGTTAGATTAAAGTGGGAGAGAATAAGGGACATCAAAGAGAAGATAAAAGAGATGGACCTGTCTGTTTGAGCTTATGATTCCTCTGTTTCAGATGTGCAGAGTGACTGCGTACAGGTCGGACACAATATCTTCTTCTCTAACTCGCTGGCTCACCTGTATGGTGAGGCACAAAACCATGTATCTGTCTTTGTGTGTAGATGAAGCTATACCCCTCACATACGTTACTTAACAGTCATGTATATGCATTACAAGTGTGTAGAGATGCAGCTGTTTATATTTGGACGTATCCAACCAAGTCTATCTGTACATACAATTTAAAGTTTAATGACAAAATGTTCAGGAATACAAGTGAATTGTTATTTTGAGCTCCTACAATTGAACACACTGAGGAAGCAATTACCGAACGCATAACCAATCACTTAGCTGTTTTAATGCACTGTTTGTACATCTTACTATATAATGACGAAAACTCTGTCTGTGTGTCTGTTCCACGTTTTTCTACACACTGACGTGGTCAATCTATGTGAAACTGCACATCGGCATTGAGGATTGGCATAGGTAGAAGGTGACAAAGCTACCAATGGGTATGGACGAGTACATTATAGCTAGTAAAAGTAATGCACCAATATTCACACATAAGCTAATCATGAGCCAGTAATGGTGTATAACCCACAAAATTGGGAAGGCTGAGTGTGTGTTCATGACCGGTGTTCATGTCCCATTTGAAACCAAGTAACCTTTGAGTTATTCTAAGCTACGTTATCACCATAATCCTTTTCCTAAACCCACGTAACTTTACGGCTCTGGCCATATTTCCATGTGTTTCAGTTCCAGTCCTTCACATGTTTGAGTGTGAGAATGAGAGTGAGAGCGAGTGCTCCTTGCCTGTGGGGATCTTTGTCTCCAAACTACAGGTGTGGTGCGCTGATTGGCTGGAGGTGTGGGTTTGGTCTGGGAGTGTCAATCACCAACTGGCCCTCCATCTATTTCCTGCTGTTTAAAATCCATGGCCTCCCAATGGGCAGGTTTACAGGCAACTGACAGTAGCAGCATTCCTGTCCTCGGCCTACAAACCTCTTGTATTGTGTTGTGTTAGTGGCTGTTTGTGCCTCCTGTGGGCCATCTTAGTGAGATTTTCGTATTTGTGTTTGTAGAAACACTGTGGTAACACACAATGACTCATCCTAGGCAGCCAGATTTAGTAAATGTCTTTTTCTTAGTTTAGTTTTTTTTCACATGGGTGTAGCTAGTATGTTCAGGGTTCGCTTCTTGTTTTGGCCTTGGTCTACCCTGAGTTATTTTGCTTTACGTTTTTGTTAAATCAGTTTTTCACAGTAATAACTAACTTCACTTTGAACTGCAGTTCTTGCTGTGAGCTGTCTGGTTTCGGGACTGGGGAGGGAACAGCCTTTCACTCTTTTATGTATGCAACTTTACTTTAAGTACACAACGTGATGACAACACTTGTGGGGTGCTAATTTGTTAGATATCCTGTAACAGGGTGAATTATACAGCGGTTATATGTGTATCAAAGTCAAATGTACATTTTTAATATTAAGTATTATAATAATAATAATAATAATAATAATACACAACCTTTGTTTCAGTTGTTACTACCTGACACGCTTAGGCCTCCACAGTCAATATGTGGAACGTTTGATACTCACTTAATTTGTGCTCTTTAGGTGCTCTTGTGTTTTTTCACTGATTCGGTTCTGCAGGTGCTCTGCTGGTACACTGCAGACGGGGATCAAGCAGTTCGTCTCACTCGGGATAGATTGTGCTTTTTTTGGTTCATAGTTTTTGACTGACGTGCGATTTATTCGGCTTTCCTTCCTTTCCCTCGCTAATGAGCACATCATCAAAATGCGCTGTCGTCGCATTATTCATGACGTACGACGTGGATTCCCAGGAAATATCCGATGTGTTTGTTTAGATTACAGACCTTTTGGCAGATATCTGATTCATATCCGATATATTTCCACATATGAAGGAGGCCTGAATCAGATCTGACAATATCCAATATCATGCGTTTTTTTCCTGTTTACACGTTCATGTTACAGATCCGATCTGTGCCACTTGAGGGGAAAAAGTCGGAATTGGGTCACTTGAACCATGTAGTGTAAAGTAGGCTATAGAGTATCACTAGAGTATGCTATTCTGACAGGCCCGAACAGGTGTAATGAAAGTTGTTATTACTTATCAAGGAAACACTGTCATGTTCCGCTGGTTGCTCTCAGTATCTACTGTAAAGCCACTCATCTCATGCAGGGTCACAAGGGACTGGAGCGTCACACACTGAACAAGAGGCAGAGCTGGTGACCCTGGATAGGTCAGAAGTCTATCACAGAGCTAACACATACAGACAGACCATTCGCCAACCATTCACAAGTACCAGAAGGTCCTTGGCTTGTGGGAGGAAACCAAGACACAAAGAGAAAACCTTCGCAATGATAACCACTGAGCTCCCATGCTAGTTTGACATATTGTGTGTGTACTAAAATATTAGTCCCTCTGATGGAAATGTATTCATTTTTTGAGGCTACCAGCAAAGGAACCATTAATGTGGCGTATTTTGTAAAACAGCATTAAAAAAAAAAAAAATAATAATAATAATGCTTAAAATTAAAATGAAAAAATAAAAAAATAAATAAAATAAAATAAAAAATAAAAATCATTATAATAATAATACAATATATTTCACAAATAATAATACATTTTAAACATGCAAATAAAATAATAAACAAATACTACAAAATTTGCCATCAAGAAATGGCTACTTTTAAGAGCTAATGTAAAAAGAAACAGAAAATATATCTCAAAATAATATGCCACGCCACAAATCTTTGGTTGAGTCAAAGAGAGAAAGAGACAGTCTGCAGTGGTTTCACAACACAATTGTGGTGAAACCCAGGGGTCAACCAAAGGATTATATGGTCAAATGAAGACCTGTTTGTTCTGTTGACAAGACTGAAGCTGCTCAGCCAGCTGAAACCTTGATACAGCAGACAGCTGTATCGACGCCGTATCACAGCACAGAGATGATGCTGAGAAGACAGATGAGGAGGGGGAGGGACGAGAAAAGAAAGCGGGATGAAGCCAAGGAAGAGCAAAGGGTTCATGAACTGTGAGGATAACAAATGTGACAAGGCTGCCGAGGAGAGGGAAGGTCTGGAGTAATGGAAGAAGGGAGGAGATGGACACAAGAGGTCGGAACAGGATTCAAAACATAAATGCAAAAGGGGGAAAAGGGAAAGTTGTCTGACAAGCAGACAGGAGTGTATCTAAATGAGCGTTCCTTCCAGTCATAGTTTGTAGGAATCATTGTTACCCTCTTACCCCTGGCTGTCCTTTTATCTCATTTCATCTCCTTCCAGTCTCTTCTCCTCCCTTCCTATCCTCTCTTGTCAGCCTCTCTCATTTCCCTTTGCCTCATTTCTCCTCATCTTGCCGGCCTCTCATATACTCTCCTCTTGAAGGTTTCAAGATGACATTGGTGCTGCTTATTCATTGGTGCCATCCTTCAGTGAGCTGCATATATGACCTGACAGCCACTCAAACACTCACACACACACACACACACACACACACACACACACACACACACACACACACACACATGATTCAGATGCACATTAACATACAAGGGCAGACAGACTCAGACATACACAGACACACTCACACACACACACTGCCAGAAGGAACAAAGAAGATGAATGACAAGTTACATAAGTGGCTGGAAGATGGACTCTTGTGAATATCAAAAGACCTTGTGGAGAGGACAGAGTGACCCTTCCTTGTACACCCTTTCTGTCATCAATCCTGGCCCGACCATTGGTATTCAGTTTCCCAACCTGACTCATGATTACAAATAAGCAGTCATGTGGGGGTGTGTGTGTGTGTGTGTGAATGTGTGTCCTTGTCTCCTTGTGTTATTATAAGGACGTATAATTGTGTTTATATGCGTATATATGCGTCACGCTGTGATGACAATCAGGCTTGTTAACGGAGTCGCAGATTAAGATGTACACTGAGACATTTTAGAGGAAGGTGGAAATCATTTAAAAACACACACACAGTGATTTCAGTCTTTATCAGTCATCAGCGGTTAATCATGTGGCTGGTTTCTTTTGTTTAAATCCATTTGTGTGTGTACTACAGTGCCAAAATATCAAATGCCATACCCAGTAAATTACTGTATTCTCTGTGCAATCCACAGATTTGTTTTATATCCAAAATAAACCATATTATATTATTTTACCAGTTCATTTGTGTGCCATATTGGTCCCATAACATAGTTTTCCTCTGGGAAAAAGTTTTCTGATTGAAGAGACATGCAACACATATAAATGGACTGTAGCAAGACAGGTGTATAATCTGTGGCACATTAGCCAATCACACCTCACAACCATCATTTGTGGACTTTTAGTGCAACAACTGAGGAAGTGTTCTGCTAACAAGGGACAAAATGTGGGAGACATTGGTGGTATCTGGTACCCTGGAAATCCAGAGTTCTCGTGAGAGCACAATTTGCTCAGCGAGTCATTCTGGCAATCATAATGATGCTCATTACCTATGCCCATGAAACCGAGCTACTCGCGTTCATGTTCACTCACCTGTTCACACTGTGCAGAATAGGAACACAACAACGCAAAATCCCTCACCACGTCTGTACCGCGCCTGTGTGTATGGTTTAAACGCGGAAAAGCACTGTGCGAATATTCCGCAAATCCGTCCTGCATTTGTGGGTACAAGCTGAATAACCCGATATGGTTCTAGTTAGCACCTTTAGTTCTAAGAGTGTAGATGACCCAAAAGGATAAACTGATCATATAGTATTCAGCTCCATAAATCAATTACTGGTATAAAAAATGTTGGCTACATCTGACAGTGACTCATAAACATGGATGTATTCTGGCATTGTGACTCTATTCCCCAGTGCAATGTATTAATAACGCGCACACACACAGACGCACACACAAACACAAGCTGGCATTCTGACTCCATCCCTGGGCACAGCACATAAATCTTCCCTAATAACAGCGGTGGCATTTCAGCAACAATAGGGATTACACACAACCTCTGTCGAATGGTCTACCAGCCAGAACACACACGGACACACATACACACACAGTCGAGTTACACAATATGTTACAAGTTCCTCAAGTTCCACTGGAGAATGAGGGAGTCAGAGAGAGAAAACTTTCCCTTGATTTCTCCTGTTTCCTCCTGTCAGATCGTATTCACACAGTGTAGCCTCATATCAGATAAAGAGAAATAACCTGTCAGGTTTTAATGCATGGTATTGCAGTCAAACGCATGGATTAATTTCAAATTTCTGCCACATGGTATATTTACACTGTGGTCTATGTAATTAACATCTAAACAATTAGGATGGAAATGGAGGAGGCTTTATACTGCACAGTGATCAGACTTAATGCAGAGCACTTGGGATGTGGAGAAGTTGCTAAAAACGTGAGCAGTCAGATAATCATACAGGTTGAAAAACAACACAATCGGCTGCCATCTTGTTTTTAAATTGATTAGTGTATTGTGCTCTTACTACCACTAGATGGCACAAAAAGTGTCCACGAACAAGGACAACAGGTCTACTTTAAGAAGAATGAAGCATAAGGTCAAGTAAACCCAAAATGTGACGTCCCCATATGAGGACACAGGGTCTCAGGAGGATATATTTATATTTTTTCAAGTCTGTTTTCATATATACAGCTTATTTGCTTTTTAGCTTACAATATATTACAAAAAAAAATAAAAAAGATTCAAAGGGAACTTATAGTAGAAGGTAATAACTCATGCATTCTAATACATCACACACTATACACTTGTTTTATACAATAAACACAATAACTTATCTCTTCAAATTACTTATAAGAATATACAATATGTTCTATCTGCATCTGGATTTGTTTACTGTGATTATCTATGTGTCCTGCAACGAGCCAAATGTTATTAGTTTTCTGGGAAAGAGGGATTTAAATCTACCACATAGAAAACCCAAACACATACAAACACACACGTGTGTGCATTTGAGTGTTCCTTAAGGTCCTCAGACAGCTGGGTGCTCTCGACTTAAAAGCCCATGGGAACCTTGTACTTTCAAACAGTTCTGCATGTTGATAACAGCACTCCAGTGAACACAGAGTAGCAGACGGATGTTCATCTTCAATATCAGCTGCCGGTTATTCAGCTGAAGTAGTACTTTAACATCAACTGATATCAATAGATTGAGTGAGATGCCAGTTTCAAGTCAATTTAGAAAAGGCCGGCTCCACTCACATTCATGAAATGCTTCATTTCCCTGGAACTTTCAGGACATGGACAACAGACCTGAGCACACACAATGGCATTGATGACAACTTAAAATAAATGTTCTACTTTAGTCTTAAAAAACAACCCTGGAGCTGATGTAGATGTCTTCCTTAGATCACCCAGCCCACCTGGCATGCTTCAACCAACTGTTGAGGGACAGAAAAATAGAGTAGAGTATGTTTATGAATGTGCTCTGCCCTGATATGAACCTGCTGAATCTGTTACGACAACAATGTGTCCCACACTAATGTGCTAATGAGCAATGGTGAATGAGAGTTTCTGAAGCGTCACCACAAATAATGGAAATTTGTCAGGTAGTTTGTGAGACTAGTCACACTATTCATCACTGTCATCCTATTTCAATCTCCATCTGGCAGAGTTAAGAAATTAATTCAAACTGTTCTGCTGCAGCAACTCTACACTAAGTTCACTTTTAGCCACTGTGTTCATCGCTAAAACACATCTAAGCATGTTTCAGCTCAAACCACTCTAAAGATGGACGAAGCCTCCACTTCCTCCCACTGTAGTACAAAAATAAAGCCAAAATATCGTGGATACAACCACTGCCATCTTCAGCTAGTGATATAATTTGGCTAGTTTTGCCGTCTGAACACTTGCAAACAATGATGGCGAACACAATGACTGGCCAACACTGCCATCAGTCATGATGTCAAACCCCTTTTTCTAGCATCAAATATCGAATTATAACCAAACATCAGAAATATTACCACTTGAACATACATTAGTGCAATAGGAACTGCCTAAAATGATGGAAACTATCTTTGGGAAAAATGTATTCAACATGTTCTTGGATCTTTTAGTTTGGCCCAAGTCCTGTCTACTACTACTAAATAGGGTAAAAATTCAGACGTTTGTTGTGGCAAGTTAAATCACTCACTCAGAGAGTGAAAGTCTGGCTCTGAAATCTCACGTCTCACGAGATCTGAGTTGTTGCAGGAAGTGACCTTACAAACGTGAGGAGTTACTCTGTTTGGAGTAGTCATGGCTGAATTTGATGACCGCCCGTACACGGACGCAGAGCTCATTTAAACTGAAGAGCGGATGAGGAGAGAGAGGGAGCAGCAACAGGCAGAGGAACATGTCCGAATCTAGCTAAAGGTAAACACAGACGTTCATTTCTCCTTTCCGTTATGTTGTCGGATAATTATACTAACAATCCGAGCCTATCTGTGTGAAAAAAATGCACTTTTAGTGGACGTATTTTGCCGTTGTTTGGTGCTGTCTGAGTGCCCTATTATTTAATATAGTGCACGCTCACGGGCTGCAGGCAGGTCAGGCCTTGCTTCACACTGGAAAAATGTCAAATTTTGAACATCCTATCACTCATTTAGACAAAAGTAGATCAGAAAATAGGGCCCAGGTTGAAAAAAACATAAGTTCCCCTTTAACTGTTCTGTTGTGTGTCCCGTATGACATCAGGTGACTAATTGGTGCAGTAATACTGACACTGCAACGCCCTCAGCCGATCATTATCAAATACTGGAACCATCAGTAATGTTAGTACCAGATTCTGTGCATTATTATAAAGATTTTAAGAATCCACTCCGTCTTTTTTATACTAAAGCATTCTGCCTAACATCCTGTGAAGCCACAAAGCCCAAACCCACAGAGAGATGCCTGTACTGTCAGTGAATCCAATTTATCGGGAGGACAGTCGGATTGTTCTTGGCTAAGGTCAAGACTGACACCAAACAACAATTAAAGTGAGACATGTTTATTAGCTTATTATATACTGTTCCTATTTGCAGTTTTGTTAATGATTGTTCTGAGGGACTGCTTACAAGATTACTGCCTACTATTGACGCTTTGGTGGATTGTAGGCAATTATGGCATACTAATGATTATAGTTTGTAATAATTTGCATGTCATTACGTTGATTTTATAGGAAAATAATCAGGTGTTAAACTCATAAACCTCATAACCTACTGCCAAGTCTGAAAGTCTTTTAACTGCTCTTTCTAATTGATCTGTCACTGCAGCACTTATGATTAGATGCCTCGACTTTAGAGTTAGAGTTGCCGTACAGTCGTGTGTGAGGCTTGGTAACAGGAGATGGAGATGCACAAGAGTGTCACTGCAGTCCAGAAGAGTGATTTCCACACACCGCGACTCAAGTCTCTCCCCTATAATTACAGCTATTGATAAGAAGTAGCAAGCACTTACTCATAATTACTGGTTTCTCTGCTAGGTAACAGCTGCTGGCCAGACAATGGCAGAATTTCAGAAAGGGATTTGTGTAACTCTCAGAAACTGAGAAGAGGGAAAGACAATGCAAATGGAAGACAGTAGAGAGGGGGCCTTGTACAAAGAAGGTCTGCTCATTGTACGTAGATTGACTGATAGACAGACAGACTATCACTGTATGACTATCACTCATCAGCGTCACTGATCTGATACGGCCTCTACCACTATATTTAATTTAAATGTATGGTTAGAGTATAATACCTATATTATAGTCACCAGGGCAGGTGGGACCAAACCATAGACTAGACATGGCCACTGTGACATCACACATTGTTTTGTGGACTTCTGGTTTGGGGCCTCAAATTCAGCATTTTTACTGTTACGATCTTGAATCAGGGAGCTCATAGTGACCATATTTGGATGAGAGGGTGGATAAAGCCCTACTGTTAGCTGCTAGCTTGTTTAGGATGGTTCATTTACAGCTATGGATAACTGTGATAAAGCTAATGCAATTTGTCTATTGACAAACAGGCTTAAAACCATTAACACAAAACGTACGTACCGGAAAAACTGAACATCTGATTATGATAGAACACTTCCCCGCCATTGACTAGTTATTGCGGCAATCCTTGTTTTCACTGTTATGCAATAGGGGGCGCTGTTACACATCTTGTGAGATAGAACAGTATTGCTGTGTCCAAAAACAAATGAAGAAGAACATCTACTGGAAACCGAAAGATGTATTTACAGAAATGCCAACAACGCCAACAAAAAAGTTTACAGTTGCGCAAGCCGTGGAGATGTTGATGGTCTCAGACTCCAATAATCCCTGTTTTGATCAACAGTCTGAATCCGATTTGAACGAAGAAGCAAACAAGTTTGGTGGACGAAGCGGGATCTCAATGACGGTGACGGTGACTCACGGACAAGACGACCACAGTGGATAGGGGGACAACAGAACACTGAACGATCACTGAACGTGACAATGTGTTCTGCTACACCTCAAACAGAATATTATTTTCATTATTATTGTCAGTATTTTCATTTTTACAATTCAAACTGATGTAAGGAAATGAGAAAAAAAAGTAAATGTGAAATTGATTTTATACTTGAAAATGACTGTCCTTGACAAAAATGCAAATGCTATATGTTGTTTTTTTATGAAAATGCACAAATTCAAATGTTGATGAAAAAGAAATGGAATAAAATAGAATAAAATCTTTTTTTTTGTATGTATGTAAAAACAGAATGTCTCTTCTTTAGTTTGATGAATACACTGTTTATATATTCATAGAACAAATTATTCTGTGGGTCTTGAAAGATCAGTGGATATGATCAAAAATACTGGCTGTGGCTGGCAACTCAAAAATAAAAGTCTGCCGGGGAGAGTGTTAAAGTAAATGCACCAAATGATGTAGCATGTTACTTCTGCTGTGAAGGACTCAGTGAGGTACTTTTTTATTAGTAATGTGTCATTAAATGGATCAAAAATGTGATGCATTCTGACTTCTATTTTGTTGGATGCATGGCTTTTTATTTATGCTGCTGTCTATGAAGGATAGTGTGAGAAAGAAAAGACAGAGAGATGCAGAGAAGTGAGCCCAGACAGGAAAGGATTGCATTTGGGGGTGGGGTGCAATAGACAAAAACGCGGAGGAATCCAGCTCATCTCAGAGGAGCAAAGGAATGCACGAAAAGCAAAATAGATTTGTTTGTTTCCAAATGGCCACAGTCAAAGCAGGCACGAGGGAGGTGCAGGGCTCTGGTCTGCTGGGACACAGAAACAGATGATTGTTTACAGCAAGGAAGCTCTTTTTTGTTTTCCTTTAATTCACTTGTTCTTGCTTAGAAAATAACATTTGCTCTGAAGCATCCGGGAAAATTACCTTGGGGAAACGTGCTTTATTTTTTCCCTGCCTTCCCCTCTGAAGAAGCGAAATGGTGAAGATGAGGCATACCTTTTTGCGATATAATTTGTTACAGTCCTTCTTTCTCTCTTTTACTCTGCCAACCTGTCTGCCTGGCTCCCTTTGTCTGTCTGGCTGTTTCTTTCCCTCCTTTCCTCTCTGCTATCTTTTAACCACCTTCTCCTGACAATACCCTCATGTCAGAACAGATATGCAGGTCCCGGAGTGTGTAATCAAAGGGCGAAAGGAGTTTGTGTCTCTGTGTAGGGGTGTGACAGAAGGTGTGTGAGTGAAGAAGAGAGAGAGAGAAGAACACATCCAAAAAAACCCAAGCAATGTTTTATTTATCTGCTTTATTTTCCCTCCTCACATCTATTTTTTTTGTTGCTTGCCTCTTTTTTTTTGCCTTTGAATGTCTGCTCTGCTTCCTGCTCTGATCACTGTTACAGCTGTGCAAAAAAAAATCGGGGGTTTCATTAAGGAATCAGCAATTAACCAAGTTCATTCTTCAAAAGTCTTACCGGCAAAAGCACTTTAGTTAATATCAGACCTATGCTGATGCATTCCCCCGAGGTTGGCATGTTTGTGTATAGCCTGCCTCTGTGAGTGTGTGAGTCATATAGCGCATAAAGGACAGAGTGCACCTGTCTGGGAGGAAGATAGTGATTCTAAAGAAAACATATTTTATCTCCCTTTTGAAAAGAGTGCATTTTAGGACTGATGGGGGAGATGGGAGGGCATGACGTCATAGTCAAAAAGCACAGCGGTAAACACAAATACACATTTGTGCCTTCAAAAACAGACACATGCACACAAAATACAGAGTCTTACACAAATACAGCTACATTAACAGGCAGAATTAAACATGAAGTCACTGTAGGAAAACATTTGGAAGTGAATGGCTCTTGCACGCCCCAAGACACTGCTTATATCTGCAGACTCTTGGGTCTGCAATGACAGAACTCTCCATCCTCTCTGTGTAAACAAAGATAATAATACCGCATGCCAACACGGGAGCTTTGGAAGCAAACAAAAACAAATAAAGATTACAGATTTGTGATTTTTTGACTCTTAATAAAATTGTTGGAAAACTTGTTGCAGCAGCCTGATTTCAAAATGTGCAAATTAAGTATTTATGCTCAGAAAGAGTAAAAATCTTCATCAAATAAATCGAAAATAGAAGTGGTGAAAAAGGCAAAACAAGGTTTGAAGTGTTTACTCCTTAATCAGCCCCATTGGTTTGACAGAGCAGTAACTCATGAACTTGAAATCAACTTGCTTAATATTAAATCACACACGTCTATATCATTTTAACCAAATATGTAGCTCCAGTCCTTTCCACAACAAGTCTAATATTTCACTATGAAAAAAACATGTTATTAAAAGCTGCATTTTTATTTGGGAGCACTTTAATTTCTGTATCAAAAAGCTACAGACTAGCTACAGACAAACATTAGAGAAGTGCACTCAGTAGAGAGCAGATCTCCACTAGGCGGCTGTCTGAGTCGATCATGGCCACTCTAGATAATTGTTGTAATTCAAGAAGGTGTGCCGCAGTGCATTTTAGACGACACAATATAATTAGGAGGATAAATGTAATTTTAATAAGGAAAACACAGCCACAAATCTTTGATCCATGTCATCCATGACTGGACTTCATAACAGCAGGAAATACCAAAATATAAACACAATTAAAACAGACAACAAAAGAAACTATTCAAACTGCATGACCTACTTATTTATGGTAGAAGCACAAATATCAAGGAAAAATGACCAAATCAACGAAATCTGCAAGCGTGCAAAATCTGGCAGTCAAAACGCTGCGCTTTTGAAATGCTCCCAGTGTGGTATTACACCATGCAGAGGATGGACTAAAACTGGGTCAGAGCTAGACCCCAGAGAGCTGCACCTGATGGAGTTGTTCCTCCTGGCTCCCTTACAGTCAAGAAAGCAGTGAGGATAACAAAAATGGTGATTAATTCATCTTGTATCGTGCCTAACTTTAGTGGATCATAACATAGCAGGTATGGAATTCACCTACAGATGCTTTAGTTCAGTGGTTTTCAAACTGGTCCAGCCACAGGGTCCAGATTTCTGCTTAGTTATTAGTTCAAGGTCCACACAGTAGTTTAATATACTAAGTGTCATTCTTGCGTTTGGCCATTTCGTCAAGCTAGTTAGCTGTCTCTGTCAAGTAGCCGTCCATTAGTCACTCACTCTACAGCAGGAGACGGCACTTGAAAATAAAATCTCTGTGCCGGAAATGACTGTACTTCAAAATAAAGTTCACTTGTGGTCCATTCAGAATGGATCCACGACCCACTTTTGGACCATGACCCACTAGTTGGAAACCACTGCTCTAGTTCAAAATGAGACCAAACATTTTTATGGACGTCAGTTTTTTGAGGCAAAATATAGCCTGCGACAGGTAACGGTTGATGGTTTTAGCCCAGCCGATTTCCAGAAACTCTTGGATCTTGAATATGATTACATGCACACAGGAAGCAAAACAATGCACATGCACATGGTAATGCCATCTAATTTACATGGTGGATCCGTGGTTTTCAATTAAATGCCTTGACTTTCCCTATTTTTTGCATTCTCTGTGCTCATTAGTTTTCACAGCCTAACACTGGGCAAGAGGCGGGGTTCACCCTGGACAGGTCGTCAGACTATCACAGGGCTGACACATACTGACAGACAACCATTCACGCTCACATTCACACCTACGGCCAATTTAGAGTCACCAGTTAACCTGCATGTCTTTGGACTGTGGGAGGAAGCCGGAGTACCCCACGCTGACGTAGGGAGAACATGCATGGGTTTAAACCCCCCATTTAGGGTCAAAACCAGGAACCTTCTTGCTGTGAGGCAACAATGCTAACCATCTATCACCATGCCGCACATATATATGTAGTAGTTAGCGTATATAGTCTGCTGAATTTATACCATCCTTAGATATTATTTTGTCTATTATTATCATGACAAGAGGCTTTGTTCGTATCCATTTCCTCTTGCAGCCTAAACAGTGTTGCATCAAAGAGTACAAGGAGGTCACACTGTTCAACATATGAATGTACATACACATGCATGCACAGAAACATGCAGTTAGCTTAACCATGACACTCTATAGCGAGGCCAGCATACTGCAAGTGGGAAATGATTCCCATCAGAATCAGAACAGAGCTAAAAGGACAGTCAGTAACCAGTGTTTAGGAAGCAACCAACCAAAAGACTATTATTCAGCCATGCATTCAATGCTCCTTTACCATCCATCCTTTAACAAGCATTGACTTTCAAATGGGACACGCATTGACTTCAGAGAGGACTGTCTCTGAGAAGTGTGGCCTCAGAGGGGGACAAGTATTGACTTCAAAGGACACATGCTTTGAAACACATTAGATTCAAATGGGGTAGATTCAATACGGCATTAGCTTCAAATGAGTCATCCTTCATAGTTTATTGACTTCAAACGGAGGCAAGGAGGTGAACAGCGATACACCCAGTTACTGATATGGGATACAAGCTTCCCTGAAAATGGTGGGATGGTGGGACGCTCGCCTCTGCTGAGAGAAATAGTGAAAAAGTAAAACTCAGAAAAATATATATTTTTTTTTACATTTCTGATGATAACAGATTCAGGTAGAAAACTATTTTTGGGATGCTTCACCACAAAGGATTGCTTTATTTCCAAGGCCCTTTGCTCACACAAGAATGTTTTGTCTCTCAAGTTCATGTTAAGCAGATATTTAGAATTTTGCCAAGGGTGCACATCAATGAAAAAAAAAACCTAATTAAACAGGAGTTGTTGGTTTCCTAGGCATATTTTAAAGATCAAGGTGCTTAACATCTTGTTAGGAGAATTAAATGATTTTTAATCCTATAATTTAGATAGCCAGTGGGTGATTTGTTTTATGAGTTTAATAAAGTGGTAGTTGGCAAGTAGCTTGTAACTTTGGTAAATAATTACACAAGTGTATTGCATGCTTACCTTTTCACATTCTTATTACCGCCTGAGCAAAACAGTGGACACATTATGCAATTTACAAAACCTTCATCTAAGACACAGTCGAGAGAAAGTAATACCAATACAGACGCCGTGTTTGTGTTGCTTCAGGTCCGCTCAGAAAGACTAAACACCTCTGCAGAGGTTTTAAACTATCTGTAACCTCTGTCTTGTTCCTATTTACGCTGTCAATCAAACAGAAAAACACACACACAAGTGCACGTACACACACAGGAAAAATGAAAAATGTTTTTTCTCACAGATACACACATTAAACAACAACTACACAGTACAAAGACACACACACTCACATGCCTCACAGCTCTCTGTACACCGTGCTGAAATCAATGAACATGTTGACTGACACAAAGCAATGATAAGGGGACATACTCCCATTCCAGTGTGTGTGTGTGCGTGTGTGTAACGTGAATCCATCCTTACACAGAGAACCACGGGACATTACATATTTTACAGAACAAAAATAATGCATTGTATTCATAGATAAATAAAGGGTCAGAGCACCCTTATCATGCTCCCTCCTGCCTTCAAGCTCGCATCGTTCCTCCAGCTCTCTTGTGTCTCTTCCTTCTTCCTCTCTCATCTTTTTCCTTCATGCACACTCTCACCCTCATCCCCTCGCCTCTCTCCCCAGTACAGTAAATCTCTTCTCTCCTGTCTCCTGGCAGTGAGGTTCGGTGGAGAAGCAGATAGTCAGTGACACTCCCAGTGAAGCGGCCATCCTGATACTGGCTCTAGCTCTCCCTGGGGGATAAGGCCATGACTGGAAAACAAAAGCATGCACACACACAGCCACATACACTTTGGATTATGACTCTTGTGAGGATTGTCACTGAATGTATTTATTCCTGCTGGCACAACCCTTTCTGCTTAGTATTGGAGTAATCTCAACCTTCAATGATGTGTACTCCCAAACAAAGTTTCATACTTTACTGTTGAAACTCGCTAAGTATGCATTGAGTAGAGATTACTAGATCTGTCCTAGCATGCTCCCATATAACAGGAACATGTATGCAAAAATGATCAAGGCCAACACGGCAAAGAACCATGCTAAATCCTATGTGATCTGAGCTAAATCCTATGTGATCTGATGCTAATGTGCTAACAATGACAATGTGCAGGCCTACATGCTGATTTTTGGGAGGTATAATGTTATGACAAGTCCTCCAACCTGTGTGACCAAATAAGTCTTTTGCTCCTACCCTCTTATATGATCCATAAACATGCTTGCTAAATTAGTGCCCCTACAGGTGGCAGGAGATCAACACATCTTTATACAGTAGGTCGTACATGACAGTTAACGGTTGCAACTTTGTTCACGTGGTGAACTGTGATATTCTGTCAAGTTTATGTTCATGTGTTTATGTCCACTTCCGGTTTTATTTTGAAATGTGTTCTCACTTTGTTCAGTGTTTCCTTTACTTCCTGAGTTTTCCCGCCCTTGTCGATTACCTCATGTGTTTCACCACGTGTCTTGTTCCACTCACTGTACTGTACTGTACTAGATCAATACAGTGAGAGTCGTGAAATGGTTCGAGTTGCACCAAAAATACTTCTGCAGGTTTAGGCAGTGAAACTCCTTGGTTAAGTTTGGAAAAAAAATATCATGATTTGGGTTAAAATAAGTGTGTTTGTTACTAATGTAACATACGTGGTGTATGGAACTATATTATGTAGTTGAAATAACTTAACTTTAGGTTTACTGAGGACACAAACATTGGTCTCCTGAAAGTCCTGTGTTAGTTTGACCCTTACGTTCAACCCGACCCCACCCTACACAGACTTTTCGCTCTTTTTACTGTGTCCCCATTGTCCCCTCCAAAATTACTACAGTATTATGACATATTGTACTACAGTGTCTACAATATGCGTCAGAATTCTTGCTTGTAGGACAGTCTCTGTTTACCGTGTCCATCTTAACTTTGCATGTCAGCATGATGATATTTAAAACACTAAACACAAAGTACAGTTGTAGGGATGATGGGGCTGTCATTAGTTTTGCAGGTACGCTGTCATAAACCAAATTATTCAATAAAGTAATATTTTGATTTTGCAAAGCGAGGGGAGCTATTAAAATTCATCCCTAGAGGAACTGGAATGCGTGTACCAAATGCTGTGACTATCCATCCAATAGTTTTCCAGGCATTTCAATTCAACAGAACTTTATTTATCCCAACGGAAATTCTTGTGCCAGGTAATGCTTCAAATTACAGTAACACTAAGTACAGGAACCACAATTTTAACGATTCCCAACCAGCAACAACCAGACAACCAGCGGGTTCACAAATATACAAGATAGAAGTATTTTCAAGGAGCAGAAGTAAAAACCAGTGCCTAACAGAGTAACAATAGGAGTACAATAAGAGTTACTAAAAATGAACTAGTTATACAGTCACTGGTAGACATTTCACTTAAAACCATAATTGGGACCCTGGTGGCACAAGAGGAGAAGTCAGGTATATTATCAAATCACTAGGATTCATCCTCTATGTCTGGAGCAAATTTCATGGCAATCCATCTAATATTTGTTTGTATTTCAGTCTGAAAAATACTTGTATGTAAGAGCTCTCACAAAGACTCGAACATGTACTGAAACCCCAGCATCCCGACAAATAGGAGCCTTAAGGGCGCGGCTATCAGTTGGATCCGGTCTGTCCAGAGGCCTTATGTTTACTGAGTTGTGTTTCTACCTTGCTGCTCTAAATGTGATCTGACAGATGCGGGGTCACTGCATTCGTTTATAACACAGGCAACACAAAGGAGAAGAAAAAAAACATGCTGCAATTACTGTCACGTCATGGCCGAGCTAGCTGTACGCTAACCTCAGGCTAGCCTTAGGTAGCCCTAAATGCAATGATGATTCACTGACTTTGAGCCTGTATGTGCACAAGAAGAGGGCCATTTGTGTGTATGTGTGTGTGTGTGTGTGTGTGTGTGTGTGTGTGTGTGTGTGTGTGTGTGTGTGTGTTCATTAGTGGCTGCGTAGGCTGATGCCAGAGGGGCAAAAACATTACCAGTGGGGATTTAGAAGGACACACTCAGAACCTGCATACTGAATACAGACAGACCGCTCCATCCGACTCGGTGCACATGTTGTGGGATTGTTTACGTGGGTTCATCGATGGCTTAAATGAAAATAAAGCAAGAAGTGAGAGGCTGTTTTCAGGCGATTAGTCTGACCCCCAGTATTAGCTCTTTATTTCCCTTGGTAGCAAAACATATTAGACCATCCTCTAGCCCTTGAGCTGTGCACACAAGCACACAAGCGAGCACACAGACACAGAGATATGCTGAGAAACATATATGTGGCAGGTGTGAGGAGAAAAATAAATCACATGGAGAGATAAATAAAAGTCAAATATATATATTCTCGAAGTGGATTCTTAAGGTTATCAGCTCGCAGGGTAACTCATCTGCAAAGAAAAAAAAAAAAGTTGTACGCCCTTGAATTTTAATGCCCGCCACTTTACCACGGAAATCCGGCATTTTAATCCCAGATCTGCTAAATCCAGTCTTCTGGAACAAATAGCATGAGAAGGCTGACAAGAGGACGGGGAAAATGTCAGGAAATCCATAGGAATTCTATATGCTTGGAGTAAGCCTTGATGGGAACTGCCGATTAGCACTGCACACGTTAAAAAACAGCAGATGTCTGACAGCATGAGTGGCACTTGGATTAAAGAAAAATATATAGTGGAAGGAGTTCTTCTTATTCCTACTTGACCAACTTAGAGGAAAAAGATGGAAGGCATTCAGAGGCTTGGTGAAGTACCAAATGCATAATTTGCCTCCTTGAGCCTCACCTGTTCTCTGAGGCTGAAATTTATCTTGCAGCGACTGTGGGGGGGTGGTGGTGGTGGTGGGGGTGGTGGGGATAATATTAGGAACGCTTGAGCTGCGGGTTTTATCTTAAGGTCAGGTTTTACATATCATATCCACACACATAAGAATTATGCAAACAGTTGCTGAGAGTTGTTGAAAGTTAAACATAAATACTGAATGTGTAAAAGTTTGGTGGATTTCTGCAACGCTACACATACATACATGTGCTGATGGATGCTGTCTTGGACATACTGACATACACATACATTTAAACACACACACACCGTTAGTGACAGCACCTATCTGCCACCCACAGTAAGTGACCTGGGTTAAATATGTAATGACTGCTTGTCCCACACTCAGGATTAATGGGCTGTGGAGAGAGGAGATAAAGGCACATCATTAACACACACACACACACACACACACACACACACACACACACATAATAGGATAAGAAACATCATTAAGAGAGGTGGAGTCTTGTGTGCGATGGTTGAGCTTTGCTAAAAGAACCATTAGGATATTTTACATTTCTGAGCAGATGTTTAGCTTTTAGCCAACGACACTGTGCTTCTGGTGGTTTGGCACCAATAGTAAACATTTTTTTTTTTTTAAATGTGTCTCCAATGATTTCCAGAAAATATGGAATGATCAAATCAATTAATCAATAAATCCTGTGCCACGTGAAATTATACAAGGTACAACTCCAGTGAAATGTGATCCCATCAGCTCCTTTAACTTTTGCACTGTAATGTAGTCCAGTGGTTCCCAACTGGTGGGTCGTGGTCAAAAAGTGGGTCATGACTCCCTTGTGAATGAACCGCAAGTGACCCACAAATGTGACGAGCTTTTATCATGAAGTGTCATTTTCTGCTGTAGAGTGTGTGAACGGACAGCTACTTGACCGAGACAGCAAACTAGCTAATACGCTGGCTGTATTAAGTGGCTGGACCAGTTGGGAACCATTGATTTAGTCCTTTTTCGCATCTTCTTTCACATCATTGTTGGCCTCTGCTTAATAACTGCTCATGTTTCCTGATGGGTCTGGTAATCCATGGTTTCTGGTTGTGGAATCATTTAACTGTCCACACACTCTGACCCCAACAAGAAAGCTGTATGTAAAGCACATGCCTCCACTACAATCCTCTGCTCTGTCTGGTCGGCATATAGAAAAGGATCCTCCTGGTTAATTGGCACTGATTACGTGTATGAGCTTTGCTCACCCGTGTTTACATCACGTGACACGTGCACCGCCGAGAGAGACAACAGTAACCACAGTAGCTAAAAGATAATTTGCACTATGGTCTTTTAGCAAAGGACAGCCCAACATGTCTGAAGACTTTGAAATTGAGGAGGAACAGCATTACTTTGTTGAGCCGTATTTGTTTGAGCCCGAGTATTCAGACGCGGAACTCAGGCTACTGGACGAAGCAGCCGCCGCAGCTCATGAGCCTCAGCCAGCCGCAGAATACCGGAGTCGAGCACTGGAAACCTGGTGGTGTACTTGTTTCAAATGCAAAACGATGCCAACGGATGAGGAAAGTCTTTGCTGCTCAGACTGGGAATTGGCGATGCCTGCACTTGAGAATCTGGACATCAGTACTGACGAGACTGCTGCTCTTCAGAGACCGTGCATCACCAATCACCCTGAGCGTGCACATGTGAGCGCGGAGCACAGAGAAGCAGTCAGAGCTACAGGCTACAGTGAGGCTAAAAACAGAGTTCATATGACGTTTTTCTAAACAACTTTTTTATGTCGGGGCTTCAGGACACTTGGATCACTACGGATGAGCATGTTAGTCTGGGGCGCCGTCAGCCATTAGGTGTGCTAGCCGCTCCCCCCGCCGATCTCTGCAAGGGATGTGAGGACTCTAAAACTTCACCAGGGCCTCCATCGTCATATGGGAGAGTAGATAATGGCTGAATTTTCATTTTTGGGTGCACTATCCCTTTAAGCAAAGTTTTGTGAATTAAAGGATCTTACAGTTTCTGATGTCCTCTTGGAAACTGATGTGATACAGAGACCGTCAGGTTTATTTTCCAACTCATGTAAAATGGCAAGCAGGATGTTAGTTCAGCTGTTGCCCACCTTCTCCATCTTTCCTCAGTGTTTACTGATGTTTACATTTAAAAACCTCGACCTGTATAGCTGGCTAACTAGAAACCAGCTGGCAAAAGGAGAGTTTATAGCAGTGGTTCCTAACTGGTGGGTCACGGGTTTACTCTGAATTGACTGCATCTGACTAGCAAACATGTCAGGTTTGTAAAAGAACACACTTTATTTTTAAGTACAGTGAATTTCTGGCACAGAGCTTTTATTTTGAAGAGCTGTTTCCTGCTGTAGAGTGACCAGACAGCTAGTCATCCATTCCTGTATACATCCAGTAGTATTTATGGAAGAAATAATAAGGTCATTTCCTGTGCCAAGAGATTGTTTTCCCCAGTGGTAAAGAAAGTGGTATGTTACAATCATTGGATTTCTGTCAACTTTTAATTATCATAAATTATCAACGCAATCCTTTAAAAAATAAACCATCCAACGCTGGCCCACCCCATCCACCCAGCTCTCACTCTTTGGTCACTGTGTCCTCCACTCCTTTAGACTCACTCACTTCCTCACACCTCTCATAGCTCTTCCTCCCTCATACCACATCACATATAGTGTGTGCACCTCTGCTGGATGAAAACTGGTAAAACAGTCTGTGAAAACTGACAACTGCTGTCAGCACTGCAGCTGACAGTATTAGCTTTTAAAGGATTATGTATTGCATTAGATATTACTGATTGCATGTTTAATATTTTAACCAACCAGCTTATTGTGTTAAATATTTAACCTCAGCAACATGATCAACCGTGCAAAGAGAAACGGGGCCCCAGCAACTTGTTCATTCAGTCAGCTGTCATAACAAGCAAAGCAACACATTTTTTTTTTATGTTCAAAACCTGTTTTCAAAGGTTTATATAACGTGGGGAACACTGTGGTGTGGTCAGCTGAGCTATTTAACATACAGCTCACAGCAGACACACACAGCTCTGGATAATCTCAGATATTCATGCATGTCCCATATCGTATTAGCAGAAAGCTTTTATTTTTCTCCGGCATCTCATTAAATTATCTAAAATGCCTTTTGTTCTTTTCTATTGTAGTTTCATGTTTCATATCCCAACGAAACATGTGCAGTCAATTTCAACTATTCCTCTCATCTAAAATCTTTGATCTGCAACCCACAGTCTTCTCTGTCTGCATAATGTATGTAGATGACTGGAACTTTCCAACACACACACAGACATACACACACTAACACACCATATGATCACATGCACTCAGTACCATGATCAAGATACCTTCACCTCACAAATATGTATGGTGTGAACACTGCGCACACACACATTCTCACACTTCTTTATTCCGTGCGTATTCATTTCTCCCTGTAGATGTGGTGTGTGCATAATCTCTTTTAATAATATATAACAGAAATAAAGCTACTTATTTCATTATTAACACTTTGGTGCTAGGGGACACCCATGGTTGATTCTTCATCATAAGCTGATATGCTGCACGGTCACACACACACACTTACCGAGTCTCATAGAAATTCATGCGCAGGCATTGTTGCACGATGATAAATGGATATTCACAAACACTGATATGATTGCTGATATGCACAAAGAACATGGTCATGACTGGGGTTGACTGGGAGGTATTTGATGGCAGCTGAGCGGCTTTAAATCATTCAGGAGATGATGGGGATGCTTGTCTGCTTGCACGATGCCTTCTGATCATAAAGAGCACGAGAGAGAACAGGTGGAGGAGATTGTCTTGTTAGTAAATGGAAGGAGATAGATGCAGCTCTGAGACTCTTGCCTTGATGCCTTACCGGCAAATCCATTGATTATGTATGGGTGTATCTGCTTTGCTAACCAGGGCAAGTAACGATGAAAGTACTTTAACAAATTTTTGTTTTTCATCACGACAATTATGAAAATTGATTGTCAATAATAAATTAGGGAATGCATGTAATATAATTAGTACTGACATCTAAGGAGCCGTACACAAGCCATGTTTTTTGCACCCTCAAATTCATAGTTTTCAATGTAGACTCTTAAGCCCTGTACATACTGCGTAAGAACAGAGAAATTTGTTCTTTTTCTCGAGGAGGCAAGAACAAGAACAAAGTTCGTCCTGGCCAGGACATTTCATACTTCAGGAGAAACTCAATTGCACTGGGAAGTCCCCATAGGCCCCTCCCACTGCTGCATACGTCACAAGCACTTTTCCGCATTAACCACGCCCACTTCAAATTTCTGACCAATCCCACAACAGTTCTCGGACACCACACAAGAAAAAAGTTCTGCTCAGATGATGCGCCGAGAACAAGCTGCAAGAACTCCCAAACCAGGGCTGCAAGAAAAGAATGTGAGAGAGAATAAACGTTTAACAGGTGAGCTCAAACGCAAAAGCAATGCCATGGCAGTGCACACATGTTCCCGAGCGCCTATTTTTCAGGGCACAATGGCAGCACCCCAAGATAATCCAAGTTCAACTACTGTAACCCATGCAGCGCATGTCATATGATGAGAAACTTTCAATCATAGCCAACAGATATCTTTCCCTTCTTCCATTAATATCAGTCTGTCATGTATATGAAAAAGCCGAACATTTCGGTGCAGGGCTGCCGGAGCTTCACATCTGTCCCACCGACAATATGTCCACACACTTATAAACAGCGCCAGGAAGAAGATCAGCTCTGCACTCAGGATGTCAGGTAAACAGGCTATGGTACAGTGCTTCTTAAGCATGCTAAGCAACCTCAGATGCAACCTGCCGCCACGCTCTTAAAAGCTGGCACAGAAAAGGCAGGAAAGTAGCGCCCAGTGCCCGACCTCGCGTTGAAGACGCGGCATGTGTACAGGCCCCTAAATGCTGTCCTCGGTGCCAAGCACTCAAATCGGATGAGATACCATCCTAACAGAATCATTTATCTTGTCTTTGGTGTCTGATAAAACAATCATGTAGCTGAGATCAAAAAGTATTGGAGCTTCTTTTGCCCCTTGAAAAAGTGCTGCAGTGGGCCAAAAAGCAAGACAAAAATGAGCAGCGAACTTTTCAGTGCCTCAGACTTTCATCACTGAAACAGATTTATAATTTCAATATATTCAAATGATGATCTGATTGTAAAAAAGTTTTTGATCTGGAGAACTTCTGGAGATTTTTATCCTTATTTCATTTCGTGGTATAAAATGCAAATGATTATGTGGCTTATAATGGAGGCTAACATATGAGTGCTTTAGATACATGCCAAATATATCAACTCGAAATTAAGCTTATGCAGATTAAATATATCCATGAAATGTGCCAACAATGTGTCTATGATTACAGAGTTGCTGCTGTCAGCTTCAGATTCAGCACCATGGAGAGCTCCACTCTATTACCAAGAGTTCTGAGTGAGAAGAAAAAGTCAATGGACCTTTCACATAAGTTGAGCATACTGTTAATATAATGGCTTCCTATAGATGGACCAAGGCCATGGTAAGGCAGAGAGTTGTCTATTATATATATATATATACCAGTGGTGCAACCTTTTACTGGAGCACAAAACCGGCTTCAGCTGTGATGTAGTTTGTTAATAACTGAGTTAAATAATCACTGGTATATAGCGATCTCAAGCACATTGTCAGAAGTTGTATTTGACGGTAAAGCTATCAGGTTTCCAAACCTTTCTTTTCTTGTACCTCCCAGAGGGACAGTGAACAGTTGGGAAGGGAATTGGAGAGATTTTATGCCATTATCAATTCTACTTATTAGTCCAACTCTTTATCCCTTATTGATCACTGATCAATTTTCTGTGTGGAAAGAAGCAGGTCAACACAGGCTTTCAACATCAGTGCAAATGTTTTATCTCTGAGTCTGAAACTCTGCTTCTTCTACTGTTACAAAAGGGTGCAAACATTTTTATTTTAAATTTTGAGACTGCATGCAGCTACTAGCCTGTGGAATAACCGCAGGTACCAGCCCTGGAAATTAACCTGACTCCTGTCTGACTGCTGAGCGTGGCCACTTCCTGTGTCTATCCTTTCAAATTAAAGTCCCACATGGTCCAGTCATACAGGTTTTGACTTATTTTGACAAGGCGCAGCTCCTAAAGAGTTTCACGCTTATTTGTATTTTTTTCTGAGACTAATGAAATCTTGCCAAATAATGACCTTTCTGGTCGACTAAAAGGTTGCAGCCCTGAGCCGTTTGGGCCACTTCTACCTCTAAGCCATGACCCCTTCTTGGTTCCACATTACAGCAGCGTAGAAGCACAAGTTGACGTCATTGTTTGGCATTGATGTCAGCATCGATAAAAGGCATTGATAAGTAAGGAAATGTTATTTCAAAGGATCAGACAGCTGGAACTGTTTCTTGATTTATATCTCCAGTAAACCCAGCTGTACACTTCCTGCTACAGCCATCAAATCTCATGGGAAATCTCCATGGTAACACTGGAAATGTAAATCCTGTGTTTTCCAATCTTTTGTGTGCGTCAAACATGCAACTTATCCGCTGGTGTTTATCACAGCTCATTACCACGACAACCAAAAAGTTAAATCCTCTTATGCCAATGAGCTGCATTTAGATTTACCCAAGTGCTCTTGGGAGAGGAACCTCATTCACAACCACACACACACACACACAAAAATACACATACTGATAGGTTACACTGAGTGTTTAGATTTATCCCAATACTCCGGGGAGATTCTAACTCATTATGCTGTGGATATGTTGGCTGGCGAGATGCTTAAGCTGAGGCCAGCGCTGTGAGGCCACCAGAGAATTTAGTCTTGGCTCCTTCATTGCTTCTTATTTACCCAACTCAGGCAGGGACTGACTACATCTGATAGCAGCCTGGCCACCTAGTCATTTTGGAGCCGCAAAATCACACACATCAACATGTTTTATGCATAAACACATAAAAGGAGTCACACAGGCAGAAGGAATACACAGATACCCACCTGCACACACACACTCACACCCACCCACACACACACACAGAGTGTTTTGAATGATGAAAATGCAGACTCAGGAGAGTAGAGGTGAAGATGAGATGAGTCGGCACCGTCATTGCCCATGGGCCTGTCGTATGGCTAGACACGCACAGATATTGAAAAGTATACACACGCGGACGCACACACTTTTGGCTCCGATAAGCGACAAGATGGCACCTCTCATTGAATTGATATCAATATTTGGCCAGAAAGATATTTACACTCCCCTTTAATCAGGGGGAACAGATGGCCCCAAGGTCTATGAACTGTGTCCATCCCTTTAACCAACCACCAAGCCCTGGCACTTTTAACATGCAGTGGAAGAAGAGAAGACGGAGGACAGGGAAAGGAGGGACAAGAAAAAGGAAAAGGAAATGAAAAAAGGGACAGTGGAGTCCCATTGTTTCAAGACAGACACGCTGACAGTCCGAACAAGCTAATTAAAGGAATGTTTTTTTGGTATTTCAGCCTGCAATATAACAAGTAAACTCATTAAAGTACATCATATCAAAGTATGCAAATGACATTTTTATCCATGAAAACAAGTTGATTTTTTATGAGGATGTTGCAAGAGAAATAGTGGCAGGAAAAGAGAATGAATTCCTTGGCTCTCACCGCAGCACTTTTTGGGAATTGAGGAGATTTTAAAGTCAACATACTGCAGCTTCACTTAGTCTAAAAAGGTCTTTAAAAGATTTGTTGTCACGCCACCGTTCGAGTTTAATCACAGGCATGAGTTACCCTGCTTGTCTTATCATCAACATCGTTTCCTTATTTGATCTTTTCTTTCTGTGCACACTATGGTGTTTCTTTTTCTGTAACACCGTCCCTTTAACGGTATGTCATGCCCTTTATGTCATACCTTTTCTCTTTATGTCTTGCTCACATTTCGGAAATGAAAGCAGAAATGTATTCAGACATTAAGGTTTTAATCTTTGGATGGCTTCACATACGCTCGCTCTCTCTCTCTCTCTCTCTCTCTGTGTGCATGCATGTGTACGAGTGTGTGTCTGTTTGTGCGTACCATCTGCCCCGAGGAGTCCTACATGAAGAAGGAATTTCATGTTTCCATCTTTTTCTAAAGCACCCTCTTACACTCGGTGTTGACAGTTGCTTTGAGGTATTTGCTGCTTTACTCACAAACCAGACCAGACCGATTTCCAGACCCCACACACATGAACACACAGGCACACACGCATGCAACACACAAATGCTCACAAATAGATCCCAACACACACTAATCCTGGCCCGGGTGTTGAAATTGCGGTGATACATTTCTATAGAATTGCACTAGAAGGCAAAATTGCATAAATGCAACTTGGGAGAAAACCTTTTCACCGTTCCGGGGATTAAATCTTCCTTCTAAACCCAGATCAAATATCTGATTGTTCAGCCTGCTGCTGCTTCAAGGTGAAGCAAATACGCACACACACATGCACACACGTTTTGATGATATAGATTAATCCATTTCATTTTTTGCCTAGTATCCCATATTCTCAACTTTCATCGTGATATATATTTCATCTGTTCACAAAATCCATGATCATTTCCCTCTCTGCTCCAAGAAAGCTTTAATTGCACCATCTTCAATTAAACATAAGCCAATATCCCTGAACAAAATCCTCTTTAGTTAGTATAATACAGGTATCTTAAAGCCCATACAGAAGAGGAGGAGACGGGGAAGAAGAGGATTTTATGAGGCAGAGAAGATCAGGGTTAGTTCTCATAAAAAACTCATGGATTTTAACTACAGTCTCTTTATCTGTCTTGGTAGAAGACTCTTTTTTTATCCCTGCTCTTTGTCTATCGTTGCATTTGTTTCTGTCTTTACTTGTTGTTTTCTTCTCTCTCAGTCTCTCCATCTCATTGTCTAGTTCTTGCCTGTTTTTCTGCTCCACAAACCACATACTTGGCACAGGATAATGAACGTTGGCTCAACCTGTGTTTGACCCCATCGTAGCAGAAAGCTTAGATCTCTTCCAGTCTTTGTATAACTGTAATCCTGTTATTCAGTTCAATGAAACTATAGTCACTGTCATGTCTAGAAAAGAAAGGAAGCAATGTAGTGTCCTATTCTATATTTGGTCGCCTTATAAAAAGTTAATGCACTAACCTACATGTGCAGTCAACATCCGTGTTCAATATATCTCTGTGGTGATGAGAAGACTGGTTCTTACCAGGTTCGTGGCATTTGCACGCCACTAGCGAGCTGACATTTGGGTAATTTGGTTCACCTACAACCCCTCGCTCCCCACTGCTCACCCCAACTTCCCCTTCTTAAGTGGAATTTATACTTGTGCGTCAGCTCTATGCGGAGCCTACGCACATGGCCTACACCAATGTGAGCATTTATACTTGTGCGGTGGTGTGTCTGCTGCAGTTACACCTCCAAAACACAGGTCAGCAGTTGGGTTTCTGCAGAGCGCTGTAAAGTTTAGCTGATTCAAAACACACCCAAAACACATTTACATGGCTTTATAGCGACAATTTCAAACACAAGCACACAAATCAGCTTCACTATAACTCGCAGCATTCACAGACAAACACTTGTCATTTGCTGGACACATTTTCCCCACAAATACAACATGCTTGAATAAATTAGTCTAGCAGCTAGTGGATTTTTTCTCTACTCTCATGAAGCCAGGGCCAACAGCAACATTTAACAAGGGTAACGTTACAAAAGTTGGCTTCATTACAACTCGCAAGGTTCACTGACAATACAACTGTCTTGTACTAAACACGTTTTCCAAACAAATATAGCATGCTAACATTATTAGCACAAGCCTATGGCATTTTACATTGTATTTCCTCCAGATTTCCTCTGCTCACACGAGGCTAGTAATCATGAAGTATAAATCTCTGAAGGATAAATCACACACAAGGCTTAAAATGCTGTGTTTGTGGAGGCTGTATTGTCTTCACAATTTACTGTTTCTGATCTGTGAAATAAAAGTTAATAAAAGCTAGGTTTCCACTGAGGGAAATGGTTTCAGCTTACAGAAACACACAGGAGGTCTGCGTTGCCGCAACGTGTAGTTACATTTCTGGGGAGGTGCATGTCAGGCTACAGTGTAGGGGTATGACACAGAGCCTATGTTGTACGTATGGCTTTGATTCCACGCAGAAGTATAAATCCTGCTTTAGCCTTTTTAGTCTATTAAATACACAACTACGCTACATGCCACAATTGTAATCATATAAGAAGCAAAACAGCTGTCACAAACCTACCTTTAACAAGTTTGTGAAGTAGTTCAATTTATTTTAACAATGTATTTCTACACTTAAAGTACTTGTGGCGGTATCATGCCTTTGTCGGTTTCATTTACAGAAGGAACAACTGATTTTTTAAATACATATTAATCCTGCACTCTCCACTTTCATGTCATTCATCATTAATCAAGTATTCCCAAAGCTCTGCTTGATGTGTGCTGATTACTAAGATGCATTATCTAACAAACAAGCAAAGCACTGAGTAAATTAAGGAATAACCAAAAAGTGAATTCATACTTCAGAGAGATGAAAACCTGATAGACTGAAAATCGAGAGAAACAACCTGGTGATTGGCTCAGTTTCAGAAACAACTCAGTGCGAGTTTGTACTTGTAATCGATTCGATCTTCAGCTCAGTGGACGTGCTTTGTGCTTCTGGGTTAGCTTGCTGGACGAGAGTCTGTTGCTCAGCAGTAGCTCATGAACTCATGAAAAACTTGTTGGACCCTGGAACAGTTGCTCATAGAACCTAATTTTTATGCACAACTGTGCCAAACAGAGCCAAGTTTTTTGACTCACTCCCGTGTAAGAATCGAGTCAACATATTCCTCTTTAAGAGTCGTTCAAGAAGAACAATTTGTTTGCAAATCAAACATCATTGTGTTTCTGAGACTGAGATGAGCAGAATTTAAGGGTTAGAAGGCAATTCATACAGCAATCCTGATCCTGTAATCCTGATAGAAAGGTGTTTACAAATTCCCATCAGCGCCGAGCGGAATTAAATCCCCAAATTAAACCCAGATCAGTGCGGGGTCATGAGGTCAGGTCAGTTTCATTCTTCACCCTTTGAAACCAAAAGCAAAATTTATAGTTGTGTTTACATCTGTGACATTTACATCGATGATGACATCAGTGACAGTGATCAGCTTTTGTTTTCAAAGGTTTTCTTTAATCCTTGAGGACAAAAATAGTAACTGGGCACGTTACCATTTCAGTTGGTCTTGGTCAAGGACACACTTTATAAAACTGGTCACAGTTTAAATCAACAGGGTATATGACAGTTTGCATGACTCTGTTTTCAAAGGTGGTGCGAGGACATGGGGGGCTGACCCACTGATTTGCCCCATTGCCTTCACCCTGTCATTCCCTCTGCTGCACTCTATCTCTGCTACCCTGCCGCTCCACCAGACAGGAACTTGAGAGGACGCATTGGTTAGTGCACACCATATTTGAAAGAGCATATGTTGGCGGGAGTGCGTATAATGCCTGTTTATCTGTTTTCAGTCTATAGATACACAAAGATCAGGAGCAATCCGTTAAGCCTACAGATCTCTGTTGGAGGGCTCTTAAAAATGATTCAAAATCAAAATCTGATTATTTCCCATTTCTCAAAGGAATACTGTATGTAGTCATGTCTGGTATGGGAAATATGCTGTGAGTACAATATGTGTGTTTATGCACTGCAGATGATCTTCCAATTTGCCAAATGGGCATAACCAATAACACTATGCAAAACATGGTTTGTGTATTCAGCAGAGTTGATTAAAATTCATGTCCTGAAAGGCATTTTGACAATGAATTAGACTGTGACATGATGTAATGCATGTACAGCCTACGCCATGTTTCATATTTTGACAAATGAACTCTATTATACAACATAAGCATGTTCTGTATCGAGCATGCAGAATTAACAGGGCATATAATGCACACACACTAGCACACAAGCAAACGTATAGGTTTTCACACAAGGAAATATACAAACACACACACACACACACACACACACACACACACACACACACACAGAAACACAACTAAACACCCATGATGCACAGTATGCACGTGGGTGTAACAAGATGGCAAGTGGCAGGGAACTAAGTTCCCCACTGAGAGAAATAATGAACAGGTGTCCAAAGCACAAGCCTCAATTAGAGTGTGTGTGTATGTGTGTCTGCTGCATGTACGCGCATGCTTCCATTGTCTGCCTGCACGTTTGTGCTTCTGTGTGTCCCTGTATTTGCTTACAAACTCCCCCCTCAAGTCTGAGAGAGTGCAGGCCTGTCGTATTGTTGTTGACAATGAGAAGGGGTGACCTAAACTTCCCATTCATATTCTCAACATTATTAGTATGCAGCCAAAACAAAGGCGAAGAGACTATAAAGGCTGTCACAGAGTCTGAATTAACAACCAGTATGACGGAGCAGTCACCTAGCAGAGGGAAGATTGACAGCCTTTGATTGCATTATTATGCATCATTCACATATTCATCTCCATGCGCAAGTTATGCCAGCGAGCACAGGAGCGTACACTCTCACAGACACAGACATACACAGAAAAACCTATACAACCTGGCACACACACACATACAATAAAGGATGCATTCAGCCAAAATACATTCTCCTAACACAACATATAAACACAAATATCTCATACAGTCTTAGTCACTTTCACACCTCTGTGTCTCTGCCTCCTCCACCTCTTATCGCTACCTCTATTCTGTGTAGCAGCTAAGTCCTGATGCCAATGTACCAATAATGGATTGGCAAAGTTCCCCAGTGCAGCAGGCTAAAATCTAGCCAGCAACTGACACTTGACAAATTCTTGTTGGCACTGATACCTGCAGACCAAAAGAGAAAGAGCAGTGTGCGTGTAAATGGGGGGGGGCCTCGTTGAAATCTTTGCAAATATGTGCAACCTGTGTGTATATGTACAGGTGAGGTGCATTTACATAAGGCGTACAAGGTTACAGGTGTCATTATCATTGGCTCAGTCTGTATCTCTATCATAATGAATTTTTAACGCCTATTCGGCTCGCGCCAGACGAGATGAGATCTGTGGGCAAGAAAAAAAGGACTCGGTGTCTGGCTGTAAATTATAAATCAGGGATGTCCAGATTCTGAGGACAGAGGCGCAGGTTTGTGAGTCACCACATTACATTTTGTAATTACCTCTTTAATTATTTATATCATCCACAATCTCAGACTGTGCACACACATTTGGAGAACGCAGGACATGAGGGCTGTTTTGAAGTACTTAGCGAGAGGACAAATTGGGGTGATTTTTTTTCTCTAAAGTAGCCACATTTTGAAAACACACACACACACACACACACACACACACACACACACACACACACAGACACACACACACACACACACACACACACACACACACACACACACACACACACACACACACACACACACACACACAGACACTCACTGAGGCTCCCCTGGCGTTCAAAGTGGGATGTTGAACTAACTTGACAGTGAAAGTAAATTGAAGCAGACTCAGACATGATTTTGGAAGAAAAGTTTGTCCCAGGTCTTCATTTAATTACTTTCCCTTTCGATAATCTTGATAACCCATAACAAAATTAAATTACTTTTTCCACTTGACTTTGCCATTTTGGATCCTGGGACTGGGGTCCAGTAGTGAAAATGCATGTTTAATAGAGAGTGCTAACTTAAGTAACTTCCTCTGTCCCACTAAACTTCTGTGGTGTGCAGAGCTCGTTCAATTACAGGCAAGTTAATCTACCCAGGACTCTTTGCAGCCGTGTGAATGCCTGTTGGGAGAGATTATCCTTTTGCCTATGTTAGACCTCAAGAAAGGCTTCCCTGAACTCCAATATCAAGACCATTATTATCCAAGTCACCATGTATTGTATGTCGACTTCCCATTAAACCCAAAGGTTTTACACTTTTCAGCACTACTGGAACAAACATTTTTACACATTCCAGTGGTTTACTTCTATGTTTTATCATTATTATTTCAAATAATGAATTCTACATCATAAAACCAGTTTTACAGCCACTGCAACAGGATGACTGTGTCCCTACAAGACCCCCCCGTTACACGATGAGGTGATGGGCAATGTCAGACTAGCTGCATTAAGTAAGTGTGTTGGCACAGACTTAGTGTGAACTTTTGATTAAAAGTTTGGAAGTTCAGGTCATCAAATTTTCTCACCTGGCATATGGAGTATATCAGAAATCCGGATTTTCCAGATACATATGAGTCCGGGAGCAGATAAGGACACTTGGGTGTTAAAGAGGTGGATGTGCCGTGGGTCAAAGGTTTAATAGGTAAAGCGCTTAAGCAATGATAAAACAAACCCTCTCTAGTCTTAATGCCACCCAGGATGGAAGTCGTCAGAAGGATCAAAATGCTCAAATCATCTTGTGAAGTTTCCTGTACTTTAGGTTTGTCATACCAGTTTGGGTCCAACTCAAACTGGTCCTATTTACTGTGGCACATAATCACCAGCCATCTGCAACTGAATCCATGCTTGTGGAATTAACAAGTGAAAGTAATTGAGTGAAAGTTTGATCTGGGATTTGCAACTTGTTTTAAAGGTTCAGTGTGTAGGATTTAGGGGCATATATTGACAAAATGGAACATAATAGCTCTACCTATTTTTTCATTAGCTTATAATCACCTAAAAATAAGAATTGTTGTGTTTTCATTACGTTAGAGTGAGCCGTTTATATCTACATATGTCGTGGGTTCTCTTTTGCTGGTAGCCCAGAACAGACAAGTCAAACAATTTCCCTGTACATTGGTTAAAATGAAAATCAGGAAAAGCAGAAATGTCTTCCCATGTAATTACTCCGGGTGTCAAAATTTTGATTTCAAGTTGAAAATCAATCAAAATTACTTTTCCATTGCAATCAAAGGCAGGATCTGCAATTCTCCCTGTATTTATAATCAAAACATGACCTTAAAATGTTAAATCAAATAGTCAATTTGGAGGAGGACAATGGCAGGGCAAAGGGATAGAGACAGAGAGGACTGTAGTCACTGAACATTGATCAGTTAGAAAATAGGAGAGGTCAGGAAACCCTTTAATTCTCAGATCAGCACTGGTGATAGGTATGTTTGTAGATGTGCATGGGTATATCCATTGCTTCTCTGACCACCACAGATATTTGCACTCTAACGAAAGAATGGACCGGAAAAAAGGGTGCAAGGAATGACCAAAGCAACAATCTAAATCCTCATAAAAATGAAGTTGAAATGGGAGCTGTCACACCTCCTGAGGCAGAGCGCTAAATTGATGGTTATGGAAACATATCTGCGATCGCCCATAGGCGCCGATGAAGAAAAGACGCACTTCTTACAGTATGAAGACTGCTAAACACACAGGCTGAAAATGGATCTCACTCACAGATCCGTAGCCTGAGGACGTTCCCTGGTAACAACCACGTGCACTACATACTGTAAATGCACCCCACTGCTAACAGCGCTGTGCAAGAAATCTGATGCTCATTTTCAATTCATCCCTTTTCAGCCTGTCAATCGGCATGTAGACTCAGTCAAAACATAGAGATTTCTGAGCCTATAATTTGTGGCAGATAACAGCTAGTGGCACAGGCAGGTGGCTATTAGTCCTGATAAATTATGAATCAGCTTTATCATGCCGACTGTCTGTCTCCTGCTGAAAATAAATTAGACTTGGATGGTGGTACATTTGGACTACACACATTTTTGTACATAACGAGGTTTTTAAGTGAGTTCATGGATACTTTTAGTGTAGGTTTGCCTGCATCTGTCTGTTCTATTTCACACAGGCTCCGCCCTCTACTGGACTCTATGGACTAAAAAAATCAGAGCGAGATAAATGAAGCCTTCCGGTCAGGACGTGCCTACCTGAAAACGACCAAAGTATATAAGGCAGTATCACAGTGATTGGTTGAATCAGTGTGGCTGGGTCGAAGTTTTGTTGTGACAGGGCATTCATGCATCGGGCTTCACCCACTGAGCCCACAGAGTCCAGTTGCGGGCAGAGCCTGTGTGAGATAGAAGGAAGGTTACAATAATGTAACCCTTGTTCTATTAGCACAGGTAATGCCCTCAACCTCCTGGCTCGGTAGCTCCTACATCTCTCAATGAAAAGGGCTAAGATGGCGGCAAGTTGAGTATTAACCAGAGAGTCCAGTAGAGGGCAGAGCGCACGCTAACAGAACTAGGGTTACAATATAATAACCTTTGTTTGTATTTCTTTGATTGCCTGAGTATGTTTGTTTGAAATGTTGTCTTTATGAGTGGATATGGTCACCTGTGTCATTAAGCTAAATCTAGGTTGCAGCTCACACTTCAATGTGTGTGTGTGTGTGTGTGTGTGTGTGTGTGTGTGTGTGTGTGTGTGTGTGTGTGTGTGTGTGTGTGTGTGTGTGTGTGTGTGTGTGTGTGTGTGTGAGGTTGTGAAAGTACTGTTGACAATAACTAGACGTAATAGCTCTCTCCTTGTGGGGCCATTCTGATTGTGTATGATAAAGACAAATGAGCTGACAGCGAAGAGCTTTGCTCAAACCACCAGACAATATACACGTCTCCATCTACCCCCTCACACACACACACTAATGACACGTTTGACTTGTGCTAACCAGCGTCCATGGGAAAAGACCATGGTGGGCTCATATGAAAGTCCAATTAGAGGAGACAGTTAAAAGCGTTAAAGGATAATTACAGCAACGCGGAATGTTCAGCCTGTTTTCCTTTGAGGCAGTTTTTCTTTTCTTTCTCCCTCAACACACCATTCACTTTCATTTTCAGCTCCAATCAAAATCCAAACAATACCTCTGAGATGGCTTCCGAGGTGCAGCGATGTAATCTGTGGAGATGTTTGTGTCCACAATGTTTTTCATGAGAGCTCGCCAATTAAAGCATGAACTACACGGTTTTGTGAATAAAGGATCATTTCTGTTAAAGTTCATTTAACCCTTTGAACTCTGCAATGGAAATGCTCTGCCAGTGCTGACACTGGTATTTTTGCTTATTACAGCCTTTAAGGGGAATCTCAGGGGAAATTCTGGTGTAGTAATGGCAGAATACTAGGTTTGCATCAGATTTTAGGTAAGGAGACATAAAGTAATGACGTGATGACAAGAAAGACGGAAGATGGTTTTTTGCATGGCACATAAAGGATAACATATGGTCATGGCGCGATGACAGGGGAGACAGAAGCCTTAGCTTTTTGCTGCTGCAAAGCATGAAAGTGTTCGCTATGGTTCCTTTTTTAGGTCTATTTAATAGGATCATGCAAAAAATGATCTGCCACAGCTGTCTGCAGGATGTGCATTTCTAAAGAATTAAATGATTTGTTTTATTGATGTTCACATTCAGAAAATCAAGACTGAGCAATCAGGGCAAGAAAAGGGCACGCTTATAGCATTAAGTAAAAATGTATATTAGGAAAAAGATGTCGGCATATCACTGTGTTAGCACTGACGCATCAGTGGAACAAAGTCACTGAGATAAGCAACATCATTCACACTCAGGCCTTAAATGTCAGGCAGCTGCTCAGCCAATTATCTTAAATCATAGATCTGTAGAGCAGCAACATATATTCGTCAGCTGTTAAATTAATCACCAACTAATTAGAGAATCAATTAATCATTTGAGTAATTTTTAAAGAAAAAATATGGTCAAAATTCTCTGATTCCAGCTTCTTAAATGTGAATATTTACTTCTCTTCAACAGTAAACTGAATATCGTCAGGTTGTTAGACAAAACAAAACATTTGAGGATGTCATCTTGGGCTTTTCTCACCATTTTCTGACATTTGATAGACCAAACATTTAATCAATTAATAGAGAAAAAAATCAACAGATTATGGTCATGTTTTGCACATTTTACATATTTATTAATGTATATTTTGCTAATTGTATTCAATAACAACACATGTTGACTCTTTATTTCAAGAGATTTTACCTCTTAAGGCTAGAATTCAAAATGCTGCCATGGCTGCGTCGGCCTGTTTTTCCAAATGAAATCTGATGTTGTGTACATTTCAAATCATATCATAAATGTCAGGGCTTCAGGTGAGCTGATGTCAGTATAACTTATGTCACAGCAACATAGAACAACATCCCCATCTATCTATCTATCTATCTATCTATCTATCTATCTATCTATCTATCCATCTATCCATCAATCCATCAATCCATCTATATGTATATATATCTATTTATTCATCCATACACCAACCAATCTATCAACCAAACTATCTGCCTCTCTATTAGCCCTTCCGTCGACCCCTCATTCTGTTTATTTTCTATTACAAGGTGGCAAAAATGTATTGGTATCAAATGGCATCAAATGATAATTCTACAGCTCAATCGCAAGTGCTATCCCTCGGCTAAATTGATATCATCACAAGGGGGAAATTGCAATGGGAAGGTAGATACGGACACACAAATCTGCCCGCAGACACACACACATGAATTGAAGTGATTGCTCACTCCGCTCAACCCTGACCTCCGCAGTAATATCTGGTCCTCCTGCTGCCCACTTTCTCACCATGGAGACGTCAATCACGGGGTTGCATGGCGAGAAGGTTAGCGGCTGTCTGTCAGTTTCACAGGCATTGAGCATGTGCGCCTGCACGCGCACACACACACACACACACCCCAACATGCTCTTGACTGCTTTGCGGTGTCCTATGTAAAGGTCCTTCTGTCAGAAACCATTAAGCTTGTAGGAACCCATGTCCTGCCCTTGATAAATCAATAGATGCACACATACAAATAGATTTCTTTAACATAAAAAACACCAAAAAAGAAACAAAAAGGTCTTTTCTATATCTTTTCTGCATCATGACCTAATTGATGCCACTACAACGAGACAAATACCAGGTACTTAAGGCATATTTATGCTGCACTCGCACCCAGTTTCCTGTCTACCATGGGCTCTATCATGGACCCTTTGCTCCCCAGTGACCTCTCAACCACAGAGCAAAACCCTCTCTGTTCACAAAACTGCAAACAGGCACAGCAATCTCATTACTAAAACTATACCTAAGCATCTTTTTCACCATAAGCATTTGTTTTACCCTCGCTAATATTTGCACGGAGGCTAACTAGCGTCCCTGCCTCGCCCTGTTCTCCTCACGTACCGGGGAGGGTAATGGTGTTGTTATTACTGCATCTTCGCATCCTCTCATTTACCACTAACAATCTTCTCTGTAGTTTGCACAGGAAAGTACTAAAATGGAGGAGAGAGCTTGCCAGGGGCTACGTGGCTCTCGCAATTAACCCCCAGAACTGCAAAGTAAGGTAAATTAGACTTGACTTCAGCTTTAATTACAAAACAGCAGGGGACTGCTGCAAACACACGTGCAGATGATATGCACAAATCAACATGCACGCACAGTAGGAAACACACACCTAGTTTTGTATGTGATGTTCTCATGTATGAGAGCACAAATACAGTGGCACAAACATCCCATAAATACTGGTTAAATAAAGCAAAAGCAGCTCTTGCACACACAAGAAAAGTGCATGTATTCTATCTGGAATATTTTTAATTCTGCTAAAAAATGGCTCTTCATGATGGTGTCATTTGTCAAGTCATAAGTTATGAACAAATTTGCACAGAAACATAATGTATTCGATCCCAAATATTTAAGCTGCAAATGAGACACTGCAGAGTCTTTACAAATATTGGTATGCATATTTCATGTTTTGATTAAGGTTTTGGCCAGCAGTATCTCAGCATCTTTCAAGGTTCTGAAATGCATAAATATTAATAAATGTAAGCCCACTGTCTTCTCTTTGCTCTTTTTGCATTATGAATGACATCACATAACATTAGGTTGCCGGGTAATGATAAGAGAACAGTGGTGCTGGTTTGATGAGTTATGCATGAAAGGACTTCTTTCAACCCTCCCCAGTTTCAGTCTTGGCAAAGCTCGTTTGCTTAAAGCTATTTTGATGTGTGCCTTTGTGAGACCTTTGTGTGGGCCTTTTGACTTTCCAAACTTCAAATTCACGAATTCAGAATCAATTTACATTGAGACGCTTTCTGCCTGTGCCAAGTCAGTTGTGCTGGAGGATGTCACTTAATGGTTTAGGCACATAGTATAGTGTTTTCTTTTGTTTGTTTTATGTGGGAATATGTGAAGTGGCACTTATCTTAGTAGTTTACACTCCAAATTTATTCATACAGTAATTTTCAGGACATGGTAAAGAGGACAATGCAGCCTTTCATACTAAAGGCACGTGGCCACATGATGTATGCGACCATTATTCCCTGACAATTGTTCTTTTTAGCAAGGTAAGGAGCCTCTGAGAAAGCACTCAGACAGTCATGCAAAACTAAAACTCCCTGGACACCCAACCAAATAAAACTTTGGTCCAGTCTGTAGGAATGGAGCATGATATAAGTTTTCTTTTTTTTCTTGGTGTAAAATCACCCGTAAATAGGAATCATTGTGTTTTTGTTACCTTAGAATGAGCCATTCATATCTACATAGGGAGTGGGTCCTCATCTACATAGATCACCATGTTGCACCATCATGTTTCTACAATAGCCCAGAATGGATGAACCAAACACTGGTTCTAGACAGGGCCATTTACACGTCAGCAGTGGCCACCATAGTTACCAGCCCTCCTGCAACAATTCAAACAGTGTCAGAAATGTTGATTTGTAACGTGAAACTGCTTCATTCAGTGTTTTTACAACTGTTTGTTTGGAAATCTCTGCAGATAATTTGGCCCCCGGTAAAAACCTACTGAACATCTGGAGAAATAAGGTGAGCGCACATTGAGTTATGAGAGAAAGAAGGTAAGTACACATTAGCAGGTGCTGGGCGAGCAGGCCGTCTGCAGCAAGCTGAACAGCGTTGGAGGAACATTGATTGTAACATAAAACTGCCACTGTGTTGATGCAGTGGGGTTGAAGATGCAAAGGGCTACAACAAAATTACAGGGTTGTAATGCACCTGGCTCAACTTCTGCAGCACTGCAACGCATGATCATCTAGAGTGGTGCTGTGTTTGACCATATAAATTTGTGCAAGTACAACTTCCTGGTAGATTTCCTTGTAATACAAACTTTATATTTCTACAGTTTATTGTGCAGTAGTCACAACCCAGAATGAAATGACTGCCACAGTGATAGCTCTCCAGAGTTGTAAAATCTTTTGTCAAAAGTCTTAGAACTACTGTTGTAGTACTGTTGTAGGAGTGTTTTGGTGTCTGACAAGCCTTCAAAATCAAGGATGTCTTGGTTAAAATGGCCTCCCAGGATTGTATTTCACCCTCTCTGCAGCTTTCACCAACACAGACCCAATGCAAGTCTGTTTTTGGTTTAAATGTCCAGTGTCTGCTGGTGATGTGTCATGCACTCCCCCTGAGTCCCCTCTAATCAAGTAGTTTTAAGGCCCAGACACTTCAAATCAACATCAAAGAACTAGTGGCGATGATGGACGACCCGTGTGTAGCCTCAATCCTTTGTGACTCAGCCAAAAAAAGTTGCAGTTGAACACACCACAAAGACCAATTAGCACAAACGTTCTGCCCCTTTGTGAGAGAAAATAACTCCCCATACCAGCAGGCGGCAGTCGTCTGTGTTCATCACTCAAAAAGGGAAAACCACAGCCAACTACTGGCTCGGTGTTACAGGGCCCTTGGTTGTCTAAACCTAACCAAAACTTAATGGCATATACACTTGAATCTTTTTCACCCACACTTACCGACTCCCCTCTCTCTGGCTGCCTGCTCTGTGTTTTCATGCACAGAATTCCATTCTCAATAGAAACATTTCTAGGACTAAAGAAACACATTTTCCTCGCCCAGCATCTGCGAGAAGATCCATCTCAGGTCTAACGGCCCACTCGCCCTCATTTCAGCAGTGGCCATTTTGTGCCAGACTCCTTGCCCCCATATCAGTTGACCTCCATTTAACAGCAGCTATTTTGTGTCTGATACAAACACAGTTTCATTCTCTGTGGGTCACAGAACAGTCGATTATTACAACAGTGAAATATTATGGGGAGACTATAATTGCTGTCCTAACCAGAGTCCGTAATAACGCTGTGTCTGTGCGTATAAGTGCCTGTGCTTTATGAGCTGAGGCCGGTTCACTTGCCCCTGTTCTGCTGTAACTATCACACAGGACTGACTACTCAAATATTACCATCCTGAATGACGGACGAGCTGAAAGTCACGTAGTCAGATGGAAAAAGGTAGACAGAGAAAGCTATACTTCATATACGGGTAGATAGACAGACACATATAGAAACCAATAAAACACACATTTACACACACACACACACACACACACACACACAAGATCCTGAAACACATGCAGCTGAAATGTCACGACTATTTCTTCCTGTCTTAACATACAGAAGGTAAGCTCATTTCACATACATTATGTGTGACATTTTATAATCTCTGCACGAGTTGTGTCACCTGAACAATCTGTCCATGCTGTGTCAGAAAGTATTCATTCATCCCAGTGCACAATACACATAAAGGAAAAACAAAATTATTCCTATCCTGTCACATTCCATGTGTATACAGTGTGAGTTTTAAAATGTGCATGAACATATTTATCACCTGCTGTGTAAATCTATGTATAACCCATGTTTACACATGCAGTTTCCTGGATGTACTGCGTGGGACGTCACAGCATGTGTTCAGCACAAGGTATGTCTAATTATATTTCCAACAACAGCATATCCTCCACACTGAGCACACACGGAAACTGTGGCGAGGCCAATACGTTAATTATGGACTCTTGGGTCATAATATTTCCCCGAAATCCATCCTATTCAAGTTAGATAGACGTGGATAAACCTGGCTGCACGAAAAACTTCATTTGAAAGAACATGCACAGAGCATCACAGACGATCCCCCAAACGCAGCATCGAGCTGAATGTCAAACAAGTGTGTTTATATCCAGTGGGGGTTGAATGCATGTTCAGTAGACTATTCAGTATGTACTGTAGAAGAGCTTTTCTGTAACAAAACATACTTTGATGCCCTTCTCATAGATAATTAAGGGCACTGCTCCTTTTTGCTGTCAGCAGCCTCTGAGCAGAATATCCCGGTGCATGCAAAATACTGCAAGTAGTGTATCTGATTTATTTTAAAGTGAACGAAGAAATAATTTGTTGTCTTTTTGGAGGAATCAGCTTTCTCCTTTGTGAGTTGTTTTTTTTTTTTTTTCCTGGGTGTTTGTGCTTTTGATTGATAGTTTACAGTTGTGAGGCAGACAGGACACGAGGGACGCTGTGGTTTACGTGGTAGGCCACTGTGATGCTCCAGGTTTCTACTGAACTACAAACAGTATTACCATCACATACTGTTGTTTGGGAAACTCTCTGAAATAGGATGGAAACTCATGACTTATTGCTGCAACTCCACGACACCAAAAACAGCCTTTTGCGTCTTTATGAAACTGAGATTCCAACGATCCGAGGCAATACTTGACAGAGAAAAACAGACATAGCGCAAACAGCGAGGGAGTCTGCGCAAGTTGGGTGGGAGGGGAGGTGCATTGCCACGTCACTTACCTTCCAAATGTCAACACTGAGTGGGTTTACATGGACAGTTTAATTCCCTTTTCATTCTGAATGAAAGTTCATTCCTATTAAAAGTGATCTTGTAAACACCTAATTCGTAATGAAAATGGCCAATGCGATTGAAAATTCAATCCAATGTAAGGGGCTGGAATATTCTGTTTCTAATTCAGAATTAAAGAATTTCTCGCACTTGTATACGCTCATTCCAGTCTTTCTGCCCATGCTCGTTTCCTTGTCCTTCTGGCACGATGACGTATATAGCGCAGGCGCGACTAGTTGCGCTAACTGGTTTCCATTCGCCACAGCACCGTCTTCTATATCCTTTCTTCGACCTTCTACCTCCCTTCTCCTCCTCAACAGACGAAACATTAGCAGAAGAAGGTTGTTGTCTTGTTGTCGTACTGCTGCTTCAAGAATTTAAGCAAAACAAGCCCGAAAAATGCACTAAGAATGGCGTCATCAAGCATCTTGTTATCTGGAACAAGGACTACAGTGTTTTCTTCCGGTAAACGTAAACACGCCCGCCCCCTATCCAATCAGAAACCTTCCCTGCCCCAAACCTTGTGTGGACCCGAATAAAGGCAATTAAACTGATCTCCCGTGTAAACCCTCATTCGGAATGAATATTTCCCATGTAAACTACCTGAAAAAACTTTAATTCCGAATGATCAACCAGACTGTTGCCACTCGCATGATGTATTCATGTCATGTTGCGTCTCGTACCAAACGGTTGTTTTAACCAAAAATCTGATTTATTTATATCTAAACCTTACCAAGAAGTTTTGTTGCCTAAACCTAAGTGCCATCCTGTTACGACATTAACCATGTGTTACAATGTTTTTCAACTGTAATCAATGTTCTCCCCAATCTCAGAACCTATCGGCTATCGTCTGATGACAATATAGCCTCTGGGGGGCAACAGCCAATATTATGGGACATTCTTTATAGCCAGTATTGTGGCCAAGCTACTCTCAAAATGTAATATATTACATATTACTAGCTACCTTCATTTGAAAGTAATATGTTCCCTTACAATATTACTCTGTGTGTGTTTCACCAAAATGACCTCAGAAGAACAAACAGGCATTTTAAATGGATGAGGGTCATGTTGTTTTCACAGCAGGTAATCAAAGCACAGGCGCTCCGGTTTATTACAGTTCAATTCAAATCCAGTGCTGCAGGTCTGACACAGTCATGCATTCAAATACAGTGGCTACTACTTTGTATTAAAATGTCCTACTCATATTAATAATATAGGATGATGCTGATGAGATAGAACAATTGACCAGCTTAGAGCTTTTTAAATAATCTCACAGCCTTGCACACAGGGAGGGTCAAGCAGAGGATCAAAGTCTGATAATTATGAGATATGGATAAATATTTGTGGGCCTATGATATTAAACGCAATAAACCAATATTGAGGTTAGCACAACAAATGAAAAGGCCTGCGAGTAAATCACTATGACAAGCACAAATTAAAATACTGCAGCTGGAAGACCCACCTGCTGATTCCCGGTGTGCTAGTCAGCTACAGCAGCACCAGAGAGTGAGTGACGCATGAGAACGGGACGGTGTGCAAACGTTGCTCTGCAGTTGTAGGGGATGTGACTTACATCACCCACACAGTATATGTCACTGCGAGGAGGAAACAAACCCGAGGCTAGCTCCTTGTCCCCGCTGCTTTCAGGCAGCTTGAGGATGCAAAAGCAGAACGGGTTAAGTTGTTGGTGTATGAATGGAAACACATTGGACATGATAATGCACACGATCACCAGCAGCCTTATATAATGTAGCGTATAATGACATGACACACAGCAACCTTCAGGGAATGTTTTTTCTGCTACCACACTGGCAGAAGTGGAGCACTGTAGATAAGTGTAGATAAAAGAAAAATGAAAACATATTTAAAGTTTATATGTTAGGATAGAAAATTCAGATAATAATATCTCTCAAAGACAGAAATTCAGATAGGCCCTATAGACAGGGGACACATATACACACTAGAGTGTGGCTACCCGATCCGAGCCCGACAGGTCCTGATGGTAGGCCTACCCGACGGGTCGGGCCGGGTTTGGTCAAAAATGTATAAATTGTATTCAGGCTCGGGTCGGATTCGGTCAGCTTTCAGTGAAAATGTAGTGTAAAAATAAATAAAATCCTATTGTCTGTCCTGTTTATTCCTTGGGCACTGTTATTTACGTGACAACACCTGAACACAACACACACACACACAGAATGGCTGTTTGTTTCTCCCTCTCCCCTCGCTGGGAGCCTCGGACCTTTCGCCGCCTTAGTAATTGCTTTAGTAATTAAATAATGTTGGACTCGGTTCAGTTTCGGACATGACAAAACAGAATGTCTGTCGGGTTCGGACAGAAATATGCAGCCCATGCCGCACTCTAACACACACACACACACACACACACACACACACACACACACACACACACACACACACACAAGGAAAACCGGACATTATCATCAATTTATAAACACACCCCGGACAGGATGTGAAAAGTGGACATGTCCAGGCAAAATAGGACGTTTGGTCAGCCTAGTGTTACATGACATTGTAAATGTAAAAATATCACCTGAAATCCTGTTGGTAATACGTCATATTACTTAATTTCTGCTAAAAAGTAATATATTACCATTAACCTGTTGCTTGTGTAACGCACTGGGTCAAGACATGCCACGCAGCGGCCATTTTGGCTGACCTCTATAAACAGATTGCTATAATGAATGCAGATAATTTTTTTTGAAGCTATTAAATAGTTAAACTGTCATCTGTGGTTGCATGTGGGCCAGTGTGTTCTGCCTCTTTTGCTCTCCACACAGACTGTTTACCTGCATGTGACTGGTCAACACAGCTAGGACAACAAACAGAAACCATAACGTTTCCAATACATCTTGTACTGTTGCCTACAGATTCTGCGTACATATGCAGGTATTTAGTTATTATTATGTTTTCAAAAGCATTACAATACCAGAAGCCAACGTGAACACACCAAACAGGGTTCACAGGAAGTAACAGAGTATGTGGCCTAAATATGAGGTAGTAAATGGGAGGGAAATGAAATGATTAGGAGCCCTGACAAGGACACGCACTCTGTGTGAGGTACCGAATGAACAGAGAGGGTGAAAGAGAGAAAGAGATGTTGGATCAGGAGGAGATGGCATCTGCTAAAACAGCAGGGGGTCGGGACCACACACACACACACACACACAGACACAAACTCACAGGTGAGGTGAAGCGAAACACTCCAAAGCACACAGGTGAACACACAAGCTGGCTGCTTTTTTCAGTTCATATGAAGTCATGAGGAGCAAATAATGCAAACACACACACACTGTTGACAAACACACACATGCATGCAAAAATTCTCTGATGTCACCCTGACCTTTAACCTCCACCTCCTGGGTCACGTTGGTAATTTCACAATAAAAGCAGAAAGCCTAGTCAGAGACAGAGAGAGTGTGACTGTCAGAAACAGGCTTAGAGTTAGCAGGTGGAGCACAAACAGCATAAATACGGGCTGACAGTTAAAAACGCTTCTCTGGAGATTTCCTGCCATTAAGGTACAATCAAACAACAGGACATGTGTTCTTCCACTGGCTGGGGCATTATGATTTGTGGGACAGGGACAGGCTTAGGGTTTGTGAGTGAAGGGTACAGCATGAACATGGACAGTTACATTGTGCATAGTCAGTGAAATATGTCTTCCCCCTTTAGTCATGTGATTTTAGATGCTCAGAAGTGGGTTCAGCTGCAGTTGGAAATTAGATTATTGGAGATTACTCGACAGTGCGGCAGTCATTACTGCACAAACAGAAGCTGAGAGAGGAAAAGTTCTCCTACTTGTTTGTTCTTTTCAACTCTGTTTTTATTCATTTGCTCTCCTGAGGAAAACTGCTTTGAAGAGAAATCTGTCTCGTCAACATTTTTATTACATTTCCCTTCTGTCCAATACTTGGATTCTGCATCTTTCTGACAGGATTGGAGGCTAAAATTAGATGTCCAGATAAATAAAGGAGTGCGCTTTGCACTGCATAAACCTGGATGAAATTTGTATGACAGAGATCATAATCGGGAAAGACAAAGAACACAAACATTATGAGCTGAAACTTATGAGTTTGTAAAATCTAAAAATGGAAAAAACTTCTTACTTTGCATATTTATTTGCGCTGTGTAAGAAGTCCAATAAAAACCTGTGGATGTCGCAAATGAAACCTAGTCAAGTCAACACCTCGAACTTATTAGAGGTTTACTGTCCCACCCCAAATATACAAAAATAATCCAGCAGAGATCTGAATATATTACCAATGTTGGAGGAAATGAATGATTACAGTCATGATAAATAACCAGTTTATGTGATGGAGCACATTTCAAAAATAACCCGCCCAGTCCTGCGTGTGCGAAGACATGTTCGTGCGCATGTAGCCGACTACATTTGCATGTTAATGCCCGTAAGAATATTGATGTGTCCGTGCAGAGGTGTGTGTGTCCAAGGATGAGTGTGTTTGTGAATGTGTCACACCCTCTCCCACTCATTATAGCAGGACATATCCATGTGTGGCATTTACCTCTGACCTCTGCTCCGCGACAGGCACAATTACTGAAAGGCCAGACTCCTCAGTGAGTGTCCATCACATCCACGCTCTCTCCTCTTCCTCTCCCTCCTTCTTTACCGCTTCTTCCCTCCACATCGGACTCACTGGTGCTGCTAATCTGACATGAAAGGAAAAAAAATGAGGTTAATCTGACATGTAGTTTAATAAGGTGAAGCGTTATCTTTTCATGACTGCATTTCGAGCATTCTTGTTAACGAGCCACGCCTGTTTTTATGTCTTTTCATTTCTATCTCTAGTGTCTTTTTTCTGCGCTTTAAAATCAGAGAGTTTCTAAAAGTTTCTTAGTTAAGCGAACAAGATAAAAGCAGAAAGATGGAGCAAAAGAACAAGGGATGGGGGGGGGCAGATAAAGACAGAGTGAGAAGGGAAGCCTGATTGGGGGCAGTCACAGGCCAGTTTCCTGTCCCTCTCCCTGCCTTCTCCTCTCTATCCTCCCCTCTCTCCCTCCATCCGCAGGTATCAGAGCTCTCCTCCAGAGAGGAAGGGATGAAGAGATTAAGAGAAAATTACACCGAGTCCTTCTCTTTGACAAGATGAGGGAAGTGGAGAGTCGGAACTTCAAACAACTTTTGAAAAGACGGGGTCAGGGGTCGCGGAGGAGGGCTGGACAAGAGAGGGACGGACAGATACAGAGGGAGAAAAAGACAGACGAAGCCATCTGGGATTTGAGGTCATGGTAGATGAAGGGAGGGAGACTGAGAGAGAAGTGAATTAGAGAAGAAACAGAAGCTCTGTGTTGACCCCGGACAAAGAGGAGGTTACTGTGGTGGCAGAAAAGTATTGTCACTTAGGTAAAGGCCATGAGAGTGACACCCTGGCACAAAGAAAGGCTCCGCAGTAGCAAATGAGCTCATTTAGATAATGAGTACGAAGAGGGAGTTATTTTACAAGGAAAATTGAGTCAAAATGAGGTGAATTAGGGCAATCATTTTTGTATGGAATTGAGCTCTACAAAAACACTTCAACTTGACACTGATCTCATGTTGTGTATTTGTGGGAATGAAAAATATATATATATATACACATACCCATTCACAATACCAGCATAAACCTGGTAATGAATGAGTTACATATAAGAATATGCTGAGTAAAAAGGGGAGATTTTATAGGCTTAAGTTTCAGCCTACACATTTGCAATGTAATTTTTTTTCCCTTTTATTTTTTGTTTGAATTAAATGCCTTGTTATTTATTCTTTCCTATGTGCATTCCTCTTGGAAAATTGTTCACAAGGACCTTAATATTTTTCTACTACTGCTATTATAAATATAGATGGATTTTGATTTTCTTTCTGTGTTTTTTGACACTGGCTTGTGTAAAAATGATATTATTTGTAGTCATCCTCATGTATACATCCTCTTCTTCTGACCAGATTAAAATAGTGTTGCTGAAAAGTGGTAACTCTTGTCTGTGCCACGAACTGACAAGCATTGTTATTAAATTGTAATTTTCAATTAATTAAAAAAAAAAAAAAAAACACATAAAATGTTATGTTAGTGATCCTCAAAGAGTAATTTGGGGATCTCCTGAGGACCGTAGATTTTCAGATTCATTAGATTATCATGACAAAACAAAACAAAATCTTAATTTATTATGTATTTATTTTTAAAATGTCTTAATAAATAATAAACGTTAAAAAAAACCAATTGATTTATTTACTTAATTTGTTTTCACAAATACATTAATAGTTTAATAAATAATATTTTAATTTTTAAATCTAAAATATTTTATAAATTATGTTCTAATCTACCAAATCTTTAACCATCCCCCTGTTTTATGGATTTTTTTTAATTCATTTTTTTCTGCATAACTCAGACTATAGAAGTGTTTTTTTAAAAAAGGGCTCTATCATAATTAGTCCACACAGGACATACATAAGGGAACCCACGGTATATTAACTCTAACTTGCAAAGGGGCCTTCACTGAAAATAGATTGAGAACCTTTGTAAAAAATAAAATAAAATATATATGTATTTATTTTTACAAACGTGTTAATAGTTTAATAAATAATATTTTAATTTTTAAATCTAAAATATTTCATGGATTTTGTTCTGATCTAACAAATCCATAACTATGTTTTTTTTTCCACATTACTAAGACTACAGAAGTGTGAAACAATAGGCTGTATGTCAAATTAGTCCAATGGATACTTTCTAGCTTGTATGGGGTCCCTTTGCCCTATGTTTGCCAAAACTTGATGAACAAACTGTTAGCAGATATTCCAATAGACTTTTTGGATTTGGAGGTGTAGCGCTGTATAAAAAGCCCTGTCAACACACCTTCAGACACGTCATCACTTCAAAATCATGTTTACAGTGAATTCTCATTAAAACTCGTGGCATATCAAGCTGGTAAAACGAGTGTTAGGTGTGTTTTTGAGCTGTGAAGTGGGCCCAGCATCTCCAGAACCAGATACATGAGGCTTAACCATGAACAGTAGTATTTTTGTCTACTTTAACCTAGTGACACATTCTCTGTAAAATCAACAGTGAATTCAAAGTCAAAACCAGAGCTGCTCTCACACACTCATCACACATTCAGCGTACATGTTAAACGTCAACATCGGTTCAGAGCAGAGAAGACGAAAGGGAGGCGCCGCCCTGCCTCTCTATCAAATCAACTTTTAATGAAACTGGGAAGTTAAAAGAAACAAGACATTTTCAAAGAGCAACCACATATCCATATAGCTGTCTTCTGCTCTATGCACGGCTGCTCCTCTAAAATCTCAGCGGAGATATGGGTGAACGGGAACAAGTCTGGTTGACAGAATAACACAGTGAATAAGAAAAGTGAAGTGTGTGTGCGCAAGTGTGTGTGTGTCGGGGGTAATGTAATTTGTTTTTGTTTAACCCTGAGCTGTAGGGTCTCTTGTTTTAATAGAGTTGTAGATTAGTTTTGCAATCCCACGTAATTGGGTAAGTGATAAGCATACGGTGGTATTCCTATCGTGCTATTATAGTCCACACACTCTTACACACACACACACACACACACACATAGATATTCCAACATGCAAAATTGCTCACAAGTAGTTCAGAATCGGTTGGAGAGAAGAGACTAAACCCAGTAATAGTTCAATACCTGTAATCTGCTGAGCATATTATCTTCAGCAGATTACGGGTGAAAAGTGTTGCGCTGCCATTTGAGACAATAGATCACGTTTTATCCCCTTCGTTTCCCCGGGATAAAAGCCGACTCTTCTTTCTTGCTCATTAGTTTTCTTTTCATCTTCCTGTATGTCCTTCTGCTCCAGTCTTACATCAGTAAACAGCTTGGGCACATGAATTTAACAACTACAATGTCTCCCGTTGAAAGGCAAAGACATTTACATCTGCTTTTTTCTCCGGAAATCCCAATTTTGAGTCAATGTTATTTCATCTAAGGTAAATTATGCCAAATCAAGTGGTGGTTAAAATTGGATTGATGAGATGTAATGAGATTTGGGTAATCACTACATAAATGCTTATGTTGCAAATTTACCATAACAGATGTACTTAAAGAGGCTTTTTCGTCAACACAAATATGCTACATGATATTTTTATTATCCATTTACAGTATTTTGCAACATGTATCGTGTTGGATGGAAGAATCTGAAGCATAATGCTGTAGTTACTGCAGGAAGTGCCCACAACCACCATCTGCCAGAACACAGGGTCATAGCACACCTCCGCTTAGGTAAGCTCCCAACGTGATGCCTAGTGTGAGGTGTGTGTGTGTTCTCCTCCTGTGTGCAGTATGTGCACATAACAGTGGCTGTCTTTATGCTTGGATGTAGAGCTATAACATAAGATATTGTCTGAGTTTTGCTTCTCTTAATATTAAAATATGTATTTTCCATATCTTTAATGGTGTATTACAGATGAGTTTTCAGCTTATTGAGCGTTAAACTAATGTGAATCATTCTACTTGTTTGGTAAAAATTCAGAGTGAGTCCACATTACCCAACCAGCCACCAAAAAATAAAAATAAAAATAAACTAGACTAATCGCCTCACAGTTGTATGCCGGGGCAAACCCATCAAGTTGCAGTTACAGTCTGTGAAAACACGGGTGCTTCACACACATCTTCAGTCCTGCAGCACAGAAGATCTATTCAATCAGTACACTTTCAAGTTGGACACCCAAGATTAGTGTCACCAATTCAGAACCAATTTCTCACCATGTGCTCCTGAGATATGATGTTAAGCAATGGCTAGAAAAGTGTTTTAGCAGAACATCATGATGTCACAGTGAAGCTGACCTTTCACCGATAAAATGTCATCACTTTATCATTTTATCCTCTTAAAAATGTGTGTTAAATTTTGTCATAATTAGCATATGAATTCTTGAGTTATGGCCAAAAACATGAACATGATCTTAACCTTTGACCACCAAATTCTAATCAGTTCAATATTGGGTCTAAGTGGACGTTTGTGCCAAATTTGAGGAAACTTTTTAAAGGCCTTCTTGAGATATTGCGTTCACAAGAATAAGACGAATGCAAGGTCACAGTAACTTTGACCTTTGACCATCAAATTGTGATCAGTTCATTGTTACTTTCAAGTGGATGTTTGTGTCAAATTTAAACAGACTCCCTAACAATGTTCTTGATATATATTGTATTTGTGAGAATGAAACACGTGCAAGGTCACAGTGACCTTGAACTTTGACCACCAAAATCTTAACAGTTCATCTTTGCATCCGAGTGAACATTTATGCCAAATAAGAAAAAGAAAATTCCCAAAAAGTGTTCTTGAGATATTCACAAGAATGTGACAGATGAGGGCTAGGGCTAGGGCTAGCGTGACAGAAGATTTTTGCTATGTCAGTTATTCCCAGAATAGCTATTAGGGATCAGGAGGGGTTGTTTGGAGATACAAGTAAAGGCTAAAGTTAAGATGATGAGAAGCCATGAAGAAAACAACTTTATAGATGAAGGGGAAGTTTAAGAAAAGGGAAGGAGAAATGCATTAAAGACTTTACATGTGAGAACGAGAGAGTAATTTCAGGTTGCTTGATAATTCCCTCTCCATGGTGTGGTATGCTGCGAGGTGTGTGTGGTGTGTGTCTACGTACAGAGAGAACATGTAGCTTCAAAGACGGAGAGTAGGCTGGAGAGTTTTGGGCAGCCCACACTGTTAATACCAGAGGAGGCACACGGTGAAAGCCTCACACCTCAACTCTGATTTCCTGGGCAACAAAGTTGTCAAGGTTTGAGGTGTGAATCTATAATTGACCTCATCTTTTACCTGATTCTGCCTGGCTGCGTGGAGGAAGGAGAGGGGAGAGAGAAAGAGAGAATAAAAGGAGAGAGAGAAGGGAGGGAGGCGGGCGCATGGTGAGAAAAAGAGATGAGACAAACGAGGGAGAGCAGGAGAGAGTGCGAGAACACAAGAGCAACCAGGCTGTCACTCAGATAAAAGGAGTCAGGCTGGACCAGCTCCTGATGCCTTCCTAGTTCACTGTAGAATATTTGATATAATTTCTAAATCGAGTATAAACACAGCTGCAGAGGTGTGTGTGAGTGTGAGTGTGCATCATGTTAACGTCACCACCCAAAATGGGACATGAGAGGGGCTGTCAGTGAGCTCAACACGGGGCTGTCTTTCTCCCTGAGGTGACTCAAGACCTGCCTGCTCGGAAATCAGACCTGTGTGTTTTATAGGCTTCAAGTACAAAAGCTCTTTCATGGTGGAGCTGCAGCCGCGTGAGAACATATGCACACCCATGCAAGCAGGCACACGACACACACACCTACACGTTTACACACATACACACACTACTCATCATTTTGAGTGTGCAGCTGCACTCTAGACTGCAATCTTTTGGAGAGCAAGTGCTCAGAAAACTTCAGCCTAATGTAAGTTGTTTGTGCAAATGCATGTGCACACACAAGCCTTTGTCTCACACTTGAAACACATGACATATGCTCTTACCAATGCAACGTTTAACACAACACTGCAGTCTGAATTTGGTGCATGAAAGGTTTGGCTTTGGAAAGTTGATGATTTCCTATTCCACCTTTTTGTTGGTATTATTTTCCTGTAAAATTTTAGAGAAGACTTGCTCTACGAGTGAGTTATGCCGCCAGCCAGAAACACAAGGATTTGGAAAAGCAGAAAAGACTGCATCTCATTTCTCACCTTGTTTCTCACCAAAATGGACCGTCAAGTTAGCAGCACAAAAGTTGTAGCTAATTGATGTTACTGTGACTGACAGTGCAGTAACGGGACAATCCAGTGAGCAAACCTACGTCCTGTGTTTCCATTTTTATAATGAAGTGGAGATCAGAATTCATGTTCTGCATTTTATGAACCTTAGGTTAGGTTTAGTAAATATTATTCAGTTGACCTTGACTACTAAAATACCTGCTTAATAAGGTTATTAATGGGACATGATCATGGTTTTGGTTACACATTGGTTGACACATTTGGTTACAACCCCCCTTTAAAGTCTGTGTTGACTTTTGTCTCCAAGATTGAAACCGTATTCCTACTATAAACAGAATGCTTAGGCTGCCTGTTTTTGCAATGAGATATTGTAAGAAAATTAAATAAAAAATGTACAGAGTTAATCTTTATGCAAATCAGTTCAACATAAGCATGATGCTTGAATTAAAAAAAGTATTCAAGCAAACAAGATGCTAGTGAGACTCATTCCAGACTCTGCAAAATACATTTTCAAGATAAAAACAAGCAAATAATAGTTTTAAAGTCAGACAAAAAAAATTATACTGTTTGTTTCTCAAGAGAAAATGGTCTTAATTGCGTTACAGGTGTTTTAGTTTTGTAACATGAACTAAAGGTCATATTAACCAGCGGCAATAACGTTTCAACGGTTGGTATTGTTTTCACTTTGTGTGTGTGTGTGTGTGTGTGTGTGTGTGTGTGTGTGTGTGTGTGTGTGTGTGTGTGTGTGTGTGTGATCAGGGTAAAATGTGACCCTGGTGACACCAATTGTAGCGCCAACTAGGGGTGGGCGATATGGCCCTGAAATAATATCATGATATTTTAGGATAATGATATTCTTGATGAAATGACAAATTAGTAAAAAATATTCTATAATTAATTTAAGAACACAGAATGGCAACAAAATAAGCAGTTTCAAATGTTAATCTAACAGTTTGCCTTGAAATAGCCAATTAAAGCTAAAAACAAAAATGATCTGATCTGCTCAACACTAAGATTCAGATTCTGTATACAATATTAATAGTTCAACAAAATACAATCTACCACAAATTACACATTAAAATAGCTCCCAAATACAAAAAAACTGTATCCTGGGATCTACATATATGAATCAATAAGTGATTTCCTTCTTTTAGCAAAATCCTACATGACTAGTTTTGTTTTTATTTCCATCTGGACCTTTATGCTCTGCCATTTCTCCTCTAATCATCACGCTGACAGGCTGTTATGCTACCACAACTATCGCACATTCACATATAGCCTACATAGTTTTTGTTTTGTTTTTTGAGCAGTGAGCGTCGCGTAGGTTTGCATCACCAAAGGTTTATGACAAAATCACTTGATGACACCGACTCATCGACTGCACAGTGAGAGAGGAGAGGGAGAGACGCTGTGCTGCTGCCAGAGGAGCTGCTGAATGAGTTCCCGGGGTTCATCATAAAACATTCAGGACGCCACAGTTTATTCCACACAACTGAAGCTGCTCCTCTTTTTGGAACCACCACGGAGTTGGTAATAATTTTGCTTTCAGCCATGCTTGTTGTTCCTGTGGGTAATCACGAGTATCACGATATGAGTGTTTTATGTGATATAAAAAAATGATACCAGTATTACTGTGAACAAGATGATATGGCACACCCCTTGCACAAACTACCACAGAAGACATTTTGAGCATTTTGTCGCATATTTTTTATTTATTTTTTTGTCTGCCTGTCTGTCTATGGACAGATTTTGTCAATGCAATAATTTACCAACCATCCAAGATGCAGTCGCAAAACTTTAAAGGTTTAGAAAGGCACTGGAAGTAGGGGGATAAAAGTAGGGAAGGGGCCTTGGTCCCCTACTTAATGCCCCTGGTACATATTTGCTTGAAGGCACCAAATGTTGTTTCGTGGCTTGAGTAATCCTGTCACAGGATGGTCACTAGTTCAGTTGGCTACAATGATGTTAAGTTTTAGCTGTAACTGATGCATGAAGGGCCAGTGTTTCCTCATCTCTTTATCTGGCTCTCCTCTTTAACAATCTCTCTCTGTCTCTTTTTCCCCTCCTTATAATTGTACAGTTCCTGAACACTTTCAAATGTTTCCTCATTTTACTAAAGTTTCCTGAGGCAGCATTTAAACTTTCTTACAGAGGGAACTAGTAACCGCAATGGTAAAAATTGAACTCATCCAACTCAACCCTCGCTCATCTCTCTTGCCATTCACATCCTGTCATGTAAATTCAAATTCTATTCCTATTTCTCTTTACTGCGTAGCCCCCTCGGTTGTCACTTTTAATTCTGTCTTTGATTGTACTTTTGTCTTTTCATATTCTTTTATTGTCTGAGTTGAACAGGAAATGTGACTGTCCATGTTCCCAGAATTCCTTTCACAGTCTTACCAGAGCGACATACCCTGACTTCAGTGTTGAATCCAGCTGAAAAGGAGCGTAATCATATCAGTGCTGAGCAGCAAAGTGGGTTATTTGACGGTAGAAAGAGAGACTGAAAGGGACAAGAGCCAGACTCATTGCTGCTACAGGGGAAAGCTAATTCGGCTCTTTCAAAGGGCATGCGAGGAACGGCATAGGAGAAGAAAAGAGGGTCTGTGAACAGATCTGTTCAATTCCATCTTACAGCCTACACTGGACATGTGCGAGAGGGATTAACAAGGATAATAAAAGGTTTTAATGGTGGAAATTTAAGAGAACCAAAGTGTGCGGCTGACTGTCACAGAGGAAGACAAACAGACAGAGAGGACACAGATGAACAGACAGACAGTTAAGAGTGAGAATATCTAGCACCATCTTCTCTGGTCCCCTCATTAAAAATCCTGAGGAGGAAATGTGTTGAAGAGCGGGGCTCATTCTTCAGTTTGCTGCAGTCTCAACTGAATGGCCTTGAGTGTGTGACTGTGCCTCTTAGCCCTGATCCTGTGGTGAATAGACTGAATTTACAACAGCAGACATAATTAATACCCAGTTGAACGGACAAGAAAAATGGTTCATGGAGGAGAAAAAAAAGAAAAAAGGTAAGTAGACCGGTGGAAAGTGAAAAAGAGAGGGTCGATTCAGTATGTTCTGCTGAGTTGCAGTGAGTCAGTGCTGTCTGTCTATTGACGTGAGGACAAGTGCTAACTAGCTCTATGTCATCTCTGTATTTTGCTTTGAATACCAATACACTCAGTCTGGGAAAACAGCACTAATCCTTCATAGGTCAAATATAACACATGGAAATTAGTTAACTGCCATTTAATACTATGAAAATCCAAATATAAGGTGATTGCTTTATGACAGTAGAAAGATTATATATGTTGTAAACTTCCTTGCATTGCACTTTGGGCAGTCAGGAGTCAAACTGCTGAGAATCCCATTAAACAGCACTACTGAGTGCTAAAATTCAAGAAGCAAATTCGACTGACAGACTCACAAACACTTACCACTCATTCAATATTTACTGCAACTTCATAATTGAAGTAGTCCACGTGATTTTATAGATGAATACTGCATGTTTGAACCACTCTATGTGGACTGGAATTACAAGAGTAAAGTAGGAAGATGTGCCGAGAAACTGCTGGATCAACTTTCTCATAAATGGTAAATCCAAAATATTGAGCATTAGTTCAGGCAGGACACGATGTAAAGCTCAGCTCACGTCTCGGCTACATCAGCTGATCTCAAACAGGGAGGTTTGCTCTCTCTGCCTTGGGCTTTCCTCGTTTGCGCGTGGAAGGGCAGAGAGGTGTGCTCTCTCCGCCTTGGGCTTTCTGCATAGGCCTAGGCAGAGAGGCCCCAGAACAGAGCCATACCACCAAATATAATACTGCAAATGGAAAATAAAGGTTTTTTTTTGTTTGTTTGTTTACTAAAGTGATCCTGACTGAAATGACATAAAATCAAACTGTTCATTGACTCCACTGGACTCAGACTATAAAGCCTGATCTGACCTGGCATGCTTAAAATCTTGATTAACACACATTTTAAATCAAGCAAAATGTGGAGGAATAAATGAATAAAATACATTTCCCTTTGAATATCATAAAGTGTACCATCTTTTCCTGCACCTTCTACTGTAGTATTTACATTTGAAATAGGTCTGACTGACTTTGGTGAGGTAAACTTCAAACCGCATTAAAAAAATACCCAATGCCAATGGCTTTATGTCATGCTGTCCTTCTCAGATATAGAGACTGCAGTCTCTCACCACCCACACACAGGCCTAAGGCCATGATGTGAGTTTTAAGACTTCATAAAATTGAAAAGGTTAAGTGAGACTGTTATGTTGACTTGGCAGCCATTAATATCCTACGTGGATGGATGAAACTCCTGAGGCCTTTAACACAAGTAAATCATCTACACAAGTGTATCAGGGAATTGAATATTTTTACGCTTATGAGAAATAAGCATTGCTTGTGTATTCAGGCGCAGTGTAGACCTATTTTATGAATAATAATAATAATATGATAATAATTTTATTTGTATAGCACTTTTTTAAAACAAGGTTACAAAGTGCTTCACAAAGTGTGTACGAAGACAAAAATGGAACAAAGGGTAATCAAACACAAAGGTTACAAATCAAAAACTAAAAATCTGGAAGATTTTCCAACAGAAATATGTTTTAAGCAATGATTTAAAAATGGAAAATGTGCTAGCCAGCCTAATCTCCTCAGGCAGAGGATTCCAGAGCCTCGAGGCCTTGAAGGCAAAAGTGCGGTCACCTTTGGTTACCAGCCTCGATGTAGGGACGACTAGCAAAGGTAGGTTTGAGGATCTCAGGTCACGACTTGGAGCATAGGTAGTCAGATACGCAGCTATATAACTGAGCTTTAAAAGTTAAGAGAAGAATCTAAAAGTCAATTGTGAAGTTAATGGCAACCAGTGGAGGGAGGCAAGAATTGAGGTGATACGTGACCTATGATTTGTCCCAGTTAAAGTACGAGCTGCAGCATTCTGCACTAGTTGAAGCCGAGCTGCTGAAGATTTACTTAGGCGTGTAAACAGTGCGTTACAGTAGTCAAGGCGAGAGAATACAAAAGCATGAGTAAGCTTTTCTAGGTCAGAGAAAGACACAATTGATTTAATTTTGGTAATATTTTGTAGGTGGAAGTAGCAGGATTTAATGAGATTTTACTGCAGTTGCAAACAATACAAACACTGATAGGTCTCATACAGCATCAAAATATGTGAAAAACATCCGCAGTTAATCTGAATACAAACTGCCAATTACGTCCTGATGCTGGACTGTGCCAGACGACTTGTCACAGTGTCCTCTCTTGTTGTCACCAATGTGGTTTTCAGTGTCACAGTACCCTGTATGTTACCAAAATGTTGATGTCTAATGTCTCTCATTCTGTCTCTCATCCTCTGGCAGATCGACTGAAACAGCGATGTCTCTTGGATTTGTATCAGATGTTGGCAAACCTAACTCCACCACGTTAACGATGTCTGCTATGAATAGAAGCAATTGCCAGGCCTACAAGGGTGCAGCAAATTTTACACCTGCTTCTCTCGCACCTTAAATCACAGATGCAATTACCTGTGCTGCAGTGGTCAGTCAGAAATGATAAATCATTTTCACTGGCCATGTGTGCATGTGTGTAAATTTACATTTCCTTCTCTCCTTTTCTCTTTTCCACACAGGCACATTTTAAAAACATGCAAATCTCTATTTTTAGTCCTGCTGCTCTCCTGTTATTTTCCTGGCACTGTGTTGCTTTGTCCTCTCGTTAAAGAACACATTGTTCTTATTATTTATTCAGATATTATAATAACTGCTGCAAATCAATGCCAACTGGAGATTACCGCTAGATTTTAGTCTAAACCGCGGGGTGCGGTAGACCTGCTATGATAATGTATCATCAGCTTTCCAAAAAATTATAATATGAAACCATCATTGTAAGTTCATATTCATTATTGTTTGAAAAGATATGAGAAGAGGGAGACAATAACTTGTAAAGAACAGGAAGAACATGAGGTTTTCAACAATATTAGGAGTGTGAAATAATAGTCGGCTTCCAGAATAAATCTGAAACAAAAGGGGAAACTAATACGTTTTCTCAAAGGAGTCAACAGTGGGATGGATATTTCAGTAGTAATTACTTTACACATCTCTGCAGCTGATTCAGGCGCACAGAACAGAGCCCATTACTGCACAGAAATCTTTCAGAAGCCCGGGATAGAAGTTAATGACTTGCTGTTGGAGAAAGAGAGGGGAATTCTGTCTATACTTGAGACAGAGACAGGGAGTGAGGGATGGGCATGATTAGGAAGGACAGATAGAGCGATACAAACAGAAATGGCCACCAGAAATTGAAAGAGGGACACTGAGGAAAGAGAGGAGGAGAGTGATAAACAGAGGAAGTGTGGGAAAGAGACAGGATGAGAGTGGGAGACGGAGTTGAAGAGAGTGGTTATATATGGGCACGGACACAAATGTTTGCAAGACGGAGAGACAAGAAGAGGAGAGAGGGAGTAAGAGCGGTATGCCTTCTGGACGACGGGAACAACCGTGTGGTGGAGAGAGCAGATGAAAAGCAACAGCAGACATCAAAAGCTGCAGGTCAAGGTCTCTGCTAATCATTAGAGCTCAGTGTCTCTGTTACAGAAATCAACAGCACTGCCTGTCTCTACTTTAAAGACACACACCATACGTTAGAATGAGAGAAAAAGCTGTCGTAAGGTTTATGCGTTAAGTTCATTCATGTGTTTTAGTAATTTACTCAAAATACCTCAGCCTAAGTCCTTCTAGCTTCTCATTGGTTAATAAAGAGACATGTGACCTGTAACAAGGAGGTGTAACCTGGAAATGTGGTTGCTGTGACGCTACTGAAGTATGGAGAAAAGTAAAGTGCTGCTTAGGAGAATATCGGTCTCCACCCTGCTGTGTACTCTCAATGAGAGTGACCCAATATGTCATGTTATTACCGCACAGAAGGAAGTGCATCAATGGACAAGGGGCTCATGCTCATGGTAGCACAAGACGCAAACATTAATGGCGTCCTCCTTAGCTGAGATGAGACGTTAGCTAGCTCAGTGGTGCTAGGTGAGCTAGCAGTAGATGCACGCTTCCTTCTGCGCAGTGATATGGGTGGTGGGTGTAGTTTAGTCGTAGGAGAATGCTGTTGGTATTTTCTCATGCAGTGGTTCTCAAATGGTGTGCCATGGGATTTTGTAATAACCATACATTATTATTACAATATCCAACTGGGCCTATACAAAAACTTAAAGCGTGTGTGTGTGCATGAGGGCATTCAGATGTAGCGTCTTTTGCGCGCACACAGACCCATTACTTGCAACCGAAAGCGACGCCATAGCACAGCGCATTTGGCGTGATGCACTTGTTTCCTCGTCTGGCGCACAGCTCCACGGACCTGCTTCTAGATCCCGGTTCCCCCTCGGGCTGTATCTCTCCTACTGTTTCCCACGGAGCTCTGCCCCGTTTGAAAGGCAAAGGAAGTTCCTATGTGGAAAGGCGTCACCTCCGAGATGTAGAATGTGTATTACAGAAGAGAAACGCACATTTCAGGACTGCTGACTTGTACAATCAGAACAGACATGTCCTGTGATTTTCAGCCTCCTTTCATATTTAATAGAGGGGGGGACAATACCTGACAGTAATATTCTCAGCTGTCAGGATGTGCCTGCTGTAAAGGGTAAATATAATCATAGAAGGATGAAAATCACAGGACATGTCTGTTCTGATTATACAAGTCAGCAGTGTAAAGCTCAAGCATATGGGGGCCTCCTTTCATATTTGATAGAGGGGGGACAGTATCTACATGTAAAAGTACAGCTGTCAAGATGCCCCCTGTCACAGGCCTTTGCCACCTTGGTCTCGCAAAAAACCCAGGGAAAACCCTTTTATTGTCTTATGTCTTGATAAGAGTGATAACACGTTATGAAAGCTATTGTGCACAGATATAAATACAGGTGTGCGCTGAGATTTTGGCTTAACCTTTGGTGTGTCTTTGGTACAAAAAGTTTGAAACCCAACGTTCTGCAATACATAATGTGTTATACAATGTTTTTGCTGCTTCAAGCACCACATGCCGAGTGCCATTTAGTTCTTGTTCAAGAAAAGGCATCTCTATGGTCGATATCTCCAACACCAAGCTCACACCAAAACAATCTAGACTGAGAAATAGCAAAACAGGTGAGAGGGACAATATGTATTTTTAATTTTTGGGGTGAACTGTAACTTTGAAGCTGCTGTCATGTACTGTAGATGAGGTCAACACAGTTTCATTACTCTGGTGTTTAGACTGTGCCGGAAACGTGATATGCAGTGCAAGAACAAAAGCATGATTTTTTTTTTTTGTTTTGTCAAAAAATAAAAGTAGTTTAATGTCACTTCCAATGTATCACAATACAACCGTTTTTGTTTTTTTCTTCATTAAACAAAATCAAGGCCTGGGTGTGAGAATACGTGGAGCTGGATTTTGCATGGTGGTCAGTTTCATTGTTTCAGGTTTTGCAAGTTCCCTTCATTCAATTAAACCAAAAATAACAGAGGCGTATAGAATTAATTATTCTATATTCCCTGCAGACTTGTTATAATGGGATTTTAAAAAAAAGTGGGACACAACTTTACTGAATTGTTTATGAGTGGATACAGTGTGTGTACTTACTTCTAACAATACAACATATATAGTTAATGAGCATTCCTCATTTCTATACTCGAGAATGGATTTGTTTATTTCACCCATTTAGAAGGCAATATGTTGAATATAAATATGCAATCAACAACAGCCTCATTTGCCACAACATAAATCAATACATGTTCTCTCTAGGCATACTCTGCACCAAAAAGTTGAAAGAGAAAAAATCTTTTTCATAATGATGCATGTGGAATAAATGGAGTAAAGACTAAACAACCTCTGTGTGTTGGTTTGCTGCATGTTACAGATTCGTAAATAATACTTTTGTGTTTTGTGAGGTGATCAGAATTTTGTCTTTTGATTGAGACCAAAAGCTTAGGAACCTGCACAGATGAAAGGCTGCCTCTGCCCACACTGTGTCTGGGCCTGCATCAGCGGGTCACAGGGGAAATTTGTCTGTATTTTCAGGCCATGTTTCTTCCTCTGCTGTTAGGCTGACCTGTTAGAATGACAGGTCATAACACACCAAGAGCCCGGAGACAATTCCCTATCTACTGTAACAGTAAAAGCTACAGGGACACACAAAAATTGTGTACAAGCAGCAAAGTGATAGTTATGCAGCCTCGTGCTAAGTTTCACCACATGCACGATTTTAACTGACAACGTTGTTTAAAGATTTCATAAGACGAGGTTATCAAAATTCAACATGTACGAAAAGTGAAGCACATGATATTTTAACTGATATGAAAACACACAAATCATCAAAATTGAACTTAAAAGGCTCTCACACATCAACACCAATACTTCTCAAGGCTATGGACATTCTCACACAGACATGCAAACACACACACACACACACCTTTCATGAAGAGTTTTCCTCATTTGTAAACTGTGTGTTTGCATCAGAATTTCTATATGCCTGTTTCACAACATGCTGCTGCATCTTTGCTCTTCTCAAATGAGTCAGAGAATCATGTTCTGTCAAGAAACCCAGTTCAAGGTCTGTCAGTTATGTTGTATCTATTCACACAGGAAATCTAGAACAGGCTGGAAGGAGGCATTTTATTGATGTGTGGTTGAACGTCTGAGTTGCTCTAATGAATAGTGAAATGCAGGAGAACTTAACACTGATGAAATAAAGTTTCACATGCCAGGTTCATACTACACAACATTTCTGTAGGTTCTGACAGTCACTATGTCAGATTAGGCGATTGTGGGGTTGTAAAATCGTGCTGTGACATGGCCGATAGACATGACAGACTACACGTTGGTCCACACCTAGACTCACAAGTCAGTCTTTAGAAGCTTTGCTTAACTAAAGACTGATGTCTTTCTCCCTGACCCAGAGTTTAAAAAAACTCCCTACGTTGCAGAACCAATAGTAAATCCGCAGGGCGGTCCTTCGGTGGCTCGCTGAACTCTTGTACTCGTAAACATAGTCCGACTGCGTTAAAAGTTCGCTGTAAGTCCTTCATTTCCACAATCTTGTGGACTGAGCACACATTTGATAAAATTAAATTAAAGTTAAATCTCTCGGCATCAATTTTCAAGCTCGCCGTGTGTTTGTTTCCTTGCGGACGAGTAAAAGGGGAGCACACATTTCCGGGAGGGCGTGTCCTTTTCAAAAATGCAAGAGGCGTTGCTTTGTTGCCGGCCGTTTTCTCCGGTGTCTTAATCACACTTTAGAAAGGAGTGTCCCTAGACTATCAGAAGGCGGAGATCTCTGATTGTCTGGTGGCGAGTCTAGTCAGTTATTTCAGTCACTGTGGCTCTTCATGTCCCAGCTGAAATGTTGCTGTAGTTACATAAAAAAACATTTGAAGCACCACGTGCAAACTATGCAAGTCACTGAATCCTCCACAACAAGTTCCTGCATAATGTTTCACAATAAAAGCCTTTTTAGAAAATGAAGGGGTTCTCTCAACTGAAGTCATAAGAGGCTTTTAATTTGAAACAGATAAAGAAAGAGGCATTGACTTTAACAAGGCAAATGGGAGCAGATTAAAAATAAAAATAGAAAAATACAGAGGGAATAATAAATAGCGGCCCATTTACAATGAAGTCTTTTTCAAATAAAGTTGATACCCTCTGCAGTTGTGGTGAGTGAAAGCCTCTATACTTTTTATCCTCCATAATGAAGTTTAATATTCTTTGCTAGCTTGATGCTAATGGCAGTACTCATTGGGTTGCTAAAGCGCCTCTGCTGTTCCATGCATTCATTTTTCCCTCTTTTGGAAATATCAAAAAGGCTGGGGTGTTCCTGTCATACAGTTGTCCACGGCAGCAGATCGCTCTGTGTTTCTATTGGTCAAAGTGACGGTTGTGCCGGGACAAGTCATGGAGACAAAAAGAAAATCAAACATGCTAGACTTTCTGTCACAGTGTCAGCTGTCGTCCACTGTGACACACTACACAAAATAAAACAATGGATTATCGTGTAGGACACTCATTGTCATTCAGAAAAATCAAACTGACCACGTACATAAAAAAGTTAGATGTTTTTTGTGGGCAACCTGCAGCCCCTCAGGAGGAGGTTTGGTCATTGCAGTCAACAGTCTTTTTCAATTACAGTAGAGAAGCAATGGTTACCAAAAAAAAAAGAAAATACTGTTACTACTACTAGTTCTTAAACGGTTTGTAGTTTCAGTGGTTAACTAGGAAAGAAATGACAAAAAAAGTAATTTAACTACTTCATTCAAAATGTAAATATGAATGCAGATGAACTCCTACCATGCTACTGCAAATGTGTCTATAGCTCCGTGAATCAAACTTCTTCTAAAACAACTATGCTAACCGCTGAGACCCAGCCACTGGACGTACGGACACAGAAAAGATATCGATCATGTTGTCTCAATATGAAAATGATAGAGAAAGGGCATAACTCCCAAATCATCGGAGTATTCCTTTAAATTGTTAGTTTAATTACATCTAGTTCACAACTCTCTAACAGTGATACACAGTGAATATTTAATGTTTATACACTCTGAGACAAAGCTACCAAATTCAATAGCAATATTTTTAATTAGGTATTTTATTAGGCACAATGAGGTAGAGAAAAGTCTATCATAGACCGGAAATTGGATTATGGATTATGTCCACTTTCCAAGAGAGAGAAAAAAAACAACTATTGTACAATCTCTTTTTTGTGTGTGTACAATCATTGTTGTATAAACCACCTTTAAACAGCCTCATGAAACATTAAGAAGTTAGAAGTACTGTTTTTTTTCTGCCCATGAAAAAGTAAAACTGTGTGCTGAGACACCTACCATGATTTGCCGAAAACCTGATTTCCAGTTACCCTTGTCATGTGGTCTTAAGGTGAAATGAACTGAACATTCCTGTAGTCCCTTAAATGACGTTTTAATGAGCACGGGAGCATGTTGTTACATTTCATTATCGCAGTGTCAGGTAAAATTTACTGGCACCAGCATCAACATTCTTCCTGTACAAGAAAATGGCTGTTAGGTACCATATGGCTGGGGCATTACCGTAATTCTTGCTAATAAATTATACAAAGTTGCCATTATATATAAAACATGCCGCCGGAAACTTTAAATACAGCAGACCTTGTTCGGAAACAATGACTGGTGTAACATTATGCAAGAGTCAGCAATGCAGCACTTCATATTCAGCTACTGACCTCTGTTTTTTCCTACTTTTATTTCTGGCCGGTGACTTTAGACTCTTCACATATTTTGTCCCCAGTATTGAATTCCTTACTGACCGGTTATATTGTATTTATAAGTTTTATGTGGTAACACACTGCACACTGATTGAAATTAGACCTTCAGGTCATGCAGAACAGTGTGCTTTAATCAATACTGATTGTTGTACATTTGACCCACTTTGAATAGTTGTTCCTCATTAATAAATGTCTTATATACAACGGTCCCTTATGACCTTTGAGAAAATCGTTTCATACACTGACCCTGTACATTTCTCAGTCTCTCTTCTCTGTTTTAATAGCGCAAATATCAGCCTCAGCACATGTATGTGTGCCTGTGCATGTGTATGAACGTTAGTGTGTGCTATTTTCAGAACTTTATTTTATGAGCTTCATCAGACAGTGAGAGGTCACCGTAAAGGTTACCGAGGTTCCAGCTTATAGTCTCGTTAAATGTTTTATGAGAAAGGTTGAGCAGTCATGCATATCACCTTCCCAATCCCTTCAATAAGTCAGATCATGGCAATCTATCTAACTAAAGACAGTAAGAGCCCGAGTCCTCCAGATACTTCTTCATTAGACGGCAGCACCCAGCAGATACTGTGTCACTTGACTTTTCTTGAACCTCATTTTTTCATATGTTCCAGTATAATTTTGATTAATGTAACCTGTGTTTTTTTTTTTTTTTTTACACTAGTTCTGCTACATCATTCATGTGAAGAAACAGAAATTGCTCTACAGCCACAGTCCACACTGTCACTCATTCTTCCATTGTTCAGCATTCTGTATACAATACTAAAGGATAAATTCACAAAGAATGGATTGCAGCCACTGATAGCACCACGAACTGTGCATCTCTTGCAAATGCTATTTGCCACATCCGATTCACGAAAGATACTGCACTAATGACATTACAGCTCAAAGTTGAAAACCCAAAGTTATCGATGTTGCCAAGGATAAATCTAGTGTTTGTGCCAAGAACACATGGGCAGAACAGCGGCGGAGAGAGAAAGAAGACAGAGATTTTTGGACCGCAAGCTACAGGACCTGACCAAGGAGGTGCACAGGCATTCCACAAAAACTTCGGTCAAGGAATTTAAACATGAAAGAGATAAACCCTATTTTGGATTTTAAACTGCAGTATGTCAGTGTGCGTCAGTTACAACCAACCTGGTCCCACTCCAAAGTTGCCAAAATCTGGTGCTTGGACAGTGACTTGGTAGCCTGGAAATCCAGACCTATATCTAGAAATTTAGGGTCTGGCTATGAGTAATTAAAATGGCCCAACTCGAAGGGCGGCACCAAGCATCATTTGAAAATATCACTGCACGCAATTAGATAACACTACGACCAATCAGAACAATACACAGGGTGGCGTATCCAGAGCGCGGTGGTGGGACGGGCAGGAGGGGTGGTGGATAGATCCGATAAACACCAACTTTCACCCAGGAGTGTGGTGTTCGCATCCTGTTAGATTATAAAGTCAAACCTTGTTTTTTTTTCCCTAAACCTAACCATGTGCTTTTGTTGTTGAAGGAAATAAAAACATGAATTTGCAGAGTTGTACTAACGTTGGGCGTTTATTTTGAAAGAGACTTATTACTTCTTACAACCCATACTTATGTTTCCAATAAAGTGACACCCTCTAGAGTCCCTGTAGTAATTTTTATGACAGCAGAGGAGGAAGTGAGGTGGCATAGTATGAAAAGCAATAATGGCTGTCTAATGTTGTATAAAGATTAAAGAGGTCCCTATAGAGTGGGTGGGAAGGGTGGTCAGAGGGTTAAACAAGCACAGGACTTTCATCTAGGAGTTCGGAGTTTGTGGCCCGAAGTCAACATTGAAAACAATATTTGTAACGCAGAATGCTAGTATGTTAAGATATTACACAAGTGACAAATGCAACATGAGATATGTGCTGTCTGTCATGTGATGTATGTGATGTCACCTTAGGAACATGAGTACTTACTTATAGCAAAATCATGATGGTTTTTTATGACATAAACACATAGTCTTGTTCCCTAAACCTAAGGTAAAAGTCTTGTCGCAAAACTTCAACCATATAATAACATTAAGGATGTGTTCAACCCTGTGCCTGTTAGGATAGTTATATAAGCTGTTTTGGGGATAGTTATATGTTGTTGTGGAAGCCAGTGGAAATTGACCTATTCTGCCATTTAGATATACAAGAGCATCATCACTAATGATGCTTTGCTTCAACTCACACCCTGTTTTAAACTTTCGACCATTAAAATACCACCACACACTGTGCACACTGGACTTCACATAACTGACTGTGAGGTTGGGGCATAACTCTGCATACTTCTCGAGCATCTCTGCAGTGATTTAGCATGCAAGCTGCATACATGGTCAGACCACAGTCCCTCAAACCTTTAAAACAAGTGAATGGGTAAAAAGCACACAGGCAGTGGGGCTTACTGAACAGTGAAATAAAGCCATATGGTCAGAGAGCTCTGCCCCCTCTCTCAGCAAGCAGACGAACACATGCCGTGCACACTAAGAGAAGTCTATAGACCTTGGTGCTCTTTTCTGACGCTGAAGAGGTCTGGCGGGGTTACGATGTGGGGAGTGTTTTCCCAGCATGGCTTCAGTCCACTGAACCCCACAAAAGGCAAGTTAAATGTTAATGAATACAAAAAACTTCATGTGAAATCTAGATAAGTTTAAATACTGAAGTTTCCTCAGATGGACTCGCCTCCATTTACAGTACACATATGTTTGCCATTTGGGACATCTGTCTATGTAATTAGTTTACGACTGAGCCTGAATTGGTAAGTTTTATAACAGATACAGAAGGCACTAAAGAGTGAAAAGAGCAAGATGGAGTTGATGAAATGGAGTAAATGGAGTGAAACACTGAAAGTGTGAGAAAGGAGAGAGTGAGACAGCGAAAGGTAGATGTAGGCTTTTTTCAGTGCAAGACCCAAATGAGAAATTTCATCTCTTGCCCTGGGTCCCAGGCTCATTAAAACATATCACTACTCTTGTCATGTGGGGACCCAGCAGGAACACGTCTGTGACCCATTCTGGTTCCCGACCATTAAAAAATATTAAGCTAGAGGAAACAGGGGGATAGAGATAAGAGGGGAACAGAAAGGACAGAAGAGGTAAAGGGGGATGTAGAGGCAGACATGCAGCCGGCAGAGAAAGGAGTCTGCATTTCGCTGCCTCGCTTCATCTCTCGGCCTCCCCCCTGTCTCCCCCCTTTCTTCCCCTCGTTTGCTGCCATGGGGGGTAATGTGGCATGAAATATGTACTTAAAGCCAAGCTCAGGTGCTGCTATAAAAGGAATAAAAGACTCTCTGGATCTGTCGTATGCATGTGAGCCCGTGTGTACACACACTACTGTATGTGTGCAGGCATGTGTGTAAGCACTGTAGCATGTGCTTCAGTGATTTGCTCATACCTTTTGAATAAAATCTGTATGATTGTGAATGTGCTGCTGTGTGGATTCGGATGTGGAGAACAAACACCGTTTTTCTGTGTTTGCATGTGCGTGAGTGTGTGTGTTTTAGAGAGAGCATCCTGCCTCCCACCATCTCACATTCACACATGCAAGACACAGATTACTCCTCCGCGTTGGGCAGAGGTGTGAAGACATTAAAATAAACTCAAACACACGCACTCAGGTGTGAAGCTATCTAGTTTTTAGAGCAATTCAGTTGGCAAGGTGAAGACAGAGGTTGACACAAATTTGTAAGGAATTTCTTGTTGCCAGCTGTGCATAATTTAAATAAATGCTTTCCACTGCCATCACACACACAAAAAACACAAATGTATGTATTTGTAGCCTAATGAGCACTCTACATTATTTCCTATTCCTAATCCTAACCATCACCTCTACATGGCTGGCACACAGTGTCCAGGCATAGCGTGAGCAGTGACAAGAAGATCATGACCGATTTTGTGTCAGTGGATTAACTATAAAGCTAGAACTGGGATTTGATTAGCTTAGCTTTGCATAAAGACCACAAAAAGAGCAAATACAGAAAACCTGGCTCCCCAAAGCTCAAAGATATGCCTATAGGGATCTCTGAAGCTCAGTAGCTTGTATGTCTAACATACACGCAGGTACGTAGAAGCAACAGGCTGTGATTTAACCAGGTGTTATGACCTGTAACTATTTTTTTGGCAACCATCAACATCACCTCATCTAGCTCCCCACTTTCTTCCTTGTCCTTTCGGTAAAGAGTTGGGTCAAGGGTTTTTGTGGCTTGCTAACTATTTTACTTGCCAGTGTCACAATCCTGGAGAGTTTATCCTTGGATGTAAAGTTAAGATGACCGTACCAGGCAGGGAGGTAAAAAGTTAAAACATTAGTCTCAACCATAGTTTTGTACACTAATTCTAAAATCTGCTGACGAACACCAAGGACAATGAGTTTCCACAGTATCTTCAAGCCCTGACACGCTCAAGAAGATGAGAACTGATGAAAGGGAGCAATCTGCTTATCTGAATGACATTTATAGACGACCATTGTCTGCTGGTGAGGAAAGTTTTTCCTCCCACGCAAGTGCAGAACATATGTGCTGGCTGGCCGTTGGTGGAAGTCTCTGCTGTGTGTTCATATGCAACTTTTTGGCAGAGACACGGCAACGTGAGGTGACACAGCAGAGGGCCTTCGTTGCTGCTAGTTCTTTGCAGCAGATTTGGTGTGTCTGGGCCTTTATGCAGACAACCTCTGAGTCATATACAGACTCTGAATAACGTATAGAGCTCCTTTAAGGTCTGCAGACAGGTGCACCTCAGCTTCTCTTTTTCTTTTCCTTACTTGAGTAACCACCCTTCACTTTGTCATCCTCCCACATCCAATTCCGGGAACTTCCTTCTATTAACCGGCCGCTGCCATTCATCTTTTCAGTTAACCATCCATCCATCAATTCATCTTTTCTTCTTCCCCTCCTTCCCTCTTCTTGTACTTCCAGATACCTCTTCGCTCACTCAGACTCGACTCATTCCAGCTACAAAGAGAAAACTCCAAATCACTATTGATTCCACTCTCATGAAAAATACATTCTGCACATTAGGATTCAGTCTCTGCCCTCTTTCTGTATCCCCACTGCGTCTGGTCATCTCCTAATCTCCTCCCTCCATCCCCCCATCCCCCCATCCCTCCTCCGTTGTCCTCACAGCAGGTGAGAGGTATATTTTCCCTCCATACATCTGCCGAGACTTCTGTCTTCTGATCGATCTCCCACTCTGACTCCCAGGGTCCATTAGGACGAGTATTTATGCTAGAAATACCAATACTTGTGGTCCTCTATATCTGTCTATCCTTTTTTTTTTTTTTTTTTTTTACACTGCACTGTTACTCTCCTTCCTTCATGCACCCTCCTCTCCCTGGTTATACCCCTCACCATCATGATTTAGTTTTCCCACTTTGACACTCAGAAGTTTATTTCTCCACAATAGCTTTACCCACATTTCCCTATTTCTTCTTAATATTACTTGCGTTCGTTTTCTCTCCTCTCTCTCGGCTTAAATTGCCTAAAACCGTAAGAGCTGAAATTGCTTTTCCCTCACATGGGGCTGAAAGAATATTTACTGTAGCTTTGTCACAAACTTTATTTGATACTTGCAAACTCCCTGCCTTTCTTTCAGTCAGAACACTTGCACACAAAGAAGAAAAAAAAACCCACATACTATATTTATTTCAATTTGCCTGTTTTTTTGCCGTGCTCGGTCATAAAACATCTCATTCTGCCTGTCTGCTGGTGGCATAAAAGAGATAGAGAAAGAGTGTATCCCAACAGCTGTTTACAATCTATCCAGCCTGCCGTTTCCATTGGATGAGCCTGTTTTGGACGGGATGGCTTTGTATTTTCCCAGCCAATTTGCTGTGGCTATTGGTGGCCACATCCTGTCGCTATTAATATCCTTATGACACTTCAATTTGCTGTGTGTTTCCCCTCAACTACTGCTCCCCTACCCGTTTCTCAAAACTGGTGTTGTGTGGCCCCTGCATGCCCCCCTACAATCCAGGAAATACTATCTAGAAAACTAAGCAAGAGAAGACAGCACAAAAAAAACAGCACATGAATCAGGGATAATTCATAGATAGATTTCTACAAACACACTCACATAATGGCATGAAGATCTGTCTACCTTTTCCCCACTCTCAGCATTTTCCTCCCAGAACACAATTTACAGATGAGAAGTAAAAGCTTCTGTAGCTCTCTTCAGAGTAAGATGTTAAGATAATCTTGGCTAGATGTGCCCGTAGAGAATGTTTTTAATGGTTCCCTCATACTTTTATGTTCTTCCTTATACTCTGTGTAACACATATGAAACCATATTTCTTGGGCGAAGGAGTCTAGTGGGAGACTACGTCAGTGAATAATGTCATGCCACTGCATTTGTCTCAAGGAAAACAAAAGGTTTTTCACTTGTATGATGTCATCCTAAATTTCCCATTGCTGTTAAGTTCATCAATTTGAAACAATGATCAGAATACTTTGTTTCAAATGTTGCCTCAACACATCTGATTTTATGACATTAATTTTGAAGTGTCAAATTGCACTAGAAAATAAATCAAGTGAAAAGGGAGTATATGTATTTCAAGAGCTGTAACAAACAAAAACTAAACAAGAAGCGTCATGCACTGACATAAGCATTTAAATTGAGATATTTCATTCAATCTCCATTAGGTTGTCCTCTGCACCCCACACCAGATGGTTCAGATATGCACGCATTCCCTCTGAAGACATACGGGGACAATGGCCAATCACACTTATCTCTGTCTGTGTTGTTTAATTGCAGTATTTATCATCCAATCGCGCCAGGACATCAGGAAGTGGCAGGCCTTGATGCACAACAATAAATTCCTGTCCTTTCTGTTATGGGATGTTTAAAACTGCTTTTGGAAGTGGCAGTGCTCACAAAATGAATGGACTTGAATGGAAGTTTATAAAAGGAGACAGAAGAATAGCAAAAAAAACATAGGTTACTCTATATTGACACCACCTTGAACACACAAAAAGGCAATTTTCAGAACAAGTGAGCACGCGGCAAAAATATCTTCTTTACAGTGGACCTATTATGCTTGTTTTCAGGTTCATACTTGTTCATACATATTTGGGTTTTCTACTACAACATTTTTACATGATTAAATGTAGAGGTGGGTAGTAACTTTTTGGATAAATTGTACTTTTAAGAGTAGTTCTAATGCAAAATACTTTTTTACTTTCACTTGAGTAATATTGTTTTAAAGTAACAATAGTCTTACTTGAGTACAACATTTGGTTACTCTACCCACCTCTGAGTACATTATATATGTTTCTTTGCTTTGATTTATGTTATGTTTGTAAAGATTTAATTTATTTTTGTTTTAGGGGTATCGTTTAAAATACATGAATTTGTAGATTAGTATTTTTGATTGATTGATTACATTCATGTTCTTATTTGACAAATAAATCAGACGTTACTCAACAGTTACTCAGTATTTGAGTAGTTTTTTCACCAAATACTCTTCAACTCTTACTCCCAGCTCCGACGTAAAGGTATATCAGCTGACTCCATGCTGATGGAAAGGGTGAATAACTCCCTGGAACACGTAATCCAGCCTTGCTATGGGAGTCTTTACATGTTCTATCTATCTGTCTCAGTCTACGACTTATCAGGACTTATCAGCCTCCCACATCCACCTATCACTGCTGGTATCTGCACACCATTTTACTATACCTAGATAGGATCGAGACTTGTTTGTGTGTGCGCACTTACACAGATGTGTGTGCGTGTGCGTTTGTGTTTTATTGCTTCCATCAAATTATGACCCTACAGTGTCAGACTCATTCTATAAAGGCCCTTATCACTGGGTGGAAATACCAACTGCACAACCCCAACAGCCCTAAGATTAATTGAGAGAGAGGCTTCGGCAAAGAAGAAGAGGTGGGGTAGAGTGAGAAAGAGACAGCTGAAGGAAGAAAAGGTACAGAGAGAAAGAAAGTGATACAGATGCCGTGTTTCCACTTACATATGTGACTGGTGTCCATAGATCGTAAATGTGCGGATGATGCCTCTAGTGTCCAATGCAAGGAAGTGCATTTCTTTACGGATGGATAGAAATCTGATGGAAACTACCTGTAGACATGGAGGAGAGGCTTATTTGTCTGTTTTTTGCCATTCAATAGTTTGAAATATGTGCTTGGAATAATTGCCCCTTCTGTGTTAAGGGAGAGTTACTGCCTCAAGCGAGGGAGTCCAAGTCTCAGGGTCCTGTTCAGGAGTGAGGGTAGAATGGAGCATGAGATGGATCGGCGGTTTGGTGCGGCTTCTGCAGTGATCGGGCGCTGCGCCGGACCGTTTTGATTTTGTGGTCCATCTACGTCCCAACCCTCATCTATGGTAATGAGCTCTGGGTAGTGACCAAAAGAATGAGATCATGGATACTGTACAAGCGGCCGAAATGTGTTTCCTTCATGGGGTGGCCGGGCTCAGCCTTAGAGATAGGGTGAGGAGCTCGGACATATGGAGGGAGCTCAGAGTAGAGCTGCTGCTCTTTTGCGTCGAAAGCGGTCAGTTGAGTTGGTGTTCTGGGCACCTTCCACGGGTATGAGGCCCCGGGGCAGACCCAGAAACTCATCTGGCCTGGGAACACCTTGGGGTCCCCCAGGAGGAGCTGGAAAGTGTTGCTGGGGAGAGGGACGTCTGGGGTGCTTTGCTTGGCCAAATGGACGGATGAATAGATGAATGGCTTAACGAGTCATAATGCCAATCTGACTGTATATAATGTATAACCATATATTAGCAGAATAACATTACTGAGGTTCACAATGTGTTCAAACTAGATAAGTTCTTTTTAATCACACTAACTCACTTGACAATCAACACAGGCAGCTGACTTGAAGGAAATAGCCTGTTAGCTAGTTAGCAGCCTGTTAGCTAAGCTAGCACACTGTCATACAGTCTCTCTGAACTCCACAGCAAAAGTTCAATTTTTTGAACGTACTGAAGGCAAATCCTGAACTATTACGGAGGGGAGGAGTTTTGCAGGCACATCGGATATCACGGTGATTCCCGTAGAAATTAATAGATTTCGTTTGCCTTGTCTCCGTACACATATGGAAGTGGAAATGAGATGAGGGCAGTGGAAAGGGTAGGAAAAATACAGCACATAGTGGTGAGTTAAGAGAGATGAAGAAATAAATAAAAATATGTCCATTATCTTTTGGCTTCCAATGTCTCAATGGATATTGGGAGCTTCAGTACATCCTTGGTCATGGATAAGAACATCTTTACAGAAAGACTAAGACTAAGGCATAGACACACAGAGAGATTGGGAGGAAGAGAGTTCTCAACAATCAACCACAGTAGAGTGACAAGGACACAGGAACCCAGTTGGTTTCATTTTTTCATAATAATCAATGTCTTTTTCATCTCCTTCTCAAACCTTCTTATCCCATTTGTATCTCCTTTTCTTTTCACCTCTTCTTTCCTCCTCTCAGTCCTTTATCTCCATTCATCAACCTCTCATTTGCCTCCCTGCTCTTTTCTTCACCTCCATGTCTCCCTGTAGTACTCCTTCTCCCTCCCTCCAATCTGTCCTCATGCTCTGTATCCAATCCCCCCTCCCCTTCTGTTTTCCTGGTCTATAAGGCATAACCGGCCTCTTGTGTCAGGGATGGCTTGGCTTTGGCGTTATGCTACTTGTTTCTCCTCTTCCTTCTCCCGCTGCCTGGGTTTTTGTTCCCTCAGCCTCTAATCGGCTTTTCCGGGTTTGGGATCGTCTCTTCCTAACTTTACCCTCTCTCGGTGCCACAGGATTATCCCTGTCAGAGAGGCCGGACTTCCTGGCTTGACGAGTGTGAGTCTATCTGCATGTGAGTGATTTTTTTTTCTGTGCATGTGTGTGTGTATGTGTTAGCTTGTGTGTGCATCTTTGTTTTTTGTTGTTGTTGTTTTTTCATACCCCTGATCCTCTGTAATCACTTTGAGACAATCCCATAATACCCTATAGGTTCAAAGGATGGTGTGTGTGTGTGTGTGTGTGTGTGTGTGTGTGTGTGTGTGTGTGTGTGTGTGTGTGTGTGTGAGACAGAGATATTCAACCCTTTCATTCAGCCACATATAAGTAATGAAATGTATAACATCTTGACCAAATAATCTTAATTGCCAGTGGAATTTGCAGTTTGTTCATACATTCTTCGATATTCTGTTTTTATGTGTTGTATCTAATTTTATTTTAATCTTGATTTATTTTACTTTGATGCACAAGCATTCTTCATATGTATATATATATATATATATATACCCCCACTAAAAACATGAACATAACGGAGGACATTTATTTTGATGAAATAAAAGACATTTCCACCATAAACCAATGCAGTCAAGGCAACAACAGGTGCACAAAATTCACCAGAATGCAGGAAATTAAGTGTTTGATACTCAACATTTTTAGGGGGGTTTTATATGCCCCCCCCATATGTTGACACAAACCTACACCTTTGAGTCTATAGCGATGGTGGGAGCTGTGCTAGGCTATACTTATGCACAGTGGTGGTCAGAGTGCTTACATCAGCTAGTTAGCACTAAACACTAAGAACTGATTAGAACGTCCCAGTCTTTGCAGGTACTTGATCATATACCAAACTATTGGACGAATAAAAAGTTTGCCCTGAATATGGTGCAAGATGAAACTTAAGGGGAGCAGCAAAGTTATTGGTATCTTAAGTCGAGGTCGTTCACTGGACCATCATTCCTGTATTTTAACTTGTTACTATAGCTTCATTTACCCTCATGTTATGTACTGTAATACTGCTTGGCCTGCCACATGTACCACTTATACACACCAACATAGTTTTTCTAATTCAAAAGACATTTTTGAGTGACTAGCTTTGCTTAAAATTGGGAATCATCTGCTTCTCTCTTTAGAGAATATCAACCTTTATCAATTTTTTACACCAGGACACCAGACTTCCCAGAGAAAACCCACACTGACACGGGGAGAACGTGCAAACTCCACACCTAAGGGCTAAACTGAACTAAACTATTCAAATTCATACTGTGGGAAACTGAACCTGAGTATTCAAATTCAAATTTAATGTCAATCCATCCAATAGTTGCTGAGACATTACACTCAAACCTACAAATGTGAACCTCATTGCAGCACCAGAGGAAAAGTCACGGGATCATCAGTAGATAAATCATCTAGGGTCAACTGTACAAAGTTTTGTGTCAATCCATCTGGATGTTACAGCAGCTATGTGAAATTTTTGAGCTGCTGGTGGCCCTGAATGAAAAAGCGGGAAATCAAAGTCATTATGATTCATCTTCTGGGCACTGATGAATGTGTGAACCAAATTCTAATGCAAACCATGCCATAGTTGATGAGACAAAATCAAAAATGTGAACCTCATGGTGGCCCTAGATGAAAAAGGTAGAGGATGACTAAAGTCAGAGGGACTGATCCTCTGGGCACTCATGCATGTTAGTATCAAATTTCATGGCAATCCCTCTAATAGCTGTCAAGATATTTCAGTCGGGACCAAAGTGGTCGAAGTAATGCTTAAAGCAAAGAAACAAAGAGGCAGTCAAATTAATCGTAGCAGTTTGATCTATGCTGCTGATCAACCACATGGTGCTACAACTCCGAGCAGGAAGGGAACAGAAGGCTTGGCAGCCATTTGGGGACTGGCATTTAGTCTCGGAGTCTCCTTCCTTCTTTTGTTCTTCTCTTTCTGCTCATTTCCATCCCTCCATCCCCTCTTTATTTAACTGGCTTTCTGTAAAGGTCCTGCTGTCAGCCTCCACCTGTCCCTGTCACAGTAAACAAAGACAACCAGGAGACACAGCACTCTCCGTGTTGTCTCCTGTCTCTGCTCTCTCTTCTCCCTTGCCGCCTTTTCTTACTTTCTTTCATTTTGTCTCCTCTTGATTTTCTCCCCTCTCCCTCTGGCATTTCTCCCTTTCTCTTTATCACTCCCTCTCTCTTTCTTGCTCAGGCCTTTATTTTTTTTTTCGTTTCTCTTTTCATTCTGTCTCATCCATTTTCTTACTCACTCCGTTGCTTCTGTTTGAATGTCTTGGCCTTGTGACAAACTTATATCATCACCGTCTTTGTTGTATATCTCCCTTTCTCTTTTTTTTCTTCTTACTCTATTCGCAGTCACTGGGCCAACTGAATATGTCTGTAACTCCTTTTCTATCCTCTTAAGTCGGGAATATGACCAAAATTACGATCTCCATGAACGCAAAATGAGCTTAAATGCACGCGACAGATGACATTGCATACATTCCACCTCAGCAATGCCCTTTTACACTGTGAAGTCCAGATTTTTATATTCTGGCCTGGTTTACCACGTACAGAGCCTCGGCAGACTGCGAATGTCTGCATTATGCAAATCACTTCCTGCCCGCACAAACAAGCCGGGACCAATCAATGTCAATCCCCATTCCCTCGGCCAATCAATGTCATTCCCTCTCCTGCAAAACCGGGTCTAATCGAAAGGCATTGTTCCTCGGGCCCTGCATGCTAAATCAGGAAGGGCCGGAGTGTCTAAAATTCTCACACCCCACACTGTACCACATAACTTCAAGAATCATCAATGTACAATGAGAGGAGATGAAAGTGGACATGATGACTTAGGGAAACAAGGATGAAACAGTGGGACAAAAACAGAAAGCAATCCAGTTTGTACAAGGAGCGCTGAAAGAAGTCAACGCAAGTCAAGGACACTATTACATGCTAACGGGGTTTCTACAGGTGTCATAGGTCATCATCTCAAGTGGTTACAACTTTCTATACCCACCTCCATTCCACATGGCTCCACCCTTTATCCTCATATGTGTCTTCTGCTTCAAAACAACTGACATTGATGGCAGCAAGTGATAAAGCACTTCAAGATTTCAAAATGTTCAAGTCTACCAGGGACCTTATCTATTCACTAATTCTGCATGAAAGCTAATACTGTAGGTAATGGAGCCAGACAACAGCCTGATTTAAGCAACCCACACAGTCAATGTCATGAGTCCACTTATCCTAGTGTGGTTGTTGACTTGGATTCAGACTGAAACAGCCTTGCTTTAAACTCATTAGTGGGGGCATTTTTTGACATAATGGTGAGTCAGTGAAAAACAAACCATAAAACTTAGTTATCACAGCTGCAACTATTTTGTCTTTCATTGCATCAATCATGGGTTAAACTGTTAAAATATGGCCTTCAATTGCGTGAGAGGGCTGCATTTTTTCATGTAGAGATATTGTTGAATTATCTGAATGTGGGCTTAAGCGCAGTTGACTGGTCTACCTCGACAGGTTTGTTGATTTTGGTGTAGGCAGCTGTGGGTCTTACTGCCCAACATACCAATTGCTGAGGAAATTTTCAGTGAGGAAATTTTCTAAGCAGTTGCTGTGTGAATTAGAGGAAAAGCAACATCTGCTAGACTATCTTGTTTTGTGTGCTGGCAAAATTTAACGGTTATAAGCTTATTAAGTAAGCATATTAAGCATTTTTTTTCTCCTACCACAGTTAGAGACTAGGTATTAAAAGTTCCTGTGAAATCAAAATAGATGTTTTTTTATATCACACGTCTTACTGTGATTGTCCCCTAAGGACAAAGGATTAGTTCTGTAAGTATTCTAAATAGTGTTTTAGGGTGCTCTCACACCTGCCCCTTTTGGTTCGGTTCAACTGAATTCAAGTTTGTTTGCGCCCTGAGTGCAGTTCGTTTGGGCAGGTGTGAATACAGCAATCACACTTGGGTGCGCACAAAAACAACCGGACCAAGACCTTCTTGATGAGGTGGTTTTAATCCAGTTACAAACTCTGGTGCATTACCCTCTGGTACAAACTTGTTCCAACAATCTGCAGTCACATGACACATTGTTTGGGTTAAACGTGAGCATGTTACAGTCCTGGAGGATTATTAATGTGCACCTCCTCCTGTACTGCCTTAATATGCACATTCAGCACATCCAATGCATCAAAACATTGTTTTCTAGCTGGAGCCGCGCCTCGTTTTCAAACTGTATGGTTTGACTAAAATGAACAATGACAGCAATATAGTCCACGATGAGCAGCGCTAAAATCAACTGGCGTAGTTGTCCCTCCATTGTGACATTAGAAAGTGTCACATTTATCTTGCAAGTGTACTCTTCTTCAATGTTTTGTTTACTTCCTGGATTTTTCCCACACAGAAATTCTGACAAATCAAAAGCAACTTTCTTGTGCAAGCCATTTAATCTGGTCCGCTTGTGAATGCTGCTGTGAGAACACGAACCAACTCTAGATTATGACAGTATGCAACTTTGTAACAAAATAAGTCCTTGATTCAGACCAAAGCAAGTGAACTCTAGGTTTGAAAGCACCCTCAGAGTTTAAGGATTATAAATCTCATCTGGCCTGGGAACGCTGCGGAATCCCCCAGGAGGAGCTGGAAAACGTTTCTGGGAAGAGGGACGTCTGGAGTACTTTGCTCAGCGCACTGCCCCCACGACCGGGCCCCAGATTTTAGAATTTGACACTTCCTGGAGGACAATAAAAAACGTTGCTGATTCATCCTGCACTGCGGGGCGTATATGTATATTTAGCATCCAATGAATGAGACACAAGCCATTGCGATGCATCAGCTGTATCATGGGAATGAGCCTTGACCAGCAGCACCGCTGGCTTTGGAGCTCAGCTTGAACATGTACAGCCTCACTCCAAGAAACAGCTTCATCATGGTCGTCTTCTTCCTCTGTTTCATCTCTATCCAATGCTTTGGTCAAATCAGGCAATGGTAGTGGCGAGAAGTCCGGCAGATATAAATAGAGTTTACTATAACTTGCCCTCCACTACTGTAGACTGTTTTTCCATGTACGTATATTAGTATGAACTGTGTCATCTCTTGACCAGTCTCCATTTTGATGAAAATTGCCCTAACTAATGCTTTTCATGTGATAGATTAAATATAATGTATGAGAAAGCTATCACAGATAATCTCCTCATCGCCACCCTCCTGAGCAATAACGCCTTCTTCATCACCATTACATGTTATGCAGGATGCACAGACAATGATTTTTTCGACGAGAAACATACCACCAAACATTTAACCTCCCTCAAAGCCCCGACTTCCTCCATTCTGTAAGCCACATCTCACTCTACATATTTTCTTTAATGGTCTTGAGTTCCTTTTATCTCGTAAAGTGGTGGAGCTCATGCTCTCATCGTGGTGTCATTAAAGTCAGTGAAGCTGGTTTTAATTGTTGGTGAATTGGCCTTTTATGACTAATGAAGCCTCTAGTATGGGCTGCTTGTACTATTTAATCAGCCATCATGTACTGCGTACCACCTACACACTCTGCACTGAGATAATGGGAGTGAAGGAGAAAGTGAGCACAGAGAGGGGAAGAGAGAGATGGATAGATAGACGGATAGACACAACTCAGTGTTCTTATATATACTTGGGAAACAGAGAGAGGGAGCAATAAGGAAAGAAAAAGTCCTCCTGGCAGGCAAATTGAGAGGGGGAAATAGAAATTTGTACCACCTCTGACAAATGGTGCTCAATTTGTGTCTTCTGCACTTGTTACTGAGGTCTTGCTGCTTGTTTTGAGTAGAACTGTAGGTCTGTATCACTTTGTTTCAGTGAGAGTAAATATGGTAAGCTACAGTCTATTATGAATGCTGCTCTGTCACCAGGCTGTGACAGATGCTCTGCCAGATGCAGTGAGCTATAGATACATAAGCATTGAGATGCGTTGTGTATTTAGTGCGTAGTTTGCAGTGGATGCACAGTTAAGTTGTGACCATCAATAACTGTGTAATACCGATGCCAGTAAAGTAAGTATGTAGATGACCCTTGTGTTACTATTCATTTCCCAAAGGCATTTCTGCTCTCTATGGAGAGGCCTCTGAAGTAGCTCTCAGCCCAAAGGTGACAAAATCTCTCCACCGAGACCCATAATGAAGATTTTTTTGAGGCTGAATGGCCCAAACTCAAGGCAAAACACAAACTACTTTCTTGTGAGGTAGAGTCTGCTGCATACCAACTCGTAACATTTCACATCGAGCTCACAGCTGGTGTTGCGTTTTATGCCCTGTCTTTATTTTCCATATTTCCCCGTCTCTGTCCTCTGCATAACAATCAGGAAAACGGAAATGTCATAAAAATGATTTTACAGTTTCAGCTGATTAAAATTCAAAGCCAATGGGGTAGATGGTCAACTATACTGCGGTTTAGGATTTTGCAGCTCACAGGGTTTCTTACTGCAGCTCAGTTCAATGCACTTTATTGTCCCAGAGGGAAGGCTACATTTCAACAATAATACAACTTCTAAACTTCTAATTACCGTCTATTAAAAAAACGGATGTAATTTGTAGAAACGGAATCTCTTAAGTGCTGTACAGCGAGGTAGAACAGGTAGAGGAGTCAAGATCTATCATTTATGCATTCATGTAAATTTTAATCTTTGTTGTGTAGTTTAGCAGTTGACCTGACACACTGTCGACTCACTGATGATTCAGGGCTGCAAGTGCATCTAAAAATGTACCTAAAAAACACATTAACAGCACATCATAATTACGTCATGTGACAAGGGCAACAAGACGGATGCAGAACTTTACTCAGAGGACCTTGGTTGAAGCTCCTGTGCCAATGTCTGCTGAAACGTCCTTGAGAAAACACTGAATCTGTACCGGCCCAATTGCTGCTCTGTAACTGGCATTTGCTTTCTTTCTGAGAAAGACCAGATAGTTAAGAAATTTGGGACACAGACTTTGGCTTTGATTGCTTCAAAGTGTCTGAGAAAAGTGTTTGAAATCATTTCTTTTGAAGTTAAACCTGCAGCAACTGACTGTTTTTTTTTGGCCACTGGGGGGAAAGGGGTGTAATCACTAGACTGACATAACATTATAAAATTGATGTGGTGAATTAGGTCGTAAACTGCTGCATATTTACACATGCAGCTCACGGCAGAGGCAGTAGCATTCATTTTGTGTTGCTGGCCACCTGGCAAATGTATTCAATCTCCTTTTAGCTCTGCTTTTGGTCTCCAACGACCGTTGAGGGAACTACTTGCCTCTTTAACTGCTAAATGCTCCTATACATTAATTTATTCATTCATTTTCCATAACCTTCTATCTTGTTGGGGGTCACAGGAGGGCTGGAGCCTATCCCAGCTGACATCGGGCGAGAGGCAGGGTACACCCTGGACAGGTCGCCAGACTATCACAGGGCTGACACATAGAGACAGACAACCATTCACACTCACATTCACACCTACGGACACCTTCCTCCCACAGTCCAACGACATGCAGGTTAATTGGTGAAGGTGTGAATGTGAGTGTGAGTGGTTGTCTGTCTCCCAGGTAGAAATATGGTGCATGTGTATGCAGGCACAACCCTTGCCTACGTGTGTGCAAATGCCTCAGAGTGCACACTGATGGATTCCCCATTTCTCATGGAAAAATCCATCAACTGCTGTGTCGAACTTAAACAAATGGAGCTGCTCGGACAGAGGGCTCAGTGGAAACAACCTAGTTTCCCATTACCATCCTGTCCACAAATTAGTTTCATGTTACAGTACGTTACAATGCAAGCGCTCGCACACAAAGACACACACCGTGACAGGTACGCACAATGGAATGAGCCATTTGATGGAATAGGGCAATAAAGCAGAGTGAGGTCGAAGGGGAAGTTGAACAATAACTGCAGCTGCAGACCAATGTAGTGCCTGGTTCACACAGAGGTGGGATTTATGACAGGGTGCCACACACACACACACACACACACACACACACCTACACACACACACACACACACACACACACACACACACACACACACACACACACACACACCCTATCATGCTTAACAATCAGGTCATGGCTTTGACTAAGAACATATGTTAACTATTCTCACACAGTTGATCCCTTTTCCCATCTCTCTCTCGATCTGTCTCTCACACACTCCCACACACACAGCAGGCTCTCATACAGAAACCTTAAGACACTCTATCACTGTTCTCTCATCTTAGCAGGTAGCATTATGTCTTTTCTTTCTGTCTTGGTGTCCCCGTCTGTCTCTATATTGCTTTCTTTGCCTCTCTTTTTGCTTCTCAGCAGTCTCTGCTGAATCCTCTTTCACACCTCCATCCTCTCTCACTCTCAGTCTCTCTTTCTCCCCCCCCTTTTCACTTCTTCTCATTCCCTCTAAGCAGCCTTTCCTGAAACCCCTCTCATGCTTTCACCGCTCTCTCCGTGCACACATTTGCTCTTTCTCACTCTCTACAGTCTGTCCTGAAACCTTTTCATGCCTCCATGCCATCATCTCTCCCTCTTTCTCTCCCTCTCTGTCATATTCTTTTCTCTGCACCTGGCCATGACTCTTCCCCCATCGCTGTGGTTTCCCCTCTCCACCTTTCTGACAGCCTCACATTAATCATTCCTACATCCCCAGGAAGACTGCCTTCCTCGCCTTCCTCCTTTCTCTCTCTCTCCCTTTAATTCTGCCTGTATCTTTCTCCCTCTCTCTTCACCTGCTTCTCTCATTCTCTCCTCACACCTTGTTTTTCACCTCTCATTAAATATCTATTTATGTAAGTGCAACAAAAATGGTATCACCTTTCCCCCAGTTGTGTCAAGTTATCATTTGTGGGAATGTGTTGCCAAAAAGTTTTGCATTAGCTGCTGTGCCACCGGAATGGCAGGAAATCTGATTTATTCTAAGTGAGACTTAGCAGACATTCAGACTGAAAATAGCACAAGTAGCTGCTTTGGTGGGGGTGTGTTGCTTCAGGTACTGGTGAGACAATGAAATATGATCCTGGTAGGCCGGTTTAAGTGAAACGTCCCGGAGTTTTACAGTTTTATCAGACAGCGAAACACTGAACAGCAGTTTATAATTCTCCCAGGGAGAATTTCACAACTCTGAAACATTATCTCTGTGACAACCCATGGACGTATTAAGAGAATTGGACACTGTGTTTTAAGATGCCATTCCTTTCATTCCAATTAGAGTTGCTCAGCAAGCCCATGTGCTGAAGATTTTTCAGACTCACATGGCCTTGCGATACAGCTCTTCTTCGCTTTTTTAAATTTTAGGAAAAAACTGAACTAATGGATCAATTTCTGTTAATTCAAAGAAGAATGTCATCATCGTTTGTGATACTCATAAAAAAGGAAAAGCATTCACTGTGTTACAGGCATTCTTTTTGCAATGATTGTGTGAGGGAGAACGTCACTGTGCATTACCTGATTTTGCAATACCAAGTGTGGCCATAACTCCAGAAATGCCTCACATCCCAGTGCTGTTGCTGGAGAAGAAGAAGAAGACATATGAGGGGAAATTCGGGGTCTGCCCATTGGTCCAATGGCCCATTATTCCAAACATATTAAACCCATTGTTCCGAAGTCCCGTTGTTCCGAAATCATCATGATGCCCTGTGGTTAAGGTCTGGTTAGGTTTAGGCACAAAAACCACTTGGTTAAGGTCAGGAAAAGATCATGGTGTGGGTTAAAATGAAAAAGAAAGTGGCAAACACATAAGCCGTGAGCCTGCTTCACCTCAAGCCTCTCCCAGCTGACCCAGAGCCGGTCACGGCGCACCATCAAGGCAGAAATACGCCCGCCGGGAGCCGTTCAGCACCGTGGAGAGCTCCCCACACAACCCGACCCCAGAGTTAATAACAGGAGGTCATGGTGTTTCATTCTCTCCTCTCTATGACACTTGTATCTCGACCAGTAGCCTACTTTTGTTGGGTTTGCTAATCGTCTATGGTACACAAATACAGTATAGCTTAGTATAATCACATATCAGAACAACGGGACGTCGGACTAATGGGATGTCGGACCAATGGGCTGTCGGACCAATGACATAGACCCGGAAATTTAACTCCTTCACTCTCACACACAGGCCAAGAATACACGCACATGCAGAAATAGGACCTATACATGCATCAAATGGGGTTTGCTCAGGAAGTAAACTGGCACCTCTCCAGCTACCAGTCCACACTTCATATTTGGTTCGGACGGGCACTTGAAAGGGTGACCATCCAGTTCCCATCCAAAGTCGCTATGGACTGAGCTACTGCCACGAAGGTAGTTAGTGCACTTGTACATTTGATTGGCCAACAAAGTGGGGTGGCTGATAACGATGGATAGCATTGCAGCACATGTTGAGACAAGTTTCACGTTTTGCTGCACTTTTTGACAGAGTCATCTGCATCATTGTCCCTGCAGTTTCAGCCCGGCTGCCACCAGACGTCAATTTAATATGAGAAAGATGCTGGATTCTTACTTTTTGGTTGGAATGAAAATTGGGTTGACAATAATTTAAATATTAAATGTCACTTTGTGTCGACAGAGACATCAGATTTTGATCAAACACAAATGAAAACCAACAAAATATCAACGTTACTGTCATTAGTATTCTATGTCAACTTGTCATCTAAATACAACCAATTATCAAATTGTAACAAACCTGGTGGCCAGCTGAGAATGTGGTTTTAATGAAATGACATGAGGAGGCTGCATTAAGCTTGGTCTGAACAAGGTATCAGGGTGCACCTTACTAGTACTGCGTTGGACCCACGTTTTCCTTCAGAACTGCCATAAATCTTCATGGCATAGCTTCAACAAGGTGCTGGAAACGTTCCTCAGAGATGTTGGTCCATATTGACATCCTAACTCTGTATACGTGATCACTCAGCAGTCAAAGAGTGAAAATAACTTTATCATGTACTTACATGCCCTTTTACACATTTACTTTTCAGGAATTTAAAAGTACTGGTGTGGCAGTATTGGAGGCCTGTGCGAAGCGTAAGAGGAAACAAAGGAGACCCTGAATGACTGAGAAACTCCAGAAAATCAAAAGCCATGGCACTATCGAGACATGACTAACACCAAACAACAAACAGCTATTTATTTCATTTCCTCATAGGCGTTTTCAACTGTCTCTTTCACACACTCATTTGTTTTATGCTTCTCTCTTATGCTCTTAAACACTGTCTAATCCCTGATTAGTGGAGGAAGAGGGCGTTTAATGCTCCTCTCCACTTGTCTGCTCCTGAACTGTGACACACAAAAATGCTTACAACCACACACGCATTAGTACGTGCACGCAGACTCACACAACAATTCAAACACACATACATGAGTCTACGCTGTTTCTCTTTCACTGCCAATGGCACGTGTGTGTCTCTCTCTCTCTCTTTCTCTGGTGGAACAGGTACTTGAAAAGGATTTAATAGTATCCAGTGAGTGCAACCAAACACTCAGACGACAATGTGTTTACCCAAGAGAGAACTGCGCATTAAAAGCAAACACATCCGAACACAACCGCACTAATTCCGCCAGGGCTGCTTTTGTCAAAGTTAAAATGCACCATAAACAAGCTGTGTAATAATGTTTAGTAGAATTACTGTGATGTGGAAACTCCCTGCGCATTCATGTAAGCACACATGGGAGCAGAAGGCAGGAAGAGAGGTAACCAAAAAGAGCATTAACCAGTGCTTGAATATGGTTGGCAATCACTCCTATGGAGTACTTGCACTTAAAATTGCACTCACCTGCATGTTAGTGCTCCTGACCAAAACACGTTCTAATGAATTAAGGTATGCACTGGAGGTCGACCGATTTTTAATGGACGATATAATAACGATAGTTTGGAGGAGGAACAGCCGATAGCCAATTAATCATCCGATAACACCTGAAACGTTGCTCATCCTTGCACTGTGTAAATCTTTGAGACGCGTAAATGTCGCCCACTCGTAAATGATGGGACAATGATTAAAAACATATTTATGTGAAACATTATTCCGGTCTGTTATGACATGAACGCCACCCAACAGCCGAGGATAATTGCTTTCAAAGAAAATGATATCTGACGTACGGTGAAAAATGTGACTGAAAGTTTGTTGTGCATTCATGGCTGGAGCACACTGAGTGCCGGCCCCTCCCAGTCTCAAAGTTATAATGACTTAATAATTGTTTAGATGATCAAAAATTAATTGCATACATATTGCTAGTGTATTGTATTTGCATGTTGGGAACTCTGTGCAAAAGCACTATGGCCGTACAAAAGTGACAAGTGGAGGTTACGGCTATCGGAGCCCCATTTCGCCATCAACGACAGTTAATGTAAACGCGCCAAACTGATGAATCGATCAACTTCTAGTATGCACATTATTACTTTACTGCTCAATCAGTCCTGGACAGAGGGACAGTGCAGTGCTGCTTATCAGAAGTCCAATATGCGGTTTGTCACTGCTGGACAGCTGATTGAGTGGAGCTGGTCTTTTTGCTCTAACCATCAAAACACTCAGTTGGTAAATGGTCTATTTTCAGTCAAGACAGTATAGTGTAGTTAGTATCAGCCAGGCTTACTTAAGGGTTGTTTTCAATGACAAGGTCTGACCATTCGGGGAAAAAGTGGAAATGAACCCACATGAACTCAGCCTTTGGATTATCCCTAAATCTCTACTGCAGAAATTCACGGTCAAGTTTCATATTATCTTTCTCTGCCCCTGTTATTCATTTTGTACATTTGTTGTCATTTTTATTCTATTACACTAATCAGTGAGGGGTATCCATCATGTCAAACAGGTGTTGGGGTTATATAATAAGTGAATATTGTTAGGTTGCTGTCAGATTCTCTGGTATATATGGCCTAACGTTGTTCCATAAAGACTACATGAATAGCAAAACAGCATTAATGTAGCACAGCACACTTCACTCTGTTAGCAGTGGGGATTGCAAACTATGCACTGATGCAAAGTTGGCAGCATGATTAATTAGAACATTTAAATGGAGCATCTGATTTGACAGCAAGCGCACAGCTGCTACGTTCTGGTGGGGAAAGTCATCTGATAGACTTGATCAACTGATCAACCTAAAGTCCATGATGCAGTTGTCCCTGAGGCTGGTTACAGCACGTTATATTTTATGCTGAATTCAGACAGCACAAAATCAGTCCAATAATGGCCACAAACTCACATGTACAGGGTATTGGAAATAAAAATTAGCAATGAACAACTGTAAGTATCTCGTGTAATGTGTCACAGTGACAGACAACCAATACAGACTGACGTAGTAACAAATCTTGCCAAATTGCAGCAAGAATTTATGACTTCATGATCACCTAATCTGACACAGTGACCATCTCGAAGAATACTGTGTACTCTGATTTCAATATTATCTTGACATCTCACATGCACTTTTTGCATTAGTTTAGTGTTGTTTTTATTTTTAATTGTAGTAGTATCAGTTGACAATTAGACTCTAATGAACAGAGTCCATCTTCAAACACACCTACCCTTGAGTTTTATCTGAAAATAAATGCATTTTCTGTCCATTTGCCATATATACCAACAGTGACATCTGTTGTCAGTCCTGCCAACAAAGGCCAGATCATCTTATTTTTATATAGAATTTGGATCAATCACTTGAGATCTTCTCAAGGATAACGTGTCCATTCGCCAGGGCTTTAATAATCTACAGCTTATCAGATACGTCAGCATCTTAAATGTGCTCCAAATGGTGAAAACGAGCTTGAAAGCCAAGACAGAATTGGCAGGCACGTGCTCTGCTGGTGACATGTGAGTTAAGTTGACGAGAACAAACAAATGTGACGGCGTCGGTGCTTCTGGACCTGCAACCGACCTGCCAGACAAGCATCAAGTTCCACTTATTGAGCAAAGTAAAACATTAGTTGAAATGTCACTAGATGAGCAGTGATATTTCTCATTTCCCATACTGAATAAAGTAATTACATCAGGCTCCAATCAGGGGAAGTGGTTGAACACTGGAGAGCTGGCAGATTGCTATCTGTTTGACAGAGACAAGTCAACAACACCTCTATCTTCACTCACATTTCCCCTGATGCCACAACACTTTATCTCTTCATTACTAACTGATAGTAGATGGGGGCACCACAGTTAATTGCATCTCTGGAATATGTGTGTATGTGTGTGTTTGTTGGGTCATCGTTCCTAATAGTTTTTTGGCATGTACCTGTGTGCCACTGTGCGTGTGTTCACATGTTTCAGGCTGTGATGTGCATTTGAAAGATTTAGGTGTATTTAGGTTCTTGCCACACGCCACAGTCAAAGTCTCCTCCCCTCCCTTTCCCTTTATCTGTCCTCTTCCTCCCCTCGTTATATCTTTTCCACACCTCTCCCCTCCCCTACAGTCCCTTTCGTCACCGCTATCGTCACCTGCGGGTGTCTGTGTCCCACGATGCATTGCAATCTGCCCGCTCTCCTGGCTGGTGGTAGAACTGCAGTGACATCTACTGAGAGAGGAGAGGAGAGGTGAAGGAGAATGAAGGGAAAAAGAGGGAGGAGATGAGTCATTACAGTATTGGAAATGCAATAAGGGATTGAAGGAAAGAAGGGGAACGCAAGAACCAAGTCACACCTTGAACCTTTATTATTACGTATTCAGCTCAGGCCTTTAATATCAGCACAAGTGAACCCTCCTTGTTTTAAACAAAGGACAGCATTCCTCCCATTGCAGTAGAAGTTTCCTTGCGTTCCCCTGTTTTTCACTTCTTCTCTGAGCCCAGTATTGTGTGCAGATAATTGCTTCTCTTTAGTTACAACAGCTTTAAAATGATTTTTATTCTAGTCAGCTGGCTTTGATACAGGCTGTCTGTGTGTTTGTAATTATTGTCTTAGCCACTGACTGTCAAACCCTATTACGTGAGGTCAAGCCCAAATGACTATCCTGAGCTGATGACAATAATTTGACGACAGACACACATGCATTAGTCAATCAGGCACTCACACAAGCATGCGCACGGACGAGTTAACGCACGGCAAAGCGCACTGACCCAGCTCACACAAAACGACACACGCACACGGGAACATGCACCCGCGCACACACATAAACACAAACTGACACACAGAGGGACGTTTAGCCTTTGACAGGCATCTACAGCATGAATAATTCAGGAGCTAGTTTACATAAACCATCCATTCAGTCATACATGAATTAGAATTACAGTTGTATGTGCAGGAAGCAATCATCATGTTATGATAATAAAGCCGGGATGCTATGCATATTCAGATATGACTTTTGGGAAATCTAGAGCAATTCTCATCCCTTCTCTGCAAATTGCATCCCATTTCATAGGTATTATGCAATCTGAGACAGTAAAAACATTTTCTTTTCTGTGTTACTCCTCCAACAAACTGTGACTGTAGTCCAAAGCAATAAAAGCCTGCATGGTGACAAAGTAAAAAATATATCTGGCTTAAAATATTAATGACGAAAAATGAAATAAACTGCAGACATATTTTTAGTTTTCATGTGTGTATATACAAAACAATAATGTCATGGTAAAGCATTTTAACTCTCTATATGACACTTGGTAAATGGTAAACATTCACACTCTCACATGGCACAGCCATCAGGAGCAATTCAGGGTTCAGCATTTTGCACATGCAGACTGGAGGAGCTGGGGATCGAACAGCTAGTCCTCCACCTGCTCTACCTTCTGGGTCATAGCCACCCACTTGTAATTTTAGAAGAAGTAAACCCTCTTACAATCATATTACAGAGTGCAAACTATTCAATTGTTAAGCTATAGACACATCTGGCAATGAACACTGAGACACTATTCAAGTCAAACATAAAACACCTCAACAAAGCCAGAATAAATAATTTATGCACAAACTGTCAGAAAGATTTCTGAAACTATTTAAAGGATAGTTTTGGTTTATTAAAACTTACAACCGCAACAAATCTTAATCTTGATGTTGAAACCTTGTCTCCCAGGACTGCAACTTACAAACATTTCCATCGTCGCCTAATCTGAAACTTCAGATACTGATGAATCATTTGGTATAAAATGTCATGAAATAGTGCAAGATGTCCATCACAAGGACTGTTGCTTTTTTATTCATCCAACAGTTGAGGATCCAAAATATTCACTTCACAGTGACTCAAACCAAGAGAACAGCAGCAAATCCTCACATTTTACAAAACTGGATTCAATGAATGGGTCTGAAGCTACCGTGATGATGGACTAATAGATGAACTGACTAATGGTGTCAGCTCTTTTTAGAGCTGCCAATTTCTTTCATCAAATACATTTTGCTGAAAATGTAACTGCTGCCAGGATGATGATCATTACCTACATTTTTTTCCCCGAACGAATAAAGTGTTACATTTTTGTTCCACGCACAAGTAATTGAAACACAGCACTTTGACATCAGAGACCAGGGTACACTCTGGACAGGGAGCCAGACTATCACAGGGCTGACACATAGAGACAGACAACTGTTCATGCTCACATTCACACCTACAGACAATTTAGAGTCACCAGTTAACCTGCATGTCTTTGGACTGTGGGAGGAAGCTGGAGTACCCAAAGAAAACCCACGCTGACACGGGGAGAACATGCAAACTGCACAGAGGGGCTCCCCCACCCTGGCTTCAAACCAGGAACCAGCACCACCATGCCGTCCAAACAAACACACATCTACTCCTGCGCTCATTGAGAAATTCTGGACCTGGCCTCTGCATCACTCAACACCGCTGCTTGCCCTAGGTTTCCCCTTCCGCTTTTTCTAGCGCTGAAACAAAGCGTGACGACAGGTCTGGCTATGCCATACCCGTATAAAAGCAGTGCACATTCGGCTGTACATACTGTATTTGAGCCTCAGTCAGACCCATACTCAGATGAGAACTCTATTGTGCATCAAAATCAGCAACTAGCAGCCATGTAAGATGTGGATTTAGCATCTTCTGTCTGTTCATGTCTGTCTGTCTGTTGTTAGCTTTTTAGCATGTAACTGGCAGTGGCTGACACAGTGTTAGTGGTTATGAAATATACTATATCCGCTACGATGTCATGGTGTGTTCACATTGGTCCGGAAACTGCACACTCTGCCATATCTGCTGCCAAAACTTTCTCTATGCTAATGCTAACTTTGCCTTCTTCACTTACAACTCTGCTCTGTGCTGGAAGTTTCAAGTTTCTTTGCCAGTTCAAGTCGGCATCTGTTCCTCCATTGAAGAGTTTTAGTGTATGAGAAAGCGATTGGCTTTCAGATTGGTGGCTTACCTAATCTAGCTTGCCTGGGGTATGTTTGAATTTCAGATTTTATGGATGTCATCAGGAATGTATAATAAAACAAAATTCTCTGGTGAAAAACTTTGCAAAGAAGTCGGTATAAGCAAGGTCAGACATTTTAGGGGGCATAAACATAAGAAAAACACAGTTTTGAGTGGAGGGAATCCAAGAACGCAATCATTGCCTAACCTTCACCAAGTGTTTTGAGTGCCTAAACACAACCATAAAAAAAAAAACATTAATCAATCTTTAGTTAGCACAAGTGGCTGTTGATTGCAGGAGCAGTTATTGTAGGAAAACAAATTAACAATGTGGAACTTGGCAGATACATTCATTACAAATGTTTGCCCATTAAGTCGATAAATATAAAAAAAAAGTAATTCAGGTGGAATTATGTTTCTCACAAATGGTACGCTATAACTTTTAAGTTCTTGCCTCCTCATCCAGCAAGAGGCTTTTTCAGAGAGCGTCTCTCAGCACATACAGCACAGTATGTGAGCACACGAAAAGATTACGACAGGCAATAACATCATCTATCTGATTTATATATTATTAACTATTTCCATCCCGAGGGGCCTGTTCATTTCACAAAGTGCCTACGGTGGGTGTAGCCCTGCCTATAAGAGGCCAATGACACAGGGACACATGTCAAATAAAACTATATTACCTCTGATTGATTGGCAGGGTTATGAGAGTCTGGGTCCGAGATGGACAGTCATGTCAGAGGTGGAATAGAGGGAAGGGGTTAAAGAGAAACGTGTCCCAGTTGCAGGAAGTGGAGAAAAAAGATGGCAAAAGAGAGGTAAACAGAAACAATGGCAGCTGTGAAAGGAGAAAAAAATGAATTAAAAATGAATTCTGACAGATAACAGTGGAGGAAAAGGCTCAGGGTGGAATGAGAGGGGAGAAATGACCAAAAGGATGCAAGAGATAAAACGACTCGGACGGGAGGAGAGTGTGAGACAGAGTGAGAAAAACGAAGGTGGTGGAGAGGTCTGCCTCTTTCTGAGATAACAGAGGAGGAAAGTTCACACAGTGGACAGCAGCCATCGGATCAAGGTAACCCTTAGTGTCCCCATCTTATTTAAATAAACCACACTCACACACACACACACACTAACACTCTGAGACCTGAGAAGCATCGCCCGGCACACAACAGCTCGTGTCTTCAGGGGGAGTTTGAGGACAAGAGTGAGAGACTATCATATGCACACGTGCATCAGCACAGGTTAGGCTTGATATCACTAATCTGTGTGTTCGTTCATTCATTTTTAATTAAAATGTTCTGCGAGCATATAGCATTATTTAAAGTAAGGGCGTGGTGTAGCTGTATTTGCAGCAAAGAGAGTGCCTGTAAGTCACTGCAGGATAAATATGAATGACAGTTTATGTAAAACGTCTTGATGTGACTGACGTAAACTACAGAAATCTAGTTTCCAGTACACACTAATTGCTGCAGTATGGTTAGAAGAGCCATCATCCTGCATTTGTATCACATGCCTTATGCAAGTTTCAACATAAATAAAAAATCGACCTTATTTTCATTCAGATGGCTTCGCTCCATGGGGCTGAAAGAAAAAATATATGATTGCCATATGCTTTCTTTTTCAGTAGTTCATTTATTCATTTGTTATCCGTAACCGCTTATCCGGTTGCGAGGGCGCTGGAGCCTATCCCAGCTGACATTTGGCGAGATCACCAGACTATCACAGGGCTGACACATATCGACAGACAGCCATTCACACTCACATTCACACCTACAAACCATTTAAAGTCACCAATTAACCTGCATGTCTTTGGACTGTGGGAGGAAAAGCCAAAGACCCTGAACAAAACCTGCGCTGACACGGAGAGAACGTGCAAACTCGGCACAAAAAGGCCCACAGCCCAGTGAACCCTGCTGCTGTACCACTGTGCCACCCATTTTAAGAATTGTAAAATGTAAATGTTGCCTGCTGACAGACTCATTCAAATCCAGGGTTGGGGAGTAACAGAAAACAAGTAACAGCACTATATGTTTTAAATACAAAATATGAGTAACTGTACGCCACCATAGTTACAGTTTAAATTGGTGGTATTCTGAATACAGTTACTGTCTTTCAAGGTAGATTACTTTAAAGGATTAGTAAACTGGTTTTCCGGTTGTAGGCTGTTTGTAGTCCAAATCAAACCAGAATGACAAAAAATCAGGGGTCTGCCCCCAGAGGCTGTATCGCCGTCTGCCGGAAGTAAGACGCCGAATACAGCCGACGGGTTCAGAGAATGACCTGTGACAGGCTGTTATGCCAACATAACTACTGCATATTAACATTTATGTACATTTTTTGTTGAGCCACGAGCATCTCATAGCTTTACATTACCAAAGGTTTTTGACAAAATCACTTGACATCACCGACTTCCATATGCGCACGGCGAGAGAGGAAAGAGAGAGACGCTGTGCTGCAAGAGTCTGAGAAGTCCAGGGCTGTTCATAAAACATTCAGGGCGCCACAGTTTATTCCACACTACTGAAGCTGCTCCTCTTTTTGGAACTACCGCGGAATTGGTAATAATTTCACTTTCAGCCATGCTTGTTGTTGCCATGGGTGACAGTATGGCGTAAATATGTCAATAAGTCGAAATATTGCGAGTATCACGATATGAATATTTCATTTGATATCAAAAATTGTACCGGCGTTTTCGTCAACGAGATGGTATGGCACACCCCTAGTTAAAAAATTCATGTATTCAGTTATCTGTAATGGAATATCATATATTATATTATATAAAAGTAAGCCTCACAACTATGTTCATATTGAAGTCTTACCTAGTTCAGTCTTGGCTATTTTTGACCCCATTTAGCCTGCACATTGATTTTCTCCAGGATTTACTCACTGCACCTTTAAAGAAAAAAAGAGAACTGCATTTGTAATATCTGAAGAGGTCATATGCATAAAATCTAAGAACCCATTATCCCTATAGCATGTAAATTTTATTAATTCACCAGGCCTTGCCCCTCGCAGTGATTGAGGTGTTTACTCCGCCGCATATGTTTATAAATCAGCAAAGGGGGGAGCACCTGCTTAGTGTCCCATTCTTCCTTATTATGCTTGGCAGGGTGATGGAGCACACAGAGATAGATCAATATTCACCCTCACACGCGCGCACACACAAGCTCGCAAACATGGACCTTGGAGCGCAGCACACAGGAGAAAAACACTGCACATAAACAGTAATAAATGTGCACATGTAAACACACAAACACATCTGCATGAGGGGTTGTGCCCATTTTCCAGGTTATGAGATGATTAGCATCCCATTAACAACCGTTTCCCTGCCCCTGCACACCCCCTCCTTGTGCCATAGGTGCTGCGGGATGATGAAGCATTGTTTATGGGGGGGGGGCATGAATCATCCTCCTCTTCAAATTAAACATGCTACGTCATAAACACATTACGGCAAACCTGCAGCTCGGGATAGATGTGTGTAGAGAAATATGTGTGAATGTGTGTATTTGACTGAGTGCCCGGTGTCCCAGTTAAGTGTAATAAAGCACAGGTCTAAAATAATGTGATGAGTTTAATGAGCAGACCATCCATGCATTTAACTCCCTCAGTACCCGCAACCTCCATCCTCCATCTCTGCCTCTGGCTCGCAGGTCCTCTCTCTATATATATCCATCTCTCCATGAGTGTGTGTGTGTGTGTGTGTACGGGAAGTTTGAAGTTGGGCTGGGAGGTAATGCGATTCGACTGGAACGATTAATCTTGCTCAGGTGAGAGTGCATTGGGAGAAACAGGGAGGGCGACAGGAAGAAGAGAGATGGGTAGAGATGGTAGTTTAAATGTAAGTGGGGAAAGAAAAGAAATGAATGGGAAGACAGAGAAGCGGATGACATACGGCCGGCGATTCCTCTCCTCTCACTCGCCCCCATCTCTATCTCTCTTCATAAGTTTAGTCCCGCTTTTTAGCACTCTGATCCAATCATTTCATTTGTTGCATCACCTTTTTTGGTTTCCTGCTGCTCTTTCTTCCCCTCACACTCTCCCACCTTAACTGCGCTTCTTTTTAATGTCTTCCTCCTTCCTGCAGTTTCTATTCCGCCCCACCCTTTTATTCCCTATTATTTTCTTTTGTTCAAAAGGTCTGCAGTAATGTGTGGATCAACTAAATGCCAGAGCCGAAGTCATTTCACCTGCAGGACCTGCAGAATGCCCATATGTAGGCTTGTGCAAATGCTGTGCATGCATATGTAACCACACTTTATTTAAAGGAGCAGTGTGTGAATTTAGGGGGATTTGGTGGCTTTTAGCAGTGAGGACTGCAGATTGCAACCAGCTGAAACTTCTCACAGTGTGAATTTCTTCAGTGTTCATTGTTCAGGAGGATTTTAATGGGAGCTGAATTATTCACAGAGGTCTGGTCCTCTCCAAAACACACTGAGAACCAGTGAAAACACTGAATGAAGCATATTCACGTTACAAATCCGTGTTTCTCCAATGCTGTCTGGCACGTTGCAGACGGGCTGCTAGCCCAGCACCTGTGTGTGTTCATCTTTTTTCTCCAATAACTTCAGATCCAGACGTTCAGGAGGTTTTGGCCAAAAGCTGAATGATCTGCAGAGGTCTCCTCTTCAAAACAAACAGACCAGGTGATTTAACTATGATGACAAGGGGGTGTAAATTACCAGTGTCATCATGATACATTATCATATCAATGCCTTGGACAATACCATATTTGCTGATATCACAAAGTCTGCCACGATACGATTTCAATTCCATGTGATTCAGGAGCCTGCAAGCAATATGAGACAATATTTTATGCCCATTTATGAATTGATGTTTTCACTTTGCATCGATGATGCTGGATCTTTGAATCAATAAATCCAGATCAATGGATCGTCACTCCACTAATGTTGACCGGCATGAAAACATGAATGAAACTATCTGGAGCCAGTGTTTGGTTTGTCCATTCTGGGGTACTGGAGAAACATGGCAGTGCAACATCGTGATATCCGTAGATGAGCACCCCATTACTGACTAGGATCATCCATCCATTTTCGTCCCCTTATCCAAAGCCGGAGTTGTGGGGGCAGCAGGCCAAGAAAAGCACCCCAGACATCCCTCTCCCCAGCAACGCTTTCCAGCTCCTCCTGGGGGACCCCAAGGCATTCCCAGGCCAGATGAGATACGGGGTCCCTCCTGCATGTGTCGGGGTCTACCTTGGGGCCATGGAACACCTCCAACTGGAGGTGCCCAGGAGGCATCCTGATCAGATGCCCCAACCACCTCAACTGACCCCTTTCGACGCGAAGCAGCAGCGGCTCTACTCAGTCCAAGCTCCTCACCCTATCTCTAAGGCTGAGCCCAGCCACCCCACGGGGGAAACTCATTTCGGCCGCTTGCACCGCAATCTCATTCTTTCAGTCACTCCCCAGAGCTCATGACCATAGGTGAGGGTTGGAACATAGATGGACCAGTAAGTCAAAAGCTCCCTCTTCATCACTGCAGAAACTGCACCAGAACCAGCTGTGTAGATATTAATGGCTCATTCTCAAGTAACGAAAACACACTTATTTTCAGGTGATTTTAACCTAAAGAAAACAGTTATTATGTGATATTTTATTCCATTTCGGCCAGTATATCCCCCTAAACACTGCACACTGAACCTTTACACTAACACCTCATGCATCAGAGTTATACAAACAGTGTTATCAAAGTTTTCAGTGGCCTTAATAGTGAGAAAAATGGGAAACCTCTGTAATGACACTGTAACGCTTGAATCAAAGACAAGTATTTACTGCATATCTGATTCAGTTTGTACACTTAAACGCCCTTTTTGAAATTGCAGCAGCTGCTCGGTGCTCTAGAGCTGCAGAGGAGTTAATTCAGGCACCCTGCATCTCTCCTGCATTAGTGATGCAGGTTTTACCCAAACAATTAGCCTTTGAGGTGGAGCAGCAGAGCATTAGCTAGAGAACAAAAAGCGAGACACACTGGCCCACTTTTTGGTTTAACAGGATTCCTCAGGTACAAATGCATTTCACTGTTTAATCAAAATTTAAGAGTATACTTACAGTTGGCAATGTAAAGGTAATCCATACACATCAGCATCCAAACAGTATCCCTGACCTTAGTTGATGGAATAACGATGAAATCTAAACTAAAGGGCTAATAGTATTACTGGCTGTGGTACAGTGCTGGATCTGTGCTAATTTCTTAATTTGATTTCCCTCCTCAAATAGAGCGAGTAATTTGTTTAGGGGACCAGAATTTGCCCAATTTAGCTGGTAAGCTCCTTGGCAGCAGTAATGGGGATAAACAGCTAGCAGAAACTGCAGCCTAATCATAGTGCGTCTGTCGAACTCTTACACACACACACTCACACACACACACACACACAGTCTTTTGCTCGTCCCTGCCCTGTCTCAACATTCCACCGTAATTATCTAGTTTAAAATTACAGCTTCATGAGGCTAAGTAGCTTGCCAACTAACCTGTTAGCCAAGTCAGTTCGTACACACACACTCACACCAAGGACTCATTAGCTCTCTAGCTTATGCAGCCCATACCAATACTGCATCACCTTAATTGTAATGAACTAAAGTTGTAGAGCTTCATCATGCAGACACCGTAATTCAAGAAACTGATTCCCCCCCCCAAAGAAGCCTTTAAGTGAGCACATGTTGGCCAACCAATTTTAATTTGATATGTCATGAATGAGATCAGGGAATAACATGAAAAGACAGCTCAAGTACATCGAGTACAAAACCAGTGTGTGAGCACAGAGACAGAGACAGAACCTGAGACTGAGAGAGAAGAAGAGTAAAAACAGAAAAGGGATGCGAAAGAGAGCGATAAAAGCCATAGCACACACACACACCAACAAACAAACATAAACACTCACACACAGTTTGTATATGACTTGTTTACACTCCTAAGAGAATCCCAAACATATGTTGGTATATGTACAAAGAGATTTGTGCTCGTGTAAAAACTTTGCTTCGTCCCGAACTCTCCAAACAGTTTCATGGAGGGTCTCTAATTGGTCGCTCTGGCCCCGCAAAGAACACACACACACTCTCTCTCTCTCTCACACACACACACACAAATTACTGTACAACAGAGCGCTATTGAAAATGTTTCCCAGGACACAGATTTCCTCTTACAAAACAAAACAGCACACGTATACACACTCCATCCTGCACACTTTTTTTCAGACCTTCAACCACTCCCTGCATCCAGAGAGAGCTAATGTGTGTTATAGATTTTCAGTATTGAGGCAGTGTGTGTTTAACAAGTTTTTTCCCCATTATGAGGCGGTATATCCGAATGTGTGTTTACGCACTGCTGCGTGTGAGCGTATGTGTGGGAAGGCCAACCCTCTTTTACCATCTCTTATTAGTGAACGACTGGAGTCCTTGTGTCTTGCTCATGTCTTTGCTCTCCTCCACCTCCTCTCATTCCTCCACTCTACCTCCACACATTTCCATTAGCTAGGTTGTCTTCTGTTTTCTCTGGTATGTTACACACACCATTTGTACATGCACAGAGACACGACAAAGGGAAGGTTTTCTGTTGTTAACTAACTGTTTCACCTTCACCTACACGAGAGACACGCCCAGCAGGAAGCTCACATACAGATGCGGCGCACACGTGGGCGGGATGAATGACACGCAGGTTTGATTGACACATAGCCTCGAGATAGAAAAAGCCAGAGCGTCTTTTTATCCTACGTAGACCACTCTCGGTGTTCCCGCTTTTTATCTCCACGCTCTCTTGCGCGCTACTTTCAACAAATAATGAACTCTTTTACCTCTCGCCGAGTTCCTTCCCCTCACTCTTCTCTCAACTGTCTTGTTATTCATAGCCTTTTGTTATCTGACTGGATGCTCTCATTTAGTCTCATTCACGCTCTCGCGCTACACGCACCTTCCCTCTTCTCTTTTAGACCCCCCACCCCGCCTTTGCCTTCCCTCCTACGCTAGGTTCACGACCGCACTGCTGCTCTTGAACGTTCCCTCTATCATCTATTCATCATTGCAACAAATGATGGGTAAGCTGAGAGTTGCAGAGGCCTCGGTGTTACAACTTAAGGCTGCAGGGCTGAGTGACAGCGTGTTGGCACTGTTTTGACATTCAGTCATGCAAGCAGTTGATAGCTGGTTGCCTACCCCTTTATTTAACTGGGCATGGCTGAATGGGAAGTGGGGTCTCATTTTCACAGCAGTGATACTGAGCAGAGTTGTGGAGGAGGGAAAGCACGCACACGCACGCACGCGCACACTTACACACACATAAATAGGTGCATGACTAGAAACTCACTTGCTCACACAAACACATAAATACACACTTCTGGAAAGCAATGCTGCCACAGTCTTCCACTGACTCTATTAGAGCACAGTACCTCAGAGTAAAGAGGTGAGATTGCAGCCGAAAAAGATCATAACTAAATAGAGCTGGGATTTTAACAGCATCGCTCTTGTCTGAACCCAACTGAAGAAACCCCTGGCTCTTTTTGACATGGAATTTGCTTGGAGCGAGAAGTCAAACCTGTTTGAACTCTGGTTGAACTTTGTAACTGTGTTTCCCTTCGCTCCCGTAACCCCAAAGGTAAGAGGGAAATTGCTCTGCATTGCTGGATTGTCATAAATATTCTATGAGATTTTACTTCATCTGCAGATCTCAGACTTTCATGTGTGACTTCTAGCATCTGCTTTTGTGTATTGAATGGCGCGGGGTCCTCAAATCTAAGGCAGAAATATTGTGCTAAGGACAACTAAGGTGCTGAGAGACAGATCAGCACCATGGACAGCTCCTGACCAGCAAACAACTACAAGCACTTCAATTGCTTCAGCGTTTAGGACTTTTATTGGAGAGCTGGAACATTTACAAAAAAGCATAGCAGTGTTTCAAAACCTTTTATAAGCATATACTGGCAGTGGGATTGTTTATATTCTGACTTACCAATATACAGCGATCAGCCAAAACATTAGAACCACTGACAGGTGAAGAGAATAACACTGATCATCTCATTACAATGCAATGTTCTGCTGGGAAACACTGAGTCCTGGTTTTCATGTGGATGCCACTTAACATGCACCAGCCACCCAAACACAGTTACAGACCAAGTCCACCCCCTTGTGGCAACTGCCCTGCCCAATGGCAGTGGACCCCCAAGCAGGACAAGGTGCCATGCCACACCGTAAAGACAGGTCAGAAATGTTGCAGAAAGGTAACACAGAACTCAGGGCATCGACCTGGCCCCCTAATCCTCCAGATTCAAATACGATTAAGCATCTGTGGCGGTATTCCAGAGGTCCTGTGTCCATGCCTCAACAGGTCATAGGCCCCACTGTGATCAGATTTGGCTCGGACTTGCTGAGGCATGGACACAGGAACTGCAAGGGGTGCTCTGTGGTGTTCGGCACCAGGGCATTGGCAGTGGATCCCTTGAGTCCTCACTCAGTCCACACTCAGAGCGCTCTTACACTACATCGCATTCCCCCATTCACACACACTGGTGGCTGAGGCTACCATACATGGCGCCACCTGCTACTCAGTAACCATTCACAGACTGACGGAACAGCCATCGGGAGCAATTTGGGGTTCAGTATCTAGCCCAAGAATACTTCCACATGTGGAATGGAGGAGCCTGGGATCGAACTGCCAATCTACCTCTGAGCTACAGCCAACCAGGGAGAGAGGTCCGATTGAACTCGGGCTTGGTCTGCAGCAGTGTTTGGGTGCATGTCAAGTGGCTTCCATGTGAATGTCAGGACCCAAGGTTCCTCAAAAGAGCATTGCATTGTGATGAGATGAGATGATCAGTTATTCATTTCATCTGTCAGTGGTTTTAATGTTTTGGCTGATCAGTGTATTTCAAAACCAGCTGCTGGTCTATGATAGAGATCTTGGGACATGGGACCATGTATGCCACCTTGATATAAAACTTATACATTTTCTTTCATTACCAGGTGTGTACTCATCTCCTCATCTTTGTTGCCCTCTTTATTACCTCCTCACCCTCCACATCTTACCTTACACCCTTTCACCTCAATCTTGCCGTTGGGTTTCATCATTGATTTGATCAAAGTTTTTAGGCAGGTATAAAGCAGAGCTTATACAAACCTCTGTGCTTGTGCTAGCCTGTGTTATGTGCGTGTGAGTGTACGTGTTCAGATGAGCCCTGGAAAAAGTTTTTTGAGGGCCAACAGGAACATTCTGTTTAAAAGTTTGTCTAACTTAAAAAAAATGAAAATAATAAAAAGTAAAAGATGACAAGGACCTTGACAATGACGCTACAGTCGCTAGTTGCTGGCCATGGTTCTCTATGCATCATGAAGACTGAGTGAGGTGACAACGATTGATGAGAGATGACACAAGTTGTGAATGACTGATGTTGAGGGACTTATTTCATCTTCCTTTGTATCTTTTGTTGCTGTGGTTGTTTTTTCGTTTTCGGTGACACTGAAAGACTCCTAGACATGTTTGAGCTATTACACAATTCTCTGAATATTTCTTTTTCCTTTAATTCACAAATACACAAATGCAAACACAACCATGCACCCATCTCCGCACCCAACACACACACACACACACACATACTATGATTAAAAAAAAAAGTAATGTTACATCCAGTCATTGTTGATTTGAGTCCACAAACAGCTTGTTGCCACCTGATTCACTGAGCAGCTGATGAGTGAGTGTGTGTGTGTGTGTGCGCATGTGAGTGACTAAGCACTTTCAATCTGATTTACGACAAAGGAGAGACCTGAGTCTCGCCTGATTTGTTTACCTACTAACGTGCCCAGCCTGCCAACACACAAAACACACAAAGACAGACACACATGCAAATGAAGAGTGTCACTGGAAAAGTCCTTTCAGAAACAAGATTGATGCTCAAGTAAACTCGTGCTGAGCTTCACACTAAATACTCTCACTAAAAATTTCAGTCACTGTGGAAAGAAACAGAATTTATGGCTCTTTTCTAAATACTCTAAACACACACACACACACACACGGTCCATGTTCTCCATAGCCTCTTTTACACTGCTTCTCCAAGGCAGGAATTTCACACTGTTATGCCACCTCGCTATTCTGGATAAAAGGTAAATTCGTGGACTTGGAGGACAGCGTTGTCTCTCCTTTGAGCCAGCATTGGAGGTAGCTGGCAGGACGGGATCATGGGCAGCAGGGGTTTGATGTTTTGATGACATATTATGCCTGCATCCTACCGTGGGAGATTTAAAAAGAAGATAGCAGTTAGCAGCTAGCTCAAAGAAGAAGAGGACGAGATCAGCCGGGACTGCAAATGATTGTTATTCCTGTGTTAATGCCATTATTTTTTCATCATATGTCACAGTAAATGTCATGCCAACTGGCATGCTATCTAAAATCATACACTGGAGCGGCATGCTGCCACCACTCCGTGCTAAAATGCAAAGGCAGCTCAAAGAAGAGACTTCATAGCAATCCTATAGTGCAATCTCTGTGTAAAAAGGGCTTACAATGGTGGGTTTATGAGTGTCATATGTAACAACATACAACCTGTCACTCTATCACCCCCATACCGTAATCTTTTGACCTTCAACCCTTCCACTTTTGAACTCACCCATAGATCTGATTAGACTCGGGCCATGTCACTTTTATTTGCCTCTCTCTTTTCCACATCTCAGCATGAGTCAATGTTGAAGGTGACAAGCCTGCAGCGACCGCACACTAAGACGAAGGATGAAAAAAGACTAGCAGAGAGGAAACATGCTACACACACACGCAGCAAGACAGCATGTTTCGAGCCATCTGTTCCAGCCAGCAGGACGCAGAAGTCACTCCTGTGTTTGCTATCAAAGACATTACTGTCTTTTCACAAGATGTGCATGTGTGTGTCATCGCGCCATACATGCACCACGTGTGTGGCCTCAGGCTATTTTTTGAAGCTGGCCATCACAGGTCATTCTTGACACCTGGCTCATGGCACAGCTCTCCTCCTAATCTGTCTCAGATTCTGACTGTGCTTGAAGGCATTTCCCCAGTGACACATATTACCACCTCAGAGAGGGGTAGAAGGCCCGTAGGATAGCGAAATAGAAAACGAAGAAGTCCTTTGCTGGAAATGAAAACAATACGCATGGCTAGGACAGCAGGGTCATTTCAGGTGTCTTGTTTGTTTTTAATTGCTTTCAAAGGTAATTCATGCTTTAATAGCTTCTACAGATTGCATGATGTTAAAAACTGGTGAAAGAAGATGAACATTGCAAAAAAGCTGCAATTTTATTTTACCCATATTAAGCTGAAAAATGACTGCAACAATAAAAATGTCTTTTAAACAAAAAATTTGCAAATGACAAGACTCTGAATTTCTTGCTGATAAATTTAAGATGTAGGCTTGATTTTCACACCTCTTCGTTCTTCTTCACAATTTAGCCACTAAGCACAACATATTCCTCAGGTCTTTAGCTATTCAAGTGCTGTTATTGTGCCCTCACACCTCCTCTCTACTGCTAGCATGCAGCCAAATTCCCAAATCCTAACTGCTTCACATATTCTTCATAATTCTAGATATGAACACCTGCTAAATGTGCTGAGTCACTGTTACACTAGAATTACCATCTTGCGGAGGTATGCCTCAGCACCAGGGCTGCCCCCAAATTGTCGACCAAATGGTAGTCGACCAGAAAGATTATTATATCAGATTTCATTGGTAGCTTAATCTCTCTCTCAAAAAAAAAAAAAAAACTATCAGGAGCTGCGCCTTGTCAAAATAAATTGAAACCTAAATGACTGGACCATGTGGCAATCTCATTTAAAAGGACAGACACAGGAAGTGGCCATGCTTAGGAAATCCAAAGTGTGGGATCATTTTGAGAAGGTGAAGGACGAACCCAAGGTGATATGTAAACTCATCTTCATTGGTCGACTACAAACATGACGTATCATCTGAAACATGGAAGTAGCTACATGCCCATTAGCCCACAGCGTCATTAACAGGCGGCTCGCTCAGTGTGTGACGTGCACTTGTAGATAAAATATAGGCCTATATTAATGAAGGTTCATTAGTACGGTTTGTATTTCTCTGTAATGTAGCACAGTGTTAACAATGTTACTGATACTATTCTTTCTCACACCTTCAACTCAAACCATTGTGTTGCCCCGCCCAAAATATATCATTTAATAACTAAATTAATATTATGAACATGCGGGCGACAAGTCGACTAATCTAAGCTCTAAATGATGACTATTGTTGAATAGGAAAATTCTTAGTTGGGGGCAGCCCTAGTCCACACTCCAGTCAAGCTGCATTTATAGTTTACATCAGTGTCTGTGAAAACATGCTTCACATACATCTTCCCTCTCGGCAGCACAGTAGATCTATAAATTCAGTTTAGTTTCAAGATGGACGCCCAGATCACCAGTATCAGTATCTGACCAAATGTCTCCTAAGACATGATGCTGAGTCATGGCTAGAAAAGTGTTTTTACAGAACACTATGATGTCACAGGGAAGTTGAACTCTGACCTTTTGAATATAAAATGTCACAACGTCGTCACTGTATCCTACTAAACATTTGTGTGAAATTTTGTTATAATTGGCTTACAAATTCTTAAGATACAGCCAAAACATGTTTTGTGAGGTCACAGTGACCTTGACGTTTGACCTTCAAACACCAAATTCTATTGAGTTCATTCTTGAGTCCAAGTGGATGCTTGTGTCAACTTGAAGGAAATTCAATTGTTCTTGAGATATATCATTTACAAAAGTAAGACAGACAGGGTCACAGTGACCTTGACGTTTGGTCTATGAACAACAAAATCTGTTTGTATCAAATCTGAAAAAAATCCACCATGGCATTCTTGTAATATCATGTTCATGAGAAATGGACGGATGCACAGATGGATGGACAGACGAACAACCTGAAAACATAATGCCTCCAGCCACAGCTATTGCCAGCATGAAGGCAATAAAGGCGGATCTAACTTTTTTTGAGCAGGTCAAATACTTGAGTTGTGTCGTCACTCCCACACATGCGCTAAAACTGTATATTTACAATGGATATCTGAAACACTACAGCTGTCTTTAGATTGTTACAGTGAAAACATCTTCTGAAAATGTAAAACATTCCACTGTGTCCTTCGTTAGAGGTTGGACAAGAGAGAACAGCCACAATACATCGGATACCCAGGATTTAATGTTGTAATCCTTTGTGCAATCATCCAAGGACACTGGCACACAGAATCCCAATTTAGACGTCCAAGGAATGATGTGCTAACTGGTGACTGCAGAGGACATCACGCAAAAAAAAAAAAAAAATACTAAATCCACAGGACCACCAGAAAGGCAGCGCCATTCACCCGACACCTTATCTGAATGTTACAGTGTTGAGTGTGCGAGTCACACACTCGAGCTCTTGCATGCCGGGGTTATCAAGTTGGCACCTCCCTTCACAGATGTTTCGTTGAATTAGACCCATGACACCTCCAGAAGGCTCAGCAGTGATTTCTAGCATCCCAGACCTACGCTTAGACTTTAAAAGGACAAAAGCTGGTCTGGGTATTTCAGGAAGATAAAAATATTATTCCACTTAATTTCACTCACAGACTTTGTCAGTCTTAAAATTTTATGTGGCTCCCCGACTACTAATCATTACAATATTATGGACTAATTTCATGTGATCGCTTCAAAGTGTACACGGGAATATGACCTGCATGATTGCCTTAATGATGAGGGTAAAAAAAAAGATTAAACTTAGCTGCAGTAAAAGACCTGAAGATGATGATGACAGTGGCAATATCTTCATACTGAATTAATCCATGTGGGAAGGCGAACAGATTTAAAGCATTGCTCTGCCTACTTCTGTTAACACCTTTACCTTCACTGTTATTTCTGGCTCTGCAGATACACGGGAGTACAGACAATTACAGATGTAATGAAGGAGAGGTGTTAGTACAAGATGAAAGAATGAGGAAGGAGCTTGTTAGAAAGGCAATTTCTGCTTCAAGGACGAGCTAAAGTTATGTTTTTGGTTTTATTTTTAATTCAACCTTTGATGCTGTGCAATGATCACTAAGTCATCATACCTTAAAACAAAAAAGGTCTATGTCAGTGCCTTTTAAAATTATTTGTGACTTTAAAAAAGTGGTCATATGAGCATTTCCTGATCTGCTGCCTCTACAGTTGGGGCGCAGTTAAGTTACGCAACTAAAGGTACTTAAAAGTCAAAAAGGATCCTCGAGTTTTATTCATCTCATGCTGTAAGAAGATGGCAAACAAACTGCGAACATTTCAAGTTCAAAGTCCCACACTTTGGGCACCCAGACAACCACCTTCAAGTCTTTTATGGTGAGGAAAGTCATGTTCAATCTTGTGATCAGACTCATCTTTCATGTGCACAAAGACCATGTGGGAATTTAGTTTGAAAGGACAGACAGAGGAAGTGGCCACGCTCAGCAGTCAGACAGGAGTCATGTTAAGTTACAGGGCTGGTACCTGCGGTTATTACACAGGCTAGTTAATAACATGTCAGGCAGGAACTCCTATCTTATCCTTTAGGACTGGACCATGTGGCAATTTAATTTGAAAGGGCAGATACAGGAAGTGGCCACTCTCAAGAAATTTAAAGTGTGGTCGAGGCAGTCCTAGAAATAATCTAAAAACTTTCATCTAAATAAATGTCAGTGAAATCATATCTATCTATGAATAAGGTAACGCAATGAAATGTCACAATGTTTTTGTAGTTGCAGTATCATGAACTGGATGTCCAGGTCGACACTGCCACAGAAAAATAGCTAAACTACACAGTCATTAATAATCTGCTCTCACACGCACTGAAACAAACATACATACACACACACACATACACATGCTTTGGTAGACCATCCATCTCGTCTGTTGCACGGTTCATAAAACATGCTGATACAAAAAACTTCAAGCAAGTCTCCCAGGAACAAAAAACAATGCAATTACCTCTTGATGCCACAGGTGCCACCAAAGAGAACAAAACAAATGTCTTCAAGATAGTAACTTTAACCAAAGTGTTATCAAATCAATAAAGTGATTGATTTGTCAGCAGTGATTTGTATTGGTTTTGGAGGGCACAGACAAATGATGTTATCCTGCCGATAGGGGCGTCAGATCAGAAACATTTTCTGTGTCATGCTAGAGGACACAGATAAATTACATATTTCATCAAGTGATTTTTGAGAAGTTGCTGAAAAGAAGGAAGAATTTTCATAAAGAGCAGTAGAGGAGGGATCCCTCTTACACGATGAACAGACATGAAGTAGCCTAGCAGTCGTGTTTACAGAGAAGGCAGAAGTAAACTTACAATACGGAGAAACAGAGTGAAAACGTGGGGTAAATTGACTGCTAAGATATGCAAATATGGATCAGGATATGACCTGGAAAGAGGACAGACCACATATATAAGAGGCAGAACTCAAGGACACCGTTAATATATATATATATATGTAGAGAGAAGAGACAAGAGACTCCTGGAGGGAAAAGATCCAGATCCGAGATGTCTGGAATGAGACACCGACAGCCAAACAGAGAGAGAAAGAAACCAGGGTCTCAAAATGGGGAGAGCCCATCTGGAGCTGTTGAAGCACGGGAATCTGGATTAAACTGTGGGGTGTGGCTTTCGCTGATGAAACAACCAGTTAGTCCACATTGTGCCCAGATTGCTTTCCACACTTCCCACACATCCAATCCCGAATGTTAGCCAGGAGTCCTTACCTCACATGTGGGTTGGCTCACTGGATCTGTCTGTGAGCCAGATCTGATCACAGAGCCCGGGGACCTGAAAGTTAATGTGTCCTGGCACCGAAACTCAGAGTGAATATGCAACCCTGGCCTGTGCCTCAGACGGAGAAGAAAGAAAGAAGCAGAGGGTAAAAAAAGTGCGGGAAGAAAATGAGAGATCCCAGTGGGCAGGTGGGTTGAAAGAAAAAAGAGAATCTAAGTGTGGGAAAAAAATAAAAGTAAAGATATACCTGGAAGATAAAAAGGAAATAGGAGAGAGTCAAGGGGGGAGAGGATTGACTCAGTGATCGTCACTAGAGGTGCGTGATTTTTAGCTTCACCAGAGGGCATTGGGGAAACTAAAATCAATAACAGATACTCATTGATTAAAAGAGCCTTTATGTTTTCAAGCTCTTTGACAACTTGTAATCATGAGGAACATATGGACATTCCCACTCCAATTAGTCTTCCTAGTGTACAAGCTGGTAGACAGTTTTGCCAATTTTACTGCCTGCACACGAATCAAGTAATTTCCATGACATTAATGGTTTTCTATGACAGCTTGGCAGATGACATGATCAAGATGCATGATGACATGCCCTCACAGTCAATTCCAAACCTTGCGTCTTTGCGTTATGTAAACCTGCCAATGGCCACATCCATTTTAAATCAATATAAATGGTGATCTATTCGCACTGCTGTACATTCCAGCAGCTCGGGGAGTAATAAATATCCAGTCTCAGGTGTCACAGCCCGGCTCAGTTCAGCTTGAGTTTGGCTCAGCAGAAACCACCCCCACCACCACATTCAAAAATAGCACTGTGACTGCTATCATCCCCAAGAGACCAGTGAAACCTATCAAAATACATCAGAGTTAAAATGCTTCAAGTGTCCAAACTGTTTAATATCCAGGCAGGGCGTCAGTAGGCCATGCCAATGGTGCCTCTCAGTCAGAGCCAGAATGGTGGAGATGAGAGATGGTGCACGACTGCAGTTTCACTAAATGATTGAATTTTGAAGGCAGAGTGGTGACACTGTGGAGAGGGATGGCGCCGGCACAGCATCAGTCTCAGTGCAGATGACAGAGTGGACGCTTGGTAAACAGCTAGAGTGGGGTGAGGAGTGGGGGACATATTGTGTGTGTGTGTGTGTGTGTGTGTGTGTGTGTGTGTGTGTGTGTGTGTGTGTGTGTGTGTGTGATAAAGAGACTTAATGAAGGAAGGATAAAGGGGAGGTCAATGGAGGGAAGGAATGAATTGAAGAAAATTGTTTGGGAGGATAAGGGGAAAGAGAGGAAAGAGTAAGAACACATATGGGCACCGGGCATAACATTTGTCACAATCTCAGTCGTCACAAGCTCCCTCTAGTACGAATGTAGCAGCGGCTGGGATGGAATTGGAGTAGAAACAAGCTGCAGAGCTTGTCCTAAAAGTTGTACTTGAGGCAAATGTAATATTGATACACTCAGGCCATCTGGGGACGTCTGAACTATCTGCAGGAAAGAGGAAGTGGAGAGAGTAAGACAAAAATTCAACTAAAGAAAAACTATTGTTTAACTAATACTACTTTGAATGGAGGAGCAGATTTTTTTAAATTAAAGAACATCTTTTGAAAGAAACTAAACTGCATTAAAAAACACACACAACCATTTACAGAAAATGGCAGGATGCCGATTCTGCACACATGCATCTATATCACTGGTTCTCAACTTGTCCACCCATGGGGTCAAGATTTCTCCTTATTAGGTCCACGGTTTAATACATACAACATCCTACTTACGTTTGGCCATGTTGTTAACTAGTTTGCTGTGTGTGTTAAGTAGCTGTCTGTTAGTCACTCACTCTACAGCAGGTAACAGCACTTCAAAATAAAAGCTCTGTGCTGGAAATTCACTGTACTTCAAATTAAAGCGTGTTTGTTTTTTCACAAATGTGACACATTCGTGAGTCCCTTGCAGTCCATTCAGAGCCACTTTTGGACTGCAACCCACCAGTTGGGAACCACTGGTCTATACGATGCCTGCATGTCCTGTACGATTACACTTATCTATGAAAGACTTCCCTTTCTTGTTAATTTAGCCTCATTAATGCAAGAATGGGGGCTGACGGAAACAAAAGTCGCTTTGTCTCCTAAAACATGCCATTTATTTTTCAGCAAATTTAGTTGCTGTTTAGGTCAAAAATTAAGAACTAATCCGGTCACAAGAGGGGACGTCACGAGACCCGATACTTCAGTAACAAGCTAATGCCAAATTCTGAAAATGTAATGGTGGTGGTTTTTCTCCACCACTGTAGGTACCAAGCCTGCTATTCTTCTGGACCTGATGGTGCAGCGTATATATGCCTACAAGTGCTCTAGTCTGCCGTTAAAAGCAATCTTCTTAATTCTTCATAATTATTTACACTTTGCTAAATGTGCCAACAGAGCAGTGCTGAGTATTTTGTCTGCGCTGAGCGCTGCATGTTTGGCGTGTTTTTCTGGGAGCAAAGACTTGAAAAATGTTTGGACAGCTGGGTTAAAAGTGGCTGTGACACTCTAATGAGCGCAGTGATATACTCAAAGTTCATCACAGTGGACAAGGGGCAGGACCAACAGCCTACCACAAAGACCATCCATCATATCCTACATGTACTTAAGTGCTTAACGACAACAACAGTGCAGGAGAAATGTTAATATAATGTAGGCTATGTATAAATATTTGTTTCCTTACCCACAAAATCTCATTAAATCACAAAGACTATTACTTTGTGGTTTAATCACATCATCAGGGATTAGTAATAAAATCTAATTTAAATTACATTTAAATGTTTTAATAAAGGAGTGTGTGTTTAAGTACATGGGATTGCTTGTTTTGTTTTTGTTTTTCATTCCATTATCAAAGTATCCTCAGGCAAGATACTGAACCCCAAATAGCTTCTGATGGCTCTTCCATTGGTCTGTGAGAACGTGTGAATGGTTACTGAGCAGCAGGTGGCACCATGTATGGTAGCCTTGGCCACCAGTGTGTGAATGGGTGTGAATGGGTGAGTGTGACATGTAGTGTTAAAGCGCTTTCAGTGGTTCGGAAGACTAGAAAGGTGCTATGCAAGCCAGACCATTTACCATCGCGAATTATGAAGTTTCAATAGTACTGGTATCAACTACAAGAGATACCAGGGACAGTACGAAAGATATCACATATTTTATGTTTATAATAGCCGAATCATTTTCCAAGAGGGTGGTCACTGTGTGCATGCACACAACAGCTACTGACGTATTTATGAGCACAAGACGTCATCTGGCATGAGACGGATCCATTTCTTTGGCATAGATACTTACAACAAGACTTGGCAGTTTTATAAATGCTTTGGATATCATTCAATCTAAACCCTAAAATGAACTGCCAACTCAACTATCAAGCCCAAGGTGCTCTGAATCATCTAAAGTTTGAGCTTCTGCATTTCAATGGCAACAGGGCAAACTCAATCTGCTAAAGAGGACCATGTTATATCATCAAAAGCTCAACAAGACATGAATGGAACTTGAGTTGAGATTGATTTATTAACTATGAAGTAGATGTTTCATCTATTAAGCAGTTTACCAGTTCACTGACAATTTTGGAGAGAGGCCTGTTCAGACATTGTTTCCTCCTTTCCCTGCCTCAGTTTTTTTATTTGTTGCTGCTCTGATTCTTTCCAATCTTCATCCCCCTTCTCTTGTTTTCCCCTTTAGCCCCACCTCTCAGCGTGTACCTATTGTCGAGTCCGCACTCTACAACAACCTGACATCGCTTATACACAGTCATCCGAGCAGAGAAAATCCTATTGCCTCCTCAAGCGTTTGTCCCACAGCGCTCCGTACTGTAGATAGCAGCAAACACAGATAGCAGCAATCTGCTGAAAGCCCTGGGTTCCCCCTCCACCTCTCTAATCCACAATCTGTCAATAATAGGTTGATGTCTGACGAGATGTGGTGGAGAGGAATAGGAAACCCATTGAAATGTTACAAAGGTTTGATGTGCGATGTCAGGTTCTCCCCTCCTTAAACATGACACCCTCTTCAAGCTCGGACTGCTGAGCGGAGAAATGCAATCTCTTATCTTGTCAGTCTTATTGCAGGGGGGAGGTGGGGGGGGGTCTAGAAAAAAAGAGAGAGAAGGAGAAGGCTGACAGAGGAGGAAGAGAGTGTGAGAGGAGGGACAAGTGTAAGAAAGGTATACCATGAGAGGAGAGACGGAGCAGAGGAGAAAGATGGAGGGAAGAGGAAGTGAAGACAAGTTTTTTTTGTGTAAATTTGTCAGGAGCCGTAATCCCATTCTATACAGTTCAGTGTGAAAATCTAGAGTACTGGAGCAGAGAGAGACGGAAGTATGGAGAGATGATACGTAACCTAGAAGGAGGAGCGGGAGGAAGGAGAGGAGGTGCAGCTGCGAGAGAGAGGGAGGTGAAGGCATTGAATGAGGGGTGATATGGACTGAGACGGGGAGGGATGGAGGAAGAGAAAGCGAGAGCTCCATACACACAGATTTTTCTCTCTGGCCATCTTGTAGCGAACGCTCCTCATCACAGGCGAGACCAAGCCTGCATCGTGTGTAAAAAAAGATAACGCAGCGAATTTAATCCCAAACTGTACTGCATCTCATAACTCATAATGTGCTACACATTCAGCCAGTATCAGAGCGGGCCTGGCTGCTGCCGCTGCTGCTCCAGGTCTAGATCCAAAATGGGAAGCGGGCAAGAAAAGCAATATGTTTTAATGAGCCCGGGTACCACAAAAAAGGGACTAAATTTCTCGGAGTCCCAGGCTGAAAATATATATATATACGAATACTGCTAACAGCCCTCGCCTGACACTTGTATTACATGGAGGCCTAGAAATTAACATGCTAAGCAAACACACACACACACCCTATGTAACTTCCTGCTCAGTATTTCCACGGGAAGCCGAGCTGACTGAACATAAAGCCGTCGGCAGGCGGTTCAGGATGATGTAGGGCCTTGTAATGAATTTGATTTCATCCTGCCATTTCAGGCAATAAACATACAAGCATAAGATGCATAGTGGTTGTAAATTTCAACAGGGGCACTCTTTTCAGATGGGTGTGTGAATCGTGGTGTGACATGATCACAGAAGAAAGGCTGGATGTGAGGTTTGTCTGCGTGTGTGTGTGTCAGGTGGTTAAGTAATGGGGTTGTGCTGTTACGTATATTTTACTGTGTCACTACCAGGCAATAAATATTTAATGATGTAAATAGTGCTAACATTGGAATCCATACACAATATGAATAGAACATTTCAAAAACAAGTGAACTGCATTGGGAACAGATTTTATTTTTCTTATTTAAATAAAAAATCCCCAAGGCTGAATATTAGACCTAAGCACTTGAGGTAGGAGGTTTATGCAGTTATACTGAAATTAAATTCTTTCTTTCTGAATGGGAGATTGGTACAGTAGAAATGTTAGCAAAGTGAAAATGAGGATAAAAGACATTGAAGTGGAGAAGTAGAGGGGTAGTGTGTGGAGAAAAGAGGATTAACGGTGTCACTCATTGGAACAGATTTTAAAGGGAGAGGAACGAGAGGTGTGTGTGTGTGTGTGTGTGTGTGTGTGTGTGTGTGTGTGTGTGTGTGTGTGTGTGTGTGTGTGTGTGAGAGAGAGTATATTGAGTGGCGGCACCAAGGCTAACATGTCTCATCAATTATGAAATCTGCAGCGTTATTCTTGGTGCTCACACAGGCTTCACAATGAGAAGATTCCCCAATCAAATAAAAGCTGCTTTGTCAAATAAAAAATACTTTTTTTTTTTTTTTTTAATGCAGCATTTCATAACATCGGCTGAAATTCCATGCGTCCATAAATAATTCACTACAGCAGTTGCACTAAGCCACACTGTTATGACTCCGATTCAAAAGAACTGCATATTAGTCTCACTGCGCTGCACACATTTCCTTCTATTATGGAGGATAACCATAAAACAAAAGCCCTAGACTAAATTGCTGCTGATCCCTGGTCTTGTTTCACGATGCAGAATTTGAAATCACTTAGCAGACCTATTATAGGCAGCACTGCATAAAAGCCCAGATGCTGTGTTATATCTTTTACTGATTTAGATGAGTGTAAACATGAGCAAAATACTAACAACTGATTAGCAGGATATGCTAAAAACAAGCCGAATATGATGCAGTGTTATGTGCTGGTTAGAAGATCATACTGGGAGACAAACGCCAGTTACATGTTGCAACACAAGTCTACCTTTTACCACAAAAAGAGTTAGTGCAAACTTTGCAACTGACCTTTCACTATGCGGATCAACACACAAGACAATGAATGTAAAGGGAAACTTTGCTGATATTTAACCAGCTGTGTGGCATCGCAGTGTGTGCAGATGAACAGTGTTTGGCTTCAGCACCCAGACCTCTGTCACCGGACAGGCAAGTCAAACAACAGTCATCTGCACACACTGCGATGACACACAGCTGGTTCAATATCAGCAAAGGTTCCCTGCTTCCCTTCACTGGTGCCTGTACAGCAGGGTCGGTCTTTGATTCACTGTTATAATCATTAAAAAGCAAAAGTAGCAAGTGCATACATTCAGTAGGCTATATCTTCAGTAGCTAGCTAGCTAACCCTACACTTTTCAGGGTTTGATTTTGGTTTTGGAACAGGGAAGAAACATATATCTTTTTCCAAGCTCTCCAGGTAACGAGTATCATTAACACATGACATTAATTTAGCTCCAAATCCACAAAACCAGCCTGAAAATGAAGGAAATCTGAAACGACTGCAAAAGTACTGTTACAGCACATATTTAGGAGAGTGCATGCATGTGTATTTACTGAACAGAACACCTATTGTATACTTCACTCACTTCCTGCACTTGCACCACTTGGTTTCCAGCCAATTAACACACAAGCTGGTGTTATGTGATGCTGAGAGTGGGATTTCTTTCTTTAGCTCCACCTTTAAGGATCACTGTATCACCTTTAACTGACTGGAACACTGAGTTCAATGAAGCAGAGGGTAATTGTGTGTGTTTTCCTCAGAAAGTGCATTACAGGATGTTCTTGCAATTGTCAATTATTGGAAACGTGCACGTGGCTCTGCGAGCGTCTCCGTGCAGCTTATAAAGTGTGTGTTCCTGTGAGTGTTTCCTCTACAGTCTTTGTCATTGCTAATGTGTTTTGTCACAGCCTGAGGGTCCTTCCTGTCCGCCGCAAATGACCGTCTTTTAATGCCTCGCTTTGTGTCCCTTTAAACAAAATACACTTATATGCAATCACATGCGCATAAATACAAGGGGAGCTGGCGCTGACCGCATAATCAAATCTTTATGAAAGCACTAAAACATAAACAAATTGCCTATCACTTATCAAGCATGCGAGCTAGAATATGCACATTCCCATGCATAAATGCACCGGCACACACAGACACATTCAAAATAACAAATCACCCACCCAGACAGAGCAAGCTAAACCCAAAAGGAACTCGACTATGTAATTTTGGCTGAATAGCAGCAAGCCTCTGTGGTATAATGGCCACAATCCGGCTGAAGGCTGTTTCATTTCAGTATCAAAGTGGCTGTAATGAAGGCTGAATGACACTGGGGAAGGGCACAATAGCTCAGAGATTGCTTCTAATTAATGTAGCTGATGTTAGAAACATGAATTAGATCTTTCTGAGCTGAGCAATAGATGTAATTAAGTTCATTCACTGCTACATACTCTGTTTCCTGCCTTTTTTTACTCTTCTCTTTTGCATACTTTTGTTTTGTGTCGTCGCTCATATTCCCGTGTCATCTATCCTCACCTATCTCCCCGTTTTTACACACACACATTACTATCTATCTGCCTTTTTGTGAAGATTTTAATATTCTACTCATTTTCCCTCTCTAGTTCAGTCCGTGCCTGTCGATCAGTCTGCACGTCTCTCTAACGATGAGCCTAACTATCCACCTGTCTCTGTGTCTTTGCTCTTAGTGAGGACGTCAGTTTGTCTGTCTCCCTCTCCCTCGTCTCCTCTTGCCTTTAGAAAATAAAAGCTGAGCCTGTTTGACACCAACCAGATTACCTGAGCAGACGTGATTCTCTCACCTTTGTTCTCCGCAGCGCCAACACTCCACATTAACATTCCAAAGGAAGTAGCGGAAGCCCTCCGATTGGTGAACTGGGGGTTTGCGTAAGCCAGCTGAATGGCCGACTCAAATTAGTCTAGCCTGGCCGGACCACAATTAAATTTGGGGATCAAATGTGGTCAGGAGGTGCTGCCCACGTTACTGGATATGCATGTAATGTGTATGGATGAGAACTAAAAGAGTATCTGCCAATCATTCTGTGATTCAGAGGAATACGTCACCATCCTGAATGATCAATTATTCCCCCCGTGTTACAAGTACATTTGATTTGTGAAGAAAACTTCAAGCAAAACTATATCAAACCATTTGTTTAAAAGTATAAAGCAATTGTAATTTATTCAGTTGTATGCTCAGTACTTACAAACAGACAATCCTTTCTGAAGTGCAACGCACACTGTGTGCTGTGGCCATCAAGTGCCGCCCCCCAACACACATTGGCAGCGGCATGCAGCGTCTCCGTCAACACTAAAGTGTATTTCCCACCCCAGTCCACTAGGTGGCTGTACCTACACTAGTTGCCAACAGTTGCCAACTGCTAGTAACGGAAGAAGAGGAAAAACTTTGAGGATTTCACAGGTGAGTTTATCAAAATCATTTTACTAAAAATTTTAAGCAACCGGAGTTGACACTACGGTCGCCGAGACGTACATAAAAGGGTTTTCTCGCAGCGCCGTGCTGGAAATAGAGCAGTGGGCTGAAGCAGAGTGGCGCGTTAGCCGGCACCGGTGTGGGTTTGTTCATAAAATATAATGGAGGCAGGCGTTTTGACGCAAGGCGTATGGCGGCGGTGTGTGTTGCACTTGACAGGGAACTGAATGGAAAGTGAAACTTAATCTATGCTCTCTTTAAAGTCAGACTCCATTGACAAAAACAGTAATTTTACCTCACTCAACATGGCAGCTGCTGATCTACCACCAGCAGCTGCCATGCCAGTTAGTTTGCGTTATTGTGTGGCTCTGGTGTGTTAAAGCAGTGGTTCCCAAATGATGGGTCATGGTCCAAAAGTGGGTTGCAGGCCCATTCTGAATGGACCACAAGTGACTCACAAATGTTTGTTTTTTTAAAAACACACGACAGAAATGTAGAGGGGTCCTCAAGAATTTGTTTAAATTGGGCAAGTTTTAACTGTTCTTTCATGTCAGCTGGCCGTGACTCATGGTGTCAGGAGTTGAAGACAAATTAACGCAATGATCCTGTCAGCCATTTTGTTGCGGTGCCTCTTAGCCAGGTGCTCTGAGTAAATTTAAGTCAGGTTTTTATTGTAAAGGGAAAAGCGGATGGGGTACAGCTGTGATGCTCTGCTGTTGTGGCTCATAAACCTTGATTACAAATGCACAGGAAGACGCCAACAGAAAGAAAAGCTTATCAATCATGTGAATTAGATGTTTGTTACATCAGGAATTATTAAGCAACGGCGTTTTCATATCCCTTTTATGTCATCAAGTCTCATTCAACAAAGGTGAAAACCACCAAAACTTGCTTGTGCAGTTGAGGTTTTATCAAATTTTGCTGTCTCTATACAGCTTTACTACTGTTGATTCATTTCATCATTCATTTTCTATAACTGTTTATCCTGTTGGGGGTTGCAGGGGGCTGGAGCCTATCCCAGTTGACATAGAGACAGACAACCATTCACACTCGTATAGACACCTACTGGCAATTTTAGAGTCCCCAATGAACCTAGCTTGCATGTCTCTGGATGGTGAGAGGAAGCCGGAGTACCCTTTACACGGAGGGGCTTCTCCACCCCAGGTTCGAACCAGGAACCCTTTGCTGTGAGGCAACAATTCGTACCACGGCACCACTGTGCCACGCTTTTCTAATGTGATACTTCAAAATGTGCATCAACAATAAGTTTAGAGCAGCTATTGTCTCCACTCTGGTTTTTGCAAGAGATATAGCATGTCAAATACTGAGCTTTCATCACAATTTTACCAAAATGTCAAAGTATTCCTTTAACTAATTTGCCAGGTGACCAGCCGTTTGACTCGAAGCTTTACTATGTGTGACATTTTGAAAACACCATTGTTTAGTCATCACTTTCTAAATTGCTTACCTATATAGCTCAGTCCTGTTCACTGAAAAACTTTCCTGACATTTGCTGACACAATGACCATTCAATCTATTAGCATATCCATGCATTAGCAGGGTGGCACTTCCTCTCGGTCTTGGCAGGGCAGCACACTGGAACCAAAGCAAACTGACTCCCGGTACACAGGAAAGTGAATAAACATTTTCACATCAATCATTCAGAATGTCAGTAAATATTTGCTTGTGTTTCCTTTCTTTTCTTCTTTTTTTTTGCAAGTATAAGTATACATTTTGTGGCATTAAACAACAAGGTTGTTGGAAATGAAGCGGCCCAGAAGATGCTTAAATGCATTTTCATTTGGTTACATGTGGCGTCTGCCGAACTGCACATTGTCTGGTAATAGGAGGCTGAATCATTTTAACTTATTGTATCATAGGGGGAAAAACATTCCTCTAAATGATTGATGTGATTAGTAACGTGTTACGTCCGTACTAGTTGGGTAATGAGCATTTCTATCATTATAAGCTAAATTGAACAATAAAGGGTATTTACACAGTAGTGCAAGAAAAAAAAAGTCATTTGGTGCCATTGAATCGCATCATATCCTCTCATAATTACATCATTAATACAGTTTACACCTTTAATTACTTGTTTACTGCCATGGATGGTAGTTTCTGTGTACAGTATATGGCAGCAGGGCTAAGAAATTAAGTCACATACTCCAGTGAAAACCAATTCAATATTGTATTAAGCTATTGTGTGTGTTGCTGGTGTTTTATGCATGAGCAGAGCTTGTTCTCAAATCACATCTTGCTTAGTAAAAGAGCTGCAGGCTCCCAGGTGTCCTCCCACTTTCCCCACCAACATAGAAAAAGTCAGCGTTGAGGTCATTTTGAAAGATGGCATAAATCATTTCCTTGATTAAAACATAAGCTTTATATTCACCTCGCAAGACAAGACAAGAGCAATCACAGCAACAGTGCTCGGAGAATAGACAACATAAACACCAACTTGTTCCGGTCGCGTCTTAAAACACAATGGCTTTGATTTGAAACAGTGACTATGAAAATGTAGAGAACACAACGCTGACCCCACTGATCATCAAGAGACTGTAAAAAGCTAAATATATCAAATTAAACTGTTCTTTGTGTGGCTCTGTCTCACTGTAATAAATATTTCAAAAACTGCATGATACCAGAAAAGTTTAAACAACAGATAAGAAGTGATAAGAACTCACTGTTTCAAAACACAAGACAAATATATGGAATTGTTACATCTCCCTCGCTTTGTTGTTCTTCCATTACAACTCTGCAACATTTATATACTGAAATGTACCGTGATGTCTTCACTGGCAGAAACAATGATTTGTGTCTCTGTTTTCTTCAAAGCATCCACCCACTTGCTGTTCTGTAGTCCTGCCTGTATCTGTTTGAAGTCTTTTAATCTGCAGGCAGTGAATGCCCCCACTGCTATTTTACTATTTCCCTGGTTAGGGGACAATGAGAAAGGACATGTATCTGTGGCTTGGTCATCTCTGCAAAAGCGATTCAAACTATGTATTATCATGGGAGTGACCACCAATTTGCAAGCAAAGAAATAACCATGTATGTGATGTTGGTCATCACTTTGTGGCTCGCAAGGAAACTTAGAATGCAAGTTCACATTATCAATAAAAAGTCAACAAAACAGTAGAAAAGAAGCAACTTTATACCCTTAATATGGCCGGTAATCTGTTAATATCTGGGTATCAAATTTATACATGTGAATATGATCAATGACAGCAAAGCTACAGCAATATTTCTGTTTATTGTGAAATGAGTGAAACACTTTAATGCTAATAATAATTACACAACAGTTAGTTCCGGCCGAGTAATTTGATTGGACGAGAGGCGTTCCATGAGTGCTGATATAGAGTACAACATCACTGGGACATGTAACAGTAAAATCACTCCGCTCACAGGTGTTATAAATATAAATACAACCATTAATTAACCAGCTGTCACACTCGCTACATTGACGCAAACTGACACTATAGCGTTACACCAAGAAGATGGATGTTTTCCCCAAAATTACATTTGAATTAAATTATGAGTGGTCGTCAGGAGAGGACGAGGAAAAGGAAAGCCAGGACTCTTATGTGCAGACTTCCAGGCGTGTTTGAATCCGGCCGTGCCAACATCCAGGTCTGCCAACGTTTCATCAGCCGAACTTGATGAAGTCACACAGTTGCAGTTCAATGTAAATACAAAGTAGCTCGTGAGTTCCTGGCGTGTGTGCTGCGTTGCCTGGCAACAGACTGGGGGATCTGTTTTTGGGGTTTTTTCGCAGAGCTACATAACATACTTGAATAATTTATTTCATCACCTTTTGTTAACATTTCCCTACTCAGCATTGCTGTTTAAGCTGCTGTTGAACTGTTGTATAAAAGCAATATCACACTCGAGGTCGTGATGTTGTACTGTATATCGTCACGGCCGTAATTGGCCTGTGGCCTTGTGCCTATGACCGAATCACAGCCGTGACGACATACAGTACAACATCACTCCCTCTCGTGTGATATTGCTTAAGTAAAGCACTGTTGTAATATAATATGTTATAATATGATAAAGTTAAATACTGTACTGTTATAATAAAGTTACGTTAAGTGCTGTCATAACAAAGAGAAATAAAATACTGTTAAAATAAACTTAAAGCAGCGTTATAACAAAGTTAAATAAAGTATAGTTATAATGAAATAAATCAAAGCAGAGCCACTGTCAATAATATTTGCAAGTGGCACTGGTGCTCCATGGTAGCAAATGTGACTAAACACACACCTGCTCACACACTATCAGCCAGGAGAGAGTGGTCTAGACATGCAGGGGAGTGTAGGGACGTATAATGCTTTCTTTTTTTGTTTCCTTTTGTTTGTGTTTGTGAAAAGGAGAGAGGGATAGGAGAGAGCGGGAAACCAAAACACCAAAGTCTCATGTTGGTGACAATTTACACTCCATGTTCGCAATATGGTCATATTTTACATGCCACGTTTAACAAGCCACGATATTGAGTACAACTGATATATCACCTAACCCAGGTATTAGTCACGTATTATATAAGTGACAGAGGAAGGCCAGCTTGCAAGTCTGTCAAAGGTACAATGTAAATCCACCAGTGGCCAGCCACGACTGGTGCCAGATTTTTATTTATGGAGCCATAAACAACCTATACGTCATGTATTCGTGTTGAAATGCATCATGGGGTTTTCTCCAAATGGAGAAGGGCTGGTATACGGTGTCATGGTACGCACTCATGCAAACACAAGTGAGTGAACAAAGGGAAGTTCACACAGGTCACTTGCAGAAAAATACACAATACAAGGTGACCTTAGAAAAGTGGATGTCACATACAGACCTACAGCGAGGAATTGGCAATCATCAGAGGGCCACAGCTAAGAATTATGGGATAGAAAATGTGGGCCCTAGGGGAAGTATGTTAGGCTGATGGATAGAGGGGGGGAGGGGGAGGGGAGAGGGAGACGGGCCGACTTGCAGCGCAGTCGTCAGTAAAGTGTGAATGACACTGCAGACAGCTGTGAAGAGCCAGATAAGAAAGGAGCGAGGGAATGAGAACGGATGGAAACTGACGGAGAGAGGAAGAGAGTGACAGAGTTTGATAGAAAGGGTATCATAAAGGAGTAGATAGAGTGAGATGAGAAAATACGAGAGGAGACGGAGCGATGAGGGGAAAGACAATAGGGGCCGTAAAAGGGGTGTGTATGTGTGTGTTATAAGCACAAGATGTCTTCACAAGCAGAGAAAGATGAAGAAAATACTCCAAAGCAAGAACACTTTGTCAACCCTGACTGCTTTAAGGGACCGTGTTGGGTTAAAACTTGTGTGGAGTTTAGGATTAGGTTCAAGTCAGGGTAAAGAGCTGCTCTGGGAATGAACAGGAGGTAGATTGCTGCACACAGGTGGGGTGTAAGAGTTTGTTTATTGTCTGATTATACAGGTGGATTTTCAGTGTGTGTCCAAGCATTTGCGTCTGCATTAATATTTCACACACGTCTCTGTATATTTTCTTGTGCACACACACTGTGAGGCGTGCTCTGTTGTCACACAACCACAAATCTTACGCCTGGCGTCCTTGTTTTTGCTGCACAGCAACAGGTGCCGCAAATCTCACCCTGATAAAAGATTTTTAAACCAACATTACTAATATCAGCTGCAAGAAAAGTAAATTACCTGAACCTTTTTAACTTTTAGACTCGTCCATTCTTCTCATTCACACATTATTGTGATTAATAGATAATATGAATTCATGTTCTATCAGCTCGATAAGACAGACAGATTATGATGAATCATTGAGGACTACTCAGACGTGAAATATAAGTTACTGTCCTGCCGGTAAATGGGGGGTAAAGAGGAACACTTTTTGTTCCTATTATGCAGGCAGGGGTCTAAGCCATCCGGTGTGAGGGAGTGTTGAAAGAAAGAATGAAATGGACTGAGTGGAGAGATAAGTGCACAGATAATCGAGGTTACTTTTTCAATCTTCTCTCCCTCATTTCATGGTCTTGGCTCTCGTTCTCTCTCTGTCTGTCTTGGCTTTACAAGAAGATGGTTTCCAGGCTTGCTGCTTTTTTTATCTCGTCTTTCACTTCTCTGTTCTTTTTTCTGTCTTCACGACAAAGTATATTTTATTTCCAAAATGTTTGCAGGTAAAAACAAATTAGTTTGATCCATGAACTGGCACAATAAGACACATTATCATATCGTATTAATAAATGCATTACTATTAGTGTTATTGCCTCATCATCAGTCTGAGTTTTCCACAACACTGAAAATTTGCTGCCGAGTGAGTGAAGGACTGTCACACAGTGTAACTCTTTTTGTAGTCACCTTCACAGCTGAATAAAGCAGCCTTCGTTTAGGTGTAGGGCCTGGATCTTCAAAAAGGGGTTGTTTAGTTTTCTTTGTCTTCTTCCATGTTTAAAACTATGGCCGAAAACACATATTAATCAGTGGTTAAGGCTACTGTTTTTGACGCAGGAGACCAGGGTTCGAATTCTGGTCAGGGCAGGTATCCAGTCTGGACCCTTAGGCAAGGCTCTTAATGCCGCTGGCCTACCTCAGGATGGGTGAAACTGCAAACACAAGAGTCAGACCAACTCGGACAACGCCCAGGTCAAGAAGGTCTGGTGGTCTAAGGGTGGTGGTGTGTCTTCCTCAAGCTTGGGTCCTCTGGGGAGCCTGGTAGTTTGAGGGTTCTGCGCAGTATCCTAGCTGTTCCTAGGTAAGCACTTCTCTTGACAGAGACCTCATATGTACCTGGAATCTGCTGGAGCCACTCTCTCAGTTTCTGGGTCGCAGCCCCCAGTGCTCCCATTACCACTGGCACCACTGTTGCCTTTACTCCCCACATCAGTTTCAGCTTCTCTTTTAGCCCTTGGTATATTTCGAGCCTCTCGTGTTCCTTCTTCCAGTCGTTCGGGGTACATCTATCACCACTGCCTTTGTCTGTTGTTTATCCATTAACACGATGTCCGCTTGGTTAGCCATCACCAGTTTGTCAGTCTGGATCTGGAAGTCCCACAGGATCTTAGCTCTGTCGGAGTGTGGGGATGATGTGACATCCTGACTTTGACCTGTCGTCCCGGCTCACTCTTGGTGCAGCATGTTTGTTGTACCTCATCAATTGCTAGTTATAATAGTAGTTGCAGTTTGTGGATGTTGGAACACTGGGTAAGAGGTTGTTTCTGTGTCAGCCTAAATGTTGGGTTTCGAAGCATCCATATATCCCATATCTTCTGCAGCATGTAACCCCTCCCACTGGGGTTAGTTGTATAGTAGCATTCCAACAGCTCCATATTCTCTGCTCTAATCCATCTATGTCGAGTTCCTGTAGCCCATTACTCATCAGATAGCCCTGGCAACGTCCGAGGCAGTATGACTCTTGTTTTTGCAGTCTGTGGTAGGCTAGCAGCACAATTTCCAAATAAATGAACACATACCATTTTGAAGACTAGAAAACTGTATATTTGGTCCCAAATACAATTTTACCTTTAAGTTCAATATCAAATATCTCTTCATTTGAGCTGTTAACGTTTGTACGGGTAGCTGCATGACACTTAGTTTGTACAGTGTGTATTCCATGACAAACACAAGATAATGTTGCAAGTCAGCAGCATCAATGCAGACTTGCTGTTTTATAACCCACCTCCACTTCCCGCTAACTGGTATGGGATGGCACTCTGCAATCGGGATTTCTTGTTTAAGATTGGGGGGAAAAAAGCTGTGGTTTGGTTTCAAATTAATAGATTTATGTCAGGAAGGGCGTTCTTGGAGACCCATGTGCTGTCAGACACTAAATGTGACCATAGAAACAGAGTGGAAGTGGATAGGAAGAAGGTGGAGGGGGTGATTTAGGGTGGGTGGGTCAGAGTGAAGTAAAGAGAGAGTAGCAAACCCGATGAACAAGCCCAGTCATTTTTCAGATGCAACATTTGCACTTTAATGCAACGAGGTGCGTGTGTGATCTATGACTGATGCAACGGTCATGGTTGTGCTCCCTGCCCACATATATGGTACATATAAATAAGGGAAGTCATGCAGTAAAGAAAAATGAGATCTCTCTCTCTCCCAGTGTGTATGTGTGTGTGTGTGTGATGCTTCTTGACAGTTTGAGCAGCTTCTGGCCTTTTGGCTGACCACTGCAATCTGACCTCACAGGCAGTTAATCAAAGTCATATGTAAGCCACCATTCATCATGGCTAACACACATAGAAAAACTCAAGACACCGATTATTTATTAACATGGATTACATCTGAAAAATCACACACAGATATACATAAAAAGAGACAAACAGCAAAAACCAGGCCTGTGTCACATTAATGAGACACGTTGGGAGCCTACATGCAGCAGTACAGTATGTGAAGGTTGGAGCTATGTGAGTCAATACATCTGTGTGTGTGTGTTTATGCTTTTGTTGTCTGCGATCTAATTAGCACACATGTATGGGGCAAAGTTTTACGGAAACAGGAGACAGAGATTGTGAGATAAAGACAAATGGCTTGAAGGGACAGCTGAAGATTGATTGTTTAATATTACAGCTGTGTGTAACTGTCTGCTTGTACAGATATCAGTGTTTTTTGCACTGGCTATGAGTTGGCTGTGTTCTTGTTTGTGTTTTTAATTTAGTTGCTCCTTCCAAGAAGTCAGAGGGTGGAACAGAGAACCTGGTAATGATGTTCACCTGAGTAGGCTAAGAAGGTAAGAAGGTAAAGAAGGTAGGTAAGAATTGTTGATTTCATTACCTTATAATGAGACGTTTATATCAGCACACAGCGTGGGTTCTCTTCCTCCTACATGCTTGGCACACAGGAGAAGTTTTCTGATTTGCAGTCTCACTGCTGTAGATGCCACTAAGTCCTCCACACTGGACCTTTAATAAAACACATTTATTCAGGTTTATGTGTGGTCTTCCTCCTTTCTTACACTTCATGAGTCAGGTTGTGACAACTGAAGAGCCACTCTGGTGATTTAGGTTGGCACTTCCACAAAGTTGTGGGACTCTCAAGAAACACATTATAAAAAATATGTCAAAAACAATGCAGTATAGGCCACAATTTCCTGATTTTCAGTCTCTTGTCAAGCTTAAAAAACAACAACAAAAAAACCCCCACTAAATCCTACGTTTCCAATTACGAAACTAAATAGGTCTTTTATCAGACCTTCCCTGACTTCTTATTAGGGCTGCCCCCTCATAGTAGACCAAACGTTAGTTGATCAGAGTATTCATTAGTGGGTAAGATTTCACTGGTTTCTCAGTCACAGAATGAAAAATGAAAACAAAAAACAAACCTTGTCAAAATAAAACAGGACCTATATGACTGGACCATTGGAGAACTTAATTTGAAAGGACAGACACAGGAAGTGTCCACGCTCAGCAGTCAGACAGGAATCACATTAATTTCCAGGGCTGGTACCTGCGGTTATTCGCAGGCTAGTTAATAACATGTCGGGCAGGAAATCCAAAGTGTGGGATCATTTTGAGAAGGTGAAGGACGAACCCAAGGTGATATGTAAACTCATCTTCATTGGTCGACTACAAACATGACGTATCATCTGAAACATGGAAGTAGCTACATGCCCATTAGCCCACAGTGTCATTAACAGGCGGCTCGCTCAGTGTGTGACGTGCACTTGTAGATAAAATATAGGCCTATATTAATGAAGGTTCATTAGTACGGTTTTGTATTTCTCTGTAATGTAGCACAGTGTTAACAATGTTACTGATACTATTCTTTTTCACACCTTCAACTCAAACCATTGTGTTGCCCCGCCCAAAATATACAATTTAATAATTAAATTAATATTGAAAACAAGTTCTTGGTCAGGGGCAGCATTGCTTAGTGCTCATGTCCCAAAGCCCAAAAGGAGTTGACTTCGATGACACCATCAGAGTTATCTTCATGTGTAAAGTTGGTGGAGTGCCCCTCTAAAAGAAAGTAAATAGAACATAAAATGGACCCCAATTGATTCATGTGAACCATATTTGGGGTGCTATATGGTCATATTTGTGGCTGGTGCACCTTCGGCAGAACAGTTTTCTCCTCCTGGACTCGCCTATTAAACTGTCTGCTGTTTTCCAATATAATGAAAGCAACTCCACCTGCTATTACTGTTAATTCTTCCTCATAGAACTCTACAATCATCATGCCTCAGCCTCTTTCCAAGTTGTTCAACGCTGTGCCAGGTTGAAGCTCAAACCTGTGGTCATCAAAATTGCAAGGTGCAAAATTGCACCTTGCATCCAGTGTCATTACACACTTGTGTACACAGTTCATAGACATAAACGCAGACACACACTCGCACATTTATTTGCTCTCTATAATCAGTGCTAAGATATATTAGCACAGTACCAGCGTTTCTTGCCTAAGGGCACACTCTCTCTATTGACTGGCTCTAATTTAGACAGAAACCCCCAGTGTCTTTTAAACAACTTGAGGTAAAACGGAGTGTGAAGCAGAGAGAATGAGACAAGTGAAACAGAAAGAGAGGGTGTGAAGCTGCAGAGACAAAAGGAGGGAGAGAGGGAGGAAACTGTTAGATGAGAAAGGAGGAAAAGAGGAAGAAGAACAAGGAGTTAATGATGCTTTCATTTTGTTTAAATTTTATTATTAGGAGATTGAATCCACAACTAAATCTTGTAAAATGAAGAGGCAAGTTATGCAGCCGCTGAATTGTACTTGGTTAGATGGGAAGCATTTATATTTAAAAGGTCAAAAGAGATACCACAAATTAAACAATGGATCATACAGGGTTTAATAAAACCGAAAACAATCTGGAGATTTCCACACATTTGTTGTGATGATGATGTTGATGTTGTTTTCAAACCAAATTTTGGTTTTAGCTAAAAACAAGCCCAAGAGCCCTGTGTATAAAAACAATATATCTGGGGAAGCACCATTCATTGTGGTATTTTTGCTCCTCGCATAGTGCCACATTTGGGAGAAACTGGCAGGTGAGAATAACAGGGAACTAAGGGGTGAAGTGTGAGACACACAGAGACACAGGGTTCATTTGCTCTGTCTGAAAGCAAAATCATTACTGACTCCACAATGCTTCCAAAAAGAGGAGCAGCTTCAGTAGTGTGGAAGAAACTGTGGCGTCCTGAATGGTTTATGAACAGCCCCAGACCTCTCAGACCCTTTAGTGAGTTAATGCTCAGGGAACTCATTCAGCGGCTCCTCTGGCAGCTCCACAACATCTATTTTGCTGCAATTCTATGTTCTTAAATTAATAATACATTTTATTTACTTGTTTGTCATATTGTCAAAAATGTTATTGCAAAATACTCTCAAATAGCGTGATATTATTTTATTTTAAGGCATGGCGACTGTGGAGGAGATATTGATAATGTACCTCTTGCATAAAAGACAATCCCAGTTTATGTTTATCCCGGTGTCCAGGAGAAGTAACATCATAGAGATGTTTCTAGTTTCTAACTAACTCGCACAACCTTTCCTCAAAAAGTTCCGCCATTGTTATTTCTTCTTCGTGTCTCACTAGAGCTACGTATCGGGTAGTGACAGCAACACTGCCCCCATGGTTTCCGGTGGTGCTGCTCTGTTTGGCCCGTATCTGTAAGCTTTATGGAAACGTGCAGAAATACGGACAAAATGAACGCAGAGCGCGGACAGAAGGCTCCGTCCGTATCCGGATCTGTATTTAACGTTGAGCATAAATGGGCCTTTATTCGATTGTCTTGAGGAATCGTTTCAGCCTTACTTGAAACGCTGAACAGAAAACGTAGCTACTCAATGCAGATATCGCCTGAGGAACCACCATTGGTACTAGAACATTCTTATAATACCGGGATTTCTAAGCAGACAAAGTATTTCTTTCCTTCCCCCTCCCCCTCACACCCGAGTTGCACAGCAGGAAGAGAAAGGACGATATGAAAATTGAACAGCATTCTACAGTGGTGGTGCTACATCAACCTGGTGAGGTTACTTCTGCAAGAAAAAAATTGACTCAACCTTCTTATAGTCAGCCCAGGCAGTACTGGGCTCAACGCCCAGAGTAGTTTCCCATAGACTGTAAAACATTTACTGCCTTGACAGTGGGGTTTTCCCATTTGTATGCTTCATATTTCCTCCTTTATTTCCCTCTTCTCTTTCCTTTATCAGCCCTTTTTCTCACTTTTTATGCATCCCCTACATGCACCCTCTCCCCTTACTATCTTTTTTATTTCCCCTTCCTCTCCCTCTTTCTGTCTAAATGTTTTGGAGAGTTGTTGTCCGCTGATAAATGTATTAGATTTTGCCTGCGCCGATCTCTCCCTCTCTCTGTTTCTCTCTCGCAGCAGGAGAAGAGGGGTACTCTTCTTAATCAAAGCGCCTGCCCCAGAGCTAACCCAGCATACTACAAAGTCTCATCATCATCATCATCCATGGGAACCAATCAATAATTCAGCATGCTGCCCAATGCATCACCATGCATAGAGATATTTCCACTCGGCCCTGTACAGTCGGAAAGCTCTCATACATGGGAAATGGAGCTATTCACTGAAGACCAATAACAAGGAGAAAATGGCAAATACAAGCCTATAATCCCCGGTTAGTGCGCAATAGTTCTAGCCCTAAGGCTTTAGGGCTTGCAGAAGTAGTGTACTTTGTAGAGCGGCATTTGAAATGCAGACACAGTAATCGAGGGGATTTAAAAGAGCAATGGAGCATTCACAAAGGTTCTACCCCATGGGGCACTAAAGATAATATGGGGGCATATCAAAATACAATGAAGTGTCCTTTTCCTCCTCTTGTTTTCCTTCATCTTTGTCCCTATTTTTTCCTGGTCAGTGAAAGCCTCACATCTCCAAGAGACAATGTATGTGTTACTTTTACCCAGGATTTGCTCTCAAGTGGAGCTGTTAAGCCTTGAGCCCTCAACTTTGAACCTCCAAACAATAAAATTTGCATCCACACAGTCACCTCAATCAGGATGAGCCCATTTATCTCTACGGGTACTGTTTCTATATAAGCTGTGCTAAACCTATACTTCATCCACTTTTCCTCAGCACAGAGACACAACAGGAAACTGCGAGCTTTACCTTGAGACTCCATCAGACTGTCTCGCAATGGCTTGATCAGTGTGGCTGCCGACAGTCAAGGTTCACTGCTTCTCACATCCTCTGATGATGATGAGGAGGAGGAGAAAGACGTGCTGCTGGGCAGGGACCGGTAGGCTTTGACTTTTATTTAGTTCTTTAAGCTTCCTGTTCTTCTTCTGTTCTGTCCTCCTTGTTGGTGAAGCTGAACTTCCTGGAAGACATAAGGAACTGCTGCTGGACCAGCTATGTACCTCGTCTTATGGGATACCTTGATGTCAGCAGTGGCGTCTTACAAAAGGAGCACATTTAGACCCATGCCACTGTTGAGAGCTCCGGAAAAAGTATGGCATTGAGCCAGGAAGCTTATCTGTGCTTCAAAAAAGCAAATGCCATTCATACAAAACACAGAGCTGACAACACGTCCAGAGGGAGGCTGACAGCAGACATGAAGTATCCAGTATCAGGGTGAGTCAAATCTGGACTCGGTTCAAAAAAAGTGGCAGTGGGTTTGTTTGCCTCAAGGCAGGACGCCCAGTGTTTTCGCCATCACCCGACCTCCCACCATGGAGACTCTATGCAGTGATTTGCATCCTCAAGCCATACCCCCAACTGTTACAGAGTGCTGTCACAGGTTAAAAGCGCAGCCTGGAGCAGCCTCTGAAGGCTCCATCCTGATGAAGGGAAGCGGGTCGGGCTGCAGCTGACCTCTGATATTCCTCATTCCGAAGTACATCAAGGGATTTTTAGCTGGTTTAGCTGCTTGTCTTTTGTGCTTCTCGCGTCAGGGGTGTAAGGAAAGAGAAGTGACCTTGTGCCCTGTGTTAAACTGTAACATATAGCTGAAAGGTAAACATTTATAAAAAAGCTGATATGCTTTCATAAATGACAGCTACGTTAGCCCTGCAGAGAGCTATCTCTGCACATTGTAAAAGCACTGGAGTGGAATCAAGATTTATTATGGCATGCACATATGCCACGATAACTATTAGTGCACCACATAAATAATCTGTCAACTCAAAAGGCACAACCTAATGGTGACCACTATTATATATCCCAATACAGTAATTGTTTTTGGCAGTCAATTAAGAAATGGTTCAAAATAACCATCACATTTAATGATGTTCCTTTTAATTTGGAACTCCCATACAAATATAAAACCTTAAAACAGTAAAATTCTTTCAAAATAAAAGCTTTAAGGTTCCAGAAAAGAACAATTTCAAGTCTTACAAGTTTCTTTATTTACAACCTCACTCTCCTCCACATGAGAATTGTTACATAGCCCTCCCCAAATAGCTCTTACATGAGAAACATTATTGCCAAATATCTACAGCTGGACATTTCTACTGTTGCTCTGTATACACTCACCACCTACTTTATTAGTACCAGGTTGGACCCCTTTTGCCTTCAGAACTGCCTTAATTCTTCGTGTCATAGATTCAACAAGGTGCTGGAAACGTTCCTCAGAGGTGTTGGTCCATATTGACATGATAGCATCACACAGTTGTTGCAGATTTGTCGGCTGCACATCCGAGATGCGATTCTCCCGTTCCACCACATCCCAAAGGTGCTCTATTGGACTGAGATCTGGTGACTGTGGAGGCCACTGGAGTACAGTGAACTCACTGTCATGTTCAAGAAACCAGTTTTAGATTATTTGAGCTTTATGACATGGTGCGTTATCCTGCTGGAAGTAGCCATCAGAAGATGGGTACACTGTGGTCATAAAGGGATGGACACGGTCAGCAACAATACTCAGGTAGGCTGTGGTGTTTAAACCATGCTCAGTTGGTACTAAGGGGCCCAAAGTGTGCCAAGAAAATCTCCCCCACACCATTACACCACCACCACCAGCCTGAACCGCTGATACAAGGCAGGATGGATCCATGTTTTCATGTTGTTTACACCAAATTCTGACCCTACCATCTGAATGTGGCAGCAGAAATCCAGACTCATCAGACCAGGCAACGTTTTTCCAATCTTCTATTGTCCAGTTTTGGTGAGCCTGTGTGAACTGTAGCCTCAGTTTCCTGTTGTTAGCTGACAGGAGTGGCACCTGGTGTGGTCTCCTGCTGCTGTAGCCCATCTGCTTCAAGGTTGGACGTGTTGTTGGTTCAGAGATGGTCTTCTGCAGACCTTGGTTGTAACCAGTGGTTATTGTTGCCTTTCTATCATCTTGAACCAGTCTGGCCATTCTCCTCTGACCTCAGGCATCAACAAGGCATTTTCACCCAGAGAACTGCTGCTCACTGGATATTTTCTCTTTTTCAGACCATCCTCTGTAAACCCTAGAGATGGTTGTGTGTGAAAATCCCAGTAGATCAGCAGTTTCTGAAATACTCAGCCGGTCTGGCATCAACAACCATGCCACATTCAAAGTCAATCACCTGTCTTTCCCATTCTGATGATTGGCTGATGAGCAGGTGTACCTAATAAAGTGGCCAGTGAGTGTATACCGTCATATCCCCACAACCCTACAACCTTACATGGTAGACATATCACTTCATTGCAGAGGAAGCACTTCATCTCTTTATAGCCCAGCTTTGAACAGTCTCCTTGTTATACGCACGGTACCTGATACATCCGGATTGCAATTATGAAACATGGTGACAATCCTATGTCACCCGTACAACAACTTTCATAGTAGATACTCTGAAGACAAGAGGCAGAGGATCAACAGTAAGAGCTCTGAAGAGTGCATTCAGTGGAAAACACATCGTTTGGAAAATAAACAACAAACAAATTGTCTGGGATTTTACAAGCGGCGTGAGGGAAGAGGAGTTAATCCACTGAGCTGCCCTAAACAGCTCAGTGCTTTCTGTCCTGCAACTTCAACTGGAAAAAACAGACACTTTAAAGCAGTATTTCCCCATCTCAGTTCAATCTAAGAGCTGTAAAGATCAACTGAACTGTATCTCCTTTTTTGGCCGTACCCTTATCTGATGATGGGTGAAGATGTTGTCAAAGTATTCAGCATTTCAGGGAATGGCAACAAGAAAGACCTGAGTACTTTTGTTTGGGCAAAATTCATTGCAAATGATGTCACACAGCTCTAACCAAAATATGTTTGTACTATCTAATTTGGATTTTTCTATAATCCTCAAATGTCATTGGGATTATTGGGGTCACACTGCCCCCCACAGGCTGGGGATGTAGCTACATGTTACAGACTAGAAAAAAAGGAAAGTACTTTTTGAACCTTTTGGGTATGAGACAGAGGTATTTTTTCAAGAACATGGACTGTCCTTCAACTTTCTCTTTGCTGTGTCTCTCACTGTCTGCGTCTCAGACACATGCCCATAAGACACATGCACGTACTGGCACGCACGCACACACACACACACACACACACACACACACACAACTGCACAGGCCAAATTACCTTGCAACACACATAGCCAAGCTCAAAAACACTACACACACACACACACACACACTCAAACAAAAGAAGACACAAAACACACTTAAACTCTCAATTCAGCAGGGACACGTACCTCTGATATGATAAGTGGAGTATGTGTTCCTCATCAACGTCACAAGGATACACACACACACACACCCTCACAGCTGGACAGTGAGGAAAAGTGTCAGGGGACCTAATTACGAACAGGAATGAGGGAAAGTATGAGGTGTAACATGAGGGTGAGGGAAGGGACAGCGGAGAAGCTGATGAAGTCAAAGGATGAATACAAAGCAAACACCTCTCAAAAGAGATGTCATTCAAAACTTCTTCACTCTCCAACTGTCCATTTTTAATGGGATGTCTCAACACAGCATCACCTATTAGGTACGTTAAGCTGTGGGCTTGTGCCTGCTCTGGATAGATACAAAGGCAAAATAGGGGGTATAAATGACGTGTATTCCCATGTCGCTGCTCATGTATTTGCTTTTTGCTTTTTTTTTTATTGCAACAGAGTGGGGCAAATATATGGAAAATGTCATCACATGTAACAAATTCTGTAATAGTGGGTGAATCACAGGACCAAAGAAGTCTCGTCCTTGTCGCAAAGCCGCTGTCTTCACACACTCTCCAACTCTGAAGAAAATCAGAAGAAAATTCTTTTGTTAGCGAGCCAGGTAAGAACATGTGATACCTAAATAAGACTATTTTGAAGCTGCATTGGGCAAATTATCAACAATAAAACAATATCATGATATGAGACTACATATATCATCTTAGATTCTGGGTATCATAATACCTTAAGCGTTGTCCTTTCCTGGTTTTGAAGGCTGCATGACAGTAAAGTGATGTCATTTTCTAAACTTAAAGGTGGTATTTGTTGATGCTCACAGTGACATTGAGAGGATTTCAATGTAGTGAGTCCCAAGGATACACAGCTGGTCATCTGAATGGGTCCCAGGGATATTTAGTAGGTTCCCAATAAGATTTGTTTTTTGACAAACTGTGTGATATAATATGGTTCTGATTATGGTTAGATGTATGTACACTGAAAATGCTGACTACAGAAAACTTTGCAATTTACCAACAGAATTTACAAAACCACAGACTGTTCGTGTTTTTATATACAGTCTATGTACAAAACAACTGGAGTTGAGCACCAAAGCAATCTCAAAAGTGGGCCTAAAACAAATGCAATATAATTGGGATATTATGTGAAATCCTTACTGTCTAAATTTAACACTTCAACACTGAGAAATAAACTGACTTCCTTTCAAAAAAAATGTTATGTTTTCCTGTCACTTTGAGACTATGAACAGAACAGGTTCTTGTCATCTTGCACCAAATATATGATATTTACAGTATGAAAATGGCGGCTGTCAGTGATCATCTTTTTATCAACACACGGCGCGTCCCCTGGACAGCAGGCGCCATCAGGTCATCATCAGTGTGAGTGAATACAGTATCTTCTGTCACAGATGACACTGTGGCGCAACATTACAGGTATGTCTAAAGTGATATCCTACACATTCATGAATTTGGGTACATTATATGAATCTAAAGAAAATTAGGTTATTGTCCAGCGATCCTCTGGAACTTCATGCTGTGCGGTCAAAACTGCTGCCTCAGGGCACAGAGCAGAAAGCTGGGGATGATGGCGGACAGCCAGGTGTTAGATCTGTTTCGAAGCACCAGAGTAAAAACACCAACACGTCAGGGACAGCATGATAATAACATCCTCAACACAACTTTCACTGTGACGTGGGAAACACATTCAAAGTAAGCAATGTCTCATGACACCAATCAGTCAACAGGTTTTTAATATTCACAACGCAGCCTTTGAGAGAAATAATTCCTGGGATGCAGTGATGGCGAGTTTACTGCGTCCTTTAAGATTTTAATGTGTCAGGGATGCAAGTCACTTACCTATCAACATCACTATGCTCTGGGCAACTACCATAGTAGGTCTATATAACTCGAGAAATTGCAGAGGACGAGCACGATTGGATGGGTCAAACAAAGTTCGGACTTTCACCTGGGAGTCCACTGTTCATGTCCCATGCAAAACCAAAAGTCAAATGAGTTACTATATACTATATCGAGGTAGTGTGGTAGTTGATGTAGTCTACTATGTTAGTGACATTAGTAATATGTGACATATGATTTGTAACGCGCGTTACATGATGTTACATTACGTTAGTAAGAAATGTACTTATTTTTAGCCAGATGATTGTGTTTTTTACCTAACCACATGTTATTGTTGCCTGAATTTAAGGATGTAAACCTAAAAATGAAGTGTTTTGACCGAGGTTCTAAGTTTATTTTAAGACTGTATGCATTTACATTACTGTAACGTTAACCGAGTAACACGTTACTGCCCGAACCTGATGCTTAAATATTATGTATCCACGTGCAACCTTAGGTCAGCTTTGGTGACTAATGTATCTGACAGTGTCTAGATTTGATCATAATAATATGAAAATCCTCCTTTGTAACAAGATCAAAGCAAAATCTTGGGTCTCTGTGGATTTCATATTCACAACAATGGTACCGTCTTCTTTGGCAGTTTTATCATTGTAGAAAAAAAACATCTAATTGCTAACGACCAAAGATCTCTGTGATGTTTCCTGGAAAGAATATATACAATTTAACTCTGGGCTTTGGTTCATCCAATTAACACAACACATAGAATGTTGTGGGAAATTGAAATAGGACCATCTGACATGAGGAAGCTACTACAGCAATCAGTGCTGAGAGTAGCCTGGCAGTAGAAGTCTTGGCAGTAGAATGGTATCTCACCTCATTTCTGCATTGCAGTCAGTTACCTTAAAGCTAAAAGTCTTCCTCCACTTCATACACACATCACTTTTCACTGGATTAAGTAAGCGTGGTCCATAACACTCCATAGCTACTACTTCATGGAGAGCAGATGTTCCTACATGGCTAATTTTCCTGCACCCACTGTGTATTTTTCAGCACCTGAGATGCTGTATGCAGGCTTATTATTCCAAACAAACCAACTCAGGTGAGCTTGCCTCCCACACCACCACAGGCTCTGGCACTGCTGAAGCACACACACACACACACACACACACACACACACACACACACACACACACACACACACACACACACACTCACCACCTCAAACAAATAGACTGTAATGCTGTTACCGCAGGCCCAAATATTGCCAGCTCACACAGCTGATGAAATATTCTCTGTTTACTCTCCTCCAAATGTCCTGCTAAATCCTGCGTGTGTATGTGTGTAGAGAGCGGATCCTGAAATAACACAACGTAGCGAAGGCCGCTACCCAGGGCAAAACAACATTTAGACTAACCCATACACAAACACAAACAAACACACGCGGAGGGGAGACCGTGACATGATTAATATGATCTTCCGTGCTATTGGCTGTTTCCCCTGTAAATATAAAACCAAGGACGCATAGCCTCATTGAAACCCAGGCTTGACTGATATTTCATGTTATTCCAGAATAATGCATCAAGGATGCTATCTCCTTCAAGTTTAGTTCTTTTACCAAGGACATCAAGTCCAATCCAAATCAGAAACCTTTTTGTAAAATTCTCTCTGAATGTGCCGAAAGGTGTTAAAATCTACAAATATGTATTTTAAGAAACACAGTGTTTGTGTTACATTATGCCGACTACAATTCATCTGTATAGCATTATTGGAAAAGAAAACTACAGGGGCTGTTGTGTAAAGGCTACCACTTTAAAACATTAACTGTACTATCAGATTTCTGTGAATAATTTACCTTGTCTGGCATAATGAAACCAATCAGATTATCCCCAAAACCAAGCCAGTCAGCCTTGCAGACAAACTAAAACAGGCAATCAATGTGATTGAAGGGGTATGAATACATCAGAGACTTGGCCTTAGATGCAAATTTCAGAAATTGGGTCTCATACTGGGACTGGAACTGAAGGCTCATTATTAGCTTTTATTACTCTTCTATACATAAGAAATCTCTTTATACTGGAGGGTGTTATATTACAATTTTAACCAGAACCTCTGATTGATAGTTATATATTAGGTAATACTATTTCTTGACGTCTGAGGACACATTCCAGTTTATGAACTTGCATCAATTAGAGGCCTAACCAAGAGAGGAAAGGCCAGAAACCACAGGAGTGATTTACTTAAATGATAATGACACTCTTGGCAGATTAAGACAAACCTAAAAGAGATGGTGATTTACAGCCGAGTTCAGCTTTTTTAGCATTGTCTGAAGAAGCAGCAGTCCTAAAGGAGTGAGAGTCCTGTCTTGAATGATATCAGGCAACTTCTAGCTGAAAGGAGCTGTCAGTGTTGGCAAACAAAGTGCATTGACATCCAGTAGGGATAATTGTGGTGTACAGAACAAGACAGGAGTCTGCAGCCATGTCTGTGGCTCTGTGCTGCGAGCTAAATGCTAACACCAGCAGCTGCCCACAATGCCAATGCCCTCATCATGATGTTTAGCAGGTATAATGATTATGGTGTTCACTGTCTTAGTTTAGCGTGTTAGCATGCTAAATTTTCTAATCAGCACAAAACACAAAGAACAGTTGAGACTCATGGGAATGTATGTCTGCTTGTACATGTCATTGAAATCCCGCCTCCCAGCTTGTTCATTGGCTGTGGAGTTCTGCTGTCACTCACCCTCTCCTGTCACTTGATGTAAGCAGTGAGCAGCATGGCAGAGTTCAAACAAGGCCCCAAGGAATGTGCCGAGCTTTGAAGCCAAGACTTACATAAGAAAGATACATCTTTATATCATTGGACAGTTTTCTTTGAATGTTACAACCCCCACAAAATGACCCTTTTTACCATCAGAATTTGATCTACTCAGTGAAATAACATTTGAAAGTGCCATACAATTAAATAATTTTACTAGTGAGTGCTAAACCAGAAGTAGTCATCTCGTCCAGTGGAAGACTCGAGTGCCTTTGCGCTATGGATCCAACAACGTAGATGCAGTAGCGATCACCTGTGTAATTTTTTAGTGGATATTAATAAGGTATTAATATTACAAATACCATTTAAACTTAAGGTGGCCTACTTGAATAATATAATCAGTTGCTTCTTCTGTCCACTACTCACATTTTACTGCAAAAAAAAAAAAAAAGACTTAAGTGAGATGAACAGACTCAATATTTATCTTATTAGATAACACAGATGGACAAAGTTTTCCTCTCGGGACATTATTTGCAGTTAAAAACAGGTAATAAATCAGAATATACAGCAATATATTTGATTGCAATACTCAGTACATCACAAGAAAATTGCATAATATTGTATCTTGACTAAAGTATTGTGATAATATTGTATCGTGGAGCCTCTGGTGATTCCCACCCCTCGTAATTTACTGTTTTTGGCTTCATGCACCACTGAACAACTCTCATAGGACTGAACAGGGTCCCGCCTCCAATGCTGTATCCAGTTATCGTTATCCATGGTTCAATTGCAGGCACTTGCCCAGGTGTATTGCTTCCCCACGTTTGAGACTGTCCATGCATTATGTCCTAAGGTCTTAGTAAAAATGCTTGTTTGGGAATTACTGAGCATACAGTTAGATGAATAAGACTTGGATTATACTAAACAAGTTGTGTGAGAGTTTGTAAATTAATGTTTTGGTAAGTTATTGTTAAATATTACCCCATTTTACAACAGTTCACCAAGTATTTCCTGTTTTTGGATTCTTCTATCACCACGGGAGCAATCTCAAAACCCAACAGTTTTCGGCTGATGACGATAAAGCCTCCGCTACAATACAAACAGCTAAAATACTGCTACTAAATATATACTAAAACTCCCAGACCTCTGGTGGAGAACCCAAGACCTGAGATATCAAATGGGAACCAGAACATTTCCAAAACCAAAGTCTTGTGCCACCCCCTACAGATTCTGCATACAAGTGTACAAATGCAAATATCTGAATACTATGGGGCAAAACAAAGTCCTCTTCACAAATTCAGAGTGACAAAGTGAGTAGCTAATGTACAAATGATGATTTTAGGAGGTCATGTTCTTGTTAAAATTACAAATGTCCCCCTAATGGTGGCACTAGAGGAAAAGCAAGGGGATCACCAGAGTTAGTGGGATAGATTGTTAGGAAACTATGAATATGTGGTACAAAATGTCATAGTAATCTATCTAATTGCAGAGCTATTTCGGTCTGGACCACAGTGGGGGCCTGCCTAGCTGACATGCTGCTAACATGGCTAAAAATAACAAAAGGACCCATATTTTCCACGCTTGTCAGATGGCAAATGACAATTATCAGCCTCGAACAATTATCAACAAATTACAGAGAAGAAACGGACTATGTACCTCATCACTATCGTGCCACACTGGCTATTAGCTGAGAAATGTTGGATGCCTCAGAGGAGAAAGCTAACAATAAAGCTGGCTCCAATAATGGAAAGCAGCACATTTAACTGCTGATGCAAATGTAAGAAAAACTCAGTTTGTGAACATAAATTTATTTCCTTGGTTTCTAATTTCCTTTTCAATTTACCTGTTTCCAATGCTCCTACTGTTTGGATTATCTGATCTTCCTGCTGAATGATTCTGAAATGATTACTTGAAATGCTTCTAATACGGGGACTCATTGCCAATTACCAAAGTTATTGCAGCTTTGTGAGCTTCCTGAATGGGATCCCTCAACCAAAGCGGGAAATGTGACTGTAAACATGAAATTGGACTTTAATGATTTCAATTCCGCTGTGTTTTCTGTTTATGAATTGTATCCCGTGCTGAATATGTTTATTGTAAAGGTCTATGTGAAGTTTAAAGAGGACGTATAGTATCATCTCTGCTTCACAGGATTAGATAAAAAATCATTTTAAACAAACACATGACAAAACTGAAGTTGAAAACAGTTATCGAACCAGACAAGGCATATGTCATAAAGAGTTAAATGCCTGGGATGATGTTGGGTGTTAAAACTTAGAAGCCATTGAACGGTTCATGGACCGGGCAGAATGCTGATAGTGACGCTGATGCGATATTCCAACTCGTTTGTTTCCAGAGCCATCAGAGTCTTCTCCGTTGAGAAATGACCGACGCAGAAAGGCATTAGGAATCGATTTGAGGACTCTCTACACTTGTGCTTTCTCTCTAATACACACTCTCTACTCCACACGCACGCGTACGTTCATACACAGACTCTTCAGGCGCACCCGCTCTCCCTGAAACCTCCTGCACAAACTCCTGCTTTCTCACACTCTGTGGAAATCAGTCAGCAAAGCCCATTGCTTTGACAGCAGACATATGAGCAGCAGACGCAGAGTGTGCAGGCTTATCAACCATTTAGCAGCCGATGACCTGTGGAGGGAATGGCCCTATCATGATAAAGTGTCTGAACCTTGCACATTCAATTACAGGTCAGAGGGCAGCGGGTACATCAGCATGCAGCATCCATCACCGCCGCTATTGATTGCCCTGCGATAAGTGTGTATGTTGTGTGTGTGTGTGTGTGTGTAAATGTATGTGTGATGGGGTGTGCATACTGCTGGAGGCAGTGAGGGGGTTGTGCTGCTTTGGTGGGCACCATAATTCAACTTAAAAAGGCAGAAATGTTTTCTGCCCAAACTTAAGCAAAAGAAAAATACAAAAGGAACCTCAACGTAAGCAAATTTGGCACAAATGAAAGCAGTGAAACAGCACAATTAGATTTGAGTGAGACGGCCATTGGCAGCCATTGTAGTGAGTGACCTGCCTGTGTTTTTAATTTGTGTAATCCAATTCAGTTGAGTCTGCGGTTGTCATCTTGATTTTATGTGATTGCCTTTTCCCCACAACTTCATTCAAGGTTGATTTTTTTTTTTTTTTTTTTAAATCTGACTTGCACTTGTTTGTAATTTATTTTTTTTCCCGGTGTAACATCATTCAGTTTTATCAGCGCAAATAAGCATTTAAATTGAACAATATCCTCCATGATCTACCTGAAGCGACCCAGCTTTGATAGCGAGCCTAAAGGCAGCCACTGTCAGTTTTGGGGTGTTACTATTTTTTCAATACAGACTCACATTGAAAATCATTTGTAATATCCAATGGCAGCCATTTTTTGTGTTTATTTACAGTCATTTAATCCTTACACGTTGGTGTCAACACTTTCAGTCAACTGTAGTGTTCTTTAAGGACTCAAGACTTTAAGGGGCTGAGACCAAGACATTACTAATGTGAGTCCCACATTGACCAGAGACACTCCTCAAATTGCTCTGAGAGATCCACATTCCCATTAAACACCCTCAAAAAAAAAAACAAATGAAGATTCCTCCTCGTTCACCTCTTTTATACTCACCGGCCAATTCATAAGTTACACCCGTTCAACTGCTCCTTAACGCAAATAGCTAATTGGCCAATCACATGACAGCAACTCAATGCATCTAGGCATGTCGACATGGTCAAGACGACCAAACCAAGCATCAGAATGGGAAAGAAAGGTGATTTAAGTGACTTTGAACATGGCATGGTTGTTGGTGCCAGACAGACTGGTCTGAGTATTACAGAAACTGCTGAAATCTACTGGGATTTTCACACTCAACCATCTCTAGGGTTTATAGAGGATGGTCGAATAAAGAGAAAATACCCAGAAGCAGATGGGCTCCAGCAGCAGGAGACCACACCAGGTGCCACTCTTGTCAGCTACAAACAGATAACTGAGGCTACAGTTCACACAAGCTCACCAAATTTGGACAACAGAAGATTGGAAAAACATCTGTTCTTCTGAGACTCAATATTCTGCTGCTACATTCAGATGGTAGGGTCAGAATTGGGTGAAAACAACATGAAAGCATGGATCCATCCTGCCTTGTATCAACGGTTCAGGCTGGTGGTGGTGGTGTAATGGTGTGGGGGAGATTTTCTTGGCACACTTTGGGCCCGTGTCCATCCCTTTATGACCACAGTGTACCCATCTTCTGATGGCTACTTCCAGCAGGATAACGCACCATGTCACAAAGCTCAAATCATCTCAAACTGGTTTCTTGAACATGACAGTGAGTTCACTGTACTCCAATGGCCTCCACAGTCACCAGATCTCAGTCCAATAGAGCACCTTTGGGATGTGGTGCAACGGGAGATTCACATCATGGATGTGCAGCTGACAAATCTTCAGCAACTGTGTGATGTCATCATGTCAATATGGACCAACATCTCTGAGGAATGTTTCCAGCACCTTGTTGAATCCATGACACAATAAATTAAGACAGTTCTGAAGGCAAAAAGGTACCTAAAAAGTGCCCAGTGAGTGTATGTGTGTATGTACAAGTGTACCAGGTCTTGATAAAATGAGCAAAAGGAATTGCAGAGGAGAATTTAGTGACATCACCACAGTTGTGATCTTGACCGGTCTTGAAATAAGATCCAGAGTCTTCTTTGCCTGAATCCAACACAAGACCTAAGTAAAAATGAGGTAGAGTCCGAGACCTATTAAGTGTTCCTGAGACCAGTATAAGACCAAGACCAATCCCAAGTACTACAACACTGGTCAATTCTTACAATAGACTGGGCCCTAAAGCACTTTCCAACAGTGATACCCTTTGCTCCAACCTCTACCCTGTGTAGACGCTTTACAATAGATGTCTTATGTAGTACGGATGTTAAAAATCCACTAAAGGCCAATACACTGCCTCCACATCCTTCCTGCTCTCCTCATATCTGATAGCTGCACCCATGGCTCACATCTTCAATGCAGCATTTCTCTTCAGCATCATCCCGGAGATATGAAAATCGGAGCCAAGAGTGGAGATAGAGAGTGCACTTCCTGCGTGCCCACTAATCTCCTCTTACTGATCAGCCCACTATCTCACTGCCCTGCACATTATTGTACGTGATAGATTTCAAATTGTTGGCCACATCAGAGGTTGCAGCTCATTTACCGGTTATTGATCACCTATTGTTAGAAAGGTTGGGGATCCCAAATGCATATCAGACACTAATGAAGAAATTACCAAACTGCCTAACATCTGTTCTTCGCTGAAGAACAATAATTCAGCTTACTTCACCTCAGAGCATTTAGTGATTTATATTTTATGTACCAGCAGTGAACTTCATAAATTTGCCCTCAGATGTTCTGCACATATGAAATGTGAGCTAAAGCATTTCTTTCATCCAGGCTGTTTTGTGAGCAAGATTTAAAGTTTGCTCCTTAACTTTTTTTTAAGTTTTTAAAAGTCTTTGTGTGTTCAGCTCTGAGTACTTTTGTACTTCTAACGAGTCTCTCTGGTTTGGGAGTTTCTCTCCTGTGTCCTGTTCTTACTTAAGATATCTGCTTTATTGTATCGTTTCGTATTAGAAGTTGTGTCAAGTTGCTGCTCGAAAACTCAACATTACCTTATTTTGCTGCTTCACAATAAAAGTTTCACGTAAGAAAATAACAACTGACTAAATATATCTGTTACAGAATTCGCGAAACTTTGTTAGCAGCTTTTCTTAAATAAGGCCAGGTCCAATAATAGAGCAGGGATGAAAGTGTAAGCAGAAACAGCCACAGTGAGATGTTGATGAAGAGCTGCAGACAACAAGCTCTTACTGCACCTCTGCAAACAGCTCACCTCCAACAGGTAAACTTATTTTACATTGTGGAAAAACACATGCAACAAATTAACAGGGGACTTTAGGTGTGGATCAGCTTGAAACTGAATTTGTAGCCCATTTTGTAGAAAATACAGAGATATAAATTATGTATCGCAATTCAGCCTGAAAATACCGAGATATGAATTTCTGTCCAGCTCTATGCTCCAGGTGTTATTGAAGAGAGTTTGTAAGGAAACCATAAGTTACCAATGGAAAAAAAGCAGGTGAAAAAAATAAGGGTGTGTGAGAGAGAGAAAGATTGTTGAAAAGCACTCCTAAGCACAGATGTATGGATTTGTCCATGTGGCAGAGCGCCTGTCAGCAGTTTTCTACATCAGCAAATTCCCTGTCCTGCTTCATGGCATGTGAATACGTCACTTCCAGCGACACCGCGGCTCGGACATTTCCTGCCTCATCAGGCCCCATCCTCTCTCTATCACTCCCTCTCTCTCATTAAAAAGCACTCGCACTCAGCATGTTAGCATAAATACATAAATTCATATCTCGCTAGATAAGAGGCTCTCAACATATTTCCTCCCTCCTAAACACACACACACACACACACACACAAACTCACATGTGCTTACACATCTTAAAGGTTTATTCTGAGGCTTTCCTTCCAGGGGAAAAACTCGCAGTAAGAGTTGCTGTTTTCTTTGTCAAGTCCTTCCAGCTCACAACAATCTGTTCCAAAACAATGCTTGAGGAATTGCACATGGAGACGTATGTCTTTGGTAGTGCAGAACTAATCAATATGCCGATGAATACTGAGCTGCAGTGTCAGTGGAGATGAGGGGAAGATAAAGAAGGGATCTAGTGCATTGCCAAATGTTTTGAAGTGGGTATGAAATGGAGGCAAAAAGCAGAAGAAACGGAGGAGAGAGGTGTTTGAGAGATCGGTGTGTGCTCGTGTGCGTGTGTTTATACATACTTTTTTTTTTTTTTTTTTGCACAGCGGTAGTGCCTGAGCTCAGTAGCACTGGAGCATGTATTGTAATCAATACCACTTCAGCCAGAGAGCAAATCAATGAAGGCTGCACTGTAATGGAATGCATGGTCAAGGGAGAAGCAGAGAGATAGAGAGCAAACACAAAAAGATGTGAATGTAGGCCAAGAGAGACGAGAGAGAGGTGGGAAAATGTGAAAAGGAGAATTTGAGGATAAAAAATACATTAACTGAATTAAACAGGAAAATACACCAGGGGAAATAGAGAAAGATGAGTCTGTGGTGGTTGGTAAAAGGAAGAGAGTAAATTTAGGTGTGATGTTGGGGGAAAAAAACAGAGGGACATTTATCAACGTAGGCAAATTTCTGCATAATTGTGCTGCCTTAGTGAGCTTGTTCAAACCCCCTGTGAGGCTTAAGAAAAGCAATACAGGGAAAGTGGCTCCAATGAGAGGAAAATTAACGATAAAGAGAGACAAAAAGAGAAAAGACAAAGAAAGAAAACAGCATTGGAAGCAAGTACACTCTGTTTATTTGCATAAAAATGGAAGAAAGAAAAATGTGTGTGTTTGTGTGTGTGCATGCAGATACATGCTCGGTTTCAGGTAGCTGTCATCTTTCTCCTTTGCTTACGTGACCTGTGAACACAGCTGACAGCAATATGGTGCAGACATGACTCCTGCCCTCACAATTATTGGACTTTATTTGGGGTGTGGTGAACCATAATAGGCACTGTCTTTATTTCCATTGGGACTTTAATGGTAGTTTCACTACTACAACAGTAGTGGAACAACGCGCAGTATTTTAGCTTAAACACCGCAGCTCTCTCAGACCTAACTTGTGTTTTCAAGTTTAATTGTATGGAACGGGCTGTGAAGAAACCCATTGTGGAGCCAGGTGTCGTTGAAACAAAGCATGCACACTCTGCACAACACTTTAGAGATAAATACAGGTACATCACGAAAACCCCACTTACAATGCAACTGTAGCACAAGGGAAATGACAGGCGCTGATATGTTGAGGAAGTGCAGATTACGTCGTATTGCTCAGCCTTGCTCACTAAAGTATAGTCACGGAAAATCTCTCTGCCACTCAAATTTACACTCACACTTTACTGACTAAATGCATCTAACATCTTAACTGCCAGCCACTTAGAAACATGTCAAATCACCGACAACACCCAAAAAAGGCTGGTGTGCCATGCAATGTATTTGTGTATGACTTATACTGAGGTTTAACTTATCTAAAAAAGTGCAACCGTGACATGAATAAACCCCAATGAACCTTAAGTTTAAAGCTGCGCCAACAGACAAAGGCTTAAATTAATGTGTACAATGTGAAAAAGGTTGCTCACCGTGACGAAACCACAGAGAATTACAATCTGACTCTGCGCACACAGCTCTGCTCAGAGTTTTAGCTTCGGTCTACTCATTGTTTTGGTTTTACGCCCCACAACTTTACTATTTGGTTGCAGCTGCAATCATCTGCACTTACAGCAACAGCACACAGCTCCATGCAGCACAAAACACTGTGATACACCTTCTGCCCTGCACCAAACAGCAGACAAAGTTAATGATCAACATATAGTGAAGTCTATAGCAGCTAACGAGACAGATCTTTCCCTCAGGAGTTGGTGGAGACCTAAAACAGAGCTCAGAGGAGTGTTAATATTGAACTATTGAACATTTGTCAAGTGGGCAGAAACATGATACCAACGGAATACTGATGTTGCTCAGTTACAGGTGAAATAGACCTTTTTCACAGCAGGCGATTTGAGATCTCATATAAGGAAAAGCACAGGTGTATGTAACATTAAATAAAGCTGCCCCTGTTGTGTACGCAAGCTTTCTTGAATAGATTACTAGGACACTTAATGGAACTGAGCCATTGTGGATATTACCAGTTTTACCTGTGCTTTACCTCCTATAAAAGTTAAAATGTCTGCTGTAAAAGAGATCCACTGTAAGTAAACTTGTGTTTGTACTGTGTTGACATTTTTCTGCGGCCCCAAAGTGACCATTAAATCCATTCCTGCAGTTGTAAATAAAACTACAGGAGCATCCATTAGGGGTGGGGGGCAAAAAAATCGATTTTTAGATGCATCGAGATTCTGTCTTGAACGATGCAAACATCAATGTGGAAAACTCATAATCGATTTCATTTTATTTTCATTTTTCAAATTACCGTAACTCCTCGACCATTCACGCTTTCGGCGTAATTCAAACGGATTCTGAAAGCTGAGAAGCTGACATTACAGTACATTACGGTAGTGACGTCATTACCTGTGAGTACAGCAGGAGGAGAGTGACGGCTGACGAGGAGAGTGTAAGTTGGAGTGATTTAGCGGTGTTTTAGCGGAGTTTTGAGTTTTAGCTGAGTTTGGGTGGCTTTTCTTTGTAAATAATATTTAGTGTTGTAAATAATAGTATTTGTGGTTTTTTGAGAGCTTTTGAGTTTTTTATGCCATGTTTTTGAGTGTTTTCACCATAGTTTGTAGTTTTGCCATCGTTCTTTTTTTGCAATAGTTCATGTTTTTATAGTCAATAGATATAGTCACTTATAGTTTTGTAAATTCTAGAGGGGAAATGTCGAGGAGGTCAACGAGGGACATGTGAGTCCCGTTGAGATTTGTGGATGAGGAGGATGGACCGAAGGGGACTGGTGGAGTGGAGTCATCTCAACCACAGTAAGTAATACAGTTTGTATGCACTGGATATGTATTCCCAGCTTTATTACAATAATGTTTTTCAATATCTAGTATAAATTTTCTTTTTGGCTCGTTTTAGAATCGAGAATCGTTTTATAATTGAAATTGTTGCCCTCGGAATCAGTAGAAAACCTACAACTACCAGAATGCACTGCACCAGACAAATAAACGCTCTCACTGGTGGGTGACATAATGTGAAAAAACAATATGGCAGCTGGCTGGTAACAAACAATCTTGTTTAACAGTTCAATAGTAAGCTAAGACAGTGGCTCTCAGCCTCGTCTCCTGTCAAGGACCCAAATATTGACACAGGGACCTCCAAGACCAGAATTCTATAGTTTACAACTGTGGTTGAGGAGATAAACACGGAGGCTGGGAAACCAATGATCACAATAGCCACTTTTCTGACTCTTACTCACATTGGGCTCACTTCTACATGCAAACAGCATGTTTCTGGGGACCTCCTGGGACTCCCTCAAGGACCCCAGCAGGTCCCCGGACCCCTGGTGTAGAACCACTGAGCTAAATATGTTCCTGAAAACATTTTAGGCAAGAATACAGGCAACCCAGTAACTGAATCCTGGTTCATTGATGATCAGCACCGCCACCGTTTGATTTCTTTTTGTTTTTTCAACTTCCGTTTTCACACTACAGAAACCAGTATGGTGCCGACTTGCTGGTCAGGTATTACAGCCAAATGGCACACTAAAATATGTTTCTGGAAACATTTTAGGTAAAAAATAGTAACACAGTAAGAGAATCTTGCTTTGCATGTGATCAGCACTGCCTTTTTAGGTTACGGGCATATAAAAACTGAGGAAGTAGTATCTGTAGTTCTAACAGCAGAGCTGGGGAAAATCCGGTTCACGCTGGCAAATAAGCAGGGAGAGCTGGGCGACGGCAAGATGAAGGAAAGTTTACCGTAGTTCATTCTAGGGCTGAAACAATTCTGCGAGTAACTCGAATAATTTGATTACTTAAAAGCTTCCAGGCTTCCTTAAATCCACTACTGTACTCAACTATACGGCGCACTGTGGTTCGCATGGATGGTTATTTCTGTTGCACAATGCACGTATGTTACACTCGCTGTTTATAGCCTATGCACCTGCAACGTGGATGTGAAGCACGGATTGCAAAACTCCACCCCATGGATGAAAATTATTCGGGCCACCAGAGCTCATGACCATGAATATCACAAACAGGATTAGGGACAAGGGACAACCCCGACAGAGGCCAACTCTCACCAAGAATGTGTTTGACTTAAGGCTGAGTACACAGACGCAGCTCTCACTTTGGTCATACAGGGACCGGATGGCTTGTCGCAGTGAGCCCGGCACCCTTCAGTCCCACAGTATCCCCCACAAGACCCTAGAAGGGAAAGGAGGCTCCAACCGATTGTCGAACCTCGGATTCAGGAGGAGCAATGGACCAGCTCTTTACCCAGTACTTGAGTAAATGTTTTCTTTTTACCATCCTGTAGTTCTGTGTATGTGCCCTCAGTCACATGAGGACTCTGACAATTGGTAGATGGCAAACTGCCAGGAATAAAACAACGCAGTGATGAGTCACCAAAGTTAAAACGCTTTCACTCTATGGAAATGAACTAAAGTGTCTCAGACTGCATTAAACACTTATTATTTGTTTGCTGATAGATGGCTGTGTGTGTGTGTGTGTGTGTGTGTGTGTGTAGTGTGGCGCTTTAATGGGGATTGATAATAATGTGTTTGTGTGTGTTTCTTGATGAGCTAGGAGATGAGAGGGTATCTCTCTCAGCTGCATACATATTAATAACAGTTGGGGTGTTTGGAGGGAATACTTCTGCTCGACTATTACAGCTCACATGCATGAATGCACGCACACGCACACATACACACACACACACACACACACACACATAAGGCTGCACACAGTCACGAGTGTTTCTATCTTTACTAGCTCTATGTCTCTTTCTTGCACATGCACCCACATAAAGATGCATAAACACAGCAGCTACTTTCCCTCCCTCTCACACTCACTCTCTCTCTCACACACACACACACACACACACTTGTATCTGCTCTCTCTGGGTCTGATAAACTTGCTTATGACAGCTAATAACTCCCCTATTCCCTCTGGTCTTAATTAGGGCCAGTTATTACAGAATGTTTGATGCTCTCTTTCTCTCTCTGTCTATTGCTCTCTTTCTCTCCCCCTCTCCTCTCCCTCTGTATTCCTTCTCTCCCTCCTTCTCACACTGTTGCACAGCTTGATTCCTGCGTCTTGTTGAGAGTGAAATGTGGAGAGAAGGGAGGCAGGATGACTTCGCCAACTCCTCTCCGCCTCACTGTTGGGGGTCCGAGCATCCAGTCTACATCTCACACGCGTATACGCATACAAACTACACACACAATTACTATTCCCTGCGTCTTTCTGTTTTGCATTTAGGTATATTGGCTTATTTTGGCTCCATGCAATTTGTAGAGGGGTTTTTTTTTTTTTTTTTGCAGCTCAAAGCTGAAAACGGTACGATGAACGGGGGGTAGAAAGTGGGCATGAACTGGACTTGAACCCACAACATGACTTTTGTCAGGAGTGCGTCTTTCATCTCCCGAAACTTAATTTTGAAGGGAAAAAAAAGGAGTTTTTCCTCATTGACATTCATAAATGTTTTCATGTTATCCAGCCCACTTTCAAAGTGTTTCACAGGCTCAGGGTCATAAAACTTGTTTAAACACACAAAGGATGACATTACATTTAATTTAAAAATAAATAAATAAATAAATCAAATAGCTAAAGTTAAGAATTAAGAGGTTTTCAAAGATGCTGTGGTACCTGCTAATCCTGATTAACCAAGAATCCCTAAAATGGGTGAAATAATGCAAGTCACAGTCAACAGGTTTAACCAGTGGAAGGAGTTCACAACATATTTTTTTGTTAATCATGATTGAGATGTCACATCCTGAAAGACTGTAGAATTGCACTCAGGGATTTTTTGAGTTTGTTGAACTAGAGTGTCAGTGGAAAATTGCACTTTAAAATGTAGCTATCATTCCTTTTTAATTGATTCCTTTTGCATTCAGGTCAGTGTTCAATTAGTTGTATTTGAGCAGAGTACTGAAAGCAGCAGAAAGGCAGAACTGAGAAAGCTTTAATATGTAATCATTTAATGCAAATTGAACATTGCAAGCTCAGCTGATCTCAAACAGCCCAATCAACTGATGGAGCAGCTGATGGAAGGGTGTTAGCTGATAGATCACATGATGCCCTTCTGTGCAACCAATTGGCAAATCTCATTCATTGCTCTGGCCTGCCTACTGTTGCTGCATCCTCTGCAAGCTGCTTTGCAACCTGCCTCCACCCCAGCTCCTCCTTTTCATGCTGTGTCGGACTTATCAGTGTCATTTCTGTTTGCCATTAAGGCTGCTCTGTTCTGTTTCCAGGGGGGCTTTGCTGCTGCTCTCCTTTCCATGTGGGCGCATGGAAGGGCAGGGAGGTTTGCTCTCTGTGCCTTAAGACTTTCCATGTAGGTGCATGGAAGGGCGGAGAGGTGTGCTTAGGCTTTCAGCATGGGCCTAGGAAAGGCAGAGGCCCCAGAACAGAGCCATACTGCCAACTATAATACTCCAAATGGACATAAAGTTTCCTCTGACAAAAGTGGTCCTGACTGAAGTAATAATATTGCAATATTCAACATTGTTACTGTGTATTTTCCTAATATCGAGCAGCCCTACCCCTTGGTAATGAAGTGTTTTATGCAGGACGCCATAATTTGGATTCATATTACCGTTTTAAATGATAAGACCGGATAATCAACTCGACAACTAGTCTTTAATCTAACAAAGAGCTCTTATTTGGTTTCAAAGTTTACAAAACAAATACATTTAGACAGCCTATACATCAGTCATATGTCGGTGATAGCATCAGCTCATGAACATCGCTTTTAGAATAAAATCATATATACATACAATAGTAACGCAAAACATGAACAAAGTCAGTGGTCAAGCTCAGATGTGTTGACTGCTACATGCTTGCAATTCACAGGCCAGTATTTGCCCTACCATTATATTAGGGGGCACTGTATTGTATAAAAAGCAACAAAGTCTGTACAAACAGTTTTGATGGTGATAGTAATATATGTTTTAGCAGTACCAAAGTAATATAACTCATTACCAACAAGATTTCAGGTTATATTATTACACTTCCAATGTCACGTAACACGTGTTTGCACATCTGGATCACGCTGCACTATGTATGATCATGTTCAGTGTGTTTCAGTGTCACCACTTCATCATTTCATCCTATTAGACATTTGTGTGAAATGTTTTCATAATTAGCACATACATTCTTGGCCAAAAACATGCATTGTGAGGTCGCAGTGACCTCTGACCCCCTAAAGTCTAAAGTCTAATAAATTTGCTTGAGTAGATGTTCGTGCCAAATTTGAGGTATTTTCCTAAAGGCATTTGTGAGATACCTTGTTCATAAGAATAGTAGGGACGTACACACAGACAACCTGAAAGCTGTCAGCAGTGCAGAGGCCTCATAAAATGATTGAGAGTCTATGTCCAATGTTGACCAAGGACAGTTATTGAATTACATCTCAGACTAAGAACCTCTTAGATTTTACTTTTTTAAAATGATGATCTGATAAAGATGTTTTAAGGAGCCTTTATATGAAGCTCACTCTTTCCTCTCCACTACCCATAAGACTCCAACTTATTTAAACCACTCAATATTTGATACAATGCCCCCAGTGTATGGCACAGTGAAAAAGCAGAATACAGAAGAAAGAAAAGGAAGAAAAATCTCGAGGCTGCAGGGAAAATTAGCGAGGACAAGGGTCTGAACCAGTGGTAGTTTGATTTGATGAGCGAGTGACCTCATGTATTATGCAGAAATTATCTTTGGTCCCAACATGATGTCATGATCTGAGAAAGGAGCATGTAGTGAGACTCCAAACATCAAATATTCATCATACACACACATATTCACACACCATCTTTCAGCATGTTAATTGGCTGTTTTGATTGGAGTAGTCTTGAGTTGAACAGATGACTCAGATTCCTACTTACACCACAAACTGACAGCATAATTTGGAAGAAGGTTTTCCTTACAACAGCTATTTGTTCAAACAGCGTGTTGTTTTATGGCTTCCTTTATACAGTGACCAAGTTGTTGTGTTTGTTGTAAACTGTTGTAGCCAATTTTTTTGTGAAGTGATAGCCAGGATGTCTGTCTTTTTATGACACGTTCCTCTGTGGCTGCAAACTGTTTTGCCATTAAGTTTGATTTGGCAGTCAACATCGGTTGACCAGATGGCACAGCTGAGCAATAAACAACTGAACATCAATGATGCTGAAATAGTTACATTATTGTGACTTTTGTCACCAGAGCTATAACCTTTCCGGGACAAAGCCTGTAGCCAAATTTATATAGAAAATCATGTACCATAATCAGTTTATCTTCAGTGCAGAATAAAACATTTAAACAATGTCACACAATGAATTTTGAAAGGCAAGTTAAGTCAAAAAATGCATGAAGGGATGATGAATATTCAGACAGAGCTTACACATTTCACAGCATAATTGTATCACATATAGGCTACGGAGGAAAGACAGCTGCCTCAAGAACACCAGCCAAGGTTAAAGTTGTATTGTTTTCTTCTCTATATAAGTTACCTTCTCTCATGTGTCCTATTGAAACTGTGCTCCTCCAAAATATGAGCACAGGGGTCATTTTTCCAAGCAGAAATTAGGACCCATATTTGTGTTTAATGTTAGCCACTGACCTTTAATAGTCATAGCCTTAAGCCTCCTACAGACTGTTAGATTTTAGCAGACTTCTAAGTTTAGTGCAAGCTACACTGTGCAACATGGAGCTAATAATCTTGGGTACATCATCAGGTTTGAAGTATGCAGACTGTGCGATGACAATGCCTTCTGAATCACAGGCTTCACCATGATGCAATAGCTTCCCCTACAGAGTGCATAAGGATGCTGCAGGGTAACTGCCTCTCCAAATGTGAAGCACAACATAGAGGGTCACATTATTAAATAACCTAAAGTTTTGTGGGTACTATGTCTGTGTATGTTTGTTAGCTGCTAGGCTGCTCACCTGGCAGCTGCAACTCTGCCGCCATTTCCTTACATGCTTAGTCTTTCTTTATGCGACCATGGTTAGAGCTGGAGGAAACATCATACAGGCTTCTGCTGCCACATCTCCACAAGGTTTTCCTCTTTGCTGGAATCAAAAACATTTCTTTTAGCGCGTTTTGTCTCCATGGTGAGCTGCTAGTCATCCGTTTGGGTTGAGCGATAGTGCATCACTTTGTGCTGCATTCCTATTGGTTGGTTGGTAGATCATAACAGCAGTCACACAATGAGATGGTTATGTCAAATTTCTGACACTATGACAACTTAATCCCAGGCTGTCTTTGATCGCAAGACCGTGACAACAGCCATTCATGAACCTCTCTCTCTGTGCGATGTAGGACCACTGTTTTAGAGCCACGACCAAAAATATCGCTATGTTTCTTTAACGTTGGTCATCTTTCATCTGAAACAGCCCAACATTTGCACAGTGTGTACTTGGTTTTAGGGCAGGAGGGAGAGTAGGACTTTCAACCAGTAGGCCACCGTTTGTGTCCCGTGGGAAATCAAAAGTCAACACTAATTTATTTTTAACAATTTAACACAGTATGTGGTAGCATGGTGCATGACATATCACGTGACATATATGATGTATCTGACGTAAGTCACATGAGGTATGTCGCATCATATTACCATCGTAGCAACCATACTTATTTTTAGCCGGACCATGACCTCTTTTCTAAACCTAACCTAGAAGTTTTGGTTGGTGCGACCATTTCAAAACATGAGCACGTGTTGCACGTGTTAATCACTGCGGTCATTAACAGCCATACATGAGCTATTCTGTCATCCACCACTAGGGCCGCTAATTTAGGAAACGCTCCTGTGGGTTATATTCAGAGGGTAGAAACATACAACCTAATTAGCGTTAACAGTTGAAGGACTTGTTGGTCCTAATCCTTTATTTCAGAGTTAGTTCAACTATTAGTCTCCGAACACTTTATTTGAATTTCGTTTTGAAAAACTTTGCCAGAAGATGGGAAAACTTTTTTGTTTTTGTTTTGTGTGGTTATTTTTTTTTGCAATCTAACAGGGTTATTTTATGATGGATGAAGCATGCAGTCCCATGCTTCATTTTTTAATAAGTCAGAATGGCTTCACAGTCCACCCAGCTTACTTTATCCAAGAGCGCAACCCGTCTGCCAACAACATAAAAATGTGGGTCTTGTTCATTTGAGCTGACAGGAAAGCTAGGCTCTCTAAAGGGTTTTGCAGAAGGGGGAAAAATCTATACAGTACTCTGGGCTGTGGTGTCTCTTTCCCAGTTTGCCAATTCAGTGGTTTTAATTTCTGCGTTAAAGTTGAAAGTGTCAATTAGAGTGTCCGGGGATATCATTAGTGCTCGCTCAGTCTTTTCCATAGTTGCAGGGTAAACTGAATGACTTGTAATTGTGTGTCATGGCAGTCGACGAGATTGTAAGCTGTGATCCAGACCGATCATGGCACAGTGGGTTATAGCCCACATTAAGGGCGACAGGCGGGGCTCAATTTGAGAGGGGGGTTCAAGGGGATAACTGTTGATGCAGCAGAGACTTATCTGGATCAGATACAACTGGGATGCAATATTTCTTGCTAGCTGTTCAGTGTTGTGCTGCTGTACATTCAGTTGCATTCACATGGCACTGACAGCCCTGTCCTGTGGAGTTAAGTTGAGAAATGGGTTATATTTATGGGAATCACTGCATGTTTGTTAAATGCTGCAGCTGCTCACAAGTTGCGCAGTGATGTATGAAACAAGCCCAGCGTGTACTATCTTTGTGTGGATGGGTTGCATTTCAATTGGGAAAAAAAAAAAAAACACAGCAGGTTTGCACCTAAATAAGACTTTATTTATACTTTTTGGGGGAATCAATCCAATTGGCCCTGGTGGAGTTCAAAACCAGTAACTTCTTGCTGTGAGATGATACCTAGCAACTGAACCACCAGGTGAGAGGTTTGTAAAATAACAACCTACATATCCAGTATGATCTATTGGGCAACATCCTAAAAGTGTCTCTACAGAGTATGTAAGCTAGCTCTAAAATTGATTTTTCAAGCAAAATCTACAGATTCCATACCCAGCTTTTCCTATAACCATCAAACCGTATTCTTGCACAACATTACAAAGTGTGTAGTGTACAGGTTGTAAGTATCAGACAGTTTGTAAACCATTGACTCTGCTCAGAGAGTCTGTCCTTGAATAGGTGACAAGGCACATCCCTGGCAGAGCCCGATGTCCACTGCAGGGAATGCAGACACAGCTCTGACTGCAGTTACACAAGGACTCGCTGGCTCATAGTAATGGCCCAGGTAGCCTCATACACCCACAGTACATCCACAAGGTTCCCCTAAGGGGTATGTTCAGAGGCCTTCTCCAAGTCCACAAAACACATGTAGACTGAATGGGCAAACTCCCATAACCCCCAGTGTAAACACTGTCCACTGTTCCACAACAGAATCTAAATGGGTCCCTGTGAATCCAAGGTTTGACGAGTGGCCTGAGTCTTCTTTCCAGCACCTTGGCATGACCTTTGCAACATAGGCTGAGTACATTCTCTGGCCCCTTGTCCTAAAAACAGGAACAACTACTTTGGTCTGCTAGTCCACAGGTACTGTTCTCCACCTCCACGTTCACACCAATGTTTGGGGACTCACAAAAAAGCTGCATTGTGCAATGACAACTATAAAACATCCTAAACCTCCCATTAAGGCACTATACAGGGCACCACCACTGCCTGAGAAACGCCCTCAGTAGGGCCCCTTGAAGCCAGGGCATGACAGCTGGATACCGTTAGTTAGGACAGGGCCTCAATGGGCTTCTTTGCCTGGGGCTCCCCAGAGTTTAGATCGCTACTGTCCACCTCCACGCAACATACACGACCCAAGTGTCTGGAGCCTTCTTCATGTCAGGGTGAATCTCACACACCCCAGGTGCCTTGCCACTGCACATCTTTTTAACTATCTCATTGACCTTCGTGAGACAGAAGACAAGGCCTTTCCTGAGCCCTCCAGCTTTCCCCCTCCCCACACGATGTGTCATTAGGGTTCAGAAGTGTTCCTTCCACCAGCCGACAACATCCTCAGTCCAGCAGTCAGTTTGGGAGGGTTCTGTGTTTTTTAAATTATTGTTTTCTGTGTTTAAAGTGTCATTGTGTCACAGTTGTGTTTCACAAACAGTAATCATAATAAGTTGTAGCAATCTATTGGTGAGGCGTGTGATAAACTGTCGATATATGGGTGTAATAAAGGACAGATGATGCTTGGTTAGTGGATAGATGGACTGTGACCTTATGCTACTGCACTGTATGTTAATCACCATAAACATTTCATTCATAGTAGTAACACTGTGTGACTGTCTGTTACCATAACTTTCATTGACAGCAAACATACTCACACACACACTCAAACTCATGCTCATGAATCTCTCAGACTTAGGCTTGGATGGCTCATTGACTTGCCATTAAAAGAAAGAGCCTTCATTAGTTAGGATGTCCCTCCTCAAAGGATACCAACTGTGCAAATTTGTGTGTGTGCGTGTGTGCTTCTGAGAATTGTTGTGTGAGACATATGCATCTAACCATTCAACCGGTCTCCAGCACAACACGCACCCGCGAAGGCGTATTCATTAGCAGGAGGGGTGCCATTCCCCGGCACTTGGAAACTCAGCGGAGCGTTCATGGCTGTGGCTGGATGTAGAAAATAAAAACATATTGGGACAGATTCAGATGAACAGAATGGAAGAATGCAAGCGGAACATTAAAGAGCATTCCAGAACAGAGCGTTAGCGAGAGACAATCAGCTCCGGTCAGGGACAAACAGGATCGGAAATGAATTCAGGCAGAAAGCTCAGGCATTTTCCGGGCTAGAAATTTTACAACAGCAAGGACGAATAATGACAGAAATTATGTTCAGTGGCTTGGACATAATATAATGGTAAGTAAGCTTCTATGTCAAGGAGTGATTCTCGCCGCTTTCAGCTCTCAGACTGAGAACGGCGGTCATCAGTCATCACTTTAACATGTATTGCCTTGTAGTAGCTATAATATATTTAGATTAGTCTCACCTGTTTTCATTGATAGAAAAAAAATAGGATTACCGCCTTGTGTTTGTATGCCTCTGCAAGAACGCATCAAGTTGCAGTCTTTGAAAACATGGATGCTTAACACGTATCTTCAATCCTCCCACATGCAGCACAGAAGATCCATACAATCACCACAGTTTTAAAGTGGGCAGCGTAACCAATTAGCATCTGACCAAATGTCCCCCCCTTCTGTTCCTGAGTTATGAAGTTGCATGATGGCAAGAAAGTGTTTTTGCAGAACATTATGATGTCACAGTGAAGCTGACCGTTGACCTTTAGGATATAAAATGTCATCATTTCATCATTATATCTTATTAGACATTCATGTGAAATTTTGTCATGATGGGCCAATGAATTCTTAGGTTATGTTCAAAAACATCTCTTGTGAGGTCACAGTGACCTTTGACCTTCAACCATCAAATTCTAATCAGTCCATTCTTGGGTACAAGTGGATGTTTGTGCCAAATCTGAAAATTCTCTCAAGGACTTCTTGAGATATTGTGATTGAAGGAATGAGCCGGATGAAAGATGACTGAGGCTACAATTCGCAATACTGGAAAAACGTTGCCTGGTCTGATGAGTCTGGATTTCTGCTGCCACATTCAGATGGTAGGGGCAGAATTTGGCGTAAACAACATGAAAGCATGGATCCATCTTGCCTTGTATCAACGGTTCAGAGTGGTGGTGGTGGTGTAATGGTGTGGGGGAGATTTTCTTGGCACACTTTGGGCCCCTTAGTACCAACTGAGCATGGTTTAAACACCACAGCCTACCTGAGTATTGTTGCTGACCATGTCCATCCCTTTATGACCACCAAAAGCCAACAAATCTGCAGCAACTGTGTAATGCTATCATGTCAATATGGACCAAAATCTGAGGAATGTTTCCAGTGCCGTGTTCAATCTTCGCCGCGAAGAATTACGGCAGTTCTGAAGGCAAAAGGGGTCCAATCCAGTGCTAGCGAGGTGTACCTTTGTCAGCCTACAAAAGCACATACAGTTGCATTGATCTCATCAAACCTGTGGTTACTGTGGTAACAGGAGTTGTGATTTAACAGATAACACTCTTTAAGCAGCTACTTTGTCATAAGCACAGTCAGAAACAGAGGACCAACTGGTGTATCTGTGCAACCAAACAAACCCACATTACTTTAATAAAGCCAGTCAATAATAATTGCAGCCACCATCTCATTTCATGCTGTGCACAGTGTGACTAGTTGTCCACTTAACAGCGGGAGGCAGTAAGAAAGAGCTGGTTATCTTACTGAGAAGTTGGGGGGGGCGGGGTGCAGCCTGTTGCCTGCAACTCTCCATTCATTACATTCCTTTCTGCAATATCTGAAACTGCTCTGCTGTCAGTAAATGCTAGAATGACTTGTCTTGTTTTGTAGATGCTTCACAGTAAAATTCAACCAAGTTTAGCCAGTAGGCTGCATTTAATGTGTTGGCAGGAAGAAATGTTTCATTTGCATTAAAATAAAGTAACTTAACATTGTTGTAATTATTGAATGTGAATACACTGAATGGCTACTACAAAAAAAATCCTCGCCAACAATAGCATTAGTTTTTCTAGTCTGAGCAACTTTAAGCCTGCACATTAAACTCTGATTGGTCGACTGTTTCTCCAATTGACAAGCCGCTGATGGCTAACACATCAGACCTATTTAAATCACTGGATATATCAGAGAACTGGTGGTGTTTCAGAGGTCTGTAATCAGCCTTATGTCAGCCAAAGCCTGCTGTTCAAGATAATTAAACCCAAATTAAAGTGATATAGTTCTGTGATGGCAATGCACAATATTTTTAACCCTCACTTGACCAACTCTGCAGGACGTCTGATGATGTGTGATCACAAGTTAGAGTGGGAGTCTTTCCTTTCTCTGCCATCCATCCCATGAATGCAGTGTTATGCTGAGGAGCCATCTCTGCTTTTTAGTGCTCACTTCACACACATGTAACCTTGTAGAATGTAAATTGTGGGCAGAACCTTGGTATAATTAAACAGCTGCATATTTAAACAGTGTTAAAAGAGAGATGCCAGAGCAAGAGGAACAGATAAAGATAAGCACACGAACCACCACCAGTGCATAAAGATTACAATCTCTATGTCTCCCCTCACACCCCTCATCAAAACCAAGCTCAGTATAATGATACTGAAGCTCAGGATTAGTCAAGAGGACAATACTTCCAGCGGGCCAGGGTGACTTATGTTTAGACGCCCTGAAACGTGGCTGTTAAAGAATAAGTGGATCGTTGCAGTGGCAGATGTTAAAGCATGAGTCGTCCAGCAGCAGCATGTGCTATCGATGTGGATGATGATCAGGTTACATTAAATTTGACAGATGCATTTAGAGATGGTGATGCTATAATAGAGACACCTGCACTGTGGTTATGCTTTACTTGAGTTAATGTGTGTCAAGATGTGCTTTCAGGTTAACGAACTTTCACTGTCACTGATGTGACTGTTGTGACACCAGCATTAAATGAGGGTTCTCTCTGGTACCCACTTCTGCACTACTAAAGCTTCTAAAAAGACCTCCTTCATATGAAAAATCATGATTATGATATGGATTGCAACTCATAACCCACATGTCTTGACTAAAAATATGAAGATGATAATGTGGTTGTTGCTGGGGTTTATGCCAAACAAGCATGTTCCCTTGTGTCTGGAATATGGGCTGCTCCCTAATTCAGCCAAATGTCTGTCAACCAGAAAGGTCGTTAGTCGGCAAGATTTCATTGGTCGCTTAGTCGCAGGAAAAAAAGAAAACATGAAACTCTATTTGGAGCTGTGCCTTGTCAAAAAATATCAAAACCTAAATGACTGGACCATGTGGGAATTTAATATTAATATATGTTGTGACACTTTTATCCTATCAAAAAATTACAGCTCCTGGGATTTGGATATGGCACTTTTGACCATATTGTGATTTTGATTATATTTAATTAACTGTGCAGCACTACTTCAGACTTCACTACACAACAGGTGGATTTAGTTCATGTAGTTCATAATTAGAAGGCAGATAAAAGAGCTGGAAACTGTAAAGTCTAGGAATGATTAAGATAAGAGCTTAGCCACTTCTGTGACATCCATAGATCAAGGCAATAATAACAGTGACTCTCCTGTTTTTCTGCAGTGATTTGGAGGGAAATAATATTGCAATTATAAATTCCCCAATCACAGATTTACAACCATAAAACACAACACATAACAAGATGCAGTCAAGTCTTCAGAGTGTACTTGTCCTGAACATATTGCGCAATTAGTTTTGAGATAATTAACACAGCAATTTGACACGCAGCCACTTACACAACATGTAATGAAAAGCAAGTAAACAGTAGTGTTACACATGCCTGTATGTACACACAAACACAAACAGCAACGTTAAAAATGAACCCCACCACCACCACTTCAGACACAGGCACAGGGGGATACGGTAAAACTAAACAAACCTTCGAAGTTTTTAAAAGTAATAACTCCTTGAACTTGAGACAACAAAACAAAGCAGCCCAACCACTAAATGTGCAAATGAAAGTGGCGCTCTCCTTGGACAACAACCTTTTAACGAAACAGCTGTCCACAGCTGATCCTGAAACAGCCACAGCTCGCCTTGTTAGTGAGCAGACCCTGGCTGTTTGATCATGACCTCAAACACTGACAATGCCAACGACAAGCCGCAAGTGTTCTTAGTATAGAGCAGAGTGACCAAGTGAATCCAGGTGGATCTCTTTTTGTTTTAACCTTAAATCCACTTTAATAATCAGGGGGAGAAGTGGGCAAAGTACAAGAGACGGGATAAATAAGGATTAAAGCTACAAAGACATGGACTGTGCACAAGTGAGTATTAGGGAAAGGCTTCTGACAATTTTGCACATCAAGATTAAGTTCCCCCATCGGGGCATTTAGCCAGCATTACAGCTGCAGCAACCGCTACTCTTTAAAAGTGGTCAGGCCTGAGTGCAACCTGTGTCTCAGAAAGCAATTCACCCTCTGCTGTGGCCTCTTAACTAAAAAGATGTGCATTCAGTGTAATGTATATCTCTCCACCTCCTGCAAGTGTACACACAATTTTTTCCTCATTCATTTTACCTACAGGAGTCAATCAGTATATTGAAATGTAAGTTACGGGTATATTCATATTTACAACTTCTGAGTTTGACTTCAAGTTTTACTAATCAATATCTATATTGTGGCAGATAGCTGCAGAATGCTTCACCAGTCATGCAGGGACAACACATTCTCACATATCTACTGTATGTCTGGTCATTGACTTTCCACCTCCAGATACAACGTGCAAGGTATCCTGGGTGTGTTGGTTGACCTTCTGGGACACCGTGCCAAGTTCTGAGTGTTACATGCATTGCCTTCTTTCAAAATACATACAGTTTACCGTTTACATACAGTTTGGTTTTTTTCAAAATAAATGCACTACGTTGGTACAACAACGCAAATTGGCTTTGGGTTCAGGAAAAAAAATAACAGGGTTTGGCTTTATAACCTTACAGGACGTGAACACCACTCTCCTGGGTGAAAGTCAGTGTGTGTTTGACACATTGACTTTCACCCCCCTGCCCATCCCACTCAGACTTTGGCCACATTAACTTTGTTCTTGTCCGACAGCATTTCCCCAACACCAAAGGGCACCATTAAACTATAATGGCAACAGACTGCATTGCACACGGACATTAAACGATGGCTTTTTTTGTCAGTGTCTGCTGCTGCAAGTCACTGCCCATGCACCAGATTTCAATGACTTCGGAGTGAGAGCGAGATGGCAGGGACGTATATCCCCAGCCGGACATGAAGTGGGAAGGGTTGTGTTAAATCAAGCATTAAGAAGCTGATTAGAGGGTACAGTTCCAGTGTGTCTAAGCTATTGTTATTCATTTTGAGGTATTTACATTCATTTTTGGCTGGAATGTAGCAGGGGCATTAAATTGGTCTTTAAGAATCCATTATCAGTCGACCTCTAATTTATATATTAACAATGGATCTAATGACTGTGTCATGTAAATGGATTCCTCCTAGTGACGAATAGGGACGTTCCTAACAACAAATTTCCCAGATGTTTAAACAGATGTTTTAATTTAAACTAGCTAACAAGAGTAAAAGTTTAATCTATAAGGTTAATAAACATTGTCCAACAAATTTTGCATCTGTTAAAAGAGTCATATCAAATCATACATTGCATTTTTCAATAACCAAAAAAAAAAAAACACAGCAACTCACAAAACAAAAGTTAACAAATAACATTTAATTACTGAGTATTCAACATCTCAAATCACCTCCATTCAAAAACACACTCATTTGATAACTCTCTTAAACATGAGAGTACACACAAATTCACACACATACATACACACAAACAAACAACCAGGCTTCTTAGGATCTCCCGTTTGCCCAAAAGCACCTCTCTCATTCAGCCTAGCAAGAAGACATCTAACTGGAGCTCGTGTGTTAGACTCAGATATGCTTTGCACGCTTTAAGTCCGCAGACTGGTACCGGTGTGGATGTGCATGCAGTTCCATCTATGAGAGAGCATATGTATGTTTGTGTTTGTGTATGTGTGTGTGACAGAGAGAAAGAGAGAGACATTGATGATCAGAGCTGGTTAGTCTCGCATGTCAATCCAAACTACTCCCATTTCCTCTGGGTATCTTTTAATATTAAGTTTAACCAACTACCATTTCTGGTTCGCACTAGTGAAGGTAGCAACATTTAATCGACTATGTGACTAATCGCGCACATGGAGAGTGACAAACTTACAGAGAATTATTACCCAACCCTGCATTTCCCTTTAGCTGCACTGAGCTACTCGGCATCTTTCAGCTCATTGTTGTGGTCCCTCTGGCCCACAACTTTAATGTTGTTGTTCTCTTCTCATCAGCTCCATTTGCAGTCACAGCAGGCGGCAAAAAAAGCTCTGAGAAACTCACTGTACACTACCTGCCCATCACCAAACAGTACACACACAAAGCTGGAAAACATAGCCGAGCATTAAGCAGCTTAGGAACTGGACTCTTTCTTCCAGGATATGTTAATGCTGTGCGGTTTGAACACTGCATTGCTGTTTATTAGCATATTTATCAATGTAGCTATATCCACATTTGGATCACTGTTTGCACCTTTAACAGTAACTCTCTAAGACCACCATGTAGAAAGTCTTTGATGCTTTTGGTTAACAATCAAATCATTGCTGTTGTTTCATCAACTGTTATTGAATCAGTCTAAATACTTAAATCTTGTTCATTCTTTTTATCTTCACTAAACTTCTCTTGTGTTTGCCAGCTCAAATTAAGCAGCATTCTCTCGTCCTATGTTAACAGCCTTTTCTATTTCTTCTCTACCCTCAGCAGATTCACTCTTATTTAGAGTTCATCCACTTTTTGATTTCCTTGTCCTTTCTTTTGACGGTTTAACTTGTGTCGTAGCTAAACTGCATCCTTCCTCCAACATTGTTAGTATTTAAAAAGGATGATTGAGAAACTGGCAAAGAGGAAATGTGTTTGTGACAAACTAGGCTACAGTCTTTCGATGCAGCCTGCTGTCAGTGGAGCATGGTGCAAGAAAATTTTCAGCTCAAACTGCACATAACCCATGATACAATATTTTCACAATACTTAGGTCACGATACCATATCACTGCAATATGCAAGTCAAATTTATTGTAATATATTACCTTTTTTCCCCAACTAAAATTATTACCCCAAAGGAAAACTTTGTCAACATCAGTTTTTTACATCTTTGTTTCTGCCAAATGCTGCTTACTGAGACCTCTGCTGACCTCACCAGGGACAAAAAAAAGAAAAGAAAACATCAGCACCTTTGGATTTATATTCTAGCACCAAAAGTTGTATTAAAAAAAGTATTTGCAAAAAATCAATAATGTCTATAATAAAAGATCGATACTTGGTGACCACGATTGATTTCCCCCAACTCCTGGTGACTTTTTTGATGTAGCAATTTACCCTTCATACGTGTAAGTCATGCAGTGCACATTAGTCTGTGTTTCTTCATATGTGATTGAAATGTACTGTAATAAACTATTGCCAAGAAATTATGTTCAGCGGGTTCAAAGAATAAATGTTCCTTATCACATGCTGCCATGCATGTCATCCATCTCATTATCATTTGCATTTTCCTCGGATGTGAGTTTGCTCTTTCTCCAAATGGTCTCCGTGCTGAGTGGGTGGATGAGCCTCGTGAATTTGCTCTTAAAATGCTATCAGAGCTCTCCTTAATTATTTCCACTGCAGCCTCCGTAATTCTCAAGCAGAAGAGGCAGAGAGAAGTGTAGAAAAAGAGAAGGAACATGACCCCCGGGACAAATGTTGACAGATGGCATCTGTGTTTGGCCATTTGTGGTGGATTCCTCTTAGATTTTTGTTTCACAGATTACAAACATGACAGATTGGCATGGCTTTAAAGTAATAGCTCAGGATTTTTGGAAACACACTTACTTGCTCCCTTGTAAAGAGTTAGATGAGAAGATCAATATCACTCTCCCATCAGTGTGTTACTCATGGGTCTAGAGCTGGAAGCTGATGAGCGTCAGTGTTTTCCCTATGACTGGACAGGTCTGGCAGGCCTCTGGGCCAATAGGAGCCCCCTCTAGGCCATAAAAAATTTTAATACCAAAACCAACACCAAATATCTGTTCCAGTGTTTCCTCTTTATTCGTTCTGCAGTGGAGCTGCATCTAAACTGTTGGTAGGCTGCTGGTTACAAAGAGGACTGGTCGTGAACAACACGCTAACATGCTGACAGATTGTGTGTTTTGGTTCTATTAGCTGAGCTGGACCAGAGAATGTTTCGTCAAACAGATCAGTGATGTTGTTTTGCACTCACTGGTCTCTGTGTTAATGAAAACTCAACCCCAGGCAAAAGTGACATACACTCACCGGCCACTTTATTAGGTTCACCTGTTGAACTGCTCCGTAGCTAATCAGCAAATCACGAAGCAGCAACTCAATGCATTTAGGCATGTAGACATGGTCAAGACGACCTGATGAAGTTCAAACCGAGCATCAGAATGAGGAAGGAAGGTGATATAAGTGACTTTGAACGTGGCATGGTTGTTGGTCTGAGTATTCTACTGGGATTTTCACACACAACCATCTCTAGGGTTTACAGAGGATGGTCCCAAAAAGAGAAAATATCCAGTGAGCAGCAGTTCTCTGGGTGAAAATGCCTTGTTGATGCCAGAGGTCAGAGGAGAATGGCCAGACTGGTTCAAGATGATAGAAAGGCAACAGCAACTCAAATAACCACTGGTTACAACCAAGGTCTGCAGAAGACCATCTCTGAACCAACAACACGTCCAACCTTGAAGCAGATGGGCTACAGCAGCAGAAGACCACACCAGGTGCCACTCCTGTCAGCTAACAACAGGAAACTGAGGCTACAGTTCACACAGGCTCACCAAAACTGGACAATAGAAGATTGGAAAAACGTTGCCTGGTCTGATGAGTCTGGATTTCTGCTGCCACATTCAGATGGTAGGGTCAGCATTGGGTGTCAACAACATGAAAGCATGGACTTTCTTGGCACACTTTGGGCCCCTTAGGACCAACTGAGCATGGTTTAAACACCACAGCCTACCTGAGTATTGTTGCTGACCGTGTCCATCCCTTTATGACCACAGTGTACCCATCTTCTGATGGCTACTTCCAGCAGGATAACGCACCATGTCACAAAGCTCAAATCATCTCAAACTGGTTTCTTGAACATGACTATGAGTTCACTGTACTCCAATGGCCTCCACAGTCACCAGATCTCAGTCCAATGGAGCACCTTTGGGATGTGGTGGAACGGGAGATTCACATCATGGATCTGCAGAAACTGTGTGACGCTATCATGTCAATATGGACCAAAAAGGAATGTTTCCAGCACCGTGATGACTCTGTTACCAAGAATTAAGGCAGTTCTGAAGGCAAAAGGGGTCCAACCAGGTGCTAGCAAGGTGTATAAAGTGGCCGGTGACTGTATTCATTTTTAGCTAAGTGTGGTGCAGGGGAACTAATCTGTAATATAAGTGCTTAGTTGTGATATTGTTACAACATCAGAGTGGTACCGATCTCCTCAGTTACCTCTCGGCAAGAAAGTTTAAATCATTTCCCAAAGTGTCTGATTATTTCCTTAAGAACATGGATGCACTATGGGGCAATAGCAAATTACATGCATCATGGGAATTAATAATAAAAAGGGCTGATTCTACTTTGTTTGCCTTGATAGAGTGCAGGCTAATTGAATATCGAGGGTAATGGGTGAAGTGGGGTAAAGTGTTAAAAAGGTGCGTAATTCAATTTTGTCATTAGTCTGCTAGCCAAACTATAGCTTCTGCAGCTTATGCTAACAACCCTGCCAACATTATTTCCTGTCCTGTCAGCGTTTTGCCACAGCATGTCAGTATAATTGACCTTTCCACTTTGGCCAGTGACTCTGAAGCCTGCAGAGTACATCATTTTGAGCACACACAGTCTTCAGCAACACACTAATCCTTCATAATGAATTGTTGTTTGTGCATACAGTACATACGAGGGCAGTTTGACCTTTGTCGTTGTAGTGGTGATGGACGCACGAGCAAATAAATAATAGATAGAGAGCAAATTGAAGATGTGCTTCCAGTCGTTTACAGAAATGATGTGTTCCCTGACTCCTCACGTCAATGCACACACTAACACACACACAAACAGGTGCACACAGGACCACTCTCAGTGTACAGCATATCTGTTGTCCTCCCGCACATGGACTGTGCAGTTCATCTCCATATACCAAGAATTCTAACCAGCAACACACTCTTTTAGTCTATGTTTCTGCAAGTCTGCGAGCAAGTCGGTACTGTTGGCACCTGCAGTAAAGTGCGTACTTCAAATATACACAGTATCACATGGATTCCCTGCCACTATCGATGCTGGGTGACTCAAAACATGTCTGTAGAGAAAAACAATTCATCTACATGCACTCTGAATGAACCCCATCCCTCTCTCTGAGCTCCTTCCTCAACATTTTCCCTTTGAAAACACTAAATGGGCAAATGAGACGACTGCAGGGACGAGAACCGCCAAGAACTGTCAGGAAAAAAAAAAGTGAGTGGAGCATGTTCACATTTGATTGCACAAAAAATCTCTCTTTCATCTCATTTTAGATAAAAATTACAGCAATGCTGGACCCCTAAATACATGACATCATATCTCATTGCCTTGGTTACTCAGTTGCCCCGTTTCCATGGTGTCTCATGGGGAAGCGATTTCAAAAGCGGATTTGATTGGTTGCTGGGACTGTTTCCCTCTGTGCTGCTAATTAACAGTCTCATGGCTTCCCTCAGGTCTGTAGTGAAGTTAGTGGGACAACAGGCTTTCATACTGAAATACACACACACACACACACACACACACACACACAAAAGCGTGCACAGAAAACACATCCACACAAATATGTTCTCACACACATACACGCACTTGGCACTGTGTGTGCCATCAGCAGGACAGCTGCACTGTTGTGCTTTTATCGTGTGAGTTCAACTTAAACACAACTGTCTCCCTCTTCCTCTCTGTAGTTTATGTGTGGTGTTTTTCTCCCTTTGTGTGTCATCACTTCCCCCCTGCCTTACTTAGGGATGTAATCAGGGAAACAACACAAAAACAAAGAGGAAAAAAGCAGGGAAGCCAACTCCCATTGCAAATTTATGGAAACTGAACGTCGCAAAATAATACAATCCTGGAAAATAAAAGCTCCTCTGTCTTTTGCACAGCTTCACCCTGTTGTTTCATTTAATGATAGCTGCAACCTGCTTCTCTTCATCCGCCCATCTTTCCCCTCTTACTCACTTTTTCCCCACAACTCCCCATCCACCTTCCTCTGTCCGTCACTCTCCTCTTCCCTGCCTCTCCTGTACTCTGCTCCTCTCCTCCTCTTTGTAACTGCATTAACCCTGGACTGTCTATTTCCACCTCTCGTGCTACTGTGGGCTAAATTAAAGATGCAGCTCATGTTTCCAGAAACATACAATACTCTGGTGGCATTGGACTCTGCAGCATGTGTAGGAAACATTAATAAGCGAGGGGACATGATGCAGCCATGTGTGGATGTTATATTAAGGCACAGGTTTATAATCAATACACACACTTACAAATACCTGGGATTGCCAGGAAATGTTTAGATAAATGGAGAAAAATACAATTCTGTCCAACTGTCCAGTTTCTTTTAAGGAGCAGTTCAACAAATATGAAGCTAAGTGAACATCCGATCAGCTATCAAGGAATTTCTTGGCCAGGCACCGTCTGGTAAGATGCATAGAGCTCTATGTGGATTCATGACAGAAAGTTTGTGTATGCACAAAAGCAGAAATACATATGTCAGATTTATGAAGCTGCGTGAACGCCTGATTCTGTTTTATAAATCTCAATCGTTGAGCCTCATATCACGCCCACAGTTTGTCATAAATGGAAGCAGAAACACCCGATACTTGTGCCCTTCCACCATTCATCAGACCTGTCAGCAGAAACTATGGTCCATAAAGTGCAATTTCACCAACTGTGTTGCACCCAAACCCCTAACCTTTCTCCAGTGGTGCCAAAACAGCTGTCATTACACACGGCTGTGGATATTTGTAGCATCCATGCGACTAATTTATCATGTTTCTGCAAAACATCATTCATTCTTTTCCATTACTTCTTATCCTGGCCTGCCAGCCAACACGGGTCACGGGAGGCCTGGAGCCTATCCCAGCTGACATCGGGCGAAAGGCGGGGTACACCCTGGACAGTTTGCCAGACTATCACAGGGCTGGCACATAGAGACAGACAACCATTCACACAAAACATCCTTGAAAAAAAAATGTTATCTGTCTCTGAACTTTTCAAAATTCTTCTTATCCTATCACCCGCAGCTCTCTCAGCTAAACCCGTGTGTGCGCTTGGTCCGAAGAATGTATGAGGTGCACACATTCTCACCTCACGTTGTCCTTAAACATCAGTCAATGTGTAGGAAAAGGCGCACCAATGATTTCTGTGCACACAAATTATTTATGCATCGGCCCCTGGAGTCTTTGTGTCTTCATATTTACTATACAGACATGAACATTTACCTCATTTAACTTATTCCTGTGTGAATCTTTTAAATATATGTATGTACATCTACAGCTGAAGCAATATATTGATTTGAATTAAATAAACCTGTGAACTCATTAAAACCTTGTTCTACTGTCTGTTTAATGCTCAGTATTTACAGACAGTCACATCCTAAAATATGTATGACCTTCCTCTGATAACCAATAACCTCATTAGCATCTATTAGTGTCAGCTTGATGCAGTGTTGGATTTCAGAACGAACCCTTCCCCGACATTAAAGGCAGAGCTCAATCTCACAAACAAGATCTCAGAAGCCTTTTTTCCCCTCTGATGCACTCCCTTGCATCATGCCCTCCTTCAAATCAGTGTTTATAAGGATCTTATAAAAAATAAACTGCCATTCTCTGAGGGTGCACATGATGAAACAGATCATTGTCAGGTATGATGGGATTCATATTCTGAATCAATAAGGGCTCGTACATCAGGGCACAACAGCTTCTAACACTCGGAACTCTGTATGCTGCGGGTGGTGCATTCAAGGTCCTGACTTTTGACTCTTTCAAAAGGAGAGAGGCGGGCAGGTTAGGTGAGGGGAAAGTGGTGTGAGTGAGAGGTGAAATTTAAAGGAACTCTGTAACATTCAGAGCATTAATATAGCAACGAATAACCATTTACTATGTGAAGATATAGTCAGACTTGCCAACTTGGCGACTTTCTCACTAGATTTAAAGACAACTTCATTTCTAAACGGCAACTAGCAACACATTTAACAACTTATTCAGACCATTGGAGAAAGAGAGTGACACACATTCAAATATGTTATGTTCTATTTAGGATTGGGTCCCGAAGGTCAGTGCTTATATGGAACCAGTACCTATACAACCGATACCTACCGGACCGAAACAAAATGCACATTACGGTGCCTCCTTGCCTCTGACTAGGGCGGGTGGGAGTGGTGGCGGATGAGCCCAACAAACACTGAATTTCACTTCTGAGAGCGGTGTTCACGCCTCGTAAGATTATAAAGCCAAACCCTGTTCTTTATTCCTGAACCTAACCATGTGTTTTTTGTTGCCTAAACCCATCCGCAAGTGTTAGTTGTTGGAAGAAAAAAAAATACCTGTGTTCATTTTGAAAGAGACTGTATGTAAACAGTGAATGTCCTGGGAAAACAGAGTGTATTATGAAAGAAAAAAATGCATGTAAGAGGCAGAACTTGTCACGGCTTCCTCCAATTAGCAATAATTCGCAGAGGCCATCAGCACAGGGATCTCTATCAGCAGGCAGCAACAACTAGCAAAGCACTCCACTGCTTTTGTCAAAGCCAGAGAGAGGCCACAACCGCGCACAAACCCAACAGGGGGACCTCTGGCAACAGCCCGGGACTGGCAGCTGAAGGTCGATCTGGTGAGACAGCTCAAACTCCCAGACACCATAGCTGTAATCACGCTCAGGCCTGACGTGGTTCTCGTGTTGGAATCAACAAGGCAGGTGGTCCTGCTGGAATTGACCTGATGGGAGAGGCGTTTGAGAGGAAGAAGGCCAAGTACGAGGAGCTTGCTGATGAATGCCAAAGCAATGGATGGATCTCTCCCTCCTTTCAAATGTAGCATCCATATACTGCTGTCTCCAACATCCTGAAGTGAGGTCGATTCCACCGTCTACCTGTCTACATGGCTTGTCCTGCACATTCCCAGAATAAAAGATGGCGGAGAGCAGTATGCCTGTGCATAATTTTGAGCGAACAGACGATAGTTTTCACAAGCTGTACAAACATATGGATGGGGGGTTAGACAAAGGGGTAAGAGAGAGCAAGATCCAGAGAGGCCGGACGGACAGACGGTAAGAGATGTACAGCAGGTTAGGGAGATAATAAAGACATGAGGAAAAGTGAGACAGCAAAAAGGATGGAGGCAAGGAGGGGGATGTTTATCCTCCCCATGATCATGTAGCCGTCTGTCTCTCATTTAGCCCAAGGTTCTGATTAAGTCGTTTGTGTTTAAAGAGGAGGAAGCCTCTAATTCCCCTCCTTTCATCTAATTTAATTATGTGCTGACATTCTCCCTTTCTTCCTTAGAAGGATAAAAAGCAGCTTAAGCTTTTATGTGGAGCTTTAATGACAGCGGCGAGGAAACTTTACTCGCTGATTGCTTAGCCTTAAGTGTGTTTAGCCTTAACACAGTGCTGCACCAAACACAGTTGTAAATACGCTCTCGCAGACACACGCACCATATCCCACACAGCCGTCCCACACAGGCGCACGGGTGGCTTGTATACACGCTTTTCACACACACACAGTGAAAGTCTTTTTATGTTTAACTAAAGTTCAGGCAGGGAGCTAGAAACACGGCGCTCTGTTTAACATGCAGCTGCATTACTGCCTTTGGGTGCGCTCACGCTGTTGTGTTTTGAAGTTGCTGGCATGGTGGATCAGTGGTTAGCATGGTTGCCTTACAGCGAGCAGGTTGGCTGGGGTTCTTCTGTTTGGAGTTTGCATGTTTTACATTTGTTTTTGTGGATTTCAACCCACAGTTCAAATCAAAATAGAGGTAAAGTGAATGAGAAAATGTAAATTACCTAGAGATGTGAGTGTTTCTGTGTGTTTGCATTTTTGCAGCCCCAAACAGCAACACAAACAGCCCCACAAAATGTACACAGTAAACAGAATCATATCAGAATACAGTGCGATAAAACATATAAAACACCAAATAAGAGAGGGTCTCAAAGGCTCTTTTCAGCGGGGGTAAATACTATAAAAGCCCCGGCTACTAGAATGTTCTGGTAATCTCATGTAGAAAACATAAATGGCTTGCAGCAGGACTTATAAAAACTGCAATCTCTCTGCAGTGTGCACCCTGCCTCTCACCCAGTACATACTGGGATAGGCCCCAGCTGTGGGATAAGTGGTTTAAAAAGGTTTAAGGGGAGGAAAAAAAAAACATTTCAGTCAGCTCGCTGCGGATTTATTATGAAGAAAGAAGCTTTCAAAGCTTTTTATAAAGCTGCGCTGCGAAAAATTCAAAAACTCAGTCGATGCTGTGCAATGTTTCTAAAAAACATCAAGAATGAGGCTATATCAACAATAGCATTATATTCCTGCATATGTCTTAGATGGATGAGTTACTACTTGTTCTGGTGTGCTGCACATTGGCCAACTGTCATAATTTCTGTTGAGTTTCCTTAAAGTTACCCCAGTGTAGGTACAGTAGAAAAGCATTATCAGACTATCCAGAAATAAATTAATAAATAAATAAATCTGTAAGCCTTTCTGGCAAAGATAATTAGGACAGCAAACAGAATTTAGATACAAACACTCACGTGAACTAGCAAACGCTTGCATTTTCACAGACCCGCACACACACGTTCACAGGGAGCTTCGTTAATACTCTGGGCATGTCTACACTTCACAAAAATAATCATCCCATTCCCATCAAAAAGTAAGTTTAGAGACATTCATCAAACTACTGTACAGCATCGGCGTAACAGCCCTCAGCAAGAAGTGTATTGTAAGAATCAGCTGTATAAACAGCGCTACATGGGTGGGGCCCAGCCAAATCAGCAGAAATATCTTTAATTAGGATGAGGGCTATGGGTATAGTCACACAGACAAACAAACAAGCCATTAATCACCTCATTGGCAGTCTCACACACACATTCTTTAAGAGGGAGACTAGGTGTGTGTGTGTGAGAGGACAAAGTCAGAAAGTGAGAGCAACAGTCAGAGGCAGAAAAAGAAGAAAAGAGAGGAATTTTAATAAAGACGATGAAATTATGGAAAGACACATTTAAAGAAGCCATGAAGAAGAGAGGGACAGTGAAAGGTCAAAGTGTTATAGTGACAAAGGAGGGACTATAGGGCTGCCCCCTAATAGTCGACCAAACGTTAGTCAATCTTACTCTTCAGGGACAACAAACCTGCGGGCTCGCCTGCGAGCGTACCACCCAGCTGAGGCAGCGGAGGCAGAGGCACCACAGACGAGCATAGCAGCGCCAAGTGTACAGCCTCGTTTGACTGCGTATTATTCACCATACTCAGCAGGCCCCTTGTCAGACGCTCATAAAAAAGACCATCACCGACAAGATAGCAAGATTTATATCTAAGGATATGCGGTCCATTGGTGTTATTTCTGGAGAGGGGTTTCAGGACCTCATGATGGATCTAGAGCCACGATATAAAATTCCCAGTCGCACCACAATCTCAGCACACATAGTGCAGCTGTATGACACCACAAGGGAAAACATAAAGACTATTTCAAAGGACAAAACATTCGCTCTTACAACAGACGGGTTGTGGTGTTAAAGGGGAGCGGGCGGGGGGGGGGTTTAACGGCTCATTTTAAATTTGTTCGACCTTGATTTTTTTTAAAAAGTGACAGCCCTACTACACACTTATAAATAGCGCCTAGAAGAAGATCAGCTCTGCACTCAGGATTTCAGGTAAATAGGCTATACGATGCTTGTTAGGGTTGCTTAGCAACCTCAGACACAACCTGCTGCTGCGCTCTTGAAAGCTGGCACAAAAAATGCACAAAAGTAGCACGCAGCCCCTGACCTTGCGTTTTTCAGGTGGTTAAAGATGCAGCATGTGTACGGCCCCTAATTTCCAGGGCTGGTACCTGCGGTTATTCCACAGGCTAGTTAATAACATGTCGGGCAGGAAATCCAAAGTGTTGGATCATTTTGAGAAGGTGAAGGACGAACCCAAGGTGATATGTAAACTCATCTTCATTGGTCGACTACAAATATGACGTATCATCTGAAACATGGAAGTAGCTACATGCCCATTAGCCCACAGCGTCATTAACAGGCGGCTCGCTCAGTGTGTGACGTGCACTTGTAGATAAATAGGCCTATATTAATGAAGGTTCATTAGTACGGTTTTGTATTTCTCTGTAATGTAGCACAGTGTTAATGTTACTGATACTATTCTTTCTCACACCTTCAACTCAAACCATTGTGTTGCCCCGCCCAAAATATGTCATTTTAAAATCAAATTAATACCATAAACATGAGGGTGACTAGTCGACTAATGGCCCTAAATTATGACTATTGGTGGACTACGAAATCTCTTAATCGCTGGCAGCCCTACAGGGGACAAAGGCAGTGAGAGTGGGTGGTTAAATAATCAATAAAAGTCAGAGAAATGTAACAGAATAATAGAAGACGTGAAAAAAGAGGAGTGAATACATTTCAGTATCATGCAGCTGCACGTGTTCATATGTTATATAGACCAACATTCATCATCATCATCATGAGGAAGTTAATGAAGCACAGTAGCTTATGGGCAGGATCCCTATCTGTGTGGATGGCACATTATTCACAGTACAGCACTGCCTCACATACACCACTGTTTCTATGTGAGACACTGTCATACGTACAGTATATATAAAAGACCTGCCAGCCAGCATTTACAGGTATTTACATCAACAGCTAACTAACCCCTGAATCCCTTCAGGCACAGCGGCACAACATTCCTGCTGCGATTCGGACATACTTTGTGATTCCACCAGATGTGCTGCACCACATTTCATGAGCGTCCCCTAAGAATCCTAGAGGCGGCTCTCTGCTCTGCTCTGGAGCTGCAACATGTCATTGATTAGTTGTCAACTATTAATTTAATTGCTGACTAATTTGATAAGCAACTGATTGGTTTGAGTAGAAAAAAACGTACTCCTATTACAGCACACTGAATATCTTTGTGTTGTGGACAAAACAAGACAATTGAGGACATTATCTTAGGCTTTGGGAAACTGATCATTTTAGATTTTATAGACCAAACAACTAATTTATTAATGTCTCAAAAGCACGCTAAGGCTTTTGAAAAACTGTGGGAGCAGACAAAATTCAATGCAAAAGTACATTTGTGCTCAAAAACAGCAACAGGTATAAACTTGAGTCGTTGATATGGAACAATGACAGCCTCCTATGCAGCAGCTCTTCCCTCACATCTCAATCTCAATTCTTAAAATCTGACCAAAAATGGACATGTGAATACTGGAGTCACAAGATGATGATTTTATCAGCTTACAGCATTATATATTGGCATCACATGACCTGACCTACTTTGGAAATATAGGTGCATTCCCAGTCTTCTTGCTTACCACATTCCTGAGTTGGCTAGCTGCCTCCGTCGAAATCCCTCCCATCCCAAGTCGTCACATATCGCCGCTTTGTCGGTGGCCTCTCATGTCTTATCACACGTCAGGAATCCTTCTGCGTCTGCTGCTGATGTTCCAGGACAGCCGCTACCAAATGCAGGGACATCAACAGAAGCACATGGTTAGGTTAAGAAAGAAAAAATCATGGTTTGACTCCATGGTTGGACCCATCCACCACCCCTCCCGCACACCCTATAGGGACTTTCCAGCTCCTTGTATTACGTCATTATAGGCAGTATTTCAACCTCAGGCCGTCCAGTGGCATATCATACCACTGCAACAGGTGCTGTCCCGCCACGTTGTAAACTGACATCGGCCCAAAAAAAACAATCAGATCTAGAGTAATCAAACAGATGCCCTATCTTTGATCGAAAACAAATACTTTTGCAGAAAGGTTATGTATTTGCAGCGATGATTCTCTTCTACATCCACTTAGAAGTCATTAGAGGTGGGGGAAAAATCGATACAGCATACAATCGCAATATTTTGCCTGTCAATATTGTACCTACACAGACACCAAGTATCAGTCTTTTATTATACATTAATAATTTTTGCAAAGACACTTTTTAATACAACTTTTGGAACTAGGCTAATAAAGCCAGTTGCCTTTTCGGTCCACTAGATGGTGCTGATGGGTTTTTGTTTTTTTTTGTCCCTGGTAAGGTCAGCAAAGGTCTCAGTCAGTAGCATTTGGCAGGAAGTTGATCTAAACAAAGATGGAGGCACCGGAGAAACAAATCAGAAACGCGCCACTGGAGTTTAAATCAAACATCTGGACTTTTGGGGATTTTTTTAACACAGAAGGAAAGAATCACTTGGATATGACACATGTGCAAGCAGTGTCATATGAGAATAAAACACTGCGAATACTACGAACAAAGACAGTATTATCTGCTGACGACCAAGCTCACGCTAAACCCGCCCTGCCGAAAAGTCAACATGGACGCATTTACCAAAATTACCACAAAACTACCATCCAACTCTGAGAGAGTGATGAAAATAACACAGTCCATCACCTACTTCAGTTGCAAAGATATGCATCCACACAGCGCTGTCGAAAATAAAGGCTTTTGCTACATGCTAAAAACACTGGAATCCAGGTATGTGACTCCGTCCCGGCAGCCATATCCAAGCTCTACAAAGAGGTGAAGCATAAAGTTGAGGAGTCTTTGAGTACAGCAGAAAGGGTGGTGTTACCTTGTGACACCTGGACTTCAAGGTCAGTGGATTCATACATGACTATAACGGCACATTTTCTCACAGAGGACTGACGACTGCTGTCTCACCTTCTCCAAACTGGCATGTTCTCCAAACATACAACGCTTCTAACATGGGAGTTGCCATTCAGTCAGCGGGATGCCTGCATGTGAAGTGTTTCGCTCACACACTTAATCCGGCCTTGCAGAAGGCATTAAATCTGCCAGCAGTTCAGTTTGTCAGATATATGCAGCATTTCTGACAGGTTTTATGACGGTGTTGGTCAGTCTGTCTGCTTTGCATCATATTTTCCTGCAATAAAAATGACTGAAGTCAGATGAACAGGCTGAAAACTTTGTCAACGACGGTTTTACCACAGAAGATAAAGTTTTCCTTTGTTGAAATAATTTACAGCTGGAAACAAAAGGTAATAAATCACAATTTATTGCACTTAATTATATCGCAATATCACAATAATATCATATTGTGACCTCAGTATCGTGATAATATTGTATCGTGGGTCCTCTGACCACTCCTTTAAGTCGTAAAAAACAATGGTTCAGAACTTGAGAAGCATCGCATTTTAAGTTTTCTTTGGTATCAAAGTAATCCAGCAGTAGTTGTCTGCGCATCCATAGGTCCAACACTACCAGGAAGTGACTTACACTACTTTGATTGGCAAATATCCTGACTGCGTACTGTTTTTGCACAAAATTCAAACATAACACTGACAAAAAAACTGGATTGACAAGAAGCTCCTCCCACATAAGAAAAAAAACTTCTCATTTTAAAAGACAAGGATGTTGCTTCAAACAGGATTTAAATTTCAGGAGCAACTTTGCTGAAAAACAGCAGGTAATTATGGCTTTAATCACTGCAAGCGTTGGGGGTGAAAAATTACCCACATACACACTCCAGACAGGCTTAATCATATGCAAATAAACAACATAGTATGCACACAAAATTTACTGCACTGCAAAATCATCTTAATGCAGCATGCCCGTGCTTCTCCAGCATTAAAAAAAATACTCCTCTTCCTCCATCCAATACATTTTTAACTCTAACAATGTGACAAACAAAAACACATCACCCTCTGTATTCTGAAGATTGTAAAATGTCGTCCTAAAAACTGCATATTTTTATAATTGAACCACAGATAGGCGGGACACACACGCGCACACACGCTGTACAGAGGAGAGGGACTAGAAGTCTAATGGGACCTGAACAAGGGATTTCTAACGAGGAGTTCTAACAGGTGTTTCTCATTAAAGCTGGAAGAAATGAATCTAGTGCAGGGAGAGGCAGAGGGAGAGCCGAGTGTGAAGAGTGAAGGGGAGAGGAGAGAAGCAAACGATGAGCTGATATATTCCCGTGTTATTCATTAGTGTCTTACAGGCTGCTGATATTAATGATTCACTGTCCATAAGATTTCCCACCCTCGCTACACACACACACACACACACACGCACACACACACACACTTGTAGAAAACAAGCTCAGGCTCACAACCACCTTCTACTTCGCTCTTCTCTCCTCTACTCTCTGGCCTCTTGCGTTCTGTCAGCTCAAAAACAGACTTGTCTTTTAATCTCTGTCTTTTTTTTGTTTTTTTGTTCATCTAATTTCGCCTCATATGCCCCTCTGTCTTTTGTTTTTTGGCGATTCTGCTGCCTCTCTTTTATGGTTGTCTCTTGCTTAATGGTATTCCTGCCATCTGTGGGTGAGTGTGTGTGCATCTGTTAATCCACAGCAGGAGTGGGTCAAGAATAGACTGTAATTGATGGAACTGCAACCAACAGGTTACCAAAAACACGCCGCTGTGAGCAACTAAAAGCACATACGAGCGCACGCCTACGCCCACCCTTACCGTCTACCTGGCATGTGTTCTTTCCTCCCATGGCTGGACATTTTACATCTACCCTTTACCTGTCCTAATTAACCAGCTGGACCGATTCGTCACCTCGGGAACTGCTCCGATTAACCCTCAACGCCCCAAACTTGCCTTCTTTCCCCCCAAACCCCCTCGCCAGCTCCTGTTCCTCACCCACCGCTGGCAACACTTCACTACACATCAATGCCTCGGCTCCATTAAGCGTTATAGTGGACTGTGCCAAAGCCCACGTGCAAAAGAAGGAGGAGGAGGAGGATGAAGAAGGGGGGGCTCTCATTAAACACAATAGGCCCCGACAGAATCAATTACAGTGATGTATCGATTTGTCAGCGGGTCCCGGTGGCTCAGTCAGGGCTCCTGGACCTGCCGCCGAGCAGGAGGGAGCGGGGACAAATGGAGGGATTAAAGGGAGAAAGGAATGGAGAGGTGGACAGATGAAAGGACAGCGATGGAGGTAGACGTACAGGACGGGGAAATTCTCGAGAGGAAGGAGAGATGGAATTGGAAAGGGCGCATTGGTGAGGAAGTGGGGAGGACTTAAGAGGTGGAAATGGTTGAAGGAGGTGGAATAAGAAAAGCAAGGTGGAGAGAAGAGGCAGACGGAGGGAGGGAGAGAGCGGAATATACCTGTAAATGGAGGGAGGTGGGAAAAAGAGTGGAAACACATCTCCGTATCAACCTACCAAGCGTTCTCACAACGAGTGCCGCCTCATTTCTTTCATGTCCTCCGCTCACCTTTCTTTAATTTCTATCCTCCACCTCCTCAACCTCTTGTTCTTTGTGTTCTCCCACTTCATCTCCCTCTCTCCTCCCCTCCATTATAACTTTCTCCACCTGAACTTTCCATCCAGGGCGTACTGTACTTCCATCTTCAGCGTGTGGGGGTCATTTAAGCTCAGACAGGGCTATAACCTTGAAAGTAATATCGAGCCGCAACTAAGTTAAAGCCGTGTAGGCTGCAACATGCGAGGACGCCGCAGGGACGTGGCCGGGGAGACATAATAATACTGTATGTCCACGAAACGGGGATTTGTGTTGATTAAAGTAAGAGAAATGTGGAATCCTTTGGGTTCTGGTGTAATAAAACTTTATAGCCGGCTTGAGACAGTTTTATCTATCCATCCATCTATACTGTGAGATAACTGATGCCTTTGGTGTATTTCTATAAGCATATACGTGGCATTCATACGTGCACAACCATTATTATCTTTTGCTATTTGCCAAAGTCATCTCACACCTGTGTTACACTTTGCTGCTGCGTCTATTCAGAGCCAGGGAATAATAGGGCAGACACATACGGCAGCCCGCACAAACTAAGTAGCTACGAGGCTTTTTATGTTTCACAGATGACAGACAGCACGTATTCTCCTTCCCCTGTAATGAGGCAGCAGGGCTCCAATAGACAACATGGGACATGATTAGATGGCACATTCACAGCAAATATGCCTCCAACTTGACAACCATAGAAGGAAACGAGCCAGTCATTCATGCGGCGGCGTAGATGGCGTGCTTAAAAAGGCGTACAGGTAGAATGACGGTGCGCGATTCGCTCACGGTGTGTTGTCAGGGTCGAGGGTAATCATGTTGTTGTTGAGCAGTAAAGACAAGCACGGCAAGCTGAGCAGAAGTGCGTTCTCTGTGTCTGTAATGACGGACATAATACTAGAATGGGAGGGTAGGATATTTTCTGCCATTTTGATTATCATAATAGGCCTTTCATGTTTTTTCTTATCTCACCTGTAAATGCTCAAATACAGATGTGGGTGTTTCATAACCACAGTGATGGCTGAATTACACTGCTCTTTTTGTCTGCTGCAGCTGTCAAAATGAGAGGATCCTGTGCTCCTGTGAGCCAAAAATCAAAAGTTGTTTCATAAAGTCACCCCTTAAAGCAGTTAGGTCAGTTTTCTATGCAGATGAATTTGTTTCTTTATTATTTGTGAGCAGTTTGACCATCTGTGTGTAAATGTGTAAATGTAAATGTGTGCCTTGTTGATGCCAGAGGTCAGAGGAGAATGGCCAGACTGGTTCAAGATGATAGAAAGGCAACAGGAAGTCAAATAACCACTGGTTACAACCAAGGTCTGCAGAAGACCATCTCTGAACCAACAACACGTCCAACCTTGAAGCAGATGGGCTACAGCAGCAGAAGACCACACCAGGTGCCACTCCTGTCAGCTAACAACAGGAAACTGAGGCTACAGTTCACACAGGCTCACCAACACTGGACAATAGAAGATTGGAAAAACGTTGCCTGGTCTGATGAGTCTGGATTTCTGCTGCCACATTCAGATGGTAGGGTCAGAATTTGGTGTAAACAACATGAAAGCATGGACTTTCTTGGCACACTTTGGGCCCCTTAGCACCAACTGAGCATGGTTTAAACACCACAGCCTACCTGAGTATTGCTGCTGACCGTGTCCATCCCTTTATGACCACAGTGTACCCATCTTCTGATGGCTACTTCCAGCAGGATAACGCACCATGTCACAAAGCTCAAATCATCTCCAACATGACAATGAGTTCACTGTACTCCAATGGCCTCCACAGTCACCAGTCCAGCCGACAAATCTGCAGCAACTGTGTGATGTCATCATGTCATTATGGACCAAAATCTCTGATGCTCACGCAAATAATATTGAGACAAATCTATCTCTATAGTTTCTATCATACATAACCCACATTAGCTTTCCCGGTGTAAACTCCTTTTATCTTACCTACAGACAACAGGTAGTCTCACCTTAGTTTGTTGAAGGAACCACCAAACAAGCCTTGACTGGAGAAAGAGCACTGCTAAAGTCAGTTTGCGAGCTAGTTGCTAATTAGCTGCTCAGCTGCAGCTCATTAAACAGCATGTAAACGTACCTGCATGTGTGACGTCAGTCCGTCAGACGCTGGTGTGGCCTTGAGTCCTCTCCACAGGTGATAACCACCTGCTGACAGCCCATGACCTGTGGACTACAGTGTAGCCTTCACCTGTAGTTCCCTTCCGGTGCGCACCTGCCATTTTAACAGACATGGCACCCGTCTGCAGCAGCTGACAGGGAAAGGAACATCATTTCCTTCATTTTTAATTAATACAAAATAAAGAAAAAAAGAACAAAATATATTAATAAATCACGTTATTATTTTTTACTGCCAAAAAACGAGTGAAAAAACAACAACATCTTAGTTGTAGTAGTATTTTCTGAAAGCATATTGTCAAATAACACTGTATAGAAATATATTAACCCTTTCATACATACTGGTCACCGCAATGGACAGCTATTTAAAAGCCATTTTCTTGCAGGGAAACGTGTTGTAGTTGCATTTAAGTCACTTTAGTGGACCGTCGTGCGTCATGCCATACAGTGCCACCCACTGGCCAGGGGTTGTCAGTGCAACACAAATCTCTCAAAACTGAGATGGCCAACGGAATGCAAGAAATGTGCAGCTCAAGAATATCTTGCCAATCCGTCTATAATAGGAGACCCTGGCAGGTAAATGAAAGGGGGGTGAGGGGTGAAGAGGAAGGAGGTGAATGAGGGAGGAAGGCACAGGAGGGAGAAGTAGAGAGAGAGGGGAGAAGCTGAGGAGTCAGGAGCAAGGTTCAGCGTCTTTGCATGGCATTGGAACATGTTGAAATATGTGAACACACACGTTTAACAGCATTTTAGTTTATATTTCCTTGAAAACTTAAATGCATGTGTGAAATGTGAAATATGTGGAAAAACTTGAAATATGCATGTTTTTTGTTTGTTTGTTTTTAAAAAGGAAATTCATAATTTTTTTGTTATAGGTGATAATAATTTATACATTTTGTATTTTGTATTTTGATTGTGTTATTTATTCATCTTTCTGTACAGCACTTTGGGCCTCTGTGGTTATTTTAAAGCACTTTATAAATAAAGTTGGATTGGATTGGAAATACACTGTGCCAAAAATATCAGGATGTCCTACTACACCTGGCACGCTTTTCCGGCTACTCTGACCCACAACCCTTTGTGCAGTGGATGAGATGTCACATCTGCTGAGCCGCAAACAAATGACTGCTGATTGACAGTGTTGTCAGAAGTCACAGTGAAGGATGACAGCACATTCAAGTAACTGATGACCAGTCGAATAGTAATAATAGGAATATTGATCTCTTAAGTGAACAATATAATCATAAATATTAAAAACAACAAAAGGACGAAACTATAAAAATACCAATGACAGAGATCTGCAGATGTGTTTTCACTGTTGCAGATATGTGAGAATCTACAATCTGTGCAGTTATAACTATTAAGTTCAACTTCATACGTTGCAAAGTAACAACAGCAGAGCTCTCCAGGCTGATCTCAGTCTCTGGAGAACTTGGTAAGTGGCATATGTTTTTTGTCCACATACATTTCAAGGGCAGCTGCAGCACCTACTAAAAGTAAAAAGAAAAAATATGCGATTCGGAATGTCTGTACACTACAAATTTGCAACAGGAGATGTGTTTGAAATAAATATACTGTTGAGTAGGATAGTAGAAGCAGTAGCACATTTATGACACTGAAGCATGATTAGCATTTTACGGTTTTAAGCACTTAGTTAAACCCTCATCCTATTGACTGGAGTACCTGCGGCCCTTAGAGGTATCCTTTCTGTCCCATCTCACAGGTTCTTTATTATATCATTATAATTTGTCATCACTTTGTCATTCAATTTGTTCCTAATGACTTTACAGCATTGTTTTCCGTCTCCATTTTAATTAGTGTTTTTCAATAGTACCAATGTATTGGGGTCCGTGGGGACTTAAGTCAAAAGCACATTTCTGTCTGTGCGCTTTTAAAAGATGAAACTACTTATGTTTGCCATGAGTCCTAATTAAAGTGTAACATATTATCAGTGGATTAGAGACACTCTATCAGTCATTATGAAGGACACACACAGATTTCCCCATGTGCTGTCGACAACTCTAAACACTGCTCCTGCTAAGATGATGTTCAAAGTCAGCTGACTGTAACTTAACTGTAAACATCCTTGAATAACAACACTCAGTGTCACTTTATATCATTTCACATCATCTCATAAAGTCAAGTAAGATTTTAAAAGAGCTGCAGCAGCATGAAGTGTAACTAGTTAAGGCAGTAAACCATGTGCGTTAGTTGTTGGAGTAAAAAAGACATCAATTTATGTTGTACTGACATAGTGCTTTTATTTTGAAAGAGACTACTGTAAACTGAAACGTCCTGTGAAAACAGAAGTGTATTTTGAAAGAAGACAATGCATGTAACAGGCAGAACTTGACGCGGCGTAGTCATCAACAACCAACACCCAGGGTATCTTGCACGTCGTATCTAGACATGGAAGGTCCATGACCAAACGTCCATATGTGATGATGTCGGAGTGAGAATGTGTTGCCAGACAAGTCACTCAGACCTCTTCCCTGTGACGTCTGTGCAGTACAAGAACTTAACTGAGCTGCAAACATTTGATCAGTGAGCATAATCCATGCAGCAATTCTGTGTCCTCCAAAGCATTTAGTAGTAAATATGCATAATTTGTTGGTAATGTGGTGCCTACAGAAAACATGACACACTTTATAAAGGACAAAAGACTTGAAAGACAGAAAACATTAACAGTGTATTCCCTCAAGTGTTCATAAAAAGGCTCAGAAGAAAAGTAGGTAAAGCAACCCCTTTCTACATTAGGGGTGCCCTTTCCTCCATTTTACCCATTTCACACTTTATTTGCAGACTCAAATTGTCACACATGGATGCAGCTGCTGTCCCTCGCAGCTCACTGTAGGTGACTTGTGAGACTCTGTGAACAAGCGAGTCCTTTCAGGGCTTTTTGGGTGAGGAAACTTGAATGGGTTTTCATCAGAAAACAAGTGGACATGCAGCCAGAGGCAGAACAATATGTTTCCACCGTGCAACTCGCTGTCAGAGAAAATGCCAAAACCAGTGCGAACCAAAATAACAAATATGGTAAGAATCACAGCGAGTCTCAAGGGAGCTGCGTTCTCCTGTTAGATTTACCACGAATGTGCACTGTGTTGGGTTTAAAAATGAGAAAAGGTACATGATTTCTATCAGTGTATAATGTAAGAGAAAGTTTCCAAAATTGCCCAGCCCCCCCCTCCCCGCTCTTAGAAAACAAGTTGGTTTCATAACACAGCATATTTTTCTGTCTAACACACCCAGTCTGAACTCCGGTTCCGGAGAGGGGTCAGTTAATATACTGCAGTTAAATGTCAACTCCTCCAGTTTCACTGTCTTTCTGACAGCATCAACAACATCACA